>OU026157.1:43000508-44437344 GCA_907269105.1 Volucella inanis
ATCGATTGCGACTCTACTACGATGTACTCTTGCTCGTCCTTACAGGCTTCGATTTTTTTCGTCTCTGCAGGCTTCAGTTCGAGGTTTGAGTCTGTGGCATGTTTTTTATACCTTTTGGATAAACTTTCGAATCTCATTTCGGAAGTAGCATCTCCCAATTTCCTGAACTCTTTTCATGCTCCTTCTTTCTCCTGCTGAGAAGCCGGTGTTCGTTTCTGCTCTTCTGCTCATAGAATTCATGAGCAGCTCTAGTCCTTTTATGCAGCCTCAATTTCTATGTCTCTTGATTAGCTGCATGTGCTTCGTCATTAGCTGTCACTCGTCTTCAAATTAGGAGTTTCGTTGTGGTGGCCGAGTGAAACCCAGCATAGTACATGACGGCTTTTCGGAAACGCTGAAGCTGGTCTTCGACACTTATTCATGTGCTTGACATAATATCTCTTAATAATTAATCTTAATAGAGATTAAAGGAGACTTAATTGGAAATGGATTTGACTTTTCAAACTTCCTCACAGTATTAGCCTGCCTTTCCAATGCTCGGTATATCCACAATCGTAACTTGGCTACAACAAGGTAATGGTCCGAGTCGATGTCGGCCCTTCGGAAAATTGGGACATCCGTAATACTGGAAGTGTGCCTTGCGTCGATCGTAATCTGGTTAATCTGGTTGGTGGTTGAGTGATCAAGAGTTCTTCAAGTCCTCTTGTGAATATCGGGATATGGAAACCACTTTCTAGCTACGACAGGATTTCGCCCCACCGTAAAGTGTATTAGCCTGAATCCATTATTCGAAGTTGCACCGTGTGGACTATATCTTCCGACAGTAGTACCAAGGATGCACTCTCTTCCTAGCTTTGCCTTAAATCGCCGATGATAATTTTAATGTCATAACAAAGGCCGTGCTCTTAGGTCTTGTCCAGAAGCTAGTAGAAGCCATATTTTTTGTCGACAATTTTAGGCAATATAAGGCCAACGTTAGTTAATTCAGACCTAATACGAACTGTTTCGAGGCGCTTGTTCACATGCCGGAAACTCAAGACTTCTGCCTCTAACAACAAATCCGAATTCAATTAGCACTACTTTCCCTTCAAAAACAATCGCCGAATTAGATGTCTCAGTTTTTCATCCTCTTTTTGTCCGGCCCATCTCATCACATTTCTCGGATGGCGGTAGTATCTGCAGTTTAGGGCCTCCGCTAATTGTTCAGCTGCACATGGTCTATTAATGGTCATTTCACGTGAAGATCCTAAGGTCTTTGTTCTTCTTTCGCTTGCAGAGGTTGTCAACAATAGATCCGTCCGTGTCCGAGGCTTGTCGTTACTTCGTAACTTGTTTTTTTTTTTTTTTTGGTCAGTTCCATAATGTGTGCCCATAGGATGAGGTGGAGGGGTCTGAGGCCTAAGCCAGTAATCCGTTCGGGGTGAGCCCTGCTGTTAGTCCATTCGCTCCCATCTCTTTTCTAAGACCCCGACCTAGTCTCGGAAATCCTTTCCGACATGAACTCGAATTAGCCTGGATAAGATGTCATTTGTTCTATTCCGGGATTTAATTTCACCGCTGATTCCATCTGAGGAATTCATCAGTTGTTCTGTTTATACCATAGTGGTGTTATTTTTGTCTTCTGGTCAGCACCCGCGCTTATAAGTTCAGCAAGTTGAGTCCGGATGAACATCGACCAGTACCCGATTGTTACCACTTGGAGATATAATAAGCACAATTGATGTGGAGAAATAGTCATAACACTGGGTATCGCCAGGTTTATGCTTCTCAGTGCCTACCCTATTTCTTCAGCACACAACCATCCCCGTTCAATAACATCCTTCGATAAATTGGCTGTGCTTAAGAAATTAGGGGTGCATGAGACTGGTTTTGCAATCCTCATATCAGATCTTTGACTCTCTTATAAGAAGATTCACATAGTAGTCAAAACAAAAACAAGAGGTCCTATAGGACTGCCTTGTGGAGAACCAAAAACCATGTTGATTAGGTATGATAAGTAGATCTAAAACTAACGCTATACTCTCCGAGACTAGCCATTTTTTGTCCAGTGTCATACGCAAACTTTATTAAAGTTATACATTCCAAAGTTGGTTGTGTTTTGGAGCCAAACTTAGGAGATTTGGATCCAGTTGATTGGCGCCTTAGAAACCTATTTCTTTAGGGGAATTACTTTTTTACTTTGGATACGGATATTTGATTTAAGAACGATTGATTTGTGTCACGTTATCTGTTTTCTAGCGCATTTATTCAAACATTAAGAGTTGTCTGAATGAGTTTCATTTTACTTCAGAAGATACGTGATTGAATCGGACTGAACGTACACAGTTTTTACTATTTCGGTAACTTTAGCCTCCTTGAAATGTGCCATTTCGTCTTTGGGGGTAACAGCTAAGGGAATGTTACTTCGGGGATATTATTGCAGTATTCAATATATTTCATTTTGTATCGAAGTTGGTCCACATACCTTACGAGCTTAGTTCTTACTTTTGATACATGGCATTTCGGAATCATTGTAACAAGTTAAGCGCCTAAAATTGACCTCCTTCCCTATTTGTGTTTTTAAACATATTGCCCATTACTTCGCCATCAGGTTGTCTTTATTCAGAAACTCCTCTGAGAAACACTGATTTTGCCAAGCACTATTTATGATGGGCCTTGGTTGATGGGTCGATGGTTTTGACAACAGGAATATCCTCAGTATTCAACATGAGTTTAATTTTTTTTATTTTTTTTTTAAATCTTAACCACAGTTGAAACGCAGTATAGTCGTTTTGATCTGTCTGGTTATCTGATTACTATACGGATTGACATTGAACTCTTGGTGGGGTATTGGGGTTATTTTTTCGATTGCCAAAAGGAGCTTACCAGCATTTCACCATCTTGTTTCATTGAGCCTAATAAAGTTGCCAATCCTAACCGTATGAGCTCTCTCAAATTGAAGGAATCTTTCTGTCGAATGAATTTCATTGCGACGGTCGTAACACACATTATGCCATCCTCGGTTCATCTTTAGTACTTACAGTCTAAAAGCATTGTACTTCTTGAGGTACATGGTCCCTTTGGCATATTTGGCATAATTTATGACAGCGTCATACTGTGAAAAATAATGATGTCTCGCAATGATTTTCCGTTGATGGTCACTATTGATTTTCCCACATTGGTACGACCTCGCTTATCTGTTTTCCATTGATTTATGCAAAGATTATCATCACTATTAGACATTATCCTGTCGCACAGGATCGTGCTTGTGATGCAGAAAAAAAGACACATATTGCAAAAGCGCTAATTAAAATTGAATCAGAAGTTTAGAATGCACTGCGAACAAGAGCGCAGTACGCATGGTGAGTAATACACCGCATTCTATCACCAAGTAAATGGAGGATCAAAGCAACAGTCCAGTGATACCATATGGAATTGCAGCACTTTCTGCTTCAAACGCAAGGACACAGGGCAGTAGCAGAATTTCGTATTGAGTTTAAATGACTTTTAGAACTTCTATGCCACACTGAACGTTCTTTGAACTCAAAGAATCGAATGAAGAATCGCCAATGGTTGTAGCCGAAGTTTTCAACTCACGGGCCGTCGAGTAAAATGGCCACTTTAATCTTAAACCTCATATTAACCAGCAGATCAATAGCAACAAGGATAAAGAGATTATATCTGAGGTGAACAAACAGGGTTCCGTCACCGAAACGTTCCCCAAAAATACAAATGGTGAACTGGAAAATAGACAACTTAGTATCTGAAGTGCTAGGTTGCGTGCTATCTAACATCGAAATAGTAAGGCACACATCAAAGGAAAACTCGTAAATATCTTCATATGTAAGGGCAAAGAAAATGAAAGAGCATCCATTTATTAGTGGACGATTCGAAACGACTTCTACAGGGTGAGTTTTTTAACTTGAGACATCCAAATTACTCGAAAAATACGCGATATCGCGAAAAATGTTTCAGACAAAAGTCACAAGGTTCTGAAGGGGACATAAGATGTTGACAACGAGTTTGACTTTGAGACCCATTTTCAAATGAAGGTCACTTTTGATTTTTCAAATCATAATTCCTGATTTTCATTGCTCAGTCGTATTGCTCGTAGGCTTATCATTTGTTTTTACATACTGCGTTTAGCATAACCCAGAAACAACGACGTGGACGTAGCAGTATTTTGTTTCCTACGGGATGATTAATTAGAGTGGGTCCCGTTGCCCCCCCCCCCCCCCCCTGTTCAATCATTGAATCCTTCCCATTTCAACGTTTATTTCCCGAAATGCTCAAAAATGTGAACATTCACTTCAATACACTTGTCTATCCGCGCTCTAAATGAACCAACAGAACTGAGAAGTATTTCTGGCGTAATCTTCCGGCAAACTTCAGTTATTCGTCTTTTCATGTCCTCAAGTGTTGTTGGCTTTTTTCTGTAAACCTCACTTTTTAAGTAGCCCCACAAGAAGAAATCAAGTGACGTAAGATCAGGTGATCTAGCAGGCCATTGCCTCGGACACCCTCGTCCGATCCATTGTTGATGGTATTCCCAGGCTACTTGGGAATAATGGGCTGGACAACCATCATGTTAAAACCACATTGTTTGTCGCAGTTTATCCAATGGTAGTTCTTCTATTAATACTGGAAGATGGTCCCGCAAGAAGTTTGCATACTTTTCGCCATTCAAGTTGCCTTCAATAAAATATGGACCTATATCCCCAATAATTCCCGCCCAAACATTAACATTCCAAGGGTGCTGGCGTTCAACTTGTCGCAAACAAAAAGGGTTTTCGGTAGCCCAGTAATGCATATTATGTCGATTGATCGTACAGTGATTGATGAAAGTCGACTCATCAGAGAATAACACATCGGCGAAGAAAAGGGGGTCTCGTTCAGTTTGCTAAAGTGCTCATTGACAAAAGGAAACCCTTTTGCGAAAATCCTCACTAGAAAGATCTTGATGCATTGAAACATGATAAGGATGGTATTTATGCCGATGTTATATCTTACAGATAGTCGTTTGAGAAATTCCTGATTCACGACTTATTTGGCGAGTGCTAATGTGAGGATCGTGTGCAACGGCAGCTAACACTGCTATTTCATTGTCCTCACCCTATCTGACCGATTCCTTTTCTTTGGTTGCACACTTCCTTCACCAGTGAATTGTTGGATGACCCGATAAAAGGAAGCGCGCGATCGTATCTGGTCTGAGAAACGTTGGGCGTAAGGAGCAACAGCACCATCGATGTTCCTTCCACATTCTTCATAAATCAATATCATTTCAACTTTCTCTTGAATTGAAATAGCCTGCATTATTAATCTCTAAAACGTTACTAATAACAATCAGTTCCTCAAAACAAATCTCGACCTTCTTATACTCTAACAACGTTGGAAACCGATTAATGGTTAAGGCGTGCCAGTGCAGTGCTATCTAGCACTGAATAAATAAGACCTTTGAGACAAAGTCATGTGCCCCATTGAGGAATACTACTGAGCAATGAAAATCAAGAATTACCATTTGAAGAATCGAAAGTGACCTTAGTTTGACCTTGAAAATTGGTCTTAAGGTCAAACTCGTGGTCACCATTTTATGTCCCATTCAGAACCTTGTGACTTTTGTCTGAAACATTTTTCGCGATATCGCGTATTTTTCGAGTAATTTGGATGTCTCAAGTTAAAAAACTCACCCGGAATGCAAAGGTTTCAACAAAAGTCAAAAGCTTGCGGACTATTATACAGGAAGTAATTCTGAAAAAGAGAACACAACTCCGTACGCTGATAAAAATACTAAAAGTGAATCATTCTAATACAAAATAGTACAATGAAAGATGCCATGGCATCTACATCTAAATACTCGAATATCATGAACTATTTTCAGCACCTTATCCCAATAGAAAGGAGGATTCACATCACCGTGAATGAAACTGTAAAACAAAGTCCCCTGAACCACATATCGAATCTGGTAGAATCGACGCACCATTCATGCAGTAAAAGCAGCCTTCGACATAGTTCCTCATTTTAACAATTTTTTAAAACATTGAACTGAACTATACTCAAACGTAAGCACTGCAACAAGTTATGGCGTTTTTTACTCTCTCAGGTCATACAATATTCAAAGAGTAAATCCAAGTCCGGTCAATTATTCTCCAATCACATAAAACTACTGGCTTACTTTGTTCGCTTGCTTGTTTATAGTATATCCAGATAATCTTTGGCTAACACTGTCATATCCTTCTTGTACAAGTATGTTATATTACATCGTTACATGTGTTCTGCTCCTATTGTTGCCTAACCTATCACAGTTGTACCCATTTTTTTTTTTTTTTTTTGATAAGTAGCATTTCCAAAAGAAATCAATGTCTGTTGCGTTCCCGCATATCATACGACTCAATCGCCTAAAAGTCATGTCAGTTATCCTCTTCCATCTGTCAAATTACCCTAAAGAAGCCAACATTCAATTTTCACTTATCTCGTATATATCCTTATAACCGTATTGCCTTCGCATTTAAAAACAATTTTCTTGAGATAAGATCACCAATACCCAAAAAAGGACTCTTCATACTTCCAAAATCCCACACCAACTTTGAGGATTTCGTCCTTTTATTATCGCACCATCAGGACATTACGTCTATTAAAATGTCGATGACAGACACCCCAGCGTCAAGTAGTGCGATCCGCTTTGACAGCACTCTGTTGTCCTATGTGGAATGTTTACGTTTACCCTAAGTCAAGTTGTAAACACATTCTTTGAAAGTAG
The DNA here is from genome assembly GCA_907269105.1 of Volucella inanis. Taxonomy (NCBI): domain Eukaryota; kingdom Metazoa; phylum Arthropoda; class Insecta; order Diptera; family Syrphidae; genus Volucella; species Volucella inanis. Next base: position 43,007,245 of record OU026157.1, read on the forward strand.
TTGTTGATAGCGGTAATCTGAGTTCTCTGTGATGTGAAATTAATTCAGTCAATATACTCTCCAAAAATAAAAAAAATAACAAGAGTAGCGAAATACTGAATACCACTCCAGACCCATAGAGAGGAAAGGCAGTCTTAGTTCCTAGAAAATTGTCTGACATTTCGTTACACCTTCATTGTAAGTTCTTCAAACTCTGAAACTTTGAAAGACGCAACCCATCCAGCAAGGAGCTCACACAAAAACCAAGCAAAGGACAAACAGACAAAAAATCAAAAAAAAAAAAAAGAATATATATATAAGTATCTCAAAAATGTATTACTGCAGCCCCTTGCGCTAGATATGTATCTTTGGAATGGAACGAGTTACTCGTACATCGTCATGTTGAGCCGTGTAGTAAGTTCAACACTTTGTCCTCTCTAAGGAGTCATTAGGGCCACGCAAATGAATACAAAAAAAAAAAAAAAAGGAAAAAAAGTGAATGGGTTCAGATCTTGTTAGTAGGCACCACTAACTGACAATGTCAGTGTCAGTAGAAATTCTGGCGCTATGTAGTCGATGAAGGATGGTGGAGGCTGGTGCATTGTGCCCAATGCCACAGTTGAAGAACTTTCTCAAGACTACAGAGATGATGTCAAGTACACAATAATTCCCCTAAGGAACTTGCCACCTATTGTCGTATGCGGTTGAGCTGCCATGAGCATTGTGCAAAGATATTCCTTTAGATTTTCTGTCATCCTTTCGATTTTTTTTTTTTTTTTTGTATTTATTTATTTTTTTATTTATTTTTTATTTTTTTGAAAAAAAAGGACTAGAAGAAGAGAGTTTCTTTCGGTTGAGATGACATCAGCACAGGAAGTGTACTTCTCAAGCAGCCACAAAAGAGCATATAAATCTTGAAAATTCACACAGCATGATAGGACATAGGAAGAAGACCTTCAAGTCCCCCTCAAAGATGCAGTCTGAAAATAGTTAGAGATCTAGTGAGAGAGAAGATTCGAAAGATAAATTAAACAATTTCCATGAATAACGAGACAATCCACTTTGTGCAAATTGTGTAATCCTTTCGCTCTAAGTTCTATATGGAATTGTCTGTCGCCTTCGTCTGGCTTCTAATCATTTGAAATTGTCGTGGTAAAGGTTTGGCTAACCAGTTACGAGTATAGCTATAGTGATGTCCTGGAAGTATTTATTAGACTTTAGAAGGCTCTTTGGTGGTGGTGGTGCTATTAAGGAATATTTCAGTTGGACCTGGGTTTCTCCTTGTGCAATGTAGTTTTAGTTTGGATGAATTAATTTGTCAAAGGGGCTTCGTTGGAAGGAAGGAAATTTGTTGCGGCTGCATACATATATTACTTGAACAATATTTGCGGAAGAGTTATCTTGTTTTGTAGTAAAAAATGTAGGTCACGTTTAAAATATGGTTTAAGGAGATCTTTGCGCACAAATACGATGAGGTAAGTATTCTAATTAGGGTCAAGGTATGAAGGAATGAACAGAACCTAAAATGAATGGAATGTAAGCAATCCTTATTTGAGACTGAATACAAACTTTTTTAAGTGGATTCTTTAAGCTGCTTTTGCTAGATGATTGATGCTTTTTCGTTTATGGTTTCATCGAATTTAATTTTAGTGGAGGCGAATGCTCCCATATATTCGGCTTAATACAAGCTATAACTTAAACTAAAACTAAAAACTAAGGTTGGTTGGAGTGGTGAAAGAGAACGAATTTAAGGTAGGGAGTGGTGCGGTGGAAGTCAAAGACGGTAAGGTTCGAATTGATTTTTTTTTAGCATACGATAGACGAGAGATATACGTTCGCGCCAGAGGAGCTGTGGTGGATTGGTAGATAGGAGGGGTACGTAGATTACGAGGGTTAGTGCTGAGGAAGATAGAGTTGAAAATAGAGTTCAATGTGACCTGAAAGGAGTCGATAGAGGGCAAAGTAAAAGAATCGTCCCACGGCATACCTCGAGCAAATCGAAGAAAACGGCGCTGGATGCTTTCGAGACCATACTTGACTGGCATACTCTAGGAGAGGGCGAACAAAGGTAATATATAGGAACCTGCTCACGTATGGATTGGTGAATTTTTTGGGCCATCATTTTACCAAACCTAATGCAGAGTTGGCTTTAAGAATTATCCCATCCATGGTCGCGAAGAGGTTGAACGGGGGAGACAGATTGGTTGTGGAGAAGGTAGAGCCAGGGAAGAGATTGGTGTCGCTTATGTGAAAAGGTGATGGATTGGCATTTGGCACATTAAGTTCCAAACAATTTTAACGGCACCAGAAGAAATAAGAAAGAAAATGAAGTGGACTGAGATGGCTGCCTTGTGGAACTCCAGAGGTGACCAAAAATTAATCCGAATGGGCTGACCTAAAACTAACACTGTAAAAACGGTTTTCAAGGTAAGTGGATACCTATTATATTTTAACAGTATATTTTCAAAGCCGAGGGCAGATAATTTGAAGAATATTAATCGATGAGAGATTTTAACGAAGGCTTTGCTAAAATCGGTTGCAACTACATCGACTTCATTGTCATTATCTAGGGCAGAGAGGGCAAAGGATACGAATTCAACGAGATTTTTGGTGGTTGACCTACCCTTTAGGAAGCCATGTTGTTTAGGGGAAATAAGCGATTTACATTCGAGTTTAGCGATGGGACGATAATTGGTTATTTCATTCTTGGATCCTTTTTTGTGGATCGGGGTTATGAAAGAGATTTTCCAAGCTTGAGTAAATTGTCCTTCAGAAAGGGTTAAACGAAAGAGATTAGAAAGGGCAAGGGAAAGAGAGGAATAACATTTTTTAAGTAATATGTCAGGGAATGAATATGGGCCGGGTGTGAACTCGTCATTTAGTTGGTTTAATTAAATATTCGATATAAAATGGGTCCAAGATGTAAGAGAAAAGTGGGCCATTGGAAAAGTTCAGTAAGTAACTGAAATAGGATGGATCATGTACAAAGGAGTCGTAGGTGAAGGATAATTTGAAAAATTTAGCAAATAGGTTGGGAATGGTGAGTGCATCTGTTAATGACTTGTTGTTGAAAGAGAGGAAAGGAGGGTAACCATCGGACTTTCTTCTGTAGTTAACAAAATGGGAAATGGACTTAGGGTCGTTTATAAGGTTGACTTGCGCATTGTTAAGGTAACGCTGGTAAAAGAAATAGTTCAAATAGTCGGAAATGGCCTCGTAAAGAACGAGGCTTGCGATTATACCAGGGAGGACTAGTAGATGATGTTTTAAGGCGGGAAAACGGAACATAAAAGGAAAAAAGAAATTAAGTTTTTTTTGGTTGTAAAAGCTAAGGAGCTATCTGCTGAGATAATTACTGATTTTGTGAAAGTTTGCTTTATAAAAGTCGTGGGATGAGTGAGTTGTGGGGGGAGTGGACTGGAAAAAAAGTAAAAAATAGAAGAAGGGGATGGTAGTTATCAATTGTTGAGAGAGATAGGGGACGAAGTGAGACTGAGGAGTTAATTGAATCTGTAGTGAATACAAGGTCTAATTGCCTGCCCATATAATTGGATATATCACTAACTTGGCATATACTTGAGTCTGTTAAGCGATCCAAGAAGAGGCATTCCTTAGCTGAGTTGGCGTTTCAAGCGATGAAAAACGATTGATCATCTGACGGAGTCCACTGTAATTGAGGAAAATTAAAGTCGCCGAAAATAAGGATATCGTCAATAGAGTCAGACAGTTCAATTAAATGGTCGATTGCATCGATAACAAGTTGGTAAGATTCGATAGGTTGAGCTGGTAGGATGTAGCAACATCCTTGAAAAGGAGTAATATTTTTATTGCGACAAAGTCAACTTTAGAGGATGAAGAAATGGTATGGAAGAAGAGTTAAGGCTGTTGTGGATCGCCAGTAGGATGCAACGACATGGCGAATCATCACTTGCGCAGGTAGGATCGTCATCGCGAAAAGCCTTAAAAGTAGGGGAGAACAATTCCTGGTTCTTTATGTCGGGAATCAAATGTCGGAAATTACTTTGAACGGGACGATATAGATTTAGATGAGTAAACTTTTTTTTTTTTTAATTTTCTGAATAAATTCCGAGATTTTTTTGATCAAGGTAGTATATGGGTAATCTTAGCAAATTTTTAAAGCATTTCAAGGTTTACCTTTTGGAACTCATAGTACCAGAGTCTTAGCCCAAGCGAGCGTTGTCTTACATATCATTCCTCAGCACACAAGACTCTGGTTAGCGGGAATTAGGGAGGAAAGAAATAGTGACCCCGATAAACGTTAGTTTTGATTCCTTGGAAGTGATAATGACTATTCAATATAGAGCTCGGCATTCATTCATTCCTTAAGCCAGTTGAATGAAATCGAGTACGTTCATAAGTGGGGTTGATGGATGGTGGTGGGAATAGCGATAGAACGATATGTTGGAAGGTGTCAACTTACTGGCCGATATTGAGGACATTTGTCGAACAATTTTGAATCATACCAACGAAGTACAGAGATGTCTTTGGGGTACCTAGTCAGATGCGGGCATTGTAATCCAATTTTCAACGGAAGAATGCTTTATGTATTGAAGCCAAATCAGAGAAGGAAAAAGTATTTCTTCCATCCCTTGTGTAAACTAAAACATTACTCAGAATTTTTGACGATATCGAATACGTGGATATTGATACGCCGACAGTGGAAAGTCTTTCTGTATTATCATTGCAAGCCCCCTTCATGCATAATGCCTGGGTGCTTAAATTTCGCTTAAATAATAGCATTGGAAGCATTATACTGATTCGTTGTGTTGTGGTTCCCAATTTTTTTGGCTGTTTATATCGGAATTTGATGACCTTACTATACGCTGCCGTTGTCATACTACAGACGAAGGACAAGGTTGTGAGTCCAGGAACGAGTATGAAAAGCAGAGACTTATTGTCAGTAAAACAATATATATGATTGGACATAGCATCATTAAAGAAAATGAAAAAGGGTGTCGGTAACAGAAGGGAGTCCTCATCCGTTTATTTTGTGGACTTGCAGACTTGAAACCATCCGATACAACTTGAATTGAACGTTCCGAGGGTTAATTCCAAATCGTCAATCACAAGTATTTTTGATAAAGGATTCTGACGCTAAACTATGTCAAATACCTCTGGGTGCAAATGCAACTGTATTGTGTCCACCAGATTAATACAGAAATTAGTTTCAGTCAGCGGTGGCACATGCCTTCAATTCATGAGCTGATTGTTTATCAGCGTTTCAATGCCAGTAGATAGAGGGAGCGCAAGTTAAGGTTTTCGTGATAATGGGGTATCTGGAGCTGAAGAGCACTATAGGACCCCATCGCATTTAGGTCTGCTTAGACCCATTGTGATGCTAAGGCGGTGGAAGGATGTAAATTGTATTTCATTGATTGACATGTGGCTCTTGAGTGGGTTTCAATCATTCTATTGAATCCACGGATATGAAAAATATATGTAAATGAAACAGTAGATATCTCTGAGAGGTCATGTAAGTAGTGACTTTTTAAAGTTTTTTGTTTCAATTCACTGAGTCTAGGATAGTTTCATATAGATAAGAAGGTAGCCTCCTGTGAGTTTATGACCCCATACCCGGCAGAGTTTGTCGTCGGTAGGACGCACGTTACTTACATGCAAGTTATGATTTAATCTCAACTCCAGCGATGGCATTAGGGACCTCGTCAATAAATATGGTAATATCCTCGTTGGATATTGCCGCAATGCTGGCCTGGAAGACAATATTGTAGTCCGGCAGACGACGTGAGCATATTAAATTCCATATATTTGATCCATCCGTGAAAACGGATATCAAGTTTTACTGCGTAAAAATAACCTTACTTTTTGAACATACCTCGTATATTTCAGAAAGAATGTAGATGCTACTAGCCAAGGTGCTTTCGCCTTTACAAAGAGACTGTTTTATAGCAACCAACTCGATGTGAGGGTGAAACCGTGAGGTTTAACATGAGAGCAAAAAAAAGATACGAATGTTTGAAAGGGGTTGTCTTAGGGTTTGTTTTCACCTCAACAGAACACCACAATTAGAGTACATAAAATACTATTCCAATGAGGTCCTATACAACAAGGCGAACCTAACAGAAGCGAACAACTTTGCTATTAATTTGACTCGAGGGCATATTGGAAGAGAAATTACCTCATATCTGGGGCCTACAACTCCAACTACTTATATCATAAAAGTGTGCGTTTGAAAGCCTTCGTTCCTCTTGAAGCGTTCCTCTATTTTTACATAAAGGGGCTGTTTAAGGATAGGTTTGCGGTGCTGCTAATCTTCTACGTAGCTCGTGCAGTTGGTGAGGGACGACTCAACTTTAACAGTGACGTCTCAAGTTTACTAGGTGGAGTGAAAAGTAACCTCCTTGACCACCAGAATGCGCTGCTACTGCAAAAAAAGTTATGATGCCTTGAAGTCCGTTCATATTCAGGCAGATATGCCAAATTTCGGTGCGATACTGTCCTTAGTTTTGTTTTGACAACTGATTGTTGTTGATGTGCTTGGCATCATGTTGAGTATGGACAAAAACGATTTTCGTTCTCTCATAAAACATTATTTTTTGAGAGACAAAACGGCGAAGGTAACAAAAGTAAAGTTGGATAAATATTATGGGGCTAATGCTCCGCCAGATTACACCGTCAAATATTCGTTTCGAGCGTTTCGTGGTGGCCGCAACTCCACTACCGATCAAGTCCGCAGCGGCAGACTCTCCGATGCGGTTACAGAGGACAATGTAAAAAAAATACATGAAATGGTGTTGGCTGACCGGAAAGTGAAGGTGCGCGAGCTAACAGATACCAAAAAAATTAGTACTGAGTGCACACGCCATATTTTGGGCAATATTCTGCATATGAAAAAGTTATCCGAACGCGAGAGCACTTCGAAAGAGTGTTTGGACTTGCTAATGCAGAATAAGGCGGACTTTTGACGTCAATTAATAACTGTCGAACACCAGAGAACAGAATGAGTGCCCGGCAATGGACTGAAGCCGGCACGAGTGCTCCGAAGTGGCCGAGGGAGGTTCGATGGGTCGGAAAGGCTATGGCGTCGGTTTTCTGGGATTGTCATGGCATACTTTTCGTGGACTACCTCGAAAAAGAAAAAACTATCAACAGCGAGTATTACTGTGCATTATTAGAGCGATGGAAGGCCGAAATCGCTGCAAAACAGCCTCACATGAAGCGAAAAAAAATTTTGATTTTGCAATACAATGCGCCGGCGCACAAGATCATCGCAACCATGGCTAAAATCAATGACTTACGACTCCAATTGCTGTCGCATCCACCGTTGTCACCCAATTTGGCTCACTCGAACTATTATCTCTTCTTAAACCTCAAATTCAGCTTACACGAGGAAATCATCGACGCCACGGAGCAGTATTTTGCAGACCTTCCGGAAAATTTGTTTTCGGACAAGATCGAGAAGTTGGAAAATCTCTGGAATAAGTGTATCAAACTATAAGGGGACTATATTGAATAAAATAAAACAAAAAACATTAAAAAAAATGTTTTTTCATTCCCAAGGAGGTTACTTTTCACCCCACCTAGTAATCTAATAATCTAATTTATTCATGAATTATAATTTACGGTCTTTTGGAACATGCTGTCCTGGAAAAAACAATTATATATTCTCAAATTTTGACACTGTTGACAATTCAAACGTTTTCACGGACATGTTCACACGGATAGGGGCGATCAGGAGAAAACCGGTTTTGATTTTCCAATAACTGGAAAGTGCAGTGCTGAAATTGCACTGAAACACTTTGACAAACGATAAGCTTTTGAAAAAAAAAAGAATGTCATGGTACTCTACGAAAGTAACGACCCTTATTTTCAAAAACGCAACGCGCTGGCACCCCGTATGCATTCTAGGGTTAAAGTCGTGCTGGAAACAATGTTATAAACCGTTCTCCGTAATGAATAAAGATTTTTGCTTTAAACTCTATTTCTTGTGCACTTTCTAGAGGTATATCTTGAACATAATAAACCCAACATCCAAAATTACTTGTGGCTCCCTTCTTTCTTGTGTTATCAATTTTCCGCCTCTAAATTATTTAAAAATCACTTCAATAGTTGAAAAGCGTACTTTGAACCTGTCGGTGAATAAAGTAACGCTAAATTAGGAATTACAAAAAAAAAAAAAAGAAAAAAACAATACGTATAGCCCAGTTCACGCATCAATCCAATTCAAATTGCAACCAAATTTTTTCAATTAAATAAATGCGCAATAGAATATTCCCGAAATCATAAATGATTCAGCATACAAATCTGCACGTTTTTTTTACATAAATGTATTTGTTTACAGAGTGGACGCTCCGGGCGACTTTATGAAATTTCAACAGCTTTTGATTTAACTGAACTTGACAGCCTGGTGGATGTTAATCCAACCCGAGCTTGATGCGAAAAGGTTTTTGTTTTTGCTCGATTGGTATTCTTGCCGTAAGCAGTATGTTACTCTGCTCATGAACACCTACTGACTCCCGGAGCATGATAACAAATTCTAGTTAAATTGTGGAGTTATTCATGCGAAAAAAGGCCAGTCGAAGGCTGCAGGACATGAAATAATCGTACAACACCGAATAGAAGCATACCCAAATGCCATACATAAACAGAAATGCAGAAGTTTAACATTTTAAATGGAATTGGGTATGAGTGGTGGATTGTGTTACTTTATTTGGAGGGAATAGATACGCATATACGAACCTATTTTGAAAACAATCGTAACACAGACATTTGTATTTTTTTTTTTTTTTTTTTTTAATTTTTAAATTCTGTAGGATATAAGGTTTCGGATGGACCGGTGATTGAAAATTCGAGAGTTTCCTGAGATAGCAGTCATCTCAACTGAACGCTTTAGCCATATCTTGTACGATGGATGCCGCGTTTGCTCACACTGGAAAACAAGCGCAATCATGAGACCACTTCAAAAACCTGCTTGGTCCTGTTTAATCGAAATCCGTAGGTGTTTCTGCGTCGTTGCGTGACCGTCGATAAGTTTTGGATTCATTGGTTCACACCAGAGACCAAAGAACAATCGATACAATTGATTTTAATCCACGCTCAAAAGAAATCGAAAACCGTGCCTTCGTCTAGAAAGGTGATGGCCACCGTTTTTTGTGTCGCGCGAGAAGTTTGTGATCCACGTTGACTCTATGGAGAAAGGAAAAGCGATTACAGAAGCATACGACGTCGATTGATTGGGCCGATTCAACGTCTATTTGAAGAAAAAATGACAACATTTGGCGAAGAAACAAGTGCTCTTTCACCACGATAACGCACCGGCTTACACCTTTTTAGTCATCTCCGGATTTGGCTTATTGTGACTTCTTTTTGTTCCCAAACCTGGCCTGCGATTTGCTCGTTGGAAAAAATCACAGGTCTAACGAGGAAGTCATAGCCGCCGCGGAGGGATATTTTACGGGCCAACAAAAGTCGTACTATACGGAAGGATTCAAAAAGTTGTAGCACCGCTGTTAAAAGTGTATCGAGTTGAAAGGGGATTATATTGAAAAATAAATTGTCAAAACCTAAAAAAGGTGCGTTGTCTGTCATTTCTAATCCAAGTAATTATCAAACAGTTTTCATACGGGTTTCATACGGCCAGCTCCACGAAATCCATGGTTTGATAAGGAAATAATACAAGTATAGGGTTTTTTAATAACGACTTGACAACTTTTTTTTTTTTTTTTTAAATAAAAAGCAAATCATTTGAGATATTTCAAAAACTTTACTATTGGCTTGAAGTACAATCAAAACATTTATGAATAGAACTCGACTTCGTTCGTATGACCACCGCGGGCACGTTTGCAGCGGTCGATTCGTTGGACCCAATTTTCAACGACTCGGCCACACATTTCGGCCGAAACGGCCGCTATTTCGCGTTCAATGTTGGCTCAGAGCTCTTCCAACGTCGTCGTCGTGTTGGCATAAACCAATGACTTAACGTAGCCCCACAGAAAATAGTCAAGCGAAGTTAAGTCGCACGAACGAGGCGGCTAATCGACTGGCCCATGTCTTGGGATAATACGCTCACCATACTTACGATTGTAGCGTGTGCTGTGTGGCTTGTGGCACCATCCTGTTGAAACCACATGTCGTCCAAATCCATATCTTCCAATTCGGGCCAAAAATAATCGGTGATCATGGCGCGATAACGCTGACCATTCACAATAACGTGACGATCGTTATCGTCGACGAGAAAATATGACCCAATAACGCATATTTTGATTATTGACGAACCCATTGAGCCAAAAATGAGCTTCGTCACTGAAGATGATTTTGCAATGAAATTTATCATCTTGGCGCATCTTCTTCAGAACCCAAGCGGAGAACGTACGTCGCTTTAAATGGTCCATCGGCTTCAATTCTTGAGTCAGCTTGATCTTGTATGGGTTTAAACGAAGATCCTTACGCAAAATACGCCATAATGTGGTCTGAGCGATGCCCAATTCTTGAGAACGCTGTGGAATTGACTGACTTGGATCGTTTGCTACGGACGTCTGAACGGCAGCGACCAACCCGTTGTCTGACTGACACTGCAACATCACACAACAAACATGTAGACTCAAATTTTTGCACTAAACTTGTTATTTCCTGTCTACTAGGGCGAGAATTACGACCGAAAATTGGAGTTAACGCTGTTAAAGTTGCAGTCACCGACTCCGAATATCTGTAGAAAATTTTTATAATTTGCAGACGTTGCTCGTTAGTGTACTTTACCAAGATGAAAAAGTTGAGTTTACTGAATAAATTGACAGTGACAGTTTGATGATTAGTGAAAGATTGCATTCACAAATTAAATTCAAAGTTGTCAAGTCCCTATTGGAAAACCCTATATATGTAAGGAAACAACTAGCCTACAAAGCGGCATTGCATAAAAGAACGAGAGCGGTCAGTGAGCTCTTAAAGCAAAAAAGGAGGTGAGAACATCGATTTCTCTGTAGGAAAAAGATCGAGCAAATAGAGAGGTGCTACTCTATTTGTTTTATCAAAAATTAACATCAATATGCTAAAGGATAGATATGGTAGATTCAAAGTTCGAACTAAGGATATAGAAAATCAACTTCTGCAGATAGTGGACAGAATGACCAGCTTAAGAACAACAACGCTGCTGGACCGGACGATCTACCTGCCTAGCTATTTAACGCAACGAGAGATAATTTGATATAGAGCACGCACCAATTCACTTCTAAGATCTGTGTGCTAGAACAATCCTTGTCTTGTGTAAACGCCCGAAGCCACTTATCAACGATCTGTTCGGTTTTCCACGATTGACCAAATATTGCCACTACAGCAGACCCTGGAGAAAAAAAAGCAAGAAGTGCTAAACGATACACATCGCCTCTTTATCGAGTAATTGATTTTAAGTCCGCATATGACAGCATCTATAGAGACGAGTTACATGTAGGCATGTCTACCCTTGCTATCCCTGCTAGACTCGTCAGATTATGCATAAATTATTGTAGTTAGTTTTGTATGACTTTGATTTTTATTTTAGTTCATTACATTCAATTTATCTTATTCTAAGTTTATTGTGGTTTGGCCTATGGCCGTCTAGCAGAGATTATGCATAATAATGATGGAAAACACTGGCTGTACTGTAAATGTCGGACACAATCTTTGGTGTCAAAACAGAACAACGGAATCAGCAAAAATGGTTTTAGTCGTAAATGAAGATATAACAAAGTATATGCTATCAACAGGTGCATATGATGTGGTGCGTCCCACACATAACAAATCGGACAGAACGTCATAATAGACAAGTGAACTTTTAGGTAGTCAGTCAGGTGTCTTCAAAAAGTAAGGTGACTTTTGAGATTTCGCCGGCAACGTACATTCGATTATCGATTATTTATTTTTATTTTTTTTTTGTGTTAGTACACATGTTTCGAACAATTGATAACGTCGAAACTGTGAAGAAAATTGTTTTGAAAATTCGTCGAATTACGATAAGAGAAGCTGCTGAGGATATTGGCATATTGATCGGATCGTGTCATGCAATTTTTTCGGATGTTTTAAGCATGTGACGTGTGTCAGAGAAATTTTTCCCGAAACTTCCTATTTTTGGTCAGAAGAACCGTCGCATGGAAGCACCGAAAAAAGCACGCCAAATTCAATCAAATGTCAAAGTTTTGATCACTGTTTTTTTCGATTACCGTGGCGTAGTGCATCAGGAGTTTTTACTTCAAGGCCGTACGGTCAATAAGGAGTATTAAGTTGAAATTATGCGCCGTTTGCGAGAAGCAGTACGAAAAAAACGTCCGGAATTGTGGAAAAACAATTCTTGGCCTTTGCATCATGATAATGCATCTGCTCATTCATTGAGCAGATCTCATACTATAGTATGAGAGATTTTTAGGAAAAAAACAACACGATAATCATGCCTATGGCACCATGTCGCCCTTTGCGACTTTTTCCCTTTCCCTAACTGAAGAGACCTATAAAAGGACGGAGGTTTACAACGATTGAGGAAATAAAAACGGCATCGCTGGAAGGGCTCAAGGGTATACCAAAACATGGTTATGAGAATTGCTTCGGGGAAAAATCGATGGCACAAGTGTATTATACCTGAGGGGGTTTCTTTGATGTTGATGTTGATGTTTGATGTTGTTAATGTTGTCCCCATTAATATTGATGAATGAATAAATATATATATATATATATTTTTTTTTTTTATAAAAATAGAAAGTCACCTTTCTTTTTGAACACAAAAACTTTTCAATGACCGACAGTAGAGTTTTTCGTACTGGTCCACTGGTGATTTAACGGTACGTTTCATCGAAAAGTAGAACCAAAGCGTACTACAACTTCGCGAAAGCAATATAGTTGCATTTGATATTTCTAAGGTATATGACAATTTTTGGCGTCAGGCTCTTTTCTCGAAACTCTCTTCTTCAATGGATTAGAAATTACTTTTCGAAACGTTCAATTCAAGTTGTCTTAGATGGTTTCAAGTCTGATAGTCACAATTAAATGCTAAGGTGCCCCAGGGCTCCGTTCTGCTAAATACAACTTGTTTCAGATTCCCAATAGGTTTAATGTAAACCTGCACACGATACCATGTTACTTTCTGCTGAGAGGAAAGTGATATCAACTTCCGCATTTCTGACACGTGCAACGAGGACTACCTAGAAGTAGGCCCAAGCTACATATTATCACATTATTCAACCCCCTTTTGCAAAGAAAAGAGAGATCCTACTAACTATGCTAAACGGTATCGTGGAACAAACACAGCCAACCAACAACTTTAAGCGATTAGATTGTTTCATAGCGCGAAGTTTATTACATGTTTGCTAAGAGCTCCCCATATGATCTGAACCCAATGTAAGCACCCTCCAACTACCACTGACACCCTCTCTGACACTGGCAGTCATATTTATGAGCATAGACACTCCGTGTGATTTAGTTGAAAACCCAAAGCCGCTTTATTACTTCCTCAAAGGATTGATGGCTCAATAACAACACCATGCATGGCTCACAGCTTACAGCTCCGAATCCGCTTTCCCCATCCGTGTTTACACAGTACCTTAGGGGGTGGCAATACATATTCCTATTCCATTAAATCCCCCCAAGGGGTATCTTCATACGTCTAACATAAAAGGATAGGGTAACCGGGCCAGGATAGCGCAAAATCAATGTGGAAATGTTGGGCAAATAAATGTGAGCACCACCAATAAATTTCCGATTGTTTGCACAAAGTGTTATTTTTACCTTCCACACGGTGATGGTTCCGATAATACGAGAGAGACGAGGGTGCTAACCAAAAAGACCAACCACAAGGTGGCTTACTCGCACTCGCATAAATAAATAGAAATCGTCATTGCTAGTACATACATGCGAGTACATACAACCATAGAGTCACAGAAAAGGAATCCACCATCCGATTTAGAATACATATGAATTGAACCTTTAGACAGAAGGACAAATTAATCTTGCAGACAGCTTTAGTGTCAGAACTACGTTAAGGCACATTGGGGGAGGGGGTACAGCAACGCATAAGCTGTCATGCATTAATAACCACACACCACTAAGATTTGCTAGGTGTTCGTATGTGTTTATTTTGTTGGTTGTTTACCCAGCCACCTTCACAAAGGTGACTGGGTGGTAGGCGTAAAGGATAACTGGGTCAATCGAGAACCTCTGGATTGTGAGCACAAATTATCGTGCTGAATAAAACATACGAGTGCGATTGGAAGCTACTAATTTATGGAGAACATAGACTAGCTACAACCCGAATGGTTGGGGATTAATATTCTAAGGGCACGAAAGGGTACCAATGCGTGCCAGTCGCTTGGAGTTATAAAACTGCATAGAGTCATATAAAAACGTCGCCATACCGCAAAGTGATAAAAAAAGGTTAAAGCCAATAATGCGGAAGTGACAGAGGGTGTTTGTGTGCGATCCAAGCGATAATAGGGATTCGAGATATATTCGTGTGGAGTTTAAGGAGACCGTTTTATGGTTTAACAGTCGAAGATACTATGTATACTCGTATTGTTTGCAATTTTAACTTTAAAGGTCTTTTGTAGTTGTCATACTTAAAATTGACTCACGGAGGAGAGTAATTGGGTACATAGCACTGCAAATAGGGCAAGCTCGTACAATTTTTTTACGCAAGTCGTTAAGAAGGTATGCATACTCGTAGTATACCTTGTTTGACTTACAAGTCATTATTTTTTGTCTGTAAATTCTTTGAATTACTTCCATCCGTATCCCATCAGAGACAGAGTACAGGTTTGTTGCTAACATCATTTGAGTTACTATGACTTGGTACGCTACTCTGATAGAAAATGATTTCATTGCCACGAATTTGTTCTACCGCATAATAAAGTTTCTGAAGGCATTCAGCCCACCAATTTTCCCCTAGGTCTCCATTTTTCCTTGAATGCCCTAGAGAACTCGCATGCAATGTATACATATGTCATAGTGAGATATATTACAGGCCGTAGTGGGAACTGAGATGGTTCTTTCTGTAGCTAAAATAAAGTGCAACGTTAAGGCGAAAATTGGCAGGCTCTTTTTCAAAGCCACATCAAGAGTCCCGCAAACCTTGGCTGTCGCAGATACTTTGACCTAACAAGATACCAAGTTTAAAGTTGTTGTCCGATACGAATACAATGCCATGGCCGTGAAGATTCGATAAGTCAGACTGCGACACATATATTCGAAGCAACAGTCGACATACTCGTATCTTTTAGACTAGAGTCAATAGACACTTAACGTGAAAGGCTGTCATAGCTGGCGAAATATACAACAGTGCATCTCGACCAGAGCGAGGCGTGCTATGGTAAGCTGCCTTGCATCCGAGTCAGACCGATGTTTGGAGTCTGGTAAAAGTAGCAGGACGTATTTTCATGAAAGCTTGTTTTACCAAATAACCGATGCATAGATATTATTGGTTTTATTGTAGGCGTGTATACCCAAAGAACCTCCTTCTGAGGCATGCCTTTTGCCCTGCAGAAAAGTTCTTTACAGCGGCACAACACAAAAACGGGTGAAAATACATTTTAGCACTACTCGTTTCAGGATTGCTTAGACCAGTAAATTTTTGTGAAACTTCGAGAGTATTGACTGAACGCCATTCAGAAATGCACTAATCGATAACATCTAGCGCTGTTTGCATACAAGAGCAGACCGTTGCTGTGCGTGATACAACAAACTGCATATATATATACATATACATCGGCGTTAACATAAGAAGCATTGAAAGCGTTAAGCAGTGAGTCGATCAGCATGCACCAGAACGTGGAATCAGGTCGCCGCCTTGGGAGCAACCTCATCACATATTGTCAGCAATCAGCATCCGCAATCAGGGTATTATTCACTAGCATTGCCCTCATTTAAAATGAAATTCTATTCTGATCACCAGATTTTGAAGTGCGGGTTTCATTTGCGTTTTAGAAAATAAAAGCCCGGACACTAAAGCTCCAGTCCATCAACTTCTATTTGCATCTCCACTTGGTGGAATTTGGGAGCCTTGTAATGTTGTTAAATTGAAGGTAGGGTATCAAACTCCTGTAGGAAGTCATTGGCAGCTGCTGTCAAGAGAAGAGTAGAGACTCTTCGCACTAAGGCACTTCTTTTTTTTATCAGAACGGCGTCGGAGGAATCACTTACGCATAAACGGCTGCGTCCAGAGCTCTAGTCTGTTTGAGCTACAAGATGCGCACCTCCTCCGAACGTTGTTTCTGAAGTAGCTTCTCTTCATTTCTGCGGTCTCTCACTTCGCATTCTCTTTTGTAGTATTTCTAACGGCTTCTTTTCACTGATGCCACAGATCTTCGGCACTTAGTGCAGGTTGTATTTCAGTTGTCGAGCGGTTCAGGGATATGCGTTTTGCAAAGATTTTGGCTGTTCATTGCGATGTTTATCGTTAAATCTGCTTGCCGACGTACCTTGGCTGCAACGAAGTTTCTCTTTAAGACATCTAAAATACTGGAGCTGTGACTTGTGTCAATCTCAGAATTATCAATTTGGTACTAGCTGCAGTTATATTCTGCTCCATGGCAAACCCAACAAGTCTAAGTCTGTTGTCAGTCAGATTATGCTCTCCGACTGTACTTCCGAAAATGTCATCTGTACCTGTTCTGGCCTTGAAATTCGCTTACACGATTTTGGCGATATCGGCGATCAACGCCGAAAACCTGCAGCCTGATCCGAAAGTAAGCCGGGCATTCACAGAGGTAGTGCCTCACTTATGTAGTGCATCACTTATGCTTAGCACATTTAAGTGCTTAGCAAAAGTGTAGTGCTTCGTAACGACGTGAGTAAGCAATTCGCAGTATTCCCTGCCGATGGACAGAAGGAATGCCGTTGACTTTTGAGATGCGTCGGAAAGCATTCGCTTGGTCTGCCTGTAACCTAGGGAGTCATGCCATCTACAGTTATGCTCATATGAAACCCAACTATCAATAGAAGCATTAACTGAGGAGACAGGCACACCCATTGTCCTGAAAAACTCTTGTCTGAGCCTTGTCTGGGAAGTTTATCGGCGATTTCATTTCCCTGTGATCGCATTGTGACATGGGACCCAGACAAGACTCAGTAAATTTACCCTGCCGACTGCGATTAGTGATATCTTGCATTCTCGTACTACCTACGAAGACGTAAGAGGGTTTAGCAAGGCTCTAAATGTAGCTTGGCTGTCGCTACAGATGCATATGCTTTTCCGCTTTCACCGGTTCTTCAATATAGTTCATGACCATCAAGATTGCGTATATCTCCACTTGGAGGGCAAACATAAGTTCTCCTAACAAGTAACCTAACGTTACCGTCCGGAAAACCACTAAAGTTGTTCTCCAGAAAGTGGTCAGTTACGGACATACCATATGTGCATATGTTGCAGTTTTTCATGTTCTTTTTTTAGCCTACCGCGGTTCCTAGATGGCGTTGGTATCTGCCTCATAACAGTTTCTGGCCTGTACTAGGTGCTCTTCTGTACAGTTCTTTTCCTTTTTTGTTCAGCAGCGTCGTCAACGGTAAATCTGTCCTTACTAAAGGCTATTGGTGGGAGCGATGACTCTTCTTCAAATAATTAGAAATTATTTTTCGGAACGTTCTTGGATGGATTCAAGCCTGATATTTACAAAATATATGCTGATGTGCCCCATGGCTTCATTCTGTCTCCGTCACTTTTTTTAATTTTCGTCAACGATCTCTTTTCTGCTACTTCTAATCCAATATACGTATTATTTTGCTTACTTAAGTACCCTCTGCTTTTCATATTCGTTCCCTGTTCTAAGTCGTACAACTCGCTTATGAAATACCCTGCCGAACTCTCTATTTCTTGGTCGTTATAACCCTCAAACATTTAAAACCAATGTTCCTCGGTACCTCTCTTTCCATCAAGCAAGCATTTTAAGGGTACTTAAATCTCTTGTGCGCACGCAAATTATAAAAAAAAAAAAACGCTTCATGTATATAAGAGCTAATGGTAAGCCATTAGGGGTTCCTTTGCCACCATCTCTATTCTAAGAATGTGGCTAGTTCTGAAAGATCTTCAGCTTTAAGTTCTTTGTAGAAGTTCATATAAGAATTCTACCATGCTGACTATTGGCGGACCTGTTGATTCAATTGCTTAAATTCTTCCGCCTTCAGCCTTCAGCCAATTCTCCAAATCTTCAAGCACAGTTGATGTGTATTCGTAATTATAGCACTGTTAATGGTCAGGTTGACACTGCTCAGTGTCTACCCTAATCGTGCATCCTGTATATCTTCCCATTTGTTATTCATAATGGATTCCGATCCAAGCCATTAAGATTGTCTTCAGTTCAATTTTTTCTTGACCAAATTTTTTGGATTACCCTTTCGATCAGGCCTCAATGTGCCGCATACATATGTTGACTTACTCGTAAGATCTTTCGTGAGCTCAACTGAATTACAATATTTGTCCATAAAAAGCTTATAACCACTATTCAGGAAACTATCCATCAAAGCCAAAACAAAACATTTGAGGCATGACTTCGTCCACTTAAGTCCTCATATTTCCCCGCATAAATTTTTACTTTCAACACGACCCTTCCAGATTCGCAAAATTCGGAAAGATTGATGCCATACATATGCCGTTTGTTTTTTATACAATATATTGTCGTAAAAGTAACCTTCCTCGCCAAAGAGTATCGCTTCATCAATACACAATTTTTTCCCCGGGTTATAAATGCGGTCCATAGTTACGTTGAAGTGTTCGGATATAGGATAAGTCTTGCATAATCGGTCATCAATTTGCTCCTCATGATTGTTGAAATGTAGAAATCTCAATATTAGCTGAAAACGATTTCTAAACATTCTCTTCCTCCATAAGTCGAAATCGTAGAGTTCACATTTCTTCTAATAATATGTTCAGAGGATGGTAAACTACTTGTGACGGTGTGCAAAAGCAAGCCAAAGAAAACTCGTAATTCTTTAGCGTTGGTAATAATGGAAACTTTGCTATTGCTTGGGCAGCAAAGCGATTGGTTTCTTCAACAATCTTATTTAAAATTTTATGTCGTTAACCGTATGTTCACCGGCGGGAATATGACACTCCTCACCAGATTAAGTTGATTGAATCCTTCGAAGCCGTTTTGCTACGAAAGGTGATATTTCATCTTTAATTTCAGAACTGGACTCGGTCTCCCAGTCATCACATCCTTCCAAAACAATATCGCTATCTTCATCAGAGAACTCTTCCTCGTTGGCAGAAACGTGATCCATTTTATTTCAACAAAATTGTTCCGACTGGCTTCATACTTTGCTCATCTCTAATATAAATACGTTATAAAGCATATCTTGCTTTTTTGTATTTGTATCCGTTTTATGTTTTTACAATTCCATTGAAATCGTACACTCACTAATTGGTTTTGTCTGCTATTTATTACTTCCCAGTACATTTTATTATTTACCATGTAACTCTTTGTAGATACTGTCGCCTTGTAGGCTTTTCCCAGTGAGAATCATTACATATCTGCATTAATGACTGTCGCCAGACGAAATAAAACGAAAGAAAATGTCTTTGTTTATTACAATTTTTATTGAAAAAAAAAAAATAATAATAATAATACTACGGCGGGCGAGACAAAAATCTTATTCAGTGATGCCAGCTACGAGTTATCACGTAGTGTTATTTTGTCCATAAAAATTACTGTAAATGCCATTTCAATACTAAATCTGTAACTTGGTATTATTATCACAATTTGGAAAATTTCATGTTTTCTTGAAAATAAAATCTTGGCTCTCAGGTCAAGACACTCTAAATTTGTCTGGCAATCAATCGGTTATGGAGGCATAAAGGCTCTTCAGAATTGGGGAGAGGTACTTTTGTTTTTTTTGCTTGTGGTCTTTTATTCCATGAGCTTAACAGGGTCATGAAACCGGTCAGAAAGTTGTACCTATAGTGAATAAGGTGTCTATGCCATGCAGGACGCAAACACCAGTGCACTGGATAGGATCTTCAAGTGGAACATCGCAAATTATAATTTGTCGCACACAGCTGGCTGGGGATGTAACATAGCTAGCTGGACAGGCATGTTGAAGACGTCCATTGAAAATACTCGTACATTATATATTGTATTATTTGTATGGGGTGATTCATCGTGAGGTTTGATTTATAATGTTAAATAAAACTCATAAATTTGAAAGTGAATTTAAAATTTTTATTATTGGTTAAGAGAAGAACTCATGGCATTTACTAGATGGGGTGAAAAGTAACCTTCTTGGGAATGAAAAATAATTTTTTTTAAATGTTTTTTTTTTTTTTTATTTTATTCAATCAGGATGAGTTTTTAACTTGAGACATACAAATTACTCGAAAAGTACGAAATGTCGCGAAAAATGTTTCAGACAAAAGTCACAAGGTTCTGAAGGGGACATAAGATGGTGACCACGAGTTTGAACTTCAGACCCATTTTCAAAGTCAAACGAAGGTCACTTTTGATTCTTAAAATGATAATTCTTGATTTTCATTGCTCAGTCGTATTCCTCAATGGGGCACACGACTTTGTCTCAAAGGTCGTATTCATTCAGTGCTAGATACCACTGCACTGGCACGCCTAAATCATTAATCGGTTTCCAACGTTGTTAGGGTGTTAGAAGGTCGAGATTTGTTTTGAGGAAGTCATTATTGCCATGAGTGAAGTTAAAACTCAAAGAAATTTCAGATAGGGACAAATTGTTCTAAACTTATCTGAGAGTGTATGATGTGCACTCTGCCCTTTTTTTACTTGAACGGAACTGTTCTTCATTTAGAAGTTCGATATTTGTTCTGAGGAACTGATTATTATTAGTAACGTTTTCCAGATTAATAATGCAGTCTGTTTCAATTCAAGAGAAAGTTGAAATAATATTGATATTCCCAGACCAGATACGATCGCGCGCTTCCTTTATCGGGTCATTCAACAATTCACTGGTGATGCAACCAAAAAAAAAGGAATCGGTCAGATAGGATGACCGTTGAGGACAATAAAATAGCAGTGTTAGCTGCCGTTGCACACGATCCTCACATTAGCACTCGCCAAATAAGTCGTGAATCAGGAATTTCTCAAACGACTGTCTGTAAGATATTACATCGGCATAAATACCATCCTTATCATGTTTCAATGCATCAAGAACTTTGTAGTGAGGATTTTCGCAACCGGGTTTCCTTTTGTCAATGGGCACTTCGGCAAATTGAACGAGACCCCCTTTTCTTCGCCAATGTGTTATTCTCTGATGAGTCGACTTTCACCAATCACGGTACGGTCAATCGACATAATATGCATTACTGGGCTACCGAAAACCCTTTTTGGTTGTGATAAGTTGAACGCCAGCACCCTTGGAATGTTAATGTTTGGGCGGGAATTATTGGGGATATAGGTCCATATTTTATTGAAGGCAACTTGAATGGCGAAAAGTATACAAACTTCTTGCGAGACCATCTTCCGGTATTACTAGAAGAACTGCCATTGGACAAACTGCGACAAACAATGTGGTTTTAACATGATGGTTGTCCAGCCCATTATTCCTAAGTAGCCTGGGAATACCATCAACGATGGATCGGACGAGGGGGTCCGAGGCAATGGCCTGCTAGATCACCTGATCTTACGTCACTTGATTTCTTCTTGTGGGGCTACTTAAAAAGCGAGGTTTACAGAAAAAAGCCAACAACACAGGAGGACATGAAAAGACGAATAACTGAAGTTTGCCGGAAGATTACGCCAGAAATACTTCGCAGTTCTGTTGGTTCATTTAGAGCGCTGATAGACAAGTGTATTGAAGTGAATGGTCACATTTTCGAGCATTTGTTGAAATAGTCTCGGAAAATAAACGTCGAAATGGGAAGAATTCAATGATTCAACAGTGGGAGGCAAGGGGACCCACACTAATTAATCACCCTGAAGGAAACAAAATACTGCTACGTCCACTTCGTTGTTTCTGGGTTATGCTAAACGCAGTATGTAAAAACAAATGACAAGCCTACGAGCAATACGACTGAGCAATGAAAATCAGGAATTATCATTTGAAAAATCAAAAGTGACCTTCGTTTGAAAATGGGTCTCAAATGGGTCCCAAGTTAAAAAACTCACCCTGTAGTCCCCTTTTAGTTTGATACATTTATTCTAGCCTCCCGGAGCA
This sequence comes from Volucella inanis, assembly GCA_907269105.1. Lineage (NCBI taxonomy): Eukaryota > Metazoa > Arthropoda > Insecta > Diptera > Syrphidae > Volucella > Volucella inanis. Next base: position 43,029,325 of record OU026157.1, read on the forward strand.
CTTGTGCCGGTTCAGTCCATTGCCGGGCATTCATTCTGTTCTCTGGTGTTCAACAGTTACCAATCGACGCCAAAAGTCCGCCCGCATCAGCAAGTCCAAACACTCTTTCGAAGTGCTCTCGCGTTCGTGTTTTTGGTCAGGAGTGAGTATGCGTGGCACCCAGCGGCAGGATAACTTTTTCATATGCAGAATATCACCCAAAATATGGCGTGTGCGCTCAGTACTAATCTTTCTGGTATCTGCTAGCTCGCGCACCTTCACTTTCCGGTCAGCCAACACCATTTCATGTATTTGTTTGACATTGTACTCTGTAACCGCATCGGAGTGGAGTTGCGGCCACCACGAAACTCTCGAAACCAATATTTGATGGTGTAATCTGACGGAGCATTAGCCCCATAATATTTATCCAACTTTTCTTTTGTTTCCTTCGCTGTTTTGCCTCTCAAAAAATAATGTTTTATGAGAGAACGAAAATCGTTTTTGTCCATACTCAACATGATGCCAAACATGTCAACAACAATCAGCTGTCAAAACAAAACTAAAGACAGTATCGCACTGAAATTTGGCATGTCGCACCATAACCTTTTTTGCAGTAGCAGCGCATTCTGGCGGTCAAAGAGGTTACTTTTCACTCCAGCTAGTACTTTTTAAAAATGATATCATGTAAATGTTGGCCACGACTACGTCTTAGGTGGGTCCAATTTTGGGCGACTGGTTTGAGCATAACGACTGGTATCTCGCGGATAACACAAATAATGTTGGCTTCCAAAGCGTCGATCGTAGCTGGTTTATTCCTGAAACTTTACATATCTCCAGAGAAAATAGTTCAAAGGTGTGATATCGCATGATCTAGGCGGCCAGTTTACCTTAGCAAAACGTGAAATTAAGTGCTCACCAAGTTCATTGTTTCATGCGCTGTATGGCTCGTAGCGACGTCTATTTGAAACCAGAGCTCACTGATACAATGTGCTTCAATTTCAGGAAGCACATAGTCCGTTAACATGGCGCGATAACGGTTACCATTGACGGTAAAATTCTGATCTGCCTCATTTTTGAAGAACTATGGACCAATGATTCCACCAGCCCATAAACCACACCATAGCGTTGTTTTTAATGGATGTAATGGTAGCTCTTGGTACTTTTCAGGTTGCTCATCAACCCAAATTCGGAAAATTTGTTTCTTAACGTATCCACTGAGCCAGAAATGGGTTTCGTAACTGAACAAAATTTCACGATAAAACACCGGATATTCATTGAGTTTTTCCAGAGTCCATTCACTGAAAATATGACGTAAATTCAAGTCAACAGGTTTCAATTCTTGCACAAGTTAAATTTTGTACGCTTTTAGGTCGAGATCCTCAAAAAAAATACGTCAAGCCAAGCTGCTGAGAACGACGACGAATCGATTCTTCACGGTTTTCGCGTACACTCTCAGCTACAGTCGGTCGAGTATCCACCATCTATGTAAACTGGGATGGTGTGTCGAAAAAAGCCTATTGAAAATCAAACCTTACGGTGAATCACCCTATATATATGTACATCTGTGTCGAATTTAAATTGCTTAAAAGCCTAGATATACTATATTCATAAATACGTAAAAAATTCTATTGATTCCTCAAGATTGCATATCCAAGTACGTGATAAATAGAGTCGATATATTAAATATGCGGATGCTGACCCTTCTATCTTCTTGTCACATTTATCTCAATGATTCCACCTAGTAAGAGTTAACGATCCGATTGCTTTCAACTTACGGATATATACGGTCCTTTCCTTATTTTCTGACATTTCTTTCTCATTTTTTTATTTTTTTATTTTTTCATTTTTTCAGAAATCCAGCTCACCGTACTATTTTAATATTCGTATGTTGGTCCTTTCTTGCAGATTACACATACAGTTTACGACTGGTCGAAGTACGGATACCAAACTACGTGGTTAGAGGATCTGATGCTCAACTGGAGTGCCTGTACGACTTAGATGGTGACGTACTGTATTCAGTAAAATGGTACAAGGATGGCAACGAGTTCTATCGATACGTACCTAGGGATGACCCACCATCACAGACTTTCCTCCTACCAGGTGTAATGGTTGATGTAAGTATCAAGGAATGGTATCTTTTTTTTTTTTTCTTTTTTTTTTCTATCTACATAGGGGATATGGGCTTGGAGCTTGTACTCTGTATAGGTACTGTACTCCCTAGACTAGGAATTGTAGGTAATGGATTTTCCATTCTGTTTGAGTAGCCTTGTGTGATAAATTGCACTAGCCACCATTTTTTCCGAACTCCAGGTTTCCTTAAGGACTAGATGTACTGGGATGTGTATTTGTATACATATTCCCTTTTCACTTTGTAACGGTGATCGATTGCACATTGCTATATGCTATACGCTATACGCTAAATGATATTGATTACACTAACTCAATCATGATTGGAAATTCTTGTTGTTGGACTTGTAATATGTGTGATGGTGTAGAGTTTTTTTTTTTTTTTTTTGTTTGTTTTTTGTAGGCATTATGACTCATATGCTATAGCCTAATTTTTTGTCTTATTCTTTTCTTTTTTGATAGTTGCCAAATTCGACTCATGCACTGGTGACGTTAAAGAATGTCAACTTGTCGACGACAGGTCGATTCCGATGTGAAGTTTCTGGGGAGGCACCTTCATTTCAAACTGTCACCGAACACGGAAATCTCGTAGTTGTATGTAAGTACTATGAAACTGGGGGACAAAAAATAAATAAAAAAAAAAATAAAATTGGAAAAAAAAAATAACAATAGTGAAAAGGGAGATATTGTTTTTCTTTTATTATTTTTTTCCTGTCATTTATCATTAATAGTTAAGGGGAATGCTGTCAGTTTCGTGACATTAAACAGAGCGTACTGGGTGATGGTTAAGTTAAAGGCTGGTTATGCTGATGGTGATGGTTATGCTTTCATGTCGTTTAACACTCTTTCAGAGCGTGTGAAAGGCTATTAATTTTGACAAGATTCGAATGTCATTGTTCTTATTTTTATTTTGGTTGATATGCTCTTTGTTGTTCTTTTTCTTTTTATAAGTTTCTGTTCCTGGTTATGAACCCAACCATATGACGTACAGATGGGACAAACAAAATTTCTAAAAGTTTTGGTGAATAGCAACCACGAGATAGATATCTCTTGATTAGAATCAGAGTTAGATGAAGCTCCAATTCCTGTCAAATTGTTAACAGCTTTTATGTATGTATGGTATATCTCGCCGGTTGTACTACAGTGACTATTTGTTCAGTAAACAAACCTTTGTAATGCATGAGTCTACCGGTTAGGTCCATGCCGATCAGTTTGAGAGTTGAGGTGGAATTTCCAGATTTGTTCACAAGTAAAGAATATAACATTGCTATCATGGTCGTTGTATAATAAGATAAAGTACTAAGCACGGATGGACATCAATGCTGCTTATTTTACCTCCTCGGGATATTCAAACCCTTTCATTCAAGTGAATTAGCCAGAGAAAAAGGTCTGAGTATATGTTTTAAACTACCCGGTCACATTAAAATTGGCTGCGAGGCAACCAAGAGAAAAAGAAATCTAAAAACCGTCCCTGACTAAGAGGGATGTTGACTTTCACTTCACCCTGCCTGACTCGAACTGCAACCAACTTCAGACTGCTATAATTTCCAAACTGCTGATGGCAGTGAGCTCAAATTTTGAAAACCATAAGTAGCTATCGTTGGAGCCCTCCAGCACCTCAACGTGAATAAATCATTTGTGTCTCGAAGCATAGCTCGTTACCGTGATACTGGCAGTGTTGCAAACCGCCATGGAGTTGGTTATAAAAAAACAGCAACATCGGCAGAAAGTGAAGGAAAGTTCGGAATGTGAAGGCTCGAATTGAGCGAACACCGCATCAGAAAAAAATTAGAGTCAAAAGAGCGAAGGAGTTGCTACGCTTGCACGAAAGTGGTAATTTGCCGAATTTGGTTTTTTCCGATGAGTCGTCATTTGTTATCGAGCTATATATCAACAAACAAAATGACCGATTTTATTTGCCAGAGAGGTCCTTCGAAAACTTACACCTTCGGACGGCCACCAGAAAGCAGGCAGCACCGATGGTGATGGTTTGGGCCGCCATAACCGCCGATGGTTGCTCTCCTTTCGTATTTTTGGACCTTGGCTTCAAAACTAATGCGATCGTATACCGTGAAACTGTCTTAGAGCAGTATCGGAGCCTTGGGAAAACAATCATTTCAGTCGGAGACCGTGGACATTTCAACAAGACTCAGCACCGTCTCACAAAGCGCGCGTCAACCAAGATTGGTTAAAAAACAATGTTCCACACTTCATTTCTTCGACACAATGGATTGGAAATTCTCCGGAAGCAAATCCGTTGGAATTCTCTGTCTATGAAATTTTGAAGGCGAAGGTTGGCACTAAAAAATACCAAAGTTTGGACTACCTCAAACAAGCACTTCGCCGGGAATAGGCCAAAAAACCACAGAGCCACTTACTTGCAGCGTGCGATGCTTTCTTCGGCCGTCTTAAGGAAAACTACTGATACAATTTGAAAATTGATGTATTTTCCAACATTTTTTGCTTTGGCACAATAAAATTTATTGGGTCTATAACTTCGTGCGGTTTGCTAAGAAATGGCGTAACTTGTATTGTTCCATTGGAACATGCGTTGGAAAGCTACTGTCATTGTACGTCATTTCAGTATATGTCATTCATTTGCAGCGTAAACAACAATAATTTGTTTTCACTCAAATACGTCGAACTTTGTGCCTGAAAAGGTGTTTTTGCAGGGAGTCCTTCTTTATTAGTTTAATATGAAGAAAACTGCTGCCGAAACTCATCGTATTTTGGTGGAAGTTTATGGTGAACATGCGCTAGCTGAGCCAACGTGCCAAAAGTGGTTTGCACGATTTAAAAGTGGTGATTTTGGCTTGCAAGACGATGAACGTTCTGGGCAGCCAAAAAAGTTTGAAGATGAAGAACTGGAAGCATTACTCTATGAAGATTGTTGCCAAATATAAGAAAAGCTCGCAGAATCTTTGGGTGTCACATTTCAAAACCATTTCAAAACGTTTAAAAGCAGCTGGATATATTCGAAAGCAAGGAAATTGGTCGAAAGGCGGTTTTGCATGTCGCGGCCAACCAGCCAAATCAAGGGCAAAGCCGAATATCCATATCGCGAAGGTAATGCTCTGTATTTGGTGGAATCAGATGGGTGTGCTGTATTATGAGCTGCTAAAACCGGGTGAAACCATCAATGGACAACGCTACCGAACACAATTAATCCGTTTGAAGAGAGCAGTAGCCGAAAAACGCCCAGAATATGCTACCAGACACGAGGCAATAATTTTCCATCATGACAACGCTCGGCCCCACGTTGCTTTTCCGGTTAAGAACTATTGTATTTGGAAAAGAGTGGATGGGAAGTCTTACCCCACACGCCTTATAGCCCAGACCTTGCCCCTTCTGACTACCATTTGTTCCGGTCGACGCAGAACGCCCTCACTGAAATACGGTTCACATCAGAGCAGAATATCAAAAATTGCCTTGATTAATTCTTGGCTGCCAAGCCGGCGCAGTTCTTTTGGGATGGGATCCAAAAATTGCCAGAAAGATGGGAAAAAGTCATAGCTTCAGATAGGCAATACTTTGAATAACACTATTGTACATGTTTTTCTTAAATCAACGTTCAAATTTTGAAAAAAAACCTCACGAATTAAATTACATACCCAATATCAAAGAAAAAAAAATTATAGCATTTTAAAATGTTGCAGTTCGAGTCAGGCAGGGAGTATTTAAAATTGGTTGTAACACGTTGTTCTTTATATACAAATTCGCTGTATTCTCTTCATCTCTTAAGTAATTTTCTTTACATAATAATTTCACAATCTTTTTGAGTGTTTCATGCGTAGATATTAACCTACCTTTTAGCGTTTTCTAGTTATTTGATCTCTTATCTTCTGAAATTCTTTTGCTTCCGAGGATCGTCCATGGTTTGACGATTCGGGTCCACCATGCTTCAGGCACTTGGCATATTGGTGCAGTGGTTTTCTGCAGCTTACCTGCACACTTGATACAACCAACTAAGGCGAGTTGTTCCTGTACTGCATTATCCTTAGGGTACGAATCGAAGATTCTGAACGGAAGTGCGACTTATTTAACTACGTCAATATCGCTATAGTCTCTTATCAAATTGACAAATGATACACACAATCACATTGTGATTGACGCGACGTTAAAGATACTGATCCCTCAGACAATACTGAGGTTTTAATTATTAGGCATACCATCCGCAGACCAATTTTTGGAAATGAGTTGGTATGTAATCCCTACCAAGTCAGATCTGCAGCTTTATTATGAGCAGGTGGATGGTTATCCTCGCTTTTAAAGCTCAAGTTGAGTGATTTTTTCATATGCTTCCTTATCATTACATGCTTCTTTCCGGGTCTTTTAGTGTTCAAGTTGCTATCGATGTGTGGCCGCTTCTAGGGCGAGTGGATTTGCTATATGTGCTGCCTTCACATTGCATAAAATAAGAATTCGGGCTCGCGCTACATGATTACAATTTAAATATGTCGGTACAATGTGACGGATGTTAATGTCCGTTTTCAGCTTGAGCACGCATGATCCTTCTATGCTTTTAACGTTAACCTTTGCTCCTTCAATCTGTTTAAGAAATCCAAATACTCCGCCGCCACTTCCTCTTCTAAACAACCTTGTTTTTACCGCAGATGTAAATTTTAACTCATAATTCATGAAAATATTCTTAAACCTAACTTTTTCATTATCTAATGAAAGAGTTTCAAAGATATCAAATTCTTTCTTGAGATATCTTTCTCAAATTATATGATATTAAATATAATTAAAAAAGTTCCATAAATATTTGCTCATTTTTTAGCCCTGCTACATTATACTCGGGACTTATGATTTTTTAATTTAATAATTTGTGTTATCCTGGTATACGGATTCTTCTCAATTAGATGACTCGTGTAAACTCCCACTTGTGTGTGCACCCACATTGGTTACAGCGGTTACTCTGCGTGTGTTTACGCTTGGCGACTCTTCTCACTGTCAAATTCAGATGACATTAACGTTTTGTACACATTAATTGTTTTGTTTGCAATTCATTTCAAACATTTCTAAATGATGGTGGGATTTTTCTAAATATTTCATAAATTACCTTTACACCGTTTTCGTTACCACATTTCAAATCCTTTGATAGATCCCACATGTACATAACTTGTCGTCACTTGAAGCTATATTTATCTGTGTCTTCGAAAGTTTCTCGCGCAGCTCTTTCATTAAAGTGATTAACTTTGACGGACGTTGGGCGGAATATCTTTGTGAATATTTATATAGGGTGATTCGTCCTGAAGTTTGATTTATAATGTTAACTAAAACACATAAATTTGAAAGCGAACTTAAAATTTTCATTATCTGTTAATTAATCGTAGCTGGCTTATTCCTGAAGACCTGAGACTTTACATATCCCCAGAGAAAATAGTCCAAAGTTGTGATATTGCACGATCTAGGCGGTCAATTTACCGTAGCAAAAGTGCTCACTAATATGATTTCTCAACAAGTCCATTGTTGTAAGCGCTCTATGGCTCGTAGCGCCGTCTTGTTCAAACCAGAGCTCACCGAGACCTTATGCTTGAATTTCAGGAAGCACAAAGTCCGTAAATATGGCTCGATAACGGTTACCATTGACGGTAACATTCTGATTTGCCTCATTTTTGAAGAAATATTTATTAATTCCACCAGCCCATAAGCAACACTATACCGTTGTTTTTAATGGATATAATGGTAGCTCTTGGTACTCTTCGGGTTGCTCATCAACCCAAATACGGAAATTTTGTTTATTAACGTATCCATTAAGCCAGAAATGGGCTTCATCACTGAACAAAATTTCACGATAAAACACCGGATATTCATTGAGTTTTTCCAGAGTCCATTCACTGAAAATATGACGCAAATTCAAGTCGCTTGGCTTCAATTCTTGCACAAGTTGAATTTCGTACGCTTTTAGGCCGAGATCTTCACGTAAGATACGCCAAGTTGCCTAACACGCCAAGCCAAGCTGCTGAGAACGACGACGAAGCGATTCGTCACGGTTTCGCGTACACTCTCAGCTACAGCTGCTATAGTCACTTCACTACGTGCTGGATGTGGTCTAACCGGTCGAGTATCATCCACTAATGTAAACTGGGAGTCAAATTTGTGAATGGTATTGGAAAAAGCGGTTTCAGTAGGTCGATTATGCGCACCGGAATATAACTAACCAATTTGGAGACGCTGTTGTGGTGTAAATCTTTCCATGATGACTTGCCAAACGATATTGAACCAAAACGATAAAGCAGTTTGATAGGAGTCACACGTGATCTGTCAGAAAAGCCTATTGAAAATCAAACCTCACGATGAATCACCCTATATTTGTGTTTTAAAGTTTGTTTGCTTTACGTAGGATATTGATAGCTGTGTCTCAAGATTTCATCTTGATGATTATTGTTGCCGTACGCCTATCTCTTATGTTATATTTTGTAGGCTGATTCAACGGCAAACATTTTTTTCGTTTTTTTTTAAATAAACCAGCGCAAATGGGTTATCCTTTTTCTACTGGATCGTTGTTCTTCTTAGACGGGAAGTGCACCACAACATTGGATTCAGTGCTTTTCGGCATAAGTTTGTCCATTTGCTCTTCCAGAAGCTTGTTGTGGTTTTCCAACTGCACAACTATTGCTGAATTCCCGTCAGGGTTTATTCTCATTTTAAAAGCTGTTGACAGTTAGATTTTGAGGCAAGTTCTGTTGCGAGTTCCCTATTGTTTTCTTCCAGGATCTCCTTTAGTTTATCAGTGTTGATGGCAGTTATAGTTTTGAATGCTAGGACTTCTTCAGATTTAGATTGTGGGGCTAAGTTTCAGTTTGGATGTTATGTCTGAGATCCTAAATTGTCGCTGGTTTATTGGCCTGGACCTTACTCTTCAAATAATACCACAGGAAGAAGTCTGAAGCTTTCAAATCGCATGGCCAAACAACTTCTCTATCCGAAATAAATTGATTGATAGATGGCTTGTGTGGGCGGTAGCATCATCCTGTTGAAACCAAACATTGTTTGGACATTTCATTCAATTTGAGGAAAGAATAGCCGATCAAAATGTTGCGGTAAGGTTCGCCATTCACTGTAACTGTCTCTCCAGCCTCATTTTCGAAAAAGTACGGGCCAATGATGCCGCCAACCCAAATTCTGCACTATACAGTGACCTTTTTGGAAGAAATTGGTTTTCCGTGGATTTCATATGGGTTTTCCGGTCCCCAGAAACGACAATTTTCTTTATTTACTTACTTACCCATCCAAAAATGTGCTTCATCGGAAAGAATCAAATCCGATGACAAATTGTCCGGGCGATCCAATATCCAATTAACAAACCGGCGACGTCGTTGATGGTCCAAAGGCTTCAATTGTTATGTAATTTGGATTTAATAGGCGTGCAAATAAAGATAAATTTTGAAAATTCGCTGTAATGCGCCATAAGTGAGGCTCAATTGTTAACTTCGGCGACGAATTGTGGTACCAGGCCGGTTTTGAACACTTTCGGTCACAGTGGTGATAATTTGGCGTGTACGTGCTGGCCGAGCATTTTGATATGGAGTTTGACCCGATACCGAAACTGTTTCGTCAAAACGCTTCACCATCGCATGTATTCCGGACCGGAAAATTCACGAATTTTACGAAATGTTTCGTAATAAGATTGAATAACAAAAATGCGACTTCATGCTTTAAAATGCCGAAGATTGTACGAAATCTGTCAAAAGGATCAACCACACTGAATTCAGTAAATGACAGCATTTGACAGCCAACGTCCACACCATCTTTATAAGACAACATCACTATAACATCACAGCATTGCCAACCCAAGAGAATGATAATGTGTATATATTGTTCAAACATATAACCTTTCGTGTTGACATCTTTAGGATGCACAATCTTGTTCTTGTTATTCGAACAAGATGGCTTAACCCTACGGATTTATTTTTTATTTTTTTTCTTTGCTTTTTACATATACATATTTTTCTTTGATGTGTATTGGTTGATTATGGTCCAAATAATGTGTCTTATTGCAAATTTCAAAAAATTATATCCAAGAACAGATAAACTATCCTGGGACAGCTATGTTCCATCAGTAAATGTAAGTGGGACACACGTGTCCCACTAGTACCATAATAAAATTAAAGATACGAGTATGAATTTGAATTCTTATTATATATAAGGGGCGATTCATCGTGAGTGTTGATTTTCAATAGACTTTTTTTGACAGGTCACGCATGACTCCTATCAAAATAGATACTATCTATTGTTCAGTATCGTTTGGCAAGGTATCATGGAGAGACTTACACCTCAACAGCGTCTCTAAATTGTTCAGCTTGATGATGATACTTGACCGGTTAGACTACATCCAGCACATATTGAAAAGACTATAGCAGCTGTAGCTGAGAGTGTACGCGAAGACCGTGACGAATCGATTCGTCATCGTTCACTGCAGCTTGGCTTGGCGTATTTTACGTGAGGATCTCGGCCCAAAAGCGTACAAAATTCAAGTTGTGCAAGAATTGAAGCCAGGCGACTTGAAATTGCGTCATATTTTCAGTAAATGGGCTCTGGAAAAACTCAGTGAAAATCAGGTGTTTTATCGTGAAAGTTTGTTCAGTGATGAAGCCCATTTCTGACTCAATGGAAACGCTAATAAACAAAATTGCCGTATTTGGACTGATGAGCAACCCGAAGAGTACCAAGAGCTACTATTACATCCATTAAAAACAACGGTATGGTAAGGTTTATATGCTCGTAGAATCATTGGTCTATATTTTTTCAAAAATGAGGCAAATCAGAATGTTACCGTCAATGGTAACCGTTATCGCGCCATGTTAACGGACTATGTGCCTCCTGAAATTCAAGCATATGGTCTCGGTGAGCTCTGGTTAGAACAAAACCGCGCTACGAGCCATACAGCGCGTGAAACAATGGACTTGTTGAGAAATCATTTTGGTGAGCACCTAATTTCACGTTTTGCTACGGTAAATTGGCCTCCTAGATTGTGCGATATCACACCTTTTTACTATTTTCTCTGGGGATATGTAAAGTCTTCGGGAATAAGCCAGCTACGATTGACGCTTTGGAAGCCAACTTTACTCGGTTTATCCGTGAGATACCAGTCGCTATGTTCGAACGAGTCGCCCAAAATTAGACTTCCAAATGGACACCTCAGATGTAGTCCTGGCCAACATTTAAATAATATCATTTTCAAAAAATAAATGCCATGAATTGTTCTTTTAACTGACAATAAAAATTGTAAGTTCTCTTTCAAATTTATGTGTTTTATTTTACATTATAAATCAAACCTCACGATGAATCACCCTTTTCGAGATGTGTTCAAAAAGTAAGGTGATTTTTATTTTTATTAAAAAATACGAGTATTTATTTATTTATCAATATTAATGCTGTCCTCTGCAAAGTAATCCGCCTGAAATAATGACTTGTGCCAACGCTTTTTCCTCCAACGGTGAATATGAAGGCTAAGGCATCATTGTCGTATGACCATGAATGAGCAAGTGCATTATCGTGATGTAAAAGTCATTGTTTTTGCACGATGCCGGACGTTTTTTTCGCTTTACTTTTCGCAAATGGTGCTTCAAGGTAATACTTCTTATTGACCATACGACCTTGAGGTATGAACTTCTGATGCACTACGCTACGGTAATCGAAAAAAACAGTGATCAAAACTTTGACATAAGATCGAACTTGGTGTTCTTTTTTCGGTCTCGGGTTCCTGGGTGCTTCCAGTGCGACAATTGGGCTTTGGTTTCGATGTCGTGACCATATACCTACGATTGAATTAATCTCCAGTTATGCCCCTTTGGAGCAAGTCAGGATCATCATTATCGTCATTCAAGAGTTCCTGAGCGATGCTCATGCGACGGTTCTTTTGATTAACATCAACATTTTGACACACCTCTCATGCCTAAAACATCAGAAAAAATTGCACGACACGAGCCGACTGATATGCCAACATCGTCAGCAACTTCTCTTATGGTATTTCGACGATTTTCGAAACGATTTTCTTCAAATCTTCGACGTTATCATCTTTTGTTGGTATGCTAGGGCGTGCAGAGTTATGGTATCATCTCGACTTGTACTACTTGTAAACATTTTTTTTCTTAGGGTAGACTCACAGTATGCCACTGTCAACAATTCAAGTGTTTTAGAGGACTTGATTCCATTTTTACACAAAATTTGATGCAAATTCTTTGCTCCATTTTGTATAATAAGTGAAAATCGCCGAGCACATCAAAACACGTCTAACCTTTCTATCTTTTAAAAACAAAGTAAGTGTGCTAAAAACTTGAAACTGTGAACATATGTTCGGCGCATGTGTACCAACACAGCAAAAAAAAAAATCGATAATCGAATGTACGTTGCCGGCGAAATTTCAAAAGTCACCTAATTTTTTGAACACAATTTTTTGCAAAGTGATCTAGTGGACCGATGCTTCTAAAAATGTTCGGTAAGTTTTTCTTTAGAATTGGAATTGTAACTTAAGAATAAACTAATCAAAAAAAAAAAAAAATTAGTATTAAAATCTTCTTAAGAACCTATGATACTTTTGGAGGTTACCTTCTTCCTTTCACATTTCTTCTACCATTCACAAAAAGTTTTTACAATTGAAGATAACGAAACTTCTCTAATACGTCAAATAGCCATACTTGCTGATGCGAGAAATTTCTTCTAATTGAAAAATTATTAAAAAGTAATTCATTTCAATTCTCTGGTATCCATTTAGATACCATAACTGGTTGGTTCATAGAAAAAAAGGAGAATGGGAAGAAGGATGTACTTCCGGTTGAAGTTCATTATGAAAACAGTGTCCGATTGAGGATGCGGTTGAAGAGCAAAGTTGAAACTTTTGCTATAATGCTGACCTCTTGATTTTTTTTTTTTTTTTTTGTATATCGCATCAACTTTAAAACCAAAGTCCTCATTTTTTATAGCGAAGGACTCCGCCACCATTATTGTGAAACTTTTTGATTGCTTTCCACCTAAAGGCATAACCCTTTTCTCGAAAGTTCACGGTATCTACGGATAGCTATTAAAGAAGGTTTTTTTCTTTATTCCTTTTTTTATCTAATGATTTTTATACGATAGAAAAATATAATAAAGAGCTTAACATTTAAAGTGGACTTATATTGGGGCATATTTAAAGTCAAACTGAAAGGGTTATTAAATCGAGTCCTGGGGGATTAGTTATAGACACAAATCTCACCCGATTGCGCTCAACTACTTATTCCTAAAATGACCGTTGTTGTGTAGGGTCGTCTATTACGTGTTGCTTTCGAGTAATTGCGGTCGAATAACAAATACCTTCCTGTGGTTTTTCCCAGGATTCCCTGATGCCCCCAGGTTAGGCTTACAAATATCACTGAAATTTTCTCATATTTTCTGGCATTTTTTTCATCTTTTTCAGTTCGAAAATAAACAGAACTAAAAACCGCTTCCGGCCAAGTGAAAAAAAAGTGCATATATGAAATTTACATTTCCTCTCTACTGACCCGTTTTGCGGGACTGAGTTGCCAGTTTTGCTCTAAACAATTTGTTCCCTTTTGATGTTTATTTTTTTTTTTATTGTTCTGAAAAATTTTTTTTCCATGTTGCTGGACATTGTCGTTCGTTCTCGTTCCTTTATTTTTCTCTCCATTTTGGACTATTCATTCTTTAGGAACAAATCGTTGTTCTCTTCTCCCCTTGCGGTTGGAATTCACCGATTTTATTTTTTAAATCAGGAAGTCACATGGCTACGCTTGGAGAAAATTATTGCATGTTGAGCTTGTAATGAAAAGGAATGAAAGAGAATCCTGCGCCAAACCTACTAATTGGTGCGTTTTTCCGCTTAGAGGACATCGTTTTATTTCTTTTTTTCCATTTTCTCTTTTGAGCTCGTCTTCTTGGTTTCCTTGGTTTTTTTTTTTTTTTTTTTTTTTGTGTGTGTGTTCTTCCTCGGAAAGGATTCAGTGGATGCGGATATGTAATTTTGTGCTAGGAGGTCCAATTTGCATACGAAATGTATGTTGTCGATGCACTCCCATCTGTAGTCGTAGTTTGTTGGTTCTTGAATTTTAGAACCGAGTTTAAATGCATTTCGGTGATTGTCCTTTGATGTTTTGCTTGATGTTTTTATTGTTTTGTTTTGTGCAGATCTTCCGGATAAAGGACCTGTAATGACCGGTGGACGTCCGAGATATCAAATTGGCGAATGGGTGCGAGTCAACTGTACGTCGGGACGTTCAAAACCAGCAACGGAATTGACATGGTTTGTCAATGGTGAACAAGCAGAACCACTTATGGTAAAGCCTTATGAGAAAATCATTTCTGGACGTGAAGCTTTAGAAACTTCCATACTTGGACTGCAGTTTCGAGTGGAACAGCATCACTTTCGAAATGGTGATATGAAATTGAAGGTAAGTCTTTGAGTTTTAAAGTTTTACTAGTTTTAAAGTATTTTGTATGATATATTCCGCAGTGGCATACAAAGTTATTTGTGTGATTCCGTCATTTACCTATCGCACAAGGCTACTATAGCTAAGCTGGGTTTAGTTATTAAAGCTACTCACATTCTGAATTGACTTTTGTTGTAATTGGGTAGAACACTAGCACTGGTTACTGATACTATCAAAACCGTAGTAATATTAAGTCGTCTATCAGAACCACAGATGAATACATATTTGTTGCTCTTCGTCACTATATTTGTTAAGTAAACAGGAATTGAACAAAGCATCTATAGCCGTGATCTTAAATATATTCGTGTATTCACTTACTAGTACTAGTTATAGCATTTTTGGTGTATCTTTAATCTCAGTAACTTGAAGGTTTTCACCAAATTCTTGTCATATTCTGACTAAGGCCTAATTTTAAGAAATATCTCTGAAACAGTTTCGGAATCCTTCTCGGCACATATACATACATATGAGGTGGACACACCTTTCACAAACTAAAGATCTTTAGATCTAGATGAGAAGTTCCAAGCAGGCAGATTTTTTCAAACTGTTATCGTTCATTGGACCCAGAGTGAAAGATTTCACATTTTGAACAGCAAGGTTGAATAAAATTGTTTACTAGCTTGTTTACACTCCCATCAAATGAAGTGATTCGTAAAATTGGTCACCCACATCTTACCAGACGAAATAAAAATGCTATAAACCAGGGAGGATTAGCTTCAAAGGTCGACACAAATGCTGTAATTCTGCTGCAAAAGCAAAAATTTCTGAACCATCTTTACAATTAATTGTCTTGTAGGTGTTTCACAATCTTTTTATTTTATTGGAAAGAGATGCATCTAATCCTGCCCCCATACAAGTTGAAGCGAAGGCATTAAGCAAACTTTTTGGGTAATTTAAGGAGATATGCGGAAACTTGAATGTTTGTAAGTGGTCGCTGTGGTCGTGGTCTTACTTTTGCTTATCAGAAGTATACATTAGAACAATATTATAGATTGGCACGAACTAAATGAACTAGCTTTAAGATTTTCAGGTTCAATTACAACACGTGTTTTGAGTCAGGACATACAATAACATGGCAAAGCGATTAGAAAATAGTTGATGTTAGAGCAACTCCCTCTCGTACAAAGGTACCCATATTACCTGGAACTGGTTTAACCGTTTCTAAGTTCTGTGAATTAAAACTTACTCCGGAGTTGCATTTGAAGTTCAAGAACTTAGAGAATCTAGGGGTTAAAGAAAAAGCAGCTCTGGACTTGTTCTGTATCATATCCGATCACATAGCGAGACAGGTGTTACGGTTAAAAGTTTGAATGAGCGGAATGCTACTGGCGATTTCAATGGAGCACTGGTGGTGCAAATAGCGATAAAACAAACTGAGACAGAAGACATTACGTCGGTGTTCGAGGGTGTCAATTGATTGACTGATATTATCACTGATAGTATCACCAATGAGTTTTATCGCACGGTTTTGAATTATATCTAGCAGGTGCAGAGATGTTTTAGTAGCACCTGACCAGATGTCTGCATTGTACTCCAATTTTGGGCTAATGAATGCCTTATATATTTTGGCCAGATAAGAGGGGGTAACATATATCTTACTTAGCTTGAGGAAACCTAGACATTTCTCAGCATTTTTGGCGACATCGAATATGTGGTTATTTCAACGTAAGTTGTCACTGACACACATACTGAGAATGGAAAGTTTATCGGTTTCGACGATGCAAGTGCCATTAATGGATAATGGCTGGGTATTTGAATTACACTTTAATGACAGCATTGAGTTTTGGAAGCATTCAATTCCACTCGGTTGATAGTTCCCCAATTGGTTGTGCTGGTAATATCGGAATTAAATGAGCTTAACATAATCTGCCGTTCCCGTTCTACAGCCGAAGAGCAGGGGAGTGAGTCCGGCAACGAATATGAAAAGCAGAGAATACTGTCGTCAGCAAAGGAATATATTGGATTAGAAGTAGCAGACAAGAGATCATTAATGAAAATTAAAATGAGTGTCGGAGACAGAACGGAGCCCTGGGGCACACCTGCATTTATTTTGTGAATATCAAACTTGAAACCGTCCAAGACAAATTGAATTGAACGCTCCGAAAGGTAATTTCTAATCCATTGAAGATGAGAGTCATCTCTCCCAAAAGCATGTATTTTCGACAAAAGAACCTGATACAAAACTCTGTTAAATGCCTTAGAAATATCAAGTGCAACTATCTTGCTTTCACCAGATTGATGTATGTTTTGGTTCCACTTTTCGGTGAGACATGCCATCAAATGACCAGTGGACCTGTTGCTACGAAAAATATATTGCCGGTGACTGATAAGTTTTCGTGTTTCGAGATATTTCATGAGCTGACGGCGTATCAGCATTTCCATGATCTTGGAGAGAATGAGTATGAGTATGAGTGTTAGACCTAGCTGGTTACTTAACCGTCGAAAAAAAAAGAAAGGTATCAGCACAACATTAACTAAAAGGTGGCCACGTAATTGTATACATATATATACGAGTATGTTCGCCATGAATTTCTTCTACAAGACGAACAAACATATTTCTAAAAATAACTTGTAAAAGTTCCATGTGGATAGTCATAAACTTGCTATACCAATTTTTCACTTTGGATCCACCTTTTTCTTAGGAAGTATACAGCACTGGCCACATTTGTCCCTATACTTGTGCTCAAGGAGTAGTGACATGACATCTTCTATGGAATCTAGTTGTCAACGAAATATTGTACTTCTATGAATAAGATGAAATGGAATAAAAGTCAATGCTGGCAGCAATGATGTGGTTCTTACGGCCGCTGCAAATTCCTTCCTAAAATCAGTGAAATCTTGAATTATGCCCTTAAAATCCGCAATTTTACCTTTCCTTCATATCTTGGTATAGTACTGGATAGTGCAAAAAAAAAGCAATGATCGCTTTTTACATCTAACTTGAGCAGAGATATTGAGGGGCAGAGCTGGACTATCCACACTTTTTGAATTACTCACAGGCCACAAACTTTTGGGTGTGCTAATAATACTGCGCCTTAGCGACGATGACCTATGCGGAGGCTATAGGGACATGAACTCATGGGAGGATACCCTCTACTATCTTTGCCACTGCACCAGCGCCAGTAATGTGAGACGAAGACGTGTAAGACATCATCTAATCTAATAATCTAACCCAAGCTCAGAAGGTTAATATTTCTTTTCTAAAGAATTCGATTTTACACAAAAGTCCAAAGTTAGTTGGAAGAGAACTCTAGGAGCAAGAAATTCGGTCCGGATGATGATTCCTTTGATATTAGATTGAGACTAATCGATGAAAAATGGCTGACTACCATCTCTTATAAAAATCACATTTCTTTTTTTTTCCGGTTGCGCCAAAGGGTGGGTAATCTTCAAAGTTACTAGGAGCTCCGGGCTACTAGTAAGGATGTTTCGTTAGTCTCGATTCCAAGAATACGACTATATACTAAATTACACCCATCACACTTCGACCACTCTTCCCACAGGACTGCCGCTAGATATTACTTAGCGTGGCTGGTGAGCAATTTATGCTATATTTCCTGCATCTGCACATCTTATTCTTTCGATCCCTCTTAGCAAAATTTGACCAATTATTGACTGTGGGCTTGTCATATCAATTCTCCGTCCACAAATCGTATGCAATGAAATATTAGATGATCTGTGTTTTCCTCCTGATCTGGGCAGTCTGGGAAAAAAGGTGAGCCATCGTGCCCGCAGCGGTGTAGACATTTTCGATAGCTCCTGTTATCAGATAGTTACTGCGTTAGATGGTAATTACAGTCCCCGTTTCTTCGATTTATCCCGTTCTGGATTGACGGTATTAATTTAAACCGCCTTCTGCCTTTTTTTTGTATTACTCTATTGGGTCTGCAAAATAGTTATCGACGGTGTCTTTTCCTTGGTCGGGCTGGCTCAAGATTGTTCAATTGCATATTCTGAGTGCTATGTTTACAAGAATGCCAATGGGGACGATTCCGGATATAACAAAAGCGGGTTCGTCTAAGATGGTTCGAAAACCGCTAACTGTGCTTAGCGGCAGAGTTCGTACATTAACGATCGTGTCCATTTAGACCCTTTCGCTCTTAGTGCATCTGCCCAGACTGGGGCGTCATTGATGTAGATTGCTGTTGTTACTAGAATTCTTTTAGTATATCCTGATCCACCAATATTAGGCAACATCGTGACAGAGATTTCTGTATTTTTGAGGCTTTTTCACATATACAGGTATAAACCAAGTGCTTTTGTTGTCCAAAATAACTCCAAGATATTTAATTGTTTGTTTGGAGATGATTGTCACGAGAGCAATATCGTCGGCGAATCCAATTTTCGTTACGTTCCTGGGCAGCGTTAGTCCCAAGACTCTTTTATACATTATGTTTCATAGCTGTGGCCCTAGAAACCCCGCAGTGACTTTGTAGTGATTTAGGCCTTTATCCAAGTAGTACCGCAGCTGTTGTACTTGAAATAGTTGTTGAAATAGTTCGTCACTATCCTCAGCAAATAGTACGGTAGGTTCATCCTTCTAATGGATAATCAGCTCGGAGAGTTAAAAGCAATTTTAACATTAAGCGTAACTGCATAGAATTTCTTTGTGCCGCATAGCCATCTTTCTCCCTCCATGTCACTCTTTGCCATATCGGCTTCTGCTCGTTTGGCATCAATTGTTGAACGCTTTTCTTTCTCTTCTGTTTCTGCTAGCAGTCTATCATAAATGTTCCCCTTTCTTTCCCATGGTGTCCAAGTGTCAAACGCTTTGTTTTCCATCTTTCGGGATAGGTTCCGTCTTCTAGACACTTTTGTTCTGTTGCTATGAAGAGATCCGGTATTAATTTGACAGCCTCATTTGTTACTTTATTCCCGATGCCATCAGATTCAGGGGCTTTGCTGTCACCTTTTTTGCTTTACGCAAGATAGATACGTCTGGACTTACTGGCACATAGTGATTGATGTTTGCTGGAGAAGGAGCTGTATTATACTCGCGGATCTCAACTTTTAAGAACATTTTATCACATACATTGCGCTGTTAGCAGATACACATATGTATCTTCGTGGTCACGTAGACGAATTGAAAGATACTTTGATGTTTCAAGCTCTCAGAAAGCATAAAGCGTCATACTACCAATTCAATCAGACCGAGTTTTTGTTTTTAAAAAAAAAAAAGAATACCAGAAAAGACATCTCTAAAACATTTTCTCATCAGGCTTTATCGAAATTATCTGCAACACTAACATTATAATCACTATAATCACAAGCTATCTAAAGAATCTAAATGCCAAATCGAAACACGTCGTATAGTTTTCATTAGATATCTGTGAAAGTTTTTCTGCCTATACAAGACGTTTAGATCTTTTATGGCTACGGTATATCTCGAAGTAGTATAAGACTTTAAAACGGCTTTAGGACACTCACAAATTTTTTCCCGATCTGAGTCAATCTAGCCATTAAATTGTTTAGTTAAAGTAAACACGATACTTATGCAGCTATCCACAAAAGCCTTTAAAACTCGTTTGCGCTCTTATTAATTTCTAGATCCAAAAAACAAAAATGTATTTATTCAATCCATTTCGTTTTATTTTATTTTTCTATTTTATAGTGCGTTGCCCGTCTTTCATCCATTTACTGGCGTAGCAATGAAGAATCTGTCGAAGGTGATCGTCCTCAAAAGGCACCCGTACTAGAGTCCCGCGAAACTGTTTACGCCAGTAATTCACGGGCCGATCCAGTCCAAGGTATGTCATTCCGGGAATTATTTGTAACAAAACTTTTATCGTTTTTCATTCAACCAAACGCAGCCAGTAAAACGGACATCAAAAGCTTGCCAAGTATAGTCCTCATACTTACGCTTCTTACATGTACGCTTTCCTTACCACAGTATCAACAAATTAATTTCCTTCCCCTCACCACAACGTTATCACAAAGATAGCTCCATTAAATCTCATTTACGTGCACAGTAAACTTTTCTATATTTTAAGCTAAATTCCTAACAATCACTCCTTATTGTTAAGTGTAAATTTAAATTAAAAAAAAAAAAACCTAATAATAAAAATAATAATATACAATTTAAAAATTCATGTATAAAATGTAATTGGCCAAATTAAAACAAACAAATAAAATATAAATATATAAACAAACAATTTGGCTTGGATTGCTAAGTATAAGATACCAAAAATGCATTTTTAAAAATTAAAAATAAAAAGTTTCAGAACTTGAACAAGATTTTGAATATTGTAGCATGGCTAAGAATTTTAAGAATTTATTCATTATTTATTTTATTTTTAACACACACACAAAAATAAAAAAAGACGTACAACTTTTTTTTCGCCAAAAAAAAAAATATTTCTCTTTTGTGTATAAAACGAAATATTGTTAAAATTAAAATTTAAAAATACAAAAAAATTAATAAATCTTCTTGTATAAATGTATAAAGCAAATATTGTCAGTATATGTCTATTCTTAAGTAGATATTAAGTAAAAGAATATATACTATAAATATATTTAAAATAAAACAAAAACCAGATCAAACATTTCAAATAAAACAAGAAATCACAAATCAAAAAAGCAGAGTTTTGAATTCAAGCAAACTCGATCTCTAATGTTGAAAAGTAAGATTTATGTACTCGTAGTTAGTTTAATCAAATTTAAAACAAAATGAGAACATAATGACAGTTGTGAATATAATATGGAAATAAATATAAATTATTACAGACGGTGTTTCCATTTTTTTTTTTTTTTTTTTAATTGGAATGGTGAGGTGCATATTTACAGAGTTCTTCATAACTAAATGCTTGACAATTTGTTTTGTAAGTAAAAAGCGTGTTTTAGCTGTCTAAATATTTCAGTAAGGTTTGCCATTTCATCATGCATCATTTTACGCTTGTCAAAGGTGCGGAATTAAAAAAAAAAAAATCTAAATTCCGACTCAGTTGTAAATACGCAACGTGAATTTCGTCGTGAGTTCGGTGATCATCATGTCTTCAGTGTGCATGCAATTCGTCGCACCGTGGAAAAATTTGAGTGTGAGTACACTTTTGTGGATCTTAAACCACCAACCAGACAGGGATTGGTGCGAAATGAAGAAAACATAGCCGCCGCAGCGGCCAGTATCAAAGAAGAACCAGAAATGTCGATTCGGCGCTGACCAGCGTATAAGATTATGCTGACGCAAGAATTGAAGCCGGACGATCATAGATCGCTAATTGGGTTCTGGAAATGTTGGCCGGAGGTCCGAATTTTGGCTGAAAAATCATCTTCTCGGACGAGGCTCATTTTTCCCTCAGCGGCTATATCAACAAGTAAAATTGGAGCGAACACAATCCACAAAGTGTTCGGCCCAGCATCAATGCATCCACAGTGACGTAGCATGGGTGTCAGCCAGTCATCACAGATGTATTGCTCAATAGACACGATAGCCAGATTGGTTAGCTTTAAAGTACTCACTGTTGATCTTAAATAATTGTTGATCAATTTAAGTTTTAAAAAGCTTCTCTCACAGCTGGCATTGCCTAGGGAAATTGTGAAGAATAATCAGAGCATTATCATAATATTGGGCAGAGTATCTTCCAGTTTAGATTTCACAATAAATTTTAATAATTCAAGTGAATCCGCATAAATTGATTTATTTTAGTTGCATGTGGCAACACTGAAAGATTCTCCTACTTGTACTTCCTGATTTTCAATCACTACGTATCTTAAAACCTAGCTTGCTTAATCTTTATGAGAAATGTCTGGAATGCTGCGGAATATAATCGAATAATAAGCAATAAATTCATTTTGGATTTCTGGTGACATATACGTGATTTTATAATATCAAACTTTTAGATAAGAATTTCTTGCTATTTTTTTGTTTTCTTTGCCAATAAGTTTTGCTCTTTCTTGTCAACGGTTTGTCCTTTTTGAAGTCTGCTCTCCAACACCTTCCATTAGCAATAATTTTGCTGGTGCAGTGCACTTGCTTCGTGACATAAAGCCTTAGGATTTAGGTTCCACCAAGTAGCAAATCCATCAGATGAGCAAAACTTTGACCCATTCGGTGTATTTACGTTCTGTAAGTAATGATGTTTTGGAAGGAGAATTAGCCATCCAAGTACGTTAAACTTTTTCGCCGTCGGTCAATGTGCGATAAAACCATATTAAGGCAGACATGCCAAATTTCAGTGCGATACTGTTCTTAGTTTTGTTTTGATAGCTGATTGTCGTTGACGTGCTTGGCATCATGTTGAGTATGGACAAAAACGATTTATCTTCTCTCATAAAACATTATTTTTTGAGAGGCAAAACGGCGAAGGAAACAAAAGAAAAGTTGGATAAATATTATGGGGCTAATGCTTCACCAGATTACACAGTAAAATATTGGTTTCGAGAGTTTCGTGGTGGCGGCAACTTCACTACTGATCAATTCCACAGCTGCAGGCTCTCCGATGCGGTTACAGAGGACAATGTCAAAAAAATACATGAAATGGTGTTGGCTGACCGGAAAGTGAAGAAGTGCGAGCTAGCAGATACCACAAAGAT
Source organism: Volucella inanis (assembly GCA_907269105.1). Taxonomy (NCBI): domain Eukaryota; kingdom Metazoa; phylum Arthropoda; class Insecta; order Diptera; family Syrphidae; genus Volucella; species Volucella inanis. Next base: position 43,052,391 of record OU026157.1, read on the forward strand.
TAGTACTGAGCGCACACGCGGGCAATATTCTGCATATGAAAAAGCTATCCTGCCGCTGGGTGAGGCGCATACTCACTCCTGACCGAAAACACGAACGCGAGAGCACTTCGAAAAAGTGTTTGGACTTGCTGATGCATAGTAAGTAGCAGTATAAGTAATGGAAAATTTCGTGCTCATTTTAATCGGTCCTTATCGTAGGTACGACAAAAATATGAATTGGTTCAAATATAGGATGATTCATCGTGAGGTTTGTTTTATAATGCAAAATAAAACGCATAAATTTAAAAGTGAACTTTAAATTTTTACTATCGGTTAAAAGGGTCAAAGTTTTGCTCATCTGATGGATTTGATACTTGGTCGAACCTAAATCCTAATTCTTTACGTCAGGAAGCAAGTGCACTGCACCAGCAAAATTATTGCTAATGGAAGGTGTTGGAGAGCAGACTTCAAAAAGGACAAACCGTTGACATTTTCTTTTTAAAAATGATATCAATGTAAATGTTGGGCGACTCGTTCGAGAATAGCGACTGGTAAATCGCGGATAACACGAGTAATGTTGGCTTCCAAAGCGTGAATCGTAGCTGGCTTATTCCTGAAGACTTGAGACTTTACATATCATCAGAAAAAATTATCTAGGCGGTCAATTTACCGTAGCAGAAGTCCATTATTTCACCCTCTCTATGGTTCGTAGCGCCGTCTTGTTGAAACCAGAGCTCACCGAGACTATTTGCTTGAATTTCAGGAAGCAAATAGTCCGTTAACATGGCGCAATAACGGTTACCATTGACGGTAACATTCTGATTTGCCTCATTTTTGAAGAAAATGATTCCACCAGCCCATAAACCAAACCATACCGTTGTTTTTAATGGAAGTAATGGTAGCTCTTGGTACTCTTCGGGTTGCTTATCAACCCGAATACGCCATTTTTATTTATTAACGTATCCATTGATCCAGAAATGGGCGTCATCACTGAACAAAATTTCACGATAAAACACCGGATTTTCATTGAGTTTTTCCAGAGCCCATTCACTGAAAATATGACGCAAATTCAATTCGCCTGGCCTCAATTCTTGCACAAATTGAATTTTGTACGTTTTTAGGTTGAGATCCTCAAGTTAAATACGTCAAGCCAAGCTGCTGAAAACGACGACGAATCGATTCTTCGCGGTCTTCGCGTATGTGGTCTAACCGGTCGAGTATGATCCATAAATGTAAACTGAGACTCAAATTTTCGTAATACAGCTGCACAATTTGGAGACGCCGTTGTGGTATCAGTCTTTCCACGATGACTTGCCATACGACACTGAACAAAAATCATACAGCAGTTTAATAGCAGTCATGCGTGATCTGTCAGAAAAAGCCTATTAGAAATCAAACATCACGATGAATCACTCCTTATGCACATAACTTTTCTTATCTTTCACAGATCCAAACAAAGCTGCACCTTTTTTTTGTAGGATTGTGCAATAGATTGCCAAAATGTAAGATTATTGGTGTATGAATACAAGTACATCTTTTGGTAATGTGAAAGTAAAAAATACTTTACCCAAAAATTGATTTCAGTTTTTGATGGCAAAGTTATAAGTAAGTAATCCATCCAAAACCAACAAATTGCTCTAAGCTTAGCTAAGTCAAGAATGATAGGAATTAGGATTTAGCCACGACAAAGGTAGTATTTGTGCGTAATGGTGCAAATTGGCGTCCATAGCAAACACAGTACGAGGGTCCGTACGCAGTCATCGAACGCGGAGAGAATTTTTTTTTTAAAGTCAATATTAGCATTGATCGGTAGAAATCAGCCTTTACTACGAACGAGGATTCTTTACTTGATACATCACCAACACACAAGACACGACACCCGCGAAAAGTGCAATTTCGTTTTCTCAATGAGGGGGAGTAATGTTCCGTTTATGGTACATTGCATATTTCGGAGCTGGCAACACCCGAGGCGTCACACATAATATGACAAGCAATGTGATTATTGTAACATTCCACGTGTAACAGCCGACGCAAAAAGACATAACCATTTAATAAAGTAATTAATTAAATTTAGAAAACGAAGTCTTTTATTCACGCCACAACCTTAAAAACTGAGCACCAATAAACTGTGATATTATGCCATGTTTTTGGATAATTTCAAGGCAACGACAGCATTTTGGCAAGCAGAATTGTTTCTACACTTTTATTTGGAAGGGATCAACAATTTTTAAGCTCAAAGGAGACTATTTGAGGATTAGAAAGTCTTTCATTCAAAAAGTCATTATTGAAACACCCTCGTGTGAACGTACCATAATATTCTTTGGAAATTATATGTCATATCTGCTCATTATGTAGAATTCGAATGTACTCGTAATAGAGAGTCATTAGTGGACTTGTTTTGGTTTTGTAATTTTACAATATTCCTTTCTTGTCAGATACAATTCTCATTACTTAAATAACATAGATCTATTGGGCTTGAAAGGGATATCCTCTTCCTTGGTTGCTGTTAAATATTGATCAGCATCAGTTTCTAACAATCAAATCTCGTATTTTGAGCATACTTCTAACAATTTCCAAAACCAAAGGAAACGAAACATTGTTTGATCAAAAAACAAAACAAAAAACTCTTTGATATCCGGGATAACCTTTTGTAATGTGGATACCACACACGTAAATAAACTTCGCCAAAAGCGTTCAAAAAACAAAAAAAAAAAAACATCTAAACATCATTTAAAAAAAAGAAAAATTGAAACAGCTAGGTTTCCGGCAAGCGGCTGCGATTCAAAAACCTCGGGTGGGTGTTGAAGAACTCCAATATTTTCGAACACACAAATCTATACCTGGATATTATTTTAGGGATGAGATGTTAGGAAATATCCTTTTCGCTTATTCGATGGAAATTTTTCGTGAATGGGGTATTGAATTTCCATTTTTGTTCTTCACTAACTAAGGCACAAAATGAAATAAAAACGGAACTCGAAGGTCTAATGTGTCAGTACGAGTACGTTGATACATGGGTACGGATTCTGTTTGTCAGCTGGTCCCTCTTTTATATTTGTTTTTTGCTTGTTTTAGCGTATTCTAAAAATATGTAATTTAAACCATACATCCCTTTGCAGGGATATATGTATTTTGAAGAAGAGAAAACTGCTCTTTTTTTTTTGGTTTATGACGGATGATAAAAACGAAAGAGGGAGTGTGATTTATTAACCAGTTAAGCTCGTATATTTTCAGTAGAATACCTTTTTTTTCCTTCTTCTGGTAGGTGTTCGCTTAAGAATTTTTATTTGACTATAACAATTTTTTTATGAGAAAATGGTATATATAAAAAAAAAACACAATAAATGTTTGTAAATATATAATTTCCTAGCTTTTGTATACAAAAGGTTACATCTCACAATCGGAAACATTTTAAAGCAAAATGAACATGGATAACTTTTTTATAAATAAATTTGAGGTAAAGATAAATAGAGAAAGCTCTCATTGGGAAAATACGAAATCTTTCAAACTAAGGGTCCAATGTCTGTTTTCCCAAAGTCAGTTTAGTATCAACTACTTATTCTGGATGTGGAGAGAAGAAATATAGAAGATCACCGATCCCATATATTGCGTCCATAACTTAATTCGTTTGCTAAGAGATGGCGTAACTTGTGTTATTCCATTCTAACATGTGTTGGAGAGCTACTGTCTTTGTACGTCATTTCAATATATGTCATTCATTTGAAGCGTAAACAACAATAATTTTTTTTCACTCAAATATGTCGAACTTTGTGCCTGAAAAAGTGTTTTTGCGGGGAGTTATTCTTCATTACTTTAATATGAAGAAAACTGCTGCCTAAAGTCATCGTTTTTTTGTGGAAGTTTATGGTGAACATGCGCTAGCTGAGTGAACGTGCCAAAAGTGGTTTGCACTATTTAAAAGTGGTGATTTTGGCTTGGAAGACGATGAACGTCCTGGGCAGCGAAAAAAGTTTGAAGATGAAGAACTGGAAGCATTACTCTATGAAGATTATTGCCAAGCACAAGAAGAGCTCGCAGCATCTTTGGGTGTCACTCAAGCAGCCATTTCAAAACGTTTAAAAGCAGCTGGATATATTCAAAAGCAAGGAAATTGGGTTCCACATGAACTCAAGCCGAGAGACTTCGAAAGGCGGTTTTGCATGTCCGAAATGCTGTTGGAACGCCACAAGGAAGTAATTTTTGCATCGGATTGTTACTGGTGATGAAAAATGGATCCATTACGACAACTCCAAGCGCAAAAAATCATATGTAAAACCCGGCCAACCAGCCAAATCAACCGCAAAACCGAATATTCATGGCGCGAAGGTAATGCTTTGTATTTGGTGGGATCAAACAGGTGTGCTGTATTATGAGCTGCTAAAACCGGGTGAAACCATCAATGGACAACGCTACCGAACACAATTAATCCGTTTGAAGTGAGCAGTAGCCGAAAAACGCCCGGAATATGCGACCAGACACGAGGCAATAATTTTCCATCATGAAAACGCTCGGCCCCAAGTTGCTATTCCGGTTAAGAACTATTTGGAAAACAGTGGATGGGAAGTCTTACCTTGCCCCTTCTGACTACCATTTGTTCCGGTCGATGCAGAACGCCCTCACTGAAATACGGTTCACATCAGAGCAGAATATCAAAAATTGGCTTGATTCATTCTTGGCTGCCAAGCTGGCGCAGTTCTATTGGGATGGGATCCACAAATTGCCAGAAAGATCGGAAAAGGTCATAGCTTCAGATGGGCAATAATTTGAATAATACTATTGTACATGTTTTTCTTAAATAAACGTTCAAATTTTGAAAAAAAACCGCACAATAGAATATTTCAGACCGTCAATTATTAATGCGAACTATGTCACATGTTTCCGTAAAAAACCGGAAGGGACATTGAAATCAGAGCTTACCGCTCCAGCTAAACCTGTTGTTTACTATCTGCTTTAAATTTCGAGTGCATAGTTTTTAGAGATCCCTTTATGATGGGGTCTTCTTTTGTTCCGTTTTTTCTCGACGAAGAATTTGAAAGCCTCCCGAGGAGGAGCGCTGGTGCATTTTACAAGTCCCAATGAAGTTTTTTTTTTTTTTTTTTAGTCAAGTCCGTGTTAATATACAGCATGTACGGTTCAACTTTAAAATCGCCTCAATAGATTCCTCGGAGCACATTTTTTCCGAAACTATTAAGTGTTTCTTCATCCGTTTTTGAGGAAGTTTACCCCTCTATCCATTGGAGGAAGATTAGAAAGATCAATTGTTTTGTTGATCGGGTTTGGTTGCAAAACACAAAGAATTGTCAAGAGCTACTCGTTAAGAAATCTGTAAGGTATTGTCATTATTGTCAATATTAATTGCGGATTCGAGATGTATGATACAAAGTTCTCGACTTAATCCAAGTTATTCGTGTCTATTGTGAGACTTTGTCCATGTCTTCGATATTATGTGCCCTTTCTTGATGATTTCGTCAGACCCATCCTCTCTGCTTCTTCTTCAATATTTTCAAATGCCTTACAAACATTTCGCTGTGGTCTCCGCATAACCACTTGAAAGATTCTGCTTCTGGTGTTGCACTGTGTATTTGGGGAAATCGCATGACAAAGGATTGCGTCAAACATCCAGTTAATATCATAACTGACCCTCAAAAAGCATCTGACATATGTTATCATGGGTGGCCTTTAAATCGGCAAGCAGGTCGTAAGTTTCTATTTAGAATCTCGATATAAAATCTGGTCGATGGTGGACTTTTCAGACCTGAACTTGTACAGTTAAGGCGGCGATGAATGGATGTGTCTACAGTTGGCGCAAACTAAAAGGTCGCCTTCCTTTACAATCGGATATTGGTATAATTTTTAGTGTCCATTCGTCTGGCATGCTTTCGTAAGCCCTTATTTAAGTGTTGTCTTTGTACAAGTTCTCCGCTAAGTCATCTTCTACCTCTTTAAATAGCTTGGCAGTTAATCCGGCAGTACCAGCAGGGTTACCGAAGTTAAGTTTAGATATACTAGGTGCGCTTCCTACAACTTTTTGCCATCTTCCTGCCAGATCTCGAATACCGTTACGGTAAAAGTGTTTATCTTTTGAGGCTACCCACGAATCAAGCCATTTTTTGATGTGTTCATATGAGCGGAACTGTTGTTCAGCCAGACCATGTGCCATCAAATGGAACAAGTAATAATCGGACGGTGTAATATCTGGAGAATATGGCGACAGGGATAGGACTTGCCATTTGAGCGTTTCCAACTGGGCTTTAACTGGTTTGGCAACGTGAGGCCGCGCGTTGTCATGCTTTGGAATTAGTAAAATGGCCCCAATCGCATAAATTGAAGTCGATACCGTTTCCCAGTGATAGTTTCGTTGGGTTTCAACAGTTCATAATAAATAACATCAAGTTCCAAGTTCCTTATTTTTGAATCATTCCCAAGCTTTTCTTGCGTTTGACAAGAGCAATGTCTCCAATTCAGCGCCTTCGAACGAGTTTGGCCTTTCTTTAACATCAAAATCACCGTCCTTAAAGCGACGCAACCAATCACGGCACGTTGTTTCACTAAGAGAAGCCACCGTTTTCTTCGAATGAAAGAAAAAAATCAACACATCCCACAAATGTCAATTATTCGGCATAAAATCAGACCTTTTCACATTTGCTTACCAAATGTCTAAGCTTGGTTCATGAAGTTTTGGATATTCAAAATCGACCAGCGCTTACTGCGAGAGCCATCTATTGACAACCGGTTAGAAGGACTTAATGCACTCTGTTGTTCATATTGATTAGTTCGTTCTGCCTGATAGCCAAATACTGATCTTCGTTGTCATTTAACAATCTGTAGAATTATCGTCGGCACTGACAGTGAGTTATTTTCGTTTTTATGAGCTCCTGTTCGTACTTTGTTAACCTGTTACCTTTTGCTAAAATATTTCACCGTATTTCCTGTTATAACTTATATTATAGCCGGCTAAAACCCAGCAGTTTGCGACTTGGATGCTTTTAGCGTACAATGAACGAAGTTAAGAGACATTGGGTCAGCAAAAGCCCTGGAGGTTCCTTGCGATTGCAGTCTTCCTACTTCGATGTTTCTGGAAACACTTCTAAGAAGTGACAGAGTTATCCGGATTGGCAGTTTTGCCACATTTACATACTAAAGTGGGCCTTACCAATATTGTCCATCCAGAATTGGACGCAAGACTGTCCAATCGAAACGCGATGAATTTTGTTGGCGGTAGTTTGATCAGAAAATTGCTGGCTTCCCTTATGTATGACTTAATGCGGGACCCTTGTGCTTGCTAAGGCAACAAGTTTCGCTTCGAAACGAAGTCGATAATCCTGAATCCGTTGTACGAGGTGGTGTCTGGCAGACTGTATACAATACTTGTGCCGCAGGCGTATTTTTTTCCTATCATCATACTTATGACATTAAGCAAATGGAACATATGTATCTGTCGTGTCGAGAATGGGGATGGCGCACATATTAAGCTGATGTTAACGAATGTAGACTTCGTGTGAGTCATCACTATGCCTTCTTTGTCATGCCCAAAACAAAAGACTTATTGCCTTACTCTGCTTGTATTCTTGGTAGCATCGACCATATTATATCCGTTTAACAAGCTTATAATCCTTCTTACAAGTGGTCTACTCCAGAGCACTTTTTAGATGGCGGTTGTTATAGTATATAGGGTATAGCAATCTATGGTCTTCTTGAGTTTATCAAAACATTACACTCTACTTGTTGTACTAAATATCGTTTGCCCTAATCGAGTACCTTATATTGTCGGTAGTGGAGTAACATTCATATCCGATGCTTTCGGGTTTTTGTAACCTGTTGCACGTATACACCCAGGGAACCTGACGTATACCCCCCAGCCAGTATTGGAGCCCGTGGTGACATCCCTTGAACATAAATTGTCGTCTACAGCTGTTTTATTCATCCCATTCAGAGTTATGAGTGCTACAATTGGCCCAAATTGAGTTTTTCTGCCACAACCTTACTTCAGGAACCCTGACAAGTTTTTCAATATCTTATGGTAGTGCCGTAAGAGGATTACCAGACGAAGACGCCGGATATTGGTAAAACCAATTCTTTCTTTTGAGTTTTTTGTTGTTCAACTTTTATCCAAAGCTGAGTTCTGTCTCGGGCTTGCAATTTCAGGTCTCATATATTTGGGCTTACACATGCTGTTTCCAAGGATCTCCTCGAAGAAGTTTGTTTCTAATCCCGGCGAATGATCATATTTGACAATTGATAGATAAAGAAGTACCAACCAGATATCTCGAGATACATGAGAGTTTCTTTCACCCTATACTACCTAAGTTTCTAATGTCTCCTATCTTACGGCAAATGAATGGAAACGGATTCAACCCCTCTCGTCAGCGATGACTTTCTGTATTTGCATTTTGTAAAGTTTTGACGGTTAACCAGAGCCGGTGGTCTGTGCTTCAGCTTCTTATGGGAAGGTTTTTTTTGAGAAATCACTCGCTTTCTTTGGGTTATTTTTCGTTGGATAGCCTTGCCCTAAATTTGACTGTGATCAAATAACGCTCCCGAGTCGATGTTTCTGCTCTAAAGATATGCACATCTAGCAACAGGTGATGCACATTTGTCGTATCCTTAAACATTCAGTTGATTTAGTAGACTGTTTGACTATCTAATGATAGAAGAGGTGTTTTGTGGATTTGTTGTTTCGGCAACTCAGTGCTTCTTATCCCTATCTTGCTAGCTTCTTCAGACTGAATTGCGGAAAGGCTGTTGTGTTAACTATACTTTCGTGAAAGCTGTGCTACTCTGACTATTTTTTGCTTGCCTACCTATTTGCAAAAAAATCGAATACAAGTTTTGCATCATTCTCCAAACAGACCCGTACGCTCTGCCATTCTTCTATGTCTTACAGCCTCATTGATACAGGCATGTGCACAAATTAGGTTGATGTAATGGTATGTATCGAACTCCAAATTTGCATTACAGGTAGGCGATCACTTATCGGCTTACAGTTAATAGTTGTTGGCCTTAGTTTATTTTACATGAATAATCAACACTCGTGCATACGTCGCATTTTGTGGCAGCTAATCGATATCCAAATTTGTTGTAGAATTGTCAAAAAGAGTCAAAAAAAAAAAAAAGAGAAAGATCTAACCCCATAGGATCTCCTTTATCGCGGAAATATCTGCTTCATAGCACTCGAGTACAGCTTCATAGGTCATAGTTTGCGGATATTCCGCGTGGTGATCTTATAAGAGCAGATCCCTTTTGGATCCGAACCTAGTGACTCATATGCGGATGTATATTGCTTTCGTTAGAGCTTAGAGGTCATATAGCCCATATAAGTTGTTGCATCTGTTGTGGAACTTTTAACATAATCTTTGACATAGTCAGAAAATTCCTTGGCTGACCTGTTTCTCTTGGTTAACATTTGTGCTTTTAAGTTGAATAACTCGAGTAGTTCGGGTGTATAGTAGGCAATATCTAATGGCTAACATTTAGAGGTAAATAAGGCACAATTGCTGCTTCATAGTAAAACTCGACATCACTAATTTGTCGCCACTCAGTGGCATCCCATCTCATCTGATGTTCCTTACGTTGAGCCTTAAGTGGAGTTGTATGCTTAAAACTCATTCTATGATACATGTAACTAAAGTTTAAGCAGCTTTAAAACAGCTTGTTTTACTAGAAGTGCAAATGAGTTGAGTAGATGGCATTCAATCGGTTGTTGTGATGGATATATCTATTAAACATCCAAGTCGTTGTCGGTAGTCGCTGAGACACAATAAGGCATACCAAATGATTCAAATCCTTTTTGTACGAATGGAACGTATAATCAGTGTTATCTTTCCATACAACTTACACTACGATTTCGATGACTGTCATCTTAAGGTTTGTGTTATAACGATACTGCGGTTGCCAAGTAACTATAAAATAACAATTTTATACGATATAAACACTACCTGTACCAAACCATGGAAATGTGGTTTATTCGGTTTTAAGAAAAATAAAAGCATAGCATAGCACTTAGGTTCAAGACAAAATCATTACAAGTAACGTACATACATACAAATATGACGTAAATGCCCTAAGCTCTGAAAGAGAAAACCATGCTCTGCTTAAACGTTTGAAACCTCGAAAAAATCATTGGTGTTCGCTCAAGTTCGAAACATTTTTGAACCATCTCCTCCGCCGGCTTTATTGCCGATAACTTTGGAAATTTATGTAATGGCAACAGGGATATATCCTCGTGGAAACATGGTTAACATCTCTCCTTAGTAACTATCTTCAATTCTCAGATCCTACACAAGACATTCATTGGGCAAAATTATGCACGTATCACACGTGCCGCAGGGACAATTCACGTTCCTGATCTCCTCTAAAACTATGTAAAAATGCACTACTACACTTGCTACCTCCAATCAGCATGTTGTTACTGAGTCTCCACTTCAACTAGTTTTTATCTTCTGAAGAACAAGTACACACATGTAAGTAACCCACCCTTGAGGTCTGTCAGTCATCCTTCGATACTTTCAGCCATCTTCAAACCAAACCTTCCAGCCAATTCCATAGGCGAACGTGAAGTCTGGGACAATTTACGAATCCTGCAGGATGAAGAGCAGAATACGACTACAACGAGTACTCCTTTGGAAGGCGTGATTGGAATAATCGAAACCATTTCCCTCGACATAAAGTTACTGGACATGCAGAGGCGTCGGTGGCGGCAGCCATGGTGACGGACATACAAAACATTCAAGCGAAGGAATAAATGGGACCTAGTAAGAGATATTCAAAGTTTCACTCTGAATCTCAATTTGATTGCTTGGAAAAAGGAACCCCGAACAGGTCGAGTTGGCCACTGTTGTTGTTGTTGTTAGAACATTGGCATTCCTCTGAGAAGAATTTGCTAGTGCACGTCACTTCAGTCAGATGCACGTACTCAGTTCTCGTCGTCGTCTATGGGGTAACTTCCGCCTTTTTATCTTCTTCAGAATAAATTGCAAACTACAGTTTGTTCTTTTTTGTTCTTCTTCCGTTCGTCCTGTTTGCCCACTTTAATTTCATATGTAAGGCTGCATCAAGAGGGCGAATTTCTGCCGTCTGTTCAAATGTGGACCAGAGGTGACTATTCCAAAATTAAGCGAAGTGCATAAAAGCCAGGAAAACCGATAGTTAGAGAACAAAAGAGAAAAAATTGCATTCCCATAACATGGAAGGGTCGCTGATAAAACTTTTCACTATTCACCCTAAAGGCGATGCGGTACGTTTTGCAATTTGTTGGATCAAAGTCTGGTGTTGGATACGAAGTAGGATGAATGCCGAGAGGATTCTTTAATTTTCTCTTTTTAAATAAGTCGAAAATTCACCCAGGCGGCCCAGGTAGTTTTCTCGACTTTCGGGGTGTCGTTTTCTATAGTGCCTTAAGGACTTTCTAATTCAGAAGAGAGGTACCGAAGTGGAAAATTAAGTACACATCATTTGCGTTTTTTTTTGTTTGTTCACCCCTAAGGTGTCAGAGGCAAGTTGACGGATTAAAGAGAAGATGTCACTAATTGAGGTAGGAAGCTATGCACAGATTGGATTACATGTTTGACCGGCATATCTGAATATTTCGATGAGGATGTACATGCGATGTGGCTAATATTTGGGGAAAATATTGATTAGGTTCTACTTCAATAGTTCCACCAACTCGGCGATTTTTGATTTTATTAAGAAGAAAACAAAACTCAAGCCATCATCATTAGCATTAGCCGGCATTGCCATTAAAGGATAACAAACAAAGAGGGAAGAATTTTTTCTCTTATCTTCTTCACCATAACTCGACCATACCTGGCTACTGCATAGCGAAAAAGGACCCGTTGTCTTGAGCATTTGTGAATTTATCTTCCGAACAGTTAAAGAGGAGCAGCAGATAAAACTTAAAAGCAAAAAAGAAAACCCCCATCATATAGAGCTTTAATCTAGCCTTCGGCAGCTTGACGGGCGAGGACATGGTCAGTACCATCACTAAGAGATGCTGAACGACATCAGAAATTTATCCATTCGAGGACAAAGGACGCGCATAGAGTTGAATAACAAAAAAAAAAAAAAAAAAAAACTGAAAGGCGAAGCCATATTCGAGGGGAGAATTTGGATTTTTTTCTTTTTTTTTCAAAAACCGTATAAGTTAAGATGAGTCCGAAGGATAAAAAGGAGGAAAATCTTTTTCTGGTCAAGGATTTTTATCGGATTCTTTAAGCAAATTCCTGGCAGTGACGTTTATTAAATTTTTTACGTTAAAATTTGATGTTTAATGGGAAATGTTTATTTTTGACTTGAGGCAATATTTGACAGTAATAGGACCGGAAAAATGAATCAAAATGAACTGTAGCTATTATTCAAGTAAACATTTCAGTGCCTGTTGAAAGACTCATCTTATATTCGAAATCTCTATTAGGAATACTAATGCGAAACAGCCTGAATATTAACCTCCACACTCCATACATGTAAAAACAAAAAAAAAGGCCTACAAGTCGGGCAGAATACGAAAGTGGGTCAATAAGTTCCTGAAAATTTAAATAAGGAACACTCTTCTCGGCTAAGAAAAAAAAAAAAAACATTTTATTTTTCACCATAATCTCCTCGATACACTTTGTCCAACGTTTCTACAATTTTTTTTTTGGGCTCGAAGTAATGCGATTTCTCGAGAGCTTCAAAATAGGCATCGATGACCTCTTCATTCGACTCAAAACTCTTATCGACGAGCCATTTTTTTATGTATGGAAACAGGAAATAGTCGCAAGGACTAAATTTGGAGAATATATTATACTGGATGAGGAGGAAATTCTTAACCTAATTCATGCAATTTTGCATGTCCTGGTGGAAGAGAACTTTTCTTTTTTGTTTTTGCTTCAAATTGGCGTCGAATCGATCACTTTTCAAGGTAATCAGTGTGAATGACACCAGGAGAAGTAATTTGTCACGACTGTTTCTTGGTCTCTGTTGTAATGTGATGAATCCATGTTTCATCCACGGTTGCCAAAAACTCGTTCGGATTCAGATTAAAAATCGCCAAACACTCCTTTGAAGTTGTTAAACGATTGCGTTTTTTTGGCAACTCTGAGCAAACGCGGAACCCATTTGGCGGATAGGTTTTTATATCCAAATATTTTTGCAAAACTGCAACCACTGATCCATGTGTTATGACTTCAATTAGGCGACCATAACGTCACTTGTGCTGATGCGACCGGACCGAAATTGAGCAAACCAGTGGTGGATGGTTCCAATCGATGGTGAAGAGTCCTCATTAAAAATGTTGCATTTAGGGTGGCAACGTCATTTGTTTTAATTCTCAGGGACTTAATGACCCAATCTCGTACGCTTCCAGTAGAGTTGATTACTGCATTTCTAAAAGTCAGTTAATGGATTACTTGGACTCTCTTACTTGCTGTGGTTGGTATGAACCTAAGGCTTAACCAATAAGCCCTATCAGTTAGGTTTTTGGCAACTGATGTAGGGTGTTTATTGACTCCGTTATGCTTTTGAGTTTAAAATCGAAGTCTCTCTCAACTGGAGTGTTGGTATCCTTTCGCGCTGATACGCATTTTTCTGACTACGTGGATGAGACTCTACAACTACTGAAGTTTGCTAAAAGACCATCTTTTCCTCTTTCAAAATGACCAGCGACATCTTCATCAACATCAGATAGGGTTCACACTTCTGCACCCTAGAGCAGAATTGGGATGATAAAGATCTTAATCTTTGTTTTGTTTTCTGAGTCAACTTAATGCTCAATCAACTTCTTAAGCGATTCACCTGTGTACCTTGTCATTCGTTGGGACAACAAAGTGCGTTCCCACCTCAAAGTTATGAGTTTCTTTTGTTGCAATCCCTCCTATTCGTCAATGTTGGCTTGGTTGTTCGATATTTACAGAGCTTTCCGTCGTTCATTAGCTTATTCTTAAGAGGTGGACAACAATGCCAAACCTAGATAAAGTTCTTCAGAGCTTTCTTCTTTAGTTGTTGTCTTAAGTGACCTTAAAACAGATAGAAATGTGTCGACCGTATTTTCCAGATGGCTTGCTACATGCTCTCTGCCAAATTTCCTCCTGCTTTTCAAAATAGCTCGGCAGCTGTGCCCTAGGTAGGCTTTTGTTAGACTTAAGTTGACATGTCCTGACAGGGTTATACCGATTAATATTGTGTTCCATTGTTCAACTATGCAGGCTTTGACTATGGGTATGTAGGTCTGACATATTCTGTTCAACTTTTGGTGAAATTTCGAACTTTAGCTACTGAGCATTGAAAACTTAGACTAATCCTAGAGTGAGTCCATCATGTTTGTTTGCTTTTCCTCCATCTGGTTGTCCTTGGGAACTACATACAACAGGTGGTAAAAAAACAAGTTTCTCTTTGAACCACAAGTTATTTTGACCCTGACACCTCTTTCCTGGTCAAAACATTGACTGTCAATCAGTAGCACAATCGACATAAATGGCTTAAGGCTAGCGTTAGAAAATATTGCAAGCTTTTGCATTTCAAAAGTGAGTGCTGTGTTACAAAACGGTGTGTTTCTTGAAAATAAGTACCCACCGCGTCAGTTATACGCAGGTTTGAGGAAAAAGTTCGTAAAAATAGCTTTCCTGCAAACAACAATTACGGTCCGCATCATCGTATGGTACATATCGATGAGAATATGACTGCTGTGATCGAAAAACTCGCTCTTGCGGATTTTGGAATGGTAGCATTCATTGGTAATTTTACTCGTATTTCGAAAATGTCGCTATGAACGCCATTTCAATCGGTCCACAGTGAGCGGTACAAAGAATTTTTGTGGGCTTTATTTGAAGTCATGGACCTAGACTGTCTTTGAGCCCTACACCCAGTCGCGCATTTTTGCGCGCTAAGTTCGTCAATCGTGTTACCATCCATCTTGACAATGTCAATTGGCCGCCTTGGTGCTGCGATTTTACGCCATATACCATAGTTGAGCTGATAGTTTGCAATAACGAATCTCTACCGCTATTAAAATGGACACTGCGCATCAGACAAATACCGATCAGAAGATCTGGTTGGATGTCAACGACGAACTGGCGCTGACCAGTTGTAGCGCTTTCTTACTGTATCTATAAAACTCCATGATAGTATCCTTGAATTAGGCTTCAAGCTGTCAAGAAAAGCTCACTGCCTTGGCAGCCACACGGTGCAGAATCCGAAAAGTTTGATTCTCTAGTAAAGTAAGAATCTTTACCATCATACAGAGCTGCGGCCCAATAAATCTGGGAACTGATGACAAAAGGAAATTTTTTAACTGTAACAATGCAACCACAAACGGATATCTCATAGTTGTTATACAAGATCTACATATTGGGTATATATTCTAATTCGTGCGGTTTTTTTTTTTTTTTCAAAATTTGAACGTTTATTTAAGAAAAACATGTACAATAGTATTATTCAAAGTGTTGCCCATCTGAATATATGACTTTTTCCCATCTTTCTGGCAATTTGTGGATCCCATCCCAAAATAACTGCGCCGGCTTGGCAGCCAAGAATGAATCAAGCCAATTTTTGATATTCTGCTCTGATGTGAGGGCGCTCTGCATCGACCGGAACAAATGGTAGTCAGAAGGGACAAGGTCTGGGCTATAAGGTGGGTGGGGTAAGACTTCCCATCCACTGTTTTCCAAATAGTTCGTAACCGGAATAGCAACGTGGGGCTGAGCGTTGTCATGATGGAAAATTATTGCCTCGTGTCTGGTCTCATATTTCGGGCGTTTTTCGGCTACTGCTCTCTTCAAACGGATTAATTGTGTTCGGTAGCGTTGTCCATTGATGGCTTCACCCGGTTTTAGCAGCTCATAATACAGCACACCTATTTGATCCCACCAAATACAGAGCATTACCTTCGCGCCATGGATATTCGGCTTTGCCGTTGATTTGACTGGTTGGCCGGGTTTCACATATGATTTTTTGCGCTTGGGGTTGTCGTAATGGATCCATTTTTCATCACCAGTAACAATCCGATGCAAAAATGACTTCCTTTTGTGGTGTTCCAACAGCATTTCGGACATGCAAAACCGCCTTTCGACGTCTCTCGGCTTGAGTTCATGTGGAACCCAATTTCCTTGCTTTTGAATATATCCAGCTGCTTTTAAACGTTTTGAAATGGCTACTTGAGTGAAACCCAAAGATGCTGCAAGCTCTTCTTGTGTTTGGCAATAATCTTCATAGAGTAATGATTCTAGTTCTTCATCTTCAAACTTTTTTGGCTGCCCAGGACGTTCATCGTCTTCCAAGCCAAAATCATCACTTTTAAATAGTGCAAACCACTTTTGGCACGTTCACTCAGCTAGCGCATGTTCACCATAAACTTCCACAAAAAAACGATGACTTTAGGCAGCAGTTTTCTTCATATTAAAGTAATGAAGAATAACTCCCCGCAAAAACACTTTGCGTGTTCGACATATTTGAGTGAAAAAAAAATTATTGTTGTTTACGCTGCAAATGAATGACATATAGTGAAATGACGTACAATGGCAGTAGCTTTCCAACGTATATTCCAATGGAATAATTACAATGGAATAATACAAGTTACGTATTATCTAAGCAAACCGCACGAAGTTATAGACCCAATATATGCCCAAGCAGCCACCAAGAACCAAGGGCTTAAACATATTATGGATAGACAAGAGCTGGAGCAAGGCTAATAGTGAATGGCTTATGCATTTTTACAATATTAACCACTTTGCCTCCTTTGACATTCACCTTATTTGAACTTAAGACCTGCCAACACCGTGATGTTACAAAAAGCCAGATTAATCACCGTTTGAAAAATTTTCTCCTACACGTCCAGAACAGGCACTGAATACACATGGGAATGTAGCAAGATCAACCCTTTATTGATGCCACTTTCAAATGATTCTCGGATTCCCAGGCAAAGGGAATATGTTTTCCAAGAAGTGACAACAATCGGCAATCAGAAGTTGGAAACTATTCCACAATATTGAGCCGCTTGAAAAAATTTGTTTGATGGCAATGAAGATGGCAAAGGATACCCGGAAAATGAATAGAAAATTCTAACGGCTCGTCTTGTTGGAACCCCTGTAGGAACGAAGAATGAAATTATGTCACTATACCGATAAAAGATGAGAGAATCTCGGAGTTGCGTGAAACATGACAAATGCAAAACTGTATACCTTATCACTTAAGTTGTCACAAATCTAAATACATAATATCCGGTGAAAGCCTTAGACGGTTCTTTTTTTCATCCTCTCCTTGATGGAAGGAACATTCCACTTCAATTCTTAACCGAGTTTTGACACACACCATCTTTTTGTCGACTTTAAAAGCCCTTATGATAGGGTGTATAGGGACGAGCTAGACAACGCCCTGCCTAGTCTTGACATCACTTCTGAATCTCGTTAGGTTGTTTAGAATAATTATGAAGAGATTTTCACTGCTCCATCAGTGCGTGATTTTCAGTCCCATTTTCATTGACAGGCAATGGAAAAGAAGGAGGTTTAATCACGAATTCATCCACGGAATGTACATCAGCATGGGTCTGTCTAGCTGAAGAGGCATGTTGGTTGTGGTTTAAGTTCCCCCCGGACTGTAGGGAATAAAGTAAGTTCAATTTAACACGACCACCTTTGAACATCAAATACGTGATGACGTCGGTAAGCAACCGACAGTCTTTATTGCTAAGGGAAAGCAGAAAGCCCGTTGACTTTCTAGAGACGTCGGGAGGCATTCGTTTGGTCTGCCTACATCCCGCGGAGCTGTGCCATCTGGTGTTGTTCTTGTATCAGACCCATCTGTCAATGGAAGCCCTAACCGAGGACGGAGGCAGACCCAACGTAGGTTCGAGTCCTGAAAAACTCTCCGTTGAACCATGCCTGGCAAGTTCATCGTCGATTTCATTTCTCGTGATACCTCTGTGACTTGGGACCCAGAAAAGGCTCACTGAATTAAGCCTGCTGAGTGCGTTCAATAATCTCTTGCATTCTTGAATTAGCTTGAAGGTCGTAAGGAGGTTTCAGCAAGGCTCTAAGCGCAGATTGGCTGTTGCTGCAAATGCAAATGCTTTGCCCTCTCCACCGGTTCTCTGCAATAGACGCAATCTACCTAACGTGAAGTTAAATCTAAGGTAGTCGTCCTCGAGAAAGACACCAATGCTACATTGGTTTTGGAGTCGTCCGTGAAGACCCGACTGCATTCCTTTCCTGGCTCAGAATCCGGCCGAAGCTAGTCCTTGACACAAGTAAAGTCGATTTCGTAATTTTTCTGCAACATGAGTTCCGGTGTCATTGCATCGGACGGCATGTTCATAAGACCAGAGCCATAAGACAGAGCCATAAGTGTTGTACTAAAGACCACTTCTTTTTAGTCGGAAGATGACTTTGCCTTGAAAATCAAGGGGAGGGGATTCATCAGTTCATCTAGAGCGGAGCCAGGAGTGCTATGGAAAGCCCCCATGCATCCGTGACAAACCGCTCTTTGGTATGGTCTGGTAAAACTGCAATCACGAATTTCCACGAGCGCTTGTTCCACCAGACAACCGACGCATAGGATAAAGTTGTCCTTATCAAAGCCGTGTAGATCTAAAGGACCCTTCTCGGTGATAGGCCCCATGTTTTGCGGATAGCTTCTCTGTATTACCAGAAGGCCGACAGCGCCTTAAATGCTTTCGACGTAACATATTTAGTCCAGAGAAGTTTGTCATCCAGGATAACAGCCAAATACTAAGCTTCTTTGGAGAACTGGATGGTGATGTCTTTAAGCACTAGATTAGCCAGAACATGAAGCTACCTCCTTCTCGTAAAGAGAACAACCATAGTTTAGAATGGATTGACTAAAAACCCATTACTAGTCCCCCCCCATTAGTCGTCGATCACGTCTAGGGCTGCCTGATCTTTGGAGCAGATATTCGCTAGATATGATTAAACAGACGTAAAGCGACATCACCCGCGTATGTTTGTGCATAGACGTTAGAACTATTTAGCGCGGTGAGCAGTGAGTCGACCAACGTGCACCATAGCAGTGGGGACAGAACACCGCCTTGCGGGCAGGCAGCACCGTGTTATCTGACCGAGTTGCACATGCCATCAAAAGTTGCGTTGTCGAAAGCATCCTCAACGTCGATGAAAATGCCAAAGTCGTATTCCTTTTTATCGAGTGCGTCTTCTGCCTACTAGATTCTGAAGCGCACTTTTGTAGGATCTTCCGCGTTGGAAGGCGTGTTGTTTCAAACTTATAGGTCTGAAACTCTTGGCGAGCGAGTAGTCCTCCTTTCCGATTTTCAGTATAAAGGCCACTCTCACCATTCGCCAGGGATTCTTTAGAGTTACCAACAGCTGGTCTACACCTTTTTGTAACATAACTTGGTAAATACCATCGGTGCCAGGCGACTTGAAACCATAAAGGAAGCTTCAGCATGTTTGATGGCCTCATCCGATCCACCGAAGAACGGGCGATCTGCGGGATTGCTTACTAGCTGGACAAGTCATTTCGAAACACTCGGTGAGGATGCCGTTTATGTTCTGAACAGCTTCTTCAAGCTTTTGTTTTGTCCTGAGATTAGGGGGAGCACTATTGTATTTGTCGAGCTCCTTCTTAAATCGTATCCAGTTTAGCAGGGTCTAGCCCTCGCATCCAATTCTGAATCTTTGGTCTGACATGGAAATCTCCGAAAGTACATTTCAGCTAGTAATTTCTTTAGCATATCTGTTAGATAAAGTTAAGTTAAGTTAATCCAGGAGATGATTGCCTCTCAGTTGCATTTGCTACTACCCAAGAAGGTGTTCTGAGCATAAGTATCGCAGCGTATGATAAGTCCCATCTCACTGGAATTACAATATTCAATGAGTTCTGGTGGCGGCAGTAACGAATCATAGGGAAAATAAGCAGACGCAACGACGAATTTGTGCCATTCTCCCTTTGCTTCGTAGCTTATGTCTGCAGCAACCAAATCCTGGCACCTAATCAGCCAATCTTTTGTCATCATTTGTGTAAAATCCGGTTTAGAGTTCAACAAATCTTTTAAATCTGGATAAAAATCTGACAAAAACCAAAGTATCCCAAATTGTTTGAAAATCCACCTTCAAAGGTTGGAACAAAAATCGACATCCAGCTCTTTTTTGAATTTGTCCCTTTTCTTAAAAACCTCTAAGGCTAATGATAGGGAAACAAATCCCAGTTTGTTTTCTTCGTGTATGACTAGAGGGCAAAATAACCCCAACTAATATGTTCCCTTTTTGGCAGGATACAAAACATTCGCTTGAACCGATTTTGAGATTTTCTCCACTTGATAAGAGAATTT
Organism: Volucella inanis; assembly: GCA_907269105.1. Classification (NCBI taxonomy): domain Eukaryota; kingdom Metazoa; phylum Arthropoda; class Insecta; order Diptera; family Syrphidae; genus Volucella; species Volucella inanis. Next base: position 43,072,639 of record OU026157.1, read on the forward strand.
TACAACCCAACACCATGATATTGTGTTGTACACAGTATACATTCACAACGAATTTACAAGCGCGTTTCCGGTTCAGGATTTAACCAATTTTCACTCAACATTATCGGTATCCATCTGATTCCAGTATCCAGCCAAAAACACATGCACACAAGTACGAGTTGGAAAAAGGATATCCTCTCAAGCTTTTGCTAATAACTCGAGACAATTTAAATGGGACTTTATTGTGTGCAGAAATAATCGCATTACCCTAATATAAACTTGTAAATGGTTTTTGGAGAAGGTGCTGCTACACTTTGTTGAAATTTTTTGTCTATGGATACCTGTGCATGTGAAGATTTTCCTGAGCACTGAATTGAGACCAGATAAATGAATTTCCGCTCGATTTGAGGTAATTTGCCTCAACTGTAAATAGCCCTTACGAGCACAGAGGGAATTGAGCCCCAATAGGCAATATGCTGCTGGCTGATTTTATACCATGGTCTTAGGTACTTGCACATGACAGGTTACACAAATTACTATAACCTTAACCGATGTTCCGATATTTAAGCAACGTATGCGCTTTCTAAAGATTAGGGAAGTATGTACTATTTAAGTTGAAGTAGAATGGTCGTTGGACGGGTATCGGCTTTGCTTTGAGGATGTTATATGACATAAACCACTCTCTGTCCAGGTTTCATTCTTACGTTGTTTGAAATTGTATAGAGAAGCAACTCTAAATTACTTTTTCGTCCCCCATCTTATGGTCCGAACTTGAAGGGAAATATATCTCTATCGTTGCAAGCGTAGACCGCACTGGCACAGGGGTAGTGCTCTCCGGTGTCGTTATCACTTTGATCGTAAGCGGCGCAGAATGTTGTGTTACTTATGCTTAATACACTTAGATGGCTGGCAAAAGCGTAGTGACCCGTCATGATGCCAGTAACCAATCTATAATCTTTCCAAGTGAGGAACATGAGGACAGTTGCTGATCGCTTATACACGTCAAAGATTAGACTTATGGTAGCCCATTATGAGAACTATTTTTTGCAAATAACGATTCGAAGCAGCCCAACTCTACTTCAAGTACTATGCGATTCTCAACAACTAAAACCACAATAACCCCTTTCATCTTGACACCATAAACTCTGAAACCACTTTCGCATTACTTTAGAGTGTGGTGATTTTCTTTCCTTTTTTGTGGCCGGCTTTTCCATATTTATCTTCTTGTGTGGGTTTATATTATCTTGCACGTGAGGCTTTAATCAGTCTGTTAAGGGTACATTTACCTCTTCCTCTCTTTTTTCTCGTCCTTAGTGTGACTTCTATGAAGGAACAAATTTGGATCCAGGTCTGATCGCTCGTCAGCATCTTTTCGACTGGGCTGATTACATCGATGCTGCTTTCTAGCTCCCGTCGGTCATTGAGCATCCCACCTCCTCTGTGTATCAAAAAAGTGTGGTTTTCATCGTATACTGGAAAATTCTCGTACTGGCTGGTTGGAGTGTAGATTTTACCAATCTTGTGAAAAAAGGCATTGAAACATTCGTGTCCGGTCAGAAACTGAGTGAATTATTAGTTTACTTTGTGAATTTATTTATCCACGTCTTTGATCAGATTCGCAATCAAACGTCCTTTGCTTTACGAGATCCAATGATTTTGCCACTGTCGTTTCGCGAGCTCCTTTATCCAATCCTTTGTCCTTTGCCGCTTCCATTCCAATGTTCGCCTTTTTGGCGTAGAGACGTACTTTCATTCTGCCGTTAGAAGATCAATAGAGACCACTTCTGCTACTACAAAGACGGCTGGTTCCGACACCGTTCGGTGTAAACTTGCCAATCGTAAGGATCTCACAGCCTAATGGCGTCTGTGATTGACACTAGTAGCCTTTGTTTGCTACCAGTTTGCTTAGTTTTATTGCGACCGTCGACGCTCGTTCTGATACGGACTTAAACTAGAAGGTGAACTTCGCATTGATAGTCAGTCCAAAGTATTTCGTTGCTTCCTTGATTGTTATAACTTCGGGCCCGATTTAGAAGTTAACGATAGTCGGGATGCTCTTCGTGGTCAACCATCCATGAGTTCAACCGACTCATAACCTGGTTCAGGTTCATTTGCGCGGTCCCCGAACACTACTTGGAAGGCATCTTTAGGCATTTCCAGAAGTCAGATCCCAGGATTTATCCCTGGGCTGTTCCGGAGGTGATTTCCTTACATCGAGGTCATTCTGTGGTAGGGAGATCAGCTAACAGACTTTGAGGTAGCATTCGCAAGAGGTTAACTGAAATGTTGAAGGCATGTTCAAGCGCATTTAGTATATAACTCAACCTGGTTGAATTGAAGGCATTTCGTACATCCAGTGTTGTCAACAGTACGATCTTCAATGAGTAGTGGTTGCCTTGGTGGGCGGTTTGGACAGCCTTTACTATTTCTTCGATAAGTGACCTCTTTTGAAGCCATACTGTCTCAATGACAAAACATCTGATCTTTGTATTGTGTGATCTGGGAGCTGTGGTTTCAGCATCTTTTCTACTAGTTTCCTGGCAGTTCCAGCAAACAAAGTTGTCTGAACGCAGATAGGTTATTCGGGTCTCCTTTGGCTTTGCTGATCAGCACCAAGTGTTGGGTATTCCACCTCCTAAAAAGGACCTCTTTCTCAAGGCAGTTGTTGTTTTTTTTTTTTTTGCTGTTTTGGTACACATATTTCACATATATTTCACATATAGCATACTTAGCTTGTTTTTGACAGATAGAAAGGTTAGACGTGGATTGGTATACTCAGCGATTTTCAATAATTATAAAAAATGGATCAAAAAATGGAATCAAATTTTTTTGTAAAAAAATGGAATAAAGTGCTCTAAAATACTTGAAATGTTGACAGTGGCACACGGTGTGTCTGCTTGAAGTAAAAAACATGTTAACAACTGGTACAAGATAGCCGAGAAGATGTCAATGACGAACCTCGCACTAGACTCTCCAGCACATCAACAAAAGATAATAACGTCGAAGTTTTTGAAGAAAATTGTTTTGAAAAATCGTCGAAATACCATAAGAGAAGTTGCTGAGAATATTGGCATATTAGTCGCCTCGTGTCATAAAATTTTTCGGATGATTTGACCATGAGACATGTGTCAGCGAAGTCAACAGATATAAAATACACGTCAACAGGACATAAATCGCTATACCACCTTGACCATTGCTCCGATTTGAGTTCTTAAGTTCGTACATCTGACATCTTGACATTGCCTCTAAATCTTAGCGTCATAGTTTTACATTTGCAAAAGTTACGTAGCCAAGAGTACATCTATCCATGTGTGTGTTGGCGATTTTTTACAATTTTAGAAATGAATTTAAATTTGCAACAACAAACTTAGCATAAAAAACGGATTTAAAGACGAGTTTCGGCAACAATTCTCTAAAGAAAACGGTCGTTTACCAGTGGTACCAGCGGTTCAAAAGTGGCAGACCATCGACATCGAAAACCGACGAAAACATTGATGAAGTAAAAGAAATGTTGGTCAATAACCGCAATTTAACCATCAGGGAGATAGCGGAGGTCTTGAACATTGCCTATAAATCCGTCCAAGACATTTTGGTTAATGATTTGGGTTTCCGTCGTGTAGCAGCAAAGTTGGTACCTAAAAGTCCTCAATTTCATGCAAAAATGAGACCGTGTTGACGTCGCAAAAGAGAAAATTTGCGAGGCTGAATCCGATCCCACATTCATCAAAAGGTTCATTACTGAAGACGAGACGTGAGTTTATGAATACGACACGCAATCCAGACATCAGGCAAGTGAGCGTTCACCAAATGAGCCGAGACCAAAAAAAACACGTCGTTTTCAGTCCAAAAATAAGGCAATGCTCACGGTTTTCATGTATTGCAACGGTGTAGTGCATAATGAACTTTTGCCAGAAGGCCAGACAGTAAACAAAGCGTATTATTTGGGTGTTATGAGACGTTTGCGTTGTGCAATTCACCGAAAAAGACCAAAATTATGGACAGAAAACTTTTGGATTTTGCACCAAGTTAACGCACCGTCGAAAAGTGCAACAAATACCATCTAACAGCCACCGAATTCACCTGACTTGGCTCCCTGTGATTTCTTTCTGTTCAATCGAGTTAGAAAAACCACTGTGGGGAACGCGTTTCAGCAGCGAGAGGAAGTAATGGAAAAATCGCAGGAAGCACTGTATTTTTAATTTTTGATCAAGGTGGTACTTTAGAGAACGGGGAACAATTGTTACATTTTTTTTGCGGAATAATTCGTTGGTGGTGTTGGCACAGCATGAATTTCGGCGCAGATTTGCCGGTCGTCTGATACCAACTGGGAAAACATTACGACGGTTAGCCGCTCGCTTAGAAGCGTATGGATCAACATTAGATGCTGCCAGGTCTGACTTGCAACGAAGGAGCCCTTCTGCTGAGAATATCGCACTTGTGGCTGAAGATTTTGCAGAGGACCACAGAGTATCGACCAAACGATGTGCTACGCAATTGGGCATCAATCGGCGGTTTTTACCGAGCATTTTGATGAAAGACTGTAAGATGTTCCCTAACAAAGTGCATCAGGTATCAACCTACACTTAAACCATCCTGAATCTCGACCACGAGGGAGCCAACTTTTCATCAAAAATCATCATGAGCGACAAGGCCCATTTCCATCTCTTTGGATATGTGAATAAGTAAAATTATCGCTTCTGGGGCAACGAAAATCCGCGTATAAACAACGAAAAGCCGTTATACTCGCTCAAAGGTACTGCATGGTTCAATGTTTATGCTGGAGACGTCATCGAGCCGAGGACCAAACGAATATTGTGGACGGATATAGATTCATGCATATCGATTTTCACCTTCCTCAAATGGATGAATTGGGACTGGAGAACATGTGGTTCTAACAGAATGGAACAACGGCGCATACCGCACGAGCCACAATTGAAATTCTGAGAACTGCATTTCCGGGTTGCTTAATCTCCCGTCGCCTGATTTAATCATTCTAGACTTTTTCTTGTGGGGTTTTTTGAAGACACGAGTCTATGTCAACAAGCCTCAGATTCATAAAGCCCTGAAGGGTCCGTCAATAGTTCTCAATAGGTTCTCAATTCTGGCAGCGGCCACTTACGGTATACAGTTTGGTTCTGTGCCAAACTAAGTAATATTGTTTTATTGCAAATATTTCAAAATAAAACGGTAAGAGCAATCATGAATATTCCATGGTATATAAGAAGTTGTTGTATTCACAAAGCCCTAGGAACTACGTGAGTGACCAAGCAAGAACCTTTTCATGCAAGGTTGCCTGAGAGACATGCAATATGGAGTTGCCCAGAAGACGAAAATCAACGCTTGACGTATGCCTATGTTAACTGAGTCAGAAGACGAAAAACAGGTAACTTGCTCAACTTACCTCTAAGGTCTCGTTCGAACAAATTATCTGTAATGAATATAACTTTGGCATTGTCCATCCGATTCAGAAGGCAGGTGCTCAGGTTATCAAGGGACTTACATAAAAGGAACTTCATGTAAACTCAAAGATATGTTGATTTCGATCATGTTTAGTTGTCAAAACAAAGCAACGAATGTAATATGAATTAAATTCCTTATCCTACTTTACGAGGATTGATCTTATTTATCGTTTTCACTTAAACCCACAGCTTACGTAATATTACACTTCGATTCAAACAAATGTCCCATTAAAATATTTCATCGTTCTGAAACCACTAATCTTTCGCCTGTAAGTCTTATTGCTCAACTCTTTTAACACCTTCCTTAGGCAGTTGCCAACACGCACTTTATCCTCCTATGTATCTGTATCTACACAACTGACAAAAGTAACTTTCGACTAATAAATTTTGAAGCAAATCTACACGTACACCTTGAACATATCGTTTGGCACGTATAAAAATTTTGTATCTCCTGCCAATTGGCATCCAACGAATTAAAGCCAAATGGCAGTAAGCATTTGTTTCTATGGTAAAACTTTACAAATTAGCACCCACAAAGAGAATAACAGAAAAAAAAAAGTGTTGTCGCACTAGAATCTCCCCGTGCGACACAAGGATCTCTGTGACATAAGGACTAAGGACCTTGTCATAAGGAGCAAACAGAAATAAAAGCACCACCATGGCGGAATTGCTAGCTCGTAAATTTATTTCACAGATTATCCTACATAGTTCCGTTCAGGGATGTTATGAGGGGCATTTCATTTTATTCGTGTCTTCTTTGATGAGCTTTCGCCTAAGGATGAGGATATGGTGTTTTAGTAAAATGTCCTCCTTTGCCTTTACCCTGCATCATTCCCATTGGGGTATAACGGAAGAATAAATGCAATTCATTTTTTATCTGCGACAATATTATTTTCAGTATTTTCGTACTGCGTCGTTGTTAAATTCCAACGCATCCATATCGTCCTTCTAACCGTAGTCATCGTAGTCTGTTGTCGTTTTCGTTGTCGTGTGTACTTATACGTTTGGCTCCTTTTATTTGGATACGGATTGTGATTCGGATTCCAATTTCTTTTTTACTAATCCCCACTTTGTTTCGCTTTCGTTTAACTTGAATTGAGGCGAAGGTTATGGAGGGATACAAAATCAAGGATGCATAGAAAGATAGAAAGTCTGCATATGGGGGATTCTGCAAATAGGTCCATATACTCGTATGGCTGTGAAGTGTTGCCGATGTACTCGTAAAATAAAATTTTTACTAAAAATTTTTTACATATACATGTAGGAACTGTGTTTTTTTTTTATTTTATTTAGAAAACAATGATTTACAACAATATTAAAATTAAAAAAAAAAAAAGAAAAAAAAGTAGATCAATTTAACTGAACTTTCCAGACCGCCGCCGATCGCCAAGTGACGCAAATCAATTGCCATCTAGTTCGCATGAGACGTCTTTCTAACTACTTGTAGTTCTAAAATTCTAAAATTAACTCACGACTGTGAGTAAATACTGTGGGCAAGCTCCTTAGAAACCGTCCAAGAGGTCGTCGAACTCCTCTTTAATAGAGTCATCAAGCGATTGTTTGCTGGTGGTGATGTTAATAAGACTGCTTTCTTCTTTCTGCTTATAAATACACCCTAACTGACTCGAACTGCAACCAACTTCAGACTGCTATAATTTCCAGACCGTTCATGACAGTAAGCTACAATTTTGACACATGACAGATAATTTCAAACGATTTGCGTCTCAATTTTTATCCGCGATGGAATTCAAACGTGATAGTGGGATTGTTTTATATTTGGCTGGAAAACCACAAGTAGCTCCCGTTAGAGCCCTCCAGCACCTCAACGTGAATAAATCATTTGTGTCTCGAACCATAGCTCGTTACCGTGATACTGGCAGCGTTGCAAAACGTCATGGAGGTGGTCATAAAAAAACAGGAATATCGGCAGGAATGGTTAGGAAAGTGAAGGCTCGAATTGAGCGAAATCCGCTTCGAAGTGGAAGAAAAATGGCTCGTGAGCTCAACATATCATTAGAACGGATGTAACACATACTGAAAAATGAGCTTGGGCTCAAGCCATTGAAGTTCCAAAAAGCACACGATCTTACACCGCAACAGAAAAAAGTTGGAGTGTAAAGAGCGAAGTAGTTGCTGCATATCGAGCAATATGTCAACAAACAAAATGATCGATTTTACTTGCAAGAGAGGTCTTTCGAAAATTTAGACCTTCAGACGGCCACCAGAAAGCAGGCAACACCGACGATGATGGTTTGGGCCGCCATAACCGCAAATGGTCGCTCTTCGCTCGTATTTTTGGACCATGGCGTCAAAACTAATGCGATCTTATACCTTGAAACTGTCTTAGAGGCAGTATTGAAGCCTTGCGCATACAATCATTTCGTTCGGAGACCGTGGACATTTCAGCAAGACTCGGCACCGCCTCACAAAGCGCGCGTCAACCAAGATTGGTTAAAAAACAATGTTCCACACTTCATTTCTTCGACACAATGGATTGCAAATTCTCCAGATGAAAACCTGTTGGTATTTTGAAGTCGAAGGTTGGCACTAGAAAATACCAAAATTTGGACCACCTCAAACAAGCACTTTGCCGTGAATGGGCTATTTTAAAATACCGCAGAGCTACTTGCGTGCAGCGGGCGATGCTTTCTTCGGCCGTTTCAAGATCATTATTGACTCCAAAGGTGGACATATTAAAAACCACTGATACAATTTGAAAATTAATGTATTTTTCAACTTTTTTGTGCTTTGGGACAACAAAATTTATCAAAAAATAAAAAAGATTATAGCACTTTAAAAAGTTGCAGTTCTAGTCAATCAGGGTGTAAAAAATTATATCAAAAAGAAAAAGATCAGATTTATTCAAGACTACAGCTGCCTATACCAGGCTTTCATTAAGGAGTATCTGTGACCAAGAAGTTGCTTTGAGACTATGGGCGTTGGGTCACTTTTCTGTGAAACCCATAGGGGATACGTTCCCGAAACACATGCAGTAAAAACGTGCTGAGAGTCAAAAAATTCTTCCAATGGCAACACTGTACCTACACACCCACATATCTAAAAAAAAAAACAAGAGAAAAACAAATAACTAAAACAAAAAAAAAACCTCATTTGTCTTTCTCTAAGAAGCTATCAAATTTTATTGTGAGATATTATTATGGCAACATTTCTACCCTCACCTGTTTGGACTGACACATTTTTCAGGTTTATCCTGTCAATGTTATCCTTACATGCAGACTAGCGTTCTGATCTCTGGTCCGAGAAGTGGTTGGCACTTTCCGTAGAGTGGACAGAGGACATATAGTAGTGTGATCTGCCGGATGAAGATGTGATTTAAGGGGGATTTTCGGTTTTTATGAGTGCCTCACCTGCAAAGCAGTTAACTTGGTTTTCCAAACTTCATCAAAGTGTGGTAGTTTGATGGTGGGGGAAAATGAAGTTTTGCCGAATCCCATTGATGGTGCTGTAGTGAGGAAAGTTTATTGCCTCAATAAAACTGGCGTAGGGCTTGTTGTGAAAAGGGAAAAGTCAAAAAATAAGTGACTCTACTGCTGAAACGAATACGACAAGAAAAAGGTGGACTTGGAATGCAATTTTCTGCTTGTAATAGGATTTTTTAGGTATTTCTATCTAGTAAGTGGATAGAGCTCGTGTGAAGGGTTATACATAGAAGGCAGGTAATCTACGACGTCTGCATAATGTGTTTGTTCTAATTTATAAGGACTCAGACGTACCCGTTCGTTTTGAGGTTTGAAAATGAATTTTACCAAAGGAGATGTTTTTGTTTAAATTATATTAAATTGGTTATATATAGGGTGACCAGATAAGAAGTTTGAAAAAAAAAAAATTTAAATAAAACAACAACGGTGTAAAATATAAAATTGATTATGGCTTTATGTTGATGCTACACTCATGCCATTAGACATGGTTAACCACACTATATTCATGCTCAATTGGTTCAGATCATATCTTTCAAAGAGATCTCAAAGAATTAAGAACGTTGAAACCAGGAGCGATGTAAAAATTTTAAATTTGGGAGTACCTCAAGGATCTGTATTGGGACCTATTATGTTTCTTATACATATTAATTCACTCTTTGACGTTGATTTTAAAGGTACACTTACTGCTTTCGCAGATGATGTTCAAATAGTGTTTTAAACTTGGTTTTCTAAAATTAACTGAGATCTAAGTATTTTAAAGATGTATGTATGAACGTATGAAAATTAGTTCTGAAACTAAATTATTGGTTTTTAGCCTATCGAACGCAACTGACATTAATGCGAAGTTTTACTTTCATTCCACCGATTGCCAAAAATTTAAATTTGTAGGCTCATGTGTACCAGCTTCCTCACTTCCTACCTTTAGTAATACTCTATTATACATTGCAGTAATGTGACTTGTGACTCACTATTGACTCTAAAATGTCATTCGCAAACCATACGCAGTCATTGAAAACATATTTTCGTTCCACTCTCCGACATTTTTTCTACCTTAAAAGTGTTTGCTCTGACAAATTATTAAGAATTACTTGTCGAAAACACCGTCGACATCCTAGTTTTCCTTTGTTCCGTGTTACGAAAATTCTTCCCGTCCGTCATTTGATTGTTTTAAGGTATTAAAAGCATTCTTTAACAGATCGGGGAATTGAAATTTTATAATAATTTCTGATTATAATTTACGAACGTATTTTTCTAACGTTGTACCTGTACCTCTTTTTCCGTACTACCGCCTTTCGTATTTTTTATTTGGCTTTATCTTGCCGCCTTTTTAATTACCTATCTCAATCGTAGTCACGCCAACCTCTCTGGGTTCGAATCCCGGTAGGAGCACAAAATCAAATTTTTCAAAATCGTCATCATGCTGATATGCAGTCCTTTCGGAAGGTATACGAGACCGATTGGGCAAAACAGGAGAAAATTAATGAAAAGAAAGTTGATAGGGCAAGATCAATGTTAGTTATCTCAGCAATAAAGTCAAAGTTATTGTTGCTGATGCTGATCAAGCTTTTAAGTTTGTTAAAGTCGGTTCTTCGGAAGAGAGATTTCGAATTTTCCGAATCGACACGTGCGTTGTCGACTTCATATGGGTATATAATGGACAAGGGGGGATGAAGGCGGTTTAAGGTGGAAAGAAGATGATTACTTCTATAAACAACACAGTTCGGATGTGAATACAAGATCGAGTTTTCTGTTTATCGTGATAGGTATTCCACTAATCTGATATAGACTTGAGTAGGTTAGGCAGTCCACAATCAATATTTCTATTGGGTATATATTTTAATTCGTGCGGTTTTTTTTTAAATTTGAACGTTTATTTAAGAAAAACATGTACAATAGTAATATTCAAAGTATTGCCCATCTGAAGCTATGACTTTTTCCCATCTTTCTGGCAATTTGTGGATCCCATCCCAAAAGAACTGCGCCGGCTTGGCAGCCAAGAATGAGTCAAGCCAATTTTTGATATTCTGCTCTGATGTGCGGGCGCTCTGCATCGACCGGAAAAAATGGTAGTCAGAAGGGGCAAGGTCTGGGGTATAAGGTGGGTGGGGCAAGACTTCCCATCCACTGTTTTCCAAATAGTTCTTAACCGGAATAGCAACGTGGGGCCGAGCGTTGTCATGATTCAAAATTATTGCCTCGTGTCTGGTCGCATATTTCGGGCGTTTTTCGGCTACTGCTCTCTTCAAACGGATTATTATCCATTTATAGTTTCATCCGGTTTTAGCAGCTCATAATACAGCACACCCATCTGATCCCACCAAATACAGAGCATTACGTTCGCGCCATGCATATTCTGCTTTGCCGTTGATTTGGCTGGTTGGCCGGGTTTCACATATGAATTTTTGCGCTTCGGGTTATTGTAATGGATCCATTTTTCACCACCAGTAACAATCCGATGCAAAAATGACTTTCTTCTGTCTCGTTCCAGCAGCATTTCGGACATGCAAAACCGCCTTTCGACGTCTCTCGGCTTGAGTTCATGTGGAACCCAATTTCCTTGCTTTTGAATATATCCAGCTGCTTTTAAACGTTTTGAAATGGCTGCTTGAGTGACACCCAAAGACTCTGTAAGCTCTTCTTGTATTTGGCAACAATCTTCATAGAGTAATGCTTCCAGTTCTTCGTCTTCAAACTTTTTTGTCTGCCCAGGACGTTCATCGTCTTCCACGCCAAAATCACCACTTTTAAATCGTGCAAACCACTTTTGGCACGTTCGTAATGAAGAAGAACTCCCCACAAAAACACTTTTCCAGGCACAAAGTTCGACATATTTGAATGAAAAAAAAAAATTATTGTTGCTTACGCTTCAAATGAACGACATATATTGAAATGACGTACAATGACAGTAGCTTTCCAACGCATGTTCCAATGGAATAGTAACAATGGAATAACACAAGATACGCCATCTCTTAGCAAACCGCACTAATTAAGTTATAGACCCAATATTTCAGAGAACGAATTAAGAAAGACAAAATGAGACGAATAGTCGGGAGGTGCCAATTTTGGTTGAGGGAGGTTGAAATAAAATTTAAGAGATTTACAAAAGATGGCGTTAGTAGTACAAAATTTTATCGGATAATAAGGTAACTGTATTCATGTTAAATTACCATCATAACCCTTCAAAAATCATATATGTCAATTTTGTAAAGTGAAAGGAAAGAAATTTTTTTTGTGTTGTTATCATGTCGACTTTTGTGCCATCAAAAGGCAATTCGCGGGAAGCACTGCTTATTTGCTTTCACTTAAAGAAATATGCTGCTGAAGGTCACCGAATGCTGAGTGAAGCATATGGGGAACATGCCCCATTAGTAAAAACATGTGAGTACTGGTTCTTCAAAAGTGATCGCTACTCGATACCAGTGCCAAAGAACGAGCAAAAACGATTTAAAAACGATGAATTGGAGGAGTTATTGGACTAAGATTCATTCCAAACTCAGGAGGAGCTAGCTAAAATCTTGGAAGTTAGTCAACAAGCTGTTTCAAGCCATGTGAAAGCTATGGGAATGGTACAAAATGAAAGAAACTGGGTTCCGTATGACCTCAAGGCAAGGAGCGTTGAACGTCGTTTTTTCACGTGCCAACCATTGCTTCAAGGGCAAAAGCGCAAGTGTTTTTTTGTACCGAGTCGTGACGGGAGGAGAAAAAGGTAGCTTTTGGGGAACTTTATTTTAACACATACTAACTCAAAGTTGTCAATGTGAGGAATGCCAACAGGAGTTGCATGAAAACAGTTTCGGATTGCTAGTAAAACACCTCTGCCATAGGGGTTAGTTATCAACTCTTTCAAATCCATTTTTTCGAAAAACCTCAAGGTTTGGGGGAAACAGCTCATAGATTTTATTGTGAGGAGTTAGATTTGTTTCAGTAAGATCAATTAGGTCGTAGGAAAGCTTTTGAGAATTGAGATTGGCAAAGATTTTTGAGCGCAAACCTCTACATTTTGGTAGTAAATGATCACAGATAGAAAATTCAGTTTGCTAGGAACTATAATAGTTTTTTTAAAATTTCTACGAGTTCTTTGTAATTGGGAAAGACGTTTAGAGTTTACAAGCGAAGACAGTGTAGAAAGGTCATTATGAACTTCGTTGGAAGCGATTTCAAAGCTCTCATGGTAGCAAAGAAAATTTGAAGTCAGTTTCTTTGGTTTGATAGGAAGATATTTTCTTTGGATTAAAACAGGAACCGAACATTTTCATAATCTCTCAAACGAGATACTACTTAACGACTGTCATCATTTATATTAGAAAATTTTTTAGTGAGTTTGACAGTTTATGCAAGGAGTAGGTAAAGATATTTTGTTTGAGAATCGGGAGCAGGAGAATTTAGAGAACGACCGAATGAAGGAAGGAACTAGTTGGTCAAGCACTTCAGATTTGGAGTTTTGACTAGATGAAGATGAGGAGAAGGTGGTGGCGCTTAGTATTTGGGATTTAATAAAATTAGTTTATTTGTCCGATTGGGTAATGTCACTTGGAATTTGGTTAGAAGGCGCAGGAGCAAGATTAAATGAAACTCTGTTTTGAAACGACTTTAAAGGTTTGGTGGTAAGAGGGAAAGGATTTGGTGTCGCGGCTCTGGTGTGCTTCATTGATGGAGCAAAAGAGGGTTGATGTATGCTCCGTATCAAATTATCATTTGCTCCTTTAAACAGTTTGGCAGTTGAACCATCGGATCCAGCAGCTTTGTTGCTCGGAAATGGTTGTGCAGACTTCACCTTGGTCTGGTGGATGAAAATATTATCTGTTTTCGTTCGCATTGAGTGGGTTTATTTTGTCTGACGGTGGGACGCTGTTCGCCATCACTGTTTAATTCTATTACAGTCTGCAGAAATAATATTTTTAGATTTTTAGCACCGACCGTGGTTCTTCTATGAGGATAATAAATTATCATCTCATTCGCTGAAGAATTAATACACCGGACTATTGTGTCACCCCACTAGACTATTCCCAGCTTTGAGCAGTGATTGCTGCAGAAATTGCATTTCATCTCATTTTTTTCATTTTTGAAACAACATTTCTTCGTGAGTCCTATTTTGCGATCAAAAATATTCTTATTTTGTTCATAGAATATAATTCTCAGGGCTCTTTCAAATCTAAATTGAGGAGTTGTTTAGTTGGGAAAGAGTCTCTTACTGCCCTTATTATTCAAAGATGTGAAGTCACTACCTAAGCCAAATGCAAAATGCAAAGCTTTAAGAAGGCTTTCCTATTGTTTAAAATTTCACGAATTTACGATCAGGTAAAGTATAGGGTTTTCTTATAACGACTTGACAACTTTTTTTTTTTTTAAATAAAAGGCAAACCATTTGAGATATTTCGAAAACTTTATTATCGGCTTGAAGTACAATCAAAACATTTATGAATTGAACTCGACTTCGTTCATATGGCCACCGCGGGCACGTTTGCAGCGGTCGATTCATTGGACCCAATTTTCAACGACTCGGCCACACATTTCGGCCGAAACGGCAGCTATTTCATGTTCAATGTTGGCTCTGAGCTCTTTCAATGTCGTCGGCGTGTTGGCATATACCAAAGACTTAACGTAGCCCCACAGAAAATAGTCAAGCGGCGTTAAATCGCACGAACGAGGCAGCCAATCGACTGGCCCATGTCTTGAGATAACATGCTCACCATACTTACTCTTCAATAAATCGATTTAAGCGTATGCTGTGTGGCCTGTGGCAGCATCCTGTTGAAACCACATGTCATCCAAGTCTATATCTTCCAATTTGGGCCAAAAATAATCGGTGATCATGGCGCGATAACGCTGACCATTCACAGTAACGTGACGATCGTTATCGTCGACGAAAAAATATGGCCCAATAACTCCACCGGCATGCAAACCGCACCAAGCAGTTATTTTTTGTGGATAAAGTGGTGATTCATGAAGCACATGTGGGTTTTCACCCGACCAATAACGCATATTTTGCTTATTGACGAACCCATTGAGCCAAAAATGAGCTTCGTCACTGAAGATGATTTTGCGACTCCGAATATCTGTAGAAAATTTTTATAATTTGCACACGTTGCTCGTTAATGTACTTTACCATGATGAAAATATTGAGTTTACTGAATAAATTGACAGTGACAGTTTGATGATTAGTGAAAGAGTGCGTTCACAAATTAAATTCAAAGTTGTCAAGTCCCTATTAGAAAACCCTATACCTACATTGTTAGCACGTGTTCGATTCCCGAATACGGAATTCCTTGCACATTTTCAGTTAAATTATAAGAAAAAATCTTATATTCATTAACAGGAGTGTATTTTTCTATTTGAATTAACGATCAACTGATGACGTTAAAAAAAAAAAAAAATCAAGATAAACACCCATCTCATCGAGAAGCTCATTCCGATTTTATTGGCACCAACTTCATTTTGACTTCCGTGTCAACTTAAGTCGAATTTAATTAGGATCCACTCCACAATATAATTTATACTCTTTATCCCATCAACACGTTCCTTCTAGCAATCAACATGCTAACGAAGCACAGACAAAAGAGGACAAAAAAAGAAAAACAACAACCCACAACCCACCATAAGAGAAGACAATTACAAAATCAATAAAGTACCAAGAGTAGAAGGAAACATGGTTTTCGTTTTTATGTGAAACAATCAACAGAAATTCGCACGAAATAAGTGACAGAAAGTAAACACACCCAGTGCCAAAGAACAAGACGCCCGTCATATCACTTAAACTCACTGTCACCACCCCGTACTCGTTCCGTTCACCATGACAAAAACAATATCTGCGAACGAATAAAAAGTTGAATTGTTTCCTACAACCATGCATTGACAGTGCCACTGTCATTATATCTATTTCCAGCTAGCACGCCCCAATACATGTCATCACGGTGTATTCTTGCCTTCTTTTTTTTTTTTTTTTTTGCGCCAACAATTGAATACAAAGAAACCTTGAAGCCACTTTTTTTTGCTATTCTGTCATTATTTCGACATTTTAGGCATCAAACTTTGTATGATTGTCCGCGTCGTCCATTTATGTCATTCTGTTCATTGCTGTCATGTTTAATCTTTGGCATTCATAAAAAAAAAAAAAAAAACTTTACCACGGGTGTGGTCGTGGGTCATAACAGAAATGACCACACTAAAAACGACGGAAAAAGGATGACGGGGGGGAGAGAAGTAAAAAGTTGGGTCCAATTCCAATTACTTCTTTGGTCACGTCCAAATCTAATTTTGTTCTTGTATTCTGACATCCACTTGGACAAGAGGACGATGGACAACGGACGAGTACATAGCATGATTTCATTCATTACGGTCCAGTTGACTAAAAAGGAAAGCAAAAGGCGACAACTTGAGGAGAGGAAAAATCCGATTTCTACTCAAAGGACACGCCGTTGATGGTTGAAAGATGTTGCAGACGCCTGGAGGCGGTAGTTTACTCAGCGCCGGATGTTCTTATTGTCTGGTGATCTTTGTCGGTCAAAGATGCGGGCCTAGAGTTGTTGTTTGTGCAATTAGTCATATCTCTGGCGGGCACTTGGCGAGAACAACACAAAACTTTGTGATAAATTTTAATTAGCTTAACGAGGAATGTCTTTATGGTTGTGTCGCTGTCAGACATTGTTGGCACGCAAAAAAGTCGAATTTTAATGCTGCAGTTAATGTATGTACTACTTGTTAGTGCTGGGTATGGTTTGGCGGACCATGAAATCGCTGAAGCGGAACAATCTGACATGTGCAATTGAACGCTGGTCGTTAACTCAATTTTTTTTCCGCTACTGTATGAATACTGCTGCAATTCAGACAATGGTGCATCGAATTGGTGGCCCTGAATGCTGTTAGGGGGGAAAATGAAAATGCGGAACTAAAGAAGTCTATCTATTCATTTACTCTTATCTACTCAAAATAACTTTCAGATAAGAATCCAAGTGTGTTAGAGAGCCACTGAGTAAGACTGTGGCAGTTATGACTAAGGCTGGTCACGTAAACTAATATCTTCTGGTATGACGAACGCAATTTTTTTTTATTTAAATTCTAAGAAATCCGGGACTGGCCTCTAAGGTACAAAAGAATTCGCATTAAAAAAACGACATTATGGTAGATAATGGTAAGATGTTCAATGGTACTTACAAGCGATTTTATTAAAAGTTGTAAGTCTGCGCAAGTTTACTTCAACTTAAAACATACCGAACTATATCATAGCTATGCCGCAAAATGTGCTGTTATGCTGTTAACATCAGAATTGAATGAGCCTAACACATGCTGCTGTTCCTATTCAAAGCTGAAGAGCAAGGACGCGACTTCGGGAACGAATATGAAAAGCAAAGAATACTGTCGTCACCAAAGGAATATATTGGATAAGAAGTAGAAGACAAAAGTTCATTGATGGAAATTAAAAAGAACCTCGGACACAGAACGGACCCCTGGGGCACACTAGCATTAATTACATGTCAAATGCCTCAGAAATATCAAGTGCAACTATTTTGCTTTCGTCAAATTGATGCACGCTTTGGTTCAACTTTTCGATGAGACCTGCCATCAAATCACCAGTGGACTTGTTGTTACGAAAGTCGTACTGCCGGTCATTGAAATGTTTTGGAGTTTCGAGATAGAAGGGGAAATATACCATCTGGACTGTGGGATTTGTGAGTGTTAAGATCTTTAAGTACTCCTGCTACAACGAGTGTGCAAAGGCGGATTCGTCCCATTGAAAATTCAACGCACTCAAATATATTAAACAATAGACCGAGACAAAACACAATCTGAAAGTATTGAACTGGCCGCTAAGTGTGTAGCAAGCAGATTGGATTTATCTAAAGAGCTGGCAGCTGAAATGTCATTGAGGAAAGAGGAAGAGGCAGAACTTCTAATGTTTTTGCCAAACGACTAAAAGCTTTTGCTACCTTTGGGACATTGTAGTATTTTTTACCTCAGCTTTTGGTCATAATAAAATTTCACACAATTAAGAAAGACGTTGCAGGCACTCTTGGATCGCTTAAACTTTTTTCGATTTTCCTCTGTCGGGTTGGACCGAAACTACATTTGTCTAAATCTGACAACATCTTTACAGCTCTAGTTGCACTATGCCTTTTCTTGTGGCTTAATACTCTTCATCCGATGAGAATAAAGATCTCATTCCAAAGAGAATAGGGACAGCAGGGGCATAAACGTTGTTATCGAGGAAACATAACGACAAATTAAAATTCTTAAAAAAGCTTCACACCTTCTTCCAATTGGCTTTCCCATATTGCCATACTAGTACAGTTCTTTTAGGAATCTTTTTTCTAACTGATATGACTCAATAATCCGACGAGCGTAGAGCCCACGACACCGTCCTTCGTGTGCTGTCTATCCAGAGTGTCGGAGAAACCTAGAATTATGTATATTGAAATCGCCCGTAATCACGATTTCAGTATGAGGATAGAGGGATGCTATTTTCTGTATGGAGCCAGGCAGCGCATCACACTAGTTCAAGTTCGAATTGCTGTCCAGTTTGTGGCTTATGTGAGACCGAGCTCCAAAGTCTAACTCTCAGTGTTTAATATGCACTCATCGTACAACGTTGTACACAACGCGTTGGTAATTTTCGTTAAGATGCTTTCGAAAACGCAACTGACTTTTGCAAAGCTCAGCCAGGTTGTGCACTAATATATGGTATGTGTACTGAAATAGGGCATATGGGAGAACCGCATTGCGGCATTCTGTCTGTGTTGTTATGGTACATTCTTTATAACTCATTTTCTAACTCTATGGTATCAGCAGTTCTATTATCTACCCTCAGCCATATTTCGCACTTGTGCTCTCTGTCGTATCATGACAAATGAATGGTGATTGGTTCACTAAATCCTCTTAAAACTGAGGTTGTTTTCTTCTTGAAAATGGGAAAGCGAACTTTTTTGACTCACTTACTGCTAAATCTTTTAACACGTAACTTTTTGTAACGAGACTAAAAGCAAATATCTATCCTAAATATGTTGCGTTGGAAACTTGTAAGCCGCTGTGGACCTTTCTACAGTGAAATAAGAAGAAAGCTTTTAACTGACTAGGAAGCATGGGAGATTCTCCAGCACACCTGGCCTTACTCAACGTACTTACTCACTAACTTAGATAGCTCTAGAGTCCAGGTGGGCCAGGGCCTCAGCTAACATGCAGAAGTCGCTTTCCACTTGTTTGCGTCACCAATCCGAGGCTTTAAGCTGGTTTGAAACATTTTTTATAGGGTTATAAGCCCTATGACAGTGTAGGCCAAGGTTATGCAATTTATTCCAGTTACCGGGGGACACCACTAGAAGATAAGTGCAAGCATTACACTACGAAAGTGGTTGTTGCGATGCTGGTCCAGTCCAGGTTATAGCACAGTCAGTTTCCCGATCAACCGCCGCGCGGATCTCATATGCAATCATTGCATGTGCATTTTCTGTCCTTGGTATGTCATAATTCGTTTAAGAAAAAGACGGCTGTGGTACAACTTTTACTAAAGTCGGACGAAATGTCAACGGAGCTTCAGATACCACGAGAACTCTAAGTCGGCCTTACCAGTTCTCAGGATCTGAGTTTGAGCCAATTGTCACATTTTTAGGAATGGAACTAAACCTAGTATTGAACTAGTATCTCCACGAAGAGGGACAACCATATATTTCATCCCTAATTGGGCTAGACCGGTCTTTCAACTGGAGCCATACGCAATCTCAATAGAAATTTATTATATTGTGAATAACAGGGCGAAGTATCTACACTTAAGGCTTTGCTGTACCGGCTTTAAAATTTCTAAGCTTGTCGTAGTTGGGGCTTTTTTAAGCCAACTGTTTCTAACTAATAACTATTCACGAGTGGTAATATCCCTTGGGCTGATGTCATGGTTGACGGTACTGGATGCACGTTTTCACTAAAAATATTGCTTATTTTTGTACGAACGACTCAGAACTGTGACGAGCTAGCTACTATCCTTAAATAGTAACAGATTCATTGTTTTTGATCATTTTGAACGATATAAGAACAATAACTTTCGGATCTGCATGTATAATGTTCCAACCCTTAGCAGACCGAGTGTACCCTACTAACCACTAACCATCCAGGAAGTATAATGAGATGGATTGGACAAAAGCAATTACGTTCAGAAAATTACGAGCAATACCTCAAAACCGCCCTTGGAAACTTTAATTCCAAGCTAAGTAAGGAGGTAATCTTTGTTAATGTTAGTTGAGGAAGTACAGCATCCAAGCCATTACCTCCGTTTACTGATTTCGGGGCTAGACGTAATGTAGTCTGTAGACCTTTATATCCATATTCTCTATATGGCTGACTTCAGATCAACAAACAGTCAACCAAATTGATCATATTGCGTTTGACGCAATGTACTACTTCAATTGTTTGGATTTCCGAACGTTCCAAACAGCTAACATTGACTCGGACCATTATCTTGTTGTAGCCAACATATGGATGTGGATATTCGTAAAAGTCCGAACAATGAACGCAAGGGCCTTTTTCGATGGAATTTCTCCAAACCTCTCGAGGAGTCCGAGGAGTGGTATCACTAGCAAAGAGCAATTTGCGTGCCAGCATCTGCTGTATAGGTTTCAATCTGTGTCAACAGAAAACTCTAGTTTGATGACGAATACAGACAGGCAAAAGTAGAAAAAAAACGGATGTAAGAGGTGTTCAAAAAGTAAAGTGATTTTTGAAATTTGGCGGGTAACGAACATTCGATCATTTTTTTTTGCTGTGTTGGTACACATGTCCCGAATATATGTTAATAGTTTTAAGTATAAAGGTAAGACGTGTTTTGGTGTGCTCGGCGATTTTCAATTATTATAAAAAATTTAGCAAAGAATTTGCATCAAATTTTGTGTAAAAAATGGAATCGAGTCCTCTAAAACACTTAAAATGTTGACAGTGGCATACGGTGAGTCTGCTCTAAGAAAAAAAAAAAAATGTTTACAAGTGGTAAAAGCCCTTCCAAGATGACCGAGAAGATGCCAATGACAAACTTCACTCTGGACGTTCCAGCATATCAACAAAAGTTGATAACGTCGAAGCCGTGAAGAAAAATTTTTTTTTTGGAGAAGCTGCTGAGCATGTTGGCATCGTTTCGGGCATAAAACCTGTGTCAGCGAAATTTGTTCCGAAAATTTTTAATTTTGATCAGAAGAATCGTTGCTATTTATGAATAAATAATTATTTTTTTATAAAAATATAAAGTCACCTTACTTTTTTAACACACTTCGTATGTGGAAAGGACATAAGGTTTCTCAAAAGAAAAAAAAAGTAAGGAGCATGAGAAGCGCCCGATTGAGTCTTTTTAAAGGTACTACCAGAAGCATCACATACGGACGTTTAACCGAAAAATAAAACGGAAGCTGTAAAGATCTAGCAAGAATCTACAAGGATGGACAGGAGAATCTAATATTAAAACATTCAGCGCTTAGAATATGGAAATATTATTTCTGCAGATTATTAAACAATCCGAAGAGCAAGATGATGTTCTGACAGTCATTTCCAAGCTCAAGTCTTACAAAACTGGAGGACCTTATGGTTTACATGTAGGGTCTACATAGCAGGATACGGAACGTACATCAATTCACTTCTAAAATCTACCCAACGTATGGAACCTCTGTATTGTCCGATCCCAAAGAAGAGAGATCTATTGAACTGCGTTATCTATAAGGGAATAATTTCCCTCAACATCCTTTATTGCTTTTTCACCTTTGCCAAGCTCATTCGACTACGCAAGATGACAAATTAGAATGGATGCTGCTCATTCAAGGTCGGTAATGACAAAATTGAGCTCTTTTATGTCAGGAAGGTTCTTAAGCAAGGCGATACGTTGTTATGTGATTTTTTTTTGATATCGTTATTGAAAGAATTGTTGGTATTATCTTTCAAAGGTCTGCTTAGTTACTCGCATGTGCTACAAAAACAAAGTATAGCCAGTTAACACGTCAAAAAAGTCAGCGACATAGAATTTGAGACTTTATCTATGTGCCTCGGCTCCGCTATCAACTTTGACAACGACGATAGCGTAAAATCATGCGAATAACCACACTTCCTAAACGCTTCTTCTATGGGCTTAGAAAGCAAATAAGTAGAAAAGTCCATTCTAGCAACCAAAAAACATTCGAAACCTGCTTTACAGTACAGATGCTTGGAAACGTTTTGGAAAAAAAATTTTTTGGGGTGATTTTCGACTCCGTTTGCATCAGTGTATAATGGCGGAGACATTTCAGTAGCTATAAATATTTTTCTGGCTATATAGCTATGCTGATGTTGTAAAAAAATTTCGGATAACCCGGCTTAGATGGCTAGGTTACCTTAAGGGCATGGACATCAGAGAACTGGGAAAGCTAAATGTGTCGAGTTGAAAACTGAAAAGTTGCTGTAGGTCGTCTGGTAGTGTATAGTAGTTTTTGACATGCCATGTGGATATCACAAAAATAAAGGCGTTGTGTGGATATACGTCTCTCCTCAAAGGTGTGGTATGTAAACACATTCTAAAAATCCACGTAATAAAGATATTTTCTAAGGGCGAAGTACCAAAGCTCTTGCTGAAAGCGAAGCTACGCTAAAGAGCCCCTTCGACCAATTAATTAACCAATTAAACCAACTCAAGAATCGAAGATGGGTAAAATTAAATTCTTCCCCCACCTCTTGTGTTTACGTTAGAGGATTCCACTAAGTGTCTAAGAAGGAAACGATGCTGTTGCTTTTCATTATCAAATGGTGGCCTGGCGCAATGACAAAGCACTGAAAGTAAAAACGCCCAGTTCTTGATCCATATCGCACCGTTGCTGCGGCAGTATTTACTACCCTTGGCTTGAAAGACAATAATGCCTGTGATACTTGTTATGAGAGCAACACCATCGCCGAATATTGCCGGGAACTATCTTACTATTGCCCGCGTCGAGTTGTAGTTACTAAGGCCTAAAGTAGTAGCTTACGTTATAAACACTGCACCATTTAAGCCATCGTTAAAGAGTCAGCATAGAAGGGGTATAATGGTTAAGTCCTTTGCCTGACTGCCCTGTTCCGTTTAAAGAAAGAAATGTCTTATAAGCTTAAAAAGATAAATTAATAATTTCGATCCGATCGGAACTAATGTTGACTGTACCTGAGAAACAAAATTTTAAAAACTTGCTTCGCAGATAAGGTACTCGGATGCCGAATTGAAGTGACAAGATTTGTAACTTTTTAGTCTGATAATCATTAAATGACGTTTCAAGATTTACTGTGCAATATACGAGTAGCTTACTTCGATAACAATCACTTCATCGTCTTCATTTGACATTGTATCGCCTACAGCACTATCAACGTCACAACATCACAGACATTCCACATCCTTCCCACTCACATATTATTTTTTGCTCTTACCATTTACATTCATTTTAAGACGGTCCACTTAGTTGAGACACGTTCTACTGTAATACGAGTACACTATTAAACATGGTCCGTTAAAATTTTACGTCACTTTTACAACAGTAATTTTGTACAAGCAATTACTTAAAAAGACAAAAAAATAATAATAAAAATAAATACCACATGAGTAATAAAAATGACAACCCATAGCGTGTAACATGTCACCCCGGACTTGCTCACATGGAAAGACAACAAAAATTAGCTTCCTGTTGCAAATAAACGCTACTTACTCGTAACTCGTATGTTGTAACATAAGCCCACGAAGCACGCTGCTCCTGTGCTCCTGACAATAAACTCAAAATCCAATTTCCCCGTAATGGCCATAAGTATCACTATCGCTTCATGGTATCCTGACACAAAAACAGAAAACAAAACGATTTGGCAGAGAATAAACGTCCTGATGGTATGGAATACGAATATTCGTAAGTTTGCCTCCTTTACACGAATGACTGCACCCTATAGCCGCGTTGTCGCTTTTAATTAATTAAAATGCAAATTTCCTAATTGCAGGATCTGTAGGTAGCCGTATGGTAGCGATATGATCTCCTCGTGCATAAGTGATGCAAAAATCGCCCCTATGGCCACATCTGCCATAGAAGCGAAAAGCCCTCATTAATCACATTTTAGCAGAAATCCTCCAATTCGAAGCGATTTGGTGAATCAGGCGTCAGTTGGCTGACTCATGATGTGCTTGGAGTCCTGGAAAAGAGGCTAACTCTTAATTGTTTCTGTATTTTATTTTTTTTTATTTATTTTTAAGCAATAATTCGAGAAGTGCGTCAATTCTCTGACTAAACTCAGAACGACACAGAAGGTAGAGGAAGAGTCGAAAAACCGAACGGTGTCCTCACCAAATGTTTAAGTTAATGTGTTCCTCAAGGATATATGTTCTTCTCTAGACCGCCTGTTTCATGGCCAACGTTTGCAAATCCGCAAACTTGTTAGAAAGTCATTCAAGACTTATATGGAGATACAAAATATTGGAAAATTAGAAGTAAAAGATATTAACTAGCAGGCTGATTAATGTCCCCAAAAGAGCCAAAAGGGTCGAAAGGGCAGAATGTGAATCACTGTTAAAACTTGATATCATCTACACTATGTTATGTCGAGGGCAAAAATTCTTTGGCTCATGCTTGCGACTCAATTTCCAAGCAACCTAATCAGAATCCGCTCACAACTATCTCCTACCAACGAAGCTGGAAGTGACCTGAGTGACACAGAACGCCGTAGCTGGTATCTATCATCGATTCCTGTGATGGATGTTGCCAATGGCACATATCCAGTAAAGCTATTAAAACCTTAAGACCAGCTGGTGGATACTCTAAGGAAAATTTTCACTGCTAGACATACCGAACCCCTAGCGAACAATAAGAGTAGCCTTAACGCCGAAAATCGGAGGACATGATCAAATGCCTGCTGAGAGTTTCAGATTAATCAGTCTGACATTATTCATGTTGAAAAGCAGACTGAGTTTCGTGAGCTCAAAACTCCTCCCCTACCTAAGATTCAGATGCAGCGTCCTTACCACTGCCAATGATTTGGTGCGCGAAATTGAAGGTGTACTTGAAAAAAAAGGTGTTCGTGTTAGCTATACTCATTAACATGGAGGGCGCTTTTGACAAAGCAGCATTTGACGGCATCTGTGACAGGGTGAAGACGAATCACAGTGAATAGGATACTGATTTCGGATGCCTAGCGCTCGCAATAAATTATAGCGGTGGTAAGCAGGTATTGCCTGCAGGCCTGCATTCCATCTTTATCACTCTGATAGATGTTGGTCGACTCACTATCTGCTGGGACAAGTCTAGCGATTGACGATTGGAGCACGAAAAATGGTCTTTCAGTCAACCTCTTGAAACTAAGTCATTCTCTTTATAAAAAAGATGAAACAGACCAGCGTGACCCTTCACACTAAGTTAAGTATTCGTATGGAGTGTTATTCTTATGCAAACATGGTTCTTCGAGAGTTAAACTAGACAAACCTAAAGATTTTTTTAATTTTTTGAAACATTGACGCAACAAGGCTAACAGTGTCAATAAACAGTGGTGCCAAGCGGTTTAGTTTTGAGAATATTCAGTTAACCGAGAAAACAGGTGGAAATTTTGACATTTCCTTTTATCCTATTACATTTAAACCTCAAAGGGTGACCGGATAGCAATGATAGTGCTTCCAGTTGTTATGTTCCAGCAGCTGTCAAAGTTACCAATGACATTCAGCTGTCAAAATATTCAGTAAGGTTTGCCATTTCATGATGCATCGTTTTACGCTTGCCAAACGTGCGAAAAATACTATCGAACTTCTGGCTTAGTTGTAAATACGGAATGTGAAATGAAGAAAACAGAGTCGCCGTAGCGGCCAGTGTCGAAAAAGACCCAGAGATGTCGATTCGGCGCCGATTAGCTGAATTGGACATCGCCAGAAAGTCAACCCGACCTAATTTGCGGTTGGATTTCGGCCTACATTCGTATAAGATTGTGCTGACACAAGAGTTGAAGCTAGGCGACCATAGACAATGCCGTGATTTCGCTAATTGGGCTCTGGAAATGTTGGCCGGTGATCCGAATTTTGGCCAAAAAATAATCAATCAGCGGTTATTTCAACAAGGACAATTGTAGTTATTGTAGCGAACACAGTGTTCGGCCAAGCACAAATGCACCCACAAAGATTGAGTGTTTGATGCGGCTTATGGCAAGGCGGCATCATCGGATTCCTTTCTTTACCGTCAATGGTATCAAGTATAGGGCGGTCAAAGTGGTATCTTACTGTATACTTAAACGGAGATTGAAGAAATTTTCAAGCGAGTAAAACGAGAACACACTACCATAAGTTCAGATACTTCTGACACCGTAAAAGCTATAAGGTGCGCAAATAAGTTAGCGCTGTTTTTTTTTTTTTAATTAAAACTCAACTTTATTGTAAAAAAGTTGTTAGTAATGAATCATATAAAGTCTTTCCCATCGCTAGCTACAACTTTTTTCCATCTTTCTGGCAGAGCTTGAATACCGTTACGCCAAAAGTGTTTATCTTTTGAGGGTATCCACGAATCAAGCCATTTTTTTTTATGTCTTTATATGATCAGAACTGCTGATCTTCAAGACCATAACCCATTTTACGGAACATGGCGGGTAGGTTTTAATGTATTTGGCAACATGAGGACGATCGTTGTCATGCTGTAGAATCATTTTTTCCTGCGTCTGCTCGGTATTGTGGCCGTTTTTCGGGCAGTGCTCGGCTCAATCGCATTAATTGAAGTCGATACCGTTCCCCAGTGATGGTTTCGTTGGGTTTCGACAGTTCATAATAAATAACACCGACCGCCGTTTCTTCGAATGAAAGAAGAAAATCAGCACTTCTTGCAAATGACGATTATTTGGCACAAAATGAGACATTTTCACACAACCAAAAGTATATGACGAAGAAATAAAATCACTAATGTGTCAAAACGGTTTGTATACCATATGTCTAAGTTTGGTTCATGACGTTTTGAATTTGTCAAAATCGACCAGCACTTATTGCAGGAGTCATCTATTGAAAAACGGCGAAAACTTAGTTGCTCACCTAATACATAGCACAATTGGCTATTTCAGCATTATTTCGCATCACTCGATCACTGTTATTGATTTAATTTTACAACAATTTTGGACGATTGAGGAAGTCGATCTATCATTTGTGCCTGAAGAAGATTTGGACATCGAAGAACACTTTCTTCGAACCCATAGTCACAGTTCAAGGGAGAAGTATACCTACGATCTTCCTTTTAAATTGTTGTCATTGTTTGCTAAAATACTATATGGTGTCATTGCGCGACTAAAATAGATGGAAAGCAAATTTCCCCACAATAACGAACTTTTCAAAAACTACTTGCGGTTCCTTGATGAATACTTTGCGTTGGGATACAGGAGGAAAACACCTCATTTGGAGGTTGCAAGTCGAATATATTCTACCTACCTCACCATGTTTTTTTTTTTTCAAGTCAGGTGGCGAATCTACGTCGTATCCTATATGGGATGCGAAAGGCAATTAGTTAAATGACTCGCTAATGATAGGCCCATTCATTCAACGAGATTTACTATCGGTCTGCCTCAGATTTCGTCGTAATCAATTTGTTTTTACAGCGAACTTCAATATGGATGTCAGATAAGGATGTAGACTTCCAGACGTAGGTTGCAAAGGACAATTAAAACGATTTCCATATCGCAACGAAGATCATTCTAAATTTGATTTTAACAATTTTTGAATGTGACAAATTAATTGAACTTCTATAAAGTGCGGTATGCAGTTGAGTAAATGGCAAAGTAACTGTGTTGAACTCTTAAACTCTAACGAGGATTCGTGGACAAAAGTGCTGAGTATTTATTGGAACGTGAAGCGCATTATGTTCAGTTTTAATTAAAACTACTAAACTAAGAGATGTTTCACGCGTCTTCGACCCACTCTGTTTATTCCCTTCGTTAGTTGGGCGGCTAGGGTATGAAATCTATAAACTACCACATCAAAAGGACAACCGGTTTTATAAGACTAATTCTCGAAGAGTATGCATCACTTCTCACACAAATTAAGGCATGTGTCTGTGTCCAATGACATAAGACCCCAGATCCATATAAACTTTCGATATTGGCCCCCGCACATTTTCTCACCATGCTCCTAGATACAAAATTTCAGAAGAAAAAAATCAATCACCTCTTCTAATAGAAATATACTATACTAGATAGAGTGTAGCCTCCTTGACCACCAGAATGCGCTGCTACTGTAAAAAAAGTTATGGTGCCTTGAAGTCCGTTCATATTGAGGCAGACATGCCAAATTTCAGTGCGATACTGTCTTTAGTTTTGTTTTGACAGCTGACTGTTGTTGACGTGTTTGGCATCATGTTGAGTATGGAAAAAAACATTATTTTTTGAGAGGCAAAACGGCGAAGGAAACAAAAGAAAAGTTGGATAAATAAGCTAATGCTTCGTCAGATTACACCTTCAAATATTGGTTTCGAGATTTTTGTGGTGGCCGCAACTCCACTAGCGATCAAGTCCGCAGCGGCAAGCCCTCCGATGCGGTTACAGAGGTGTTAGCTGACCTAAAAGTGAATGTGCGCGAGCTAGCTAATACCACAAAGATTAATACTGGCGTGTACGCTCAGTATTCTGGGCAATATTCTGCATATGAAAAAGTTATCCTGCCGCTGGGTGCCGCGCATACTCACTCCTGACCAACAACACGAACGCGAGAGCACTTCGAAAGATGTTTGGACTTGCTGGTGCGGAATCGGGCGGACTTTTGGCGTCGATTGGTAGCTCTTGAACACCAGAGAGCAGAATGAGTGCCCGGCAATGGATTGAAGCCGCTACGAGTGCTTCGAAGCTGCCGAGGGAGGCTTGATGGATCGAAAAGGTTGTGGCGTCGGTTTTCTGAGATTGTCATAGCATACTCTTCGTGGACTACCTCGAAAAAGGAAAAACCATCAACACCGAGTATTACTATGCATTATTGGAGCGATTGATGCTGCAAAACGGCCTCACATGTAGCAAAAGAAAAAAATTGTTTTTGCAAGACAATGCACCGGCGTACAAGAGCATTTCACTCCTGCTAGTATAGCGAGACACCCAGGATTTCTAGGAAAAATAGAGCACGACATATACCATGTTCAGATGTTGCAGCATAAATCGAAATGGCTTCAGAAACAGCCGAACATCAAAGTTTGAGAAATAGTAATTGCCAAGGAAGACAATCTTTCTCAGACAGTGTGGTTTCCTGCGCGCATGCTCGAATTCATATCAGCTCAGCGGGGTGACCATAAAAACTAAGAAATCCCTCTTTCAACACGATGAACAAAGATTTGTACATTGAATTATTTGTTGCCAATTTGAAGGTATTTGACAAATCAATGAAGCCTTGTAGCTGCCAATATGGCAGCAAGTAGTCCAATGTACAAATTTTCATTTTTAGGGTAAAAGTGTGACTGGATGTTTTTTTTTTATATAAAGTTACTAAAGCTTTAAATAGAAAACCTCACAGCAGATTTAAAAGACTTGAAAAAACAGTTCGCCTCGGAAGTATAAAGTCCGCTCCTATATCTATGCCTGGCTTTGCTCTAGATGCACTAATAAATCCCCCCTGATGTTCATATCATGGGCTGCACTCTTAAAGGCATCTGACGTTTTAACAAAGGCAGGATTTAGTTCTAGACGGACTGGAGATTTGATTACCTTGCCATTTGATGCAGTGATTCAAGAGCTCTTAATACTGGGAAATACGAAATCCACCTTTTCTGTTTATTAGCCAGGATCTGACCCAGGAAAGCAGTGTATACGAGTATTCACGGGTGAATACAAAAATGAAGGCAAACAACGGTAGGTTTCTCTTCTCGGAGGGAAAATTGGCGTCTGTTTTATAAGCGGAGATATACGCCTAACGATATTGTGAAAAATATCAACAAAAAAAATAACCTTTACATTTTTAGGAGCTTTTTCTTTCTCGGCCCCTCTTTTATTTCTGATAATGATATCTCGTCATGAAACATGCGACGGATTAAAATTGCCAGTGTAAGAAGGGATTAGGATAAAAGGCCGTCATGAGACATAAGGGAATCTATAATAAACTCTATCATCCCAGTCTTCGTCAGTGGCAGAGAAGTATTGGAGGAAGAGATTAAAGAGCTGTCCGACGACATTAAATACATTTTGTTTGAAAGAGCACAATTACTTCGTCCTGATGTATCTTTCAGTCCAATCAGCGACACTTAAGAACGACGTTTAAATGTTCAAACCATTTTTATAAAATGTCATTATAATCAGCTATGTCTGAGTTGAAAATCGGCTTATTATTGGAAAACGGAGCTGCAAAACTGTTGAATTTAGAGAACTGTAACCAAACACATTGCCAAATGGTAAAAATATAAGACACGAAAGCTTTGATTTTCAAATTAATTGGACGTGGATGATAAAACTACAGTATATTGGGAGAGCTTTCTTCTCCTAGACTACGTCAGCTACCTGAAGCACATGCTAAGTCCATCTAGCTTGGCGTGGTAGCGATTTTAAAAGTTTCTGGAAAACTGAAGCGTTCCAAGACAGCTGCTTCAATATTTGCTTGTAAAGGATAATGATTCTTGAAATACATAAATGGGCCGACCGCTCATCCGGTATAACACGAGTATTTCCGAGTAGAATTAAAGACAGAATCGAAATTTTAGTAGTATAACTCTGATAGTAAGTAAACCGGTTACTTAGCTTTCAACATTCTATGGTCAACCGATACCGATACCGATACCGATAGCAATGTCATCCAATTGAGTTCTCTTTAACATGAAAAGTAATAATGAAAATGCTCGCAGAAAGCATCTTCTACCGCTTATCTGACTAGTGAAGGTTTTCTGTGGTATTCAGTTCTATAGGCTTTTCTAATAACGACTTGACAACTGTTTTTTTAAATAAAAGGCAAACCATTTAAGATATTTTAAAAACTTTATTATTGGCTTGAAGTACAATCAAAACATTTATGAATGGAACTCGACTTCGTTCATATGGCCACCGCAGGCACGTTTGCAGCGGTCGATTCGTTGGACCCAATTTTCAACGACTCGGCCACACATTTCGGCAGAAACGGCAGCTATTTCGCGTTCAATGTTGGCTCTGAGCTCTTCCAACGTCGTCGGCGTGTTGGCATAAACCAAAGACTTAACGTAGCCCCACAGAAAATAGTCAAGCGGCGTTAAATCGCACGAACGAGGCGGCCAATCGACTGGCTCATGTCTTGAGATAATACGTTCAACATACTTACTTTTCAATAAGTCGATTGTTGCGTGTGCTGTGTGGCTTGTGGCACCATCCTGTTGAAATCATTTGTCGTCCAAGTCCATATCTTCCAATTCGGGCGAAAAATAATTGGTGATCATGGCGCGATAACGCTGACCATTCACAGTGACGTGACGATCGTTATCGTCGCCGAAAAATGATGGCCCAATAATGCCGCTGGCATGCAAACCGTACCAAACAGTTATTTTTTGTGGATGAAGTGGTGATTCATGAAGCACATGTGGGTTTTCACCCGACCAATAACGCATATTTTGCTTATTGACGAACCCATTGAGCCAAAAATGAGCTTCGTCACTGAAGATGATTTTGCGATGAAATTCATCATCTTGGCACATCTTCTCCAGAACCCAATCGGAGAACGTACGTCGCTTCAAATGGTCCATCGGCTTCAGTTCTTGAGTCAGCTTGATCTTGTATGGGTGTAAACCAAGATCCTTACGCAAAATACGCCATAATGTGGTCTGAGCGATGCCCAATTCTTGAGAACGACGTGGAATTGACTGATTTGGATCGTTATCTCACTGACATGGCAACATCACACAACGTATGTGTAGACTCAAATTTTTTCACTAAACTTGTTATTGCCTGTCTACTAGGGCGAGAATTACGACCGAAAATTAGATTTAACGCTCTTAAAGTTGCAGTCACCGACTCCGAATATCTGTAGAAAATTTTTATAATATGCAGACGTTGCTCGTTAGTGTACTTTACCATGATGAAAATGTTGAGTTTACTGAATAAATTGACGGTGACAGTTTGATGATTAGTGAAAGAGTGCGTTCACAAATTAAATTCAAAGTTGTCAAGTCCCTATTGGAAAACCCTATACATGTCTGAAGGTTGTTTATGTCAATCAACAAACTAAACACCGTATAGTGTAATGGGAAAAAGAAGTGGTACAAGCTCCGAATCCACTCAAAATTTGTTTTTTTTTTTTTGAAGATTTCTTAACCGTGCGGGTAGTCTAAGCTCGTCAGTTGTCATCAGCTGGATGGCAGTTGTTTTTTTTTTTTTTTCTAGTTTTTGTAAAGTATTCACTCCCTTTACTTCAAAATTTTCTAAAATCTCCCACAAATTTCGTTGTTCTAAGAAGCTTTATGAAGCGGCTGAATCCATGCTCTTCAAAACAGCGAAGGTATGGAGCCAAACAGCAGTTGAAAAGTACTCATAAATTGAAGATTTTTTGTTAGAATAAAAGCAATCATTAAACAAACCGATAGTGCCAGATCTCACAAAAATGAAGCCAAGTACTGTCAGGGTACTCGTACAACTTGTGGCCTGTTCGTTAAGGTTGTTTTCTCGAGTTTGTTTATGGTGTGAATCCATAGTCAGTTTATTTTTTTCAAGTCTCCTCCTTCTTCGAAATTTATCGCTTAGAAAGCATAATAAAGTAAGTAAACTCAAACAGAGTTGAGCTCCTTGTAGTTTTCTCCTTACACCCGACTTTTACTTCCTGGTGTCCAAATCCGGAGATCTAATCAGCTTATCCAATATCTGAGTCATGTCAGTGAATCTAGATACCGCAGAAATGGAAAAAAAAAATAGCTTAGTCATACTTTAAGAAGATATTTTCACTCCCAGTTATATGGTTGATTTGATTTGAAAAAGATTCGTCACCATTACATGCACTTATATCGAAGAAGAAATAGTATACCTCACACTGCAGCTTATCTAATCCTTACAATCTTCCCTTATGTCCAAAGTTACACAGTTCCAGTGACTGCAATGAGTATTACTCATATCCATCGGACAGAATTCAAGTTAAATCTAAAGGGTAGCATGGGCAAAAGGTGTTTTCCTGGAGTTGGTTACACCTGCGGTGTAAAGGCAGTGGCATTGTGAATTAACCCTACAATCCAAAATACATATCTGGCCAGTAGCAAAACCACATCTGAGGTCAGTCGTAGACCGTTGAACAGGTGCAACATTTGTAGGCGTCCAAACCTGACCACTAAAAGGGGACTTTTTTTTTTGTTGTCATTCCTTTCACTTCCGTTCCATCGTCCTCTACTTTACCACTATCACACCAGTAGTAGTGAAACAATAAAAAAACAAAATCTCTGTGGTTTATCGAAAAATCTAGGATTTGCCGGCGCAACTTGAAACAAAAAAGAGCTCACCTCTCTTCCTTTCGTATTTGGTGGACAAGAAATATATGTATAATAGCGGAGTCCTTTGTCCGAATATGTAAACTGGAAAAACGCAGACAGCAAAAAAAAAAAAAAAAAAATTGCAAATTTCCATTTAGTCGTCAGCTGGTCAGTTTGTCATAAATTTTGTACACGCATGCACTGGGTAGGTATGGGCTTCCGCATCCGGACGGTACACTGAAGTCGAATGCTTGGTCGATGACACACCATAAGTCACAATAACAATGGGACTAGTGGGCAGGAAATTTGTTTTTTCTATGTGCGCTCTTCGGGGTCGTTCGTTGCAACCACTTTTGGTTAGTCGCGCAATTATTCAGGGAGTTTAGGGAATTATCCTTAGTCAGAAAGGAATTTTCGAGTTCACTGTTTGATGTTTGGATGATGAGTTTATTGTGACCAAAGCGTCGGTTCTGACAATTGATTCTTGAGTTCCATATTCGGTATCTCTAAGCGACGTGAATTAGAAATAGGATATTCAAAGGTACATTCATAATTTGTATATGCTATGGCACAGTCTGAATAATTGCGACTGACATTTTAACTCTTTCGCAGAGAGGTACCAGATGATAAGGGCAAAATAACTGGGAGGATACGATTTACGGATGCAGAAATTTTTAACGAGTATTGAAATAATGATACTCGACAATTTCGTAAAGATTAAATATTGCAATCAGTGTAGAGTGCATATACAGAAAACCCAATAGCAAGTAATAACATAGTCCAGGCTACATCAAAACTTGTGCCTTTCATACAGATGCTTTAGAATCTTAATACGAACTATGTGATACATTTAGAAAGGGGTTTGCTGTTGCGTTTTTTCTCTGTCCCTTTGCTTCCTAACCCTGTCGGTTAAAAATGTTTATACATTGAGAGATGTTTTTCCAATGAAATTCCGTGTAGCTTGTATGGAATTTAGTTTGGAAAATTTAATAGCGAGTTGTTAGAAGTGTCCGTAACTATTCGTTTTACATTATGTTCTCGAATCATTCCTGAGAAGGCAGTTAGATAAAAGAGGTTGGCTCCCAGCAACAAATCGACTTAACACTTCCCACTAAAGTGCGCTAAAGAGATTACCTGCTAGAAATTACTATCGGAGGTTTCCATGTCAGACCATAGGTACGTCGAACTTATCATAGGAAGCGAGATACTGGCTAATTTTTAAGATGGGGAATCCGCAAAAAACCAACTGGACACGTTTTAATAAGGAGATCGACATGAGTATTTATGCTCACCCTAAACTCAGAACAGAACAAATGGAAGAGGAAGCTGTTAAGAACCTGAAAGTTGCCTTCA
This sequence comes from Volucella inanis, assembly GCA_907269105.1. Taxonomy (NCBI): domain Eukaryota; kingdom Metazoa; phylum Arthropoda; class Insecta; order Diptera; family Syrphidae; genus Volucella; species Volucella inanis. Next base: position 43,107,199 of record OU026157.1, read on the forward strand.
TCAAGGGTTATAAACTTATCCTGCAGATCATCCGTTTCAAGGTAAATTTCAAATTTTCAGCGACTATGTAAGACTATGGGAAAATTAAAATCAAAGAAACTAATCGGATTTCCAAGAGAAGGTTTGTCAAAGTCTACATCTCTCAATTGTTATTACGTCTATCCTCATTGTATCCTAATTCTAGTGATTGTCTGCTATAATGTGAAAGCTATCGTAGGCTTCTTAAACGACTGGTGCACTAGAAATGGACTTTGAGTGAATATTCAATTTAGGTTGTTTTCTTTACGAGAAGGAGGAAACTAATTGGTCTTACTTATTTGGATCTCTTCTTGAAGAACAACTTCTTTGGACTAAACATGTTACGTTGATATAGAGTTTGTCAACGAAAAGGGTAATCTGGATCTGCATGGATATGATAAGGCTTATTATATGCTAAGCGCCAGTTGTTTATTGGTACAAGCTTTCAGAGAAATACTTCACTGCTCCATTTAACAAACTTTAAAGAACGATATGTCTAGTCTGCACCCGGGCATTCTTAAGCATGACTTCCTCTTCCTTGGATGTATTTATGAATTTTTTTCACCTTGAAATTCATAGAATGGGTTGCACTTTCGATTTCCGTTTAAAAAAAGTGGTCGTTGGTACAATATGAACTGGGCTTTTAATGGCCTTGCGAGCTCTGATCTTATGGATATCCCCTCTGATGCAATGACACCAGAACTTCTGTTGCCGTAGGAATACAAAATCGTGTCCAGAAACCGTTTAAGCCAGATCCCGAGGCAGGAAAGAAATGTAGTCAGGTCCTCATTGATAGCTCCAAAAATCATTTCGGATGCAGCGCTGGTTTTTTTTTTCTGGAGATCGACAACACTAGATTTCGCTCCTCTCACAGCAAACCTGCGTTTGTCTTCCCATTGGGCATGCACGCATTTCTGATGAAAATAAACTATATTGTGAAGAATCAGAAATATCGAACGAATATTTTCCTCTGAAGCGACAGTCAAGCTGCGTCACAAGCCTTCCTAAGCCCTCTCACAGCTTTTAAGCTGGTTCAAGACTTCAGTGGTTGGTCTGAATCCACTGAGTATTGCTTGCTTGCCATGTCACAATAGTATCACGGAAAAAGAAATCTTGGCTTTGCTTGGCGAAGCTTAAGGTAGAGTTTTTCAGGACCGTTATATGCATTAGTTCTTGTGCTGGCATAAGGCACACAACATCCTGCGACGCTGTGAAAGTGTTCATGGCACCGCGGAGCAATACTCTTTGAGGGTCCTGCCCACGTTCGCAGTCCTTAAAATCCTACCTAGAAAAGCATTAACTATTAACTTCTTTAACATTTCCAGTCAGACGAAAGTTGCTGAAGTCATAATGGTCCTAAAGCCAGGGAAACCTCCGAGTGACAAGAGGTCTAAATACCGATTTCAGTTCTCCCAAATTTTGTCGAAAATATTTGAGAGGATAGTTCTGAGATGTACGAGTGTACCATATATTGACGGAAAAAATTTGATCCTTAATCACCAGTCTGGGTTCAGGAATAAGTATTCAACTATTGATATGGTAATTGAGAAAGCTCTGGAAGAAAAACTGATATGCTCAAGCGAATTCCTTGATGTCTCGCAAGCCTTTGATAAGGTATGACCTCTTGTAACTGAGCTTTAATAATACACTGAAAAAGTATCTCGGGAAGAATCGCCATTCAAAGGGATTTTAGCCGGCCTACTGCACGGAAGTTTTTTCAACACAATTCTATATCTCAACAAGGGAAACGCTCTAGCTAGGTAGCTAGCAGTATGCAAAACGATTGAGTAAACAATGGTGAAGCTATATGTGTATATGTGTGGATAAAAGACTGGCGGATAGCTCTCGATGAAGATTTTACATATAGAAAAACCTGTCGGTTGCCTGTTCTCAAAAACTCTGTCAGTATTTCATTTGCAAACGAGGTTTGATTTTCAATAGGCTTTTTTGACAGATCACGCGAGGACTTATATCAAACTGTTCAACTGTATTACGAAAATCAGCGTTCTGTGAAAAATGTTTTTCGTGCGATTCGAGGAACTTAAGATGCGAATAATCGACCTACTGAAACCACTATTGCCAATACCATTCGCAAATTTGAGTCTCAGTTTACATAAGTGGATGATACTCGACCGGTTAGACCACAACCAGTACGTAGTGAAGAGATTGTAGGAGCTGTAGCTGAGAGTGTACGCGAAGACCGTGAAGAATCGATTCGTCGTCGTTCTCAGCAGCTTGGCTTGGGGTATTCGACAACTTGGCGTATTTTATGTGGGGACCTCGGTTTAAAAGCGAACAAAATTCAACTTATGTAAGAATTGAAGTCAGGTGACTTGAATTTGAGTCATTTTTTCAGTGAATGGGTTCTGGAAAAACTCAATGAAAATGCGGGTTTTATTGTGAAATTTTTTTCTGTGAGGAAGCCCATTTCTGGCTCAGTGGATACGTTAATTAACAAAATTTTAGTATTTGGGTTGGTGAGCAACCCGAAGAGTACTAAGAGCTACCATTAGATCCATTAAAAATAAAGGTATGGTGTGGTTTGTGCGCTGGTGGAATCATGGAATCATCTTCAAAAATGAGGCAAATAAGAATGTTACCGTCAATGGTAACCATTATCGCGCCATGTTAACGGACTATGTGCTTCCTGAAATTCAAGCACATAGTTTCGGTGAGCTCTGGTTTCAACAAGACGGCGCTACGAACCATACAGCGCGTGAAACAATGGACTTGTTGAGAAATCATTTTGGTGAGCACTTAATTTCACGTTTTGATACGGTAATTTGAACGTCTAGATCTTGCGATATCACACTTTTGGAGTATTTTCTCTGAGGACATGTAAAATCTCAGGCCATCAGGAACAAATCAGCTACGACTGACACTTTGGAAGCCAACATTATTCGTGTCATCCACGAGATGCCAGTCGCTATGCTCGAACGAGTTGCCCAAAATTGGACCATGCAAATAGATCACCTCAGACGTAGTAGTGGCCAACATTTACATAATATCATTTTAAAAAGTAGATGCCATGAATTTTTCTTTTAATAAAAGATGAATCACTCTATACATTGAATGACACGCAATGCAAAGTTAAAATGGAAGTTCCATGTTGCCTAGAAAACAGTCCAAGCTTAGTATCGAAAACAAGCTTCTCATATACATATATAGATCCATGATTCGTCTCCTGACACGATTTTATAGACGTCTTTTGAAGCATTGCGATCGAATTTTCCATATATTCCTCTGGACCAATCGACACGATCCTGTTTTCGAGCGATTTTCAAATTATGTGGTATCTATTTTTATGGTCAAATGCTCATGCAATATTGAATTTAAGCGAGTGAGACTAATGCCAAAGAATGCCTTAATTTCATAATAATACAAGTGACGATCTTTTCGCATCAGTTCCCGCACAGCATCCATGCTTTTTGGCACATCAACCGATTTGGACGTCCACGATTGCATTCAGAAAACCAGCTCAAGCCTGGAATGGTGCTTTATGACCAAAAGTCGAAGCGGGTTGTTCACGATTTAGTTTAATTTTTTGGCTGAGATGAATTATTCAGGTCTCTGTAAAAAACGCAAATATTTATCACTCGTATGACACAACTTTCAAATGCACGGGTACCACTAAAAACGTCAAATTTTACGATGCTGATGTCGGGTTTGACGTATCTACACCGGTATTGTTATACAATATCTCAAGTTGAGATATCTGCTGTGAGTATAGTAGAGTACTCGGTGGGACATACCAGTTTTGAAAAAGGTAATTTTTGCGTAAACGAAGTTACGCAAGTCCTCATGACTTTCTTCTTCTTGAGTTGCTGTAATGAATTTATTTTTTATCACCGTCCCGATGCGATTAAGAAAACCCTTCATAAGGAGCCGAACTGCCTTGTTTTTGAATCATTCCCAACGCATGCAGTCGCTTGGAAATGGCTTGGCGGGTAACTTCTAATGCTGAAGCAAGCTCTTTGATTGACTTCGAACAGCATCTTTCTCAAATTTTCCAAGCTCTAGATGCGATTAAGCTACGGTTTTCTTCGAATGAAAGAAGAAAATCAACACTTCACAAATGACGATTATTTGGCACAAAATCAGACATTTTTACACATCCAAAAGTATACGAGTATGTTGCCAAAACAGAATCACGAAAGTGTCAAAACGGTTTGTTTACCATATGTCTAAGCTTGTCTCATGATGTTTTGGATATGTCAAAATCGACCAGCACTTACTGCACGAGTCATCTATTGACAACATAATTCCGCACTTAACAGATGTACTCGTATAGATATAGTAGATACCATAACAACTTAAACGTATGTTTTGGTCGCCCCTACAAGCTCGTAAAAAGCACAACCTGAAAGTCCAATTTTTGATCATATTTTCGAGCCACTGAAGTAGTCTATCGACAATAACGCGAATATGGACATCACCTCTGGTTTATCAGCGTAGACGCACAAGTGGCGTAGCGGCACACAAGAACCCATAAAAAATAATTCAAAGGTGTTAAATCACATGATCGTGTAGGCCAATTCACTGGTTCTTCCATAAATAGGTTGTGGCATTGTGGCAAATTCACTAATAATGTGTCTATAAAGGTCTTCCTTCACTGTAATGTTATTGCCCGCATATTTTTGAATAAATATGGCCCAATGGGTCCAGCAGCACTTAATGCTGCAAGTTTAGTTTTCAACATAGCCTTTCAACATTAAATGAGCCTTATCGCTGTTCAAAATTTTGTGTGAACACTGGCGCATCGACTAATTCAGGTCCTCTTTAACGTATTAGCAATGAGAGTATATAAGTCTGATCCAAAAACAGTCCATTGTTATTCAAAATAGTTACTCAGACTATGTGAACTTGTAAGTTCAAATAAATTTGCACAATTTGCAAGCGTTGTGTAGGTCTAAGTTTATTTATTTTGAAATGACAAATCAATTAGCTGTGAGATGTCAGGGCTGCATTTTATTGTTCCTCTACAGCAGTCTTGCAGTTGTTGAGATAAATATGGATGCACTTCTTCTGTAGTATCTAGTTGTTTCTGCTTTTACTTTCCGGGTCACATATGGCACATTTTGCTTTCACGTTGCATTTTCTACCAATAAGACGCTTCCTCCACAGAGGAATGCAATGCCTGGGTGTTGTAATCGGGGCTTGCTATGATGATAGATGAAAAGGACATCGTTTTCCAACAACATACCATCAGAGATACCATTTTTTATGTGCTAAATTCCCACCGGCCACTACTACAAAAGTAGGGTTTTGACGGTGAATACCAACTGGGGCATGAAGAAACTGTAGAACAATGACGGGAACAACACTAAACCTCATGAGCTCTACGAAAAACACTTGGGCGTGGGGTGTCCCGCCATCGACCAGTTTTTACATTTTCAAATCAACACCCATTTTGTCGACTTTAAGGCTGTATATGACTGCAAATGCCTGGTTTTGGCAGTTCCGCTTAATTTGTCTGGCAGTAATGTCTTGGTAATAATCTAACCGAGGCTTTTGATGTCAAAAAAACGTCCGAAGATCCACTGTTATGCTATTTTTTCATCATCGTACCTAAGAGAATTCATCGAAATTGTCAGAGTTTTGTGTGTGCTAAGCTCCTTTAGCCCGCCTGTCAAATTTGGTGACAATCCGACGCTTAGTTTTGTTTTGACACCCATTTCAAAACATATTGTTAGTGTTTTTTGTGATCATGGAAAAAGAGCAGTATCGCCCCGTAATCCCATTCTTGTTTTTGAGTGGCAAAACCTGCAAGAAAATCAAGCCCATTCTCTATGGTGTGTATGGGACCCATTCACTTTCCCGGATAATCGTTTACTATTGGTTCGCAGAGTTTCGCTGTGGCCACACGCCGGTTTTTGATGAACCCAGGTGGCCCAAAATAGGTTACCACAGAAGAAACCGTTGGCAAAAATTCATGATCTCGTATTGGTGGACCGCCGAGTAAGAGTATTCATCCTAACTGAACATGTTAGCCATATCCTGCACGAGATTTTGGGCATGAGACAGCTGTCCGCGCGGTGGGTTTGCTCACACAAGAGAACAAGCGCAATCGTGAGACCACTTCAAAGACGAGCTTGGTCCTGTTTAATTAGGGTGTGTTCGACGTTGATTATTTGGAGAAGGGAAAACAATCACAGGAGCATGCTACGTCGATTTATTGGGCCGATTTAACGCCAATTTGAAAAAACAAAACGATTACATTTGGCGAAGAAAAAAGTGCTCATTCACCACGATAACACACCGGCTCACACCTCTGCAGTGCCGGGTCGAATGAGGAAGTTATCGCCGCCGCGGAGGAGTTTTTTGCAGGCCAACAGAAGTCGTACTATACGGAGGGGTTAAAAAAGTTACAGCACCGCTGGGTAAAGTATATCGAGTTGAAAAGAAATTGCTTTGTCATTTCTAATCCGGGTATTGATTAAGCAGCTCTTGTAAAGTGCTAACCAAAAACTAAACTTGCTAAAAGCGTCAACGTTCATCGGCTTGGATAACTGGGACATGTGAAGTGGTTTAGTTTGAAAGGTGCTTGAAGCTATAACGGCGAGAAAAAGTAGATAAGTAAGTACCAGCGTCAGGTGATGACGATTGTGTGCGAATTTTGAAGTAGCTTGCAAACAACAAATCTATCCAAAGGGGCATGTTGGTTGAGGACTAGATCTTCTACGGCATAAAAAGCCGCCTAAGTAAGTAAATAACGATGTAGTTTAAACTGATGAAAGTGGGAGAGTAGATCCTCAAGAAAGGAGCCTCTTTAAATTCCACCCACAACGCATCAGTCTTCTCAGAATTTTAGTTGCCATATTGTGTGAACGTCAGAAACCGTTCGTGAACAACCTGGTTGGTCCAATTTTGGCTTTAGACCAGGAAGATCCACCAAATATTCACACCAAGGCAGGTATTGGACAACACCCATGAACTCCAAATCGAGGCACACCACTTATTAAGAGAATTTAAGGCCGCGTATGACAGCATCTAAAGCGATTAGCTATAGATATTTAGTTTTCACATTCTTGCCGAACTCGTCCGGTTTGGTTGAGGCCCTGGTTCCTTCAACACAGTTGTGGTGAAGCACCTTAATAAATCAGTAAAAACGTAATAGACACCTTAAAACGTAAACGTATAACCATTTTCATTTTCGATGTGAATGCAAGACCTTTCACATCAGGAAGAAAAAAACTTTCAACTATAAGTCATATCAAACAAAGGTAAGTAAAGAAACAATAAAATATTTAAATTAATAAGCTTTCCGTGATTATAAGGAAGAAGTTTTGTTTTTATTATTTTTTTTTTTGTATCATTATGACTGCGGGTGGTCACTGGTTATTGTTGGAGATTAGAAAAACAAAAAAGAAAATTCTAAAAAAAAAAAACAACAAGACCACTTGTTCGATGTTTAAATCTCCGTGCAGATTTATAGGTAATTAGATCAGAGTTGCAGGATACCATCATAAAGGTTGCTTGGCTTGGTTAGCAAAAATGGTTCAAAGGCACGTACCACTATCATAACTAAACTTTTAATTGTTTTATTTTGATCACAATAAGGAGTTTCAAACAAATAGAAATTTTAACCAAAACTAACAATGTGGATGTTGCATCGTTATAGTTTGATCGAGAAACAGATGTATTTGAAAAGTTGCTGCAACTTCACGTGACCTTTGGAATTTCGCACTGAAATGTTACGAAACACATCCATGCTCACATGCCTGATTTGAATTACAAATTTGGAAAATTAAAAAAAAAAAAAAAAATGGGACCATTGGTTTGCAAATATTTTTGAATGTACGTATATGTCAGTTTAAATAAAAGTAAAACTAAAAAAAAAAAATAAAAAAATAAAATAAAATAGTCATGCATAAGAATTGTTTAAATTGTAATATTAAAGTTTTAAATTGGGTAAATTTGGCAATACAAATTTCAAAATGAGGCATTTCCACATTTCTGAGGGATAGTTAAGAAGCCCGTGAAGCTTGCTTGATTAAATGATTTTATTTCGAAAAAAATACAAGTAAGACTGTCTTTTATATGTAACTCAAAGGTTAGGTAATACAATTTAAAGCAAATAAAATAAAATAAAAAATTAGACTACAAAAATAAAAGAAAGGAAAAAAAAGGAAGGTGATAGGAGGAAGAAAAGGATGATATATTATAGTATATAGCAGAAAGGAAGAAGGAATATAGTTATTGCATTTATTATATATAATTTAACGAGGCAGTTTTAAATGTTTTAGCTCCTACTATTTGTTTTGTTGTTGTTGGACGAGAGTTCCAAGGTCTGGTAGCGTGGATGAAGAAAAGGCGCGACGAGTTCAAGTAATTAAAGGGCGGAACTATAATATTTTGTGTTCTGCTAGATTGGGTGAATTGTATCTTACTAAGCAAATAGTTCGGACACCTGTTTTGTATAATTTGTATAAAATACACAGCATCTTGAATCAAAGAATCGTTTGAATGAGCACCCAAGTACCGATATGTGGTATTATGAAACATGGGTAATTCGACTCATCCCGTATATGTATACCGGGTGAGTTTTTTAATTTGAGACATCTAAATTACTCGAAAAGTACGAAATATAGCGAAAAATGTTTCAGACAAAAGTCACAAGGTTCTGAAAGGGACATAAGATGGTGACCATGAGCTTGACCTTGAGCCCCGTTTTCAAGGTCAAACGAAAATCATTTTTCAAATGATAATTCCTGATTTTCATTGCTCAATCGTATTGCTCGTAGGCTTATCATTTGTTTTTACATACTGCGCTTAGCATAACCCAGAAACAACGACGTGGACGTAGCAGTATTTTGTTCCCTTCAGGGTGATTAATTAGTGTGGGTACCCTTGCCTCCCATTGTTGAATCATTGAATTCTTCCCATTTCGACGTTTATTTTCCGAGACTATTTCAACAAATGCTCGAAAATGTGACCATTCACTTCAATACACTTGTCTATCCGCGCTCTAAATGAACCAACAGTCTATTCATGTCCTCACGTGTTGTTGGCTTTTTCCTGTAAACCTCACTTTTTAAGTAGCCCCGCAAGAAGAAATCAAGTGACTTAAGATCAGATGATCTAGCAGGCCATTGCCTCGGACCCCCTCGTCAGATCCATAGTTGATGGTATTCCCGGGCTACTTGGGAAGTAACCAAGTTGTTTGTCGCAGTTTGTCCAATGGCAGTTCTTCTAGTAATACTGCAAGATGGTCTCGCAAGAAGTTTGCATACTTTTCTCCATTCAAGTTGCCTTCAATAAAATATGGACCTATATCCCCAATAATTCCCGCCCAAACATTAACATTCCAAGGGTGCTGGCGTTCAACTTGTGGCAACCAAAGAGGGTTTTCGGTAGCCCAGTAATGCATATTATGTCGATTGACCGTACCGTGATTGGTGAAAGTCGACTCATCAGAGAATAACACATTGACGAAGAAAAGGGGGTCTCGTTCAATTTGCCGAAGTGCCCATTGACAAAAGGAAACCCGGTTGCGAAAATCCTCACTACAAAGTTCTTGATGCATTGAAACATGATAAGGATGGTATTTATGCCGATGTAATATCTTACAGTCGTTTGAGAAATTCCTGATTCACGACTTATTTGGCGAGTGCTAATGTGAGGATCGTGTGTAACGGCAACTAACACTGCTATTTCATTGTTCTCAACAGCCACCCTATCTGACCGATTCCTTTTCTTTGGTTGTACACCTCCTTCACCAGTGAATTGTTGGATGACCCGATAAAAGGAAGCGCGCGATCGTATCTGGTCTGGGAAAAGTTGGGCGTAAAGGGCAACAACATAATCGATGTTACTTCCACTTTCTCCATAAATCAATATCATTTCAACTTTCTCTTGAATTGAAACAGCCTGCATTATTAATCTGGAAAACGTTACTAATAATAATATCGAACTTCTAAATGAAGAACAGTTCCGTTCAAGTAAAATAAAGGGCAGAGTGCACATCATACACTCTCAGATAAGTAAAGGACAATTTGTCTCTATCTGAAATTTCTTTGAGTTTTAACTTCACTCGAGGCAATAATGACTTCCTCAAAACAAATCTCGACCTTCTAACACCTTAATAACGTTGGAAACCGATTAATGATCTAGGCGTGCCAGTGCACTGAATGAATAAAACCTTTGAGACAAAGTCGTGTGTCCCATTGAGGAATACGACTGAGCAATGAAAATCAAGAATTACCATTTGAAGAATCAAAAGTGACCTTAGTTTGATCTTCAAAATGGGTCTCAAGGTCAAACTCGTGGTCACCATCTTATGTCCCCTTCAGAACCCTGTGACTTTCGTTTGAATTTGGATGTCTCAAGTTAAAAAAACTCACCCTGTATACCTGACCATATCATTAAAAGCAACAAGTAACTTGTATTGTGAGTGGGAGTCAGGTTTGCAGTAAACAATGGCGGCGTAATCAACAACAGGTAAAAATAAGACCTTAAGTAGTCTAAGCTTTGTCTGCATTGGTGTGAAACTGGATGATGGCCAAAGTCTACGTAGTTCAGCATAGATGCGGCCAACGACGTAGTTCGTGTGATCAACAGCAGAGAATGAACTATTTATTTTATGGTATACCCAAGGTTAGTAACTGTATCAAAGAAATTAAGCTGTTCACCGTTCGGAAATGCAGGCGGTATTGCGTCCCAGTCAACTTTTTGTCTTACTTATTAAGATAAGTTGAGATTTGGTTGTGTTTAGTGTCAGTCAATTATGTTATGACCAATTAAAAATATCTGACTGGTCATCATTTAGCCTCACGATTAGATCCTCAGCAAGCCCCATGGGTATAGAAAGATAGATCTGGTCATCATCGGCATAAATATGTATAGTATTTGGACACTTGAACATACTTTGGGTAAGTCGTTAATGAAGAGACAAAATAATATTGTTCCAAGAATTGACCCCTCCGGTACACCTGCAGCTAAAGTGCCGTATTCAGAAAAAACATCATTATGAACTTTTATTTGAAGAAGGTTATAGAGATAAGTAAAAAACCAGTCGGACTGATCCTTCACTGAAACCGAAAAACAGCTTAAGCTTCTGACAAATCAGCTTATGATCGACACTATCGAATGCCTTAGAGAAGTCTAGCAAACACAGTATCGTCAGATAGTCCATATCATATTGAGTTCTTATATCGTCAAGTATTTTGATCAAAGCTGTCGAACAGGTATGTCCAGCACGGAATCCTGACTGAACCGGTGATAGTAAGTCGTGTTGATCTATAAAAGTAGAAATCTCCATTACTTTTGATAGACATGGTAATATGCTTATAGGTCGGAAATCGCAAGGTGAGGAATGTTTAGATTTTTATGGAACAGGAATAATCTTCGCCAATTTCCAACTATCTGGAAAGGTTGAAGAAGTAATTCAGTAATTTACGATGTGTGTGAGAGCATTTAAGATATGAAGTCAAATTTTGGGGATGAAACTTGTTTTGTTACTAGCACTCGATATAAATGCCTTATTAAGCTCATTTAAGTCTGGGATTTTGTAAACTGTTGGCTTTTTTTGCAACACTGATTGAATGCAGGTTACTCGACAGTTTTTTCGATGAATGCTCAGTACTTAATTTTGATGAAAAATATCTTCTTTTTTCTCTTCTGGTAATAAACTTGGAGTCATTACGGGCCCGACAATAATTCTCCCAGTTGCAACTTGTTTGATTTATTTTCCATTTAGCGTATAGTTTATGACGAACTTTTATCGCATTTCAAACTTTAGTGGTAAACCATGGACATTTTTTATTACGTATTGCAACTATTTTTTCTGGAACATGCCTATCAAAGAGTTCTGAAATCAGGGATTGTAAGTGATAAGCTTTAACATTCGCGTTAGAGGCAAGATAACAATTTCCGCAATAAAGCTGGCTAGCATCGGCTTGTAATAAGTCGTTGTTAACAAAGGAAAAATCTCTGAACGTAAATGTTGTCGGTGTTGTGAGACGACACGAGTCATCATTATTATTATCAGAAAAGGAGATCATGATCTAAAATACCGGACAAAGATAGCTGGTCTTGAAGCAAAAAGAAGGGTTGGATACCATAATAACATTAAGTAGGTTTGGGGGATGATTAGGAGAAAAGCGAGTGGGAAATGAGTTGATTACTGATAAGTTGATAGGCTTTACTGTCTTTTTTCAGAAGGTCAGCATTAAGATCACCACCAACAATAATATGTTCATACAGTGTCGTATAGTCTTGGATTGCGGAGAATAATGACTCTAGGGAGTAACATCAGTTGACATTTGTGAGGCATTCAGCATTGCCATCGCTTCCTTCTACTAATAAGTATTCAACGACACTATCCTTAGTTTTTTTTTTAATACATTAAGCTTTAATGATTTACTGCAGTATGGAGATACTCTTCCACCAGTAGTGGAAGTAGTCCTACTGTCAATACCCGTCAATCTCAAATAAAATTTTTGTTTGATCACACATCTGACCCAAATCAGGTCTCCGAAATACATATTATGTCTAAACCGGAGCCATCAAATATGTACTTTAAGTAATCAAGCTTGGTTTAACTGAGACAACAAGCATTTAAATAGCACACTTTTAAGGCTTTGCATACGTTTGAAAGAATTTTAGTGGTCGATCGCCCTGCAACATCACTTACCACCTTGATCAAAAAGTTCACGGTGGCGTCATTGTTTTTTTGTACGTCTGTTGCTGACATTCATTCTTAGCGTCATAGCTTGGTATTTGCAAAAGTTACGTAGCCAAGAGTACATCTATCTCTGTGTGTGTTGGCGATTTTAAATGAACGCAGTGGCAGACCATCGCCATCGAAAACCGACGAAAACGTTGACGAAGTAAGAGAAATGTTGGTCAGTAACCGCAAATTCACCATCAGGAGATAGCAGAGAACATTGCCTATGGATCCGTCCAAGACATTTTGGTTAATGATTTGGGTTTCCGTCGTGTAGCAACAAAGTTGGTGCCAAAAAGGTCTCAATTTCATGCAAAAAAGTAAAGGAGATTATTTGCGAGGCTGAATTCGATCCCACATTCATCAAAAGGACCATTACTGGAGACGAGACGTGGGTTTATAAGCACGACACCCAATTTAGTTATCAGGCAAGTGAATGGCGTTCATCAAATGAGCCGAGACCAAATAACAAGTCGTTTTCAGTCCAAAAAGAAGGCAATGCTCACGGTTTTCATGGATTACAACGGAGTAAAGCATTATGAATTTTTCCCAGAAGGCCAAGATAGTAAACAAAGAGTATTATTTGGGCGTGATAAGACGTTTGCGTGAATTCGCCGAAAGAGACCAAAATTTTGGGCAGAAAACTCGTGGATATAGCACCATGATAACGTACCGTCGCACAGTGCCTTCATTATTTGTAATTTTTTAACGAAAAATGCAACAAATACCATCCAACAGCCACCGAATTCACCTGATTTGGTTCCCTGTGATTTCTTTCTGTTCAATCGAGTTAAAAAAACCACTACGGGGAACGCGTTTCAGCAGCCGAGAGGAAGTAATGGAAAAATCGCAGGAAGCACTGGTAGACATACCGCAAACCGAATACAAAAAATGTTTCGATGATTGGATCAAGCGCTGGCATAAGTGAGTTGCAGTCGATGGGGATAACTTTAAAGGGGACAATATGGATTTAAATAAATAAACTTGTATTTTTTTTTTTCTTAATACAGTCCGGGATTGATATATACACCCTGACTGAATCGAACTGCAACCAACTTCATACTGCTATAATTTGAAAACCGTTCATTACTGTGAGCTCAGATTTTGACATATGACAGATAATTTCAAACGATTTGCGTCTCAATTGTGTTGAACAATTTTTATCCGCGATGGAATTTAAACGTGATAGTGTGATTGCTTTATATTTGACTGGAAAACCACAAGTAGCCATCGTTAGAGCCCTCCAGCACCTTAATGTGAATAAATCATTTGTGTCTCGAACGCCATGGAAGTGGTCATAAAATACAGCAACATCGACAGAAATATTCGGAAAGTGAAGACTCGAATTGAGCGAAATCGAAATTGCCGAATTTGTTTTTTTCTAATGAGTCGCTATTTGTTATCGAGCAATATGTCTACAAACAAAATGATCGAGTTTACTTGCCAGAGAGGTCTTTCGAAATTTTACACCTTCAGACGGCCACCAGAAAGCAGGCAACACCGACGGTTATGGTTTGGGCCGCCATAACCACCGATGGTCGCTCTCCGCTCATATTTTTGGACCGTGGCGTTAAAATTAATGCGATCGTATACCGTAAAACTGTCTTAGAGACAGTATTGAAGCCTTGGGCAAACAATCATTTTGGTCGGAGACCGTGGACATTTCAACAAGACTCGGCACCGTCTCACAAAGCGCGCGTCAACCAAGATTGGTCAAAAAACAATGTTCCACACTTCATTTCTTCGACACAATGGATTGGAAATTCCCCGGAAGCAAATCCGTTGGATTTTTCTATCTGGAGATTTTTGATGGCGAAGGTTGGCACTAAAAAACAACAAAGTTGGGACCACCTCAAACAAGCACTTCGCCGGAAATGGACCAAAATACCGCAGGGCCACTTGCGTGCAGCGTGCGATGCTTTCTTCGGCCGCCTCAAGGCAGTTATTCGCGCCACAGGTGGACATATTGAAAACTACAGACACAATTTGAAAATTGATGTATTTTCCAACATTTTTTGCTTTGGCACATTAAAATTTATCAAAAAATTTTAGCATATTAAAAAGTTGCAGTTCGAGTCAGTCACCCTGTAGTAATATATAACCAGACTTGGACGAACTTTCATAATAAGATAATAGGAGCGCGATAAGGAATATTGCGTTTTATTAACGGTTGCTCTTGGTGCAGTTTTTATTTTAAATTATCAACGTCCAACTGCAAGTTACTGAAATTGCCTGAACGATTTTCTAAGGCACAAATTCGTGCGTCTAATGCATCAACAGTTCTGTGAAGTTCTTCTCAATTGACGAGATCCTCGTAGTCAAGATTTCCTCCAAGATTATGAGTTGGTTTAATATAGACTCACCTTGCTCCGCGATTTTCCTTGACAAATTGTTGATGTGTTCTTTTTCCCGAGCAAATTTTGTAGATAGTGGTGTGTGTTGTGATGGTGATTGATGGGATGGCAGTTGTTTTGGGAGTTGTCTTTGCGCTTGTAAGCGTGTAACCTTGTCGTGTGACATTGCAACTGTGTGGCTTACAAAAGAGTCTGATAGCCTGATAGAGAAAGCGCGAAAATGGCAACGAACGACTTAGATTTGACCCAGAAACTCCACACAACTTTACAATAACTCGAGGGATTTTTAATAAAAATTAACATGGAAAAACTTTCACCAGCTTATTTAAAAGTTAATTTAAATTTTAATTTAAATTTTAATTTAAATTTATGATTTTATGACTTAGCTTCAGAATACAGCAGCTCAAAAAAAAAAAAAAAAATAAAAATAAAAATAAAAATGTCTACTCCATATGACGTCTTGACTCAGTTTTGAGCGAGCATCTTAAAATGCGAACTTAGTTGACGTACACAAAAATTGACAGACTAAACGCTGCTCTAAAGCTTTCCCCTAGAAAAGATTTTAGAAGGTTCGATAGGATTGTTTTAGCTAAGATTATGTTGATAATTGACATTTGCATATGTAACGTAACTAGGCTTTACGTCACCGCTGAGATCTATTCAGAAATAACATGCCGTTCGGAGACTGATTGGGAGGCTAAGACCTGTACCAATAGCGACTTTAGAAATCTTGTCAAGGAACTAACACATACTAACAACAACTCAAGGGTAACGAAATGGATCTTCAAATAGATTTACGTGCAAAAATACAACTAGTAATCGATGTTATTGTATGGGTATGGTGCAACCTGTCAAAGCTTCTTATCACTTTTTGGAACTTATTGGCTGTTTTTGTGTTGAACGAGGGTAGCATGCATAGGTTACCTATGATGAATTTAGGTGAAAATAACTAACCCCCTCAGTGATCAATATAATCCCGAACAGGGGAGCCTAGATAAATACTGTTGTTCTAAAGACTTTCCTCAGAAGTCATTCTCGAAATGCTGGTGGCCAAACAGCAAAAAATATGACGATGAATGAATTTCGCACAAGTCTTCCAAAAGAACTCTGTGCTTCCGTTGAAAAACGGCCTGTTGGCAGTCCAACATCTAGGATAAGCGAAGAGGCAAGTACCAGCAATATTGTTAAAAAGCAGCTCATCCCGTGGCAAGTGTGAGATTTGACCAGTTAGCACATATTTCTGAATGGCGATCAAAAAAAAAGTGTAAATTGTGCAAAAAATCTGCGACACACACGTTTTTGTACAAAATACAATATTCATTTGTGTTTCTCCATAGCAAAGAAATGTTTTTAAAAGTATCATGTAAAAGCCGTTTGCTTAGATGTCTGAAGCTCAAGACTTATTTCAAATGCAAAGTAGATATCAAAGTTTTTCATTCTCCTTTTGTCCGGTCCATCCCATCGCACTTAACAGTCTGTTAAGGTTTCAAACATTCAACCTGCAAACTTAAAGATCGATGTCCGTTATCGTTCTCCAGGTTCGTCAACAGTGAATCCGTTATTATCCGAGGCTATTAGGCGGTTATTTACATTTTTTAATTTCATTCGTATTTCGTTGTGAGCCTTACGGCGGTATAGGCTATTGTTATGCTATAGAGCGAGTATACCCTTAACATTTAAGCGTGCATAAGTCAGGATTTGCTCATGCATTTACCGGTGACCACCACTGAGAGTTAAGTCAAGCATTTGCTGTGAATTTTTTTAATACTTCGATTAGGCCTCTCATAATATATGGGCTGAAAAGTCGTTTCAAGAGAGCACCACTTGAATAAAATCCATACCATTTTCAGTTAGTACCAACCTTCAAAAGATACGTGTATAAATTTGACAGCTTTCGGACGATTATTTCACGAGATATAGCGTTGTGAGTGAAGCAACTTTTATTATTGTAAAAAAAAATGGATTCAAAGCAATTTCGTGTGTTGATTTATCATTGCTTTTTGATGGGAAAAAATGCAGCCGATGCAAAGAAATGGCTTGATAAGTGTTATCCGGACTCTGCACCAGCCGAACGAACCATTCACAAGTGGATTGAAAAATTTAAAAGTGGTCATACAAGCACCGAAGATGATGCACGCAGTGGACGTCCAAAAGAGGCTGTTTCAGATGAAAACATCAAAAAAGTCCACAAAATGATTACGAATGACCGTAAAGTGAACTTAATCGAGATAGCTGAGGCTCTGAAGATATCAAAAGAGCGTGTTGGATGTATCACACACGAATATTTAGACATGCGAAAGCTCTGTTCAAAGTGGGTGCCGCGTTTGCTCACAGTCGACCAAAAACAACAACGTGTTGATTATTCAGAGGAGTGATTAAAGCTGTTCAACCGCAATAAAGCCGAATTTTTGCGTCGGTATGTGACAAAGGATGAAACTTGGCTCCATCACTTCACACCAGAGTCAAGTCGGCAGTCAGCTGAGTGGCGAGCACTTGACGAACCTCGTCCAAAACGACCAAAAATTCAACAGTCGGCTGGCAAGGTTATGGCATCCGTATTTTGGGATACACATGGAATAATTTTCATCGACTATCAACAGCAACTATTACATTGCGTTGTTGGAAGGACGAAATCGCAGAAAAATGGCCGCATTTGAAGAAAAAGAAAGTGCTGTTTCATCAACACAATGCACTGTGTCACAAGTCGATGAAAAGGATGGCAAAATTGAATGAATTCGGCTACGAACTGCTTCCCCACCCACAGTATTCTCCAGATTTGGCCCCCAGCGACTATTTCCTGTTCGCAGACCTCAAAAGAATGCTCGCCGGAAAGTGATTTAAGACCGATGAAGAAGTAATCGCTGAAACAGAGGCCTATTTTGAGGCTAAACCGAAATCGTACTACAAAACTGGTATCGAAAGATTGAAAAATCGTTTCAATCAGTGTATCGCCCTTGAAGGCAACTGTATTGATAAATAAAGTTGAATTTTGCAATTTTTTTGTGTCTTACTATAAAACGGCACTGACTTTTCAGCCTATGTGTTAAGTTCCTTGATGCTTGATTCTAGAAATGAAGGAAGGTATTTAGGTGTGACGGCATAAAGGGCTATTTTTTGAACTACCTGCATTAATATTGGCGCTATGCTGACTGCTACAGTAGACTCAGCAAAATAATTTTTCTAAAATGTTAGAAGTAAGTAGAGACCGCATTAAAAAAAATAAAAAAAATAAAAAAAAAATTGCTGAATGGTTCATTTCACTAGAGCATTTGATAGCCTTTCATCATATTTCCACTTCGTTATAAAATAGATACATATGGTGTATACACACATATGTGTCAGCAATTTATATGAGCAAGGGAGATGTACATATGTAGATCTAAGCTACAATGCAAAACTTGTTAGTACTTGAATCAAATGCCAAATGGTTTCTAAACCCATCTTTTAGTCGTATTTCAAGCATAAATTATCTAACTTCAATCAAGTAGAAAAGCACTAGGGCAAACACAACGATATACTACGATATATTGTGTATGTATTCCAGTGAACAACAATAGCCTTTATTAATAGAAACAAAGCGCACCTGCATTTCACAGAATTCCAAGTCTTCATTCTCCAGTCCGTACTCAAGCAAATCCTTAGATCAATTGTTGTAAATTATATTTCTCGGATGTGTGTAAGCTGATTCTATCTTTTATCTCTCACTATCCTTGTAGATATTCTATCTGAAACCGGTTTGAAACCGAGAAACCTCTCTTCGCCCCGTTTTGTTGCCACATTGTCAGATGAAAGCCCTACAAAGAGCGTCTCCTAGTAATGATTATCAGATTGCACTTTGTGTCATCTCCTGTTTTCGTCCTTCTCTCCAATCCTTTGTGTCAGATGCCTTTAATGTGTACATGTATTTGCACTATTTTCAGAGTATGTTTTCCTCTGTCATGGCATTGTTCTAGGTATCTATCGAATCGTATCTGGATTCATATAAACCTAATTTCTTGCAATTGTACTTCCTGTGGGGTAGTTTACATACGTCGATGTCCTTTAATTATTGTTACAATACATTAATTCCTTTTATGTCTTGCTTAAGTGATAAGCAAACGTTAAGTAATCTGACAATATACAATAGTTAGTCGTTCCTGCAATCGTTTCAGCAATGCAAGTTAAATGAATTCGATCTTTGTCAGTATTTGTATGGCTTTTGGTATCCAAGATATTTTACTAATGGAGGATGTTTGATACAGATAAACACATCTTTTATGTTTACAAATAATTGCATATTGATTAAAAATATGTATTTTTTAAATGTACATATGTAAATAAAGGAATACTGGTATACAATAAAAGTGAACGTAAGATTTTTAAAAACTGAATCTTTGGTTAAAATAGCACATACGTGTTCTACCGAAGAAAATTGGA
The DNA here is from genome assembly GCA_907269105.1 of Volucella inanis. Classification (NCBI taxonomy): domain Eukaryota; kingdom Metazoa; phylum Arthropoda; class Insecta; order Diptera; family Syrphidae; genus Volucella; species Volucella inanis. The sequence goes on from OU026157.1 coordinate 43,126,654, forward strand.
TCTATTACTCCGTTATACTCTGTTGTTTCACACCGGAAGGGCTGTAGAACATGTACAGAAACCAAAAAGAAAGCTTGAATCGTTTTATTTTTAACAGAAGACAACTCGTCTTTATTACCAGTTCCAATGCGTTTACGAGGGCTGTTTGATGAATACCCGGATTAGAAATGACAATGCAACTTTATTTTTCAACATAATCCCCTTTCAACTCGATGTGCTTTTTTTCTCAGCGGTGATGCAACCGCATAGTACCACTTTTGTTGGCCTGCAAAATACTCCTCCGCGGCGGCGTTAAACTCCTCCTTTGACCTGTACTTCTTTCCGGCGAGCTTTTTTTTAAAGTTTGGGAACAAAAAGAAGTCGCAGGAAGCCAAATCCATAAATATGGAGAATGGGGGAGCAATTCTTAGTGCAATTCGACAATTTACCATAGCTGTAGCGTTATCGTGGTGGAACAGAATTTTTTTCTTCGCCATATGTGGTAATTTTTTCTTCAAATCGGCATTGAATCGGGTCAATAAATCGACGTAGTATGCTCCTGTGATTGTTTTTAGCTTTTCCGAATATTCAACGTGGATAACACCCCGCGCGTCCCAAAAAAAAAAAAAAAAACGTCACGTTTCCGACCGAAGGCACGGTCTTCGCCTTTATTGGAGCACTTTCACCGCGAAAAACCTGTTGTTTCGATTGTTCTTTGGTCTTTGGTGTACATCAATGGATCTATGTATCATGGACGGTCACGAAACGATGCAGAAACTCCTCCTATTAAACAGGACCAAGCATATCTTGATTGCGCTTGTTGTCCGATGTAAGGTGTAAGCGGAACCTATCGCGCGGACAGCTTTCTCATGTCAAAATCTCGTGCAGGATATGACAAATGCGTTATGTTAAGATGCCTGCTACCTCAACCAACTAGCGAACTATTCACTCGGCGGTGCGGCAATACGAGATCATGGATTTTGTCCACGGTTTCCTATGTGATAACCGTTTTTGGGCCACCTAGGCGCAGTTTATCAAAAACCAACGTTCGGCAACGACGAAACTTTGCGAACCAATGGTTAATGGTTGTACGGTGAGGTAAATGGCTCCCATGCACACCATCGGGAGTGGGCTCAATTTCCTCGCAGGTTTTGCCACTCAAAAACAAGGACACGATCACGGAGTGATACTGCTCTTTTCCCATGGTCACAAAAAATACTAACAATATGTTTTGAAATGTCATCAAATTTTGACAGGCGGGCTAGAAGAGGTTATACTATTGGGTATATATTTTAATTCGTGCAGTTTTTTTTTTCAAAATTTGAACGTTTATTTAAGAAAAAACATGTACAATAGTATTATAGCCCATCTGAAGCTATGACTTTTTCCCATCTTTCTGGCAATTTGTGGATCCCATCCCAAAAGAACTGCGCAGGCTTGGCAACCAAGAATGAATCAAGCCAATTTTTGATATTCTGCGCTGATGTGAACCGTATTTCAGTGAAGGCGTTCTGTATCGACCGAAACAAATGGTAGTCAGAAGGGGCAAGGTCTAGGCTATAAGGCGGGTGGGGTAAGACTTCCCATCCACTGTTTTCCAAATAGTTCTTAACCGAGCGATCTTGTGTTTAGCAACAATCTTTATAGAGTAATGCTTCCAGTTCTTCATCTTCAAACTTTTTTGGCTGCCCAGGAAGTTCATCATCTTCCAAGCCAAAATCACCACTTTTAAATCGTGCAAACCACTTTTGACATGTTCGCTCAGCTAGCGCATGTTCACCATAAACTTCCACCAAAATACGAAGACTTTCGGCAGCAGTTTTCTTCATATTAAAGTAATGAAGAAGAACTCCCTGCAAAAACACTTTTGCAGGCACAAAGTTCAACATATTTGAGTAAAAGGAAATTATTGTTGTTTACGCTTCAAATGAATGACATATACTGAAATGACGTACAATGACAGTAGCTTTCCAACGCATGTTCCAATGGAATAATACAAGTTACGCTATCTCTTAGCAAACCCCAAATTAAGTTATAGACCCAATAAATGATGGTGCACTCAATTCGGCTAAGTAGCGCCACATATCTTCCAATTACAAACCATGTTTGTTGAATTAGAGGCTTTTCATTACATCGAGAGGGATTAAGGCATTTCTATAATCTTTTCTTACTTTACTTTAATTAACGTTTCAGCTTTCTTATTTTCTTCTTGTTTAAATACGCTATGTGGGCCTTGAAGTGCAACCTGTTATACAGCATCACTCCGAGATGTTTAGGGTACTTTGATTGCTTGGTTTGCGATACAAATATTCCCAGATAGCACTCAATTGGGGCTGGTTATAAGGCCAGTCTGAGTCTTATGGTCTCACATTGCGTTGATGTGCTTGTCTATGGTGACTCATGTATCATGTTCCAAAGGGGAGTTTCAAAGACCGGCCCATGAGGGACTCCCGTGGAAATGCTGTGTTATTTAGCGTCATCGTCACTATGACATTCTAGCCTTCTATTGCTATAGAAATCTGTGACTCTCCGAGTTAAAGATATTCTTCAAGCCAGGTTCATTTATTGCACAATACTTATCATATCTACCCTTTCACTGTATTGCTTCAGCTGCTGTACTTGCTACCCCTTTTATTTTATCAACATCAGAATGCGATTTTTTGGAACGGAATAACCACCGTGTGGCGCTCCCATTGTTCCGATTTGAGTTCTGTCTTTTTTTTTTGAGTTGGTACATCTGTTGTTGACTTAGCGTCATAGACTGACATTTGCATAAGTAACGTAGCCAAGAGTACATCTACAATCTCTGCGATTTTTTTACAATTTTAGAAATAGATTTAAATTTGCAACAACGAACTTGTATTAAATTTTGCGTAAAAGACGGATTTAATGGTGCGCGAACGTTGGAAATGTTGGATACCGCAACGATTCCCTAAACAAAACGGTCGTTTACCAGTGGCACGAGCGGTTCAAAAGTCATCGTGGGTCAATCGAATATGATGAAATCAATGAAAGATCATCGACATCGAAAACCGACGAAAACATTGATGAAGTTAAAGAAATGTTGGTCAATAACGGCAACATAACCATCAGAGAGATAGCGGAGGACTTCAACATTGCCTATGGACCCATCCAAGACATTTTAGTTAATGATTTGGGTTTCCGTCGTGTAGCAGCAAAGTTGGTGCCAAAGAAGACCTCAATTTCCTGCAAAAAAGAGACCGTGTTGACGTCGCAAAAGAGATGATTTGCGAGGCTGAATCCGATCGAACATTCATCAAAAGGATCATTACTGGAGACGAGACGTGGGTTTATGAGTACGACACGCAATCCAGACATCAGGCAAGTGAATGGCGTTCACCAAATAAATCGCAACAAAAAACAAAACACGTCGTTTTCAGTCAAAAAAGAAGGCAATGCTCACGGTTTCCATGGATTAAAACGGTGTAGTGCATCATGAATTTTTGCCAAAAGGCCAGACAGTAAACAAAGAGTATTATTTAGGCGTTATGAAACGTTGCGTGAAGCATTTCGCCGAAAGAGACCAGAATTGTGGACAGAAAACTCGTGGATTTTGCACCATGATAACGCACCGTCGAAAGGTGCAACAAATACCGTCTAGAAGCCACTGAATTCACCTGTCTTGGCTCCCTGTGACTTTTTTCTGTTCAATCGAGTTAAAAAACCACTACGGGGAAGGCGTTTTAGCAGCCGAGAGAAAGTAATGGAAAATCGCAGGAAGCACTGATGGACATACTGAAAATCGAATATGAAAAAATGTTTCGAGGATTGGATCAAGCGCTGGCATAAGTGTGTTGCAGTCAATGGGGATTACTTTGAATAAACTTGTATTTTTAATTTTCTGAATAAATTCCTTTTTATACTTTTTTAAACTTAAACTTTTTGATCAACGGAACAGTTTGTTTACTATATGCCTTAGCTTGGTCCATGATGTTTTGGAGATGCAAAAATCGACCTGCACTGACTGCTGGAGACATCTATTGAGAAACAGCTTAGAGAACATGGTTGCGCACTGAATAGTTAGGCCTGGATTAACCCATAATTTTTGATCTTAAAACTATGTGTGTACTATTGTATATACCAAACTATTGTATTAAATTTAAATTAAAGTGACAAGGGTTAGATGAATCCTTAGACCATAATTTGACAATGACAAAACAGAGCTGGCTCTGTTTTTAAGATATCATCAATACGGTAGCAAACATTTAGTTCTCTTTCACATTATTAGGAGAACGGATCAATTAAAGATCGAATGGATCTTCTAGCACTTATTAACATCGATCTTAGGAAAATTCTCTTAACATCAAACCAAAATAAGTTCGCATATTCCCCCAGAGAAAAAAAGGCAGAAGAGGAAGGGATACGTTAGAAGATTTCCAAGTCTCCTACGCAAACTGGTACACACATATGAAATTTCAATGATACTCGAACTTCCTTTTTAGTTAGAATAAAATAATAAAGGTACAAGATAGCTGCTCTGTGGTACCCCAGAATATTCCTATTTGGGTTAGATCTCGTAATCTTAAAAAGAGTAGAATAAAGTGGGGCTTCTTAAAATAAATAATACACATTACAAAGTTCGGCTTAAACCTAAGAAAGTTAAAAATGAGATAAACAATTTAATGTATAGGACTTGTAGACCTACCTTAAGGAAATTGAAATTTGGTTTAGCTGGTATTGCAATGGAAACATATTCAGTTGCCAATTTTGATACCAAAGAGCTGGAGAACTTAGCAATGGGCCTATGGTTAGAGATTTTAGATTTGGGAACTTTTTATGAATGAAAATTAGTATTTAAAAGAGGGAATATTTTTCTATGAGATGGAATAATAAAACAAAGAAACAAAGCTATGAGGGGTGGAGATAAATAAATTAGTTGGATTCTTCTTCAAAATAATAGCAGGTACGGTGTTAATTGCTCCAACGTTAGAATTACTTTTTCTACAGTTGTTTGCGAAAAGTTATTTTAATTTGAAAAAAAAGAAATTGATAGGTCCTTAGGGTATGGTGTTTGTTATTGTCATTGTTCACTTCACTTCACTTCACGAGTCAGATCCTCGAACTTCCCCCTTCTTGTTAAGAGAACAACCTATGCAAAGCTCCGAAAGGATTAACTGAAAATCTCTTCTTAGTACGCCGCTCATCGATAACGTCTGTGTACACTATAGCTTTAGAGGTAAACATAGTCCAGACAGTACAGCTACCGTATATACATATACATACCGTTGTGAGACAAAACGCCGCTTTGTAGGCAAACTTATTTAACCCCACAATCCCATATTAAACATACACAGCATCCAAAATCAGGGGTTACTTACCAGCGTTGTTGTTATCCACAAAACTGGTGATTCGTCTTTGTTATGTTGAATGTCGTGTTGAAGCCCTGGCTCGAACGATTTTTCACTTTATGGTAATCATGCTGGATCTTGGATAGAGGAGTTAGATCTGCAACATGAAGGACGTCAGACTGATTGAAGCACTTGCTTTGATCTGGACGAAAGCCCCCATTTAATCGGCTTAATACAAGCTACACAATCTAAAACTACCTTAAGTTAAATTTAAACTTAAACTTAAAACTAAGATTGGTTGGAGTGATGAAAAAGATCGAATTAAAAGCAGGGAGTGGTGCGGTTAAAGTCAAAGACGTTAGGGTTTGAATTAATCTTTCGTAACATATGGGAGATTGGTTCGTTGGCGCCATAGCAGGTCTGGTCGGTTGGTAGTAAGAAGAGACGAAGGGTACGTAGATGAGGGTTAGTGTTGAGGAGAATAAATTAAATAGTTAAATGTGAAGGGATACACGTTCAACGTTACCTAAAAAGAATCGTCGAATGAAGAGAAAGTCGGCTGCATCTCTGCGTTCCTTTAAAGTGTTTAAGTTAATAATGTTGAGACAGTTTTGATAGTAGGGCAGAATAAAAGGATCCTTGAAGAACAAATCGAAGAAAATCGCGCTAGATGCTATCGATTCTAGAGATTTGAACACGATGTTATGGGAACCAAACTTGACTGTCGTACTCCAGGAGGGGGCGAACAAAGGTAATATAGAGGGAACGATCACGTATGGGTTAGTGAATTCTTTGGAGCGCCGTTTCACAAAACCTAGTACAGAGTTAACTTAAGGGACTATCTCATCTATATGTAAATGGAAGCTGAGCTTCTTATAACACAAAATGCCGAGGTCTCGAAAATATTGAACCGAGGAGATAGGTTGGTTGTGGCGATGGTAGAGTCGGGGAGGAGATTGGTGAAGCTTACCTGAAAAGATGATGGATTGGTATTTGGCGATATTAGGTTCCAAATAATTTTTGAGGCACCAGATCGACAAACTATCAACGTCTTGCTGAAGGAGGAGAGATTCATGGGATGAGGAAATGGTTTTGAAAAATTTGGTGTCGTCGACGAGTGTTTGACAATCCTATCGAGATTATTTATGGACGATATAAAATGAAGAGGACCGAGATGGCTGCCTTGTGGAACTCCAGATGTGGCCAAAAATAAAACCGGGTTGGGTTACTAAAAAAACCAAAAGATGTATTCAATCGAGGGAAAAAATTTAAATATATTTCAAGAAAATGACGCTTTCAACAAGTCAATTACCTTATAAATTTTCAAACAAGTTGGTTCTGTGATAAGGAAGAAACTTTGTTCTGAACATCTTTAGTGACCTACTAAGAATTTAAATGGGAATTTCAAGAAAACCTATATACTCCTCTTTGAAGTTTTCGTCACAAGCGTATAGAATAAAACAAAAATCTCATTCATAACCAAGCGAACTGGAACTGCATAGAAACCCACGCAGTTTCAAGAAAATGTATGTACGAGTATGTTGTTCCATTCGCATCACTCTCATCCAACTTCGCATACAAAGTGCATTTTGTCCCCTTAAGATGAAAGCCATTAGTTTAAATATTCAAAAACAAAAGAACCAAGATACCCAAACACGAAAAGGTCCTAGTTAGAGGTGAATATTTGCAGTACCACCTGTACTAGGGGAAACTTTTCCAATGTTAGATCCTTCTGAAACAGGCCAAAGGTCGTTTACAACGGAATATACTTAAATAGTGCATAAATATATATTCAGGATGCCACATCTAAAAGTAACTTGAAATTTTGAAAAAAAAAAACAACAAACCTTCCATAAAGGAACCCTTAAAAGCGTTTTTCTATCCGCGTATAAGAGTACGAGGTGAAGCTCAAAAGAGATTGTCGGAATTTTTTTTTTTAATGGGCGTTGTGCTCCTCTTTTGTTAGTGGAATACATTAGCAGTAATGGAGAATTTTAATAACGGTTATTTGCCGTTAAGAAACTTCATATGATGTTATGAAGATGCCTTTAAGCCAAAGAGAAATTTTTACAAGTTTTGTAGTAAAAGAAAAAAATAAAACAAACTTGTTGCTTGGAGGTGAATATTTAAATTAAAAAGCTATTACCTAGGAAGAGAGTCCTTGAAAAGTTTACTTACGTCGAACGGAAACATATGTTTGTAAAAACTTTCCCATATAAAGGTGAAAAACTTCTTCTTAGAGTTAACCTTTATTGAAATTCTTGTTTAACTTTAACTTAAATGTACATAACCTTGGATAGGATAAGAAATAGAGATACACAGAGGAAAGTATTGCATTTTAGGTCAAAGTGTACTCTTGATAAACAAAATCTTTAAAAAAAAGTTATACGAAAGGAAATGTTGAAGTTTTAAAACTCTTACGTAACCTCCGAGAAACTTTTAGTGGGCGAATTTTTAAGCCCTTGGTTTTTATTTGTCAAAAAAAAAGATAAATACAGGAAAATTGCAAAAGTGTATAAAATTTTTATTTGAGTTTGATAAATCAATGCTTGCCATTTACTTTTTAAAGATTACGTGGGCTGTTTGATGAGTACCCGGATTGGAAGATATCTAGCGCTACTGAGCTTAATTGAGTGTTCCTGGGAGGAAATCAAGGTGTCGATTATATGCATTCTACACACCTATTTTTTATAAACCGCACCTACGTAGTCCAAAAACGGTTACCAAATAGGAAATCGTGGACAAAATCTATGATCTCGTATTGGCGGACCGCCGAGTGAAAATTCGAGATATAGTAGGCATCTCAACCGAACGTACTAGTCATATCCAATGCAAGAATTTGGGCATGAGAAAGCTGTTAGCGCAATGGGTGCCGCGATTGCTCACTCCGGCGAACAAGCGCAATCACTTCAAAGACGTGTCTGGTCCTGTTTTATCGGAGGAGTTTCTGCATCGTTTCGTGATCGTCGATGAAACATAGATCCATTAGTATACACCAAAGGCCAAAGAACAATCGAAACAATGGGTTTTCCCAATGAACGTGCTCCAAGGAAGGCAAGGACCGTGCCTTCGGCCGGAAAGTTTATGGCCACCGGTTTTTTGGGAGGCGCGAGGTGTGATCTACGTTGACTGTTTGGAGAAGGCAAAGACAATTACAGGAGAATCCTACGTCTATTTATTGAGCCGATTCAATGCCTATTTGAAGAACGAAAAATTACCACATTTTTTGAAAAAAAGAGCTTTTCCAGAGCGATAACGTATTGACTCACACCTCCGCAGTCGCCGCAACCAATTTGGTAAAATTGCACTACGAATTGTTTCCCCATTTCTGCTGGAAAGAAGTATGGGTTGAACGAGGAAGGCATCGCCGCCGCGGAGTAGTATTTTGCAAGCCAACAAAAGTCATACTATACAGAGGGGCTAAAACAGTGTATCGAGATACAGGGTATTATCACCTTGATCACAAAAATTTCAGAATTTATTCAGAAGATTAAAAATATAAGTTTATTCATCTAAATCTATATTTTCACCCATCGACTGCAACACACTTATGCCAGCGATTGATCCAATTCTCGAAACATTTTTCATACTCGGCTTTCGGTATGTCCATCAGTGCTTCTGCGATTTTTCCATTACTTCCTCCCGGCTGCTGAAACGTGTTCCCCGTAGTGGTTTTTTAACTCGATTGAACAGAAAGAAATCACAGGGAACCAAATCAGGTGAATTCGGTGGCTGTTGGATGGTATTTGTTGCATTTTTCGTCAAAAAATTACGAATAATGATGGCACTGTGCGACGGTGCGTTATCATGGTTCAAAATCCACCAGTTTCCTGCCCAGAGTTCTGGGCAGAATTGTAATTCACGCGTCTCATAACGCCCAAATAATACTCTTTGTTTACTATCTTGGCCTTTTGGCAAAAATTCATGATGCATTACACCGTTGTAATCCATGAAAACCGTGAGCATTGCCCTCTTTTTTAACTGAAAACGACTTGTTTTTTTGGTCTCGGCTCATTTGGTGAACGCCATTCACTTGCCTGATAACTGGATTGGGTGTCGTGCTCATAAGCACACGTCTCGTCTCCAATAATGATCCTTTTGATGAATGTGGGATCGGATTTAGCCTCGGCAGTCATCTCTTTTGCGACGTCAACAAGGTCTTTTTTTGCATGAAATTGAGGTCTTTTGGCACTAACTTTGCTGCTACACGACGGAAACCCAAATCATTAACCAAAATGTCTTGGACGGACCCATAGTCAATGTTCAAGTCCTCCGCTATCTCCCTGATGGTTATATCGTGGTTATTGACCAACATTTCTTTTACTTCATCAATGTTTTCGTCGGTTTTCGATGTCGATGGTCTGCCACTTCGTTTATAATCTTCGATTGACTCACGACCACTTTTAAACCGGTCATGCCACTGGTAAATGATCGTTTTCTTTAGAAAATCGTTGCCGAAACATTTTTCCAATATTTCTAACGTTCGAGCACCATTAAATCCGTTTTTTACGAAAAATTTAATACAAGTTCGTTGTTGCACAGAGATAGATGTACTCTTGGCTACGTAACTTTTGCAAATGTCAAGCTATGACGCTAAGATTTATAGGGAATGTCAACAACAGATGTAACAAGTTAACAAAAAAACAGAACTCATCTTTTTTATCGATTAAGGTGGTATATTGAAAAATAAATTGTCAAAACCTAAGAAAATTGCGTTGTCATTTCTAATCTGGATTTCATCAAATAGCCGTTGTATTTTATGTAAATGTTGACCACGAATGTTAGTTGTTGTCGTTGAAATGTTGTCTTCCTAGGCTGATATTGACGCCGGTTTATCACGATAGACGACTGATTTGAGGTATCTCCATAAAAAGTAGTTTAAAGGCATCAAATCGCACAGTCTAGCCGGCCAATTCATCGACTCAAAATGAGAGACAAATTACTCACCGAACTCATTTCTTAATTTATTCAATCGATTCGCGTGCTGAGTGGCATTTGTGACAAAATAATTTTCTAAATCATTGAACAATAACAGTCGCAATTGACAGTAACGTTGTTCTCTTGGTCATCTTTGAAACAAAAAAAAAAAAAAAACAGGTCAATGATTCTGCCCGACTATAAACCGCATCAGACAGGTCATTGGCAGCTCTTGTATTGCCTGACGTTGCTCACCAGACCCAGTATGGCAGTTTTGCTTATTAACATACCCAATCAACCAGAAATCACAAATTTTCGAAAAAATATCGGATCTTCCTCCAGCTTTTCTAAGGCCGACTCATTGAAAATTCGACGCTGTGACAGGTCGTTCGACTTCAGTTCTGTTTTTTGTAAGCTTTTAGACCAAGTTTCTTGCGTAAAATCGTCCACGTAGTCGAGTAACCCAATTCCAATTGTTGCGAACCGCAACAAATGGACAAATTATGGTCTTCATTAATGCTGCCGGATGCAGCAGCAATATTTTCCTGTGTTCGCACTCTACGCATACGGGTTGGTGACTTGATACCCAATAGCATGAAATTGGTGCAAAATTCGGTGAAAGCTTGGATTGCTTGCTCAGCAGGTCCATTATGGCGATTGTAAATTGGTCGAAGTGCGCAAAAAATATTTTTCACGGAGCATGAATTTTGAAAATAAAATTCAATAATATGTTAGCGTTGTTCCGGTGTAAGTCTTTTCATGATGAAATGCCAATACTACATTAACTTAACATGTTTGACTTTGACACTTGTCACGTATGATGCGTGAGCTTTTAAAACCTAAATCCTGAAAAAAAAAAATCAAATTTATATGCTGACGGAATGTTAAAACAGAATAAACGAAGGAATCTTAGATTTCTATGCACTTCAGTCATAGAATACAACAACATTCTCGAATATGAGTCTAAAATATCTTTGTGGGGATGACACTAAAGAACAAGCTGTACTCAGTTCATCATACGCTGCACAATTGTCCATGGTAAAGATGGTTTGCGAGTTGTTGCTCCTGATGACTTAAGTTGTTAGACTGACTTTCCAGAAAACAGATGTTCTGGCTTAAGTGAAGATATACATATGTATATGTAAGCCTCTCATCTTTCCAGAGAATGTGGTTTCAACTGGAGGTAACATAGGTCAGTTTTGCAAATGAGTAAGGATTTACTCATGCAAGGATTGAAACACCCAGCTGTTATCCAGAAATGACACTTGCATCGTCGAAAACAAAAAACTTTCCCTTGTGAGTTAATGTGTAAATGACAACCTGCGTTGGAACCTTTACACCTGCAAAAAAAACTGTGAAATATCTATGTTTCCTTAGGCGATTAAGGAAATACTTTGCCTTTTCTGATCTGGCCTCAATAAATAAGGTTCTTATCCAATCAAAGTAAGAGTACAATGCCCGCATGTGAACAGGTGCATCCAAGATTCCTCTGCAATTGCTAGATTCAAAATCGCGCAATAAAACACATAGATGATGCTAATATTGCACAGTCAGTTGACGTAATGTCTTCTGCCTTTCTTTGTTGTATAATTGCTACAACTGTAGTTCAACAGTGCTGCAACAAAATTGCCAGAAGCATTACTCCCCGTCATCTCATGAGCTCATCAGCTCATTTTCGAACGTACTTTGAAATATGATGAGTCATTGGTAGGACGTACAGTTCGTTTATGGAAAATTGGCTACTAAGCGGTCTCAAGTAAAATGGTAACGCATACAGCAGCTGATGTAATACTAAAGTCTTTTTGTTCTCAAATAATGCTTATCTCCTTGTTAAATTTGTTTATCTGAACGAAAGGAATACAAGGAAGATAGAACTAATAATCACGGCGGAAACCCAATTAATAGTAAATATAGGGTTTTCCAATAGGGACTTGAACTTGAACGCACTCTTTCACTAATCATCAAACTGTCACTGTCAATTTATTCAGTAAACTCAACGTTTTCATCATGGTAAAGTACACTTACTACCAACGTCTGCAAATTATAAAATTTTTCTACAGATATTCGGAGTCGATGACTGTAACTTTAAGAGCGTTAACTCCAATTTCCGTTGTAATTCTCGCCCTAGTAGACAGGCAATAACAAGTTTATTGTGTGATGTTGCCTTGTCAGTGAGACAACGGGTTGGTTGGTTGGTCGAGGTGTCGAAAATATCGCTGCCGTTCAGACGTCCGTAGGAAACAATCCAAATCAGTCAATTCCACGGCGCTCTCAAGAATTGGGCGTCGCTCAGACCATATTATGGCGTATTTTGCGTAAGGATCTTGGTTTACACCCATACAAGATCAAGCTGACTCAAGAATTGAAGCCGATGGACCATTTGAAGCGACGTACGTTCTCCGATTGGGTTCTGGAGAAGATGCGCCAAGATGATGAATTTCATCGCAAAATCATCTTCAGTGACGAAGCTCATTTTTGGCTCAATGGGTTCGTCAATAAGCAAAATATGCTTTATTGGTCAGGTGAAAACCCACATGTGCTTCATGAATCACCACTTCATCCACAAAAAATAACTGTTTGGTGTGGTTTGCATGTCGCCGGCGTTATTGGGCCGTCGACGATAACGATCGTCACGTTACTGTGAATGATCAGCGTTATCGTGCCATCATCACCGATTATTTTTGGCCCGAATTGGAAGATATGGACTTGGACGACATGTGGTTTCAACAGGATGGTGCCACAAGCCACACAGCATACGCAACATTCGATTTATTGAAGAGTTAGTATGGTGAGCGTGTTTTGATTGCACTTCAAGCCAATAATAAAGTTTTTGAAATATCTCAAATGGTTTGCCTGTTATTAGAAAAAAAAAGTTGTCAAGTCGTTATTAGAAAACCCTATATAAAAAGATATTACGTTCATATCATATATATCGACAACATAATTTATCTCAAACGAAATGTAAAATACGAAATATCTGCGCGGCGATTGATCAAAAAACTGCTGACTCTCCTATAACTTGCATTGGGCTTACAGTACAGACCTCTAACTGACAGCACGCAAATATCATCACCATCCACGAATTGCGATGAAATTGGCCGAGCATAAAGAGGATGACGATAGCTATAGGGAACAGAAACAGCGATTACATAAATGCGGATTTGCCATACCCAACACACTTAGTCAATAAGTATTGAGCCTCCGATATGTGAGCAAGTATCGGATGAAAATTCGCTAACATAAGCCTAATTATCACCCATGACACTAAGAAAGACAGGGGCAACACATAGGAGTTTCTATAAACTCCTCGAAAAGACATAAATATGTGGGATGTGCTATTTGTAAGGATAACTCAAACATCACCTCGTCTTGCAAGGAATTTAGACTTATTGCCTTTGCGGCCAGACGAAAAGTCACTATTACAACTACTATACTTGTCGTTATTCATCTCAATATACAAAAGAGAACTCGGAATCATAAAACGCTAAGCCAAAGGGATCAACTTGCAATCGGCGTAGGGCATACTACCAATATTGTAGACATCTGAACCTTCCGGGTAGTCAACATTCACTCTGGTCACTACCTTGTTGCAGCCAAGATACAAACAACAACACAACAAAGATGGAAAACTGTAAGAACGTATATCGCAGAAAAGCTTTAATTACAAGAGACCCCTACAATCTTTGGCGATCGTGTATCACGAAAACACACAACGACTCCTATGCCATCAGAGACACTGCAACCTATGTGCTGGGTTTCACTTGACCACCATCAAGAAATCTCTAATTCGGTAAAGAATGCCTGTATCCTAACAAACAGGCGAGAAGAACATCTGCTACTCCGACAATGCCAAAACTTTAGTCCACCTGACCGAAACAAAGTAAGGATTGCAATATATAACCTTAAATTCAACAAAGCTATTTGACCTGACGATCCACGAAAATAGAGCCAACTATAGACGTATACGTCTAATCGACAATCTGATTGGCCCCTATCAGCCTGGTTCCACATCAGGAAAGTCAAAAATCCTGTAAAAAAAAATTTTGCTTTGTCATCCCTGACGGGGCCTCCGCCCAATTATTAAGGCTTCGCCCATCATTGACGTTGTCTAATAAAAAGTGGAGGCAGAGCAAATGTACAGGTCTTACCATAAAGGTTTTCGATACCTACGCCTTCGAATGCTGCTACGATTTGACCAGTTACAAGCGGTCGGTCAGAAGTCCTGTTGGGTGGCAAGACCACCGTCCATCCCAGGAATTAAAACACGGTACCATGGGAGTCAGTCAGGAGCCCCTGGATTTCGGTCCGGACCTGACTTGCAGAGGTAAGCCCTCTTGTGGGAGCATCATGATGGCTGTGGTTAAACCCAAAGTCTCGGGAAGGGTCTTGACCCAAAGTAGATTTGCAAGATACTGTGTGCTGCGACCCTAAGAGCAGTAAGAGGTTTTAGGTCGGCCTCAACCCTTACCAAGGGTGGAATTTTTTGCCTCTAACACGAGTTCCGTTTTGTTATCAAAGGAATGACAGTGAGCGATGGCAAGGCGTATCCTTGCTCCCATGGATGTATGGGCATCCCGTGAAATTAAGCCTACCAGGCAGGAGTTCACGTGAAACACTAGAGATATCTGTGCGGATTGAGTATGTAGAAAGTCCGCTGTAATGTGAAAGCGCAACCTTTCAAAAGTCTGTGCAAATACTAGCGTACGCCGATGGTATTGAAATAATGGGGTGGTCGTGGTGTAGTGGTACATGCATAGACTCCTCAAGCAAAGGGTCGCGGGTTCGAATCCCGTGCAAGGGAATTCTCTGAAAAACACTTTTCATAGAATTTGTATGTAGTTATATGAAAATCCCGTCGGCGTCTACTCTGACATGAAGGCATAACACTGATGTTGGAGTGGTGGCTGGCTGGGCTAAATGTAACGAACTAACAACTAGCACGTACTAAGACCCACTTGTTGAGGATGCACTGGCTCGTCCCGTCTAGTTTGACAACCACCTCTGGGAAAAATATCGAAACCAAACACACCTGAGTTTCAGACTAGTACACCACCCGCCCGCGCCCTGGAGAAAAGCCAGTAAAAGGGTTTTCGTATCCCTTTGTTGTGAGCGCGGTATTATAGAAAAAAAAACTGGCGGAACTGCGCGTTCTGTCACCGATGTGTTTGCTAGTATTGAAACGGAAGCTGCCAAAATGGGCTTAGCGGTAAATGCAAAACCAATTATGTGCTGTCAAGAAGAAGGGTTGTGCATTGACAAATTGGACAGAACATCACAGTCACACAACAATAACTTCGAGGTAGTTAGGGACTTTGTCTACCTTGGTTCTGCAATCAGTTCAACCAATAGCACCGCAGAAACGAAGAATCGCTCTGGGCAATTGCTGTTTCGATGGGCTAAAAAGGCTAACAAATAAGGACATCCCAGTCCTTTTGGGATGAAACGTTGACTCTATTGAAAGCGGGTTGTTTCGAGAGAAAATTTTTTCGTATAAAATTCGGTAACATTTGCATTAATGGGGTTTAGAGGAGAAGAATCATCGATGAACTACAAGGGGTATACGTCGTTAGAAAACTGCGCGTCAGTCGCATGAAATGATTAGGACATGTAAACCGAATGGACACCAATACTACGGTCTTTGAAGCTCACCTGGAAGTAGAGTAGAAACAGATCTTAACTTAAGTAGACTTCAACCGACTTAGAGTGCGCAAAGAGAGACAGATAGCTAAGGATTATGCCAGTTGGAAAGGATCTTTAGTTGAGTCGACCTAAATTATTAGGTTGTGCGAAAGCCATAAGTTCAGACGAAGAATATTATATAGTCAAGCAGGCCACTCCGGTATTATCTAAGGATATCGCAGTGTTTTTTTCATTTCATAATGAATAAAAAAATCCGAAATCGTATCCTTCCTGTGATGTTGATATAAATATTAGAAGACTGCCGTGAACATTGTTGGTTCCATTAAAATATGTAATACACGCATATCCAAAAAAAAAAAAAAAAAACTTTGGAACTTGGACTATCTAAGGACGATATGTACGAGTATGTGAATTATTTTAAAATAGTTTTCAATATGAGCACAACTGAGAGGGCAAATATATACTCGTAACTTACGTATTGGTGCAGGACATCCTCAATGCTACCATCAGATCTGTAAGGTTGCACTTGGAATTTCCACTATTTTTCTATTTGTCGTATGCTATTCTGGGAAGTAGTAGAGAAAAGATTAATGGAAGTCGAGTTAAGTATGCAATAAGTTCAGACAACTGACTATCCGTTGTGGGCAGATGCTCAATTTTCTTACATTTAATTTTTTTTTTTTATTTTTAGGGCAAAATAGTTTCGTGATGTAGGAATTTTGCACTCAGATAGGATCTTAGTTTGGCAGAATACCAACTGGAAGGAAATGAAATCTATGAAAGTATTGTTGTTACGGGAAAGTGCAAACATCTTGGAGGAGGTCAAAATGATTTATAGTTAGATATCTCCCTGGAGGTGCATCTATCAATTTAAATACCTCCTTTTCGATTCAAAAAATGAATAGTGAAGTTTCGATGAGGAAATTAATGGCCAGTGCAGTGAATGTGAGCGAGGATACTGCAAAATGCGTCACTGTTTTCAGTTTTTTTTTTTTTTTTGTATTTCAAGCTGTTAGTACTGGATGTGAATTATCTTGTTCACATCCGAATGAATATATGGTCAGACAGACTGAATCAAATATTACGCGGTAAAGAAAAAGTTAACTTCAGCTCAGATTTTCAGGGATCAATATAAAAATTCGATACTTGCTTGGAGGTTTATTTTTAACCGATATTTTGCTCGACGGATCTAAGACCGATGTTTGACAGAAAATAATTCATTTTATCATTGTCCACAATTGAACTTAAGTCGAGGAATAGGTTGATCTAGAACTATTGGCCTTTATTTAACAAACAATTATGAATATTTGGGTTTTAGTGGATACACCTGGTCTTGGATTGCACTTATGGTGACTAATATTGCTGGCTTACAACAAACATACAGCATAATTGGCTTAATTCATTATCATGAGCTCTATATGCTTCCACGCTCCATAGCAAAAATAGACGATGCTATCAAAGAATGTCTCGATAAGATCAATGAGCTAGGTACGACAACGTTTGAATCGTCAAACTACGGCCATGGATATCTAAAATGTCAACACAAGCGCACAATTTCTGTGATTAAATTGCGGAACTTATCGCATCAAACTGCTAGGATGTTTGGCAATCCCGTATACTCCGGTTTTTCGAAATTTTTCTAAACCTCCATTAAGTGCTGAAGACTGTGGCATCGATGTTCGCAAGCCGACCCCGGGGACATGGAGGAAATTGGACTGCCGACTTGAAAGAAGCTTGTTCTGAAGACAAAAACCACCCCACGTTAAGTTCGATTAATCTGTGTAGATTGACGCTAGTTCGTGCAGAATGTACATTCTTTCCGATAGATGGCCCAAAGATACTTTTCCTTCCAACTTTAGCATTTAGGTGATATGCTTTTTAAGTGGTGCTTCAGTTAGAAGTGAGCCTGGGCATCAACAGCTTATTTGCGTTTGACAGGAATGCCAAAACTAGGCATTGCTCTGTATAGCTCGTTTCTATAAATGTTGTCATACGCGACCTTAAATTCGATGCATAGGTGTTGTGTATCGATTTGGAGCTCATGGATTTTTTCCAAGATCTTGCGTAGTGTGAATATTTTGTCGATGGTGGAGTTTCTTTGCCTGAAGACACACTGACAAGGACCAATCATATTGTTGACAAGCGGCTTTAGACGTCCACAAAATTCGACAGAGAAGATCTTACAGGCGAACTTAATGTATGCTCTTTACCAACT
The DNA here is from genome assembly GCA_907269105.1 of Volucella inanis. Taxonomy (NCBI): domain Eukaryota; kingdom Metazoa; phylum Arthropoda; class Insecta; order Diptera; family Syrphidae; genus Volucella; species Volucella inanis. The sequence continues at coordinate 43,144,714 of OU026157.1, forward strand.
TATCGCTTGCCGCTCTGAAGAGCTCGACGGTCAGAACGTTGGCTCCAGCAATTTCATTGAAATTAAGCTTAAATATGGCTATCTTAACTTCATTCAGATCAAATGGACGGAACTGTTTAAAAGTTTATTCCGCGTGACACGAGTATTTGGTTCATCATCACCATTATACAGGTCACAGAAGTAATTTTTCCAAATCTTTTGCACCGTCTACGACTCTATTATGACGTTCCCTTGTTCACTTCGGAGTTTGTATCCGTGGCATGTTTTTTACATTTTGGTTGAACTTCCGAATCTCATTTATGGAGTAGCATCTCTCAATTAACTCAACCACGGGCTTTTCATTCTCATTCTTTTTTCTTCTTAGAAGCCGGTGTTCGTCTCTCCTCTTCTGATCGTAAAACTTGTGAGCAGCTTAAGTCCTTCTATCAGTGGCTCTTTGTATGCCTCTGGCTAAGCTGCATGTGCTTACCGGCATTCAACTTTAAACCAGAGGTTTCATTGTGGTGGCCGAGTGTACTCTAATACATTAGTGACGAAATTTTTGATGGGCTTTTGGGGTTTTCCCCACATCTCTTGCGATTATAGTCGTCCGACGTCGAAAAGTAATGTATTACGAGTATCTTGCGCTTGCGATGTTCGGGATATCCGCAACCTTGGCTAAAACAGGATAATGGTCTCTCGAAACAAACGTTCCGAGGAGTATTTGGGTCGATCACAATGTGGTCTGTCAAGCCTGATTGATGGTTGATTTATCAGGAATTCTCCAAGTCACATTGGGAATTTCGAGTATTGGGAATCACATGCCATTTTCGACAGTACTACCAAAGATGCCCTCTCCACCGAGCTTTGCACTAAAATCGCCGAGGGCAATTTAAATGTCTTAGCTAGGGCACTGCTCGTAGGTCTTGTCCAAGAGCTCGTAGAATCTCAGAACAGACATTTCGACCTCTTTTTGTCCGGCCCATCCCACCGTATTTCTTAAATGGCGGTAATATCGGCTTTGTTGCTGTCCAGGTCTCCCCGAAAATTGGTCAGCTCCATGTGGCCTAATGAGTGACTAAACATTACACATGTAGATGAGAAGTTCGTTGTTCTTCTTTCGTTTACAGTGGCTTACAATAGTAGCTCCATCCATATTCCATGGATATCTTCGGATAACTTCGGATGGATAACTTCGTTTATTTTTTCTAGGCGGCACAACCCTCGACATAGGAGGCCGGTTCCATTGTAGATAACCCTAATACGAGGAATAGGTTGAAATGAAACCAGTAGTCCGTTTGGGGATGTGTGCGCTGCCGTTGGTGGATTAAGGGCTCATCTCTTTTTCAAGACCCTGGCTCAGTCTCGGAAACCCTTATTGATCTGATCAATAAGATCTCATTTGTTTAATTGCGGTATTTTACTTCGCCATTGATTCAATCTTGGGAATACATCCGCTGTCCCGTTTACAGTGCTGCTATTTTTGTCTGCTGGACTGATGGTCAGATGGTTACCATTTGGAGGTAAAATAACCACAATTGTCGTGTCGAAATAGTTACAACACTGGGTATTGAGAGGTGGACACCTCTCAGTGCCTACCCTAGCACAGGAGAAATCTCTCATTTTCAAGCCATTTTACCTTCTAATCTTTTGACTTACTTTTTGTATGACCAGGAATTCGTCTCCGAGTACACATTGTGTCTTCCTCCTGAAATATACTCGGCAGTTGATGTTCCCTTTCGCTTTGTTCTACTCTAGAAGTTTTACTACAAGTGTCCGAAAATTTTCTACGAGTACATGCTTGCCATTTCACAACAAAGTGCCAGGAAAAGTGAATACTTCAAATTGGAGTAAGGGTATCAAAGCTGGTGTGTGTTTGTAGCAAGGCCAAGAGGCACGTGTCAAAAAGCGTAGGGTTGTTTCCATGTAAAAAGTTTCTAGAACAAGTTGTGACACTTTAGGGGGTTATGTAACATAAACATTTTATTATGAAGAGAAAATGTGCTTGTTTGTTAGTCAAATACCAAAACTCCTTTTGAACTTAGTAGAAATGCCTTGAGGCCATTCCACAATGTATGTATAATAAACTGATTATTCTTTCTTGACAGAACGACCTACGCAAAGATTAATTTATTAGGTAAACAAGGTTATAATGCAAAGGGTATTAGCTATAAGATGTTGTTGGAATCAAGTCACAATGACCATATGTGCTCTGTGCCAATACTTGAACTCATTGCCAATACGGTAAGAGTCTAAGTCCTTCAATGAAAGTAGAATTTCTCCTTACCAGCTGTTACCATCCATGACCTTGTTTAAGTACCTCTTCCGTTGCTGCAGCCATTTTTCTTCTGCGGTTTTTCGTTCCATCCGCATACATACAGAAGGCTTTAAGTCTGTTTTTTTTTTTTTTTAAGGCAAAAAATTAATTCTATGTCCTCCATACCTCGTTATCCTTACATACCCTACTAACTCACTCTATAGCGGGTAGTATATATAGTTAAGCTTATACTCGTAAATCGATTGGACGCACAAATTTGGTTGTTCTTCATCCTTCTTCAACGAAAATAACGAAAATAAAGGCAAAAGCAAAAAGAAAAGAAAACACAACAAAGTCATCCATTTGATTCTACGAATGAATTATAGGCTTCAAGCCTGGCAGAAAAGAAACAAAATTCGAACCCACAAAAAAAACGATTTTAGCTTTTTAACCCATCAGCGAAATCCTTTTAGCCGAATCCTCTTCTCTTGGATCCTTTCTGTTTAGATTGGGTGTGCTTATTTTTTTTTTTTTTTTTTTTCATCTGTCTCTTTATACAGCAGAGAAAAGAATACCCCTCGTAAGCTCTAACGCGGACCACTGCCGTCCCGATCCTTTAGCAAAAAATTTATATTTGTGGTAGGCTCCAACGTTGTTTAGAAACCTCTTTTGATATGATGTACTCGTACTCTTACAGTACTTGTAGCTAACACAATTTTGTCTTTTAAGTTAGTTTTTATGTTTAAAGGATTTTCTCTTTAAGGATAAAAGATATTGGTTACGGATTCATGGCTGCATTACAAATTTCGTTTCTTGTTACGCTTGCTATTTGTCAAACTCAATTGGATTAATTAATGAGTCTTGGTGAATAAGGATATACAAAAGCTGAGAAAAAGGTGTAGAATGACAGAAATCTTTTGATGATTGAGGTCGCAAAAGAATGTTGGCCGAACGTATTTTGAACTTATTCGGTGAACATTGTGCCGGAACTGACACAGTTAACAAAAAAGATTATAGCTAATGTAATTAACCATCTTGGTTCCGTACTCAAAGATGCATAGACACTATATTGCTACTTCCAATGTTGATGTACATTTATCGAACTGACAATTTAAGAAGAATTAAAAACATTTTTTCTCTAAGCGCGACAATTATTATTATTCGATAATTTGCGGGTCCTTTTTCAAATTGGAGAACATAATCTCCGCAAGAATTTATATGATAGTAAAGGTTATAGACAAAACTTTCCAGGATCAGAGCCTATTTTGGAGCTAAAACGCAATTGTAAATGAGCAAATTCCACGGTCTCTAGACGGTAAGTGTCATACTACGAAACACTGGAAAATTGTATAAGAAAGTGGGTTTCCATCTGATTAATTGCGGCTTACTTAATATGTTTAACAATTTTTAAGAGCTTATTCCAACGGCTATATGGTCATTCTGGTGAATGTAGTCACGTAAATGATCCTTCTACATCTGTTACAAAAAAAAGGTCTCAGTAAAATTCCTCATGTCGACTTAGCGGTTAAACAAGCGAACGTGTTCTAGAGAAACAAAAAAAGGCTTAGATAAGGTGCAGAATTTGCTCCTCGAAAGGACTGTGTGTTCCCCTGCACGTAGGAACCTGCCACATAGCCTGTCATACTCTTAAGAAATATTAAAAAAAAAAAAAATTATATAGGGTGGTTCTTCGTAAGGTTTGATTTATAATGTAAAATATAATACATAAATTTGAAAATAAACTTAAAATTTTTACTTTTGATTAATAGAACAATTCATGGCATTTATTCCTTAAAGATGATATTATGTAAATATTGGCCACGACTATGTCTGAAGCGGTCCATTCGGAAGGTTTCATTTTGGGCGACTCGTTCGAGCATAGCGACTGGTATCTCGCGGATAGCACGAGTAATGTTGGCTTCCAAAGCGTCAATCGTAAACATATCTCCAGAGAAAATAGTCAAAAGGTGTGATACCGCACCATCTAGGCGGCCAATCTACCGTAGCAAAACGTGAAATTAAGTGCTCACCAAAATGATTTCTCAACAAGTCTATTGCTTCTCACGCTGTATGGCTCGTAACGCAGTCTTTTTGAAACGAGAGCTCACCGAGATCATGTGCTTGAATTTCAGGAAGCACATAATTCGTTAGCGTGGCGCGATAACGGTTACCATTGACGGTAACATTCTTATTTGCCTCATTTTTGAAGAAATATGGACCAATGATTACACCAGCCCATAAACCACACCATACCGTTGTTTTCAATGGATGTAATAGTAGCTCTTGGTACTCTTCGGGTTGTTCAGCAGCCCAAATACGGCAATTTTGTTAATTAACGTATCCATTGAGCCAGAAATGGGCTTCATCACTGAACAAAATTTCACGATAAAACACCGGATTTTCATTGAGTTTTTCCAGAGCCCATTCAAATTCAAGTCGCTTGGAATCAATTCTTGTGCAAGTTGAATTTTGTACGCTTTTAGGCCGAGATCCTTATCCTTTGTATACGCCAAGATGTCGAATACGCCAAGCCAAGCTGCTGAGAACGACGGCGAATCGATTCGTCACGCTCTTCGCGTATACTCTCAGCTACAGCTGCTATAGTCTCTTCACTACGTGCTGGATGTAGTCTAAACGGTCGAGTATCATCCGCTTATGTAAACTTGGACTCAAATTTGTAAATAATATTGGCAGTAGTGGTTTCAATAGGTCGATTATGCGCATCGTAAGTTCCTCGAATCGCATTAAAAACATTTCTCACAGAATGCTGATTTTTGTAATACAGCTGAACAATTTGGAAGTGCTGATATGCTATGAGTGTTTCCATGATAATTTGTCAAACGATAATAAACAAAAGTAATAAAGAGTTTGATAGGATTCAAGCGTAATCTGTCAGAAAAAGCCCATTGAAAAGCAAACCTCACGATGAATCACCCTATATTTATAAAAAATGAGTCAACAGTTGATGTGGAAGTTTTCGTTAAATCAAGTACACATTTGTTATAAAATTGATTAAAAATTTTATTGATTAATAAAGGCTGGTATATATTTGGAACAAAACATCGTTTATGTGACCACCATGGCTTCTGTTGCAAGCGATCATTCAAAGGTGAAGTATATCGGTGACTTTTTAAAGAATAACTGGGTTAATGACAGTAATTTCAGTTTGAATGTAATGTTTAAGATCTGGAATTGACGCTGGATCATTGGCATAGACCTTACACTACAAATAAATCCACAGGAAGAGCTCTAAAATTGTCAAGTTTCATGACCTTGGAGGCTAATATACTCCTTCTTTAACCGAAATTATGCGATATCAAAATTTCGTATACAATAAATTGATTGATTGTTGGCTTGTGTGTGCAGTAACACCATCCTGCTGAAACCAGAGATCGTCCATTAAATTTTGGAAAAAAAAATAGTCGGTCGACATGTTGCAGTAACGTTCTCAATTCGCTGTAACTGCCTCACCAGTTTCTTTTTCGAGAAAGTACGGGCTCATGATGCCGCCAACCAATGATCCACACCATACAGTGATTTTTTTGCAATGCATTGGTTTGTTTTGAATCTCGTATGGGTTTTCCGTTCCCCAGAAATGACAATTTTATTTGTTAACGTACCCATTCATCTAAAAATGGGCTTCGTCGGAAAAGATCAATTCCGATGATAAATTGCCCTGGCGATCCAACATCCAGTTAACAACTTGGCGACTTTGTCCCAGGCTTTAATTGTTATGTAGTTTGGATTTTATAGACATGAAAATGAGGATCAACTTTTAAAATTCCCCGTAAAGTGTCATTAGTGAGGCCTAAAGGTGCCCGACTGGTATTGAACACTTTCCCTCATATTGGTGATGTTTTGGCGTGTACGTGAATCCCGAGCATGCTAATAAGAAGTTGGATCCGTTACAGAACCAGCTTCTTCAAAACGCTTCACTAGTGCACGAATTCCAGATTTACTAGGCAGATTATATTGACCGAAAAATCATAAATTTTACAAAATGTTACTTTTAAAGATCGCCCATTTTCGTAATAGGATTGAATGACAAAAGTGTATTGTTGTATAGTAAATGATTTCATCGCTAAAATTGCCAAAGTGTGTATAAGATATGTCAAAAAGATCGACTACATGAAAGTTAGTAAATGACAGTAATTTATAGTCAACACCCACACCATTTGTTGGCTCAATCTTTATTAGGATGATTTGTTTTATTTTTCATTTGTCGAAAAAATTGCCTGCCACACACGTTGGTTCTTACAGGAAACCCCCTGTAAAATATATGTTAACAAGGTATTTTCTCCTTGTGTTGTTGTTTATAACGTTTTCTTTTGAACCTTTCAGAAAATTATGACAGAAAATGAAAAAAAAAAAAAAAATAATAATAATAATAAAAAAATGTTGGTATCTTCTCCTTACTACATCTCTCAACTATCTTTAGATCTTTCTATAGAGATTCCTTAGAGTGTAAGTGCTTGTTGGAATTCAATAATATTTTATTACTTTCAACAGTCCTTACAATATACATAATTCATAGCAAATATCTCATTCGGTCCTTAATAACTTGTCCCTATTCTGGTCTGTATCTGTTCACATCCCAACTTTCTTATAATATAATTTGCATCCAATAATCTTTTTACATCTACTGCATCGACTGCTCCCATCCATTAGTTCCTTTAACATAAGAAGGAGGACAAAGAAAAAATCAACATTAAAACCAATTTTCAATTCTCATGTGGAAACAATGAAATATCCTTAACAGCATTACCTTTGTTCCGTCGCGTTGTTGATTCGTTATTTTCCTCGTTACAGTTTTTTTTTTCTTTATCCCTTTGTATATTATTACTGTTCTTACTGTTTTGTTCTCGTATACGTGTACTCAAATCCAACGTTTATTTGTATCCTTATAACTGCTGGGGTTTTGAAGAACTCGGTACTTTAATGCTGTCTTTCGAAGGATTGGAATACGAGTACCGTTGCTACTCGTACTTACGAGTATGTGGGTGTTCCACATTCTGGATTCTTTTTACTCTTTTCATTTTACACTTATTTCCACAATCGATGATGCCGATAATGAAAGCTTTAGTAAAGTGCAACTTGAAGTTACTGCATTATATTACCAGAGAGTCCTTTCCTTCTTGTCGTCATGTTCTGAAACCCAACGTGGTTACGGGTGTTAAAAGTATATGAGATACGACCAGACCTTGTAGTGTAACAAAAGAATACGTGATCCTTGTGTAATTTCAAATGGATTGAAACGTGGTTCTTTGAGCTGAGCGAACTTGATGTAGAAATCCAAGATAGGAGTCTTCACATATGTCATGTTGAAACTTAAATTTTCTCTTTCGAATGTTCCTTCAGATAGCTTTTCCACCCTATTTACTGCCAAACATATCCACTTAAATCTACAAAATTCGTCTCCTAGATGTGCACTGACTAAACCTGATGTCTGCGGAAATCCAGATGTAGCGTCGTATTTCGTAATTGTAAGATAGTATTTCAGCTGATGCATTTTTGCAAATAAAGTTACTTGTCACAAATCAGGCAAAGTCTTTTAATCAGATCAAAAGAGATTTATTCAGTTAATTTGCATTCTGACCAAAACTACTTACTTACATACTTAAGGTGGCGCTACAGTCCGGGGTGGAACTGGGCCTAAACCAACAAGCGTCTCCAGCCAGCACGATCTCTGACCAGCTGTCTCCAGTTTCGTACGCTTAGATGGTTAAAGTCCCCTTCCACTCGCGTGCGTCAACTTAGTCGCGATCTTCCTCTACTGGGTCGTCTTTCGGGAGTGGATTCGAAGATCTTTCGGACCGGAGCATTAGCTTCCATTTAGTCTACATGACCTAGTTATCTCAGTCGTTGGACCTTCACTCTTCTGGCTATATCGATGTCGCTATACAGCCCGTACAGTTCGTCGTTGTATCCCCTCCTCCATTTACCGTCTATACACATGGTACCGACAATTAATCGAAGAATTTTGCTCTCAAATCAACCAAGAGTAACCTCATCCGCTTTTGATAGAGTCCATGTCTCTGAACCATAGAGAAGGACTGGGATGATAAGGTCTTATAAAGGGTCACTATATAGGGTGATTCATTGTGAGGTTTGATTTTTAATAGGCCCTATCTGACTCCTATCAAACTGCTTCGTTATTTTTGTTCAGTATCGTTTGGCAAATTATTATGGAAACACTCATACAACAACAGCGTCTCCAAATTGTTCAGCTGTGTTACGAAAATCAGCGTTCTGTGAGAAATGTTTTTCGTGTGATTCGAGGAACTTACGGTGCGCATAATCGACCTACTGAAACTACTATTGCCAATACCATTCGCAAATTTGAGTCCCAGTTTATGTTAGTGGATGACACCCGACAGGTTAGACCACAGCCAGCACGTATTGAAAAGACTATAGCAGCTGTAGCTGAGAGTGTACGCTATTTGTCGTCTCTCTCAGCAGCTTGGCTTGGCGTGTTCGAGAACTAAAAGCCTAAAAGCGTACAAAATTCAACTTGTGTATGAATTGAATCCAGGCGACTTGAATTTGGTCATATTTTCAGTGAATGGGCTCTGGAAAAACTGACTGAAAATTCGATGTTTTATCGTGAAATTTTGTTCAGTGATGAAGCCCATTTTTACCTCAATGGATACGTTAATAAACAAAATTGCAGTATTTGGGCTGATGAGCAACCTGAAGAGTACCAAGAGCTACCATTACATCCATTAAAAACAACGGTATGGTGTGGTTTGGTGGGCTGGTGGAATCATTGGTCCATATTTCTTCAAAAATGAGAATGTTATCGTCAATGGTAACCATTATCGCGCCATGTTAACACTATGTGCTTCCTGAAATTCAAGCACATGTTCTCGGTGAGCTCTGGTTTCAACAAGACGGCGCTACGAGCCGTACAGCGCGTGAAACCATGGACTTGTGGAGAAATCATTTTCACGCCGCCTAGATCGTGCTATATCACATTTTCTCTAAAGATATATAAAGTCTCAGGTCTTCAGAAATAAGCCAGCTGAGATTGACGCATTGTAAGCCAACATTACTCGTGTTATCCGTCGCTATGCTCGAACGAGTCGTCCAAAATTGGACCTTCCGAATGGACCACCTCACACGTAGTCGTGGCCAATATTTACATAATATCATTTTCAAAGTATAAATGCCATGAATTGATTTTTTAACCGAAGATAAAAATTCGAAATTTTCTTTCAAATTTATGTATTTATTTTACATTATAAATCAAACCTTACGATGAATCACCCTAAAGTTGTTCGAGAGAAGGCTTTGCTACTCAATTGCTTTCTTAGCCCAAAGAAACAGCGATTGGCTCTCATTACCTGAGTTCATAGCGGAGCCAGTGACATCCCGCTGTGATGATGGACGGACTTTTAAAAGATAGTGCCTCTGGTGTTAGCGTTTGAGCTTTGAACTATTCTTTCAAGAACGATGTTGAAGAAGTCACATGACAGGGCCTCGCCTTGTCGGTGAATTCTTTACCGCCCTTGATGGAACAACGTGCAGTCTGCACTATCAGTCATTCTGCACAAGCAAACGAGTTTGTCAGGGATGCCAAAAACTAGACATGGCTCTGTATAGCTCGTCTCTATAAATGCTGTCATAGGCGGCCTTAAAATCGAAAAAAAAAACACCTTTTTGGGTATTGATTTAGACTTCCTGGGTTTTCTCCAAGATCTGCCTCAGTGTGTATATTTGATCGATGGTTAACTTTTCTGGCCTGAAGCCACACCTATAGGGAATAATCAGGTTGTTGACGAAAGATGTTAAGAAGACTGTTACCTCTGTAGTTGGCGTAGTTCAAAGGGTCTCCTATCTTGAGAATCGGGAAAACAATGCTGAGGTTCCATTCATCGGACATACTTTCTTCCGACCATATTTTACATATGAGTTGGTGCATGTTCCTAGCCATGTCATCGCCTGTCGCTTTGAATAGCTAGGTGGTTAGGCCATCTGCTCCAGCGGCTTTGTTGGATCTAAGCTCAGATATGGCTATCTTCATATCATCCATGTCGGGTAGACGGAATTGTTGGTCTTTACCGTCCAGGTTGAATGGTTCATTCTGCCTGACAGCGGGATTTGATTCGTCATTGTCGTTAAACAGTCTGCAGAAGCAGTGCTTCCATATTCTCAGCATCGACTGCGATTTTGTTAAAATTTCAGAACCTCATTCCTGCTGTAATATATCTCTATTCCCTCAATCGCGCTCTTCTCTTGCTATATCTATTTTCTCCTGAGAAGCCGGTGTTCGTCAGCAGATATGGTCATTCTTTGCAGCGCCTCACCGCTTTGTATGCCTCCTGTTACGTTGCATGTGCTTGCCGGCACTCGTCGTCGAACCAGGGGTTTTGTTATGGTAGTCAAGTGAAACCAAGCACCTCACCGGAGGCGTCTCTGATGGCTTTTTGGCATTGCTGCTACTGGTCTTCAATGCTTGATGCTGGCTGCATAGAACCTCTTGAGAGATTGAGAAAGACTCGATCAAAGAAGAATCTGGTGATCTCTTGCGATTTTAGCTGTCCGACGTCAAACTCCTCACAAAATTTATTTGTTTTTGCGGTGTTCGGGTTATCCGAAGCCGTACCTTGGCTATAACAAGGTAGTGGTCCGAGTCAATGGACCAAAACTACTTAGTCAAAGAAAATCATTCTTAACACTTCTTTTTGTTTAAATTATTTCGATGCCAAAGATGGATATTCTCCAAGGTTTTCGTTTTGAATAGTAGACATAGCTGCCATTTGGTCTCGTCCAGCTTGCTGATCTTATTCAAGTCGGAAGATTTGCCACCTAAAATAGGAATTGAATGGATTTACCACTCGTTGTATTGGAAAAAGAATATTGTTTAAGTCGTTAAGGGAAAACAACAGTTGTACGATCTTAACATCCTTGTCTTGCCGTCGAAGCATATAATACAAATCAAATCTGCCAAAGAAAGCGTATTTGTATCGATAGGTAAAGTTTATCGATTACCTATTTAGAGCAGCATCTACCGCTCTGTTTGCAAGCCGACAGTCTGAGGAAATTGAAGGTGTCACTGACTTAGATTAATTAATTAAAATTATTGTTAATTAGAATTATCCGTCAAATCTCTCTGAGGCCTGACGCCTTTACCACATTTACACTAACTTTAACCAGAAGATGTTGAGTAGATCAAAATGTAATTTTTTCGAAACCAACTAGTACTGATAGTGAAAAGTGCGGATAGGTTTGCCAAAGCAAGTCTTGGAGTCTCATTTTCTCTGTCACCGTATACCGACACCGAATACGATCTGACATGTAGTTAAAATTTCTTTTTAAAGTCAAGCAGACCAGAGTGGAAGCATGAAGAGCAAACTATTTGACTGCTTCTTACTGGAGTGACCAGATTCATCAATGTCGTTTCTCCATCCGTAAGCGTATGTATACGTATGTTGCAAACATCGGAGTTGGAAACTTGCTTGTAAAACCACTACTAAATAAGACCGTAGTTATATCATACTCGTATTTGGATCCTAATTGCTATGACGATTTGCGTGTTAATTCTATTAAAAGCAATATAAGGATATGCAGCAGGAATGTGCATACCTTAATGATACCTTTGTGAAATATGATGCAGATGGCACCGCATTACATACAATTTTAAGAACTGTACAGTGCTAGGGTACAAAGTGCAATTTAACTTATTAACTGTCAGCCTCACCTGGAAGTGGTGTACCCTGCTTTAGACTGACGAGGCTCTGGCGACCGAGTAGGGGTGGTGTAACCTCCAATCCGCCCCAAGAAAACGATATGACCAAGGAAATTACGTGGCCAACGAAGGGCAACGAGGAAGAAGACACCGCGGATACGGTAAACAGTACAATGTGTGACGGTTAGTGCACTCTGTATACCAGAGTACATCCACCGACCGTTTTTCATACGCCGATGTTTGTAGTATTCTGTTACCTAAGTAAGCGGGAGTGAAATCTTGTTGAAACGGCTCTCGGACAGTTAAAACCTTGGCGGCCTCCAGAAACGCTCAATGTTTCGTCGCCATTAAGCTGGTGGTGTTGGTAGAAATGTAACATTCCTGTTCAATACCGATCTGGCTTTAGCACAAGACCTCATGTCATGGCTTCACTGCTTTCGCAGATAAACATGGAATCATTAGGAAACTACATATCGGAACATTGATAACAATCTAAAGTGGGGACCCAATAGAAATGATTACAAACAAAAACTTAAAACAAAAAACGGGGTACACGAGGAGAAAGAAATGAATCCTTCTAGAGGAGTTCCAGGGTGCAAAGGTCACCAGCAGAGCAATCGCTAGCGCCACAAGTGAGCAAGTAGGTTTACTCGGTACTCCCAGTTTATGCGGCACCTGAAGTGCAAGCAACCACCTAACCGTCGGCCTTCTACAGAATGGAGAACAAATGAAAGCTTTGGTAAATATGCTGAAAGGTGGTTAGAGCCGCGTCATTAATCAACAAATGAGATACATCATCGAAAGCATTAAAGCTCTTTACGAGCTGTCAGCCATATAGATGCACGATGACATGGCCAAAAAGGTCATACACAAAAGCAATGCCTCGCAGACATCTCTAGGCTAGGCCCAGAACCAATCGGAGAAACCCCTAGTTCCAAAAGGCAACATAAACCGCCCTCAGATGAGCGGATTAAGGCACTCCGGAACAAAGCCGACCCATAGAGTGTGGAAATAGCAGAGAGACTGGGACCGCTAAAGCTAAACAGACCACAAGCGACCTCATACAGATATTAATCAATGTCAACAAGGCCCGGTCAAACGTCCCGAACTGTCTTACGCGGAAGCACTCCGCAGAGTTAACGAGGATCCCAATATATGCCGTCTCGGTGAATCAGTGACGAAGATCAAACGAACGCAGACAGCCAAGCTGTTATTCCAGCTAAATGAAACCAGTGGAAAAAAAGAGCAATTGAGGGGAATAACAACCGAAACTCTCGGCACGGATGCGGAGTTCCGTACGCTAACACACCGAACCACCGTAGAAGTCAAGAATATCGATGAGGTTACGACAAAGAAAGATATCTGCGAAGCGACTAAATGTCATGAGCATAAGGAGGGCCTACAGTGGCACGCAAATCGTGACGATAGGATTATTTGAAGAAAGTGCAAGTGTTATGTTGAAGGTGAGTAGAATCAAAATTGACTGAGTGAATTTGTACGGGTTGCACAGAGCTAACAAAATGCTTTAGGTGCCTAGATTTTGACTAAATGGCGCGTCAGTGCTGTGTAAAAGATGTGGGGAAGAAGTTCACGTGACCAAGAACTGTACAAAGGACCCAATATTGTTTTTGGTGCATAACGACCGACCCGAAGAACGTAATATAACCTTGATTCAACAAAATGAAAATTGTGTCTCGTTTTGACCGATTGTATAATTTATGATGCTCCTGTATGAAAGGAAAGGATCCTTTACCTAATCCTAGGCCTCAACTAACAAGGCTCTTTAGTTAGCCCGATCTTTAGCTAATTACCTTCAGTTCTGTACTCGAAATCGGTTGAATTCTACTTTTATTTGTGCACGACACCTAATGTTAAGTCACTCTTTACTGCGGGCTGCAGCTTTGATGTCCATTTGCGCTACATATCCCACCCGACTGATGCGCAGTTTTCTGACTAGTCCATAATTGCTATACAGCTCGTAGAGTTCGTCATAAAATCTTTTCCTTCAAAGTATAACAACATAAACGGGATGGAAGGTGGGCTTCTCTCTACACATTCCGACATCTAAAGCTAATTAAAAATCGGCCAGATTCATTTCCCATCGACATCGTAAACTTAACCCCAATTGGAGACTTAAAACTAAAAGATTTCCCAATTTTTCACCTCCTGTTTATGTCCCTAAGCAACCTTCTTCACATCTTCCCACAAATGCACCAATATTAACGCGTTTTAATTTAACCCCAGGCTCTGATATTATCATTGTTCAACTGCCCACACTCAATCCAAGGAATACTAACTGCTTTCTCAATTTTAATCTTTCTACAGGAGCCTAATATCCAAACTTTATCAGCTCGTATATTTTAAATCTTAAATCGCTCCTAGTTCAACTTCTTCTATTTTTGATCCTCTTTCGTCACCAAACGTTAAATTGATCCAAAAGAATCTCTTAGCTCTCTCTAGGCTAAGGGATAAAAAGATATACGAAAATGTACGTCTTTTTCTCGCATAGCTTTACGATAAATTCGGCTTTCTTTGCTTTGATAGAAAAACCAAAACCAAGTATTATGGGCTCCACCCAACAGGAAGGCCTTCCTACTGATATAACTAATCTCAGGAAACTTTCAACACACCTCCTCAGAAGGTTTCCGATGACCTCGCTACTTTCCGCAGCTATATTTGCTTTAAACGATTTTCTCACCTTCAGTGTAGCCGACCTAACTATAACAATTTTTTTCGCTCCTAACTTGCCTTCTTTGCCTGCATTCTTCCAGCACTCTCCTGATTATCCACACAACAAACTACCTCATACATTTTACTACCAAAACCTAAGACGTTAGCACTCTAAAGCTTGTGTTGTTTTGTCTAAATCTTATGATTCCATTTTCTTATCCTGTTCGAAGAATAGTTACAAAATCTCAATGATGAATTTTTACACGGGCCAGTTTCAACCCCGTTTTTTGTCACTTCAGGTGTCCCACAAGGCAGCTATCTAGGTCCCCTCTTCTTCATTTTAACTACAAACGATCTTGAGAGGTTTATTAAAGACTGTGTTCCATTCATTTACGCCGGCGATACTAAGTTCTACAAAACTATTTCTTCACACCAAGACCCTATTCTCCTTCAAGAAAACCTCGACAGGTTTTTCATAAGGTGTCTAAAAAATTGCTTTGAGCTATGACTTTGTCACGTAAGTCCAATCAATCTTCTTCTCAACTTTATTTTCTGCATGACCAACCTGTACCTCTAGTTCAATCCCTTCGTGACCTTGGAATACTATATGATAGAGAGATAATCCTTAAAGCCAACTCATCACTTGGTTTTATCAAATAATGGTCTAAAGTCACTTTACATTACCTTTGTTCGGCCCCTTCTCGAATATGCCAGCCAAGTGTGGTCCCCCTTTCAGCGAGTTCATATAACCCGAATCGAGAACATTCAACGTCGTTTTCTTCGATTTGCACTCCACTCCATTCATCGACTGCTTTCTTCTTCTGTGGATTGCGTTTCCCTTTACTGTTCTATTTTCCAACTTCTTATTGTTCCAATGAACCAATCTCCCACATGTTCCATAAGATAAACTCAAACCTCTCCCTTTTTGATATTAACCTGAGCGCTTCCCGTCTTAAACTTGATCTCCCCTCCTCCACCATTCCCTTACTACCTAACCCTTATTTGTTGTAAGTTTTTAGGTTAGTTTTTCGCTTGTTTTAAGCGAAATAAATGGGGGCGTCAGCGAAAACTACTCAATGACCTGCAAATACTCGCACAGTATCAGTAGGTCCATTGGCGATTTGATGACATATCTTCGCGAAAAATGGTACTTTATTCTACGCCAATCTGGCGAAATCCAGACAGTTGCACTAGATATTTTTAGACGTTTGGCAGAGTTGGGCATCAGGTTATTTAGTCAAAAATGCTTGCATTCGGGACCGATAGAACTCTTCTTCAATGAATTAGAAATAATCTCTCGAAGCTTTCAGTCCTAGTTGTCTTGGATGTATTTTTTTAAGTCAATCCACAGAATACAGATGCGCTTCAGGGCTGCGGTTCTGTCTGCGACATTAATTTTAATTTCCATCAATAATCTCTTGGCTGCTGCTTGTAATCCAATATATTCATTTCATTCATTTCGTGTGGACGTGCAGTAGAAGGTGGCTCTGCACGTTAGGTTAAACATTGTGAAGACGTTTTCTTTTGGATATTTTAGCCTTAGTTGTTCGATCTGACCGAATTCAGCCATTACACGGTAGATTTCTTTCTTTACGGCGAGCGATCGGTGAAGGCTGAACACAGATTTTATGCATTCTTCCTTTTATATTGAATGAAGCACTGATGGTGGAATAGCGATAAAACAAAGTGAGACAGGAGACATTACGTCGGTGTTCAGGGGTGTCAATTGACTGACTAATATTAGTATCACCTATGAGTTTTATCGCACCATTTTGAATCATATCTAGCAGGTGCAGATATACTTCATTTGGTCAGATAAATGCCTTATATATCGAGGCCAAATCAGAGTGGGTGAAGTATTCTTTACATCGCTTTAGGAAACCTAGACATTTCACCACTTTTGGTGACATCAAACATGTGGTCATTCACACAAATGCCGAGAATGGAAAGTTTTTCGATTTCAACGATGCAACTTCATGAACTGCAGCATAGATTATGACTGGGTATTTAAATTTCGTTTTAATTTCGCGTACAGCATTGTACTTTTTAAGAATTTAATTGAACTCTGTTGATAGTTCCTCAATACCGAAATTTAATGAGCTTGACATACACTGACGGTGACAGACAAGAGATCATTGATAAAATTGAAAAAGAGTTTCGGAGACAGAACCGAACCCTGGGGCACACCAGCATTTATTCTGTGAATATTAGATTTGAAATCATCCAAGTTAGCTTGGATTGAACCTTCCAAAAAGGTAGTTTCTAATCCTTTAAAGAAGAGAGTCATCAACACGAAATGCAAGCATTTTCAACAAAATAGCCTGATGACAAACTCTGTCAAATGCCTTAGAAATATAGAGTGCCACTATCGTCTTTTCGCCAGATTGATGTACGCTTTACTTCCATTTTTTGGGGAGATATGCCATTGAATCACCCGTAGACATGTTAGCATGAAAACCGTATTGCCGGTAATTGAGAAGTTTTCGTGTTTCGAGATATTTCATGAGCTGATGTCTTATCAGTATCTCCATGACCTTGGAAAGAAGGGATATAAGTGCAATGGATCTGTAAGAGCAGAGAGAAAAAGATTCGCCTTTTTAAGGGACGGACTAGACAAATGCTCCTAAAGAGTAGGATTAATGAAAAAGCTTACGCAGGGGTTTTGAAAGCGTGAGAGAACACCTCTTCAGAAGATGTGAAAATATACCATCTGGACCAGCAGATTTGTAAATGTTAAGACCACTAAGTACTCTTCCTACTACACTAGTGCAAAAGTGGATCCACTTTATTGAAAATTCGATGACTTAAGTGTACAAGATGCACAAAGCACAATACGGAAGTATTGAAATGGCCGCATATAGTGAAGCAAGCAGACTGATCCAAAGAACTGCCAGCTGGTATGCCATTATACTAGGTGAAGTGAAAAGTAACCCTCTTGACCGCCAGAATGCGCTGCTACTGCAAAAAAGGTTATGGTGCCTTGAAGTCCGCTCATATTTAGGCAGACATGCCAAATTTCAGTGCGATACTGTCTTTAGTTTTGTTTTGACAGGTGATTGTCGTTGACGTGTTTGGCATCATGTTGAGTATTGACAAAAACGATTTTCGTTCTCTCATAAAACATTATTTTTTGAGAGGCAAAACGGTGAAGGAAACAAAAGAAAAGTTGGATATTATGGGGCTAATGCTCCGTCAGATTACACCATCAAATATTGGTTTCGAAAGTTTCGTGGTGGCCGCAACTCCACTACCGATCAAGTCCGCAGCGGCAGGCCCTCCGATGCGGTTAACAGAGGTAAATGTCAAAAAAAAAATACATGAAATGGTGTTGGCTGACCGGAAAGTGAATGTGCGCGAGCTAGCAGATACCACAAGGATTAGTACTGAACGCACCCCATATTTTGGGCAATATTCTGCATATGAAAAAGTTAGCCTGCCGCTGGGTGCCGCGCATAATCACTCCTGACCAAAACCACGAACGCGAAAGCACTTCGAAAGAGTGGACTTGCTGATGCGGAATCGGGCGGACATCGGCATCGAATGGTAACTGTCGAACACCAGAGAACAGAATAAGTGCCCGGCAATGGACTGAAGCCGAAACGAGTGCTCCGAAGCGGCCGAGGGAGGACCGATGGGTCGGAAATTTTATGGCGTCGGTTTACTGGGATTGTCATGGCATACTCATCGTGGACTACGTCAAAAAAGGAAAAACCATCAACGCGAGTATTACTGTGCATTATTGGAGCGATTGATGGCCAAAATCGCTGCAAACGGCCTCACATGAAGAGAAAAAAATTTTGTTTTTGCAAGACAATGCACCGGCGCACAAGAGCATCGCAACCATGGCTAAAATTAATGACTTGCGGCTTCAATTGCTGTCGCATCCACCGTATTCGCCCGATTTGGCTCCCTCGGACTATTATCCCTTCCCAAACCTCAAAAGATGGCTCATCAACAAAAAATTCAGCTCACGCAGTCATCGAAATGTTTTTTCATTCCCAAGGGGGTTATTTTTCACCCCACCTAGTATGTCAAGTGCGCCTTGGGATAAAAGATGAGCAGAATTTTGAATGTTTTTGACTAACGACCGAGCATTTCTATCACATTGCCTCAGTTTGTGTTCGCATTGAAATTTCACACGGCAGTCATTTTTGGCTCGTTTGAACTATTTTTGGTTTTCCTCTATCGGGTTGATCTTGTAAGACCGACAAAAAATATTTCTCTAACCTTAAAGCCTCCTTACAGGTCGAGTTGTACCATCCCTTTTCTTTTGGTTTGATGGTCTTCATCCGATGAGAGATAAAGGATGTCATTCCAAAGAGAATGGTGTCTGCGATCATATCAGTGGCGGCATCTACCTCGTTATCGAGGAAACATAAAGATCAGTTAAAATTCTTAAAGAAGTTGTTAAGACCGCTCCAATAGACTTTCTCGTATTGCTAAGTAGTTCTTTTAGGAATCTTTTCTCTAATTGTGTGGTCGGTGTACGAGAAATCAGTTGATATGAATCACCGATTCGACGATCCTAGAGGGGAGAGCACATCAACGGTGTACTTATTAGAGTGAGAAGTTAAAAACTAGTCCAGGGTCTTGAGGGTATGACTATAAATGTTTTGTATTCTCGTGGGCTTATTTGCAAACTGGGTCAATTTGTTTTTCGCAGCAAAGATCTCAACCCAACGTCTTTCGGGTATTGTCTATGGATCTCTAAGCCATCCAAAGTTGTGTAGATATACTAACATCGCCCGTAATAACGATTTTAGTATAAAGATACGGGGATACAATTCTTTGTATGGAGCCAGGGGCTTCTGCAAGTAATGGATAATCTGATTACGAATATGGAATTTTAAGCATATGAAATTGAATTCTGGACTGGAACATGCTTCACATTGTCGTGGAGTTTGGTAAGCTTCATCACTATGCACGTAAATGACGAGTGAAAAGAATGACACTAATATTCGACAGATATCTTCAGATTTGTGTGATCTGAGAGCTGTGTTTCCTTAAATACTAAAACGGCTGGACTGTATTAACATACGCGGACGTACGTAGAAATGTGATTACTTTTTAGCATGCACAAAAAGCACAAATATCGATGATGCTAAAAAGACGAAAGTCGGTCTGACGAATGGAGCCTCAGCAATATATGTCAGATCTTAAAGAAAGCAGACACTCATATCTGTGCAAAGTATAGGTGGATCAGACTCTTCCATATAGTGTCCACTATCGACAAGGTTTTTGCATTTCGGCAGGTCTTGGACGAAGCATACCTACTCAATCAACAGAACAAAGCTATTGTATTGAGGTATTTGTAAATATTGAATTTGAAGATAGGTCCAGCGGTAAGCGATTGATAAACGGCATATGTTACATTCTGTTGTCGAGAAAGAATTCAACATCGATAACATAAGCAAAATGTCACAATAGACAGGTATAACCTTGAGATAATCATTGACCTTGTGATCCGCTCAACAGTTAATGTGAACAACTACACCACCATAAAGATCATTTGCAGTATACTTCTTAACAAATGAGTAGCAGAGCTGTCCCTTGGATAACCGAAACAGTGCTCTATAACACATTACTCATCCCAGTTATCTTCAATGGAGGGATAACATGATTTTATCAAAAATGGATGAAGAGGAGCTTGGTCGCCTTAAGTTAAAGATGATTTGTGTGCTTTATGGTCCAGTCTGCATCGGCAACCATTGTAGAAGGAGATTTAACCAAGCACCAAGTCATGGTGCACAATGTCATGGACTTAGTTAGAAAATACAGCAGAGGAAGACTCATTATCAGTCGCCATACGCAAATGGGGATGGAACATATACATATCTCGTAAAATAACACCTGAATTTGAAATTTTAAGGAACTAAAGCTATCGTTAAACTGTCTTAACACTCGGCTAGGTTTCCACTTTCATACGAACTTAGGTTTTTGGGATACATAAAGACTTAATGTTCAATATTCAAAGATAAGAACATTCTCGCTGCCTTTCAGTAGAACAAACTTTTGTCTATTTTTTGACTGTCGGAACTTCACTGACATATTCGTATTTTGAAAAAAATTGTGATAGCATTTTGGGCCACCAATTCTGTAAACACGAATGAATTCTGACTGATATGCATAGCCTTTTCCCTTTAAGGGATTACTCTTTCCCATATGGGATACATATACGAGGGACTTTTTTTATTTAACCTCAATGTTGCAGACAGAGAAACTGATAATTTCTAGCTTTTGATGGAATTTGTTTCACAGACTTAAAATATTCAAATTTGACAAGTTGATTTCTGAAGTGGCAACCTCGATGTACAGGTAGATAATACAAATCATTCCCAAGTCTGATGTTCTTTTTGATTTTTGGTTGCTTTAGGCGAAAACAAAAACAAAAAAAAAAATATTTTTCAGGTGGAAGCTGTCAGTGTGAATCATTGGGCATGTCAAACAAACTGAAATCGAAACATGAGATGTCAATAATGATACCGCACAAATGCCTGAACACTGCTGAACTTGACATTTTCATTTGTAAGAGCAAACCAAAGTGACGGAAGGTGTCGACTACACAAAGTCATACGCAGGCCTCGTCTTGTCCTTTACGCTTTCATCCAAGGGCTGCCACAATTGAATTGGATTCCTTTGGCTGGTGTAGAGTTCATAATTGCATAAAAGGACAACAACTGTTTTTAGTCTATAGAAAAAAAAAATATTTTTCCTCTTTCCTTGACATTTAAGTGCAAATAAGTAGAAAAGAAAACAAGCAGCCAATAAAGAGGCACTGTAATGGAAAATTGAAAAAAGTTTTTTTTTTTTTTTTTTTTTGCCTGAAACAGAGCAGAATGTAAGTGTTTGTTTGTGACAAGTTTTTAGAGGCGCAAAACTTGGCAAGCTTGTTCACGTAATTACTGTTTTGCAAATTGTTTGTTAAGAGAAAAGTTTAAAGAGCAACACTTTTTGTTAAGTTCCATCGAACAATTGAAAAAATAATTTTTCAGATGGTTTCAATAAGAATTAATGTAAGTTTCATAGTTTGTTGCATAACTCCGATAAGTTGAGTACCCAGTTTACTTTTTGTATATACAAAAAGTTAAAAACTGTTTCAGAGGTTTCGTGGGGTATACTCATCTGAACTGCCAGAAGGAGCATTGACAATAGGAATAATAGTCGGATTAAAATACTTCGAAGCTAAATAGCATTGAATGGAAGAAGTAGAGACAATGCAAGATATAATGTACATACGAGCACTTCACATGCTTTGGGACGCACTACATAGGATGGTGGACATAGTACCAGGTGCAGATTCAGCAAAGAGTCGGAAATAACCTTGCAGAAGCCTTGGTCAAGGCAATAGTTTTCTCTGTTTGGCACCTTATATGCGTCTTTTCTATATTCACCGCTGAATGAAACTGATTAATAGTGGCTTTCAATGTGCTATCAGAAACGCCACAACTTCTGTGTTGGGCTTCACCGGACTGCTAGCAATAAGTACTTGCTTTGACGAAGAATACCGAAAAGCACAAGAAGCTGAACAAGAAGCGTACAAAACGGTGCCGCTGGTAAGCGTATGGACGATGATAGCCAAAACTTTATTCCACCTAATATGACTGGTTATCGGCTCAGACTCATTTATCAGATCTGATCAGAAGATTGTTAATCTGATGAATGAAATTTTAGCATCGTTTTCCTGCTCCACAAAAATAGAGTCAACTGTAGAGGCATAAGTCTCCTTAACAACCTGATTGGCCTTTATTAGTGTAATTTTAGACCAGGAAAGTCTACATTTCTGGAAAAAAAAAACTTCTCATTTTGGTATCTCTGCTGAACTCACCTATCTGTGCGGACTAACGATGTAGAATGCCAGCTGTAATGTGACTTTCTTAACTAATAAGTCAACACCCGAAGTAAAATCTTTTAAAAGTCTGTACAACTACTAGCGAGCGCCGATTGTGTTGGCATAACGGGCGGGACTCAAGTATATATATAGTTGGACCGAACGTAACATTCGGCAGCTAAATAAATAAATAAATAAAATAAATATTTTGGCGCAATAGCCCGGTGTGGGCCAAGGCCTAGCTTCTCGCACTCATTTGTGTTTCTGAATATGTGAATTTTTACACTCCTGAGCAGGGCCTACTGTTTATTGCCGGTTCCGAACAGCTCTCCTGAGAAGCTTTTTCATAGGTAGAACTTTCGAAGGTTTGCCATTGTTCGCCGAAAGCGTAATGACGATTTTAAAAAAAATTGCTGTTGTGCTCCTATCGGGATTCGAACTCAGGTAGGTGGCGTGACAGCCAGTAAGTCAACAATCACACCATCGCCACCACCATTCGACAACTAAAACTTCGACGTAATAAGGGGCATTTTCTATATTGGCTGTGCAATCAATTCTACCAAAAACCAATCAGTGGAAATAAAATCGCTGTTTCTATGGGCTAAAAAGGCAATTGAGTTACAAGGTCCAAACCCGAACAACTAAGAAAATCCTATATAATACCTAAATCAACCCTGTACAACTTTATGTCGCTTAGACGTGGAATCTTTCGAAAGCGAATGAAGATATCCTCTGTTGTATTGAGAGAAAAATTCTGCGTAAAATATTCAGTCCCATTTGGATAAGACGAGTCAACATTCTAGAAACCTCGCCTTAGGTCCACACACATGATGAATGGGTTCCGAAGCGACTTGGATTGCGCAACAAGAAGCAGCTAGCTAAGGATTGAGCTGACTGGTGAAGCTTGTTAGTTGGCGTCAAGGAACACCCGGAACTGTAGCCACAGCTAAGTGAGTAATAGTGAGTTGTTTGCGGATAAATATATGGTATATTGTAGCTTTCCTTATATTCCTTACTTACTAAGATGAGTCTAAATTCTTAAGTAGGTCAAAACTCATACAGCGGCGGAAGCCTGAACGATTATTAAGCGGGTAACAGCTGACTGTTAAAAATATGAATTGGGCTAGAAGTCCAACGTAGCATGTTCACGTTAAGCGGTTGTTATACCTTCTATTGGTGGTCCACGAAACTGCAAGATAGATCCCTATACTATATGCTGCAGCAGCAGATCTCCACATATGGTTGTGGTTATTGAATGCTTTTTTGGCATATTTAATGCCCAAGTCTGAAAAGGGCTTCCGAATTATTTGTAAGATTTTCTTATGTAGATGTGGCGGCGAAAGAACTCATTAACATAAGCACTCATGGGCTCGTGCAGAGCTCTTGTCATCAAGGCTTAATTCGTTAACATCAGCTAACATCTGTTCCTCTATGGCGCTATCGCTCTTTACACATTCTGTTTCTTTGCATCGTCATCTTTCAACACAAGTTTTTTGGTGCTCTTTTGAGGAAACCTAGGATATTATAGGATGGGAAACTTATAGGACTTGATCATAAGTACCTTGCTCATAACAAGAGTTCCGAGTCAGTGTTGGCCTCTTGAAACGTTCGGACATCCAGAACACAGTAGGGTCGCCTTGTATCAATTTCAGTGTGATCTGTTTGGATGGTTTAAGATTAACCAGCAGGTCATTTCATCTCATCTCACGTCATGTATACCAAAATTTGAGAACCGCGTGCTTCCTACGGTAACATTTCGTCCTGAAGCGCAAACGATAAGCCTTCAGACTACATTCAGTAGAAGTCTGTAGTTCAGTAGTTTTTATCAACTTAAGATGTTTTTTTATCCTAGTTTCGTTTGGGATGGTTTTAGGATCTCTTACTTAGGATATCTTGTCAAAACAGTCCTTGGTGCTACCGTCTCTTGCCTTCGATGGGGCGGGCGATAAGAGTAGGCGCTCATTTACCTGACTGAATTTCAAAATTCCTTACTTAAATTTGTCTATAACGATGGACCTGCACTCAAATGTCCTCTGTCTGTTTTCTCGGTAGCAAACGCCATATTTTTTATATTTCTTTCATCCAGATCCATTCAATGAAACTTTTTGGATCCGCTTTGTAGCAGGCCAGTTATTCCAAAGTTGTTTTGGCTGCACTGCATTGAACTAAGTGTGTCCGATTTTTTTGTCGCCAGTCACATTAACCAAACATTGTTTTTGGAAAATTGTCTGGGATCAGACCTTAGGGGTTAAAAGAGTTTATATCCACAAAAGAATATATTACAGCTATCGTCCTGACCCCAAGAATCGTCAATATAATTCACGAGGCTCTTTACCATATATACGATCTTTTCCATCTCTCTGAACTTTCCCAACTTTCCTTTGAAAAGATGCTACAACATTGACGATATACAATATAATCTACCAGGTGTACCGGTATGAGCGTTTTTATTCAAAGTATTGGCCATTACTAGCTACACATTTTCCCCTTCTTTCAGGCAATTTAAGTATTCCACGCCAATAAAAGTGTTCGTCTTTTGAAGCAAACCAAAAAGTCACCCAATTTTCGACTTCCTCGTAGGATTCGAAGTGCTGCTCAGCTAATGCGTGTCCCATCGATGAAAACAAATAGTAGTCGATGAATACGGCGGGTGGGGTAGCAGCTCTCAGCCAAGTGCTTTGGTTGTATCCTGAACCAGTTTTACTTTGTGTGCAGGTGCATTGTTATGGAGCAAAATTACCTTGCCGTGTCTTCTGGCCCATTCTGGTTGTTTTTCGATTAATGCATGGTTCAAATTGATCATTTGTTGTCGATAGCGATTTGTATTATAGATTTCATCAAGTTTTAGGAGTTCGTGGTACACCACACCTTTCTGTTCCCACCAGACATACATCAATGTCTTCTTGCCGAATCGATCCGGTTTTGCAGTCGAAGTTGATGATTGTCCGTTTCTTCGATTCTGAAAATAAATTTATTTTCCATCGCTAGTAACAATTCGATACAAAACCGATTTTTTTTTTTGTGTCTTTAAAGCAAAATTTCACAAGTGGTTTTTCGTTCTTCCATCTGTCTTTCATTCAATTCATGTGGCACCTATTTTCCAGACTTTTGGATCCTTTCCATAGCCTTTATACGGTCAGAAATTGTTTGTTGTGCAACATTTAACATTTCTGCCCTTTGTTTTTGACCCAAAGTGTCATCTTCTTTCAATATTGTCTTCCACGTTCTTCATTTCTTACATCAAAATCGTTATTTCTGAACCGTTGATACCATCTTTTGCATGTTGCTTCTGATACAGCATGATCACCATATTCCTCGACAAGCATTCGATGCGACTCTGCAGCACTTTTGTTCAAATGAAAACAAAAAGAAAAGTGAAAAGAGGAAAAGTGCTCAAAGATCAACTGCATTAGTTCTGTTGCCACCGAGGATACCAGAAATGGCGTGAAAATTATGAATTTGCCGCCCGGGCTCTGTTAAATTTTTACTTTTACCTGAGTCCGGTTAGCTTCTTCAGATAGTTCCTCCTGTAAATATTACCTCCAACGACTTGTGTGCATCGACTTTAGTGACAACTCTTTAGTATGCCGGCTTTTTAAAGTGTCATAAACCAATCTACTAATTTTCATACACATAAATATCCCGCTTACTATTTCATCCCTTTCTTTTCTCCAACTATAGTACTTTCCTAACAGGACCAAACTATTGTGCTAAACAGAAACAGAGTTCGCAAACCTGGCTCATTATCTACGAACGCACTCAAAAAGGATGCCAAACTTAAAAGTACGCCCCTTGGCTTTCGTTGGTAAATTTAAAACACCACTAAGTACTGTCAAATGCACATCTTCCTCAAATGCTATTTATTATATTTTATGGAGTCCTTTCCTTATTTGTATATTACCCGGATGTGCATAAGGATATGCAAAGGATATGTCTAGCTTGCTGTTACCAGTATCTTCGTCGTAGTCGTTCCCGTCGACGTAGACAACAGTATTGAGGAGCTACTGCAACCAACTACTGTAGTCGTATGTGTTCGAAATAATGGCACACAATTTCCCAGTTGACGTCGAAGAGAAAACCTTTACAAGGATATGCATCATATGCACATACTATGCACTGTGCACTGTGCACATACCTCTAGGTATGTGGGTATAAATAGCCCACTACCACAAGTAGCAGCTGTCTACGCGACAACACACCATGTTGAAGGATGTGAGCGTTTTCGAACTTCTCTACTGTGCTTGTAAAATTATTATGCAATTCAGCAGGGCTTACATTGTAAAATGGATGGTGGGCTAAGTATACGACCAACCGGCTGACGATTGTGCTGGCACACATGCGAAGCGCCCCATTTGCATATCCATTATTTGCGATCAATAAAATATCGAAACGAATTTTCAAATAAGAGCGTGAAGCTCTTTCTTACCTACTCGTATTTGGACGTAACAAAATAGGTAACGTTCCATCGAAATACGTGTATTCTCATCTATGAGGTGGAAGTGCGATTACCCTCTGGATTGTCATAAGGATAAGATAAACTTTGGAAAGTAGTAGCCATAAAGTCGAAAGTTCTGTGTCACGTCTTGATAAGTATAGGAACTATTACCAAAAATTGCATTTTGTTGTTTCAAACTTGTGTGCACAATGTCCTTATTGTTTATATGAATTCACAAACATAATATCCAAAGCGTCATTCCAATCTGCAACTATTTTTACCAAGTTTCTTTTGCGGAAATGTAATAAGTTATGTATTAGCTACATATCTTACTCTTTGACTTTTGAAAAATTCCACTTTTTTAATTCATTGGACTCAGGTTTAAGCCCGAAGCACTTCCTCCCGATTCAGGAACAAGTTAAATATTAACTCAACATATATATATTTAAAAAGACTCTCATTAAAAGTATTTATGTATCCATAATGGCCGAATAGTTATTACCTCTAACATAAATGCCCGTTTCAAGACGTAATGAGCTTTCTTTGGCCATCCTCATCCTCATGTCATTAGATGACATTTCTTTCTCTGAACCTTTTCTATTCTGAATGAACTTAATCGTATGTTTGTTTGCTATGGGATCCACTGATTCAGCTTTGGATTGGAAGCTAAAAAGCCAACTATCATAGTAACAGCTCTCTGTGGAGCCCATTATTAAAAAATATGTCTTCGCAGAAGCAAAGCTTTGACTGCCTTTGGGTGTTTCCTACTTTCTTTCTTGATAGTTCCACTTCCAACTTCAAACTACATCAAAACTGAAGATATCCCCGTCACTTCTCTAAGAGTTAAGTTCTATTTTTGAATGAACATTTGCTGATCAACACGAAAGGTCACAGCAAGATGCCTAAATATCATAAGTGATTCTCTTGTCACTATATCCATGCTTGACATGACGGATCAGTTCAACATTTAGCTTTGTTAAGTACAGGGAACATGTCTAACGTTCAATGGAGTTGTGCTCAAGGTAACTAAGGCTATCAGGAATAGTGATACCGATCTCTACGTGTAAGCTCCTCTTCGAGCTAGATGCCATTCAAACATCAAGCAAGTGTCACCTCTGAGCTCCATAGGCAACCAACCTTGCTACGAGGGAACTTGGGTCCCAACTAACAAGCCTCTTCACTTATCCCGGTCTGTAACTAACTGCCTACAGTTGCGCACTCCAAGTCGGTTAAGATCCCTTTCCAATTGTTTGCGCTGCCTAAGGTGAGGTTTTTTTTCTGCGAACCGCAACATTTGCTCTACATATCCTAGTTCACTCCGACAACTGATGTGCAGTTTTGTGACTATGTATAATTCTTCGTTAAACCTTCTTCTGCAAATTCCGTCCATGCTACAATACCTTAGAGTAGGACTGAGATGAAAAAGGTCATATACAAACAGAATCTCCTTAGTTCTTCGAGATAATCAGTTGCCTGTCCCTTATTACCTCGAAATTATAACTGCCGACTGTGACGTTCTGTCGAATTCGTGTCCCTTCTTGTTGACAGCTTACGTGTACTTGATTATGCTCTCGTTTACGCTTAAAAAATTTTGGCAGCTTCCGTTTCAATAACAGCGAACGCACCGGTGAGAACCCATTGTTCTGCCAATTATGGTGATATCATCGGCGTATGCCAGTAGTTGCACAGACTATTAAAAGGTTGTGCCTCCGATGTTGTGAGTTCTACACAATTTTATCAAATATGATGTTAAAGAAGTTAAATGACAGCGCGTCACCATGTATAAAGCCTTCTCCATCGTTCTCCATCGCCATTCTGAACAGACGAAGAAAGTTGGAAGGGATACCAAAACTTGACTTGGATTTACGTTTGGCTTTTTGCAGGATCTGCCGAAGTATGAAGGTTTGGTCGATTGTGGTCCTTACTGTGAGATGTGATGAGGAAACCTTGTGCATGATATAGTGATATTTCGTCCACATGCAGAGTCATAAATCCTAAGTCCGGAAGCAGACGCGTTTAAGCTTTGCTTACCGTTTGCACTACCTAAGATGACTTCCTTTCCTATACTGACATTAAAATCGGCTAGTACGACTAAGGGCCCAACAACCCACCTGCAGATTTGGAGTTCGTTGTCCTTTAAAAGTTTGCGAGGGTTGTTTAAACTGTTAATCTATTTCTATCAGTGGGGATTAGTTTGTTCGTCACATCATTTTAATCCCATCCGTATAGGGTGGGTACAGCCCTATGACAGAGTGGGCCAGTATTATGTTATTGGCCGAGCATGTCCTTGCCATTTTTAATTATAGAGGACCAAAACTGGGAGATAAGGTAAGCACTTTGCTTCACTTCCAAGTGAATCCAATCCAAATTTGATTCGATTGATTCGATCTCTGTCTGAGTGGTCTTTCTCTGTGTGTTTTCCTTTGGTGATGAATTTGAGGACTCTTTAACTTGGCGCGCTATTAGTTTTATGTATTCACTGACTGACCATCTTACTCCTTTAAATAAGTTCATAACTCTGTAGAACTTATATTGTTCCTGGTTTGATCTACTTCTTGACTGTTCCTTCATTCAGAAAGGGCCATAGATCAACTCAAGTCCATTTCTCTCGAAAGATACCTAAGGAAGCAGTTGTCTATTGCCTATTTTGAATGAGTACAAAATGAAGTTGTCCATCCATTTTATATCATTTCCTGCACACTGTCATCATCTTATGCACAGTGACGGAGGACTAACAATCTTTGTCGGCTCCGAACAGTTGATTTGTAAGAGATTGTCTTATATGCAAACAATTTCAGTATTTTGATTAGCTTTCTGGCTTTGATATTCTCCAAGTTTTGAACTCTGATCCTCTGACTGCGCCACGCCACCTATTAACCATAATAAGAACCTGTTGAAGAATTTGAGCACAACGTTCGCCATGGAACATATGATTTTGAACAAGATACTACGAAAAGCTCTATAGTTGGCGCAAATTAGAAGGCCACCTCTTGCTTCATAGAGAAATTATGCTTGAGATTCCATTCATCGGATGTACCTTCGTCTGACCATATTCAGAAATAAACTAGAGTACCCTTCTTTTTAAAATGTTGCTCATTGTTAAGAAAGTTGAGTAGTTAATGCAACCGGGTAGCAAAATATTAATCAGAATTGCAACAACTGTGGCTCTAATAAGTTCCCATTTAACGCTGCTCTCTCTATCGTTGAATCTCAGCATGCCAATTTCTTAAGCTCTGCTTTGTATATTATGTGTCGTTCTTAAGTGAGTTTACTGCATTTATGAATTCACGAGTATCACTGTGATCATCGGGTTAAGTCCAATACACCAGATGAAGAATTCTGTTTTCAATTATTCTACCAGTATATACATTTACCTAGGTGGTAGCAGTACAGATACTTCTAAAAAGGTATTGAAGTACTCGGTAAGGAAAATCTCTATTATGGTTGCAGAACTTCCTATTAGCATCTCGATTGTCTTTTGGTGTACAGTAAGGGTCTTGCATCTATTCGAATGTCATAAATTAGGCTGAGATCCGCAATATGTGTTATGTTGACAATTCATCTTACTGTCCTATAACTTGGATTGAGCCAGCAGCTTGCCAGTGGGGGTTCCCGATAAGTGCATGAAAAACCCATATTCATACAGGAAAAAATGCCAAGGGAATGCTCGGTCAGTAACATAATACGGGCCTACGACTTTTTAGAGCTCACAAGCCTACAACAACTAATGCCATTGGATAGAAACATATACACTATTGCATCCACTATTGTATTGTATGCAGCCGAACATGCCTCATACAGATATTATTGCCATCCAGGAAGTGCGTTGAGATGGGTTGGACAAAAAGAGGATGAAAGACTATGATATATTGTATGATATACAGTGCTTATTCGGATGCGGCAGACTAAAGCAAGATCCGACGACTGCCAAGAAATCCCTGGATGAAGAATGCCAGCAAGTACATGCAGCTGTACAAGTAACTTTCAAAGCGGCGCGACAATGAAGGATGAGAGCCGCTTGGGAGCTCTCCGAGCAGAAGATCACCGACTTCTCCTGAAGAAGATCAAAGATATTGAGAGGTTCTACTACTGGAATAACATACGAATGCTTAACTAACAGGTAAAAAGGACATGCCATTTGTAGAGATGGAGAAGCAAATCTTGTAGTAGAGTCACAGTTGGTGCTGAGTACTAGGTGGAGTGAAAAGTAATCTCTTTGACCGCCAGAATGCGCTGCTACTGCAAAAAAGGTTATGGTGTCTTGAAGTCCGTTCATATTTAGACAGACATGCCAAATTTCAGTGCGATACTGTATTTAGTTGGAGTATGGACAAAAACGACTTTCGTTCTCTCATAAAACATTATTTTTTGAGAGGCAAAACGGCGAAGGAAACAAAAGAAAAGTTGGATAAATATTACAGGGCTAATGCTCCGTCAGATTACACAATAAAATATTGGTTTCGAGATTTTCGTGGTGGCCGCAACTCCACTACCGATCAAGTCCGCAGCGGCAGGCCCTCCGATGCGGTTACAGACTACAATGTCAAAAAAATACATGAAATGGTGTTGGCTGACCGGAAGGGGAAGGTGATTAGTACTGAGTGCACACGCCATACTTTGGGCAATATTCTCCATATGAAAAAGTTATCCTGCCGCTGGGTGCCGCGTATAATCACTCCTGACCAAAAACACGAACGCGAAGGCACTTCAAAAGAGTGTTTGGACTTGCTGATGCGGAATCGGGCGGACTTTTTTCGTCGATCGGTAACTGTTGAACACCAGAGAACAGAATGAGTGCCCGGCAATGGACTGAAGCTGGCACGAGTGGTCCAAAGCGGCCGAAGGAGGCTCGATGGGTCGGAAAGGTTATGGCGTCGGTTTTCTGAGATTTTCATGGCATACTCTTCGTGGACTACCTCTAAAAAGAAAAACCATCAACAGCGAGTATTACTGGAGCGATTGAAGGCCGAAATCGCTGCAAAACGGCCTCACATAAGGGGAAAAAAATTTTGTTTTTACAACACAATGCACCGGCGCACAAGAGCATCGCAACCATGGCTAAAATCAATGATTCACGGCTCCAATTGCTGTCGCATCCACCGTATTTGCTCGATTTGGCTCCCTGACTATTATCTCTTCCCAAACCTCAAAAGATGGCTCATCAATAAAAAATTCAGCTCACGCGAGCAAATCATCGACGCCACGGAGGAGTGTTTTGCAGAAAATTAATTTTCGGACAGGATCAAGAAGTTGGAAAATCGCTAGAATAAGTGTATCAAACTAAAAGAGGACTATATTGAATAAAATAAAAAAAACATTTAAAAAAATTTTTTTTTTCATTCCCAAGAAGGTTACTTTTCACCCCATCTAGCATATGGAAACATTTTTCTGCAGACTGTTTAATGACGACGAAGCCCAACATCCAGGCGTCATTCAGAATAGTCCATTCAACTTAGACGATGACAGGCAAAACTTCCGTCCATTCGGCCAAAATTCTAAAATGAAATCCAACAAATTAAGCTGGACATGGTGGTAAAGCAGTAGACGACAGAAGCATTCAAAACTGCTGGAAATAACTTTGTAGAGACCATACGCCATCTCATTTTGCAGATCTGGTCAGAAGATTGTTTGACTTGTGAACGCAATCTGAGTGTCGTTTGTCCGATCTAAAAAAAAGAGACCCACTAAACTGTACCAACTATAATGGCATAAGTCTCTTCAACATCGCATACAGGATCTTATCTGCAATACTGTGTGAACATTTGAAACTCTTCGTCAAAAACCTGGTTGACTAGTTCGAAACAAGTTAGTTTCAGACTAGGAAAGTTGAGCACAATGGCGTACGGATGACTGTATATAATTCATGCAGACAAAATGGTCTCTTTTTCTCTTACCAAAACCGCTTACTAGGGTCATAACAGGGCACTTTGCTTTTGATAACCATGTAGGTGTGCTAGGTGTAAGTGTGATGATGACACTGCGAAGCATTATCTCTGCGGGTTTTAAGTTTACTCTCGGTACGTCACCGTCAGCCTTAAATAGATTTTTTTTTTGTGCCTTGGGACAAATCATCACCTTCAATAATAATTCCAAGTTTGATAGACTAAAACTCGTCTATCTACTTTTTCCTCACACCACTCCGATTTTTCATTCCGACTTGGTTCATTGGTTCAGTAGAAATCTCTTTATAATTAAATTCTTCATCCTCTATCATCGCCCAATGAATGTTAGCAAACCATTTCTGCTTACTTAATTTGTTTCTCCTCGTGTCTGAGCTCAAGGATATACCATATCGTAATCACATTGGCACTTTACATAAGAAAACCCGCATTCTGAGGAATTGATTAATTCCTCCTTTATTTCAATCACTTTAAAAACACACACACATTGGTAACATATATATAAACTGGATGAATGTCTACGCCAAAACCAACTAACCATAACTCTCAGGAAGGAAATACAAATCATCCGCAAAGCGAACGATGAGAATATCCGAAGGAAAAACAAAATCCGACCGCAAGGACATCATCAACATCTTAACAGCATTTCAAATCTGCACTTAAAGTTGTCGTTATTCTCCAAAGGATTGCTTCCAATCCACCAACAACTATAACAACTGTAGAGGGAGGAATACTGGACACATCGACAGTGATGATAATAAAATAATGAAGCAGTCGAATGTATCAATTAGATTGAGGTTACAGATATATGGCACGTGTTTGGTCGTAGGTCCTTCAAACAGATACATACTGGTATGCCTGTGGGAATTTAGTCTAAAAATGACCTGGATTGTGCCAATGATATATGCAAATGCTTCTAAGCTTGCTAGAGGAGTTCTTTAATTGGTTTTTGATTCGCCGAATTCAAAAGCTATCCTGCAAATAATATGTAAAATTGTGTACACACAGTTACAGCCACTTTATCTGAGAGATTGTAAGAAACTTTGATGCATGTGATGTTTAGGGATGAAAATAAAATAAATGGTAGACAGAGTTTATGTTGCGTAATCTTGAAAGATGTACTAAATCTAAACGACCGAAGACAAAATTCCTAATGAGCCATCATTTTTAACACTTAGAGGTTTATAGAGCTTACAATTCCTTAGACGACAGCAAAACCGCCAACGTAAGAAGACTTGAGGCAAATTAGGTCGACCTTCAAGTGAATTTCGAATCAAACAGTTAATTGAAATGTGTAATTGGCTACTTTGATCTGATGGGTGAGACTAACTGAAATCTAGGACATTTTGTACCTGTTATCTGATTTAAATACGAGGACGAAACATTCGGCATTCGTAGAGTTGAAGTAAGAGTGAAAGTTAGGACCATTTTCTTACGACTCTTACAATTTGTTGACTTTTGTGGTTCATTTATATAAAACCTCTGAACCCAGAAGGATCAGATCGAAATGAAATATATTAGCTTAAACTACTGAATTCCGGAGCATTGAATCTTCTACTGACTCCCAAAAGAGCGACATCTTTTATATCATTTATTTACCAATAAGAACCTCTCACATATTTCAAAACCAGCTGGCTCAGGTTTGACGAACCTCCGCATCCAAAACGACCAATCATATTTTTATAAATTTTAGAAAACAGACTTTGCTTACCGGGTTTTATTGTCTACATCTAGGTCTGTACCATCATTTCCTGAGATTATACTTCTACGATCAGGGAAAGCTACCTTCTTCCTTGACTTGATGTTCGACAATGTTGAGTTGAGTGGCGCTGGTCTGCAGTTGCTGATAAATTTAAGTGCTAAGGTCCTTTATTTTGAACCGTATTTGTTTTGAACCTTACTTTATTCGTTTCTGACTCTGAATTCTGAGCTATCTGATGGAGGTTCAATATTCCAAGTAAGAGCTGGCAAACGTCATCAGGGTATGGAAGATGTCTTATATAGGGTTTTCCAATAGGGACTTGTCAACTTTGAATTTAATTTGTGAACGCACTCTTTCACTAATCATCAAACTGTCACTGTCAATTTATTCAACATTTTCATCATGGTAAAGTACACTAACGAGCGACGTCTGCAAATTATAAAAATTTTCTACAGATATTCAGAGTCGGTGACTGCAACTTTAAGAGCGTTAACTCCAATTCTCGGTCATAATTCTCGCCCTAGTAGACAGGCAATAACAAGTTTAGTGCAAAAATTTGAGTCTAAAAATTCTTTGTGTGATGTTGCCGTGTCAGTGAGACAATGGGTTGGTCGAAGTGTTGAAAATATCGCTGCCGTAGCAAACGATCCAAATCAGTCAATTCCACGGCGGTCTCAAGAATTGGGCATCGCTCAGACTACACTATGGCGTATTTTGCGTAAGGATCTTGGTTTACACCCATACAAGATCAAGCTGACTCATGAATTGAAGCCGATGGACCATTTAAAGCGACGTACGTTCTCCGATTGGGTTCTGGAGAAGATGCGCCAAGGTGATGAATTTCATCGCAAAATCATCTTCAGTGACGAAGCTCATTTTTGGCTCAATGGTGCGTTATTGGTCGGGTGAAAACCCACATGTGCTTCATGAATCACCACTTTATCCACAAAAAATAACTGCTTGATGCGGTTTGCATGCCGGTGGTGTTATTGTGCCATATTTTTTTGTCGACGATAACGATCATCACGTTACTGAGATCACTGATTATTTTTGGTCCGAATTGGAAGATATGGACTTGGACGACATGTGGTTTCAACAGGATGCTGCAACAAGCCACACAGCATACTCTAAAATCGATTTATTGAAGAGTAAGTTTGGTGAGCATGTTATCTCAAGACATGGGCCAGTCGATTGGCTGCCTCGTTCGTGCGATTTAACGCCGCTTGACAACTTTCTGTGGGGCTACGTTAAGGCATTGGTTTATGCCAACACGCCGACGACGTTGGAAGAGCTCAGAGCCAACATTGAACGCGAAATAGCTGCCTTTTCGGCCGAAATGTGTGGCCGAGTCGTTGAAAATTGGGTCCAACGAATCGACGTGCCCGCGGTGGCCATATGAACGAAGTCGAGTTCCATTCATAAATGTTTTGATTGTACTTCAAGCCAAAGTTTTTGAAATATCTCAAATGGTTTGTCTTTTATTTAAAAAAAAGTTGTCAAGTTCGTATTAGAAAACCATTTATATAGTGCCATGGTCCATCTAGCCACATTTTGCATTCGGATAGAGCTCGCACTATAATATTACTGATTGCTACTAGCACAAGGAATAACAGAGGTAAGGTATACATCCATGTGTAAGACATGACATTTACCGCCATCACACTTGTAGATAACCTTTAAAAGAGCGACTAGTCTTTTTTGTGTAACATACCTCTCCTGCGTAGGACTCGCCACATAGGATATCCACTCCAGCTGTCGAAGACCTTCTCGAAATTGTTGGACAACCGGATGCATTGCTTAATGATGTAGAAGTGGTGAATTCGAGAGGATCCACTTTGAACGCATACACCACTTCAGTTGCCAGATATGCTTTCTCAATTAGTCTATGCCAATTGCCTTGTTTGTCTTCAGAACATTTATTTCCGGGAGCTTAAGGCTGACATGAGTTTAGGTCTGCGTCATTGTTAGGCACTTCTACAAAATATTTCTGTCATCCAGCAAGGTGTTCCTCATCCGAGATCAGCAGTTCTCCATCTAGTCCTTGTAATCAGATCTAGCTTTGGCCAGATTAGTTTAGTCGCTAAGCATGTCGATCCAACCGTCCATCTATGGTTTGTTCTTCTATTAACATCCAACTTTATTGCTTGTTTGTACGTAGCTATAGGTATACCGATGTTTTCCTTTTCAGGTGTGATAGGTATAGTGGTTCCAATTTTGGCAAGTTCGTCGGTCCTGGAATACCCTGAAATGTCTCTACGTCCCGGCACCCAGCAAAGGTGAATATTAAACTGCTCCGCCATCTTCATTAGAGATGATCGGCAGTCCATGACTGTTCTTGAATTTAGAGAGCATGAGTCCAGGAATTTGATATCTGCAATGGATATTACATTTTTCTTTAGCCAGGATAGGGCTTCCTTAATTGAAAAAATTTCCGCCTAGAACACGCTACAGTGATTGGGGAGGCATAAGGAAAGGCTAAGGCTAATCTTATCGGCAAAAACACCACCACCAACCTCACTGACAGTCTTTGAACCGTCGGTGTAA
Source organism: Volucella inanis (assembly GCA_907269105.1). Classification (NCBI taxonomy): domain Eukaryota; kingdom Metazoa; phylum Arthropoda; class Insecta; order Diptera; family Syrphidae; genus Volucella; species Volucella inanis. Next base: position 43,181,717 of record OU026157.1, read on the forward strand.
AAGTGGATTAAATTGTCATCCAGGAAGGCATTTTCCTCCCACATTGTTCTGTAGGAAATGCTTACATGGAAGCCCTTGTCAAACCGTTTTTTGGGTATGGTGAAGTCGATGTTTTCTGGTAGGATTCCTAGTGCGTTAAGAATATTTGCGTGGCCAAAATGTTTATTTGCTCACTATGAAGCCGCTTTCACCGTGAAGAAGAATTCACTAGATCTTATTTAAGTCCCAGGTGACAATGTGATCGCAAAACACGAAATCGCCGATTAACTTGCTCATAGGAGAGTTGTTCAAAATACCAACCTGGGTCAGGACTGTCTAAGTCTCTGGTAACAGTCACATTCACAGTTTGGTTTCATATAAGCATTTCAAGGTAGCCGGCAGATCAAACGAATGCTTTTCGACATCAGAAAGATATCAGCGACCTTCCTGTTGTTGGTTCAGTATGAACTACTAATGCTTACTGATGTCCTGATCGGGCACTACAACTTTGCTTAGCACGTTAGTGTGCTGAAAATAAGTGACCTAACATACTGTGACGTAGAAATTAGCTATGCAGCCATTACAACTCTTATCGCGTGAAAATACTCTCTGCACCCAAGAATGAATGCAGTAGAATAAGTGCCCGACTAAGTGTTGCTAATAAATAGAAGGACATCTGAATCTACATGCTACGACAAACTTAATGCTTTTAGTTATAAACGTGCTGACTGTTGTTGTTTTTAAAAGTTCAGAAGTCCTAAGAATGCCACGATATTCTCTGGTTGCAGCTTTTGCTATGCCAACAAACTGTGGGCGTTAAACTGAAGGCAACCAGCAGAGGATCTAGTTGACTAGAGACACATTTGCATGTTTGAGGTTCAAAAGTCTTCTGATTTGCAGACCGTTTAAAAATGTTTTGTAAGGAGAAGTTGTTAAATAATCTATTAAATGTGTAACATGATGAACACCTTACAAGATTTGTGTGAACATTAAGGAAGTAGTAGTAGTAACTCCTCTAAAACAACAGACGCAGCTTTAACAGATGCTTGCACTCAATCGACAATCACTTTGATTAACTGACCCATTTCACTCCGGTTTCTGTGGCAACCTGCATTTTAATAATTTTCTCATCTTTGTCCTCTCTGGGTAGACCATAATATCCTTAAGACCAATCACCAGTTTATCAAAGCTTATAATCCATCATTTACCAACAGAAAAGCCTCTAAAATGTCACCAGCCAGGCAATGTCGCACAAATTGATGAAATTAAATTGAAACTTTTCCAATATCTTGTATCTTTCACCTAATAATCCAACAAAAGACTTTTCAATCACACCTTTTGCTCCCGGGGGACACCATAGGATAGAATGACATCCATCGCAGATATGCAAATCGTTGTCCTGCTTCGATGGCATTTTTTGTACAAGAATATCAATTTGTATTTTTTTTTTTTTTTTTTTATCATCTGAACTAGGAAACTTCTTCGGCATGAAACAATAAAACTTTGGAAAAGATCGATTTCTTGGTAAATTAATTCCACTACAGGGTAGAACAGGAACAAGTCTACTAACAAAATCTTTTGCATAACAACGCACAAACCTCTGGGGTACAATGTTCAGCAGAGCTATTTTACAAGTTGTTTGCAAGCAACAAAAATTCAGAATTTCCTTATCGGAGAAAAGTTTGTAAAAAGTTTTTTCTTCAATATTTTTATTTATTTATTTATTTATTTTTTTTTTTGTCGTTTAGCTTGCTTGTCCTGAAATATCTTTTTAATATGCGGCGAGGTGTCCAAAATACATTTTCATTGATTTTCGAAAATAAAGTTTTTTTTTCAATAAAAAATAAGAAAAGTGCTAGAACGCAACCAGGAATGTACATATGTGCATCTGGTGGAAGATAGTTATGAAGTCAGGAAGGATTATGAATGAATACATTGTTAGTATTCTCTCTTAGAACTTTATTTTCGTGTTACCAACTTATGTTGGTAGGAGAAAATCGTCGAAACCAAAAGAAATTTGGATATCTGATAACCTCCAACCAAATCCTTGAAAATCCGAAATGGTCAATCTAAATAAACTACTTACTTAGATAGTGCTACAGTCCAAGGAGGACCAGAGTCTCAGTCTCCAGCAGGTACCCAGAGTGAAAGTCTTAGGAACATTTTAGGAATTCTAGCTCTTAAACTTAAACTACGGTAACGAAGAAAGAAAGACCTACTTTAATACTCCTCAAAGCTAAATAGACTTCGACTATCTGAAGGTATTGCCTGGTTAAACCGCAGTAGGCCTCTTCACACTTTTCGAGTGGACTTATGCTATTATAACACAACACTGGCAAATAGCATCTGGCTAATTAATTCATAGGGACCAGAGCGGTGACTGATCGGGAAACTACTGACTCATATTCGGATCTGAACGTGAAATGTTCGAACCCTTAACACACATTGTGCAGCCGTGACCGTGACCGTGACCGACCTCAGTGGTCCTAGACTGGACAAAAAGAGAATGAATAGCTGTTATATCTACTATGGAGAATGTCACAGACAACTGGGGCAACAAGGTAATATAGTGGATATTACGGCGAAACTTGTCGTTGCCAAAATACGAATTTGGTTATTCATAATAGCCCAAAGCCAAGGACCAATTTTGAAAAAATTCAAAGGATTATCATAGTAAAAGGCCGCCACGGATTTTTCCAATCGGGTTTCTCTCTCGTGTAGTGTAATGATGCCAGCATCGAATGAAGAAGACCAGAGGAGTCGTTTCAACAATGAAACGACTGATGCGATGACGAATTCAGACAGCAAATCTGGGAAAATAGCGGATGTACAAATTACATTCCATCGTTAGCAGAATAAAAAAAAACACATTTTGCTTCATCTGACCAAGATGAAGTCAGGACAGCAATTTCTCGCATATGCAGACGTCATTGACATAAAGGGAAGAGCTGGAATAACTCGGTTTATATGGTTACGTCAAAATGAGCACGTGATCAGTATCACGTGGTGGCGGACACAAGTGGAAGGAGACCTCAGCCAACTTATTGTGCATAGCTGCTGATGGCTGACGGGGACGGATTGTTGTCAGATATCAAACTTCTTCGACAGACAAACAGAAGATCCCAACCGGTCTCACATCCAGAATACGGATTTCTCAAATACCAACGACTTAAGGATATTTTCCTGCTCATAAGCATCAAAAATATGCACTTTTTGACAAGCAATTGGAAGCTAAGTGCCATAGAAAGTGTGGTAGCACAATGGGTTAAGTCAGTATATTAATTAGATCTTAAATGGGTTTAATGGGTTAAATGGGTCAACGTTCATTTCTTGGCCAAACAAGAAATCGGGAGTTGTGCAAAATTTCATTTCAAAAGGAAACAAAGCTGTAAACTAGTTGATCCACCTCTAAGGTATGTAGAGTTTTAGTGTAGAGCAGCGTGTCTGAATCAAATTTTTTGTGCTTTTATGCAAAAGTTTGTGTCCATATGCGGCCTAGTTGAGGAAAAATTCTGAAACCAAAGAAATTCTTCGATTTCAAAGTCGGTATTTTTAATAGAGAAGAGATCATTTAGATCTCGGAAGTGGTAATTGTCTAAGGATTGCATTCTGATTAGTGTCAAGGAAGGCAACAGAGGAAATTTTTCAGCAGATATAACTGGCGCTAGAGACCGTTCGAAAGGGAGTCTTAGTTTTTGAGGTTTGATATTAACAACCAGGGTCCCTTTAGATGGGAATGGGAATGGGAGCATGTTGTGGCTCTTTCGTAGAAGCAAATAGCATTCTAACTTTTATGGTCGCAAAAATTCATCATCGCGTTTTTAAGGCGTTGGATAGCTTGTCGATGAGTCTTCGGATAGCAGCCCTTTAGAGCCGCTAACACATTCCTTGGAAGGCGGAAAATTTTGATGTGTGGTTTCTTAGTGGACTCGAGAAATGGGTTCCGCTCTGCAGAAGTGTAATGCTTTTCCGCCTTCTTGTCAAAAGTGTCCAGGATTCGAAAGAATAATTTAATTGCCCTGAGTAACTTTGTCAATTCGGTCTTCAACATGCGTTTTGAGTGATTGTTTCGTGATGTAACATAAGCCTAGGGTTTCCTTTAGCTATGCTCGTCTGGTAGAGTCGAGTAGACGTGGATAGCGTCGCTATAACTGACCTTGCAAAGATGTTCTTCAACTTTACAAATTTTATTCTTGTCTATGCAGTCAATGACAGCGGGCGTTTTCAGATTTCTTCGATGAGGACAGCCCTTACACGTAGGACACTAATATGCCCACAGCCTTGCATTATATATTGATTAGTATAGACATACACCCTAGGATTATAGCTAGACAGATCGTTTGAACTGTCCGGACTATACCTTTATCCTGGCCGCAGGTAAAATTAAGTTACTTACCTTCCTCTTGGAAAGCATAAGACGGTATAAGTATCTTAAACTCTTTCAAACTGCTTACAGGAAAGCCAGAGCTTCTCTAAAGAAATCTTTATATTATGCGGACTTCACTAAACACTAAACACCTAACATCCTCAGTGAAGTGAAGATAAGGATTATGTTAATGCTTCCCAGCAGCTTCTAAGTCGATGTCTTGCCTCACAATCTCTTATGATTGCAACAAGCTTTATCGCCTATGCCGTGTACGATGGCAAATCTTACTTACAAAGCTACGAATTCTGTCGAACTTCAGTCTGTCAACGAGACATCGCAGGCCACACTGCCAGTATTCAATCCTCAATGGGATAAGTATGAGTATGTTGCTACCTCGCTAGGTCCTCTGTAATGCATAAACGCATTTAAAGAGCCATGGCCGGTTAGCAAAAATCTAAAACTGAGGTTGGAACTCTCTCGTACCAAGTCAATACCCTAAAATGTTTCACAGGCAATAAAGAGGTCACCGTGCATAGTACAAACGGCACATCTGGGCCTTAGTGCGTCTTACATCGCTTTGCACTATTCTGGACGCAGACCTGCGTACTCACCTCTTCCATTGTCGAAGCCAAAATAGACAGAAGGAACTAGCTTATTTACCCGGTCGAGAGTCTTTTACACCATAACCTTTTCGAGTACTTTACCAAGCACCGAAATTAATCTCGGTAAGATATGGAATCAGTCGGGAAACTTAAATAGAAAAAACAACCTCGGCCAACCTCCAAGTTTTTGTATGTTCCAGGCATGAACTTGGAAATGGCCTTACAGATGTCTTTCACCATCTATGCGGTCATATCACCTGCTCTAGGAGATCTCCTTGAATGAAGAAGTGAGACACCTTACTTAACTTTAGCAGAAATTGCGGCACAGCGAAAAAAACAGAAATTTGCAAGAGAAGTAGAAGCGGTATTTTTTATTTTTTTATTCCAGGTCCTTTTTCTGAAAAAAAAAAAAAAATGAAGCACACCTCTTATGAAATTATATAAGAAGAATGCGAAGTTGCTTACATAACCAGTTTGTAGTTTTTAACCGACTTATTGACGTTAAATTCTTAATACGAGTGGATAATGGATGGATGATGCACTTTTCAATACAAAAATACTCAGACCTGGTTCACGTGTGAGATTGGAATGTCTGAGACGATACCAAGATGGGATTGCATTAAATGGCAGGACATTTGTTAGAACATTTTCCAGGTTGAGGAATACAGGATCAACGTGGGAATCGTCCAAAGACATCTTGCTTTAACAGAAGGCGCTTACAGCTTACTAGGACGTTTTTTATTACGTCGCAAACTATCAAAATACCAATCTAAGGCAATTAAGAAGACATTTTAATCTAATAAGGACTTACATATCGAGAATTCTATCATCACATGTCAGTACAGGAGCTAAAGACCAGAGACTCAGAGAAGCGTTTGGAATTCTGGTATTATGATACATTCTGGAAGAAAAAAAAACACTTTATTATGATGAGTTCTCATTTACCAGGGATGGAATCACTAATTTGCAGAAAGCAACCCCCACTCTATGAAACACAGAGTTTTTCAACATAAGCTCAATGATCGAGTCTATCGGCTTCCTCTAAGACTTAATTCAAATTGCAACATCGAATTTTTGCGCAACAAATCACCAGATCTCTTAGGAGAAATACCACTGCAACGAAGAACACCCTTGTGTACCAGCAGGATGGCGCCACCGTACTCTATGGTCATGCAGTAAGAGAGTGACTAGATCGTGTGTTTGAAGAATAGTGGATAAGGAGGATGAACCTCCAAGGCCTTTCCCAATGGACTATTATGTATGGTCATGAATCAAGGACATTGTTTACTCATTAGAATTATCAACAATGAACCATAGCATTGACAAAGTGGCTTCGAAAGTCCGAGAATAATTCAAAAGAATGGTCATTGTTAGTGCCCTTCGAAAACTAGCTCAGGCGTGCATACGAGCAATGGTTTGCACTTTGAAAAACTGATATGATTCAAGATTTGATGGAAAACCATCAGTAAACTGATGTCGAGTACACCCACTGCACAGAAGTATATTGGTACATGGATAGGTCAAGCCGTTGACCCTCGGTAAAAGGGGAATTTTCATATCGAGTATCACACATACGCAAACACGATATTCCGAGTCTTGTAATTCTTCAGATTTATGCTCCATTTCGAGCTTAACCATAAGTTTAGCGTCTCGCATTCGTTGGTTGTTGGATTCGCATTTAACATCTCCCTGCAGTATACCTGATTTACGTTTACCATCCGCAGCATTTTATGCCGTTGTTGGATTTTTATGGTCTTGCTATCGCTTAGCAGTTTCCCGCATTAATTCAGCCTTAAATTTCGGAATCATATTGCCGACTTAAAGAACGAGAGTAATGAAACGCTACGTTACGAACGTACTTCCAGCGGAAACTGAGAAACAATAGCAAACAAGAAGCACTAGCTCCTGCGCGTTATGCAATAAAAAATAAAAAAAAAATCTACACAATTAGAAGATACTGTCTGTCAATAAGGACTCTCGGTTTTTAAATGTAAATAAAACAAATTGTGTGTGAGATATCCACTAATTTTTATCAGAAGAATATTTTATGTCGTTAAGTATGGAATATAACGTCGCTAAGATGTCCAATGTCCTTGCTTGGTGGCAAGTATTCAGGAGATCTATTCTGCGATGACATTGTCGCATAAATCTAGCTGAGTTTGTTGAATGGCGTTCGTTATATTGACTTTGAATGTATCAATTGCTTGCAGTTTATTCGCATAGACCTGCGCTTTAAGATAACTTTAGAATAAGAAGTCTAAAGGCGTTAAATCGCACGATTTCGGTAATCGGTTAACGTCGCCGCCGCCCGAGTTACCATGCCCTCACACCACTCGTGCAGAATATTCATCGTGACATACGTGGCATGGCACGTTTTACCATTTTGTTGGAACTACATGTCGTCGGTATCCGTATCATCCAGTTTAAGCCACAGGAAGTTGTTTATCATCGATTTGTGGCGCTCGCCGATGGTTTGGACCGCCAGACTAAAATCTGCACCACGCAGTGACTTTCTCGAAATGCATTTTGTGCTAGTGTATCTCGTTTGGATTGGTGTCATCCGAAATCCTACAATTTCTCCAAGTTGAAGTCGCAGAAAAGTCAAGTACTTGCGAACGACGAACAATTTACTGCCGCCGGTTTTCTCACGCACAGCAGCGATTCTTTCAGCAGACCTAGCCTTTTGGTGACGTTCAGATCTTAGTTAATTATTAATTGACTCGGCTGATTCGAATTTGGTCACCAACCGCCGAATGGCCTACATGGAAAGACAGGTATGCCGAGAATATAATTCTGGTAAAAGAAATATGATAATTTGCAGAGGTTGTTCAACTTTTTAACCTTTCATGGTGATTTGCATAACACAACTGAACCATTCACAACAAATCTGAAAGTTGTTGCCGCTATAACCTAAAAAATTCCAAGCATCCCTATTGAAAATCCTTATATAGGGTGATTCATCGTAAGTTTTGATTTTCAATACACTTTTTTTGACATCACGCATAACCCCTTCAAAGTGCTTTGTCATTTTTGTTCAGAATTATTTGACAAGTCATCATGGAAGGACTCACACCACAATAGAGTCTCCAAATCGTTCAGCTGTATTATGAAAATCAGCGTTCTGTGAGAAATGTTTTTCGTGCGATTCGAGGAACATACGGTGCGCATAATCGACCTACTGAAACCACTATTGGCCAGTTTACATTAGTAGATGATATTCGACCGGTTAGACCACATCCAGCACGTAGTGAAGAGACTATTGCAGCTGTAGCTGAGAGTGTACGTGAAGACGGTGACGAATCGATTCGTCGTCGTTCTCAGCAGCTTGGCTTGGCGTATTCGAGAATTTGGCGTATTTTACGTGAGGAACGTAAAAAATTCAACTTTTACAAGAATTGAAGGCGACTTGCGTCATATTTTTAGTGAATGGGCTCTGGAAAAACTTAATGAAAATACGGTGTCTTATCGTAAAATTTTGTTCAGTGATGAAGCCCATTTCTGGCTCAATGGATACGTTAATACGCAACCCAAAGAGTACCAAGAGCTACCATTACATCTATTAAAAACAATGGTATGGTGTTGTTTATGGGCTGGTGGAATCATTGGTCCATATTTCTTAAAAAATGAGGCAAATCAGAATGTTACCGTCAATGGTAACCGTTATCAAGCACATGGTTTCGGTGAGCTCTGGTTTCAACAAGACGGCGTTACGAGCCATACAGCGCGTGAAACAATGGATTTGTTAAGAAATCATTTTGGTGAGCACTTAATTTCACGTTTTGCTACGGTAAATTGACCGCCTAGATCACGCGATATCACACCATTGGAATATTTTCTCTGAGGATATGTAAAGTCTCAGGTCTTCAGGAATAAGTCAGCTATGATTAATACTTTGGAAGCCAACACTACTCGTGTTATACGAGAGATACCAGTCGCTATGCTCGAACGAGTCGCCCAAAATTGGACCTTCCAAATTGACCACCTCAGACGTAGTCGTGGCCAACATTTACATGATATCATTTTCAAAAAGTAAACTGGATATTGACTTCCAGATTTCAATAGTTAGCGGTCTATCAGCATTTATCAAGGACTTTACAGTACCTCAAAACAAGTAATCGAGTGGAGTCCAATTACACGATCAGTCACCTAGTTCACTGGTATATTTCACGATAGAATATCGTCTATGAGCCCTATGAATAAAATTGTCATGGAAGATATTTTTAATAAATGGAAATGTTTCGTCTGTACGAAAATGGGCAAGGCTAACAAACTTTTCTGCCTATGCCGTATGACTAACCAACTGAAAGATCTAAAAGGCTAAAAGCGATCGGTGAATCGTTGGTAAATAGTAAATCTGTGGTCAGGGAACATCCGTCACTAGGTCAACTAACTGTTTCTTAGAGAAAATCATACGATTGTAACAAAGATTGCTTCCACGACCTCAACAACAGGACTTGCATGCAATGCACCAAAAATGCTAATGCCAAACTTGCCAAGTGGGGCTTCCTTGGTCAAAAGTATAGCAATTAAGCTAAAGCAAACACACGGTTTCCACAGCACGGCATCCACAATATCAGCTGGTTGACTCTCCATTAAGAAACTGTTTACCAAGCTGATCATATTGCGATCGACGCAAGGTACTGCTCCAGTGTTTTGGATGTCCGAATGTTCCAAGCAGCTTACATCGACTTGAACCATTATCCTGTTCCAGCCATCAAAACTGGCGGATGTAAAAAGTGGCTCTGCAAAAAAGAGCGCAATTCACGATCTCTACTAGCAAAAAAGGTGGGAAGAACGCACTATCAGAAGAAAGAAGTTCGAAAGTTTTTGCAAAACAAAAAAGGCAAATGTAGAAGAAACAATGATAGCAATGATAGCAATGATAGTTTTTCCAATTGTTATATTTCAGCAGCTGCCAAAGTTACGAATGACGTCGAGCTGTCAAAATATTCAGTAAGGTTTGCCATTTCATCGTCCCATTATTAAAAAATATTATCGAAATTCCGGCTCAATTGCAAATGCGCAACGTGAACTTCAACGTAAGTTGGTCGTCGTCATCATGGCTTCAGTATGCCGGCAATTTATCGCACCGTGGAAAGGTTTGAGCATGAGTACACTCATTTGGATCTTAAGCTACCAATCAGACAGAGATTGGTGCGTAATGAAGAAAACATAGCTGAAGTAGCGGCCAGTATCGAAGAAGAATCGGCGCCGATCAACTGAATTGCGCGTCGCCAGAGAGTCAACGCGGCTTATTTTCCAGTCGAATTTTGCACTACGTCCATATGGGATTGTGCTGACACAAGAATAGAAGTCGGACAAAGCCGTGAGTTCGTTAATGGGGTGCTGGAAATGTTGGCGTGAGATCTGAATTTTGGTTAAAAAATTATCGTCTCCGACGAGGGCCATTATTGCCTTAACGGCATTGTTAACAAGCAAGCAAACACAATCCACAAGTGTTCGGCCAAGCAAGTGGTCTATGGCATGGGGTCATCATGGAACCTTATTTCTTTCGGAATGAAGAGGGAAAGCGAAATCAACCGACTTTCTGTAGTTAGAGCTCGACAACATCGATATATCCGAGCTGTGGCTTCAACCAGAAGGCGATACATGTCATAGAAGCGACGCAACGTTCGAAGTTATGAAGGAGAAATTTGGCGACTGGATCATCTCACGGCGAGCGTTCATCAATAGACCTCCGCGGTCATGCAATTTGACACAAGGCTAAGGCTATGTCAAGTTCTTAGTCTATTCCTACAAGCCAACCACTTTAGACGAGCTTGAGGCCAACATTCGACACGCTATTGCCGGAATAACGCTCACATATTGGACCGAGACATCAAAAATTGAACCGATCGCTTGAAGCACTGGCGGCCATTTAAGTAATGTGCTATTCCACACATAATGACATGAACGTAGCTTCAAAATAAAGCCAGAATCAGTTTTATATCTCACAACGTTATTTTATTTAAAATTTTTTTTATCGTTCTTATAAGACACTAATGATGACACTGTGGCGCACAAGCTTGGATACTGACGAAAGCGAATAGAAATGCTCTTAAGCGTTTTGGAAGAAAGTTCTTTGGGTATGAAATAACCCGTTTTAGATAGTTCAGTCACTTTAAAGATGCACTGGCGCCATTGTCCCAGCTTGGAAGGTTTCCGACTCCAACCCATAGGGATAACACAGCACAAGACGACCTTATAGACAAGTCAGCCAACTTCGTTTGTGCAAACGGAGGTAACTGCCAAAAAAGAGCGCTTGCTGAAGAGGCATGTCAGCTAAGACTCTTGTCCAGCCCTGACTATAGCGCCATCTAGGTAAATAAGTAAAATTTAAAAAGGTTTGAGAATAAGGTAGATGTACCATAGATCGAAAAGCTATCTCAAATGAGCATCCTGGAGCTTATTGCTCTCATTGCGGACTGTTTGTAGTCCTTTCCTATACCGAAGTGGACATGACGAGCTGTCCTTTTGGGGTAAAAACGGAACAAATAGCGAAAACTGTTTAACATTTTATAAATGATATAAAAATAGGACGAAAATATTCTATGAGTAGGCAAGAGTTATCAAAGAGAGTTGAAATTGACCTTTCTTAGTGAGTTGTTTAGGTTCGGGCAGTCTGGTCTACGAAAACTAAAAGTTTAAACGTGCTCAATGGGCAGGATTTTAAGACAGTTGTCATACCGAAACCTTAAGGATTGTGGTGGGCTATGAAGATCTAGATTGGCAGGAAGGATATTACTCGCTGAATTATATTGCAAATAACCGCAAAAGTAAGGAAGATGAGATAAAGCCGCCTTCCAAGAATTTTTGTTATGTGACTAAATTGGAAGGGATGGAGTCGATGTAAATCTTTTTTTTTTTTTTTTTTTTGGGGGGAGCATTTCATCAGTCTTAAACCATCTGAGCTTAGGTAGATTAAAATTACGTATATCAATGTAGTGGCTAGAGTTAGCATAATAAAATAGGAAGTCAAAAGCATCTATAGCTAACTGGTAACTATGGATTGGCTAAGAAGGGAATGTTCTAAAAACAAGGCTTATGTCTATAAACTAGAGACACGTTAAAAGTTCAGGCGAAACAATCCTAATTGAATTATTGACATGCCGGCCGAAATGTGTTAAAATGTGATGGGTGATGATAAAATGGGAGGCCGAATTTATAAGGCAAATAGAGGTAGATATCTAGCTAACACTGTCTTCTATACGTTGTTTTATCAGCATTAAACCATTTTCTTTTCATTTTTCATAAAGTTAAATAAAACACACAAATTGTATTACTCGTAAAATTTTCTTGTTTATTTTCTCTTCACGTTATCAAGTAAAATACTTCAACTATATCATTCCATCATTTGATTTGTTAAATAAAAATTTACAAAATATACTATATAATTGTGCATACAATTTAAACATAAATTTATTAACAATATTTCCTTTTATTTATTTCCATTTTAAAACTTAAGTGCAGTTAACTATTAGAATTCCCATCTTACACTGAATTTGAATTAAACACTTACCTTAATAATGACATACTTTCCCTAGACCTAAATCTATTGCATCTTAATTGTTAAAGTAAAAAACAAATTTTAAATTGTTAACTTATTAAAATAATTTTGTTTGCTTGATTTATTTTTATATCTTTTTAGTTTTAAACTTTTTACAATGGTATTACGCACGCATTAGGTGTTAAGTTGATTTTTTTTTTGTATTTATCTTTTTTTCAAGTTGGGAACTAGTTTTTGGAAAGTTTTTTGTTTTCACCTTAAAGCTATTTTATGTCTATTTTTTTGTCTTTATATTTATATATTTGCTTTTTTTTTTACAATGAATTTCAAAAAATGAGTTTCGTTTTTAGTTTTTTTTTTTTTTGTTTGTTTGAGGTTAAGAAGAATTTTTGGAAAAATTTAGGACTTTACATTTGGCATTTAAAATTGTTTTGAATTTTTTTTAGTGCGCTTTTTTGTTTTTTGTTTTTTTTTTTTTGTTTTTAGTTAACTAGCCTATACCATAAGCAAATACTCGTACACAGGTAGTTACCTAAAGCAGTCTACGTAGTTGAGGAGGGACGTTGATGATAGAAGGGCCAATAATATTATACCCAGCCAGTGGAGTCTAAGGTTAGGATTTGCCGCTGATGTGCCTACAAAGACACGGGACTAAGTTTTAAAAAAAAAAAAAACCAGGAAATAAGTTAATTAATGATTATCACCTTGAGCTCTGGACTTAGCTGCTACTGTTTCACGTGACTCTAGCGCTGGGGCTCTTTGTTGTTTGTCACTTTCCACACTTTCTTCATTACTCTGCCAATAGAGGGAGGAAATTTTCGCCACACACTGTAACAAAAGCTGAATTAGGGATAATACGTGTATAATTTATGTTCGTATTCGTCTTACTTTTAGTTTCATATCACTGTTCTTGAAGTGATATCCTCTGACTCGGAATTCAAGACCTAATCGAGCGACTTCAAGACCTTCTCTCCCCACAATGATGTTGTCAAATTGTTTGAGGTATGAACGATTCGCCGGCTCTCCATTTATAAGCCAACTTAAATGACAGACAGGTTTTGATGGAGCTGATGTGCAATTGACACGGACGATATCTCCAATTTGATATCGTGGTAGTCCACCGGTTATTTTGGGGCCATGATTTGGAGTCACTGTGAATTAAAAAATAATGAAAATTAAAGGCGTTGATAAGAAGATTTTAAAAATAATTTAACAGACAAATTCTGACTGACTGCAACAATTGTTTTGCTCGAGTAGCATGTGGGTTCATGGTAACCCTGTAAACAAATTTTGGATTTTGTGGGTTAACGTTCAAGGAGATGATTTCCAGTAAGGAAGCAGCAGATTCATTAACCTAATGACGTGTTGTAAGGGTTTATAGTCTTATGATCAATTGAAGCTGTAAGTGCAGGGGAGACGGATAAACCTTCATTGCACAGCTTCCAAGCGCAATGTGTTGGTGGTATAATAAGGTGAGCATATTTGACTGGCGCTTTAATAAGCCGAGTACGAAGCTAGCTTTTCTTTTTGATGATGTCGATGTTAGCGTGGTATATAGTATATAGACCACACTTAAGTCGAGCATGTCCATCACATTGGGATGGAGAAGTTCTGAACAGCTTCTTCTACATTCTGTTTCATTCTGAGTTAGGGTAGTACATTGACGAGCTTTTCTTTAAAGTATGTTGGGTTAGTATTTAAAGGATTCCTTCCCTTCAATATAATAGGAATTCCAAGGTGAAACTGTGAAATTGAGTGCACGTTATATTTTGGAGTTTGTAGAGGATGAGCTCCATGAGTTGTTCGGTATCAAGTGGAAAACCAGTTTAGGTCTTTCTAATAGGATTACAGTCAGAGAAAGATGAAATTTGCCCAAAGTAACAGCAATTGCAAGAGTTATTCTGCGTTTACTGTCTCCGCACTTAGTGTCGCTGCTTGTAACTGCGGAACTAAAGTAAACGAAGTCGTACAATGGCTTCTTTTGATTTTTTTGCTTACAAAAATTATGAATCTTAAACGAATAGAGGTATCGTGACAGTTTTCTTTTCTGCTTAATGTAAATTCATTTTGCCGCTTTCTTATAACCTTGCAAGTATTTTAATATCGATATTTCTGCTTTAATAACTCTGCTGTTTTCTTGGCATACTCCCCAAACTTGACAGTGTAAACCCTTTCCCTGCAATTCGTACGGTGACTGTACTTTTTATGAGTTCTCCAGTTTCCTTTGCATATTGGATCATTATGGGTTGGAAAAAATTAACTGATGATGGAGAAGGGTTCCTTAAATCTTTCAATTTGAGCCTCAACGCAACAAATAAGACCATTAACATGTTTGTGTTTGTTTTACCATTTAGTGTACTTATTTTAAGCTAGCAGGTACCTTGCACAGATGATCAATCACAATTCCACTTACTTTGACTTTGTAATGTAAGAATTCTTGGAAGTGCAATTAATTTCGCATCACATTTGCTTTCTAAAAGTCGTTTTGCACTGCCTTTGTTATCCCAGCTTTCATCGTTCACTGAATGATATTCAGTGGTAATGTTTTCGGTGGCATTTATTAGTTTTTGATTTTTTGGTGAACGTTGGGCACCCAGATACTGATTTTCTTGGCCTTCCTCCTGATGACATAGATGTATAGAGTGATTCAAGCATTTCGAACTGCTTTGTCATTTTTGTTCAGTATCGTTTGACAAGTTATCATGGAAAGACTCACACCACAATAGAGTCTCCAAATTATTCAGCTGTATTACGAAAATCAGTGTTCTGTGAGAAATGTTTATCGTGCGATTCGAGGTGCGCATAATCGACCTACTGAAACCACTATTGCCAATACCATTCGCAAATTTGAGTCTCAGTTTACATAAATTGATGATTCTCGACCGGTTAGACCACACCCGGTCTAAGGTAGCTAAGAGTGTACGCGAAGACTGTGACGAATCGATTCGTCGTCGTTCTCAGCAGCTTGGCTTGGCATAATCGACTACTTGGGGTATTTTAAGTGTGGATCTTGACCTAAAGGCATACAAAATTCAATTGAAACCAGGTGACTTGAATGTGCGTCATATTTTCAGTTAATGGGCTCTGGAAAAACTCAATGAAAATCCAGTGTTTTATTGCGAAATTTTGTTCAGTGATGAAGCCCATTTCTGACGAAACCCCTTAATGGATACGTTAATAAACAAAATTGGCGTATTTGGACTGATGAGCCATCCGAATAGTAACAAGAGCTACCATTACATCCATTAAAAACAACGGTATGGTGTTATCGCGCCATATTAACGAACAATGTGCTTCCTGCAGTTTAAGCACATGGTCTCGGTGAGCTCTGGTTTCAACAAGACGGCACTACGAGCCATACAGCGTGTGAAACAATGAACTTGTTGAGAACTCATTTTGGTGAGCACTTAATTTGCTACGTTTTGTCACAGTAAAATTTGCCGCCTAGATCGTGCGATATCACACCTTTGGACTATTGTCTCTAGTAAAGTCTCAGGTCTTCAGGAATAAGCCAGCTACGATTGATGCTTTGGAAGTTAACATTTTTCGTGTTATCCGCGAGATAATAGTCGCTATGCTCGAACGAGTCGCTCAAAATTGGACCTTCCGACTGGACCACCTGAGACGTAGTCGTGGCCAATATTTACATGATGTCATTTCCAAGAAGTAAATGTCATGAATTGTTCTTTTAACCGATATTAAAAATTTTAAGCTCGCATTCAATTTTATGTGTTTTATTTTACATTATAAATCAAACCTCACGTTGAATCACCCTATACTTGGTAAATCTTGGTACTTTCAGTATAGATATAGAGAAAATTATCCAACCATTCCCTGTCCTTTTTGAAAGGCTTTCTCGATCTGTTGGCTGCGATCCATTTTGATTTGAAATGCGCATAAACTATTTTTTTTTTTTTTCAATTTCGGACACCTTCCCATCCTTCATTCCAAATTTTCATCCTACCAGAGCTCCAAACATTGTTTAATCCAAA
This sequence comes from Volucella inanis, assembly GCA_907269105.1. NCBI lineage: Eukaryota > Metazoa > Arthropoda > Insecta > Diptera > Syrphidae > Volucella > Volucella inanis. The sequence continues at coordinate 43,198,163 of OU026157.1, forward strand.
TAATTTAGAAATTCTGCATTATAGACCAGCCTGGGAATCGAATTATGAAAGTACTTTTGCCTAAATGACCCACTCTGCGTCGATGGTATGCGTCCTTTTCGGATGACATCACATATTTTGTTTGTCGCTCGTTTACTTTCAGATTGATTTTGGCTGCATTTCGCCTCAACACTCACAAAAAATTCATTAACTTCTTGTCGTGTTGGTCCAATCACATCCGCGTACGAACGTAATTGAGCGGACGGTTGTTAACCAGTGAGTTTTGCAATATTCTTTCCAGGGCGATGTTGAAAAATCTGCATGACAGGGCGCCGTCATGTCTTGCGTCGCCCGTTCCTTCATGGAACACAGATCTGCAGCGACTTCATAAGAAAACCAAAAAACTCCTAAACAGGTCGCTTAAAACTAATTTGGAGGAAGACTGGAGGTTTTGTAGACTAATAAGGAATATAAGAAGCTTTTTCAGATTTCGAAGCGTGCCTCTTATAAAGACTTTTGCGAAAAGGTAAAAACTGTCGGTGAAACCAGTAGGCTAGTCAAAGTCCTCAAAAGGGGGAAATAAAACAGGCTGGAATCTCCCAGAATATCTGACTGCACCGAGTCGAAAGCATAGACTCTCAGCCTCATATTGGAGTCTCACTTCTTATCTGACCTAATCAGAACTAGCTCACAACAAGCTCCTATGATCGAAGCTGCTAGTGAGCTTAATACAATAACACGACACGTCGTAGAGGGTATATTTCTTCGACTATGTAGACGGATGAAGCCATTAAACATGCAGTAGTTTCCTTTGATGACTTTTAGTCGCCTGTCGCTGATGGCATATTCTCAGTTACATTACAAAGGGTTATGGACCAGTTGCTGGTTACTCTGAAAAAAATCTTCGCATCTGGCGAATAGTGAGAGTAGCCACCGAGAGTCTAAAAAGGTGATTTCAAGCTCTCCAAGAGGTTCAGACCTATAAGTCTGACTTTCGTCACGTTGAAGATTATGAAAAGCGAGAAGAAGAGAAGGGAGATTTTGATCGACATTGAGGGTGCTTTCGACAATGCAAATTTTGACGGTATGTTTAACTCAACCAGAAAACTTGGAATAGAATAGAGTTCTGACGTCTATGCACAAGCATATGCGAATGATTTAGCTGTACTATTCGTTGGATCGTGATCAGGGACTTTCTGGTTTAAAGTGTGTAGGCAGTCGTAGACGTGATTGACCAGTGGTACACTTTAAATGGACTGTTAGTCAATCCTCAGAGAATGTTCTCATTATGAGAAAGAATAAGCTGACTGGTCCGACTCATAACTAAAGTTATAATCAACCAATTCTTGGTAATAAACTTCTCTGGACTAAATATGTTACATCGAAAGCCTCTTAGGCTCTGTCGGCCTTTCGGCAGTACAAAGAAGCTAACGGCAAGACTTGGGAGAAACGTTTTTTGGATCTATATGGCTATGATACAGCCAACTATACTCGTATTATGTGACGGTTGTCTGATGGAACGAGCTCTCACGAAAATACGTAATTGTTGCTTATCCCAGACTTCAAAGAACGGTCTGTCGGCTGATTGATGTTTTCCCTAACATACCTGATTTGGTTCGAAATGCATAGGTGAATCTCCCTCCTCTTGATATGCTTATCGTGAGCTACACTCTCTCACTTAAAAGGAATAGTCTTTGGTACAACAAACCGGTAATGATGATTGATGACCCTGTGCGCCGACTATCTTATGACTCTTACTTTTCTTAAGGAAAACTTGCATCTGTCTTCCAAGCGGAGATATACACAATCCTGATAGCAAACGATGTATTTTATTTATATTATGAAAAATTAAAATAAGTGTCGCAAAGTTGTTCAAGATTTCAATCCGCGAATACCTGTAAATCTTATGCAGGTCTAGACCCAAACTGTTTCACAAAAGTTTTCCGCATAGAAGACGAACGTACCCCAAGCTATTGGGATTAACGACAAATTGACAAATTTGGATTCTGCGCCCAGTGTTGGCTTTGCGGCATATGTGGTATGAAACCTCTCAACTTCCCACCATGAAAAGGGGCTCAGTTGATGGATTATGAGCAAAAAAAAAAAAAAAATCAAGTGAACTTCCTTTCGTTTCGTGAATTGAAGACCTATTTTCCAAATAAATTTGAATGATTTACGGGTATGATAGAACTGTTATCTTGGTGTAAGACTATATATGGCAATGTCAGTCAATATTGAGTATTTGAAGGATTGGCAGGTAGGAATGGCGGAGTGGCGGAATGGCGGAGTGGCGGTTTTTAAGTTAAAAACCCAATTAGATTTGTTTTTATTTTTTATTTTTCTTACCACCACTCATGAACCTGAGTGCGTGGTCGTGGCTCAAGTGGTAGTGTATTGGCTACAAATCGGACGGTTCGGATTTCAATACCATCCGTGCCCGAAAGGCATTCTTTTTTTTCAGACAGCTGAAATCTCGTGAGATGAATGGTTGCCTTAAATATTGTACAACAACAAGCGAATTAACATTAATAATTTAGTCTCCCCATTAAATGTTGGATGCCAGCCATGGAGCGAAATAACCACTCAGCCAAACATTTTTCTCTCTCTCTATCCAATTTTCCGAAAAAAAAAACTTAAAAGGAGATACACACTTAGGAGCGAAATTTTTTTTATTTAAAAATATCAAAAATATAAAGGGTGATTCATCGTGAGGTTTGATTTATAATGTAAAACAAAACACATAAAGTTTAAAGTGAACTTAAAGTTTTTAATATCAGTAAAAGAAAAATTAATGGCAATTACCCTTCAGGAATATCATGTAAATATTGGTCACGACTACGTCTCAGGTGGTCCATTTAGAAGGTCCAATTTTGGGCGACTCGTTCGAGCATAGCGACTGGTATTTCGCAGATAACACAAATAATGTTGGCTTCTAAAGCGTCAATCGTAGCTGTCTCTGAAGGTCTGGGACTTTACATATCCCCGGAGAAAATAGTCTGGGGTATTGTGTAGTGTGATATCGCACGATCTAGGCGGCCAATTTACCGTAGCAAAACGTGAAATTAAGTGCTCACCAAAATGATTTCTTAACAAGTCTATTGTTCATGTAATGTATGGCTCGTAACGCAGTCTTTTTGAAACGAGAGCTCACCGAGATCATGTGCTTGAATTTCAGGAAGCACATAATTCGTTAGCGTGGCGCGATAACGGTTACCATTGACGGTAACATTCTGGTTTGCCTCATTTTTAAAGAAATATGGACCAATGATTGCACTAGCCCATAAACCATACCACACCGTTGTTTTTAATGGATGTAATGGTAGCTCTCGGTACTCTTCAGATTGTTCATCAGCTCAAATACGGAAATTTTGTTTATTAACGTATCCATTGAGGGGCTTAATCAGAAATGGGCTTCACGATAAAACACCGGATTTTCATTGAGCAGAACTTGAATTTTGAACGCTTATAGGCCGATATTCGCACATTTTTCACAGAACGCTGATTTTCGTAATACAGCTGAACAATTTGGAGAAGCTGTTTTGATGTGAGTCTTTTCAAGATAACTTGCCAAACGATACTGAATAAAAGTGATAAAGCAGTTTGATAGGAGTCATGCGCTGTCTGTCACAAAAAGCTTATTGAAAATAGAACCTCACGAAGAATCACCCCTACAAGGATATTGTATGATTTTTGGAGCGTCACAAGAAAATTTGTGTAAACGGTACCCACTGGCGGTTCTTCAAAAATTTTCTAAAAAAACCTATAATCTAGTACTTGTGATAGCTAATTTCGAAAATATTGATTTAATGGTACGCGAACGTTGAAAATGATGGAAAAGTGTTTCGGCAACGATTCTCTTAAGAAAACGGTCGCTTACTAGTTGGCACGAGCGGTTCAAAATTAGTCGTGTGTCAATCGAAGATGACGAAAGCAGTGGCAGACCATCGACAGCGAAAACCGACGAAAACAATGATGAAGTAAAAGAAATGTTGGTCAATAACAGCAAATTAACCATCAGAGAGATAGCAGAGGACTTCAACATTGCCTATGGACCTGTCCAATACGTTTTGGTTAATGATTTGGGTTTCTGTCGTGTAGCAGCAAAGTTGGTAGCAAAAAGACCACAATTCCCTGTAAAAAAGAGGCCGTGTTGACGTCTTAAAAGAGATGATTTGCTATGATGATCCGATACCACATTCATCAAAAGGATCATTACTGGAGACGAGCTTATGAGTACGACACGCACTCCAGACATCAAGTGAATGGCGTTCACCAAAAGAGCCGAGACCAAAAAAACCACGTCGTTTACAGTCAAAAAAGAAGGCAATGATTACGGTTTTCCTGGTTTACAACGGTGTAGTGCATAGTGTAGGCCAGACAGTAAACAAAGAGTATTATTTGGGGGTCATGAATAGTTTGCGTGAAGCAATTTGCCTAAAGACACCAGAATTATGGGCAAAAAACTTGTGGATATGATATGATATCACACCGACGCACAGTGCTATCATTATTCGTAATTTTTTGACGAAAAATGCAACAAATTCCATCCAACAGCCACCGAATTCACCTGATTTGGCTCCCTGTTATTTCTTTCTGTTCAGCAGCCGAGAGGATGTAATGGAAAAATATCAGGAAGCACAGATGGACATATCGAAAACCGAATATAAAAAATGTTTCGAGGATTGGATCAAGCTCTGGCATAAGTGTGTTGCAGTCGATGGGGATTACTTTGAAGGGAACTATATAGGTTTAGATGAATAAACTTGTATTTTTATTTTCTGATTAAATTCCGAAATTTTTTTGATCAAGATGGTATAGGTTGCCTATAAGAAAAATCCTACGACAAGTACTAGACAATGATGTACAGAATGACCACCAAAAAATCCAAGGCAATTGGTTCATTGATTTTCGAGAAATTTTGGATACCGATTTTAAAAAACGTGGTTTTAAGAAAAACGCTTTTGAAAATATAGGAATGAATAAATCATGAAATTTGTCAACTTACATGTAATCATCGATACCAGGCCCATAGTGTTAGCCCTCTAAGGTCGACAGAATGTTCATAGATTCTACATTTTGTTGTCGGCGTTGTATTCGACCCTGTTTTGTCTGTTCTTGCGCTTGCAGCTTGGTTTCGCTCCCGATGCGACCGATATTTCTAACAAGTTCATGACTTCCAAAAATGAGGTGACACCATATTGAACGTGCATGTTGCAAGAAATACAGCAATGTTAACGATTTCGCTTATCGCCACTTGCACCACGATTCGGAGCCTTTTGGACAGAAATGATATTGAGGGTTGCTGTCTCTTGAGCCGTAATGGTAATTGGTGTCATCTTTGGAGTTACAGTTTCTGCGAGTGGCTAAGCTTTAGTGAATGCTCAGTTTATCTATAAACTCTCCAATTTGTTCTTGCTGCCGATTCCAGGATTTCTTTTTTTGCATTCGCGAAGATGGGTTCCCATTCGCTTTTGAACGTGTCCCACGTATTCTTTTTCTACACTTTCAATCTCATTTCCATACGGTTTCGCATTCACCAATCCCATATACGTCTTATAGTCGCCATCCCCGTCGTAATTATTATACATAACTCGAGTAAACGTCATGATTTATCTGGCAATTTTCATCATGATTCGATTTCCATTCTTCATATTGCTCCGTATTTTTGGGTTTATTTCATTAGTTAAGAAGATTTTAGAAGAAAATCAGCGACTTTTCGTGTATACTGATCAATGAGAGCCCCAACTCCATGCGTAAAACCACGTTTTCGCCACGTACCATCTCCGAATTTTGTTTTGTTATTTCCTCTTGTTCTTCTTGTACAGATTGTTTTAACACCAATTGAGCAATAGTTGAAGCAGCAGAATGAATGCCATATCATATCATATCATACGTCGTTTGTTGAATTAATGAGTCCACAAAATTTCATAGCTCCACACAATAAGCGCATAACAAAAAGGAATCGTGTGTTTATTTAGTAAGCTGTGTTGATGTACGGGGACGAAGGAATGTAAGTCGGTTTGCACGATGAACACGAAACTACAATTTTAAAATCGAGTCCTCGAGTGCGTTCTATTGAGAATCGAACAGAACTATCAAACTTTTTACATTTTAGTGGTTCCGGTAAGACAGAAAACACAGTCAGAAAATTCAAAATTCGTTAACCGATGTTTGGATATTCTGGGGCGGATGTTTCATGATCAGTCTTCAATATTTTGGCCTTGGAACTTATATTCTCGTCGGAAAGTTTTTCGGCAATATGTTGATTTTTGGGCGGTATTTTCTTCTTGCTCTGATCTTTGCGAAAGATCCGGATTGTTGAGCTTCTTGAGAACCTTTATTTCTGATATCCATTTTCTTCAGAATATTTATTCACAAAAGAAAATTCACTGTAACGCACAGTTGCACGAACAGCAAGCTACTGAAAAAAACGGTCTATTTCTGGCAAATAATAACAGTCGTATGATATTTCCATTATACTTGGAGCCGAGCACGCCTTAAAACACAAATAAAATCATAAAATAGGTTTAGGGAAGCTCTGTTCCAAGGGTCGCTTGCCGCTAAACTCGTTACACTCTCTCGGCTGTAACTGGTTTATTTATCGAAATATTGACTTGACGTTTTCACCAGATATTCGACCATGCTAGGTGTACGAGTATATCTTCCCTTAATACGTGCTCAGGCATTTCAAGAGTAGTAATACCCTCTTGAATGTTAAGTTTTAAAAAAAAAAAAACCTAGTTATCTGCGAGTGTATATTTTTTTATTCAGCAGAGTTTAGAAAAAGAGGATTAGTTCTCTAACTTATTCTTGCAAAAAGAGTGGCCAAGAGATAGTTTCTCATTATTTTCAACTGCGACAGATATTGTTAAAGGGTGAACCCAGCTTGCCTGCATAATCACTTAAACGCGAGAAGCCTGTGGTTGTAGATATAGTTCTGTTGTTCTAACTTTTTTTGACTTTGTTATGACTGGGCAACTTTTTTCTTGATATGTTTCAGTATGTTCATCTGTGGCAGCCTTGTTTGGACAGCATGAACAAGTGTTATTATATTGGTACATATTGCTGTTTGGTACTTCAAGTAGAACAACGACTGTTTCTGTTTCCAAGACCTATCAATTTGCTTTTTCGTTGCCTTCAATATCACTGTGTCCCAGAATCCAGACGATGGTAATGTTTGATTGGGAACCAATGAGATTGAGTAAAGATTGACATAATCTGACTAGTTTTTGTGGATGTGGTAGCTTAATTTAAAACTTTAATTGCATCTTGGCTATTGGTGGAGAACGCCCTGTGGATCTGTATTAGTGAGCTACTCAGTAAAAGGCAAGCCTCTTTAATCAAACAGCTGACGCTAGCATAGTCTGGTAGACGAAAAGATATCAACATAACGACGATAACGCAGTTCTTTTTGAGTCATCGGTGAAAATTGTTATCTAGCAACTATAAGGTGAATGTACCATGTGCAGTGTGAGATGAAAGACAGACTGACTAATGTCAGAAATGATAGCACCATTGGAAAATCTGTCATTGAAAAAACGACACTTTACATCGATAAAGGCTACCGACATTTCCTACGTCCTCAACATTTCTGGTCGGCACTTGAAATATCTCACATCGCAGCATGTAAAAGCAGTGCAGTATATCATCCGATATATGTGTACTGTAGGGATCTTGAATTAATTCAAAACCTTTCAAGCAAATTATTATTTAATTCTGAGTTGTTACAGAGATGCAAGCTTTGCGATATCCTCTTCACACTATGTTCAACAAGTGACTATGTCTTACTCGCGGTAAGAATTCTTTTTCAGGAAAGAGAAATAAATTTCCCCACAATTTGAAATTTTTAGATCAAAAATCAAATATCCCTCAGAAGAAATTTTCTTGCAGACCTATCGCTGTGGTATGCCACAGCAACCTACAGCCTATCTACACTTTAACTCCCACACAGCAATTCATCACTTTTGATAATGGGAAAAAGCAATTTAATCGCCACTTTACGAATTTCTATTCAAACTTCAGATAATCAAAATCCAAAAGAGACTCCTTCATTCTCTATTCCAAGCAATTGACGATGACTACGAATTCTGTGGTGGTAGACTGGGCATTGACCATAAAAAAAAACTATTCACTACTTATCTACTCTCTTTGGTCGTTAACATCCGGGATAATAAATAAACAAAGAAGCTATGAATATTTTTGTAATTTGCTTCGCACAACTGCCAAGGGTGGCAAATTGAAATTCTCTCAGATCGGAGGACAGCAATTACGTCCCGAGAGGGATAGTGAAATACTGTTTTGATGGAGACCTTCCCCTAAATTGAATTGTAAAGATTAAATAGTAGTAAAGTTTATTTTTATTAAAACTTTCTGTAAAAGGAATATTTGAAATATTATAGCCTACAATAAAAGTTTTGTAAGGATTTATCTACAGCTTCTGACATTTATTTCGGATATCATGGACAACATTTCGTCATTGGAGTAACCCTATTGAAGTCAGACACTTAAACCTAATGCTGCTCTAGTAAACAAGGGGATAAGGGGCACGACAAGTATATACTTCCAAGACATTTATATCAGAATTAGTGTATGTTAGAGGGAAAATATATTCCCGAGGCAGTTTTGTGAACACTCAGTCATCTTCTATAGGCTGATTTATCTTGAGGTTTGATTTTCAATAGGATATTTGTGACAGATTACGTGCCACTTCTAACAAACTATTTTATAATTTTTATTCAGTATCGTTCGGCAAGTCATGAAGGAAAGATTTACACCAAAACAGCGTCTCCAAATTGTTCGGCTATATTACGAAAGTCAGCGTTGTGTGAAAAATGTTTTTCGTGCGATTAGAAGATCGAACCTACTGGAATCACTATTGCCAATACCATTCGCATGGACTCGCATTTGAGTCCCAGTTTACATTAGTGGATGATACTCGACCGGTTAGACTACATTCAGCACTTAGTTGGGAGACTATAGCAGCTGTAGCTGAGAGTGTACGCGAAGACCGTGACGAATCGATTCGTCGTCGTTCTCAGCAGCTTGGCTTGGCGTATTTTACGTGAGGATCTCGGCCTAAAAACGTACAAAATTTAACTTGTGCAAGAATTGATGCCAGGCGACTTGAATTCGCGTCATATTTTCAGTGAATGGGCTCTGGAAAATACTCAATGAAAATCCGGTTTTTTATTGTGAAATTTTGTTCAATGATGAAGCCCATTTCTGGCTCAATGGATACGTTAAAAAACAAAATTGCCGTATTTGGGTTGCTGAACAACCAGAAGAGTACCAAGAGCTACCATTACATCTATTAAAAACAATGGTATGGTGTGGTTTATGGGCTGGTGGAATCATTTGTCCATATTTTTTTCAAAAATGAGGCAAATAAGAATGTTGCCATCAATGTTAACCGTTATCGCGCCGGGTTAACGGACTATGTGCTTCCTGAAATTCAAGTACATGATTTCAGTGACCTCTGGTTTCAACAAGACGACGCTACGAGCTATACAGCATGTAAAACAATGGACTTGTTGAGAAATCATTTTGGTGAGCATTTAATTTTACGTTTTGCTACAATAAATTGGCCGCCTAAATCGTGTGATATCACACCTTTGGACTATTTTCTCTCGGGATATGTAAAGTCTCAGCTCTCAGCAATAGGCCAGCTACGATTGACGCTTTGGAAGCCAACATTACTCGTGTTATCCGCGAGATACCAGTCGCTATGCTCGAACGAGTCGCCCAAAATTGGACTTTCGAAATGGACCACCTCAGACGTAGTTTTGGCCAACATTTAGATGAAATAATTTTTAAAAAGTAAATGTCATGAATTGTTCTTTTAATTAATATTAAAAATTTTAAGTTTACTTTCAAATTTGTGTGCTTTATTTTACATTATATATCAAATCTTACGATGAATCACCTTATATAAGCCATTCATAAGAAAGGAAGTTAGACGAATGCCTATGGTCGGACAGTTCGCTGCAGGCAATATGAATGGATCTTTCTGTGAAATTATACAGGTTTTTGGAGCACAAATTGATGGTCTTCATATTTTCCTCGTTGTAAAGGGGACAACCTCAGTTGTAAGATGATTGACCAATTTTTGATCCCATCTCGGGCTGTCTACGCATTAGAGCTGATACTTGCTAGGCATGGTCCCACAGACTGTACACCTACATCATCTGTTTTTGCGTAATGGTAAACTAAAACTGCCTTTGTTCAGTAATCGCAAATAACAAAGCCGTTGCGGTCAACCTTTGTTAACCAACAAATAAGTTTTGATTGAACACATCTTTACAAAGATATGGACTGGACTAAAATGCAGCGATATTCCGAAAACTTGAGACTTTCACGCTCATCTCAATGTTCAAGGGCTGTTTCAAATGTTCAAAAAAGCGTTGTTGGTATCCGCTGAAATGTTTTTCGGACGTGAAAGTCGAATGGTGTTAGATCTCACGATTTCGGCGGCTAATTGAAGTCCATAAATTTCGAGAAATCGTGCGTCCAGGATTTTTCTCATGGAAAAGAGCTATTGTTTCACCAGCTGTGTTGCATGTGGCGCCGTCCTGTTAAAAATAAACGTCATCCACATCCATAGTATCAATTGCATACAAAAAAAAAAAAAAAAAAAAAAAAATTAAGTCAACAACACAGTCACGCAAGTTTCACGCAATGACACCAATGGATGGAAAGGTCGTCCCTTGAATTTTGTAAGCCCCGAATACACAGATTGATTGTTTACGTTTTAAGTCAGATGCAAATGGGTACAAAGTGGTTAAAGAATGACCGAATTAAAGTGATGTTCTGAAAATTAACACATTTACAGCCAAACTCTCAGCTACAGTTGCGATATTTCAAGCTGGCCTGGCCGGATGAGTATTAGTTGGAGTCTTCACATAACTACCCTGTCTGAGATGTTTAAATTTATCGACTATTTATCCAAGTGGGTTGAGGTCCTCTTCTACTTATGCATGCCACCTAAGGTGAGGTCTGCCTCTTATGGGTTGTCCCTCCGAGATTTATTTGAAGATTTTTCGTGTTGGAATATTGATGTCCATTCGCTTTACATGTTCTATCCATCTCAAGTGACTGATGCTAGGTCGATGTAGATATACAGCTCGTAGAGTTCGTCGTTCAATCTATAACTCCAAAGTCGGTCAACGCAAATGGGACCGAGTATTTTTTGAAGAATTTTTCTGTCGAAACGACTCTGCTTTCGATAGAGCCGAGTCCATGCTTCAGCGCCATAAAGAAGAAATTGGATAATCAAGGTCTTATATAGAGTTTTCTTAGCACAAAGAAACAGAGATTGACAAGAGTGATTCTTCGTTTAATTTCTGTTGATTACTATAGAAAAAGTATAGAAAGTATAGCTGTAGACTGTGACGTTCTGTCCAATTCGATGATGTTCTGTGTCCCCTCTCATTGACTGCATATGCCCGCTGTGTCCTTCCAACTATACCATATTATCGGAGTACGCTGTAGTTGCATAGAATTTTAAAAGAAGTTGCCTTCAGTTTTTCTTTGTGCACGGTTTTCCAAGTATGATGTTAAAGAAATCACATGACAGCGCGTCACCTTGTCAAAAACCTTTTTCAACGTTAAAGATCTGTTAAACCATTGTCCATCATGACGAAGCAGAGAGCGTTCTCTCTCTCAAAACAACAAATGAAATTATATAGCCCGTCTTTATACATAGTGTCATATACGGCCTTAAAATCGATGAAAAGATGGTGGGTATCGATTTGGACTTCTTGAGTTTTCTTTAGTATCTGCTTGATTGTAAAAATACCTGGCCCGAAACCACACTGATAAGCACCAATCAGGTTGTTGACGAAGGGTTTCAGACGATCACACAATATGACAGATCACATGTATGTCCTTATAGCTGGTCTCCTTTTTTCTAGATCGGGCAAACGATGCTACTCATCAAACATACACTATTCTGACCGGATTTGAGAAGTTAGTTTGTGCATGCTCTTCACAAAGTCATTTCCAACAGCTTTGAATACCTGGTCTGATAAGCCGTTAGGTCTCTTGGATTTCAGCTTAGAATTTTGGTCACGTGGACGGAAGTTTTGACTATCATCGTCTTAAATAGTCTTTTCTGCCAGACGACGGGATGTTGGGCTTCGTCGCTGTTACACATTCTGCAGAAAAAGGTCAAAGAATTCCAAAATTCTGAAAAGAATCCAGGTAAGATTTCGACCCAAAAGACGTTCAAACTAGACTTTAAATGTCAAAAGTGTGGAGGTGACCCCAAAGGACTATACTCCAGGTACCTCTCCAGGTACCGATACGATACCTCTCGCCTGCGCTCGGGGCACGGATTCTGAAAGCCTCAATTAACATAATCAATAAACTTCCTGCGGATATAGGCGCTGACCCAGCAGTTGCTGGATCACTCAATGCCCGCGACTCCTGAGGCCCTTTATACGACACGTTTGGTAGATTGGACTAGAAGAGTACCGGAGAGATTCTAACTGTTAAGGTTAAACTCCATCATAATAGACAAGTGGTTAGTCAGAGTGCTGTTTTCCAGGAAACCCGAAAGGTCCATCGCGCTCTAGAAGAGGCACATGAAGTAAAGGCACGGAGTAAAATGTTCTCAGGGACTGTCCGATGCCATAACACCAGAATTCCTATTGCGAACAAAATACGAAATCGACTTTCCCTGTGCCAATAATGATTTCGGTCAGAATCTAAACCAGGTAACGAACGCACTCGGATCTTTGCGGTGGGTCCAAAACCGATTTACTATAGGTTGTCGCGCTGGTGTTTTTCTGGGGATTTTACTTCTCGTTAAAAAAAAAAATCTTCCGTTTGTCGGAATATGTAGACTGAATTCACTGAGCCTCGTTTTGGTCCCCATTACAGCTTTAAAAACGCTTTCTACTAAATGACATAAAATTTTGGAAACAAAAATGGAAAAATAGGCCAACAAATCCACTACTCAGGAGAAGCCGTAACAATCATCTTGTTCCAGTTGTCATTGTACGTTTCATCTCTTTGAATTGTTGTTGTCTTATTTCAAAATAAGAGCATACAATGGTTTTCTACACCTCAGAAGGGAAACACTTATACATATATTCCATTCAAAATTCACATTATTAGATGATGTGCACATGATGAAGAAACTAGAACAGCACAGTGAAACTAGAAAAAGGACAATAAACCGAACATTGTTTTGATGCAAATTTGTTTGATAATGAAAGTATACACACATGCATAAGTAGATGACCTAAAAGAAAACTATGATACATAAAGAAAGTTATCCAATTTGAACTTACTGACTACTGTCATTTTTTCTGACTCAGAGACTGTGTTGAATGCGGGTGCTTCACCAGAAACTTCACATCTATATAGGCCAGTTGATGCTAACGTCACACGGCGAAGTGTCACAATTGTATCTGAAGAATTACGGAGCTAGAAAGAAAGAAAAGATGTCAGTTGGTTCTATAAAGAAAAAACAAAAACGAAACAATTGTATAAGGCCTTAATTATTTAAAGTAGTGCATTTATCTTCAAGCGATCCTGGTGGTGCTTCATGACATCGCTTCATATGATGTACAGAGAATTTGACTAGAAAACCAATAGAATTAGGGATATTTAAGCGAGTGTTAAGTTTCCTAATCGACAGAAAATCTGTAATATATAATCAGATAAACAGAACGAAAAATACTGCGTAAATGTGTCTCCTGACAGCTATTTGTTGTAACCGTTTCCAGCTTCTTTAGACTCAATTCTTTAAATGTTGCTATGTAACAGGAGTCGCTTGAGGGGCTTCATTACGTAATCCAGTCGAAAAAAAAGTTGGAGAAGATGAAATACTATCAAAATATGAGCTCGTATTCTCATCATCAACAAAAAGCAAATAGACAAAGGAAATTAATCGGCAAATCAAGTTATCAGAAACTGCATCTAAGATCTTTTTGAGGGAGAAAGTGAGCATTAAAGTATGGGGTGATTCATCGTGAGGTTCGATTTATAATGTAAAACGAAATACATAAATTTGAAGGTGAACTTAAAATTTTTATTATCGGTTAAAAGAACAATTCATGGCATTTATTTTTTGAAAATGATATTATGTAAATGTTGGCCACGACTACGTATGAGGTGGTCCATTCCGAATGTCCAATTTTGGGTGACTCGTTCGAGCATAGCGACTGGTATCTTGCGAATAACACGAGTAATTCCGTAGCAAAACGTAAAATTAAATGCTCACCAAAATAATTTCTCAACAAGTCCATGATTCCACCAGCCCATAAACCACATCATACCCTTCTTTTTAATGAATGTAATGGTAGCTCTTGGTACTCTTCGGGTTGCTCATCAGCCCAAATATGGCAATTTTGTTTATTAACGTATCCATTGAGCTTCATCACTGAACAAAATTTCACGATAAAATACCGGATTTTCTTTGAGTTTTTCAAGAACCCATTCACTGAAAATATGACGCAAATTCAAGTCGCCTTGAACAACGCCAAGTTGTCGAATAAGCTAAGCCAAACTGCTGAGAGCGCCGACGAATCGATTCATCACGGTTTTCGTGTACACTCTCAGCTACAGCTGCTATAGTCTCTTCAATACGTGCTGGCCGTGGTCTAACGTAGTCGAGTATCATCCACCAATGTAAACTGGGACTCAAATTTGCGAATGGTATTGGCAATAGTATTTTCAGTAGGTCGATTATGCGCACCGTAAATTTCTCGAATCGCACGAAAAACATTTCTCACGCAACGCTGATTTTCGTAATAGAGTTGAACAATTTGGAGGCGCTGTTGTTGTGAGTCATTTCATGATGACTTGCCAGATGATACTGAATAAAACTAATAAAGCAGTTTGATAGCAGTCACTCTTGATCTGGCAAAAAAAACCTATTGACAATCAAACCTTACGATGAATCACCCTATACAAACTTCACCTGGATAGTTTACTACCTCTACGTTCCTCCACGAGTTAGAAAAGAGTGCGCGAGAGAGAACTAGTATTGCTATCACTGTGAGTGATGTCGGTTTTGATAGTTTTTGACATTTGTATTCAATATTCACTGACAAATAACTACGAATTCACCTACACCATTATTATTTTGAGGGACAATATTTAGTTCGTGGAAGATCCGGAATCCGGAAATTTTAACACAACCTTCTCAGATACATATGGTATACCACCTTGATCAAAATGTTCCCGGTGGCGTTACCGTGTGGCGCTCCCATTGTTCCGATTTGAGTTCTGTTTTCTTTTGTTTTTCTAAATCTTAGCGTCATAGCTTGACATTTGCAAAAGTTACGTAGCCAAGAGTACATCTATCTGTGTGTGTGTTGGCGATTTTTTTACAATTTTAGAAATGAATTTAAATTTGCAACAACAAACTTAGCATAAAAAACGGAGTTAAAGACGACTTTCGGCAACAATTCTCTAAAGAAAACGGTCGTTTACCAGTGGTACGAGCGGTTCAAAAGTGGCAGACCATCGACATCGAAAACCGACGAAAACATTGATGAAGCAAAAGAAATGTTGGTAAATAACCGCAATTTAACCATCAGAGAGATAGCGGAGGACTTGAACATTGCCTATGAATCTGTCCAAGACATTTGGGTTAATGATTTGGGTTTCCGTCGTGTAGCAGCAAAGTTGTTGCAAAAAGACCTTAATTTCATGCAAAAAAAAGACTGTGTTGACTTCGCAAAAGAGATGATTTGCGAGGCTGAATCCGATACCACATTCATCAAAACGATCATTACTGGAGACGAGATGTGGGTTTATGAGTACGACACGCAATCCAGACATCAGGCAAATTAATGGCGTTCACCAAATGACCCGAGACCAAAAAAACCACATGGATTTCAGTTAAAAAAGAAGGCAATGCTCACGGTTTTCATGGATTACAACGGTGTTGTGCATCATGAATTTTTTTCAGAAGGCCAGACAGTACATAAAGAGTATTATTGGGGTGTTATGAGATGTTTGCGTGAAGTAATTTGCCGAAAGAGACCAGAATTATGGGCAGAAAACTCGTGAATTTTGCATCAAGATAACGCACCTTCGCACAGTGCCATCATTTTTCGTAATTTTTTGACGAAAAATGCAACAAATACGATCCAACAACCACCGAATTTACCTGATTTGGCTCCCTGTTCCCTTTCTGTTCAATCGAGTTAAAAAACCACTACGGGGAACTTTCAGGAAATTATCAGCAAATTTTTTTACAAATCATTAGTGTTAAATTAAGATAGTGCCACTAAATGTAACTATACTTTTTTTGTTTTTGTAAAATAAAATACATTTTCAGAAAAAAATTCTTAAAAAAACGTTTTTTTTTGTTTCGTCGTAAATTGGCTGATGAGATCTTGCGATTTGGCTCCATTCAATAGACTTTTGTATGTCTACGTAAAATCTTTGGTCATACTGATAAGATGCAAACTATTCGGGCAATGGAAACCAATATTCAACATGCGGTTGGTGGGATAGAACTCCAAAATGCTCCAAGAAGTGGCCGCAAATTTGACTTCAGCTCTTAAAAAATGTCCTTAACAAATATCTGCTATCACTAATCAGTTTCCTGTTACTTATGTAGACACTTAATTACGTCCTGCTATCTTGGTCAATGCACTGATGAAGTTACGTTTGCTACTACAATTAGCCTAGAGCTTACACAAATAACTGGGTACTAGATAATAAAGAAGCAGTTGCGAAACCGAACGAAAGACGGTTTGACTGGAAACTTACCCAGTCGTTCCTATGACCTTTATAGTATGACCAGCCCGAGGCAGTATCCTACTCTACACTGTTAAGTTTCTACGAGTTTCGGAGGGCCTTCATTCTCTTGATCAGACGCGTATTAAGCATATCGTTTAAATTTTTTTGAGTGGTAAGGATTTTTCAGCCGTTAACCGTAGAATCGGTTAATAATACCTAAGAAATGATACTTTAGCTGGCGAATGTTATGTCTGAACATCCTATTAATTTTTCGGACGTTTTTGTCAGATTTTTTGTCAGAACAGACAAAGAACTCTTACGATTACATTGAACTCCTTGTATGGTATGCCTCTTTTATTGAAATGCCTCAGTTTTGCAAAGAAGTGCCAGTGATAAAGAATCAGGGCCAATCACATCAACGCCAAGTACCCGCAGCCTCATGAGTCTTCTCTTTCATAGCAAGCGTCACATGATGTTGTGATGTTTATTCCCAGCACACTTAGGTGGTTAGCTAAAGCATAATATTCAGTCCAACTACGGGTAAGTCTCTGACTTCTGGCAATCGTTAAGAAGCATTCATTTCGTCTGCCGAAAACTTGGAAAGTCATGCCATTTTCATTCATGCTTCATATGAAAAGCAACTGCCAATAGAAGCCCCAAACGATAACGCATGCAGTTCCAATGCAGGTTCGGCTCCTGAAAAACTCTCTTCTAAGCCTCGCCTAGAAAGTTCACTGACGACCGTGATCCCATTGTGATTTATTACAAAACTCAATGAGTACACACTTCCGACTACATTTTAAAATTCTCCAAGCAGTTTGGAAGTCTTGCGAAAGTTCATTGAACTGTAGTCTTATAAGACATATGTCTCTACAGGACTCATATATTTGGGCTACGTCAAATAATAGTTTTTCTACAGATCCAACTTAGTGGATATGATACCATAAAAGACCCCTAATGTGTGACGTGCTTGTTTAAGATATTTTTCCTAACAACAAATGTAAGAATTCAAAGTCAGTAAAATTATAACGTATAGAACGATGCCTTTTAATGTATCTTTTGCCGTCTATCCGGCTATCCGGCTATCCGGTAACCCTTGTGAAACCAATGCTGTAGGACCCACACCTTAGTACCCAAAATTAAGAGGACTTTTTCGTAGACTCTTGGTTAAACCACTTCATGCGACCAAGTCATGTCCTTATCCCAATTTTAACTGAAGGATTTTTTTGCATGCCTACTGTATCATGCTTATACTCCTTTTGTGGTTTTTTTTTTCGAGATATTTCGTTGTCACGAAGCATTCCACACGAGACACAATCTATAGGTATGTACACATCAGTAGGGAGGCACTTCAAACTGAGTAAAGAACTTCAAAGGAAAGTTTTCTTAAATTTTCTCCTCCCTCCACATTATGGTATGTACTGGTTGTAGCTTATGGATGAATGTATCTACTCGTATAAGTTTATACCAGAGCCAAGGGATGTTTGTAAACTTGGGTGTGTTGAAGTTTACATTGTACTTTAATGTTGTTAAGTGGTTAATCAAAAATTCCTTATTCGAAACACTTAAGGGGGTTGATATTTTGATGATGACTATGGTGATGTAGTGTAAATTGTGTCTGGGGTGATGAGTTCGGGGTTGCGATACTAAATTATTGAGAATGATTTTAAGAAAAAGGTGGGTGAATTTTAGGTAAGTTAAATATTTTTTGACATTTCCTTAAAGAATTTCAAGCATTTCTCAAGTTAAACTGTGAGATGATGGATCTTATTTCAATTACTACCGCCGCGTGCTTATGAGTTAGTGATGATGGGTCAACACATCACATTTTGCACGTTTAACTTACGTTGTATATCGTTTGGATGTAGTTTGTTTTTGCTAACTTTAAACACTTTTGTTGAATAAAAATAAGTAGAACTCTGATTTATGCCTGTGATAAGTTAATCCATTTGCAGACAGGAGTTTTCGAATATGAAGAAGAAGAAGCTCAGGGAAGAAATCTTTTAAATCTTTTAAGCATTTATCATCTGCAATTCTTAGCTTGCATAACTGTGTATATACCATCTATGCCATCCCATGAGATAGAGTGTACAATACTAGCTTAAGTCTATACGTCTGCAGAGACCGGAATAATTGATAGTCAGTGGTTGCTATGTCTAGACTATGCGGAAAATCCCCATCCTTTCCTGTTGGTCAATTCGGCCAGTTTTCTTTCAATTGCAAAGCGTAATCTCTCGAGTCGTTTACAGTAGAGCTAAGACTTAACTAACTACAATACATGGAATTACCTCTTGCTGTTACATCATACACATAGCACAATCTTCTGCGGAGCCAATCGCGGCTTCGAAAATGTTTGTGACGGCTGACCATCCTCTGCAAGTGATATTCAAGCCTACTGATTGTCGTGCTTTACACATTTCTTATCAAAGTTATGACTTGCTTAAGAAATATATCAAGTTTTTTGCTTTTATGATATAGAACGCGTAACAGATTATTACTCTGTCCGTCATGGTTTTCGCGCTCATTGCTTGAGGAATTCATATGAGTACTATGCATTTCTTTTTGTATCCAACAGATATGACTGTCTTTCTCGATTTTATAAAGAATTTTATCAGCTTTTTCAGTGATTGACATCGGAATTGTCAGAACGAAAGTGACCGAAACAGATAGAACCAATTTTCTTACGAGCTTACACATCTTTCTTCTCGCTATCGCAGTAGTTTTTCAAATGTTGCGGAATTTTTCATAATTTTTTTCCATTTTCGAATTACATTACCACGTGTACAAGTCTACACACAAATTCATGCTCAGACTTTCATCCTTGAAACCAGCGTCCACAGTTGTCAATGCAATCAATAGACGGAAATACTGAACTTCCAAAGTATTGGTCGATACTCATATTTCTTATACCTATCACGTAAAGTTGCATATTCCTTAAAAATAAAATAGTTATCCATTTGCAGCGATTTCGTATGTGTACGTCTTGCATATTTACAGATTCAAGCTGATCGAATATGCAGTCTAGTCATGCAGCGGGCTCCAAATTCTTTTTGGGTCCCGAATCTTTTCCAGCACGCTCATTGAAAATGTAATTTAGAAAAGGCTCAGTGGATAAAGCCTATTTACCACATTCAGAAAGGTCTTAAGTTATAGTATAAAGTCGATATTACAATTAGATAAATTCTGGTTCTTCTGTTATGACATGAAGGGCCATATCAATGCTTCTAGTAAGACCGCATCTTCTGAGCCAATTGTCTTGAAGAGTGCACCGCATAATCATAGCTTATGTCGGTCAAGTATCAACAACAGAGGAAAAGCAGAAACATGCTGCAATAAGCCTCTAGACAAGAACATCTATACTCATTTTTCAAGTTGAGAAATGAAGACATCTATCTACTTTTCGCCAGGTAACTTGTTGGATTCCCAGACAACGCTTGGCAGTCCTTGATGCAACTTACTTCGCTTTCCGGATATGTTCATGTATAAAAGTGATAGATTTTTAGCACTGACTGGATCAGCATTGACTGAAGTCTCATTCCGATGAAAGTTTCCTAACTATCAGGTTCAACTGGTTGAAGAGTTAAATGAGTAAGCCACGTGCCTAGGCAACGACATGCGCGTAGTGGTAATACCGTCTTAAGAGTAGCTGTGAATGAAACGTCAAAAATTGTCAATATTCGCTAAGGACTTTAAAGCGATTGATGGGAAGTGAAGGAGGTATACCACCTTGATCAAAAAGTTCCCTGTAGCGTCACCGTGTGACGCTCCCATTGTTCCGAATTGAGTTTTGTTAAGTTGGTACATCTGTTGTTGACATTCCCTCTATATCTTAGCGTCATAGCTTGACATTTGCAAAAGTTACGTAGTAACACAGAGTACATGTAACATATCTCTGTGTGTGTTGTCGATTTTTTACAATTTTAGAAATGGATTAAAATTTGCAACAACGAACTTTTTCGTGTTTCGACGGCAACGATTCTCTAAAGAAAACGGCCGTTTATCAGTGGCACGAGCGGTTCAAAAGTGGTCGTGAGTCAATCGAAGATGATGAACGCAGTGGCAGACCATAGACATCGAAAGCCGACGAAAACATTGATGAAGTAAAAGAAATGTTGCTCAATAGCCGCAAATTAACCATCAGAGTGATAGCGGAGGACTTGAACATTGTCATGGATCCATCCAAAGCATTTTGGTTGATGATTTGGGTTTTCGTCGTGTAGCAGCAAAGTTGGTGCCAAAGGACCTCAGTTTCATGCAAAAAAGAGACCGTGTTGACGTCGCAAAAGAGATGATTTACGAGGCTGAATCCGATCCCACATTCATCAAAAGGATCATTGCAGGAGACGAGACGTGGGTTTATAAGTACGACACGCAATCCAGCCATCATGCAAATGAATGGCGTTCACCAAATGAGCCAAAACCAAAAAAAAACACTTCGTTTTCAGCTAACGGTTTTCAGGGATTAAAATGATGTAGTGCACCATGAATTTTTGCCAGAAGGCCAGACAGTAAACAAAGAGTATTTTTTGGGTGTTATGAGAGGTTTGCGTAAAGCAATTCGCCGAAAGAGACCAGAATTGTGGACAGAAAACTCGTGGATTTTGCACCATGATAACGCACCGTCACACAGTGCCTTCATTATTTGTAATTTTTTGACGAAAAATGCAACAAAGACCATCCAACAGTCAGCGAATTCACCTGATTTGGCTCACAGTGACTTCTTTCTGTTCAATCGAGTTAAAAAAACCACTACGGGGAACGCGTTTTAGCAGCCGAGAGGAAGTAATGGAAAAATCGCAGGAAGCACTGATGGACATACCGAAAACCGAATATAAAAAATGTTTCGAGGATTGGATCAAGCGCTGGCATAAGTGTGTTGCAGTCGATGGGGATTACTTTGAAGGGGACAATATAGATTTAGATAAATGAACTTTTATTTGAAATGAATTTTTAATTTTTTGAATAAATTCCGGGAAATTTTTGAAATTCAATTACACATTACAGTGAAAGTTACTAGGACCGATTCCATTGGATGAAACAAGTTGAGTTTCTGACGTGCATAGAGCATCGTAAGGTGTCTTAAACCTTTCATAGAAAAAAGAGTGCTATCAATGTCAGGATAAAGCCAAGTCTCAGAAACACATATTATGTCAATTAAGTTGTTGGTCATATAAAAGTCTTCGCGGTTTTTTTTTTCACTAGATGGTGATGGTGTCCATTTATCTGGAAACACTAATCTGATGGAGTCAAACAAACACGTATTTGATAGGTAACATGTCAGGCTACATTTTTTGTGAAGACAGCTCTGTAACTCGTGTTAAAAGTTATACTGGTTGGAAAATGAGGGAAATATCTGAAGAAATACCCTATGAGATACTTTTTTACTATAAAAAAAAAGAGAAAAACGCTACAAAAACATGCCGAAAAATTTGTGCAGTTTACGGTGAGAATGCTGTGAGGAGGGAACGCCGGACCCAGTAGTGGACCCAGATTCCGTTCCGGAAACTTCGATGTAAAAAATGCACCTCGCGCTAGTCGGCCTGTTACGGAAAGGGTCGATGAAATTTTGCAACTGATGGAGCAATACCGACACGGAAGCTGTCTGGAGATAGCGGAGGCACTAAACATCAACCGTATGACAGGCGATGAAAAATGGATTAAATACGAGAATGTCCAATGCAAGCGATCATGGCCAAAGGCCGGCGACCGTCCACAAACGTCTTCAAGGCTTGGAATGACGACAAACAAGGTTATGTTGAGTGTTTGGTGGGATTGGAAGGGAATTTTGTATTATGAGGTGCTAGAACGTGGCGAAACGGTCAATTTGATGCTCTATTGTGTACAACTCGTCTGTTTGAATGAAGCTATCAAGAAAGAGCGACCAGAATTGAGTTGTCTTCCATCACGATAATTCATGATATCGAAACTGAGCACCGACTAAACTTCTAAGAAGTTTGGAGCAATCTACAATCCATTGGTGTAGGGAAAAAATCTGTTGTCGACAACGAGCCGAATGCAAACGACCTTAACGAGGTGTTTCTTTCGAGTCCTCCAAATAGTCCGTTCTTTAATCTAGATAGTCAACTGTATTTTAGCTCTGAATTTGACTTTGAAGTCGTCTCGGAAGTTGATGTAGTAAACACCATTCGTTCTACTAAGTCCAATGCTACAGGTGAGGATGGTGTACCCATTCGCTTTGTGAGAATGATGTTACCGCATATCATAATCTCTCTTACACACATAATCAATTTTTGCATTACGTGCTCTACCTTCCCTGATAGTTGGAAGTTGGCTAAGGTTATTCCGGTTCCGAAAAATCTCAGCCATATGCAGCTTCTGACTTTCTCCCCATAAGTATTTTGCCTTGTTTGTCAAAGGCCTTGGAGAAAATTCTTGCTCGCCAAATTTCAAACCAACACTGCTTGCTATCCCCTGTACAGTCTGGTTTTCGAACACATCATAGCTGTTCGACAGCTATGATTAAAATTCCCGACGATATAAGGGTCAAATATGATGCAGGAAAAGTAACGGTGCTTTGCTTTCTAGATTTTTCCATGGCCGTGTGGACCACAAAGTACTTTGTCACAAGCTCAGGCTATATTTTGGTTTTAGTGCAAGATCGGTGGGCCTGATAAGTAACTATTTAAAAAATCGCTTTCAAAGGGTTGTTATTGAGAGAAAAAATCACAGTTTAAAATCTTAACGACAGGACTACCGCAGGGATCGATATAAGGACTAATACTTTTCTGTATTCTTATTAATGACCTACCCAAAGTATGCCTGAATGTAAACACTCATATCTACGCTGATGATGCTCAGATATACTCATCACAATCGATTGGGCTTATTTAGAATCTTTTTCACAAAATAAATGAAGACCTGTCAACTGTATACAACTGGTCACTTTGCAATGGTATCAATCTGAATCCTAACAAATCCCAGCTTATTCTTATTTCTAAGAAGCATTAAGATACTGATCTGCTGCCGCCAGTTAGCTTGAACAATAAGCAACTCAAATTTGTGGATGCTGTCACAAATCTCGGCTTCAAATTGAATTGTTCTCTCTCTGCCGTTGACCATACAAACTATGTTATTGAACGAATCCATGTTGGGCTACGTAATCTTCAGCTGTCTTTTAATTTTAGTCCGGTTGACACTAAGCTAAGGTTAATAAAAACGTTATTTATGCCATTGTTGTTTACTGCAAGCTCGACTCCCTTTCTCAACACAACTTGCTTGTTGCGTTTAATGATATGGTTAGGTACGTGTATGGTCTCCGTTGGTGTGAATACATTTCATACTTTCACAAGCTGGTTTTTGGTTGTTCGTTGTGTTGTTGTTCCAAAACATTCGTTGTCTTGTGTTCATGCACAAGGTCATAAGCGATCAAGGTCATTATAACGCACTCTTTCAACTATTTGAGCTCGTCCCGTCTCTTCTTTGTGTATATCACCAGGCTCTGGAACCAACATTGAATAAGCAACACATAACTACTCTTTTGAAATGTTCTATCTTTTTCTATTATCTATTTTCCGCACTATTCCCTTCCTTCAATTGGAATTAAATTGAAATTGAATGCTTGATGACCCGAAACAAGTTGACGGAGCTTGGTTGGGAAGTTTTGATACATTTGTTTCGGTCTTTGCAAAACTCTCTTGATGGTAAAAAATTGGCAGATCGAAGAGCCGATGAAAATCACTTGGCCAAGTTTTTCTCTGATAAATTACAAAAGTTCTAACCGATGGAGTTATGAAGCCGCCCGGAAAATGTCAAAAGGTCATAGATATAATGGCCAATATGTACTTGATTGAAATCGTTATGTTTAAATATAAATTTAAATTCGTCAAATTCATTAACAAGACTTTGTGCCATAATATGGCTTACTCGTATATGCAAACCATTATGACTTCTGCAAAGGGCATTTAAAATTAGTTTTTTTCATTTATGCTGCCAAAACCAAGATTAGCGGAATTCATCAAAATTATTAATGTAAATTAAGTCAAAACCGAATGCAGTCCAATTTCAAATATTTATGCATGATCATATTTATGAGTAGCGTGCTGACCGCCAACGAGTGAACACGCAAATTGTCACACTCGTGTGTGGTTAAAAAAAAGCGCAAAAAAAAAAAAACTTACTTCCAAATAAAAAAAAACAAAAAGCATAGTGGAGGTATCCCAATTCTCCCACCCCCGGTCTTGCAATGTTGCTTGCACTTGGTCACTGCTACTGCTGTATATATCATACTGCATGGACAATGGGTGAGCGCATGTAACAGACGATGGATAGCGCGTTGCAAGTATGAATTTTGTTGTGCGCTGTTTAATTTTTTTGTAAGGGCATAACACATACAAGAATTTAATTCGGTAAACCAACGTCAGGATCTTCACTTCACAGTCTTGCTTAGCATGGTCGATGATTGTGTTTTCTGTGTATGTTTGTGATTATGACTAGGGAATTCAGGGCTGACGTATTTTACATACGTGGCCTAAAAGTTATCACTTTTCTGCGTACGTCCACGTCTGTAAATACATACCAGCTGTTTTGGCATTTAGTGAAACACAGGTTGATTCTCGCACACACCTCCTAGATCACTCTGATATGAATCTTTCTGACTAGGAACTAATGTCATTATTCTTCTTTCACCGAGGTCTCACCATTCACGTGCGTAGTGTTGTAACTTACCAAACTCTATCACTTTCTAATCCGGAATTCAACTCTTTGTGGCTAAAATTCCATCTCCGTATCCCCTAGTGCTTTATTTATAGAGTCCCCAAACTAGACAGGAATCCGACCTTTTTCGAGTTCGATGCGCTGTCTGAATCCATTCAAAAAGTTGTTAATTTGTATCCTTGTACTGAAATTGTTATTACGGGCGATTTCAATATGTAATATGTACTTTGGGTGTAAATGAGTCCACACGTTTACTAGACGTTGATAGTCATACCGCCAACACCCTGGACTTGTTTTTAACTTCTCACCCTTATAAATACAAGGTCAGTGTGCTACCTCCTCTAGGCTCGTCGGACCACTTAGTCATATCAGCTAATTTTTCATACATCGACCAACGGTTAGAGAAAAGATTCCTTAAAGCACCGTATGGCAATTCAGGAAAGACAATTACAGCGGACTTAACAGCTCCTTTAACGAATTTTACCTGATCGTTATGTTTCCTCGATAACGACATGGAAGCTGCTGCTGATATAATCATAGACAACATTCTGTTAAGAATAAGATCCTTTATCACTCATCGGATGAAGAGTATCAAACCAAAAGAAAAGGGTTGACACGATTCGAGATGGAGAGAAGCTGTCAGGGTTAAAGAAATATTTTTTCGGTCCTTCAAGACCAACCCGACTGACGAAAACCGAAAAAAGTTCAAATTAGCCAAGAATGACTGCAGCGTGGGAAATTCCAATACGACTAAAAACTGAGACAAAAAAGACTACAATATCAAAATGGAAGTAAAAATGTTTAGTGGTTCGTCAAAAACAAAACTTCCTTAGATCGAAACGCGGTAGGAGCTCAATAGCAAATTTTCAAATCGTCATCACCCTTTCGGCGGTCAATGGCAAACCTCTGAAAGTCAAATTTTGCCTATAAAAAACCTCCTCAGGAAAGCCGTTCGGAAGCAAGTAGGCCTTACTCAGGAGTGTAAAAATTCACAAAGTGAGAAACACAAATGCTGCACATTTTGCGGCCAGATTAGCTCTTCCAGATTGTGCTTTGCCCCCGCCCACATTTGAGTGCGTCGAATCTTTAATGGAATGAATATAATTTTGTAGTCATGTAGTAGCAAGAGTTCTTAAAGATCTCAACATACATAGGTCCGCTGGTCCCGATGGCATATCTCTCCATCTTCCAAAGAGGTTTTCTTCCATGCTGGCAAAACCCTTGCGTAAGCGTTTTCATCAATCCTACTCTTTAAATCACTTTCCGAGCAGATGGAAAACAGCATTTGTCAAGCTCGTCCCGAAAAAAG
The DNA here is from genome assembly GCA_907269105.1 of Volucella inanis. Classification (NCBI taxonomy): domain Eukaryota; kingdom Metazoa; phylum Arthropoda; class Insecta; order Diptera; family Syrphidae; genus Volucella; species Volucella inanis. The sequence continues at coordinate 43,224,825 of OU026157.1, forward strand.
GCGAATTTTCTTCTCTCTTCGGCTACACGTTCTTTCTTTCCAAAATCACAGAAATGCTGATAAACCGTAAGCTCATGAAATATTTCGAAACGTGAAAACTCCTCAATAACCGGCAGTATGGTTTTCGCAACAACAGGTCCCCTGGTGATTTGTTGGCATGTCTCACCGAAAAAAGCGTACGTCAATTTGGCGAAAGCAAGACAGTTTCACTTGATATTTCTAAAGCAAGTACGAAAATACGTACTTTTGAGATCGACGACTCTCTTCCTCCATAGATTAGAAATTACTTTTCGAAACGTTCAATTCAAGTTGTTTTGGATGGTTTCAAATCTAATATTAACAAAATGAATGCTGGTGTGCCCCAGGGCTTCGTTCTGTCTCCGACACTCTTTTTGATTTTCAATAATTATCTCTTATCTGCTAGTACTAATCCAATATATTCCGTTGTTGATGACAGTATCATGTGCTCACATCCTCACATACTCAGGTCCTTGCTCTCGGCTGTAGAACGAGAAGGGCAGCGTAGGATAAGCCAATTAAATTCGGATGTTAACAGCACAACTAATTGGGGAACTATCATCAGAATGGAATGCTTCCAAAACTCAATGCTGTCTGCTGTTATTAAAGCGAAATCTAAATGCCCACATCTGCCCACATCTGGTCAGGGGCAGCCATTTTAAGCCTTCAACCGTAACACCCGTCTCGCTACCAATGCTCATCAGCATACCCTCAAGAGTCCACTTTCGGACGTACTCTGAAATATCGTTATTTGTTCCTAAGCCGTTCAACTCGCTTATGGAATAGCCTGCCGAACTCTCTATTTCCTATTCATTATAACTTGCAAATATTTAAGACCAATGTACATCGGTATATTTCTTTTCTTCCTCGCCGATTCTCCTTCACCCGCGCTGTGTGCAAACATTTCAAGGGTACACAAATCTTTTGAGCGCGCACTATTTATAAAAAAAAAATAAATAAATAAATATAAAAGAGAAACCAAATAACAGACATGCGCTTGCAAACTATGTAAATGTTGACCACGACTACGTTTTAAGTGGTCCAAACGGAGTATCCAATTTTGAATAACTTTTTCGATCATATTGGCTAATATCTCGCTAAAAACACGTTTTTTGTTGTCTTCATTGGCTTGAGTTGACGCTGGTTTATCAGTATAGACGGGTGGTTTGAAGTATCTCCATAAAAAATAGTCTAAAGCGCCAAATCGCACGATTTACCCGGCCAATGCACCGGTCCAAAACGAGTCTTAAATTGCTCACCGAACTTATTTCTCAATTCGTCCATCGATTCGCATGCTGTGTGGCATATAGCGCCATCTTGCTGGAACCACATGTCGACTGGATTCAGCAAGTACATTTTGGCCAAAAAAAAGTTCGAAATCATTGAACGGTAGCGTGCGCCATACGGTAACGTTGTTCTCACGGCCATCTTTGAAAAATTACGGGTCAATGAAATGTGAATTGCACATTTCCAAGAAAAATAACTATTTCACCGATCAAATCGACTAACTTTCGGATATCTAGTAGTGTTGCTGAAAACCGGTCAGAAATGTTTAACCCAATAGACAAAAAGTCGACTGCTTTAAGGTTGTTAAGGGATATGGTGAACACATTTCTTTATTTTTTTGTTCACTAAATTTAGTAATGGTGCCTCGGTGGATGAGATGTAACGACGTAGTCACGGTTAAGAAATTTTCGATTCAGCAAATGGAAATGGTTTTAGCATTCGCAAGTTTTACTTGATCAAATTAGAAGTAGTTTGCGCCAAGGAAATTTGCAGCTAAATATCTTTGGAATGAATTTAGTCACGTAGTATGCTCGTCTTCGCTTTAATTCGGCTTCACTAACAAGCAGGCCACCCATGATATGGGCGCTATGAGACAGCTGGATCAAGTTCGACATCTGGTTTTAATCCAATTTCAATTTATTGTAGTTGAGAATAGCATTGGGTGCTTGCTTAAGCTGCCGTGCACCTGTATTCGTTCAAAATTTAGAGTGAAAGCTCTCTGCATGTATTTTGACATAAATTCATGGACAATATCTTATGAGTACATCTATTATAAACAAAATGCGAGAAAATCCTTTTTTTTTTGTTTGTATCGCTGTTATGCGTGTATGTATCTTTTCTTGGGAAACATCTGCGAACACACTTTGACTACGCTGACATCATTTTCGCATCAAAGAAGCGGTTATGAGATTAAAAAAACTTTTCCCTGCGGCAAATTATCCTCAAGTGCAGTTGGTTGGATGGTTACAAAGCTGGTTGCATTCCCATGTGTGGTCCTTGCTATATGACATGACTAAATTTTATTTCTCTGACTACTCTCACACCATCCTACGATGAAAATTAAGTTTGTGGTGAAGCTATTTTTTTTTTCTCTTTTCCTAGCAAATCGTGCAGCAACCTCATCTGAAGATGAAAAAATCACGTAAAACCATGTAAATCCCGAGAAAGTTCTTCCCGTTACTGTAAGGAATTGCTTGCCCCAATCACAAACTTTGATCTTTACGTATGCCTAAGTGTTACATACATTCTTCTTTCTGTATGCTGTTGTAAGGTTGTTTTTTTTTGGCCCTCGTATCTTTGTATCTGATTTTCTGCTACTGCGATTTGGTTGCTGACAGAGGCTGAGTACTCTGACGGAAATCAAATATGTCGCAGGATGACAGAGTAGAATGAGAAAATATGGCGAGACTCTGGAATATGTACGTACTTCACAAGCTTGGAAACGTGACTTGAAAATTGTTCGGCTTATGGGAGTTGGAGGACATTTTACAATAGAATTTCGTTTTTATTTTCTTTGCTTACTTCCTGTTTTTTTCTGCAACACATACAAGCAAGTGTTGGTTTATGGAAAACTGTTTAAAAAAAGGGTTTACATCCTGGACGAAGGAGAGTTAATTTATGTTTCTATTCATTGTAAATCAGTTTTGTTAACACAGTATCTCGAAGGGTGTTGTTCAAGTATGAGAGTCGTTGGTCATTCGTGCAACAAGTTTATCACGGCCATCAAAAGACCTTCAATTGACTTAAATTTTGACGTCTAGACAATTCCCTTTGAAACACATTTTTACTCTTTTGCGACCTTTCATAATAGACGAAGCATTGAGAATATATAATTTGAAATCTTGGGAAAAATTCAGGCTAGTTGAGGTGAATAATATCTTGTGCGTAGTCGGCAGCAAATTCTTATAACATAAATAAAATTTAAATAAGGTGGACTTGGTCTTAGTCAACAGGGCTCTCTACTTAACAGTGCCAAAGCTTTACTCACTAACTCCCTTACTCACTAGCAATCTTTTAGAATTCTATGAATTGTCTATCTACTCAGAGTTTAAGAGTTTTTCTCAAACCTGTCTGACATGTTTGGTTGTTGGCATACAATTTAAAGCACCCGCGTAAGGATACGGAGAATAAAGAAGAAGTATAAAATATACCACCTTGATCCGTACCCGGTGGCCTCACCGTGTGGCGCTTCCATTGTTCCGATTTGAGTTTTGCAGAAGTTACGTAGCCAAGAGTACATCTATCTCTGTGTGCGTTGGCGTTTTTTTTTTACAATTTTAGAAATGGATTTAAATTTGCAACAAGGAACTTGTATTTAATTTTGTGTAAAAAATGGATTTAATGGTGCGCAACTTTAGAAATGTTGAAATAGTGTTTCTCTAAAGAAAACGGTCGTTTACCAGTGGCACGAGCGGTTCAAAAGTGGCAGACCATCGACATTGATGAAGCAAAAGAAATGTTGGTCAATAACCGCAATTTAACCATCAGAGAGATAGCGGAGGACTTGAACATTGCCTATGGATCCGTCTAAGATATTTTGGTTAATGATTTGGGTTTCCGTCGTGTAGCAGCAAAGTTGATGCCAAAAGACCTCAATTTCATGCAAAAAGGAGACCGTGTTGACGTCGCAAAAGAGATGATTTGCTATGCTAAATCCGATCCCACATTCATCAAAAGGATCATTACTGGAGACGAGACGTGGGTTTATGAGTACGACATGCAATCCAGACATCATGCAAGTGAATGGCGTTCATCAAATGAGCCGAGACCAAAAACCACGTCGTTTTCAGTCAAAAAAGAAGGCAATGCTTACGGTTTTCATGGATTACAACGGTGTAATGTATCACGAATTTTTGCCAGAAGGCTAGACAGTAAACAAAGAGTCTTATTTGGGCGTTATAAGACGTTTGCGTGAAGTAATTTGCCGACAGACACCAGAATTGTGGACAAAAAACTCGTGGATTTTTCACCACGATAGCGCACCGACGCACAGTGCTAACATTATTCGTAATTTTTTGACGAAAAATGCAACAAATACCATCTAACAGCCACCGAATTCACCTGATTTGAGTTCCTGTGAATTCTTTCACTCTGGGGAACGCGTTTCAGCAGCCGAGAGGAAGTAATGGAAAAATTGGACGAAGCACTGATGGATATACCGAAAACCGAGTATAAAAAATGTTTCGAGGATTGGATGAAGGGTTGGCATAAGTGTGTTGCGGTCTTATGGGGGCAATATATATAGATTTAGATGATTAGACTTGTGTTTTTAATTTTCTGAATAAATTCCGGGATCAAGATCAAGATGGTATTACTATCGATTAAGAGGAAGAACTATCAGTGTCATCTCAGATTTCTAATGGTAAGTATGGAAAAGAAAATTAAATAAAAGAACAACGGTGTGAGATTGTGGCTTAATGTTTAAGCTACATTCAATCCATTATGTGGAATAGAAAACCATTCAAATGGCCACCTTGGCTTCGTTGGCATTGATTCAAGCCGTCGATCCAATATGTGTGCCTTTATTCTGGCAATAGCAACTCATAAGATGGCCTCTCCCGAAGAAGGGAAAATAATCAAGCGGTGTCAAATAGCATGATCGCGGCCGCCAATTAATGAACGCTCGCCGTGAGATGACCCAATCGCCAAATATCTCCTTTACAACTTCAAGCTTTGCATCGCTTGTATGGCATGTAGCGCTGTCTTGTTGGAACCACGGCTCGGATATATCGATGTTACCTAGCTCTGACCATAGAAAGTCGGTTAATATCGCACTATACCTGAGACCATTGACGGTACCGGTCTCTTCTTCCTCATTTCGAAAGATAAAAAGACCTATGATGCCATCATGACTAACCTAACCAAACAGTCAATCTTTGTGGATGGATCGATGATTGGCCGAACACTTGTGGATTGTGTTCGCTCCAATAATGACAATTTTGCTTGTTGGCATTTGCGAAAAATGGACCTTGTCCGAGAAGATGATCTTTGGCCAACATTTTCAGCGCAGTTAGCAAATTCACGGCGTTGTAGGATGTAGACCCAAATCCAATGGCAAAATAAGCCGAGTTGACTCTCTAGCGATGCCCAATTCAGTTGATCGGCACCGAATTGAAATTGTTGGGTCTTTTTCGATCTGGCTGATCTCTGTCTGGTTGGTTGATTCGACTTCGCATCTCCCCGCTTCCTCAACTTGGTATTCTTTCAGAGTTGCGATAGTCTTTAAAATTCATTTTTGAATGCGATGATGATCCACGATTGAAGAGAAGGAGATCCTCAAAACGTCAAATTAATTCAAATTAAGTAAGAGATCATGAGATACAAAATTGAATTGGACTTATGCTTACACAAGTAGCACAACGGCTACTCATATCGCGGAAATCGTACTGTGACTGAGTATGAAAATGTTGACAAAATGACAGTCCAAAGTTATACAGGTTCCTATGACTAAGACTTGTTTTGGAATATGCGAAAGCTATTATTAAGATTACTTTTTATCAATTAAATATGTACAAGTATGGATGTGCGTTATAAAATGAAGATGAAGTTGTTCTTGCAGAGCGATACTTCCTGGTTGATGTCTATGAGCCTGGACTGGCTGCGTAGTTGCATACACAACACTTTTTGTTGTAAGCTGGGTATCGCCTTCAACTTAATGCTCAGCCGTGACATCATAAAAGTAAAACAGATGAAGAGCACATTTGATTTATGTTAATAAATTTGGGTGCCGAAATGTCAATTTCTGCAAGCCGCATTATTTTCGGTGGGACTCATGCCTGTTGCACAATTTTAGGTGAATGGTCGGCAAGTGACAGAAAAACTGCAGCACTTATCTATCAACAGACAACAGCAGATGAACTAAAGTGTATTGTTCACCCTGAATTCAAATTATGCCAGCTTCAGCAGCAGGTAAATTTGAAATGTATAAAAGGAAAGACATACAGTACAATGTAAAACGCTGTACATTTATCAATGTTTAGGCAACAGAGGTGGAGATCCTTCAAGGCAAATGGACCAGGGGATGAACCTCCAAATAACATTTTATAAAAAGCTTATGGTTCCGTGCTAGTATTATGACGCGAACTTTTTGTATCCCGAATAAGAATTTTAAAGCAAAAGGCTCTAGATTTCTCTCTGTAGAGATTGTCATTTAAGAGAATAAGGTGGTATTCTTACAAGTTATACAAGTGATAGGTCCAACAGCAAAACTGGTATACAGTTATTGTATATGTGTAACGTGCAAAAGCTAATATACATTTTTAGTTCTGCTCAGGGTTTGACACTAAAATTTAGAGTCCATTGCTAAAAATAAGCAATTGTATGGTGCGCAGAGGTGGTCATAAAAAAACAGCAACATCGACAGAAATGGTTCGGAAATGGAATATAAATGGTTAGTGGGTTGAACATATAGTTGGAACGGATGCAACACATATTGAAAAATGAGCTTGGGCTCAAGCCATTGAAGTTCCAAGCACACGATCTTACACCGCAACAGAAAAAAGTTAAAGTCGAAAGAGCGAAAGAGTAACTACACTTGCACGAAAGTGGTGAGTTGCCGAATTTGGTTTTTTTGTATGAGTCGCCATTTGTTATCTAACAATATGTCAACAAACAAAATGACTGAGTTTACTTGCCTGAGAGGTCCTTTGAAAATTTACACCTTCACCGATGGTGATGGTTTGGGCCGCCATAACTGCCGATGATAGCTCTCCGCTCCCATTTTTTGAACGTGGCGTCAAAATTAATGCGATCCTATACCGTGAAACTGTCTTAAAGACAGTATCGGAGCCTTGGGCAAATAATCATTTTGGTCGGAGACCGTGGACATTTCAACAAGACTATCCATCGTCTCACAAAGCGCGCGTCAATTAAGATTGGTTAAAAAACAATGTTCCACACTTCACTTCTTCGACACAATAGATTGCAAATTTTCCGGATGCAAATCCGTTGGATTTCTTTATCTGGGAAATTTTGAAGGCGAAAAATAGCAAAGTTTGGACCACCTCAAGCAAGCACTTCGCCGGGAATGGGCCAAAATAAGGCAGAGCCACTTGCGTGTAGCGTACGATGCTTTCTTCGGCCGTCTCAAGGCCCTTATTCGCGCCAAAGGTGGATATATTGAAAACTACTGATAGAATTAGAAAATTTATGTATTTTTCAACATTTTTTTACTTTGGCACAATAAAATTTATCAAAAATAAAAAAAAATTATAGCATTTTTAAAAGTTGCAGTTCGAGTCAGTCACCCTGTACTATTAAATGTCAAGCACCAACAATGAGATTCTGTGTTGCCCGCTGCAGCTTTTTATAGAAAAAACAAAAAAGGATGCTTTGCCACCGCGACCTGGGAATCGACTCACATGTTAATGGCTATGTCAACCAAAGCCATACTGAAAAAAATTGTGATATTCTACGCTCTGCTATACAGCTTAAGAAGAAGAAAAAGTTTTGTGCAGTACATACCCAGTTGGGTTTATTTTATATAGGGTTTTCCAATAGGGAGTTGACACTGACTGTCACTGTCAATTTATTCAGTAAACTCAACATTTTTATCATGGTAAGGAACACTAACGAGCTACGTTCTCCGATTGGGTTCTGGAGAAGATGCGCCAAGATGATGAATTTCATCGTAAAATCATGTTCAGTGACGAAGCTAATTTTTGGCTCAATGGGTTCGCCAATAAGCAAAATATACGTTATTGGTCGGGTGAAAACCCACATGTGCTTCATGAATCAACACTTTTACCACAAAAAATAACTGTTTGGTGCGGTTTGCATGCCGGCGGCGTTATTGGGCCATATTTTTTCGTCGACGATAACGATCGTCACGTTACTATGAATGGTAAGTGTTATCGCGCCATGATCACCGATTATTTTTGGCCCGAATTGGAAGATATGGACTTGGACGACATGTAGTTTCAACAGGATGGTGCCACAAGCCACACAGCACAAGCTACAATCGATTTATTGAAGAGTAAGTATGGTGAGCGTGTTATCTCAAGACATGGGCCAGTCGATTGGCCGACTCGTTCGTGGGATTTAACGCCGCTTGACTATTTTCTGCGGGGCTACGTTAACTCTTTGGTTAAGGCCAACACGCTGACGACGTTGGAAGAGCTTAGACCCAACATTGAACGCGAAATAGCGGCCGTTTCGGCCGAAATGTGTGTCCGAGTCGTTGAAAATTGGGTCCAACGAATCGTTCGCTGCAAACGTGACCGCGATGGCCATATGAACGAAGTCGAGTTCCATTCATAAATGTTTTGATTGTACTTCAAGCCAATAATAAAGTTTTTGAAATATCTCAAATGGTTAAGCTTTTATTTAAAAAAAAGTTGTCAAGTCGTTATTAGAAAATCCTATATTAAGCTGAAAAAATATGGAAGGAGCTTCCTTATTAGTAAAACCACTAAACTTAAGGAGCCATCACCGTACCTAAACAATCATCAAGTGTATTTTTTTTCTGGACTTTTTCACTTCTAATGCTATTACTAACTCTCTTTTATTCGATATTCTTTTATTTCTTTTATTTTTATAATGGTCCCTACAAATGTTACCACAGTCCGATGTGCGCCTGGATCTGAACCAGAAACCTTTCCATATCCCACGCGGACATTGACTAAATACCTCTTGTACCTCTAGTTACGTATTTCAGGGCGGATGAGGTCGCCTAACACTTCTCTGTGACAAATGTACCGGGATGTTCTTCCACTAGGTTGTCTCTTTGCGTAGCAACACTAAGGACGTAGTGTTGTATAATTTTTCTGACCCGGTCGATGTCTTTGTTCAGCTGGCAAAATCCTTGCTAAATTTAAATCGTCATCGGTAAGGACTATGCTTCTGCGCCATAGAGTAGCACCGAGGGTATTAGAGGGTCTTGATTGCTCTCATAGGCTATAACTTTAACTCTATCATTAACACTCATTATCAGAGTAATAGCGGAGCCAGAATAGCCAAAGTCCAAGCTTGCTGTTATGATATTCTGTGTGATTCGTCGATGTTGTGTGGCCCTACTTGTTGACAGAAAGTGTTGGTTAGTTTTGCCCTCATTCACAGTCTGTGTCAGCCAGCTGTGCTCCGCAAATGGCATCAATGTCATCAGTGTTTACAAAAAGTTCATAAAATTTTTAGAAAACTGTGCTTCGGATGTTAGCTTATACATTTCCTACAACTCTTTCAAGCATAATATGAAAGAAGCCGATCTGAACATATTTTTTTTTTTGACATACAAATTTTTGGTGAAATTGGTTTCGGGCTTTCCGGAGCAGCGAACGTTCATCATTCTGCATCATCTAACGATGAAAAAGACGCAATATTAGACATTGTATAACTCAACTCTGGTGGTGGCGATGTTCTGGTGGTTGGCTCACTGGTTGTCACGTCAACCTATCTGGGTTCGAATCCCGGTAGGACTACAACAGCAAACTTTCAAATCGTCATCACCCAAAGGCAAACCTCAGAAAGTCAAATTCTGCCTGTGAAAAAGCTTCTCAGGAGAGCCGTACGTAATAAATAGTAGGTCCTGCTCAGGAGTGTAAAAATTCACAAAGTGAGAAACACAAATGAGTGCGAGAAGTGCTAGGCTTGAACAACACGGGCTGTCGCGCCTAAGTATTTTTTTTTTTTATAGCTTATCTCTATAGATGCCGTCAAACGCGGTCTGGAAATCCATAAGATGGTGAATGTTGATTCAGATGTTCTCTTTAATGTGCTGCAGTGAGAATACTTCAGCGATTATAGACTTACAGGGCCTAAAACCGCACTGATACTTGGCTTCAAGCATTCACATAATAAGTCAGAAAATATTCTGTAAGCGATGTTAAGGAAACTTATGACTTTATAGTTCATGCAGCTTGGAGTTTTTCCTTTGCAGCTATTTTCGTTTTGAGAAAAACAAGTAAAAATTAATATCTATCATCGAAAATAGCTTTAAAAGTTTCAAAATACTCTCCACGAAAATCAATACACTATTGCGAATGAACCAATTTACGAAGCACCTTTTCCACTCCGTACCAAGAAAGTCCAAAATTTTCTTTAAAAAACGCTGACTCGCAATTAATTTTTTTTCCTGCGTGAACAAAAAGGAATCAGTGCTTAAAAAATCACGTCTTTGGGCCGACCGACCTGTGACAGATCGTATTGTCGAGGTGGAAATTGATCCTTGTTCGCCGGTTGATTTTTCTTTTTTCCTCAAAGATTTTGGTGGAGTACCATTTCAAACTGAATATTCTACGTTGCTCTAGTCGCATGATGGCAACAAGGCATGATGGTCCATGAAAGACCCATACAGGCTGTTTAGTTGGTTTAGTTTCGAGCTCTTACGTTCAAATCCATAATTCGCAGCCTATCATGATCTTATAGAGGTCTTTTGAAGCCAGCGAACAAGCCTTTTTTTGAACGATTTTCAAATTATGCGGTATCTAAGACGAAGAAACCTTTTTTACGTCCAAATGTTCATGTTCATGTTCATACAATTTGAAATGTGTGAAAACTGGGACAAAGGAAGTAAACATTTTTGGACACTCATCAAAATATTATAAATTCAGCTACATCCTACATCCTATATTGTCAGATCTTTGGACAAGGCCAAACTGCTTGCTGCACTGTACTTTGCGGCCAGCACTTCCAGGTTGTGCTTTATCTTCGAATACATTGGAGTGCGACGAATTTTCAATGGAACGAATCCACTTTGGCAGCCATGTATTAGTAAGAGTACTTAAAGATCTTAAAACTCATAAGTCCTCTGGTTCAGATGATACATCTCCCCTTCTTCTACAAAGATGTTCTTCCACGCAAACAAAACCACTGCGCAAGCCCTTTCATCAATGCTGCTTTTTAGAACTCTTCCGAGCCGATGAAGAACAGCATATAGTATACCAGTATACCTTTTTCGTAGCAACAAGTCCCCTGGCGTTTTGATGGCATGTCTCACTGAAAACTGGAACTAAAGCAAAAAACCAGAGCAATCTGGCTGCTTTTGCCAGATATTTGCATTCGATATTTTTAAGGCATTTGACAGAGTTCGGCATCAGGCTTGTTGTTTTTGGGATTGGCTACTTTCTCCTGAAATGGATTAGAAATTACCTTTCGAAAAGTCGTCTAGGATTATTTCAGGTCTGATATCCACAAAATAAATGCTGGTGTGCCACAAGGCTCCGTTTTGCCCCTGACACGCTTTTTAATTTTCATCAATGATATCTTCTCTGCTACTTTTAATCCATTATATCCCTTTGTTGACGACAGTATTCTCCGCTTTTCATATCCCTTTCCGGATTTATGTTCCTGCATACGAGTAGAAGATAACGTCGGTCTATGTTAAGCTCATTTAATGACATAACCAATTGAGGAACTATCAGCAGATTGGAATGTAATGCTTCCAAAATACAATGCTTTTTGCTCTCTGCTGAAAGCGAAATTTAAATTCTCAGCCAACACCGATGAATGGTACTTGCATCGTTGAAACCGAAAAACTTAAACTCTCGGTATGTGCGTTAATGACAACCTATGTTGCAATGGCCACATATTTGAAGTAGCAAAAAATACTGCGAAATGTCTTGGTTTCTGGCCCCAATATATGTATAAGGCAGTCATCTACCCAAAATTGACGTCAATTGACACACTTGAATACCGACATAATATTTCCTTCCTCACCTTGTTTTGTCGCTATTTTCAGTGTGTGTGTGTTATATTGCTCCACTTAGATTTCCAGTAGTTTTCCGCTCCTTCAAACTTTTAACCATAACACCCCTCTTGCTATGAATGCTCATTATATGCTCATATATCCTCAAGCCCACTTTCGGACGTATTCTTAAATATCGTGGTTCGTTAATAAATTCTAAAATTCGCTTATGGAATGCACTGCAGAGCTCTCTATTTCCTAGACGTTATAACTTGCAAACATTTAAGACCAATATGCATCGGTACCTAGTATTTCTTCGCTCGCCCTGTGTGCAAACATTTTAGGGTTACTAATAGATATATCCTTGATCACGCTTATTATAAAAAAATTTTCTTGCGCGCATAGTTTCCGCACAGCATCGATGTTTTTTGGCATAACAACCGATTTTGGAGGAAGTAATTGATATATCCTTAAATATCCAATAAATGAATCCTAGACTGAGATTTGTAGGGCCTAAGTAAATGAATGTGTACTTCAATTTAAGTCATCTCCTCGGGTAAGGTCGATACACATTCTGTTTCATATATATATATGTACCTCATGGTACAATAAGAAATACGAAAAAATTAAATATTAGGAAACTTTTGGGGTTTCAAACTTCTAATGGTGCAATGGCTTGTGAATAAGAAAATTTTCCGGTATGGATTTTTGTAAATCCTGAAGTAAGTCATGAGACCCAATTACGTCTACCGAAGTTTGCGAAGCTTGCGTTACAGTCAATGGCCAATGTTATTCGGCAATGATCAGTGATTATATCTTCAAAAATATTTAGGATTCGAATGATATATTCTTTCAGACGGATGAACCTAGATGCTATAAATCTCTCGACTCTATTGACTTGCAGATAACTTCATTCAAAGGCAGCAATATATCGCGAAATTGACCAGTGAATTGGCCACTGAGATCGTGCAGAATGAATTAGGTTTGCGAAAAACTTACGGAAGAACAGTGTTTGATTGGTTTGAATATCAAGAATGTTTTAAAATATACTCGTTCTGTTCAGTGACTGATCGACTGCTATCAAAAAGATTGATGTTTTGCAAAAACCACAGTGTGGTATATGTCAATACACAATCGAACGCCATGGCAGTCAGCAATCCTTCCAAATTTTCAGCACCGGCTGTGACTCTTTCATGTTTATATTATTGGCAAGATCTCTTAGTTTTTGGTAAAAGTCTCGAACATCATATCTACAGAAACAACAATTTGGGTGTGGATCGGATGTATCTCCACTTCTCCCTCCCGTCTCCTTTACGTATTTTAGTTCGAGTAGTTCGAGTTCTTCTTAATAGCGCCCCTTAGTATTCCACATGTTTCACTGCATCGTTTCGTTGTTATGTTTGGATGAAACCTGGTGGCTTTCCTGGCAGTGCCGGCACTGGTCTTGATGCTGGCAGCATGGCACTTCTCAATGGGTTTAATGAGGTTACACCAGAAAAAGCGCTGCCATATTCGTACTCCCATTATGTGTACCACACGGTTGTTTCCTCGCTCGATAATCACCAATGACGATCTTAACGTCGTGCTAAGGATATTGGTTATATGTCTAACTGTGAAGCAATCTTCTTCAAAACTATGCAGTAGGAGTGTGAAGGCATATCATTTGTATGTTTGTGAATTTAATCTTGATGCAGATTGTAATCAGAATAAATCCACCTTCAAATAGATGCTACTTTTGCGCTTTTACCGCACTTCTTGGATGGCAGTAATATTTGCTTGGAAGCGGCTTGGATTTACCATAACGGTTAAGCACCAAAATCACCATAGAAGTAGATCCATTCTTTTTTTCACTGACTGTTCATGTCAAGCATAAGCAAACAGTTCTAAATTAGTGTACTCACTTCTCATGCGTTGAATTGGTCTGGGCAGCTTTCAGATATCTCAAATATTCTCTATCGCTAAAGATAATAACTGCGTTACATCTACTTTACAAATCGAAATTACTACCACAAAAGACCAGTCGTACCAGGTGCATGTACTTAGACTAATCTCAAATTTTAGGATAATCGGTTCTTTTCACAATGGACCATTAAAAACATCCTGCATTGAGTTTCTTTCTTTAAAATTCCGCACAGCATGTTACCAAACTCCTTATTATTTCATCAGTTGCCCCAGCTTATTCCGAAGGTTAACCTACCTATATGCAGCAATTCCAGCGATTATTCCCAACATGAAAATCCACAAAACCACCACAATCGGTGCAGTAAAACGTGTTAATAAAAAATTTAAACTCGAAAACCCATTCAAAAGAACACCATTTGAAAGAAAAAAAAAAAAAAAAAAAAAAAAGAAAAAAAAACCCACACCACTGGAATCAGCGTCTAACAAACTACAGATATTACAGCAAAGTAACTTACATCAATATTCACACCGGGTAATGGAAACGCCTGGCCTGGCGGTGTATTCCTTGGCACGTATCGATAAAATTCATGGCCGTCCTTATACCATTTCACTGAATACAATGATTCTCCATCTAAACTGTATCGGCATCCCAGAACTGCTGCTTTAAATCGCATTATGTGGTTTGGTATTTTCACCTCGGTCATTGTAATCCCATTGGCTAGATCTGGAGCAGAAAAATCGAAAAGAAACCAAGAAATAGGAATAAAATTAGAAAAATTACAATTTTTTATGTCAGCAAACAGTTGAATTCCTAAAAGTTCATGTAAATAATGAATTTGAAAAAAAAAAAAAGATTTCATAAATTAGCTACTGCCCCACACGACACGTTTCACCCTGTGAAAGGACGACCATCACAACGAGTATACTTAGTGTTGAATCATTACTTCTACAAATCTGTTATATCAGTGATTTCAATTAGAAAACGAGAAAACCAAAGAGCAACCTAGAAACCACCGCACCGTACTGACGACGCTCATTAAGTCAATGCTGGCAAGCAAAAACTCGTCCTTAAAGGTACTTCACAGAATTTCACTTCATTTTGTTAAGCCGACCTCATACCTACCACCCACTTCTGTACTCCAGTTAAAAAGATCGCTTTGTGGCTCTTCATTCGAGCGTTGCTTTTTTCATAAGTAAACAGCAGGGGCTTAATTGTCGGTCATGCAGTGCATTGTCCTTTCACTGGGTCTCTTCCCTCATACACAATTTATTCGTGCATTTTTGAACAGGTGAATGGGCATGAATTGGTCAAGTGATTTGACAATTCGTCCTTAAAATGGGCGGATGAGGCGGTTGTAGGTGAACTAATTGTTGACTTCTGGCATTTTGGCGGCGCGTTTTCAAATTTTCAAATTTGCTTTATTTCACTGTGGCAAAAAGGCCTTCAAATGAATATGAATCTAGCGATGCAAGATTAATGGCCACATGAATAAAAAGGACATGCCATTCAGTGATTCATGTGATTCATGTGCTCATGCGAGATTCGCTCTAAAGAAACGTAAACTGGAGCAAACTCGTAGTTGAGTTTTGAAAAATGACCGGAACCAGCCCAAATGCTTTTGGGAAATAATTTAGAGCGTACGTATTCATGTAAATGGTTAATGGAACAGGTACGAGCTCCATTTTTCTTCTCAATTTGGTTAGCATTTTGTAATGCGGTGGTGGTGGCGATGTAAGGTAAGGGTAAGACGGTAAGAAAACGACGAAAGCCCATTAAAAATGTATGGGTAAGGTACTAGATAATATGGGATTTCATCTTTTTTTTTTTTCCTTTGGCTGGAGAAGTGTGTTAAATTATAGGCTTTTCCTGGAAGATCTGATTATGCTAATCCATGTGGTTATTTTGAAATTAATAATTCATTGAGTATGAGTCCTAGTTTTTGTATGTAGAGAGTGCACACTTTTGCATGGACAATTTCTTTTCTGTAAAAGGGTCAGTAGTTATCGGATTAAAGCTGTGGTACACCGTTTTGGCCAATGCTGGTTGAAGGAAATAATGTGGATATATAAATGTATCTAAACTCTTTCTGCTTTGACTTCGACACTTTTCGCTTTGACCAATCTCTGTAAGGAATCACACACAACTAATGACGGCTTGTTTAGTGATGCTTACTAAACAAGTGTCCCTACAAATACAAAATCCTGCCTACCACCTTTTATGTTCAAAGACTCTGGCTGGTCTCAAGAGGGTCGTAAAGCTAATGGCCTTCTAAGACAGGAGGTCAGACATCATTAGGACCTTGAAAACCATTAGTCACCAGAACCCTGATTTTTCAATTAAAAACTGTAAGCTTCTTAGACTTCTGTGCCCAAAACCTGGCAGAGAAAAGGTAGTTGTGAGTCGGTCCATTGTCTTTATCTAGCGGAATCGATTCCCTGACCTTGTTTAAGGAGTTTTATCATTAAATTTGGAGTTAAAGGTGAAGTGTGCAGACAGTTCTCTCAAATTCGATCTTTCCAGGTCAAACCTCACTATCTGCCTCATCGAGAGCACTAAGTACAACATCCTTATTCAGAGGCCATGGCTTGTCTTTCTGTGAAAAACTCACTATCGGAGTAAGTAAACCAATCTACAATACAACATCTTCTATCTGGAAAGAAAATAAGGTATACCCTGAACCTATATTCTTTCCAATTCAAATTGTCTCTATTTTTTCTCAATGCAGTTTAGGCGACTTTTAAGTAACACTGCTAACCTACAAAATTTGGCAAAAGAGCATGGTTTAAGTCAATATATCTGCCTTGTAATGACTAGATATCACCCACACTCTGTCAGATGATGGATGATCGTAATTAGAAGCAAGTCTTGCTGCGACGCAGATTATGGGCAATGAGAACACTAACCCCAGAATCGTATCAGTGTTTTTGAATATCTTGTAACTACTTAACTAAGTAGTTAGTCAGTTATATAGCTACCTAACAGTCACAGTTCTCGACGTAACTCCTATCTAGTTCGAAACAAAACTGGAAGTGTTGGTACGCGGTCTACTGATACTTTTACAGTATTCACAGTATGGAACAAGCAACTGCATCTTGCTGTACGACAAATTCGAGAAATATTACGAAATAGTACTTGACAAATTTAACAACAAACTAATTTATTCCTCAACTCTTGGCTTCACCATGTATCTCAAAGAACTAAGAGGTAAGTAAGAAAGGCTTTGTATTAGTACGAGTGTAGTTTTTGCGAAACGATCACATGGAAAAATAAGCCGTTGAAACTACGGTAAGTTCTCTCCAAAACACATAGAATTTCAAGTAAACTTAATCACACGGATGTAAGCTGGGTTGAATTTGAAGAAAAATCCTTGAACTTGCTTATGTCACTAAATTCAATTCACTTCGGACATGGTATGCATGAAAAAAGCCTAACTAGGCAGCTTGCAGCTTTAAACATAGTTAGGACTTCGAGAGAATCATCGACTTTAACATCAAATATCATTCACAGAAGACTGTCGAATTGCTGGCATGTCTACTAAAAGGAAACCATTTGAGACTCCTTGTTACGACCCATCGAAAGATCACTCTCTTTCAAGTAGTATACAAGTAAAATGGTGGCGTTGTTTGATATTGAGGGAGGTTTAAGAAAAATTGACATCTCCTCGTTCTTCAACCCTCTTAAGAAACTGGACATGAACGACTCTGTCTGCAGCTTGATCCGCTTTGACAGGGTAGTCATAAATAAAACCCAAGGTCGCTTTTCTACAAGAAAAAAATCGCAAGGTGGTTTACTCGCCCTCGTATATGGAACCTAGCCTTAATGGTCTGCTTACCAAAGTCATGGTCGCAGACACTCTCTGATATATACGCATAAGGTTTACTCTGCCTTTGGACATGTCGCTATGTACTAAGCGCAAATCAGGACGAACGAAGCGAGTTCATCAGACCAATTTTTACTTATGAACGACTTACATTAATCTTGTTGTGTTGACAACAAGAAATAAAACGATACAAACGTGTAGAAAGCGGAATTATTGTTTTGCTTATTTGGCCAATTTCATTGCAATTGCTTTAACACAGCGTAATTTTAGTCGTCGTTTTTCACGTTTCCCTTTCAAAGTGACTGTTTGGTGTGGCATTTGCAGTGAAAAAGTGATTGGCTATTATTTTTTTAGGACGCCGACGGCGTTTTAAATTAGTTTTTTTTTTACCGAAATTTGCTGAATGAGGTCTCGAGCGTTGTTGGTTCCAGGAGGACGGAACAACCGCAATCACTGCTCGGACAAAGATGGAGATTTAAAATCACCAATTTCCATGCCGTGTGATCTCTCGTTTTCGCGATTTGAACTGGCCGGTCAGATAGCCAAATCTGATGGCGCCAAACTTTAACACTGAAGAACAAGTAGACAATTCGGAGCCGGAGATTTTGCGAGCTAGAACTTAAAATGTCGTGAAACGAGTTCACATGTGCATCAACTCAGGAGGTGGTCATTTGACCGATATCATTTTTTCAACTTAATGTTATCAATTTTTTACCTTTAAGTAAAATTTTGTGAATAAGAGCCCAACTTTTTTCATTTCTATTAAAATGGCAGCCAATTTACATTATCACATTACTTTTGGCGCACCTTGTACAACGGACTGCTTGTAAAAGCATCACTGGCGCATTACGAACCTCTCGAATGGCGGAACTGGAGCTTCATTGACCAATGTTAATTGAAACTGGTCTTTTAAATATGAAATGGACAATCCTTGCACTCAGGGCTAGCTTCGCCTGATGGCTCTAAGTCCCTTTTATGTGTTTATTTAAGAAGGCAACCTTACAAACGGATACGTTATTCTGATAAAAACCTTCCTTAAGGCTTTACTGAACTCTTCTTTTAACACCTTTAAACTAGTTTAAGAAGGCTTCCTTGAACACAGTCGGGAGGATGGCCGTACCATTTATGTACTTAGTAGGCAAGGGGCAGATGGGAACTACTCAAGATTTGAATCCGCATTTCGTCTGTCTTCGTTCTCATTTAGGGATTTCATTGAAAACTGAGTTTGTTATGAGCACAGCCGATTGAAGGTAGTATGCTAGTAATTGAACACTCCTTACTGGAGCTTCCCCTTTTGGTAAGCCCCTGACTATGCTAGGCATATGTAACAACCGTACTGCGACACTCGCTGTCAGAATGTGGACAATAACCCGAGGCTGTTTTTCTTCGAACAACAAGTATACATACGAGTACTAGGTACTAGTTGTTGATGTGGTGAGTGTTGGTACTGTGGGCTTGACCAACTGCGGATCATCATTCCCATTCAAGAGTTTCTATATTTTTACCTATCAACGGCTTCGATTTAGTAATTCTTTGCTTCAGAGAATTTGGTGTACCTCCCGTTCACTTTGGTTTTAAATTCCCCAACAGTTTTCGTACGTTTTCGCAGAGCTTTTTTGCATATCTTTGTGCTTTCCACTTCACTTGTTTTTTTGCTTCATCAAATAATTTATTTTTTCATTGTGGTTGAATGAAATACTTAAAATCAGAAAAAGGGCTCCTGATGCCT
Source organism: Volucella inanis (assembly GCA_907269105.1). Lineage (NCBI taxonomy): Eukaryota > Metazoa > Arthropoda > Insecta > Diptera > Syrphidae > Volucella > Volucella inanis. Next base: position 43,244,200 of record OU026157.1, read on the forward strand.
TACTAGTAGTGTGACGACAGAATGATGCTGATTTCTTGCTACTCATTCAGATAAAAGTTTTTTCCAAATACAGCAAGTAGATATAGATTTTTCTTTTAACTTGTCTGCTGCATTTCAGCCTCTCGTAGCTGAAGAACACTAGACATTTTGAACACAATCTACACCCTGACTGACTGGAACTGCAAATTTTTAAAATGCCATAATTTTTTTATTTTTTGATAAATTTTATTGTGCCAAAGCAATAAATGTTGGAAAATACATCAATTTTCAAATTGTATCAGTAGTTTTTAATATGTCCACCTTTATTGCGAATAATGGCCTTGAGACGGCTGAAGAAAGCATCGCACGCTGCACGCAAGTGGCTCTGCGGTATATTGGCCCGTTCCCGGCGAAGTGCTTGTTTGAGGTGATTAAAACTTTTTATTTTTTAGTACCAACTTTCGCCTTCAATGAAGTGTGGAACATTGTTTTTTAACCAATCTTGGTTGATGTGAGCTTTGTGAGACGGTGCCGAGTCTTGTTAAAATGTCGACGGTCTCCGACCGAAATGATTGTTTGCCCAAGGCTTCAATACTGCCTCTAAGACAGTTTCACGGTATACGATCGTATTAATTTTGACGCCACGGTCCAAAAATACGAGCGGCGGTTATGGTGGCCCAAACCATCACCATTCGTTCTGTCTGCTTTCTAGTGGCTGTCCGAAGGTGTAAATTTTCGAAGAACCCCTCTGGCAAGTAAACTCAATCATTTTGTTTGTTGACATGTTGCTCTCTAACAAATGGCGACTCATCGGAAAAAACCAAATTCGGCAACTCACCACTTTCGTGCAAGCGTAGCAACTCCTTCACTCTTTCGAATCTAACTTTTTTCTGTTGCAGTGTAAGATCGTGTGTTTTTTGGAGCTTCAATGGCTCTAATGGCTCAATGACCAAGCTCATTTTTCAGTATGTGTTGCATCCGTTCCAATGATATGTTGAGCTCACTAGCCATTTTTCTTCCACTTCGACGCGGTTTTCGCTCAATTCGAGCCTTCACTTTCCCAACCATTTCTGCCGATGTTGCTGTATTTTATGACCACTTCCATGGCGTTCGAGACAAAATGATTTATTCACATTGATGTGCTGGAGGGCTCTAACAATAGCTACTTGTGGTTTTCCAGTCAAATATGAAGCAATCACACTATCACGTTTGAATTCCATCGCGGATAAAAAATTTTCAACACAACTGAGATGCAAATCGTTTAAGATTATCTGTCATTTGTCAAAATTTGAGCTCACTGTCATGAATGGTTTGGAAATTATAGGAGTTGGTTGCAGTTCGAGTCAGTCAGGGTGTATAATCAAGTACAAAACGTTTATAAATGCGCAAATAACTTTGTGTGAAGTTGGCTAGCACACCGGTCATTTCATTTAGGGTTCTTACATTACCACCGTTCTATTCCAAGGTCCCGATACAGCCGTTAGACCTGGGCTCTGAATACATCGAGTGGCTATAAGGGGAGCGTGTACACCAAGTAGCTTAAACTGACCAGAGCTGTGTATGCCGCCGTTCTGATGAAAGAAAAATGCCCAAGTGTGAACTTTCCACTCCCTCTCGTTTGCAGCTGTCAAACAGATCTGTCATTCTACTTTCGGTCAATAGTAAGGGGTGATTCATCGTGAGGTTTGATTTTCAATAGGCTTTTTTTGACGCATGACTCCTATCATTTTTGTTCAGTATCGTTTGGCAAGTCATCATGGAAAGAGTCACACTACAACAGCGTCTCCAAATTCTTCAGCTGTACTACGAAAATCAGCTTTCAGTGAGAAATGTTTTTCATGCGATACATAGAACTTATGGTACGCATAATCGACCTACTGAAACCACTATTGCCAATACCATTCGCAAATTTGAGTTCCAGAGTCCCAGTGGATGATACTCCACTGGTTAGACCACATCCAGCAAGTAGTGAAGAGATTATAGCAGCTGTAGCTGAGAGTGTACGCGAAGACCGTGACGAATGGATTCGTCGTCGTTCTCAACAGCTTGGTTTGGCATATTCGACAACTTGGCGTATTTTACGTGAGGAACTCGGCCTAAAATCATACAAAATTCAACTTGTGATCAATTGGAGCCAGGCGACTTGAATTTGCGTCATATTTTCAGTGAATGGGCTATGGAAAACTCAATGAAAATCTGGCGTTTTATCGTGAAATTTTGTTTAGTGATGAAGCCCATTTTTGGCTCAATGGATACGTTCATAAACAAAATTGCCATATTTGGGCTGATGAACAACCCGAAGAGTGTCAAAAGCTACCATGACATCCATTAAAAACAACGGTATGGTGTGGTTTATGGGCTGGTGGAATCATTGGTCCATATTTCTTCAAAAATGAGGCAAATCAGAATGTTACCATCAATGATAACCGTTATCGCGCTATGTTAACGGACTATGTGCTACTTGAAATTCAGGTACATGTTCTTGGTGAGCTCTGGTTTCAACAAGACGGCGCTACGAGCCATACAGCGCGTGAAACAATAGACATGTTAAGAAATCATTTTGGTGATTGGACGCGTAGATCGTGCGATATCGCACCTTTGGACTATTTTCTCCGGGGATATGTAAAGTCTCAGGTCTTCAGGAATAAGCCAGCTACGATTTACGCTTTGGAAAGAAACATTACTTGTGTTTTCCGCGAGATACCAGTCGCTATGATCGACCGAGTCGCCCAAATTTATACCTTCCGAATGGACCACCTCAGACGCAGTTGTGGCCAACATTTACATAATATCGTTTTTGAAAAGTAAATGCCATGAATTGTTCTTTTAACCATTTATAAAAGTTTTAAGTTTACTTTCAAATTTATGTATTTTGTTTTACATTTTAAATCAAACCTGAGGATGAATCAGCCTATACTAGGTCACCATGGAAGAGTAGCAACTGATGCACAGAGGCCTAAGTATCGACGCTTGTGTATTTATTAAACGCTTGACCACGATTTGTAATGAAATAAGCCTTACAACTTTTGAACGCGAGATTCTTCGAGTGTTTTCAGTTTTCGTTGACTGGGAAGATGAAACAGCAAACTCTATGAGCTGTATAGAACTTCAACATCGGTGCAAAGTATGCCAAAGCAGCTATTCAGAATCTCCACTTATGAAGTTCAAAAGGTCACGTGTTGAAATTAAATAGTTATAGATATTTACCTTTAAATTAAAAGAAAAAAGAGTTACCAAAAGGAGCGCTAAGTTAAAAGTTAATAAGAAAGTTTGTCAAGCAACAGTAACACTGCAGAAGGACCAACGAAAAATATGAATATACAAAAATCAATTCAAATAAACATTGATAGAAAGTTTATGTAGAAAAATAACAAACCAACATAAACAACAATAAAATAAAAATAAAAAAACGGAAAACGCAAAAAAAGAAATATTAGAGCAAACGATGCAGGGAGCAAATTAAACCGAAATGAAAAATCAACGATGCACGAAATTACTTCGAGACAAGTATCCTTGTACTCTTTCCTTTCGTTAATTTTTCTTTCCTATTATTTCCCCCTCACCAACATTCGCTCTTTTAGCTTCGTCAAACTGTTTTTTCTTTGTGTTTTTTGCAAAAATAAAAGTAAAAAAAAAATTGCAAAGGATACAAAGTAAAAGTGGGCTCCACTACTATTCGCCATAGTGTGCTGAGGCTAACGCTGATGCTGATGCTGACGTTGAAGTGCAGAGTGGTGTGGTCCTAGTGTTCATAGTTATGCTCTTATGCCGCCACAAACCCATTGAAAGAAGTCGACAGAAGAAGTCTAAAAATAAATCCATTCTCGGGCAAATTTTTCTACTTTTCCTTATACAAAGCAGGCGAAAATCTACAGCTATCCACAACCATCAACCCAAACGTAGACCATTTGGTGAGACGCCCTTCTCACTTAATGGTGGAAAAATGGCGAAAAATGCAGAAGGAAGCAATCCAACAACTACACTTAGGAAAATAAAATCGCGATTTTGTTGGGAATACGAAGAAAAGAATATCCATGACATACTACACACAAACAGATGAACGCATACATACACAGAGGAAGACATAATGACAGGAAAACTTTGTAATAGAAATAAGGAAGGAAAAAAAAAAAATTGGCAAACATTATTTTTCCACTTCAAAAAGGACTATTACCGAGCCCTATCGAGCAGCAGCAGCATTGCCAGTCGAGACTCTCCTTCACGGAATGGACTGAAAAATTATAATGAGGACATCTATCACCAGAGTGTCAACACCTCGGCTTGCTGAATTTAATGGGAGTTTTTTTTTTTTTTTTTTTTTTTTGCAGTGCCAGAGTTTCCAATGTAAATTCAGTTATCACATTGAGTTGCCAAGCTTCATTTATTTTCACTAGAGAAAGATTGACTCCACAACAACGCTATTGAATCGTTAAAATTTCTTACCAAAGATTGTGAAATCTACGGAGGACAACATTGGTCAATTGAACATGATATTTATCGAATTATTGAAAAATTCACACCCAATACACCAACAGCACTGCATTCGAAAGAAAATACCATAACTGTGCTGTTGTGGAAGCTATTGTTGAGGAGTATCCGACTTTATCGATACATCGTCGTTGTCCATAAACTTTCTGCTTAATAATCTTGGTCACAAGGCTTATATGATGTAATTGGTACTAGTGACCATTTATTGCGCCGGCGAGGCTCATTTCCGGTTAAATGGCTACCTAAACAAGCAGAAATGCAATATTTAGAGTGAGGAAGTTCACTAGGTGCCATTGCATCATAGAGATTTATGTTGAGTCGGGACAGAAGTTGCTGTCAATAGACACCGGTACAATGCTCTGATCAACGTTTATTTGTTCCCAAATTTGTGTGACATCAAAGTGGAAGAACTGTGGTTCCTCCACTCTATAGCACCATCGAAAACACCTTTTTGAAAATATGGTTAGGCAATAGATTCATTTTAAGAAATGGAAACGTCAAATGGCCACTAAGATCGTGCGATTTGAAACAATTGGATTATTTTCTGTGGGACTACACCAAGTCATGGCTATAAACAAGCAACGATTGACGCTTTAGAATTCAACTACTTCGAGTAATATGCTACATGCGCTTCCAATTTTTCAAAAATCGGACCTCTAAAATGCCTGAAACAATTTTTAAATATCAGATATCGATCTTTCGAACTTACTAAATTATTTATACGGTGCTTTAGTTCGGAGTGGTCCACAGCTTCAATCAGTTTATTCTATAAGATTGTTTGTTCCTGGGTGACTCTCTGCAGTTTTGAACTCCAAAACGGTTATGGACCCTACTTCCTGTACCCGCCACGTAAGAAGAGTCCTACCTCTACTGCGTTGTTGTTCCGATTAAGACTAAGTCCACCTCGACCAATGCGCACTCTTCTGATCTTGCCGATCCCGCTTCACAGCTCCGTTATGGAGTATTTACTGACGAGGACGTATTACTCAATTACGATCTTGGGACAAAGGAACAGTGTAATCGTCGTTTGATTTTTATTATAATAAAGCACGATTAGACGAGTAAAAAGTGGAGTTGAACATATGTTGACAGCAGATGCTCTGATGCCCTCATTAAAACCTAAATTCAGTTTATCTGCTACTGTCTCAATACGCACATGAGAATCAATAACAGCTCGCTCAATTCTGCCAATGATGTCAATCTTACTAGACCATGCAAGTAGTCGACTGAACTTTTGACAAATTAAAGAAAAGAAGTCACATGACAGCTCATCAACTTGTCTTAATCCATTTTTGACCTCAAATGTTTCGGTGAGATTGTTTCCGACCTAAACGGAGCAGAAAGCGTTCTTCATAATTTGACGAATTTTACAGAGATGCCAACACAAGATATATTATTTGTCCCTGTGTATGATCTCATATGCGTCCTTGACTTGACTTGACTATCTGGACTTCTTGTGATTTCTCCAGGATCTGCGGTGATGTGACTTTATTCATTGACAAATGTTCAATATGATGCCCAAGATGTTTTAGGAGATTTTTGGGCAACTGTTACTTCTATACTTGGCGCAGTTTAGAGGCACTCGTTTCTTATGGATATGACAATCAATGCTACTTTTCCATTAATCAAGATATCCCCTGGTCGGGAAACCTGTATTTATTTAAAGATATTGCTATTATAACTTTATAGCGGTCTTTTGGATGCAAATTTTGACTTTTATCGCTTTTGGATTTTATCGGCAGCTAAATGCCCTGCATGAGTTGTCTTCATTTATCCTCAACAACTACTGTGATTTTGCTCATAAGTAAGCTTATTACATGATCAGACCTCCTATCTTGAGAACCATTCTCTTTGAGTCAACCGGAGCCAGTAACCCGAGTTATGAGAGCTGCCATTAACAGATAAAAGGTGCATTCGCCAGCATCTCTATTTAAAGAACCTGACTTGTTCCCAAGAATTTGATCCTCATTCAGAGAATCAGTAATTTCTAGCACGACATTATGGTGATGTTATGTTCTCCTTAGCTATATTCGTCAATGTAGATTAACATCATAATGAAATTCGGCGGCAGATTGTCGATCGAACATACAAATTTGTTCTCCATTTATTCGAGTCCACTAACAAATTCCAAAATCCAGGTCAAAGGTTAGTTATTCATGCTCGAACCTGAGGGATGGTTCACTAGAAGACTGCTTTTCGGCTATAAAAATTCAGTAGCTGTTCTTCTTAACACCTTATCGTTCAGCACTTGATTCAATCTAACAGAATTGCTAAGACCAATGTTTTGGAGTAAAGATTTTGCAATGAAGATAAAAGCAAAATAATTAGGATATCGAAGGAAGACCACCCGAATACGGAACTTAACATCGTCAGTAATGGAACGAATATAAATATCGAAACAGTATCTACGTATGAATATCTAGGCTCAATAATTTCACACGACGGTAAATGCGATCAGGAAGTGTTGAATCGCTTTAAAAAAGCAATGTCGGCATACTTTCAAATCAGCGCAACACGAGAAATTTTAACTGACGTGAAAGTAGAGATTTACAATAGTGTAATCGCCCCAATATCCCTCTATGGATTCGAATCTCTACCGCTGCTCGATAAACATCTAAACCAATGAAATTTGTGAGAAGAGTCGCGAGGAAAACGAGAAAGGACAGGATAAGAAATGAGATATAAGACTGAAGTAGGAAATAGGACAAAAAAAAGTCGATTATCTTACAGGTAGAAGAAAAACAAATAAAGTGGTTCGGCCACATAAAATAAATGGCAGAATCTAGGATACCTAAAATAATTCAAGAAATGAAAGAAGCTCACCCAACATCAAGAGGTAGACCACGGAACACCTGGGAACACCGTATCCAAACAATAGGACATAAAGGGGGGAAATCAATTGTGGAAATGAAGAGGATCAATACCGACAGAGGAAAATGGAGATCTTGGATACTTCAAGGCCACACCTAAGCTTAGCAACAACAGTGGATGACGAAGGAAGGAAGAAGTAGATTTTGCAGGATAATTCAATATCGAAGTGTCATTTTACTTCATAGTATCTTTTGTGTCATCACAAATGTGATAATTAAAATTTTTGGATGAAGTTGACAAGAAAGTGACATGAGATTGTTATGTTAAGACTTTTTGGAAGTGCTTATGCCTGAGCAAGAAACTGGTATGTCATTCAGTGCTTTTAAAACAAATCGGCATGTTTCCAAATGGATAAAACCTGCTTCATTTAAACCTTATTTGATTTAACTATCTACCTTAACCTTTTAACACTTACGTTCACCTATAAAGAGCACCGAAGTTTGTTTTTTTTTTTTGGATACTTTGCAATCGTTTGGAGTTATATCGAACAAAGCGTCACTTCAGTTTAGCACTGTGCGAGCTCGAGAGTAGACGCACGTCTTAAAGCTTTTGTTCTGCTGAGTTAAAGGCATTGAAACCAGGACAACTTTGAAGAGAATCCTAACTACGGTGTTGAGTCTGAAGATGATTTGAAGAACAAAATTGTAAATAAAATCAAATCAACGTTGAGCTCAGTTTAATAACTTGCAACCTCAACCACATCGCAGGCTCGACAAGTGTTAGACGATGAACCTCTTGTAATCAAACCTTACACAGCTTTCGTCTGCTTAACAGCCTTTATTAAGAAAAAGCTTAGCAATAACTCCACAATGGAACATAAACAGTTCACATAATTCCAGGTCCAAAAGAAGGATGCAAGCATTCAAAAATTTCTTTTATCTGATTTGGCTAAAGAGATACTACTTCACATTAACGAAGCGTAAAATACGAAGTTCCACTTCTTTGTTGACAAGAAAAGAGGAACTCTGTGCTTTAGTTGAACGATTCGGGATATAGGATCAATTAGAAGGACATAGCTTAAGCATAAGCGTAGTATAAGCTTTAGAATGATAGAATCGAACCTCTAAGAGTAGAAAAGATCAACACAGGAGTTTATATGTAATGTCGATCGGGCAATAGGAAGGAAACACATCACACAACAAACGGAAGTACACGTTTAATTTATGAAAGACTTATATAGGGTGATTCATAGTGAGCTTTGATTTTCAATAGGCTTTTTTTGACATATCACGAATGACTCCTATCAAACTGCTCTGCCATTTTTGTTCAGTATCATTTGGCAAGTCATCGTAGATAGACTCACACTACAACAGTGTTTCCAAATTGTTCAGCTGTATTACGAAAATCAGCGTTCTGTGAGAAATGTTTTTCTTGCGATTCGAGGAACTTACGGTGCGCATAATTGACCTACTGAAACCATTACCACATTAGTGGATGATACTCGACCGGTAAGACGACATCCAGCACGTAGTGAAGAGACTATATCAATTGTAGCTGAGAGTGTACGCGAAGACCAGACGAATCGATTCGTCGTCGTTCTCAGCAGCTTGGTTTGGCGTATTCGACAACTTGGTCTTTTTTTACGTGAGGATCTCAGCTTAAAAGCGTACAAAATTCAACTTGTGCAAGAATTAAAGCCATGCGACTTGAATTTGTGTCTTATTTTCAGTGAATGGGCTCTGGAAAAACTCAATGAAAATCCGGTGTTTTATCGTTAAATTTTGTTCAGTGATGAAGCCCATTTCTGGCTCAATGGATACGTTAATAAACAAAATTGCCGTATTTGGGTTGATGAGCAACCCGATGAGTACCAAGAGCTACCAATACATCCATTAAAAACAACGGTATGGTATGGCATGACATGACATGACATGACATGCGGCAAATCAGAATGTTACCGTCAATGGTAATGGTATCGCACATGTTAACGGACTATGTGCTTCCTGAAATTCAAGCACACGTTCTCGGTTAGTTCTGTTCTCAACAAGACGGCGCTACGAGCCATACAGCGTGTGAAACAGTGGACTTGTTGAGAAACCATTTTGGTGAGCACTTAGTTTCACGCTTTGCTACGGTAAATTGGCCGCCTTAATCGTGCGATATCACACCTTTCGACTATTTCCTCTGGGGATATGTAAAATCTCATGTCTTCAGGAATAAACCAGCTACAATTGACGCGTTGGTTGTGTTATTCGCGAGCTACCAGTCGCTATGCTCGAACGAATCGCTCAAAATTAGACCTTCCAAATGGACCACCTCAGACATAGTCGTGGCTAACATTTACATGATATCGTTTTCAAAAAGTAAATGCCATGAATTATTCTTTTAACCGATGTTTTATTTTAAATTATAAATCTAACCTCCGATGAATCACTCTATACATGTTGACATCAACAACCTGAACTCGAACCTCAGCATCTCCCAAATTTCATTAATTTGGTGAGTAAAAGAAGAACTTCTATTGACCTGTCGCCAATTTGTAACCTATGCAACTCAGGGGAACCAGAAGATACCGTACACTTAATTGAGACCTGTCTACTTCTGAAGGAAATTAAACAATCACATCTGGGTGATAAACTTCTTGAGTCAATGACGTTGAGAATCTGTTGAACGAGAGAGAGTGAGGTTCCGGCCTATGATTGTATTTAGATGTCCCATGTGGTTCGACGTGAGAGCAGTTTACCATAATGGAAAAGATTCGGGTGTTTGTGATCGCTTTTCCAAGGGCTTGCCCTCAGTAATACAAAACACCAGAGCCGGAGTACATAAAATTCTATCCCAGTGAAATCTAATACAATAGGGAACCAAATAACAATGGACAATCTCTTCATTAAATAGGTTCAAAGGCACGTTGCTAGAGCAATGCTCTCGACGAATAATCTGATCTCCGCGGCTTATTACCCCAATTATCTACGTTCGCTAAAAAAGTCTTTGTGCCCGAGACAAATTAGCGCTCGAGCAAGTGCGGACAGGCGACTGATCTACGACAGAGACGTTACACAAGGCAGTATGGAGCGCATTCGGCCAGTTGGTCTAATTTTTGAGGACTCGGTCCAATATGTGCGGCATTATTTCAGCAATAGCTTGTCGAATTTTGGCCTCGAGCTCGTCCAGAGTGGTTACCGTGGACTGAGTACTTAGTCAATCTTTGTGGATACATCGATACATGACAATTGTTGATTGTGGTCGCCCCAATAATGGCAATTTTGCTTGTTGACATAGCCGCTGAACCAAAAATGGGCCTCTTCCGAGAAGATGATGATCCGGATCTCCGACAAACATTTCCAGCGCCCAATTAAGGAGCTCACGGCGTTTTCTATGATCGCTTGGCTTTAATTCTAGCGTCAGCACAATCTTATACGGATGTAGGCCCAAATCCAACCGGGAAATAAGCCGGGATCCGCGCCGGATCAACTTTTCTGGGTCTTTTTCGATAATAGGCGCTACGACGGCTGTTTTTTTCATTTCGCACAAATCTCTGTCTGGTTTGTGGTTTAAGATCCAAGAGAGTGTACTCACGCTCAAGCGTTTCCGCGGTAATACGAACTGCCTGCACACTGAAGCCATGACGACGACCGATCACGACGACTTTATCACGAAGTTCACGTTGCGTATACACACTATTTACAACTGAGCCGGAATTTCGGTGATCGTTAAGCAGTGCATGATGAAATGGCAAACCTTACTGAATATTTTGACAGCTGGTTGCCATTGGTAGCCTTGTCAGCTGCTGAAGCATCAATGTTCCCTTTACCTTATCGAAAGCACCAAGCGCACGTTCCATACAAGAAAAAAGCTGTTCTCTTTCAGAGCAATCTCTCACAGTCAATCATAAATGCCAATCTATCATACTAAGAAAACGACGGTGTTGGTTCGGGGATTTTTAAATTGGAAAGTTCTGTAACACCGATATTTTGTCTGGATCAATTTAAACAATTCTATCACCAATGATGTTTTTGTCGATGTGCGCCTGCAGCTGGTTCAAGGTTACGCTGCAAAATATTCATTGGCTGGGATTGTCTGAGATAGCCGGGCCTGCAATTACTGTCGGGAAGAGGACAACGCCAGGACTCTAACGTTTCTTTGGTACTTGGTTTAGTGGATGTTAATGTTTCCTTGTTCTGGTGGATTAGTCATAGGCCATCGCCCTCGATGTTTCGAGTTTGTAGTTATAGTTAAACGGGCAGGTTTGACGTTGTTGTTAGTTCGTATTACACATTTGGCTTTGAAGAGCCGCTATCTCCAGATCGTTATTGTGCAAATAGTTTTGCTGTGGTTCATATTACTAACTCGATTTCCATCAGGGTCATTTATACCATTAGCAACTAGTTGCTTAATACCTTCCCGTTTTTTTTGTCGCTAACGTCTTGGTTGCTTCTGGTGGAGCATTTAAAAATGAAAATCGCGACACGGTATTTTTATATTTTATCTGAGCAAGTTGATTAGGACAAATGCGAGAGGTCGGTCAGTCATATTTATCATCATTGATGGTATGTCAGCGTAAAATTCGACAAATGTTTTATTGAACAGTTGTTTTATCTCATATATAACCGTTTATTCAGCTTCCTTTTCGTCATCGTCTTTTCGCTACCTTAATCATCGCATCTGGAAAGAAACAAAAGTTGATCGGCTAGTAGCGCGCAAAGTGTAAAAAATCTTAAGTTCGGTTAGAGAGTGGCTGACAGCGCAGGCTTGTCAATTTAGTGAGACTTTATTGATGAGCTTACAAATAGTTTCAATGGCTTGGCGACCACTTGAATTGTTTTATCTTACTTTCTGCTCATCCATACATACAAGTTTACTCAGTTTTTTCTTACATTTTTAGTTATTTCTGCTCATATCTGGCAATGCTGCATGATATTCAATAAAAGTGTGTATATATTGCAAGATATTTATGTAACAGGGAAACTTTCATTGTATTTTCTGCAACTGTGAAAAGTTTTAAGTTTCCACTGTATCCCTTGGCTTGTTCTTTTTCTCTATTTTTTTCGTCCTTTTTTTGTTTTTTGGTTTTTTTTTTTTCGTAAGCCAATGAAATGAACGGGCCCGTAAAGAAAATTTACTGTTTGAAAAAGAAGAAGCTATTCCTTTTCATAACTACTTTTTTGGTAGCACCTAACGTTGGCTGCTGATGTACCACAGACTTTTTTCCCTTAAAGAGGGAGGTCGAATTGCGGTTGTTTAATTGAGCAAATAGGTTAATTTCAATTTGTTGAAGTGATTTCGTTGACGCTGACTATTGTCCTTTGAACGCTACTATGGAGTTTTTCGTTCAGTTTCTATTTCCTGGAGCTTTTAGGGGGATATACAAGTATTTTGGAGGGTTTAGAATGAAATTAAATGGGGTGAAGGAGTGTCAAAAGGCATCTTGTCGTTAATCCAATGGGATTTGATTTTTGAACAAGCGAAAAAATTGTAGTATTTAGGGAGCTTAAGGGATATGCAGGATTTGATAGTAATTCCTTTTATCTGAAAAAGTTTTTGAATGAAATTACCTACACAAAAGTGTTGGTTAAAGTCAGCAAAACAGAGAGTGGCAACTATTGATGCAAATATTCGGTAGAAATCTTAACAATATTGCTTACAAGCTAAGGAGACAACGTCCAAAATGATTAAAATTAGCATTCCAATGCATTAATGTCCCAAATAAATACTGGCCTATAGTGCATTCCAGAGAATTTAATTAATGAAAATGGCTCTGAAAGAATACAAGACAGCGGGCATTTAACTTCAATCCTCGCATTTTGTCGAAAATTGCAATGATGAAATGCAGAAACAGTAAGGGTAGATCTGAGGCAAAGAACACCAGGATTCGACTTAAGATGCTGAACAAAAAGGCTTCCGCCTTAAACTTTCCTACACTGAGCATGAAAAAAAAACCTTGCACATCTAAGATAAAATTGTTGAAAAGTGCATCCACGAAAAGTCTTTTCTCGTACTTTAAAAGTCGTTGTTATTAAGAGTACGTAGGGAGAGTTATAAGCTCTTTGAAAAATTCAATGCCTTCCAGAACGGGGCTGTATTTTGTTGGCATTTCTTTGCCTGATAATGAATAACCATGATTCTATCTGCGCTGTATTGTCAAATGGAAAAGAATGAATCTAATGACGAAAGCGACTTACCTAAAGATTTTTGACTTCCCTGCTGACATCTGCCTGCTTAAAAAAATCCTTTTCTGTACAAAAAGATGATTTAGTAGTTGACTGAGGCAGTTTGTGGACCTAGCTGAAAAAGGAAGTGGGCAATTGCTAAAATGACATCACTTTCACTTGGTGTATAACCGAGAAAAAGCACAAAACGAACGTTTTGGAGGAGAAATTCCGACAACGTTAACGAGGCGCAGATTCCGCGATGGCTTCATTTCAACATATTTGGATCTAAGGACTTATAACATATCTTCGGCATTTAGCTGGGATGTCGAATGTGAGATTGTGACGAAAGAATGAACCAAGGTGAGTGCGCATACTGACACTATCCTCAAATAGATTAGTTTGCCGGTTGTGATGTCGGGATAATGGAGTCTAAAACCATAGCCTTCACCTCCTAGACTGTATTGACAAGAACAGGTCTGAAAAGCAATATTTAAACATAAGAGTGGTCTGGACTGCCTGATCAAAGTAGCAGGGATGTAGATCAGCATCAGCCTTATATGCCCTCACACCCCAACGTTAAAATCGTCCTAGGCGTCTTTAATGCCAAAATTTGGTAGCACAACCGGAAAATATACACAACGGGGAAATACTATGAGGAGATTTAACGTTGAATGGTTGAAATCGCAACAAACCACCAGTACCTTTGCCGATCACGTATCCCTCAACTCCTCAAGAAGTCCTTTGCAGTCAGCATTAAGTGCTGAAGAACAGTGGCTTAGATGCCGAGAAGTCATCGGAATGCCTCAACTGACGATAGGACGAACGCGGCTCGTGAGCTCTATGAGCAAAGAGGAGGGAAGAACATCGGCTCCGGAGAAAACAGAAAGCGCATGAAAAGCAGGCGATCGAGGAAACAGAGTGTTGCTACTCCAGGAATAATGTTCGGAAGTTTTACCAAAAGGTAAAAAAATCGTGTTAGGGTAATAACACCCCCACGGAAACCTATAGAGATAAACAAGGAAACCTTGTAAATATAAGCGTCACATTCAGTACTGAGGATATGGAAAAAGACGATAAGAAGACGATAAGAATTAAGCTGTCAGGTAGAACGAAGCATTCAATATTGATAACGCAAGTCGAAAGTTCCATCCACCCTACAGTATCTAAACTGAAATCGAGAAAAGCTGCCGGGCCGCACGGCCTACCCGCCTAATTATTAAAGGCAGCAGGAGATAACTTGGTTGGAGGAATGTATTTCTGATGAATAGAATCTCAGCATCGTTTGATCGGTTCAGAAGAAAGGAGATCTTCTAAATTGCGCCAACTATAGAGGTATCAGTCTCCTAAATTTCGCATAAAAGATCTTGTCTGCTATATTGTGCGAGCGTCTGAAACTATTTGTCAACGATCTGATTGGACCGTATCAGTGCGGTTTTGGCCCAGTAAGTCCACAATTGATAAAATATTCATACTACGGCAGATCCTGAAGAAAACCCAAGAAGTTCAGATGGATACATCACCTTTTTATCGGTTTTAAAGCGCATATGACAGCATCTACAGACACGAGCTACACAGAGCCATGTCTAGTTTTGGCATCCCTGCCAAACTCGTTCGCTTGTGCAGGATGACGATGAAGAAAGCTCGCTGCTGCACTAAAGTCGGTAACGATGTCAAAGAATTGTACAAAACTCCTAATTGTTGGCTTAGAACGAGGTACGATTATTAAAAATCTGTTCAATTGCTTGCATACGCCGACGACATTGGTATTGGTAGAATACAGCGAACTTTCACTGGTGCGTTTGTAAGTATAGGAACAGAAGTAAAAAAAAAAAAAATAATAGAACGGTTAACGAGGGAAAAACAAAAAATATGCTGTCAACAAGAAGAGACACTGAACATCGGCCAGAATATCACAATCGACAGCTACAACTTTGTGGTAGTAAAGGACATTGTCTGCCTCGGCTCTGCTATCACATCTCAAAATGACAGCTTTTCAAAAATCAAACGAAAAATAACGCTTGTCAATCGCTGTTTCTTTGCGCTGAGAAGGCAAATACGATTATGTTGTAAGGCCCTCTCCCCAACAACCAAGGAGACTCTAAATAAGACCCTTATAATCCCAGTCCTCTTCTATGGTTCTGAAGCGTGGACCCTTTCTAAAACGGATGAAGATATCCTTGGTCGAGAGAAAAATTCTTCTTAAACGGACAACTCTGTACAGCGTTTCAGATGACTGGGACATGTAGAGCGAATGAATATCAACGCTCCAGCTCTTAGAATCTTCATTTCTAATCCGGAGGAACAACGCAGTAGAGGAAAACTTTGTCTTAGGTGGCGCGCGCAAGTGGAACGGACCTTAACCAAGGGAGAAAAAGAAAGATTCTAGGGCTCAGTGGTTATTTTGCTCCATTGGTCTCATCCGGCATTTAATGGTGAGACTAAATTATTGGTGTAATTGGACTCGTGTTGTATTCTGGGCAACCACTTATCTTTCGTGAAGTTGTCTGACAAAGAATGTCTTTCGGGTGCTGCTGGTATGAGTCCCAATCCGTTCAAATTAGAAGCCATTACACTACCACTTGAGCTAACCCAACCAAAGTTGACTTCAAGTCGATAAGCGCTCATCTAGCTGTGACCCGCATGAAAACAGCACTTCAGAACACCAAGGTAATATAAAATATGCACATATGTATACAGCGCTATTGACGAAGCTGAAGACTCTATCAAGGAAGAATTCTAAAACCTCTTGGACGGAGCCTGTCTGAAGTATGACGCTAAAATCGTAATGGGAAACTTCAGTGCCAAAACCGGCAATGAAAATATCTTCAGCAGCCTCCACGAAACGACAACTGACGACGGATTCTGGATAAATTGTACTAAGGTTACAAGACTTCGAGTCCACATGTGCTGAAGGATGTGAGACGCGCATCCGAAAGTCCGACTCTCACCCCTCCTTCTTCAGAACTCGACTATCTAACGAGAAAAAGCTGAGAACTTCCCAGAAAAGAAATTCAAGGTTATTAGCAAGATCTTGCGTAAAAAAAAAACTTTTCGTAATATCTCAGCTCAAGAATATCAGATGGAGTGGCCGTGGTGTAATGCATAGACTCCTCAAGCAGTGGGTCGCCGGTTCGAATCCCGTGCGAGGTAATTCTTAGAAAAAGTCTTTTAATGGAATCTGTATGAGTTATATGTAAGTCCCGTCGGAGTCAACTCTGACAAGAAGGCATAACATTGATGTTAGAGTGGTTGCTGGCTGGGCGAAATGTAACGAACTAACAACTAGCACGTACTAAGACCCACTTGTTGAGGATGCACTGGCTCCAGTTTGACAACCACCTCTGGAAAAAATATCGAAACCTAGCACCTGAGTTTCAAAACTACTACACTACCAGCCCGTGCCCAGTAAAAGAGTATTCATATCTCCTTGATGCGCGGGCGGAATTATAAAAAAAAAGTTAGCAACTAACGTCTTAGCAGCTGACTTCAAGCCTTGATCACGGCTTTTTCGGAAGTCTCAAGGAAGTAGTTGTAATTAAGAAGCGTTTTCAGCGACTGCTTCATGGGAATCTAGTAGAGAGAGTGACAAGGAAAAAAAGGCACCAATTTTCAATCAATAAGGGATGTATACCTCGCATACAGAAAAGATTGGCTTAGCTATCAAAAAGCTGAGGAACAACAGGTCTGCCAACTCCGATGATCTACTTTTTTCAGACATGAAGGTGATGATTACGAACCAGGCATAGATAGTTCTGTAGTTCTATATGCCAAATATTCAAGGATTCAAACCTACGTCTTATAGGAATTGTCGAGGCATATCCCTGCTTAATGTTGCTTATAAGATCCTTACCAACGTAACGTCTTAGAGCCTTCTACAAGACACTAATCGCCACGTACCGGCACAGTTTCTGACCAGGCAGATTGATGATCGACCATATTTCCAATTTCTAGAAAATCCAACGACTTCCAAGTTATGGCTCACTACATCTTCAAAGCCATATTTGAAAGCATATATCGTCTTTAGCCCGATAAGGTGATGGCTGACTTCAGGATACCGGCAAAACTGATCCAACTGTGCTGTATGATACTGGGCAATGCCCGGTAAAATGTGAAATTTGAATATATTTCATTCATCCCAAAGGAGTATCAGATTTTGGCAAGGAGATGCACTGTCATTTCGTTTCATTAAACTGGTTTTGGAATAGATAGTGCACAGTTGTTAAAATGGAAGGCACTATTTTCAACAAATCTATACAGCTACTGATCGTTCGCGCAACATCGACACCGTCGAAACAAGCTGGCAGCAAATTGGATCTCTGAATCAAGGCGCCCAAGTCTAAGAAAACAAGTAAGACCGGAACTCCATTTTTATGATCAAGGGCGCTGAGTCTATGCAACTGGAAATAGTGTGCCTGGGATCGAAGAGAGTGAAAGGATGTCGTGTCTCAGAGCGAGACTCCTCCGGGTCCTGAGCCATGAAGTAAATAAGTAAAGTGGTACACGCGCTTAATGAGGAGGACATGTGCTTGGGGATAAGCTTCAACTCGAACTCTAGCGCCAGCTGAAAATATAAAGAAATAATTTGGAAAAGTTTCACTTTTTCACAACGAAGGAACATATCTACCTTCTAGATTATGTTCAAATTTGAAGAAAGGTACAGATATCCGACGGAGAAACGTTGATTTGTTGAGTTTGCCAAAACGGTTGGAGTCAAATCTACAGGCACTTAAAAAAATATTGATGTTGTCAGAGAGTGAATTGCTGAGCAATTAACACATAGCTGCCCCAGTCAAGGATTCCTCATAAAGAGTGGATTCAGATGCAGCAAAAAAGGCATCCCGTTTGAACAACATCTATCCCTTTCTCTTTGTTTATTAAGTGTTTCCACTTTTCTTTCTGGAGTGCAATTCAAAGTTTAAGTTTTAAAATTATTCATTTTGCGGCAGAAAGGTAATTTGGATATGTGAAACCTCATATACCACCAAAGCCTACATTTGAACGGAAGGAAGGAAACCTTCAATTTACAAATGTTCCAAGAAAACAGAAATTATAAAGCCAATGTTTGCCCCAAGCTCATATAGAACTCCCAATTATGACAGATAATGTTAAATATGTCTTCCTTATAGCTTCCCGTTAACACTCTCACATGTCGGAGTTTATTTGCTATTTTATATGCACAGGACATCAAGTATGAAGTCATTTTACCTGCCTTGAAAATATGTTACAGACTCGCCAGTCTATATATTGCAAACCTCAAAAAAGGGAACATTTTCTGTTGCACCCATTTCTGTGTTATTTGCTCATACAGTACTCCAAGGCTTTAGACGTTCCCAACTTCTGGGTCAGTTTCTTCTGTCGCTCTACAAATATCGTAATATCCAACCACAATATGTTCTGTTGTAACTCATAACTGTCATGTTCAAGGCATTGTTCCATTGCCGATTCTCGTAAACCATATCCGACTTGGGTTGCCAGACCAGGAATAGTTTAAGGAGCAAATAAGCCACCATTTTTGCGAACACTATCGTCAGGCGCACCATATCCGTTGACATACATAGTTAGGTACTCGTAGGCAGGAGTCGCGTTTTATCCTTTATGGATGAAAACTGTGCAATTAGGTTGCCCGACGGTTTTCAATGAAAAAATGAACATCGTATATGGTAAAAGGAGCTAGTGGACGTTAACTGCAACAGGATGTGCACATGATACGGTGTGGGACATTTTTAACTAAGGGTTCTGTGTTAAGTCGTAAAAGGAGGTACATATGGATTTTGTTCCCGAATATTCCTAAATGAATTAATACTCTGACATCCTTAATTGGAATAGTCGTTTGTAAGATAAGTCAGTGAGATGGAAACAAAGTTCAAATAAATACATGAATTGCAGGAATTGCGAATACTTCTGATGTCGAAAAGTGGATATATGCACCATGCTTCCTGTGAGACCAATTATTAGGTTTAGAGGAGTCGTGTTCTTTTCAATTCATTCACTGAATGATAGTATGAGTGACTCACTCACAAAGTAGCACCATATAGTCAACCTTATTCATGATAGAAACCAACAACAACAAATCAAGATAGAATGCAATTTTAAAAGAGGAAACAAGGATGCAAGGAACACATGTCGCTGAGAACGACCGTTCCGAACGTCATGGTATAACCTCTTTTCGGTTAGCCAGAGGGTAGGGTCGACTGCTTATGCAAGGGCTTTGCTACAGATGTGTGCATTGTTTACCATGACCTGTCACCCCTCAAAAACCCATCCCACAAAACCTCGATTATATGCACGAAAGAACTCAGGAGCAGTGTCAGCTCCGGGTAGAATCCACGAGCTACTCGTACCTTCAAAACGTACACTCTGGGGCGTATTCACAATTTGATGAGATACGTTTGATAGTATAACCTAGATCGGGACGAGAGGAAGAGGAAAATATAAAAAAAAAGGTGAAGCGCATTACAAGCTCATCCAATCCCTAGTATAAGAAACAATGGCAGGATAAAGACGTGGTGGATTCAGATGCGAAGGTAAAAAGGAAAATCAATTTTGTTCAGCATTTGCAGTTTGCAATTTGCATAATAAGGTCGTTTTGCGCAATTTGCATGCGAATGGTACCTAAGATGTGGCGCAAGGGGAGGATGATAGCGGCGTGTGTGACACACGGTGATGTGTATATGATAAAGTATAAGCGCTCATTTGAACCAATATAATATACATAGAGGGTATTGGTATTGCTTTACTTGGTGTTGTTCCCCTTTTCTCTATTTTTTAGTCCATCTTTTCACATGCTCGGGAGGTGTTCATGCAGAACTTTATGTTGTTGCTATGCATGTGCAATTTCTTTTATACGATTTCGTATCGTTTAATTATTTTAATCAGATGTAGCAGTTAGTAGAAAGTCACAAATCTAATTTAGAATCAAGTTGGTACCTGAAACACTGCTCTGATGAACGAATGGTCCAAATACAAGTTTTTGTTTATATCATACGTTACGTTTCTGACAGCTCTTTTCCGTTCGGATTGTTGACTTTTCTGTGGAATGTCCCTAAAAACCGATGTTTAATGCGGATAATCCAGAAACAGTCGACAAGTTGTTGGAAAATTGGCTTAACAGGATGCGCTACTGTCAAGTCAGCGGAAGTAGCCACATGAATAACATCGTAAGGGGTGATTCATCGTGAGGTTTGATTTTCAATACGCTTTTTCGACAGAGCACGCGTGACTCCTATCAAACGGCTCTATCAATTTTGTTCAGTATCGATTGGCAAGTCATCATGAAATGACTCATACTACAACAGCGACTCCAAATTGTTCAGCTGTATTACGAAAGTCAGCGCTGTGTGAGAAATGCTTTTCGTGCGATTCGAGGAAATTGCGGTGCGCATAATCGACCTACTGAAACCACTATTGCCAATACCATTTGCAAATTCGAGTCCCAGTTTACATTAGTGGATAATACTCGACCGGTTAGACTACATCCAGCACGTAGTGAAGAGACTATGGAAGCAGTAGCTGAGAGTGTACGCGAAGACCGTGACGAAACGATTCCTCGTCGTTCTCAGCAGCTTGGCTTGGCGTATTCGACAACTTGGCGTTGTTCAAGGCGACTTGAATTTGCGTCATATTTTCAGTGAATGGGCATGGAAAAACTCAATGAAAATCCGGTGTTTTATCGTTAAATTTTGTTCAGTGATGAAGCCCATTTCTGGCTCAATGGAAACGTTAATAAACAAAACTGCCGTATTTGGGCTGATGAGCAACTCAATAGCTACCATTACATCCATTAAAAACAACGGTATGGTGTGGTTTATGGTCTTGTGGAATCGTTGGTCCATATTTCTTCAAAAATGAGACAAATCAGAATGTTACCGTCAATGGACGGACTATGTGCTTTCTGAAATTCAAGCACATGGTTTCAACAAAACGGCGCTGTTGGACAATGCACTTATTGAGAAATCATTTTAATGAGCACTTAATTTCACGTTTAAATTGGCCGCCTACAACGTGCGATATCACACCTTTGGACTTTTTTCTCTGGGGATATATAAAGTCTCAGGTCTTCATGAATAAGCCAGCTACGATCGACGCTTTCGAAGCCAACATTACTCGTGTAATCTGCGAGATACCAGTCGCTATCTTCGAACGAGTCGCCCAAAATTGGACCTTCTGAATGGACCACCTCAGACGTAGTCGTGGCCAACATTTACATGATATCGTTTTCAAAAAGTAAATGCCATGAATTGTTCTTTTAACCAATAATAAAAATTTTAAGTTTACTTTCAAATTTATGTGTTTTGTTTTACATTATAAATCAAATATCACGATGAATCATCCTATATTTCCCATAGTCTTTTGACGATGTCCCTGTTTTCTGGATTTTCAGACCAGCTTACTAGATATGGCAGACGCACAAAGACGCAGAGGCTGCTGCTACGAGCTCCTTAACAAAAAATACGAGTAATGCCCTAAGTATGACGTGAAAATCGTCCTTGGCTACTTTAATCTAAAGCTATGCACGGAGGTCATCCTTGGTAAAACAGTGCGAAAGTACAGTCTCCGTGCCATCACCTCCGGAAACGGACACATGCTTACTGACTTCGTATGCTGAGTTTCACCCGACTACTAGCAAGAAATTCTTAGTTTGGTGAAGAATTCCGGCAAGCATTAAAAGCATAAAAAGAAGCGCTGCAATGAAGGACGAGAGCTGCTACGAGCAGAAGAGACAGGAAGAACATCGACTTCTCCATAGAGGATTGAGAAAAAAAAAAAAAAAAAAAAAAAGCGATCGAGTATAACCAGAGTTCGTACTCTATGAATGACATACGGAAGCTATACCAACAGGTAAAAGGGATGTGTCAAATAATGAAGACCCGCACAATCACCTAAAGAGGTGAAGAAGGAAACTCTATAATAAAGTCACAGTCGATTCTGGAATTACTGAACAATTTCTTGTGGAGACTTCATAATGGCGACGAAAGGTAAGCAGAAAAAGTCATTCAACTAAGATGACGAAAACCAAAACTTATATCATCCTGACCAAAACAAAGTAAGGACAATTATATCTAAGCTTAAATCCAACAAATCCAAACAAATCCAACATTGGAGCAGTCAGGCAGACGACCGAGGAGAGCATACTCCAATTCATTTCTCAGATTAGGTCAGAAAAGTGTACGAGTATGCCTGATAAATGGATTTTCAACATCGTTTACACGATCCGTAAAAAAGGAGACCCCCTAACTTTTTCCAACTATAGAGGTATAAGTCTTCTCAATATTTTATGTAAGATCCTTCTGTGTGAACGGTCGACTAAATCTTCGCACTCTGTCAGATCCTGAAAAAAACTCAAGAAGTTCCAGTCGATACATACCATGTGTTCATTGATTTTAAGGGCGCATATGGCAGCATTTGTAGAGATGCGCTAAATATAGTAGAGCTATGTCTGGTTCAAGTATCCCTGCCAAACTCGTCCGCCGGTGCAGAATGCGCTCGCTGCTCTGTCCGTCAAAGTCGATTACGACTTCACCAAGACTCTTGATGTCAAAGAATGTTTTAGGCAAGATGACGCTCTGTCATCTTACTTGAAAGGATTGTGCGGAACTCATAAGCGAATCGACGATATCGACGTAATTAGGAGAACTCGGATGCAGTTAGTATTGAAACGAAAGCTGCCAAAATTGGTTTAATGGTAAATGAGGGCAAAACTAATTATAGTGTTATGTAGGTGCAACTAATGTATCAACTAAATGAGTACTTTATTCACGCGCAACTCAAATATCATTAACTTTGACAAACAACAGCACAGCAGTTTCCCACGATGCAACTGGACAAACATTGGATATACTGGAGACGACTACATTACTAGAAAACAACAGCGAGTTGAGAGCACATAATATGCTGAATAAATAGAATTAAGTATAAACAAGTGTGAAAACCAAAATTAGATAGTTATATCCATACACCTTCTCCACTGCTAATTTAGTTTGTAATTTGATCTTTGAATTTGTTGTCTACACTCCGGTAAAAAATAATAACGTTCATTCTGGTGTAATAATATAGTGTGATTCATTATAAGGTTTGATTTACAACGTAAAAGAAATTACATAAATTTGAAAGCAGACTTAAAATTTTTATTATTGGTTAAATAAACAATTCATGGCATTTACTTTTTAAAAACAATATCACGTAAAGATTGTCCACGACTACGTCTGAGGTGGTCCAACTTTGGGCAACTCGTTCGAGCATAGCGACTTGTATCTCGCCTTGTTGGATTCGAAAGCGTCAATCGTAGCTGGCTTATTCATAAAGAACTGAGACTTTACATATGCAAAGAGAAAAAATTCCAAAGGTATGATATCGTAAGAAATAGGCGGCCAATTTTCCGTAGCAAAACGTGAAATTAAGTGCTCACCAAAATGTTTTCTCAACAAGTGCATTGTCCAACAGTGCCGTGTTATTGAAGTCAGAGCTCACCAAGACCATGTGGTCGAATTACAGGAAACACATAGTCCATTAACATGGCGCGATAAGGGTTACCATTGACGGTAACATTGTGAGTAGCCTCATTTTTGAAGAAATATGGACCAATGATTCCACCAGCTCATAAACCACACAATATGGTAGGTCTTGGTACTCTTCATCAGTTAAAATGAGCCAGAAATGGGCTTAATCATTGAACAAAATTTCACGATAAAACACTGGACTTTTATTGAGTTTTCCAGAGCCCATTCACTGAAAATATGACGCAAATCCAAATTGCCTGGGTTCAATTCTTGCAGTTGAATTTTGTATGCTTTTAGGTTGAGATCCTTACGTAAGATACGACAAGTTGTCGAATTCGCAAGTCAAGCTGCTGAGGACAACGACGAATCAATTCGTCACGGTCTTCGCGAACACTCTCAGCTACAGCTGCTATAGTCTCTTCACTACGTGCTGGATGTTGTCTAACCGGTCAGGTATCATCCACTAATGTAAAATGGGACTTAAATTTGCGAACGGTATTGGCAATATTGGTTTCAGTAGGTCGATTATGCGCACCGTAAGTTCCTTGAATCGCACGAAAGACATTTCTCACAGAACAGCTGTTTGTCTTTCCATTATGACTTGCCAAACAATACTGAACAAAAATGATAAAGCAGTTTGATAGGAATCATGCGTGATCTGTCAAAAATGGCCTATTAAAAATCAAACTTTACGATGAATCAGCCAATGTACTACCAGAAAGTAGGGATACTCAGCATCGACGAATTGGACACAAAGTCACAGTCGCCAACTGCAATTTCAAGATAGTTCAAGACTTTGTCTACCTTTTCTCTGCTAGAAATTCTGTTAACAATTGCTCAGCAGAAATAAATTGAAGAATCACTCTTGCCATTCGCTGTTTTTTTGGGCTAAGAAGTCCATTCAATAGCAAGACTATATTCCGAATAACTAAAGACAGTCTATATAAGACCTTGAACACCCCAGTCCTACTTCATTGCGCTGAAGCATTGACTCTGCCAAAAGCGGATAAAGGCAATTTCAGTCGTTTCGAGAGAAAAATTTTTCGAAAAATATTCGGTCTCGTTGGCGTTAACGGGCTTTAGACGGTCTATACGAGGTGTGTTCAAAAATTAAGGTGATTTTATATTTTTTTATAAAAAATACTTCCTTATTCATCAATATTATTACTGTTGACTTTAAAGTTATCTCCCTCAGATATAATACATTTATGCCAATGCTTTTTCTTGTCCTCGAAGCACTTCTCATAACCACTTTTTTGTATAGCCTTGAGCTCCTCAAATCAAATCTCCGTCCTTTCATAAGTCGCTACAGTTTTGGGAACCTGGAGCCAAATCCGATGAATATGTTGCCTGGGGAATGATTGTTTGGTTATTTTTGGTTAAAAAGTCTCTCACATGCAGAGATGAATGAGTCATTGCATTACCGTGATGCAAAAGCCATGAAAACTCCTGATGGACTAAGCCACGGTAAGCGAAAAAAAGAGATCAAAACTTTGACATTTTATCGAATTTGGGGTTCTTTTTTCGGCCGTGGCTCTTCTGAGTGCTTTTATTCGGACGATTGGGATTTGGTTTCGATTTCATAGCTATACACCCATGATTCGTCATGAATTTTGACCCTTATGAACGAGTCAGAATCATCATTGACGTCATTGAGCAGCTCCTAAGCGATGTTTATGAGACGGTTCTTCTGAACAAAATTAATAAGTTTCGCTGACACATGTATTATGCCCGAGGCGACCGATATGCCAACATCCTCAGCAACTTATCTTATGATAATTCGACGATTTTCCAAAATAATTTTCTTCACAGCTTCGACGTTATCATCTTTTGTTGATTTGCTGGGGCGTCCAGAGCGAGTTTCGTTATTGGCATCTTCTCGGCCATATTGGAAGAGCTTGTTCAACTTGTTGACATTTTTGTTACTTAAAGCAGACTCATCGTATGCCACTGTCAATATTTCAGAAATTTTGAAACACTTGATTCCATTTTTTACACAAAATTTGATACAAATTCTTTGCTCCAATTCTTATAATAATTGAATATCGCAGAGCACACCAAAACACGCCTAACCTTTTTATCTGCCAAAAACAAACTAAGTAAGCTATATACTTGAAACTACGAACATATGTTCGGAACATGTGTACCAACACAGCAAAAAAAAAAAGTCGATAATCGAATGTACATTGTCTGCGAAACTGTAAAGCGACATCGACCTAGTCAAAAAACTGTGCTTTAGTATCCTGAGATAGTTGGGATATGTAAAGCGAAGGGACACCAATTCTGAGGCCCGCAGGGTCTTTGCATCTAACTCGGAAGGACAACGCATTATAGTGAGACCTTACCTTATGATTCAAACACAAATAAAAGGGGACTTCAACCGACTTGGAATGCGCAACTTAAGGCAGTTATATTAAGACCGGTCTGATTGAAAAGTTTTGTTAGTTAAGGTGCAGGTTCACCCCGAATTGTAGCACCCCATAAAGAAGAGAAAGAATACCGTTTTCAAATGTGTGTTTTGTATACGCTATATTTGAAGTTATATTTGGCGTTAAGAATCACATAAAACGATTATGTGGTCGGTCATACCTAGAGAATTGGTCGTAAAAAGTTTTTTTTTTGGCAGCATTTGTAGCAGCTTACATCAGTTATAATGTTGGTGAATTTAGCTGTGATGAGGATTGTTACAGTGATGTCACTGTTTTGCCTAGTGGTCATGCCTCATTTTTCTGCTTTCAGCATATTCGGGTCTAGATAAGCCCTTCTCCTGTTCTCCGTGCGAGTGATTTTAAAAAATGTCACAGTTTTTCGTTTCGTTATTTTGTCCCATTTCCAGGATGACAATGATATCCGCTTGTAAGCAATTTATTTTCTCCACTAGTGTTTCTTGTGCACGAGGGCTGTTCAAGGACTGATGTGCAGATCCGTATGTGATAGTTTTTTATTCGTTTTGTTGTGTGGTCGTCTGTAAATCTTTCCTTATCCGAGAATATTGGGTGCTCCTCAACAGGGAGAATATTACTTGACAGGCACAACCCTTAACCTTTTCGTCCATATTTGAGGTTCATTGGTCACAAACCTCTACTTCAACACCCTAAATGGCCTTGAAAATTCCTTATTCAGATGTAGATCCTTCTACATAGATGGATCTAAGACCGATAGCGGGGTTGGTGGCGGTCTTCCGTCTTCCAAATCACTGTAGCGTGTTCCAAGCAGAAATTTTGGCGTCTGTCTGAAGAAAAACGTGACATCTGCAAAGGATATGCGCATATATTTAGGCCGCTACCAAGTCCCTGGACTCAGTATCATTAAATTCTAAAACCGCCCTTGAATGACGACCAACTCTTAAGGAGACCTTCACTAATGTTATGTGTCGAGCCACAGAGACATTCCAAGGAATTGAAGGGCCGACGAACTCGCCAAAATTGGAACCCCTTTAACTATTCTACCGGAAAAGTGTAGCATAGGTCCAATCGCTATGTGTAAATCAATAATAAAGCTGAATGCCAATTAAAGAACAGACCTTAGGTGGGGTGGGTCAACATGTCTAGCGACTAAACAGATCTGGCCAAGCTCTAAGAGTTTGATCATTTTAAATAGGAAAAATCTTAGCGCCATCATAGTTGTCATCACTGTTGCCATATAGGCAAGCATGCAAGGAGGCTTGACACCTTAACAATTAATTTTTGTAGAAGATATATGAACGAGAAGCAAGAGGAGATAATTTTCCATATGTCCAGCTCTGCCCAAAAGAAGTAAACTCCACTTAGGAGCTTTCTCGCACAATGTCCTGCGCTTCGTCGTAAGCTCAAATTGGTTCCATGAGTAAGAGGATCATAGATCCACATGGCAGCACAATGTGCCAATAGGCCTAAGTAGGTTGATCTTTTCCAACCGCCACTCTTATTTTCCTTCCCTACCTACCTATGACAATTCACCAGAAATCATCAACTTACGAGTAAACTTGGCAACCCCTGCTTTTTGTCCTAATCAGGCAAAGGCATACTCTATGTTGGGTATGGTCTTGCAACCTATACAGGTTCTTCTTTCCAACTATTAGGGATATAGCTCTGTGCGAAGATACTACTAAAGAAGTTACTTCAAGAGAGTATTATGAAGCACATCGCCATCTGGGGATTTGAGGTATTTAGAGTAGCTGATGACCCATTTTGTTTATACTTTAGCTCTTCTGATCTTAAGATTGTTTGTACTTAATTAAGCCGTTATTTATGACCGTTACATTATCCCGGCATTTTCGCCTTTTGAGTACAAATAAAGTCATTAATAAGCAACTTCCTTTTCTTCTGTCTTCAGCATCCCGAATAGAGAGTAAGCAAGCCTTTTTCTGTGATTTAACTTCTTTCGTCGATAGTAGTTGGCTGAACCCCTCTGTTGTTATAAATGATGCGAATATGGTACAGGACTTCCTGTTACATTTTCGGCATTTTCTTTGACAAAAATATAAATACTATAAATTTTTGTCATAGCAGCCTCCATGTGGAATGCCACACGAAAACCCAACAAACAGATTTTCCACGGCATTTACCACATAATTGTGGTCTCTAAAACACAAACCCAAAACCGGCACAGTATATAGTATACCATATACCGAGGCTACAAGTATTCATGATAACACATCTTTTGAAAAAAAAAAAAAAAAAAAAAAAAAACTTTTCTCTTCTTAAAATCTTTTGGTTTGTCGGTATATTCCACATCCAGGAAAGGATTTCGTGGCTTTACACCCCTTGAATGCTTCTCTACAACACTGAACGATTCCAAGATTATTCCTTTAATTAGGGAAAATAAACAACTTCCTTGTCACATCCGAAAGTCCTTAACAAAAAACCCATCCTCCATTGTTATTCAAAGAAAATATCCTCCCCCCGCCCAATGACAACGTGGTGACTGGTGGTTGTTTGTACTATTTTTATTTTGTTACTATGTAAGTCTAGCTATCTATGAACGAGGATTTGTACCGGGCTTTATGTTTGGTTGTGTATATGTACGAGTACAGCAGGTGTGCCATATGACACCATTTAATGTCACAAGGTCACCGAACTCATTATACGAAGCTCAACTGCGGAATACTTATATTTGCCGACGTCTTTCGTCGCACCAGTCGCCAGCTGTTCATCGTTATTTTCATAATTGAAAAACTCCGTCGTTTCAACCCACATTCCCTGTGTAGGTAGTTAGGTATTCGTAGATATGAGTACGAATAGAAGCAGAAATATCGGAAGGAGAATACGAAGCAGTACTTCTAGTTTGTACATTCCAACGGATTAATTATTAACGCAACCCCATTTTCATTGTAACTTGGCGTGATGGCCCACTCTTAATCCCTTTCCCTTTGATGCGCACGAAAAACAGAGCCCTCAGCAGTACAAATATAGTATATACCAGCACTGGAACCAAATACAAAGGCAATGAGGGCGGATGAAAACATAAAGGTGACATAACAGGGAATTCCATTAAAAGCTGCGAACTAAAAGTTGTATCTTTTGAACCGTAATTAAGGCAATTAACCGCGCACTCGCTGGGATCCAGCACGAGGACCAAGAACCGAAGACAGAGAATCGACAACCAAGAACCGAGCACTGAGGTCTAAAACACCGAAGTTGCAAAAGATATTCAACTAATTGCCTCTCATAAATAAATATTCCCGTTTCATCTCTCGCGTTTGTATGCGTAAATCCAATGGTTATGTGTTCGACAATTGCCGCACATAAGCCTTTAACAGCCCTCGGCTCATTTAGGATAGGGAATTCCACACTATTCACAAGCCTGTCATCCTTTCGAGACTGAATTTTTGGTTGGAAGTTATCATCTCTTCAACGTTTTTCTTTTCTTTCCAAGGCAGGGATCCATTTGCCAAGGTGGGCTAGCTTTTAAGTTTTGTATCAAATGGATTCTGCTAAATCCAGTCAGTTCAATTCGAAGAAGCAAGACTAACGCTTTGTCGTTGTCGACCAGCTCGTTCCCGTCTTGCTAAATGGGTGGTAAAATCCTGAGACAATACTCGTAAAATGTCTCATTTTATGAGTTATTTACATAATTTGTGACTTAATCAAAATAATAATTACTATCTTGAGTTAAGCCAAACAATTTAGACAGAGTTGGTGGGTGCTGGGTTAAATTTTCCAAATTGCCAGCAGTAATGGGTCTGCAATGCTTATTGTGAAAGCATAAATACGGCCATAACAATCTACCTGAGACATTCAGCTATTTAAATATTTGCTTTTCTAAATTGGTAAGAATTAAGGAATTGTGTATCTTTGCTTGAGCCAAGAGGGATCTGTCTACTTTTTTCAGATTTCCAGAACAGCGGATATCTTTTGGGAGTTCTGCGGGAGTGAGCAGATTTTGTAAGAGTTGATTAGAAAAACACATGATTTCTGAGAACAAATCTTAGGAGAGAAAACCGCCTTTCTTCGACTATGTCACAGGGCATGGTGAGATACCGCCACAATCAAATATTCAGTCAGCAGTAAAGGTAAAATCAGTTGGCATACGATTGATGTAAATGCAGTTATGCAAAAAATCTCCCAATGAGTATCTGAAAAAAAGTATTGAATATGTGGCTCTTCCTCATGGAAATGATGTGAATATACGGTGTATGGCCATCAGTTATGTCAAAGCAAGTCTCCACTACTAAAGTCGAAATCTTATGGAGTGAAATCAGTGGTTAAATGAGTAGTGAGTCAATGTGAGCCTACGAGTATAGCTGTATTTATATGGCCATCAAGAAACGACAGCTGTGCTGAATATTGTTTAATTTTTCAAGATCTCTGAATATCAATATTTATTAAGAAATCTTAGATCGTTAAGTCTTGAGCGTAGAGAGTTAGTTCCATAGTCTTTGAGCCACCGTATGAAATATTTTCTGGAAAGAATGTCAGCTTTTTTATTATTATTATTGGCCCGGGTCTACACAGGATAACTTTATTAAGCTTATTAACAAGCAAAAACTTAAAGCTAGACCTGTAAAACTAACAGAAATATTCTTAACCTAATGGGGCAAGGACATTTTTTGGGGGAGATGTTAAGGGGGTGCAATATTAAGCAGTGCTTTTTTGATTTCGAGCTTGCTGCTATTTAGGTCGAAGTCTTTGGCGTAGTTGTTTGTTATACGCAACATTCTAGATAGTGGTTCGAAGTGACCGTAATGTGGAGGAGTGGGGCAGATCTTAGATTACCGGTGTTGGAATTTGGATTTATTTATAGGGTGACCAAACTTGGCTACAATATTCGATAAGAGGCCTTACATAAAAGAAACTCTTTTGACCAGCGTTTGATAGAGCCAAGTGCAGAGTTAGCTTTATTTATGATGCTGTCAATACCTAAGTCAAAATTCAATTCTCTGTCACAAATTATTTCGAGATGAAGTAGTTTCTTGGACGGTGGGCTAGAAGTTTGCGGGAATAGGTTATCGCTTGACATTTGTTGACATTAAACTCAAAAATGGTTTGCTTATTTAAGTTAGAAGGCAGGGAAAGACTTTATAAATTCTCATGTCATCAGCGAAAATAGAAAGATTAGAATTCGTTAAGATGAGATTTATATCGTTAATCGCAAGGATAAATATTATTGGTCCAAGGTTGCTACCCTGTGGGACTCCAGATGTTGCTTTAATAAGGTCGCATATTAAAGATCTAAAGATTCTCGTTCTTCTAAATAGGATTTGGTTAATGCTATAAAATGAGGTGAAAAACCAAGTTTGGAGTGGAAATCGATTCGACTTGATCACTGTCTTCTAAGGCACAAAGAGTCCTGGAGACGAACTCAGTTAGGTTAATGGTGGTTGATTTACCTTTCATACAACCGTATTGATTTGTGGAGATAGTTGGCCTACAGTATGGAAGCAGTTGTAAAAGACTATGCTTGGAATTTGTGTCACAACTTGTGACACGCAGTCCTTTCGGAAGGTATATGGAATCGATTGGGCAAAGCATGGAAAATTAATGAATAGAAAGTTGATAGAGCAAGATCAATGTTAGTTGTGTCAGCAATAAATTCGAAGTTAATGTTGTTGATGAGGCTTTTAAGTTTGTTGAAGTGGGTTCTTCTGAAGTTAAATTTCGAATTTTCTAAATCGACACGTGTGTTGCCGACTTCATATGGGCAGAGTATAATTGACAATCGGAGGCAAAGGGTGGGAAGAAGATGATCACTTCTATAAATGACACGGTTATCCGAATCGGATGTGAAGACAAGATCGAGTTGTCTGTTCATTGTACTAGGTATTCCACTAATCTGATATAGACAATACAACAAAGCTTATTAACTAACTTAACTAAACAAAATTCACAAGTACAGAATGTCACTTTGCTCACCATATATCACTTAATGGCTAGATGCCAGTGCAAGGTAAGAAAAACTATCGTCATACAAAGTTCTGCTTCAACTGAAGATGCAACTAAGGATGAAAAGTATTTATATTCACCTAGGTATTAGGAACCGTCTTAAATCAAGCGCCTAATGGGTATATCGTTTTTTTTTTATAATTAGCGCGCGCTCAACGGGTTTGGGTACATATCCCAAGGCTTTTATACAGCTGCATTGCGTGGGATCCCGTGGAATCTGCACACTTAAGCAGACAGAAATGTGGAATGAAATGTCTATTTTTGTACCCAAATTGAGTTACTGGAATGTACTTTGCTGCGGAACGGATATATTAAAAAGTTTTGGAGAGAAAGTGCATTCCTGCCGGCAGAGAAAAATCGCTAAGTCGGAATAAAAGTTCGTTAATTCTGGCACGTTACCAGATATTTCGGATAATCTATGATAATTACCCGATCCGTATCATCAAGGAAATATAACAGGTGTACCGATATGAAGTGAGCGTCAAGATACAAATGTCTTGTGAACGGGCCTTAATTTTTTGTTGCTATGACACCTGTCAAACATATTTAGTATACATCAAGTCATTGAGCAAACAACATCATATTTTTTCATCGAGTAAAAAATGTCGAATTTTGTACCAGAAAATGATGTCTTGCGGAAAGTATTAATTTTTTGTTTTCATTTGAAGAACAAGATGGTTTCAACGGTTCAGAGATAACGATTTTGATGTGAGAAATGAAGAACGTGGAAGACCACCAAAAAAGTTTAAAGATGCCGAATTCCAAACAATTCAGAAACTAATGTCACAAATGTTAAATGTTGCACAAGAAACAATTTTTAACCGTTTAAAAGCTATGGGAAAGATCCAAAAGTCTGGAAAATGGGTGCCACATGAATTGAATGAGACAGATGGAAGAACGGAAAACCACTTGCGAAATTTTGCTTCAAAGACACGATAAAAAAATTAGTTTTGCATCGAATTGTTACTGGCGATGAAAAATGGATTTATTTCCAGAAACCTAAACGGAAAAAAATCATGGGATAATGCGGGACAACCCTCAACTTCGACTGGAAAACCAGACTGATTCGGCAAGAAGACAATGCTGTGTGTCTGGTGGGACCAGAAAAGTGTGGTGTAAAACGAGCTCCTAAAACCCGGTGAAACCGTTAATACAGGTCGCTGTAATGATCAAAATGGGCCAGAAGACACGGCAAGGTAATTTTTCTATATGACAATGCACCTGCACACGAAGCACAACTGGTTCAGGATACAACCAAAGCACTTGGCTGGGAGCTGCTATCCCACCCGCCGTATTCACCAGACTTGGCTCCTTCCGAATGCCATTTGTTTTCATCGATGCGACACGCGTTAGATGAGCTGCACTTCGAATCCTAAGAGGAGTGGAAAATTGGGTGACTTTTTGGTTTGATTCATACCGGTACACGTGGTAGTGCTATTTGAAAAGTAGTTTTTATCATTTGCTAGAGATCTCGTCTTATCTTTTATTTACAGGGAACCAGCTTTCTCTCACAGCTGGTATGAAAGCCGTACTCGCGTTTCGAAATATCAATTGCTGGTAGGAACGAATAAATTACACACTCGACCGCTTTTTTTTTTTTTAATTTGAAGCATGGAAAATGGATAAGACGAAATGAGAAGAATTATCAGGGTTTTCTTTCTCATTCCAAAGCTCATAAAGAACACTCGTGAAAGCATGAAAAATATAAGCATAAAAGTCGGTTCATGTCAGAGATTTTTAAGGATCCTTTGGAGTACCTGTTACCCATATGCTCGAAAAAGTGGTCAAACATTTTATCGACAATAAATGAACAATAGCAGTTTATAGCGGTGCTCACAGCCCGAACCCATCCTTAAATGTTACGAGTATAAATAAGGAAGTATCTTTGAAATAAAAATCAGATGTCAATGTCGTTTACTATAACTCAAATTTATTATTCGGCCCTTCTTCAAAATACCTTTGATATGCTGTCTATAATAGTTTAACCGCTCAGCTATTAACCGAGATAACAAGATCTCACCAAAAATCACTGATTGAAACGATTTTTCAGTCTTTCGATACCAGTTTTATAGTACGATTTCGGTTAAGCCTCAAAATAGGCCTCTGTGCATTGTCTTCATGAAACAGCACTTTCTTTTTCTTCAAAAGCGGCCGTTTTTCTGCGATTTCGTCCTTCAAACTCTCAAACAACGCGATGTAATAGTCGTTGTTGATAGTCTGCCCCTTTTGGAGATAGTCCATGAAAATTATTCCATGTGTATCCCAAAATACGGATGCCATAACCTTGCCAACTGACTGTTGAATTTTTGGTTGTTTTTGACGAGGTTCGTCGCCTGCTCGCCCCTCAGCTGACTGCCGACTTGACTCTGGTGTAAAGTAATGGAGCCAAGTTTCATCCATTGTCACATACCAAAGCAAAAATTCGGCTTTATTGCGGTTAGACAGCTTTAAACACTGCTCTGAATCATCAACACGTTGCTGTTTTTGATCGACTGTGAGCAAACTTGGCACCCACATTCAACAGATCTTTCGCAAGTCCAAATATTCGTGTATGATATATTCAACACGCTCTTTTGATATTTTCAGAGCCTCAGCTATCTTGATAAACTTCACTTTACGGTCATTCGTAATCATTTTTTGAATTTTTTTGATGTTTTCATCTTTTTGACGTCCACTGCGTGCATCATCTTCGGTGCTTCTATGACCACTTTTAAATTTTTCAATCCACTTGCGAATGGTTCGTTCGGCTGGTGCAGAGTCCGGGTAACACTTATCAAGCCATTTATTTGCATCGGCTGCATTTTTTCCAATCAAAAAGCAATGATAAATCAACACACGAAATTGCTTTGAATTCATATTTTTTCACAATAACAAAAGTTGCTTCACTCACAACGCTATATCTCTAGAACTAATCATACGACAGCTGTCAAATTTATACACGTATCTTTTGAAGGTTGGTACTAACTGAAAATGATATGAAGCAAACCAAAAAGTCACCCAATTTTCGACTTCCTCTTAGGATTCGAAGTGCTGCTCAGCTTATGCGTGTTCTATCGATGAAACCAAATGGTAGTCGGCAAAATTACCTTGGCAAAATTACATCTGGCCCATTCTGGTCGTTTATCGATCAATGCACGATTCAAATTGATCATTTGTTGTCTGTAGCGATCTGTATTAACGGTTTCACCAGGTTTTAGAAGCTCGTGGTACACCACACCTTTCTGGTCCCACCAGACATACAGTATTGTCTTCTTGCCGAATCGATCTGGTTTTGCAGTCGAAGTTGATGGTTGTCCTGGATTAACCCATGATATTTCCGTTTAGGATTCTGATAATAAATCCATTTTTCATCGCCAGTAACAATTCGATGCAAAACTCATTTTTTTTCGTGTCTTTGGTTTTTTGGTTTTCCATATGTCTTTCTTTCAATTCATGTGACACTCATTTTTAAGACTTTTAGATCTTTCCCATAGCCTTTAAACGGTCAGAAATTGTTTGTTGTGCAACATTCAACATTTCTGCCATTTGTTTCTGGCTCAAAGTGTCATCTTCATCCAATATTGTTTGCAATTCGGCGTCTTCAAACTTTTTTGGTGGTCTTCCACGTTCTTCATTTCTCACATCAAAATCGTTTTCTCTGAACTGTTGAAACCATCTTTTGCGTGCTGCTTCTAATAGAACATGATCACCATATGCTTCGACAAGCATTCGATGCACTTTTCTTCAAATGAAAACAAAAAATTAATGTTTTCCGCAAGTTATCATTTTCTGGTATAAAATTCGACATTTTTTACTCGATGAAAAAATATGATGTTGTTTGCTCAATGACTTGATGTATACTAAATATGTTTGACAGGTGTCATAGCAACCAAACAAAAAAAAAAAAAAAAAAAATATATGTTAAGGCCCCTTCACAATAAATGTTCCCTATACAGACATTTGTATCTTGACGCTCACTTCATACCGGTACACCTGGTAGATTATTTATAGTAAATTGCACACTGTGCGCCGGAGAGGAAAGGAAGACTTGTTTTGATGTGGTGCCTACAAGTTGATGGAAACTTAA
Organism: Volucella inanis; assembly: GCA_907269105.1. Taxonomy (NCBI): domain Eukaryota; kingdom Metazoa; phylum Arthropoda; class Insecta; order Diptera; family Syrphidae; genus Volucella; species Volucella inanis. The sequence continues at coordinate 43,280,555 of OU026157.1, forward strand.
AACACTTTGCAGTGCGTGGCTGACGGTAGTTGGTCAAAACCGGTCTAACTGCAGCTTTAGTGTCGTCTTGGATAAATAAAAAAAAAATCTATTCTATTTATAGTTCTGGATTGAATGGCCTTTAAGACGGTGTCCTTAGATTTTTATTCAGCTGCAAATTTCTGGAAAGTGTTTGTGTCCTCAGGCGTTTAGCGTCGTTTTATACTTTTTTAATATAACTGGCCATAATATCAGCATACCGTTGACTTATTTTCAATTGAAATAATAATTGGCGCAACTTGCAAAAAATTTGAGGGAGAACGTGCTACTTTGTGTTACTGTATTGCGTCAGAGCTTCATTGCAGGGGGTTGCGAATTCGGGAAATTGTCACCAAAGAAATTTATTTATTTCATCTTTAGATATTCATCAGTTTGTCTTAACAACTTCCTCCTACCCCATCGGTTATATTAAGGAAACTACTACATTTGTGTCTTGTCCCGAAAGTAAAATCAAATACGACATGCTGTCATTATTTAAGAAATGAGTTACTTTAATAAGGCTACATGAATGTTTCGAACAAATCATGGGGCAAGACCTTGAAATAAAAAGCAGAAGAGGGCGACAAAAAAGGAACAAAAAGGGAAAGAAGCCCTGAAAAAGTATGGTATACACCCAATGATCCTATGCTTTATAGAAAAAGATAATGCCTCGTGGCCCGCACATTGTTGTGCCACTTGGCCTTTTTGTTGTTGTTACGTAAAAATCCTTTACTCATTCGTTTCGGTGAATGGAAGTGTGAGGATGCGTGATTGATTGGAATCAATTTCTGACAAAGCCAGATGAATTGTGTTAAAAATTTCATAGAACCCAGCCAAGAAAAATTACACGCGCAGCGCACATACATATTACGTATCCAGCATCCACAGTTGGGTTAGACACTTTGACACGATAACAAATACCTTTGTTTATTTCATTTGACGTCCTTTTTCGCATCGAAACTCGGTATTCGAGTATGGAATGTGTTGATGTTTTCTATTCAATGTGCTTTGCAGAAAGTACATATTTTTTTATACCCGGATAGTACATACTTCTAGTACATACGAGTATATCCTTTGTTTTCGCTCTTTTTTATGAAAATACTCGCTCATTCGATTTTCAATTCGGGAAGAATATCCTCTTTGTTTTGGTAAGCAATTCTGCGGTGAAATCGTGCTCCTTGCTCTCTATCCATTTCGTCTACGTGAATGCGACCAATAAAAACCAAAAAAATATATGCGAACAATGATTTCGTGACGAAATAAAATCCAAACATGTTGTGAATTATTATATTTCGTCGGCCTTTCGAAAATAGAGTGGGGGGCAATGGAGAGTTTTGCCATGCCAGAGACATGCCCTAAGTAGGGTGTCATAAAAAAGATATCTCTAGTACAGCAAAGTGATGCAAAGATAGTGTGAGAAGTGACAATTGTTGGAAGGGAAACCAAAGTTATTGTAGAAAAACAAAAGGAATGCGGAATGATAAAATTTTTACGGCAGATTGGTCGCTGCACAGATGTTTATGGATTTGTTAACTGCATCTGATCCCTTTAGGGAGACATATTGTTTAAGAAGGGCTAAGAATGTTGACTTGATATTATCAATATTCAGTTGTATCTTACACTGTTTTGATGTAGTCTGGGTTAGAGGATAGAATCTTCAACAAAAAAAATAATCAATCGAACGGAGTAGGATGTTTTTGGAAGAACCACAATTTAAGGCGATGAATTTCACAGCTGCAGCACAGCAGGTTTTGGTTTTTTGTACTATATACCAGCTTATACCCCTGAAAAATGAGACGTTCTTGTAAGTATATTCCTCGGCTTCCTGTTTACCCAGCGTGAGGTCGAATAGAATTGTCCTTCCACGTATCATTGAACATAGAAGTACAATCTCTTGAGATACATAAATATCTCTATACATTAACTTGGGTGACATCGCACACATTCATTTCTGGTATCTGGCAAATGATGAAGTTTTTTATTTTGTTATTAGTTAGTGTCTCACATTCCTCCAGGATAATCCCGTACTTTCTATAGTATAAAATTCGTCATAGAAAGCCAGATTGGAATGTGCAACCTTATTGAGTTTCAGCTGGCTTTTCAAAACGAAGCTTATGGCTTAATGTAACATAAAATAACGACACACGTATGTAGAGAAATAGAAGAGAATCTTCTGACAAAAAAAGGAATTAATAGACAGTGTTCGACAAGTCGAGAAACATATAAATAGAACGCACAGCTGGTGGTAACTATCTAAAAGGTTTGCTTGGACACAATGTCTAGCGTTGGTGATGACTAGCATGTGGTTCTTACGAAGACTGTTTCACTTGCAAAAAGACTTACAAAAATTCAAAAAAATTCTTTTGTTAATGCGGAATAGTTCGAAACCTTAAAGCTATCATGAATTCTATATTCAGGGATGATTCCGTATTTCACATGGATGGCAGTAGGAAACACCAAGGTTATGAAGTTGTTACAGGTGCACAAATGATTTGCTGATTTAACTTCTTCCTCGTTGCACAGATTATATGTGTCGTCTCATGGCATTGATATTGTTAGTAGATGCTTTTGACAATGCAAGCTCAAATCTGACTTCTACTCAGTTGCAGGAGATATTTTGTTTTACATATCAGTCACCCTACTTTTTCATCCAGGCGCTGTTTCGATACTGATCTGGATACTGATCTTGACGGTACCAAAATGGTGTTGGAATGCGAATGCTTTAATGGCTAAATCATCTGCTATTTCGATGCTATTATATTGTAGGTGGGGTGTTCTGGGAACCAGATGAGATGTACGCTGTTTGAATAAGTCGCTTTTATTCACAAATGGATGTTGGATATTGGTTACTATAGCAATGACGCGTCTTTGCTATTAGTGCGAGTATAAATATTCTTATAACTTAAATATCAGTTAAGGTTCATCCGTATGCATTATGCGTATCCCAGCCTGAAATACCATAAGAGTTGACAAAATTATGTGTAAATTCTTGACATGTAAAGGATAGCCTTGTACTTTCTCAATTCATTAGGCGACGAGAATGTTCTAACATGTTGGGTTAGAAAAAAGTCTGTCATGATACATGCAGAGGAAAGGGACAGTTTTTATCGCGCCTGTAGCGCACACACATCTAGTCTATGTAATATTTAGACTTTGCCTTATGTTGACCATACAGGTCACATCCAAAGTGTTATCCATGGACTGAATTCCCTGTTTCTGGCAAAGTAACTTTGAAAGGTTTATGGGTGAACATGTGAACTGTGTGAATTCAGACTGATAAATGCTTAATTGACAAGTTTTTCACCTACTCCGAGATCAGAAAATAACCCACGATCTCATTATCTTGAGTAGAAATCTAGTAGCAAAAACAGATTTGATGTTGCAGAAGCGCACAGCAGAAAAGGACTCAGAGCTACAGGTTTAAGAAGCAACTATAAAGTACAGACAGAACAGACTTCCTGAAAGTCTAAGGAAACCTTTATTGGTTAAGTTTTATTGCAAGATACTGTAGCTTCAGAAGAAATTGCACGAAAGCACTACCTAAATTAAATTAATAAAAAATGCGAGAGTTGTTAAAAATTCCTTCTGGTCATGCTCTTTCTTTCCTTAAACATTGGTGGTCTTCTATGTGACCGAAAAATTGTTAATGAACTTCCCTATTGGAAATGACTTTTTCATTCCTTGCATTTGTCTTTGCAAATGTCCTAAATGTATTTAAAAACGCATTCCAGGACTATATTCGAATTTAGTTTGGAAGATTTCAACTTATGTACCTAATGACGAAGTTGTTAGTTGAAAATTTAAACTTCCAACTGCATTTGAACATGTTTTGCATCCCCAAAGTCAATAAGTTTTAGTAAGAAGGTTAATTAAAGCCTTACGCGCAGCTTTGCTGTTGTTACAAATACAGATAGTTTACCTCCTCTGCCTTTTTACTACAATATAATTCATTGTCATCAATATTAAATTTTTTTCCGCTTGGAAGACAGACGTTACGTGACGTCTAAGGTTCTTGTTCTGCACAAACCCATTATCGAAGATCCTGAATCAGATTTTGACCCAATTCAGTCTGCAATACAGGGGAAATCGAGTTTGTATCGATATATGCCGTCGACGTGTCGGTGAAATTGGTGTTAAATGACAGTCCGCACTCCAGATCAACGAAATCTTGTGCGAGCTCTAACAAGAACCATTCATCAATACATCTAGTCCAGATAACCTGTTAACCTGTTCTTAGGAGTTTGTTAAGATCAGTAGTGATGAATTCTCATAAAAAGGATATTCCACCAGACAACTGATTCATATGGCAGAATACATCTTACATCAGCCATGTAGATTCAGAAGACCATGGAAAGCTCTATGTCCTGACAAAACCTCTCTTCTCATGATAGAAAACCGATAGCACCAAGTCGTCTTCGACACAACATATTTAGTTCCAGGAAATTCGTTTTCTAGAATGGAGTCCAGATACTAAGTTTTAAAGGAAAAATGAGGAATAATGAGGGCTACCTGCATTTAGGCCTAACAAACAATAGACATGACCCGATGGTTACACAGTATATGGGTATATAGGAGTTTAGCTTCGTAATTTGCTTATAACTGAGCGTAGAACTTAGTTAGAACTACTAGGTGGGGTAACCTCTTTGGGAATGAAAAAAAAAATTTTTTTTAAATGTTTTTTTATTTTATTTTATTTTTTAGTCCCCTTTAAGTTTGATACACTTATTCTAGCGATTATCCAACTTCTTGCTCCCGAAGGTCTGCAAAATACTCCTCCGTGACGTCGATGATTTCCTCATATGTGCTGAATTTTTTATCGATGAGCCATCTTTTGAGGTTTGGAAAGAGATAATAGTCCGAGCGAACTAAATCGGGCGAATACTGTGGATGCGACAGCAATTGGAGCCGCAAGTCATTGATTTTAGCCATGGCTGCGATGCCCTTGTGCGCCAGTGCATTGTCTTGCAAAAACAAAATTTTTTTTCGCTTCATGTGAGGTCGTTTTGCAGCGATTTCGGCCTTCAATCGCTCCAATAATGTACAGTAATACTCGCTGTTTATGGTTTTTCCTTTTTCGAGGCAGTTTACGAAGAATATGCATTGACAATCCCAGAAAACCGACGTCATAACCTTTCCGACCCATCGAGCCTCCTTCGGCCGCTTCGGCGCACTTATGCTGGTTTCAGTCCATTGCCCGGCACTCATTCTATTCTCTGGTGTTTAGCAGTTACCAATCGACGCCAAAAGTCCACCCGATTCCGCATCAGCAAGTCCAAACACTCTTTCGAAGTGCTCTCGCGTTTGTGTTTTTGGTCAGGAGTGAGTATGCGCGGCACCCAGCGGCAGGATAACTTTTTCATACTCAGAATATTGTCCAAAATATGACGTGTGCTTAGTACTAATCTTTGTAGTATCTGCTAGCTCGTGCACCTTCACTTACCGATCAGCCAACACCATTTCATGTATTTTTTCGACAGTGTCCTCTGTAACCGCAACGGAGGGCCTGCTGCTATGGACTCGATCGGCAGTGGAGTTGCGCCCACCACGAAACTCTCGAAACCAATATTTGACGGTGTAATCTGACAGAGCATTAGCCCCATAATATTTATCCAACTTTTCTTTTGTTTTCTTCCCTGTTTTGCCTCTCAGAAAATAATGTTTTATAAGAGAACGAAAATCGTTTTTGCCCATACTCAACATGATGCCAAACATGTCAACAACAATCAGCTGTCAAAACAAAACTAAAGACAGTTTCGCACTGAAATTTGGCATGTCTGCCTAAATATGAACGGACTACAAGGCACCATAACCTTTTTTGCAGTAGCAGCGCACTCTGGCGGTCAAAGAGGTTACTTTTCACTCCACCTAGTATTGAAATCGTAAAGCACAAAATCGACCAACTTGTTGCGTACTAGGGAAAATAGGAAATCGCCTTGCAGACAATCCCTGCTCACTGCTGGCTTTCACATATGTATTGAAGGTTCCGTTGTTGTTATCTAGAAAAAACAGTAATCAGTGTTGTGTTTTCTGGCCAAAAAACACATGTTTTCAAAAATTGGATTGTGGGGCATCCTTAATTTCGATGAAAATGTCTAACAAGCACTTCTTGCCGAGGGTACATTTAATTCTGCGAAATAGATTTTTATTTGGATGTTTCGTCTTGGGATGTTATGCCAATACGAGGGTAGGGCAAAGGCTCTTCTGCACTACGACCAGATATATCTATTGTGAACCTTTTTTCTATTAGTTCATATGCATGGAGAATATATGTAAATATTTCCTAAGAAATGTTACTCGTAGGGAAGTGACTGTACCCTGTAAATCAAAAACCAAAGGGCGGAACCTGTGGGGTCCAGTTTGTCTAAAGCTAAAGGTGCCTTCCTTACATGTGCTCAATGAGGTTACCTTGTTTGAAGTGGTTCTCGTGATGTAGCTTGAGCGCCTGTATGGCTACTTTCTCATGAATTGCTACATGAAGCGGAGCTAAGTCTTATAATACCTTCATGCACACAGTTGGGGTCATTCTCATAGACCCTGTAATGCACAAGCACAAAAGCAGTTGAATCCTACTCAGTATTATTATTGTTTGTTTTGTTTGGTCTTGTTTAATCTTAGACAAGCTATCATCGCAAGGTATTGTAGTTTTGTGCACATGAAGCTCAATTATTCTCTGTACGCTTATTAGTAGACGTGGACGCTGGAAACTCCAACTTCTAGTTCTTTTGGATAAAGGTTAACCATCACCTTGACTCCGTCCTCATTCAAATTTCTATGTATGCTGGATAATTCCGGGAAGATCTTGTAGGGGATTCTATGAACGAGGATAAGAGAGTTCTGCAATCTCTCTGCTAATCAGTATGGGTTCAGCAGGGGCCTCTCGATATGTATGGCGGTTGCCGAGGCTCTAGGGATTGTATATTAGGCCAGAGTGCCAGCATCATTGTCACGCTTGACGTCAAGACCGTCAAGCTTTGAGGCGGTAAAGTGTACCGTGCTATCTTGAAAAAATACTAGAAAGCTAGGATCTCCGGTACGACACCACGGAAGGACAAAGGGAGAATTTACTAACGTCGGGAGATGCCCGGGGCTCAGCATGGGCGACAGATTGACCGGCTTTGCCGATGATGTCGCACTGGTCGTAACGGCGATGATTAGAGTGACGGACTGGTTGCGGGATAACGGGTTTGATTTGCCGGCCCAGTGATGGTGATTTCAGCGCACATCTGCACCGCATTGCAGTGAAAGCATTATCCCGATGAATAGCGATGGAGAATACCACCGACCACAAGTTCTTCGTTTGCGCAAGGTGGCATCAGCAACGACAGCTATTAGGAGACCAGCTGGGCCGGTCTCGAAAATATCGTGCATATCTCTGACTCCTCCGGGTTGCCAGCAGGGTGAAACACCGGAGCCAACACACGCTATGAAGGCGTCTGAACATAAACACACGGATAAGAGATCACGATACTCATCGGGATACTTGCGGTGGGCATCTTTTAGACTGAGAGACGAGATTCTTCGTTGATGTTTCGGAATTTAAGAACCCGACAGCGGCTCTACCCTGAAGTAATGGTAACGCAGTTCCTGGGTGGATTAAAACCATTTCTTCTTTAGTGAGTATTAGGTGAGTTCGAAACAATCATTGCGCGAGTCTCCCACAACCGTAAGTCGAATTTTCCTCCTCTCTCCCCAAAAGAACAGAAAAAAAAATTAACAGAAAGGAATTCAATATGATAGGCCTGAAGCTCTTAGAGAATAAGTAGTCATTTTTGGTGAATTTCGGTGAACAAATACTCTCATTGTTCGCCAATTATGCTGAATGTACGAGTAAACAAGTGCCAGGCTATTGAAATATGCCATCCGTAGCTGGTAACTGAAAATCATTAAAGGCCGAAACAGTATATCGGTATATATAGCAGTATTTTTTGGTTTCCTAACGTAATAGCTGCAGGTCTGTGTTTAATTATTGAAAGAACAATCTATTGAACTTTTCGCTGGCAGAGAGCGTTAGTTTAAAACATTTTGTGCTTACAGCGTTCAGATTAAGTAAGTGATACGTTGATAATCAAAAAAAGTGTACAGGGTTTTTGCTATTAGATGTGCTCAAACTTAGTTTTTAAATGAATGGACGTGTGCTTTAGATATTAATGAAATCTTTGTTCTGAGATATGATATCATTTAAAAGTTTTCCATGTAACCGCTTGAATGAGTCGAAGCGCTGGATCCAATTTTTAATTTTTCGTCGTAAGTTTCTGGCTTGTTGGCATAGACCAGACGCTCAATGTAGCTCCAAAGAAAATAGTTTCGCACTAGCATTTTGGCAATTCCCTTCGAGCAGCTCGAGCGCTATGGAAGAACAGGCCCTGGAAATTCATTCATAGCAACCTTCGTTTTGGTCGCCGACACTCTTGCGCCCTATCCACAGGGAGCTCGTGTGCTATGTGCGTCTTATGTGCGTCTTAATACAGACAGAGTTTCAGAAAGCTTTGTCTAATACTACATAGTTCCTACGGCAATATAAGATTTTACATTACATACCACTTTGTGTTACCCGATAGCATATTTTTCCAAGGTTTTTTGCTCCAGAATTCTCCCCTATCAGCATTTGATTTTCTTTTTTTTACATTTTTCTCTTCCTTTTTAAGGCGCATGCATCCGGAAAAGCCTGTATCTGTAAGTTAAAATATGAAAAAAAGGAAAAATATTCTCGTTGCCATACACCGCACGAGTATGCACATATTTTATATCCAGGAGAGCCGGGTGAATTTATACATATATCTAGAGAAGGTGTCTCCTGTGGCGCTGTTTTCTTTTTCCTTCACTTTTATACATCATTGTTGATCCAAACATTAATGGACGGACATGCACCTATGCTGATGTTTAGTAAATACACATACCAACATATTTATGTATATTTTACGCAGTGTTGTTGTAAGCTAATGTTGATTTTAACTATCCAGTTGAGTGAATGCATATCAGAATGTTTGTCGAGTGTGTTTTGTTGATTTTAGTGCTTCATGGTTCGATTTCAACCGTGCGGTGGGTGAAACCCGGGGTCTATGAGCCTTGCCCCAAGATGTCTTTAAAACTGCTAAAAAAAGTGATTAAATTCATATTTCCGCTTAATTTCATACAAGTTTTGTTACAACATGCAGCACAGTGAGAAATGGTATGCAGCATTTAAGTTTGCTTTATCATCGGAAAACCACATACATACATTCAAAAAGTAAGGTGACTTTTGAAATTTCGCGGGCATCGCTGGCGGACTATCGATTTTTTTGCTATGTTGGTACACATGTCCCGAACAATTGTTCACAGTTTCAAGTACATAGCATACTTTATTTGTTTATTACAGATAGAGCAAACAATTTGCATCAAATGTGTAAAAAAAGGAAACAAGTGCTCTTAAACACTTGAAAGTTGACAATGGCATACGATGAGTCTGCTCGAAGTAAAGAAAAAGTTTACAGAGAGTACAAGCTCTTCAAAGACAGCCGAGAAAATGCCACTGACGAAACTCGCTCTGGACGCCCTAGCACATCAACAAAAGCTGATAACGTCGAAGCTGTGAAGTTTCGTTTTGGAAAATTGTCGAATTACCATAAGAGAAGTTGGTGAGGATGTTTTTTTTTTCGTATGTTTTGGGCATGAGACGTGTGTCAGCGAAGATTGCTCCGAGCCTTCTTTATTTTGAACAACAGAACGGTCGCATGAGCATCGTTTCGGAGCTCTTCAATGACATCAATGATTATCCTGATTTGCTCAAAAGGGTCATAACTTGTGACGAATCGCCCAACCATCCCAACGATTTAATTTTGCAACAACGGACTTGTATTAAATTTTGCGTAAAAGACGGATTTAATGGTGCGCGAACGTTGGAAATGTTGGACAAGTGTTTCGGCAACGATTCTCTAAAGAAAACGGTTGTTTACCAGTGGGTCAATCGACATCGAAAACCGACGAAAACATTGATAAAGTAAAAGAAATGTTGGTCAACAACCGCAAATTAACCATAAGAGAGATAGTGGAGGACTTGAACATTGCCTATGGATCCGTCCAAGATATTTTGGTTAATAATTGGTTTTCGTAGTGTAGCAGCAAAGCTGGTGCCAAAAGACCTCAACTTCATGCAAAAATGAGACCGTATTGACGTCGCAAAAAGATGATTGCGAGGCTGAATCCGATACCACATTCATCAAAAGGATCATTACTGGAGACGAGACGTGGGTTTATGAGTACGACACGCAATCCAGACATCAGGCAAATGAATGGCGTTCACCAAATGAGAAACCACGTGGTTTTCAGTCAAAAAAGAAGGCAATGCTCACGGTTTTCATGGATTACAACGGTGTAGTGCATCATGAATTTTTTTCAGAAGGCCAGATAGTACACAAAGAGTATTATTGGGGCGTTATGAGACCAGAATTGTGGGCAGAAAACTCGTGAATTTTGCACCAAGATAACGCAACTTCGCACAGTGCCATCATTTTTCGTAATTTTTTGACGCAAAATGCAACAAATACCATTAAACAACCACCGAATTCATCTGATTTGGCTCCCTGTGACTTCTTTCTGTTCAATCGAGTTAAAAAACCACTACGGGGAACGCGTTTCAGCAGCCGAGAGGAAGTAATGGAAAAATCGCAGGAAGCACTGATGGACATACCGAAAACCGAATATAAAAAATTTTTCGAGGATTGAATCAAGCGCTGGCATAAGTGTGTTGCAGTCGATGGGGATTACTTTGAAGGAGGCAATATAGATTTAGACGAATAAACTTGTATTTTTAATTTGATCAAGGTGGTATTCACTTGATTTGGCCCCAATTTAAAGTAGTATTTTTTTTTTATAAAAATATAAAGTCACCCTATTTTTTGAACATACCTTGTAAATTGAGGTAAGCTATTTTACAGCCAAGGAGGTTCTAAAAAAATGTGAGACCGTATAAATTCAGTAGCTGAAGTGATTATTTGTTGTTTTTGTTTTTCACTTCTGTAGTTTCAATTACTTTGTCATTGTGAGTTGATGATCATCCCGAAACTTCACATCTGAGGCAAATAAACGTGGTGGCGGGATCGTGCAGGGAAAGATGTTACCAGCGATGATCATCCCGAAACTTCCTTTCTAAAGCGAATAACAAGGATGGCCGTGGTGTAGTGGTGTATGCATAGACTTCTCAAGCAGAGGGTCGCGGGTTCGAATCCCGTGCGAGGCAATTCTCTGAAAAAGTCTTTTCATGGAATTTGTATGTCGGCGTCAACTCTGACATGAAGGCATAATCCTGAGGTTGGAGAGCCAGCAGGCTGGGCTAAAAGTAACAAACTAGCACGTACTAAGACCCACTGGAAGACGATGAACGTCCTGGGCAGCCAAAAAAGTTTGAAGATGAAGAACTGGAAGCATTACTCTATGAAGATTGTTGCCAAACACAAGAAGAGCTCGCAGAATCTTTGGGTGTCACTCAAGCAGCCATTTCAAAACGTTTGAAAGCAGCTGGATACATTTAAAAGCAAGGAAATTAGGTTCCACAGGAACTCTAGCCGAGAGACGTCGAAAGGCGGTTTTGCATGTCCGAAATGCTGCTGGAACGTCACAAAAAGAAGTCATTTTTGCATCGGATTGTTACTGGTGATGAAGAATGGATCCATTACGACAACCCGAAGCGCAAAAAATCATATGTGAAACCTGGCCAACCAGCCAAATCAACGGCAAAGCCGAATATCTATGACGTAAAGGTAATAATGCTCTGTATTTGGTGTGATCAGATGGGTGTGCTGTATTATGAGCTGCTAAAACTGGATGAAACCATCAATGGACAACGCTACCGAACACAATTAATCCGTTTGAAGAGAGCAGTAGCCGAAAAACGCCCGGAATAAGCGACTAGACACGAGGCAATAATTTTCCATCATGAAAACGCTCGGCCCCACGTTGCTATTCCGGTTAAGAACTATTTGGAAAACAGTGGATAGGAAGTCTTACCCCACCCGCCTTATAGCCCAGACCTTGCCCCTTCTGACTACCATTTGTTCCGGTCGATGCAGAACGCCCTCACTGAAATACGGTTCACATCAGAGCAGAATTTGGCTTAATTCATTCTTGGCTGCCAAGCCGGCGCAGTTCTTTTGGGATGGGATCCACAAATTGCCAGAAAGATGGGAAAATGTCATAGCTTTAGATGGGCAATACTTTGAATAATACTGTTGTACATGTTTTTCTTAAATAAACGTTCAAATTTTGAATTAACCGCACATATTAAGTTATATACCCAATAATACACCTGAGTTTCAAACTATTACACCACACGCCCGCGACCTGGAGAAAAGCCAGTAAAAGGGTATTAATATCCCTTGGTGCGCGCGCGGGATTTTAAAAAAAAAAATAAATGCAATATACGAATAGGGCGGGTTCGTGCAGGGAACGAATTCGTATACAAGCCCTAATACAAGTATTTGCGCATTTATGGAAGAAACGTTCAAAATTAAGTTTACCACTTAAATGGGGGGCCACTAATCGGCTAAGAGCTGTTTTATTTTGGAAGATGACTTTGGAAACTTTAAAGTGGGTCGCTTCAGAGGAGCTTCTGAGCTGAAATCCCGCCATCACATTCACTATGATATTACAAATAGATCAATGTCCATTTCCTACTCTCAATAGCTGCGGTGACAGGACAGTCTCTATAGTCTCTATATATCATCCTATAGGTCTACTGAATCTATCAAGGCAAACAGAGTAAACATCAACATTTTCAAATAGTAGGAGTACAATGAGGCGATGGTTCGCTCCGAATCATATTGCATTGACCATACAAATACCCTGCGGATCAGTACATCATAATATGGGTATTCACTTAAACGCCTAAAAGTCTTATAAACTGCATAAACTGCAGAAATTTATCACCTTGTAAATGAACTGTCAAATTTTGTACGGAGAATAGTTTACGCAAGCGTCATTATTTGGTTCATAATGGTTAAGTCTCTTCGAAATCAAACGCGGAAGCTTACGCAAACACACAAATAGATAAATTTAAATGCACAAGAGTTCAAGTCTTGAACTCATCGCTAGTCGGAAGCAGAGACACGAGATCTTTTGGAAGTGGTTGTGTATCAAGTCAAAGAAAATCCCGGATCGTTTGTGGTAATATATATTTATTTGTGCTTAAAAGCAGTATCCAGCAATACTAATAACAACAATTATGCACAGGATGCACCGTCCTTTATGTTAATATTTAAACATTGAATAACTTAGACATTTATCAACCGATTGACTTGAGTAGACATGTTTTTGAAGCATGAATTCAGTACAATTTTAAACATGAATCGCTTTCACTGACGACATGGCTAAATAGTGACGCAGTACATTGAAAATAGTCGTTCTGTTGTGTTAACTAAACGTGCATATCAATGAAAATATCGTGGCCAACAAGCACCGACTGATAACACTATTCGTAGTTTTATCGAATTTTGTTGAGCACGGGACAGTGACAGATCGTCGACATGCCGTTCATCAACGCCCAAAACATTCCAATGGACTAGTTAAAGCGGTAATAGAGAGTATTGGTGATAACCCACATGTGTCGTATCGTCACCGCGCTCAGCATTTTGGCGTCAGTGGAACCATATAAAGTGCAATTGACTTAAAGAATATTGCTAACAGACCGTCCACGTCGTTAAGAATACGGCCTAATAGTCGCTCGAATGGTTGACACCGAACCTGATTTTTTGGGACCAAATTTTAATAACCAAAGAGGGCCATTTCACACTCTCTGTCCTAGTTAATAAGCAAAATTGCCGCATTTGTGTAAGGGAAAATCCACACAAGAACCATGAAACACCATAACATGACCAACAAGTGACCATTTAAGCCGTCATTTGCGCCAAAACAATCATTGGAACATTTTTCTCCAGAAGGTGAAACAGTCGATGGGAATCGATGTCGGTAGATGTTGGTTCATTATGTCTGTCCAGAAATGTGTGAAAAAGTCTGGACGGCTACAGGGTCTGCAACGAAAATTCCCTGGACGTTTGCTGTCAAAAAATAACAACATTGACTGACCTCACAGATCTCCAAATTTGACCCATCCGGACTTTTTCTTGTGGGGTTCATGGGACCATAGAGGAGCCCAAGGCAAACATTCGTGCCGAAATCATCGCTACTTCCTTTCAAAGATCTACAAAGACGTCACTTGGTTGCTGTTATATATAAAAACTAGTTCAAAGGACTGAACCAAATTATAGGATGATTGAATGTGAGGTTTGATTTTCAATAGGCTTTTTTGACAGATCACGCATGAGTCCTATCAAACTGCTTTATCATTTTTGTTCAGTATCATATGGCAAGTTATTATGAGAAGACTTGTACCACAAGAGCGTCTTCAAATTACGAAAATAAAAAATGTTTTTCGTGCCTACCTACTGCGTCTTCGACCTACTGAAACCACTATTGCCAATACCATTCGCAAATTTGAGTCCCAGTTTATATAAGTGGATGATACTCGACTGGTTTGACCACATCCTGAGAGTGTATGCGAAAACCACGACAAATCGATTCATCGCCGTTCTCAGCAGCTTGGCTTGACGTATTCGACAACTTGGCGTATTTTACGAGAGGATCTCGGCCTAAAAGCGTACAAAATTCAACTTGTGTAAGAATTGAAGCCAGGCGACTTGAATTTGCGTCATATTTTCAGTGAATGGGCTCTGGAAAAACGCAATGAAAATCCGGTGTTTTATTGTGAAATTTTGGGGACATGTAAAGTCTCAGGTCTTCAGGAATAAGCCAGCTACGATTGAAGATTATGAAGCCAACATTACTCGTGTTATCAGCGAGATACCAGTAGCTATGCTCGAACGAGTCGCCCAAAATTGGACCTTCCGAATTGACCATCTCAGACGTAGTCGTGACCAATATTTACATGATATCATTTTCAAAGGGTAAATGCCATGAATTGTTCTTTTAACCAATGATAAAAATTGTAAGTTCACTTTCAAATTTATGTGTTTGATTCTACATTCCAAATCAAACTCCACGATGAATCACCCTATATATACAAATACCTCATATAGTATATGGTTGGTTGGTTATTCAATATTCACATACCGACATAAAAGATGGCGCACCCTTTATATATTTTGAAACCCACGGCGCAAACGTTTTGCAACAAAATTGCTAGAAAAAAACCACTTTCACTTGTAATCATAAATTGCGTTCCAGTGAAAAGCAAGCTTTGATACTCAAAGTCGCGGTTTATGGAAGCAATAACTTGGAAAGGTCAAACGAGTACTGGACTTGGGACGAATGTGGAC
Source organism: Volucella inanis (assembly GCA_907269105.1). NCBI lineage: Eukaryota > Metazoa > Arthropoda > Insecta > Diptera > Syrphidae > Volucella > Volucella inanis. Next base: position 43,295,878 of record OU026157.1, read on the forward strand.
GAAAAGAGCATGTCAGATGCGGTGTTTTGCTTTTACTTATAAATAAATTCATTAGCATAATAAATGTATATTTTAGATTATATCTTGAACAAATATTCGCCTAAAGGAAGAGTGTTAACCCCAATGTAGTTTTTGTCGGATGTGGATTGTGATGTGGATCCATCTTCAACACGTTCCTGTTCCTTATTTTGATCAAGTAACAGCTCAAATGCATCGTCATTTTCATTTCGTTTAACTACAATGTTATGCAGTATTGTAAAGGGTGACCAGATAAGAGCGATATGAAAATTAAAATTAAATTAAACAACAACGGTGTGAGATATAAAATTGATTCTGGTTGAATTTGAAGCTACTTGCATGCCATTGTGTGTGAAAAAGCACATCATTCAAGCGGTCGGTCAAATTTTTGATAACTTGGTCCAATATGTGCGGCGTTGTTCCGTCAATAGCTTGCTCAGGAATTGACGTAACCCCAGAGAAAATAACAGAGTGGTGTCAAATCTGATGCTGATGATGAACGCTCGTAATGAGATGATCTAGTCGCCTAATTTCTTCTCTACAAGTTCGAGCATTGCGTCGCTGGTATTGCATGCAGCGCCGTCTTGTTCGCCATAGTTCAGATATAAAGATGTTGTCGAGTTTTGACCACAGAACTCTGACAGCTGCTGAAACATAACAATTGGAAATAAATACTATCAATGTTATGTGGTTACCTATTAGAATCCAGATCACATTGTGATTCACTGCTGTGCTCTAGAGTTTTTTGGTGGTTAGGGAGGTACTGAACTTGGGGGAGTAATAGTTATTTTTGGATGATAGTATTGTCATAGTGACATATGTATTACATGTCTTCTTAAATGCTTCCCAAATTACCTTAGGATATCATCATTTCCATTTACTGTGCAACTTATTGTGATTCTTGATGGAATTAATCAGGATGGAAGTCAAACTCTTACCGTTTTACTCGGTACATGTTCAGTAAACTCTTGTAGTACGGTCGACTGGAAAGTGTTGATATTGTAATTGGGATTAGCACTTTGCCTACACTGATACCAAGGTCATGATCAGAATCGGATCATTATCTCATTGTAGCCAAGATATGGATGCGAATATTCTTAACAGAAAAGAGTCAGAGAACCATTGTAAGAAAGTTCAATGTCGATAAGTTACAATAGCAAGAAATATCAAAGCAAAGAAATAATTAAAGAAGCCGCCTCTGATGAACAGGGTTTCAACCTGGCCCAACAGGTAAACCCCCGGAAGGATTCAAACAGGCAATTCTATAAAAACAGCAGATTACAGGGAGGACAAAAAAAACAAAAGCTGTAAATCCTAAACAAAAATCTGTAACGATGAAGGAGAATATCTCATAATAGAACTCCAGTCGACGCTGAGAATCTGGAAAAAAAGTCAAACAGAATGAACCATTCAACCTGGAGGAAGACAGACAAAATTCTCATTCACGTAACTAAGATGAAGTCAAAAAAGTGATTTCTAAGTTTAAGTCTAATAAAGGTGATGGACACGATGGCATAACTGCTGAGATATACGTAAAATCATCTCCAAAATCGAAAATCGGTATCTCAGCATTGTTTTTCCGATCCAAGAGATGGGAGAACCCCAGATCTGAACCAACATCGGATACAAAAACCCGTCTTCCGTATTATGTGAACACCTTAGACCCTTAATCAACACTCTGAGTAGCTACTTTCTGTGTGATTTCAAATTGGTGTGGGTTTCAAATCGATACACACCACCTCTTCATATGATCGCATCTACGTACCGAGACTAACTATATAGAGCCATGTCTTTTTGAAGTCAACTTCAGGGGCACCATCTTTCAAAATGGGAAGAACACAGAAAGCTGTCAATGGATCAGCTCCGCTACAAAGTACGTCAGAAATACTCGTATATTAAGAAAATACAGAAAAGAAAGTTGTCCGAAGCGCAGAGCAATTGTATATCCGTGAATTTTTAGAAGCGGCATAGCATTGAATTCGCGGATTCGTACTTTTAAGCAGCATATGGATAGCTTTAATCATTAGAGCCTTATCTTGAAATGGGAACAAGGGTTTTCATACTTGGCGCTTATTAAAATGTATGCGAGACAACTCTGGTTGTCAAACACCCCTCGAGGAAAAGGTAGTCCTATGAAAATTGCTCGCAAGCTATGTAATTGTGTTTCAGAAGAGGAACGCAAATAAGCACTGCGAGGGAAGTAGGCATCTAATAAAGAAAAGTGCACATAACACATGGGCTGAAAAGTCCGTTATATAGTAAAACACAAAAAAATTGCAAAATTCAACTTTATTCGATTTTTCAATCTTTTGATACCAGTTTTGTAGTACGATTTCGGTTTAGCCTCGAAATGGGCCTCTGTTTCGGCGATTACTTCTTCATCGGTCTTAAATCTCTTTCCGGCGAGCATTCTTTTGAGGTCTGCGAACAGGAAATAGTCGCTGGGGGCCAAATCTGGAGAACACGGTGGGTGGTGAAGCAATTCGTAGCCGTATTCATTCAATTTTGCCATCGTTTTCATCGACTTGTGACACGGTGCATTGTCTTGATGAAACAGCACTTTCTTTTTCTTCAAATGCGGCCGTTTTTCTGTGATTTCGTCCTTCAAACGCTCCAACAACGCAATGTAATAGTCGTTGTTGATAGTCTGCCCCTTTTGGAGATAGTAGATAAAAATTATTCCATGTGTCTCCCAAAATACGGTCGTTTTGTACGAGGTTCGTCGCCTGCTCGCCACTCAGCTGAATGCCGACTTGACTCTGGTGTGAAGTGATGGAGCCAAGTTTCATCCATTGTCACATACCGACGCAAAAATTCGGCTTTATTGCGGTTGAACAGCTTTAAACACTCCTCTGAATCATCAACACGTTGTTGTTTTTGGTCGACTGTGAGCAAACGCTGCACCCACTTGTCCAAATATTCGTTCCAACACGCTCTTTTGATATCTTCAGATCCTCAGCTATCTCGAGCAACTTCACTTTAAGGTCATTCGTAATCATTTTGTGGACTTTTTTGATGTTTTTATCTGAAAAAGCCTCTTTTGGACGTCCACTGCGTGCATCATCTTCGGTGCTTGTATGACCACTTTTAAATTTTTCAATCCACTTGCGAATGGTTCGTTCAACAAAAGTTGCTTCGCTCACAACGCTATATCTCGAGAACTAATCGTCCGAAAGCTGTCAAATTTATAACGTATCTTTTGAAGGTTGGTACTAAGTGAAGGTGGTATGGATTTAATTCAAGTGGTGCCTTCTCTTAGAAATTTCTCTTAGACTTTTTAGCCCATGTATTGCAATTTTTCAGCTTAAGGAAATCAAAGAATTTCGCGGCAGGCACAGCATCAGTGATAAGTATAAAACAGCTTTTTGATTGACAATCTGACATTGAATATAGATTGTAGAGTTTTATTGGGTCTAGCGAGAATCAATTTAATCGATGTACGGGGATTGATATATGCACTGAAATCACATACTCAGCAACTGCTTAAAACAAGTTCGAAGAAAGGAAAGAGGTATGGCTAAAACCCAAAAACCGGCTGAACTGGCTCTGATACGGTTACTGGATTGGGCCACCAATTAATAAAGCTAGAAGGTGAAGTCTGTCAGTAAATAAGTTCTTATATAAAAGACGTTAAAGACCGAATGTCTTTCAACAAATTAAAAACAGGAATACCTGTCAAGACGAAAAACTATCCCTTTTGGGTTCTATCGGTAGACCAGAGACTTTTCAAATTCTGAACTTGGCGAAAAAGAACTCCCATTGGTTTGATTTTGAAAGCGCCCCAGGGATCATCAGAAAGGGATGTAGAAATAAATGTATGATGCACAATTAGAGAAGCAAAAGTTGCGTTTAAATATATATTACCTCGAATATGAAGCATAAATATTTACGCATCCAAAAGCAACTTGCGATTCTTGAGGGAGAGAACTGTCTATTCTAGTTATCTGTTCTTTTAAAGCATGTGTCTGTCGTACCAAATTACGAATCTTCTCCAAGTTTGAATCCCAAAAGTGTAGAGTTACATGAGAAAGTTTCGATGTATCTGCCGAATCTTATTTTGAGTAGATTTCCCATAGCAAATCTTGAATAAAACCATGAATTTTTCCAAAATACCAAAAATTAAAAAAGATCCTGGTTCTCTTTGAATAAACTTAAAACGGAATACGATTGCGTGCTACTGTGATTGACTCCAAGTCCATTGAACGCTTCCCGGACCCAAATCGAAGTAAGGACTTTTAATTAATATAAAAAAACAGACTACCTCATACCTCATGTCCCCTACTTTGAAAGAATCCAGGAACTCAGTAACTAAGGCATTATATAGGCTACCAATCTATGTAAGTATAAAATGCTCTTAACATTAAAATAAAACCTGGAATAATTGCTCTGGTTATAATAAACAAAAAAAAAAAAAAATTCCTCCAGAATATCGCAGAGGTTCTTTCATCCAAATGTAAATATACGAGTGTGTAGGTAGACAGCTAAATTCAAAGCAATTAATCATCGTTAAATTTTATCTGACGGACTAAATAATTTCCAAACAAACAAAAAAAAAAAAGAAGGTAAATTGCAAATTGTCCTTCAGGTCCTTGAGGTCATAATTTAATGCAGAGACCAGAAACATTATATTCCGGACGTAATCAATATCCTAAACATACGTTTGCATAGAACTTGAGATTTAAGTTTATTTCCCTATTTTCAAACCACTTGCAGACAATTTAATTACCGCATTCGCTTTGGTTTATTCCCGTAACCTAAACCAAAAAAAATCGTACCCCCCTTATCACAATGGCACTTGTTCAAGAATTTTTTTTTTTTTCGATTACCCTCGATTTTCTACGATACACTTGAATAGGTACTTTTAGAAGCTTTGCATCTTGCCACCCCACCAAAATCCAGATATCAGGTAGCAAAATCCAATTAAAGTTTAAAATAACCACAAGTGGAGATCTCGAATGGGTGTTGCAACCAGAACGACCAATATAATCACACAATCTAGGCGCAAAATCGATGCTTGCATTAGGAGCTCTGCAAGATTTAGAGGAAATGAGAAATAATTCACCTGGAGTAGCACTGGTTGAAACAGGTGAGATTTGTGGCTTTGGTCCGTACAGAATTTATGAGCGTGAAAATTCTACGGTCCCTAACGAAATTACGAGTACCAACACTGTTTGCAATATGATGAGGGTTAGACCGGTGTAAAATACAAACATTCCAGCTAGAACGACTGGGCACTATGTAGTCGCATTAGGTTTGCTGAGGTTATGAAATGTTTTAGACAGAAATGACGGTTATACCGACTCCCTATTGGAGGTGATAAAAACGTACATAAATTTCGAATTCGACATTGCTGCTGTTGCCCCCAATAAGCGAGAAGAAATTGTTAAAAAGCAAAAAAAAAAAAAAAAAAAAAAAAAAACATCGCTCTTAATGGATATTGAACGCGCACCCTCGTGGATCAGCACCATGAAACAGGAAGGAAGCAAACTCTGATTCGGATTTGCCCTCCTGTGCATGGACTATTGGTTCAACGAACCGATAACTTTTATCGAAGGAAAATCAATTTTGCCGGTGACCCTCTTGCTATTTTTCAGAGGAGATAGGGTGTAAATTTTATCAGGTCCTTACTCACCAAGCAATTGTGAGGATTTTCAGATTAAAAAATGTGTAGACATGGGGCTTTAGTGGAAACGGCAAGAGTCGATGGGGCGAATAAGTTGGATAAGAATTTTTATTTTATTTTATTTTTTTTTTTATTTTTTATTTCCAGTGACACGTTTTTGTTGGGGTAGATACAACTTGTATATTAATTTGTGCCGGGTAAATGGGCTAAACAAAAATGTTTCAAAAGGAATATGTACGAGATTCTGTTATTGTCTGGTTAATTAAATATAGATTGACATGATTTCGATAGGTTTACTCTCATCTAGATAAATTCGCAATACCTGGATAAGATCATGAGTAAGTAAACCTTCTCAAAACAAGATCCATTTGAAGTGATTTATTGTTAACGAGCGAGACATTACCTTCAGACAGCTTGCTGATAGCTATCTAATAGTCAACGAACGATGAGGGTGTGCTGAGTCTGACTGTATATATGAAGCTAAATACTCGGAATAGCGCAAGCCAAATAATCTTCAGAACGATCGACAGATAACCTCACACCCAGAATGGTGAACGCTTTATTTATGCTTAGATAGTGGCGGAAGATCACTTAATTATCACTTTGATTATTAGCAAAGAAGCATCCGAGTCCTCATTCTATGAGTTAAAACTAACAATCTACCACTCCAATTTGAGATTGTAGGATGGATTAATTTCACTACCATGGAGAAATCAAAAGGTTCCGAAACAACAAGAAGCCTGAGATATGAATGACCTTATTGTTGTAGAGCTCAGTAAAAGAAACATGTGCAATGACCTACGGATCTCCACAGAGAAAATTCGCACCCTAAGTAGGACACGTGCAGTCAAATAATTGGCAACAGACAGGTATCATGCAGATATTACCACCAAAAACTGTCCTCGTCATCAGCAGCGATGCTATGGCACATCACACGGTACGGGGCAGTACAGACACTAACGATAGAAGTTAGTCACTTTTTGATTATATTATAAGTACTAGCCTCATTGTTTGTAATATTGACAATAAGCCCACATTCATAAGTAAAAACCGACAAGAAATGCTAAATATCACTCTTGTTTCTGACAACACCACTCAAATGGCAACGATTTGGATTCTATCGTCCGAATAGTCTTTTTTAAATCACAAATACGAGTATGAATGATGCTTATCCCTGTCAACTAGCATTGCAGAATTATCGGAAAACTGACTGTCCAAAATAGAAAGGAACACTTTGAGAAATATTCTTCTCCAAGCTCTTAAGTCCCCCGTGTAATACCAACAAGTTTGACATGAAAGTCAATGATTCCACCCCTTCCTATTCAATAAAGTGGTAAGCAAAAGCCGCCCTGGTGGACATCAGCACTCGGACCACTTAGAAACGTTCGAAGGAAGGTTTTCAACCAAGTAAACATCACAAGAGCAAGATTAACAGACTCCCATACAAAGAACCCCTCAAAATATATTGAAAAGAACTGAGGAAGGCAAAGTGATAGTCCTGAAAAATTAACAGAAAGCCCTGAGGCATCGCCACTAAAAAAAATCCTTTCTACACATCCTATGATGCATATTTGTTTGGAAAAAAAAAAACCGATGGCTCTGGAATAACCTCAAGTAATGAATCACTCAACCTACTAGACACTCTGGACAGCCGCGACTAAAATTCACGGAATGATTACAAGAGACAAGCTGCTTTACGTATTGCATAGCTTCAAACAATACAATAACAGTCTGTTGGGCTGGACGCTATAATACCTTTCGAACTACAAAGGTCCTCAGATATCATCCTGCCAACGCTGGTGTATAACATGAGGAGTTGCGTAGAAATGATCCACATTACGCTGGCATGAAGAGAAGTTAATGTAGTTTCATTCCCAAGGCTAGAAAATATTCTTGTAGTCTAGAAGTCTACAATGCCATAAATGTTAAAGGAGTACATTTTTGGTTGGACAGTTATATGATACATGTCTGCCAACGGACATATGGTATGCTCGTTGACTTTGCGAAATATCATTTTAGGAAGCATAAGTGGATCACTACACTGGTGCAGCTTATTTACGAATGCAGATCTCCCAAGCATCACAACAAAGTAGAAATACTTTCAGATAATTTCTCAATAACTCATATGCCGCCAGTATCAAGTAACGACGACCAACGTGTCATGAGAGATGCGGCAACAGATGTACTGTGTTTCACCCGACCACCACCAAGCAATCCCTGGTTTAAGGAAGAATTCCGGCAAGGACATGCAGTTAAACAAGAAGCATTCAAAGCATCTCTGCAGCGAAAGACAAAAGCCGCTGGTGAACTCTACGAGCAGAAGGGACAGGAAGAACATCGGCTTCCCCAGAAGAAGAAATCCGAGCACGAAAAGCGCCCGATCCAAGCTATTGAGAGATTTTACTCCGGGAATAACGTACGGGATCTATACCAACTATATGTACTATACAAAATAACCTGTCAAGGCAAGAAGACCCGTACAGATTCATGTAGAAATGAAAAAAAAAAAACGTTGCTTTAGAGTCACAGTCGGTGCTGATAATATCGAAAAACCTTCTCTGCAGACTCTATAACGGCGATGAAGACCAATATCCCGCCTTTAGACAAAATAGACAATTCAATTTCGACGATGATAGCAAGACTTTTTGTCCACGTTATCAAAACGAAGCTGAGATGACAATATCTAAACTTAACCTGACTACTTGCCAGTCGAGGTTTTCAAATGCATTCTCTGCATTGTTTACCCGATCCACAAAAGGTGAGACCTTCTCAACCTACGTGAACTATAGATATATATGGTTAGTCTGCTTAACATTGCGTTCAAGATCCTATCTGCCATATTGTGTGAAAGTCTGAAACTCCTTGTCAACAGCCTGATTGGCTTCGGTTTCAGGCTGGAAAAGTTCACAATTGTTCAAATTTTCACATTCGAATGAACCTCCAAAATAGATGCTCACGAGATGTAAGGATAATACGTGACAATTATTTTATGGGAGCTAATTCAAGGATTAGTGAAATTATTTTCTCACGTTACTAGGCTGTTCAGACAACATTGATTAACGAAAGAAAACTCTGGCGAGCAATTAGTAAAAGAAACACAACTCGCAAGTAGTAAAGCGAAAACATTGGAGTTTTGTAAAAAAAAAAAAAAATTTCACCACCCAGACGATAAAATGGTTTTCTTAAGAATCATTGTGACCGTCCGACAATCGGTCGGATATTAATAAATAACTATCAAGTCTCACAAGTAAGAGCTTATGCCACTCTACAGAAAGAAGCTGAAAGAAGTAGAGCAACGAGCAGCTGCATCATCTTCTTCATCAAGGTTCGTCTGCAGCATAAGAAAATAGGTGGTCACAGTTTTTTTTTTTTTTTTTTTTTTTTTGTAAATAATTGGCGCGTGTACGAGATTTTGTGTACCCTTAAGATGTTCACACATAGCGTGAGCGAGGGTAATTTAGGGAAGGAAAAAAGAGAGATACCGATGTGCGTTGGTTTTAAATGTTTGCAAATTATAATGACTAGGAAATAAAGAGCTCAGCAGGACATACTTAGTATGTAGGTAGCGATACAACAAGCTGAGAAAGAAAACATTACATCTGTGTTCAAGAATATGGATTAACTGTATAATATCGTCATCACCTATGACGTTGGTTTACCGAATTATTTATATAAAAATATTTAGATGATTATCAACTAACGAAATCAAGGGAAAATGTCGTTCACCCGAAAGGAAAGCGAAGTTTACCCTGATATTCAAATGTACCTACATATGTATGCCCAAAAAAGCAAAGGCAAGCCATAAAGTCAAAGACCAATAGCTGTTCCAATCAAATGTCGAATTATTTTCCCAATAGACATAGGTGCAGTTTAAGTAAGTATGACAAGATGGTCATTAAATTAAGACCTTCTCACCAAAGGGTAATGAATAGATCAGGATTCCCTAAGCATCCCAATTGATAGGCGAGAACAGCGAGGATCGGATATATAAAAAATGAAAATTATCGTTTGTTGACCCTGAAGTAAAATAAAGAATTTGAATTCTTAGCTGGCTGCTTTAAATTGATTTGTCTAACAGTCCATCGACATCGACATTCAGGTCTCTAGATAAAAATTAAAAAATTATAGCAAGTGATTCGAGAAGTCCCGAGACTGATACATAGATGGCGACTCCAGAAACCTGGCTTTTGGCTGGTACCTTCAAACGATACTTGTCGAAGTTTGATGACATTTCGACCACTTGTCATCGAGATATTGAAGTTTTAGTGACGCACCTTTTTATATTTTCAGAAAGTGGGTATGCGAAATCTCTGTTCGAAGTATCGCGTTTGGACCAAGAACAACAACGCATCTATGATTCAGACCGCTTTTTGGAGGTATTTAAGCGAAATAAAAAGAAAAAGAAAAATGCTTGGCGGTAAGAGATATGGCTCCAATGGGGAAAGAGGCACTGAAACTGAAGTGTATTTGGAAGGGTTGGACAAATCGTGCTTCACTGGAACATTTGAGGGACAGAAAAATATTCAGTGTCTCATAAGAGTTGGAATTCCTTTGGACATTACAAAGAAGACTTCATGACTTGGTGCAACTAAACAATTCAACAACAATTCTTTTGAAATAAAATCAAAAATGCATAAGTCAAAATTAAAAAACAAATTTCGTTCATGTCAGAATCATAACTCATTATTACGCACCAACCCTTTCGAGAATGTTTCAAATCTTTTGTTATGTACTCATAGTATTTTTAAAAATATCCGTTCCATTGTTATGCTTTCGTTTTAAGTTAATGAAGATGTCTGCCACAGATCGAAACCTTTGGTAACTTTGGTCAAAAATTAGTAAAGATGATTAGATTAAGATAAGCAAAGAAACAAATCCGAGTTGTTCTTTTCCTATCATTTTGTATCGGTCTTACTCATCTCTGATTTATAACAAGAACTTCTGTTATTCACGGCCTTAATAACATGGAAAGGATGTTAGGTTCGTGAAATATAATTCTGAGTTAAATTTAAAGCCTTCAGCCCCCTCCATTTAACCACACTTAATGGTTAATTACACAATAATGGATGAAAATTACCATTTATAGGTATACGTACTTGTATTTGTGCTTACGTTTACATCTGATTATGGTGGTTTGGCTAGTTAGTATTCAGATATGCTTCATTAAGTTTCACTTTAAAATGGTCTTCCCTTCAATTTGATTTCCAATGAAAGTCGGTCTGCTAATCTATGCAGTCTCTATCTGCTGATATTTATTTGAAGACATACCGGTGGGAAGAGTGTTTCATTAGGGATGAAACTTTTTCTATTTTTTATTTGGTTGGCAGAAGAATAATAATTTTTTGTTGTTTTGTGTAAATTTGTAGGATCTTTGAATTGAAATGTTGCGAAAAAAAACATGTTCCATTCATCTTGTTCTCTACATCTACAGAGGACTAAAGTTAGTCAAATGAAATATATTATTCTTCTGTATCCCCTCGAGGATCCTAGAGCTTCTACTGTGTATATGCGTTATTTAAATTTATATCAGTCAAGGCATAGACTTCCTCAACTCTTCTTCACTTCCGGTGCCTTGTGTTCTTTTTGGTTTATCACGTTTTCTGCCGTCTTCCCGGAGCGGTCCCTAGGGATATTTTTTTTTAAAAGAACCAGATGTAGTTGTTGGAAGTTCAGAATTTAAGGATAAAAGAAGAGCCCCAAGAAAAACTCCACTCACCAGCCTTCTAAGAATCACAACCTACTCTCCGTGGAAGAGCGGAAGGAAAATCAAAAACCACTAACAGATGAGGCCATTCGAAATGGCGAAGCTGGAACGGATTTAAAGGGATTTTCCTTCACTTTCATGAATTTCAGCCCAAGTCACCGAAATTAAAGACAGCAGAAATGCGAATCCTAGTTTGGAAGAATCTTACTCTCATCCCTCCGAGTACAGAAAGTTTGAACTTTGGCAAGAACGGGCATCGAGAACCATATTGGTCCCCTTAAAACGCTCGATTCTAAGACCCTTACGGATGACATATTCGAGAAATACGGAGCTTACAGACATTCTGAGATGAAAGGTGAGCAGAAGTTGAATAGATAAATTCAAGTAAGTAGATAAAGTTGATTCATTTCGAAGGAATGCGCAGGTGACCCAAGATAGTTTAATACGGAAGATTGACGACAAAATGAGCATAGTGATGGCCACATTCTAATAGAGTATAACCATTGTTATAATATTCTTGACCTCTCAGTCGCCTTATCTTCTAAAGAAAATATAAAATATGAAAAAAATTAAGCTGGGGAACGACTACACGACTTGCGCTAGCACAAAACGACGAATGACGAAATACTCAGTCGATGCAGGCGGACGGATGCCAGGATTAGACAGATACTAGGTAAAAAGTAACCTCTTTGACCGCCAGAATGCGTTGGTACTACAAGAAAGGTTATGGTGCCTTGAAGTCCATTCATATTTAGGCAGACATGCCAAATTTCAGTGCGATACTGTCTTTAGTTTTTTTTTTTTTTTTTTTTGACAGCTGATTGTTGTTGACGTGTTTGGCATCATGTTGAGTATGGACAAAAACGATTTTCGTTCTCTCATAAAACATCATTTTTTGAGAGGCAAAACAAGGAAACAAAAGAAAAGTTGGATAAATATTATGGGGCTAACGCTCCGTCAGATTACACCGTTAAATATTGGTGTCGAGAGTTTCGTGGTGGCGGCAAATCTACTGCCGATCGAGTCCGTAGCGGCAGGCCCTCCGATGCGGTTACAGAGAACAATGTCGAAAAAATACATGAAATGGTGTTGGCTGATCGGTAAGTGAAGGTGCGCGAGTTAGCAGATACCACAAAGATTAGTACTGAGCGCACACGCCATATTTTGGGCAATATTCTGCATATGAAAAAGTTGTCCTGCCGCTGGGTGACGGGCATACTCACTCCTGACCAAAAAACACGAACGCGAGAGCACTTCGAAAGAGTGTTTGGACTTTCTGATGCGGAATCGGGCGGACTTTTGGCGTCGATTAGTAACTGTTGAACACCAGTCAAAGGTTACTTTGACCCCACCTAGTAAATCTAAAGCGTTACAGTCATTCCGGGGTCGTTCTAACTTGTTATGGTTTCTTCTATCATTTTATCGCTCATCTCATAAGGTCGAGCAAACAGTTCTCTAACCCTGATAGCCAATTTATAGCTCGAGATCTATTAGTCCATTTCTTGTGGTTTGGTACCCTTCAGCTGATGAGGGTACCATCCTCATGACTTTAGCAGCGGCGTCCATATCGCGTTCGTGGAGTTATACAAAAGATGATCAGTTAAAATTCCTAAAGAAACTATTAAGTTCATTCCAATTAGATTTCTGTACGGAAATTATGACACGGATATGACACGGTGGTCCGACGAGGCTAGAGTAGAGAGCACATAAAATGCGTACTTACCAGGTTGATAACTTGAAGACCTGGAATAGGTTATTTCCCAGAGCTTATAACTCAACCAGGATTGCGTACATTTGAAATAGCTCGTATACAAATATACAATAACCCCAGAACGCATGAAACTCCTTAAAAGTCGAACTGATATTGAGTTGGTTAAATTAGTGAGAAATGAATAATATCATCAATACGTATCCATGCAGTTTCAAGTCTGTGTGATTTGAGAGTACTGAATTAACAGTCTTGCATTGAGGCTTATTTGTATATATAAAAAAAAAATATTCGACATTCTCGCTACTTACCGGCCGGAAATACGGGACTTTATTTTTTCTGTCTTAATTAGCCACAACGATTTTCTTTTCCTGGTGGGTAGATAGGTTATCTATGGATAAAGCGATTACTCATCTTTTCACAAACGATGGAGGAAAACAATCTAGCACTGCAGTAGAAATAGTACTAAGGCGAATATGGAGCGGAACCCACAATTTTAAAAGGCGTTTAAGGTGATAAATATGGGGTGATTCATCTTGAGGTTTGATTTTCTATAGGCCTTTCTTCACAGATCACGCGTGACCCCCATCAAACTACTTTGTCATTTTTGTTCAAAACCATGTGGCAACTCGATATGGAAAAACTCACATTACAACAGCGTCTCCGAACTGTTAAGCTGTATTACGAAAATCAGCGTTTGGTAAAAAATGTTTTTCGTGCGATTCGAGGAACTTACAGTCCGCATAATCGACCTACTGAAACCACTATTGTCAATACCATTCAAAAATTTGAGTACCAGTTTACATAAATGAATGATACTCGACCGATTAGACTACATCCAGCACGTAGTGAAGAGGCTATAGCAGCTGCAGCTGAGAGTGTACGAGAAGACCGTCACGAATCGATTCTCTGTCGTTCTCAGCAGCTTGGCTTGGCGTATTCGACAACTTGGCATATTTTATGTAAGAATATCAGCCTAAAAGCGTACAAAATTCAACTTGTGCAAGAACTAAAGCCAGGCGACTTGAATTCGCGTCATATTTTCAGTGAATGGGCTCTGGAAAAACTCAATAAAAATCCGGTGCTTTGTCGTAAAATTTTGTTCAGTGATGAAACCCATTTCCGGCTCAATGTTAATAAACAAAATTGCCATATTTGGGATGATGAGCAAGCCGATGAGTAACAAGGACTACCATTATATCCAATAAAAACACCGGTATGGTGTGGCTTATAGGCTGGTGGAATCATTGGTCTATATTATTTTAAAAATGAGGCAAATCAGAATATTACCGTCAATGTTAACCGTTATGGAGCCATGTTAACGGACTAAGTGCTTCCTCAAATTCAAGCACATGGTCTCGGTGAGCCCTGCTTTGAACATACAGCGCGTGAAACAATGAACTTGTTCAGATATCATTTTGGTGAGCACTTAATTTCACGTTTTGCTACGGTAAATTGACCGCTTAGATCATGCGATATCACACCTTTGGAGTATTTTCTTTGAGGATGTGTAAAGTCTCAGTTCTTCTGGAATAAGTCACCTATGATTAACACTTTGGAAGCCAACAGTACTCGTGTTGTCCGCGAGATACCAGTCGCCATGCTCGAACGGGTCGCCCGAAATTGGACCTTCTAAATGGACCACCTGAGACATAGTCATGGCCAACATTTACATAATATTGTTCTCGAAAAGTAGATGCCATGAATTGTTCTTTTAACCGGCAATAAAAATTTTGAGTTCTCTTTCAATTTTACATTATAAATCAAACCTCACGATGAATCACCCTGGTATATATTTTAATTCGTGCGGTTTTTTTTTCAAAATTTGAACGTTTATTTAAGAAAACATGTACAACAGTATTATTGAAAGTATTGCCCATCTGAAGCTATGACTATTTCCCATCTTTCTGGTAATTTGTGGATCCCATCGTAAAAGAACTGCGCCGGCTTGGCAGCCAAGAATAAATCAAGCCAATTTTTGATATTCTGCTCTGATGTGAACCGTATTTCAGTGAGGGCGTTCTGCCTTGACCGGAACAAATGGTAGTCAGAAGGGTCAAGATCTGGACTATAAGGCGGACGGAGTAGGACTTCCCATCCACTGTTTTCCAAATAGTTCTTAACCGGAATAGCAACGTGGGTCCGAGCGTTGTCATGATGGAAAATTATTGCCTCGTGTCTGGTCGCATATTCCGGGCGTTTTTCGGTTACTGCTCTCTTCAAATGGATTAATTGTGTTCGGTAGCGTTGTCCATTGATGGTTTCACCCGGTTTTAGCAGCTCATAATACAGCACACCCATCTGATCCCACCAAATACAAAGTATTACCTTCGCGCCATGGATATTTGGCTTTGCCGTTGATTTGGCTGGTTGGCCGGGTTTCACATATGATTTTTTGCGCTTGGTGTTGTCGTAATGGATCCATTTTTCATAACCAGTAACAATCCGATGCAAAACTAACTTCCTTTTGTGGCGTTCCAGCAGCATTTCGGACATGCAAAACCGCCTTTCGACCTCTCTCGGCTTGAGTTCATGTGGAACCCAATTTTCTTGCTTTTGAATATATCCAGCTGTTTTTAAACGTTTTGAAATGGCTGCTTGAGTGACACCCAAAGATTCTGCGAGCTCTTCTTGTGATTGGCAAGGAAGAGTAATGCTTCCAGTTCTTCATCTTCAAACTTTTTTGGCTGCCTAGGACGTTCATCGTCTTCCAAGCCAAAATCACCACTTTTAAGTCGTGCAAACCACTTTTGGCACGTTCGTTCGGCTAGCGCATGTTTACCTTAAACTTCCTCCAAAATACAATGACTTTCGGTAGCAGTTTTCTTCATATTAAAGCAATGAAGAAGAACTTAACGCAAAAACGCTTTTTCAGGCACAAAGTTCGACATATTTGAGTGAAAAAAATTGTTGTTTACGCTTCAAATGAATGACATATACTGAAATGACGTACAATGACAGTAGCTTTCTAAAGCATGTCCCAATGGAATAATAACAATGGAATAATACAAGTTTCGCCATCTCTTAGCAAACCTCACGAATTAAGTTATAGACCCAATAGTTCTAAGTTGATGCGAGAAGACTGTTTTCCAAGTTCTAGTTATGTACCTAGATATCAACACAACAAGGGCATACTTTTTTCTATTTTCAAAAAAAAAAAAAAAAAAAATGAAGAAAAATTCTGTAGAATTCATTTCGTATTTATTAGATTCAACCTTAGTTTCGCAACATAAGCATTCCAAGCTTAAATTAATCCCCCAAAAGGGAATCTGCTCCAATTCTCACCTCAAAAATAGGCCACTACCAAAATGTTCAAACCTATTTCTCTGAATTCCACTAACCTGGATCCAACATACGAGTTACGAATACAAGACCAAGTAGGCATACTCGTATATGTTAAATACATAAATATGCATGGAAGATACTCTTTGCCTCGCACCATATTTAGCATACTTTTCGTTTGGCCAAATTCCAAATACGTTACTGAAAAATAGGTACTCTCGTGAATGTACACTCTTTGAACGTTTAACTCTGTTGTCGTGTGTACCGTTTTGAGCCGAAAATAAAAAATAAAATCCCTTTTCAGCATTTGACAACAGAATAATACGCGCCACTGACAAAAGTGGCATAAAAACAGAAAAAAAAAAAAAAAAAAAAAAAAAAAACAAAAAAAAAATACAAAGAAAGGAACAGACTTATAAAGTGGTAAAAAGCCAACGAAAATACCGTTAAATGGGTAAATAAAGTTCGCTTTCCATTCTCACCGTATGGCCTTAACTCTGGCTCCCCAAAACATCATTGACGAAGAAGAAGACAACGACTACTATCACTGAGCTGGTGAAAATGGGTGAAATGCTTTGAATTTTATTTTTATTTTCCGCTTACAAAATTTTCCCTACCCTTTAAGTCAGATGAGGATACAACCCCTCCCCATTTACCATTAAATTGTGAGTGAAAATAGTCAGCCGTAGGGCCTCACGGAAAGGGGTTGTAGGCCGTTGGGTAGGGGAATTCATTGTATACATAGAGGTGGGTATGCATCATAGAGTGAAAGATCTTCATATGTATACGAGTATGCGAGTGGCGTTTTACCATACTTATATGTCTATACTCGTGCACAGCGGGGTGACTTTTCTGATGCTGGTAAGGACATGTTTGTGGTGGGCGTGGGGGAGGCGATGAGAAAAGTGTAATAACATAATATCCTACTGAAGTGATTCTACCATTTTGCTCGTCCTTTCTAACTATACAACAGAATACTACAACAGTGTAACATCCCTTAAAAAAAAAAAAAAAATAATAAAGCGAAAGAAAATAATAATAAGCTACGATGGAGATGGGCAAGTGGGCGCTGGGGGAAGAAAAAATGTAAATCCAAGATATTTTCTTCTTTTTTTTATTATTTTATTTTTTATTTTGACGGGATGAATGGCACAAGGATAGGGGGTATACACTATACAGTATCAAATACAACGAATGGGAGAGAAAAGTTCCCATAAAATAAACATTGTCGAAGGATGAGCTCATGCTGCTGCCAAAACGAAACTCTGCCACTGGTTTTGGCTGGTACTTGCACTAGTACTGGAACTGCTTCTGCTTCTGCTCCTGCTCCTGACACTGGGAAGATTCTTTTATTCTTTTATGGTCGGCTGTAGGAAATTTCACGAGAATGCTGGACGGTTGGGGATTCTTGATGATTGTGGGAGGATTATCATGGGGTGAAGTTTGTTTTTTTTTTTTTTTTTTTTTTTTTTTTTCTACCGATGTTATCCTCAACTACAATAGATGGTGTGGAAGTAGAATAAAAGAAGAGAGAGGATTTTATTCGTTCTCTTGTCGTCCTTCATTTGTTTTCTTAAGGCATTTTGGCCCACCCACATTTCGGGAGTTATTTGTGTGGCTTGCGTTGCTCATGAGATTGTGGTGCAGATTCTTAGTATTTTGTTGATTTTTTTATTTTTTTTTTTCTGTAACAGTGGTGGTCCAAGTTCAGTAAAAGTTCAGGGGAACGTTTTTCTTTCTATTGTTTTCCCATTTTAGGGATTTTCTTTAAGATTTCTTACACTTTTTGATGGATTTTGTCTTCAAACGAAACTTGTTAGAGATGAAGGGATAGCGAGGTTGAGTGAGTGAATGAATGAACAAGGAGATCAGATCGGTTTAAGAATGAAATAATCAGATAAACAATATTAAAGTTGGCGGTATTTGCTGGCCATTCATCAAGCACTCAGGCTAGCTGATCAAAAATTTGGTTCCCATTGTTTTTGATGGAAGGCAAATTGTGAGAGAAATGTAATTTCGATGTCGAGAATGATGACTTAAGGGATTAGTTTAAGCGCAGTTGTTTTCAGCTGGGTGAATGGATGTTAATTTTAGATTCCCTTTTCGGATGAGTAATGAACTTTTGTAATGGAACTGTTTGATCGGTTTTTCTCAACTAGTAATACAGTTTGGTCTCGTGCTATCTATGTATATATGGTAGGAGAGAAGTTATAAAGATCATAACTACTATAGTGTCTCAGTTATGTACCCTTAGTATTAATGGTTTCCTTTGAACAGAAACAAGAATCCGGGATGAGTTTAAGGATTATCCTAGACGCGCTGATGTTTATTCGCTTTACATATATGCCTCAATTTCCGTACTCTTCCGGCTACTTCGACGATGCTGGGTTAGACGTCATCTTAAGCTGATTTGTTGGGCTTTGCTTTAGATCTCCACTTCGTCTAAATTGTTGGTTATTATTCTCCGAATTAAATGATCAATTATGCCTGACAGTAGAACTTTGATCATTGTTCCGTTAAAGGACACTTTGAATAGTTTTTCATTACCAGCAGCATTAGCTGCGTCTTTAATATTGTATTATGTTTCCTTATTCATCATTTTTCAAGTTAACCTTAAAATGTTTTTTTTTTGCCCTTTGGAAAAGTTTTCGAACCTCATTTCTAGAAAAGTATCAATCTTATACCTCGATTTGGGCTTTAAATGCTCTGTCATATGCCTCTTCAGAAGTGGGTATTCATACTGTTTCGCAAGAACGCCTGGTAGTTCTTTCCAGCACCGCTCTACATGGTCATTTTTGCATAAGATTTTCCTTGTGAGGGCTGAGAGAAAACTAGCATATCAGAGGTGTCACATTTAATGACTTCTTAGTACCACAGACATGGGTTTTTATTTATTTTGATGACATAGGCGTAGAGATTAACGAGTACTCGGTCGGCGAAAGCTCTGGGAATTTCTTGCGGTTGTAGCCATCTGGTATTAAACTTTCTCAAAGAATTTCGTTTAGTTTTAGACGCTCATTCGGATACAGCAGTTTAGTGGTCCAAGTCAATGAACGCTTCTTGATACTCTTCATATGTCTCTATGTAATCAATTTAGTTGATGGTTGATTATGGAGTATATAATGGAGTATCGATGGAGTATTCAAAGTTTAACCGGAATGGCATACTAGCCATAACGCAGATCTATTAAAAAAAATCCCTTGTACGAAGTTGTCTCGTACAACCTTACATTTTTAACGTTCCAACCATGTTGTCGTCCCTTCCTAGATTTGCATTTAAATCGCGCAAGATACGTTTTTGTATAATATTGGGTCTAACTTAATTCATGCGGTTTGCTAAGAGATGGCGTAACTTGTATTATTCCATTGGAACATGCGTTGGAAAACTACTGTCATTGTACGTCATTTCAGTATATGTCATTCATTTGAAGCGTAAACAACAATTTTTTTTCACTCAAATATGTCGAACTTTGTGCCTGAAAAAGTGTTTTTGCGGAGAGTTCTTCTTCATTACTTTAATATGATGAAATCTGCTGCCGAAAGTCATCGCATTTTGGTGGAAGTTTATGATGAACATGCGCTAGCTGAGCGAACGTGATAAAAGTGGTTTGCACGATTTAAAAGTGATGATTTTGGCTTGGAAGACGATGAACGTCCTGGGCAGCCAAAAACGTTTGAAGATGAGGAACTGGAAGCATTACTCTATGAAGATTGTTGCCAAACACAAGAAGAGCTCTCAGAATCTTTGGGTGTCACTTAAGCAGCCATTTCAAAACGTTTAAAAGCAGCTGGACATATTCAAAAGCAAAGAAATTGGGTTCAAGCCGAGAGACGTCGAAAGGCGGTTTTGCATGTCCGAAATGCTGCTGGAACGCCACAAAATGAAGTAATTTTTGCATCACCAGTAACAGGTGATGAAAAATGGATCCATTACGACAAGCCCAAGCGCAAGAAATCATATGTGAAATCCGGCCAACCAGCCAAATCAACGGCAAGGCCGAATATCCATGGCGCGAAGGTAATGCCCTGTATTTGGTGGGATCAGATGGGTGTGCCATCTGATGGACAACGCTATCGAACACAATTAATCCGTTTGAAGAGAGCAGTAGCCGAAAAACGCCCCGAATATGCGACCAGACACGAGGCAATAATTTCCCATCATTTTCCACATTTCTATTCCGGTTAAGAACTATTTGGAAAACAGTGGATGGGAAGTCCTACCCCACCCGCCTTATAGCCCAGACCTTGCCCCTTCTGACTACCATTTGTTCCGGTCGATGCAGAACGCCCTCACTGAAATACGGTTCACATCAGAGCAGAATATCAAAAATTGGCTTGATTTATTCTTGGCTGCCAAGCCGGCGCAGTTCTTTTGGGATGGGATCCACAAATTGCGAGAAAGATGTGAAAAAGTCATAGCTTCAGATGGGCAATACTTTGAATAATACTTTTGTACATGTTTTTCTTAAATAAACGTTCAAATTAGCCTCTACTGGTATATCCAGTCTTGTAGAAGCTGTTGTTGTCTGTCTTCTCTGTGGGAGCATGCCTTCACATTAGGCTGATGTGAGTGTGAACAGTAGATCCATCCCTATCCTAAGCTCTTTCTTGGTTCGTAACAGTATGGTTTTTTGGCAATCGGGTATTTAATCCTTAGTATAACTTCCAACTTGAAAGGTCAGGCGCTCTGTGTGTTTTTTTTTTTTTTTTTTTTTTCCTCAAACTAATATGAAATTTTTTTGTTTTCTATAAGGATGCTGACTGCCAAAAATTGCAGTGAACACTGCGACGTAAAAGATGTATTGTGCCACAAAGTTTCTTGACAAATTTGTGAACCACACTGGTGGAAATACCTTGCAGTTCCTCAGTAAATAAGGTTTCCCTGAGAAAATTGTTTCTCCTTATGGAGTATACTAGTAGATTTACGCGTTCACATATTATGTATGTTCTGCGGTTTTGTCTTTATCTTCCACCACTGCATGGACATTCTGACTATTTATAAGTTTATTTAAGTGAATCGAAGCTGATTTAGTACCATTAGTAGGGTAACCCGTCTCCTGATATCATTCCTTTTAAGGTTAAGAGATAATGTTGGCCTTTCTTGAAGGGTTTCATAGCTCCTTAAGCTTGTCGACGACCTCATATATTTTCCCAATTGGATAAACCCACTTTATTCTTCGAACTTTTGATCATTAAATTTAGTGGTGAGTTCACAAAAATTAATTTAGCCATCGGGACTAGTGCAGCCTTTTCAAAGTTGATTGAGTGGTTTTCTCCAACGTACCAGTCAGTACTTCGGAGTTATTTTGGATTCCGTTGAAAATTTCCTTTGAATGTTTTTTTTTTCGCGATAAGTCGTATATAGGACAGGTATTGGCAGAAGGCGTATACGAGCATCGGATTGTATAAACCCATTAGCTTTTGAAACAGTAATTGATGTCTCCGCAGAAGAAGTGGTTATTCTACGGCTTTCGAACATTGCTCTTACACAAGTAGCTCACAAGGTTTGTAACCTGGTTTGGGTTTACATGGGTTTATGATCTTTATCCCAGCTTGAAACTAGACCTGTTTAAATAAGGCAATTATGGTCCTCCAATTAAATCGGCATGTATTATACTTCGCGAATAACGAATACAATTTACTGACTTCCAAGTCGTCCGTATGAAGCAGTTTCTTCTGGTGGCCTCAAAGAAAATATTCGAGAGGTGTCAAATCGTATAATCTCGAAGGCCAGCAGACAGATCCATTTTGCAAAATCACTTTCTTGTTTTGATATCGTTAAATCATGAGTTGAAAATCATATTAACGAAGTTGGTAGTGAGCAGAATAGCACAACAGACCATGGCTGGTATATCTCATCAGTTGTGGTGACGTGCTTCCGTTGATGTCTTCAAGTCACACGAAACCGTAACGCTGCCTGGCATTTGCGTACATATCGAAATCCTGGTGAACAGTGATATCTGATTTTATACCGGAGACCGAAAAGGAGGACAACACTCTCGCCAGGGCGAAACGTTTACCGGACTCCAAAGAACTGTATATCTTGGTTGTATGGAGCTTTCCTTAGCATCACCGTCCCCTTAATATTCATATCATAGACTGCAGTCTTAAAACTATCTTCGGTTAAAAAAGAAGTGGATTTTATGACCCTGAGCGCCGACTGTCTTATGACTTTGGCCTTGTGGATATGCCGTGTGATGCACTGACATCAAAATCTTTCTGTGCCAAACACTGCTTTCGGCCAGTATTTGAGACAGGAAATGATTGCAGTCGGGTCTTCACGGATGCAAACACGATGCCGCAATTGTGTTTTTCTGGAGGATAACTAAGTCGGATTTCACTTCTCGTTGCAAACTTTCGTCTACATTCCCAGCGGAGATGTACGCAATCCTGATGACAACGAACTAAATGTCTGGCATTTAGTGGATGCATTTTATTATTGAAGCGCTTACTCGTTTTTCTTCGAAACACTGAGAAATTCTATTAAAAGGTACTTACAAAACATTGCACTCCTTGTAAGCTCCTGGTATTTCTGAATTCCTTTAAGAACAGAAGCCTTTTTTCGAGCCCTTTTTGAAAACAAGTAGACATAAAAACGTCAAACGTAAGTTCGGAAAATAGACGAACGTGATATATGTCCTAGAATTTGTTTTGATGTACGTTTCTCAGAAACTTTAGAAAAACATGGCAGAATGCCAATTAGCTCAAAATCGCCTGGAGTTGTTATTTCGTATTTATTTCGTACTTATATTTGGGCCTTAAAATAAGCCGATTTTGGATTGGATTCACTCGAAAGGACTGCCTTTTGCTGTAACACAAGCTTTCCAACAGTATGAACATTGAGCTATAGCGGCACGTACGGTTTCCATGGAGATCGTGGCCTGTTTAATACTGCTTCAAGGCTTTCCAAATTTCTGTGGGGAGTCTTGCAGGCCACATTCTCCAATTCTGACTACAAACCATAATCCAGTAGATTCAGATCTGGACTCCACGATGACCAATCTTCTGCTGCTATAAAGCCAGGAATATTGACTCCTACGTAGTTTGGCTTTGTACGCTGGAGCAGAGTCCTAAATCCATTGATACACAACATCCACTTTCACATCTTCTTGAAAAACCTTTGCACCTGAATTTACGCCTTTTTCACAGAAATGGAGGAATGTGACAACCTGGTGAGAGACCCCCCACCAAACCTTTACGACAGAAGCGGCATGATGTCAATGTTGAACCCTTGAAGCAACTTTTTTCGCTTCCTTAGATGAAGTGGCATAAATTTTGTCATTTTGTTTGTTGGAAATTTCTTCCACGGTAAAAATTTTCTCATTCATAAACAGAATGTTGTCATGACCGTTGTCCGCGTGTCACTGCGAAAGTGACTCGTGGACCGACGATAGGCTTTCATATGCAGATCATCCCGAATCAGCCTATTCATGGATTTGGTTGACATATCTAATTCCTTGGACATGATCATCTGCTTCCTAAGGATATTTCTCCGAATTCATTCGCGAGTGAATATTCTCGATATTCCGAGTGGTTTTAGCAACTCAAAAATTTGGCCAACACTCTTTCCGCACTTCTGCAACGCTATTACCGCGACTCGATTATCTTTAACGCTCCACTTCAAGTTAATAGTTAGCAAACTGAAACCAAACTGACTGGTATTCTTCACGAATCAGTGCATGTGTTCTGAAAAGAAAGTTGACGGTTCTATTCTGTTCTATACTATTGTTGTGTAGGGGAACTTATGGCAAGACTAGATATGTCAATGAAAATATTCTGCAAAATGATTGGGACGATTGTGTTTCCTCAAGTGATGAAGAAACATTTCACCCAGTCTGATCTGGTCTTAGCATAAAACGAAATTGGAGTTCAATGCTCACATCTGGATAGCATCTCATTTACTAGACGGAATTCGAAACCGTTTTCTCCCTCACCTTGCTCTATTTCTATTTCCACCAACAGTGTCCCATTGTATTCCGCCCTTTCAATCAAAGAATACTCATCAGTACACCCTTAAGCCTATCTCCAAATCTAGTCTAAAATACCGTGATTCCCTCCTCACCAACTCGCAACGTGCCAAGCTCTTTACTTCCATTTCGATACAATCTGCAAACGTATTAAGCCAAATGCATTGATATCGTTCGTTCTTACCTCCTTAATAAAAAAGTAAAAAATAAAACTCCTACAGAATTTGTAAAGTGCTTATACTTTTACATGTATGCATGGGATAAATATTTAAGGATACACTGCATGTCGATGTAAGCCGATATGTAAAGTTGACATATTTCAAAATTGTTTAAAGTTTGCTCATATTTTGTGATGCCTTTCTATGAGCATTTCAAAGGAATCTAAATATCAGATTTTCATTAAAATTTATCTCAAGTCACTTTTCAGAAAATACAGTAGACATGACTTTTTGGGAATTTAAAAGGAAAACTTCTAATATATGAGGGAGGATGCATGTAAGGCTTAAGGAAGAAGAAGTTTTCAATATTACCTTTCAGAAATAAGTAACAACCTTGCTTCACTTTTGTTCTTCGTAACCATGGCTTCAGTTTAAAATTAAACTTGATAAATTTGACAACGACTTATGTAATACTGAGTTTGTATATAGTAGCTCGACAGATCCTTCTTGTAATGGACATCCCTTAATTCGTCAAGTGTGCAACAAGATGTCGTTTAACTGAGCCAAATGTTTTAGTCAAATATAAAAAAACGTTAAAAAAAATGTTTTTCTTATGAAATGGCTTTTATTGTTTATTTATATATTTTTATATATTTAAATTTGTATATAAGGACTCTGCACAGTGAAGTAAATGCATACAAAAACGAGACAAAAGTGGATTTTTAGAATTGCAAAGTTAAGAAGTAAAGCCATCACCAAACGGTAGACAAACTTCCACAGATTAAGAAACTGCTTCTTTGTTTTTTTGTTAAATAAATAAATAGCCTAGCTGCTTCTCGTACTCCTTTGTCTTTCTCACTTTGTGAATTTTTACATCCTTGAGCAGGGCCCTACTTTTTATTGCCGGTCTAGAACGGCTCTCCTGAGAAGCTTTTCATAGGCAGAGTTTGACATTGCCCGCCGAAAGGGTGATAACGATTTTTGAAATATTACTGTTGTGCTCCTACCAGGAGTCGAACCCAGGTACCCACCAACTTTTGGCCACAACACTAGTCCAAAGTCAGTGAAAACGAGAGCATTATTTTTTGCATCATCGAAGAAAAAAAAAATATTATTTTAGATTAATTATTTATCTAAGATTTCGCAACATTTAATTGTGTTTTTAATATGTATAATTCAGATGCAGGTGTGTTCTCATATATTCATAATATTTTATGTTAAGTACTTGTGTTTAAATATTTTTTGTAATTTAATTTAAAAAAAAATGCCTATAAAAATGTATTTTTCTTTTTTGTTATTTTTTTCTTAATCATTTTCTTGTTGTTTTCCGTCCAATGTAGTAAAAAAAAGAATGGGTGCAGGTTTGTTTGTTATTTGTGTTTGAAAATGTGACGTTTTACGCAATTTTAAGCTTTTAAAAAAAAAAAAAAACTTAGAAAAATATTTGTAAGATAAGGCTTGTTGTGAAGAGGATCAACTCGAAGAATTTAAAGCTAAAATATGTCGTTTAAGGTTTGAATTTAAATTAAAATAATGAAAATTATTTTGACTTTTTGGAAGGCTGATTTTAAGAGCAGATGATTCCGTTCTTATAGAGTTCAAAAGAATTTTTTGAAGAAAAAATGAAACTTGGCAAATGAAAAATTTGAAGAACTTTGTGGATCTCATCAAGCAGAAGAGCTTACTTTATTTTTGCTACACAAATATATTAAAATTGCGAGAATCTGGAAAGGCGGTGTCTGCGAAATTTCTTAAAGAAATAACTCATTCTCCAGGAAAAGCCAAAGTTTGTAAGGAAGCATTGACGAATAATCCTACTCCTAAATGTAAAAAATATCAACTCTTAAAGCGCTTTCAAACAGTTTATCCCGAAAAGAATACGAAGTTGTAACAAAGAGTGACAAGAAACTGTTTTCGAGTTACAGTACACTCAAAAAAGTCAAAAAATGATTACTATCCTGACCCAGACTCTTTCACAGTTACTGAAATTCTGACTGAGGTTAATTTGCAAAGCTTGCTAGATCACACCATTAAGCGCTTACTGATGTATTTTAATGTTCGACAAACCCTAGCTGAGGACGAAATTAAATCTTTAGAGCTTATTTCAAAATGGGGTTGTGATGGATCACATCAAAACCCAATATAAGCAAAAGTTTGAAAACCATTCAGACTTCGACGCATAACATATTTCAAAGTTCTTTTGTGCCTTTGCGATTGTTATGCGCTTCAAATGGGGAAAACGTTTGGCAAAATCCGACGCCATCATCACCAAAGTATTGTCGACCTATTAGATCCATTTTTACTAAACAAACTAAGGATATTACCCAAAGTCAGATTAACTGCATAGAATCGCATATAAACTCCCCACTAAAACAAAACTGGATGGTTTTGAGCCCATCGAAGTTAAAAGTACGTTGGCATATACAGTGATTGATGGCAAGGTTTGTGACGCTGCAACAGATACAAAATCAACTATGAAGTGCTATATATGTGGAGGAACATCACACGAATACATTAAAATTTAGATTATCAGTTCTACATGCACGGATTCATCTTTTCGAAACCATTTTGCATATTGCTTATATGCTACCATTAAAGAAATGGCGACTTCAAACGCAGGAAGATAAAGATATTGTCAAGCTGTGGATTTTTTAATGATCCACAAATCTTTTGTCGAAATAACAGGTGTGGACACTCAGTTAATTTATAGGCTGAAGATTAAATTAGAAGTTCTATCCAGTGGATATACATAAAATCGATATTTTCAAGTTTGGTAAATATGCATTCGATACAGCAGAACTTTATGTAAAGTTGTATTCTTTGCATCCAATGAAGCCAACATTGCACAAAATATTAATCCATGGATCAATCGTGATTGAAAATGCCATTTTGCCGATTGGACAGCTTTCCAAAAAAGCAGCTGAAGCTCGACGTAGGCATTTTAGACTCTATCGCCTTAATTACTTAAGAAAGCACTCAAGAAAAAATTGTAATTTAGATACTCTTAATCGATTATTATTAACATCTTACCCCCTAATAACAAGCCTTAGGCCTCATACTGTTAAACAAACAAAATCTTTTTCGAGAGAAGTTATTGAAATGCTTGTATCTGAGTATCCACCTCCATTTGATGTCTCTGAAGGAGAAGATAATAATAATTCTGACGAAGAGAGCAGTTCTTGTTCAGAGTCTCTCTCAGAATAGCAATTTTTTTTTAAAAAATCTTACAATTGTCAAATATACGTTTGTTTTTTTTTAAGGTGAAATGCATTAAACATTTTAATTTTTTCCCGTTTTTTCATGCATTTACTCCATCCGTTGGGAGATGAAGAGGTTTTTCAAAGTATGAAACGGAAAAGCCATGCTAGAGTTACATAAAGTTAATTCATGACGTATCATGAAAGTCATGATAATAGAGGGCTTCATATTCTCCGAAATGATGCATTCTCGTCTCATTCAATACAAATTGAGCCCGAACTGAACTTACTTTGTTACACTGTGTAATCACTTGATTGTTATATGATGTCTAAAATGACTAGACTTTAGTGTCCATTCTAAATATTGATACCGTATATCTCGGTTTCCTCATTTATCGTTGTACTATAAGACAAGCATTCTAGGAACGTTGATTGAATGAACTTCTACCATTGTAGTAAGCTATATTTAATTTGCCTCACCGTCGGCATTGCCAACTACCAAATACTAAATTTTAAACTAAAAGGTCTCATTTTAAAAAGCCCTCTACTCTACTTTCATTTTTCGACAGGCCCAAATAAGTTTTGTGTTACATTCTCGTTCAACAATTTATAAATTTATACGAACTAGTGGGGCAAGTTATTGATATGAAAATCCAAAATCCTGCCCGTTGCACAAAAAACAATGTACCTTTGTGTGGCTGAAACCTCAGGTTTGTCGATCGCAGGAATTGGGCATAACACAAGCAACACTACAGTGAATTTTGCATAAAGACGGGTCGTAAAGCCTATAAGGTTCGACCCAAGTCCGTGAAAGGAGGTTGTGTTGCGATCTTCGTTAGAAAAATTTTGCAATTTAAAAGAGCGCACAACTCTGAAGTGAGTAGGTTATAGATACTGAAAGAATATATTATGTATGTGGCAACAGCTCACAACAGCCAAGTGTGGTATCAAGTCACATCTTTATACAATTAAGTATCATACTCCGGAGTTTCAGTAGAGTTTTATCGAGATTCCGCATATAAAAGTGGAATACATTATCATTAAACCGCCGGTAACCAAGCACTGAAAATATCAATCAGCACACGTTTTTTCAAGTCAAAGGTAGCTTAAATCATCCAGCTCTAAGACGAAGAAAAATTGGGCGTTCGAACCCCATTTAAACATCTACATCATCGAAAAAGTTTGCGGCCAGACATCAACGAAACAGGGTTAAAAACTCGCTGCCAAAAGAGACAGGAGTTTGCCTAGCAATTCAAAAATTCACTACTCTCGCAGAATTAGCCGACCAAGTTGACATACTTAATAAGTTTTGTTCACCACACTATTTGGCAGCACTTACGATAAATGACTTCAATTTAAGCGATGCTTAAAAGGGATATGCAAAAATAGATAAAAAAAAATTTATCAGTACCTATATGGCAATAAATTCATACTATATACCGATCGTGCTGCCTTGATATAGATTTTTTCACCTGCAAAAAAAACTGCCAGTACTCTCTGCCTGCCGCTTAGCAGCTGCGATAATTTTAGTTTAGATGAATCGGATTTTTTGGATACAACAGTGAATGAAACAATTCCAGCTGATTCTCTATAGAAACTTTTCCCTGCTTTACAAAAATGAAAACCGGTTAGTAAGAAGCATAGTTTTGATATAGATCCAAACGAATTCACGTTACAAAGTGGTTACATCCTTCGATGTGATGGGACGGTTATTCCAAAATTTCTTCATAAACGAGTTCTGAAAGAGTTGCACGCAGCTCACTTGGGTATAGTTAAAATTAAAATTCTGGCCAGAAGCTATTGTTGGTGGCCGAAAATCTATGAAGAAATTGAAATGTAGGGTTTTCCAATAGGGACTTGACAACTTTGAATTTAATTTGTGAACACACGCTTTCACTAATCATCACACTGTCACTGTCAATTTATTTAGTAAACTCAATATTTTCATCATGGTAAAGTACACTAACGAGCAACGTCTGCAAATTATAAAAATTTTCTACAGATATTCGGAGTCGGTGACTGCAACTTAAAGAGCGTTAACTCCAATTTTCGGTCGTAATTCTTGCCCAAGCAATAACAAGTTTAGTGCAAAAATTTGAGTCTACATGTGATGTTGCAGTGTCAGTGAGACAACGGGTTGGTCGAAGTGTCGAAAATATCGCTGCCATTCAGACGTCTTAGTGAACGATCCAAATCAGTCAATTCTACGGCGTTCTCAAGAATTGGGCATCGCTCAGACCACATTATGGCATATTTTGCTTAATGATCTTGGTTCATACTCATACAAGATCAAGCTGACTCAAGAATTGAAGCCGATGGACCATTTGAAGCGACGTACGTTACCCGATTGGGTTCTGGAGAAGATGCGCCAAGATGATGAATTTCATCGCAAAATCATCTTCAGTGACGAAGCTCATTTTTGGATCAATGGGTTCATCAATAAGCAAAATATTTGTTATTGGTCGGGTGAAAACCCACATGTGCTTCATGAATCACCACTTTATTCACAAAAAATAACTGTTTGGTGCGGTTTGCATGCCGGCGGCGTTATTGGGCCATATTTTTTCGTCGACGATAACGATCGTCACGTTACTGTGAATGGTCAGCGTTATCGCGGCATGATCACCGATTATTTTTGGCCCGAATTGGAAGATATGGACTTGGACGACATGTGATTTCAACAGGTTGCTGCCACAAGTCACACGCTACAATCGATTTATTGAAGAGTAAGTATAGTGAGCGTGTTATCTCAAGACATGGACCAGTTGATTGGCCGACTCGTTCGTGCGATTTAGCTCCGCTTGACTATTTTCTGTGGGGCTACGTTAAGTCATTGGTTTATGTCAACACGCCGATGACGTTGGAATGGCTCAGAGTCAACATTGAACGCGAAATAGCCACCGTTTTGGCCGAAATGTGTGACCGAGTCGTTGAAAATTGGGTTAAACGAATCGATCGCTGCAAACGTGTCCGCGGTGGCGATATGAACGAAGTCGAGTTCCATTCATAAATGTTTTGATTATACTTCAAGTAAATAATAAAGTTTTTAAAATATCTCAAATGGTTTGCCTTTTATTTAAAAAAAAAAAGTTGTCAAGTCGTTATTAGAAAACCCTATACATGCAAAGTCATAATAATAATGAAAAGACCCCAATTCATCCTCGGGAAGTAACTGTACAGCCGAGCGGAGCAGATACAAATAGATTTTGCGGCCCCATCAAAGGAGTTTACTGTTTACTTTACCGGTGGGGTGAAAAGTAGCCTCCTTGGGAATGAAAAAAAAAATTGTTTTTTTTATTTTTTTTTATTTTATTCAATAAAGTCCCCTTTTAGTTTGATACACTTATTCCAGCGATTTTCCAACTACTTGATCCCGTCCGAAAAGTAATTTTTCGGAAGGTCTGCAAAATACTCCTCCGTGGCGTCGATGATTTCCTCGCCTGAGCTGAATTTTTTATTGATGAGCCATCTTTTGAGGTTTGGTAAGAGATAATAGTCCGAGGGAGCCAAATCGGTCGAATACGGTAGATGCGACAGCGATTGGAGCCGTAAATAATTGATTTTAGCCATGTTTGCGATGCTTTTGTGCGCCGGTGCATAGTCATGCAAAAACAAATTTTTTTTTCGCTTCATGTGACTCTGTTTTTCAGCGATTTCGGCCTTCAATCGCACCAATAATGCACAGTTATACTCGCTGTTGATGGTTTTTCCTTTTTCGAGGTAGTCCACGAAGAGTATGCCATGACAATCTTAGAAAACCGACGCCATAACCTTTCCGACCCATCGAGCCTCCCTCGGCCGCTTCAGAGCACAGTCCAATGCCGGGCACTCATTATGTTCTCTTTTGTTCAACAAATTCCGCATCAGCAAGTAAAAACACTCTTTCGAAGTACTCTCGCGTTCGTGTTTTTGGTCAGGAGTGAGTATGCGCGGCACCCACTGGCAGAATAACTTTTTCATATGCAGAATATTGTCCAAAATATGGCGTGTGCGCTCAGTACTAATCTTTGTGGTATCTGCTAGCTTGCGCACCTTCACTTTCAGGTCAGTCAACCCCAATTCATGTATTTTTTTGACATTGTCCTCTGTAACCGCATCGGAGGCCCTGCCGCTGCGGACTTGATCGGTAGTGGAATTGCCGCCACCACGAAACTCTCGACACCAATATTTAACGGTGTAATCTGACGGAGCGTTAGCCCCATAATATTTCCCCAACTTTTCTTTTGTTTCCTTGTTTTGCCTCTCAAAAAATGATGTTTTATGAGAGAACAAAAATCGTTTTTGTCCATACTCAACATGATGCCAAACACGTCAACAACAACCAGCTTTAAAAAAAAAAAAAAAAAAAAAAACTAAAGACAGTATCGCACTGAAATTTGGCATTTCTGCCTATATAACGGACTTCAAGGCACCATAACCTTTTTTGCAATAGCAGTGCATTTTGGTGGTCAAGGAGGTTACTGTTCACCCCACCTAGTACAACAACTGACTCTACCATTGATGTATTTAAAAAAATATATTTTTTGTTCATTTGGATGTCCCCACATTTTTGTTTCAGACAATAGTCTTCAGTTGACAGCCATAGTATTCCGCATAAGTTAACGGCACCTTACAACCCTGCTACAAACAAATCTCTTGAAAGCAACGATATGCACTGAGAGTGATAGAGAAAGTAAACTTTTATTGACGTGCTCCTACAGAATCTACCAAGTTGCCAAGTGAAACTAATTCCGGTTAGAACGACAGTTTCAGTGCGCGATTATTTACCGATTCAGATAACCGGTCCTCTCACTCCTGAAGAGATCATTTATGATAAATGTTGGGTTAACATTTTGCTCCGAAATATGAGCCATAGCACCAAACTAATCAAGACGACAATCCGCCAATAACGAACGAAACAAAGGATTTAAAAATTCCATTGCTACTGAGTCAAAATAAGTGTACCGTCATTTAGTATAACCTCTTTTATGTTGCCTGTCAAAAGTTGGTGACAATCAGACGCTTAGTTTAATTTAGACACCCATTTAAAAACATCGTGTTACACCGTGATCCGATTTTTGTTTTTGAGTGGCAAAACCTGCGAGGAAATCAAGTCCATTCTCGATGGTATGTATGGGATCTATTCACCTTCCCGTACAACCGGTTTTTGACAAACCGCGTTTAGGTGGCCCAAAAACGGTTACCACAGGGGAGGGGATAAAATCCATGATTTCGTATTGGCGGACCACCGAGTGAAAATTCGCGAGTTGGCTGAGATAGTAGGCATCTCAACTGAACGCGTTAGCCATATCTCGCATATGAAAAAACTGTCCGCGCGATGTGAGCCGCGTTTGCTCACACCGGAGAACAAGCGCAATCGTGAGACCTCTTCAAAGACGTGCTTGGCTTGTTTAATCGAAATTCGGAGGAGTTTTTGCGTCGTTTCGTGACCGCCAATGAAACATGGATTCATTGGTGCACCAGAGACGAAAGAACAATCGAAACAATGGCTTTTAATACATGGGCTGAAAAGTCAGTGCCGTTTTATAGTAAAACACAAAATTTTTTCAAAATTCAACCTTATTTATCAATATAGTTGCCTTCGGGGGCGATACACTTATTGAAACGATTTTTCAATCTTTCGATACCAGTTTTGTAGTACGATTTCGGTTTAGCCTCAAAATAGGCCTCTGTTTCGGCGATTACTTCTTCATCGGTCTTAATTCTCTTTCCGGTGAGCATTGTTTTGGGGTCTGCGAAGAGGAAATAGTCGCTGGGGGCCAAATCTGAAGAATACGGCAATTCGTAGCTGAATTTATTCAATTTTCGTTTTCATCGAATTGTGATACGGTGCATTGTCTTGATGAAATAGCACTTTCTTTTTCTTCAAATGCGGCCGTTTTTCTGGGATTTCGTCATTCAAACGCTCCAACAACGCAATAGTCGCTGTTGATAGTCTGCCCCTTTTGGAGATAGTCGATGAAAATTATTCCATGTGTATCCCAAAATACGGATGCCATAACCTTGCCAGCCGACTGTTGAATTTTTGGTCGTTTTGGACGAGGTTCGTCGCCTGCTCGCCACTCAGCTGACTGCCGACTTGACTCTGGTGTGAAGTGATGGAGCCAAGTTTCATCCATTGTCACATACCAACGCAAAAATTCGGCTTTATTGCCGTTTATCAGCTTTAAACGCTCCTCTGAATCATCAACACGTTGTGGTTTTTGGTCGACTGTGAGCAAACTCGGCACCCACTTTCAACAGAGCTTTCGCAAGTAAAAATATTCGTGTGTGATATATCCAACACGCTCTTTTGATATCTTCAGAGCCTCAGCTATCTCGATCAACTTCACTTTACGCTCATTCGTAATCATTTTGTGGACTTTTTTAACGTTTTTATCTGAAACAGCCTCTTTTGGACGTCCACTGTGTGCATCATCTTCGGTGCTCCTATGACCACTTTTAAATTTTTCAATCCACTTGCGAATGGTTCGTTCGGCTGGTGCAGAGTCCGGGTAACACTTATTTAGCCATTTCTTTGCATCGGCTGCATTTTTTCCCATCAAAAAGCAATGATAAATCAACACACGAAATTGCTTTGAATCCATTTTTTTCACAATAACAAAAGTTGCTTCACTCACAACGCTATATCTCGAGAACTAATCGTCCGACAGCTGTCAAATTTATACACGTATCTTTTGAAGGTTGGTACTAACTGAAAGTGGTATGGATTTAATTCAACTGGTGCCCTCTCTTAGAAACGGACTTTTCAGCCCATGTGTTATCTAGTGAACGTGCCCCAAGGAAGGCGAAGACCGTGTCTTCGGTCGGAAAGGTGATGGCCACCGCTTTTGGGTCGCGTGAGGGGTGATCCATGTTGACTATTTGAAGAAAGGAAAAACAATCACAGGAGCATACTACGCTGATTTATTGGGCCGATTCAATGCCGATTTAAAGATAAAACGACCACATTTGGCGAAGAAAAACCACCATGCTAACGCACCGGCTCACACCTTTGCAGTCGCTTCAGTCAAATTGGTCGAATTGCACTAACAAATTGTTCCTCCATCTATCGTATTCTCCAGATTTGGCTCATTGCGACTTCTTTTTGTTCACAAACCTTAAAAGATCGCACGTCGGAAGGAAGTACGGGTCGAACGAGGAAGTCATTGGAGTATTTTGCAGGCCAACAAAAGTTGTACTATACGGAGGGGTTAAAAGAGTTGCAGCATCGCTGGGAAAAGTGTATCGACTTGAAGAGGGATTTTATTGAAAAATAAATTGTCAAGATCTAAAAAAGTTGCGTTGTCATTTCTAATCCGAATATTCATCAAAGAGTCCTCGTAACACTAAAGTCGTCGATTAAAATTAATAGACGAAGACTACAAAGCTTCTTTAAGTTTGGAACAATAAATTCGTTTATTTGTTCATAAATAAATTAAATATTTCGGAACAAAGACCAAAACGACCTTACATGTCTGAACATCTCTCGAACATCTCCTAAACGGAAAAAATCATGGGTTAATCCGGGACAACCATCAACTTCGACTGCAAAACCAGATCGATTTGGCAAGAAGGCAATGCTGTGTGTCTGGTGGGACCAGAAAGGTGTGGTGTACCACAAGCTCCTAAATCCTGGTAAAACCGTTAATAGAGATTGCTACCGATAACAAATGATCAATTTGAACCATGCATTGATCGAAAAGTGATCAGAATGGTCTAGAAGACACGGCAAGGTAGTTTTGCTCCACAAAGCAAAACTGGTTCAGGATACAAACAAACCACTTGACTGGGAGCTACCCCAAACGTCGTATTCACCAGACTTGTCTCCTTCAGACTGCCATTTGTTTTCATCGATGGGACACGCATTAGCTGAGCAGCACTTCGAATCCTACGAGGAAGTCGAAAATTGGGTGACTTTTTGGTTTGCTTTAAAAGACGTGTCGTGGAATCCATAAATTGCTTGAAAGATGGGAAAAATGTGTAGCTAGCAATGGCCAATACTTTGAATATACAAAATTAGTATTTTATTTTTACAAACTGTCCAATTTTTACAAAATATCCAACTGCCGATTCGAGAACTCAGGCTTCACAGAGGTTTGTTTGTTTGTTTTTTTTTTTTTTTTTTTGTTAATTTAATATTTAATATTATCTAAGCATTAAATGTATTAATTAATTAATTAAAAACAACAAACTGATATATCTAATGTTAGGTTGAAAGACTTAGATTAAGTGATAGACTTAGCTTAGGGTGCCTGTGTAGGGACAGTAAATTACATCAAATTTGTAAGGTAAATTAACAGTCATCCTAGTGACAAAAAACACCCCCAAATGAATGACAAGGTACCTGGATACCTTCATACACATAATAAGGAAACAGAATATATTTTTGTTTGTGCGATGTGAAATCATTGGGCGTACTAAAAAATCTAGTTTGGGGATTCCCTAAACAAATATTTGGGCTTTTTCATTTGAAATTGTAAGCAAATTTCATTCCCTGTTGGGATTTTACAACACCCCAATGTCATTCCAGTTGATTGAATTGTTGAATAGGAAAATTATTAGGGAATCCCCTGGATGTTTTACGTTTGAGCTATGATTGACATTGTCCTTATTTGATTGTGTTACCGCATTAGTTGTTTTGTGTTTGCAAAAAGTTACGCATTTCTTGCTATTGTTAGTGAAAATTAAAAAAAAAAAAAAACGAATTCAAATAAAAGTTTTAGTTTTTCCTCTATGGGACGAGTGCGTCATTGAAAATTTAATTCTTCCAAGGTTCGTGAAATGTTAAACGAAAGCGAAAGTGATGAAGAACCGTTTGTTCTATCTGATAACAAAGAAAACGTAATAGCATCCGAAGAAGTAGACTATGAAACCTCTGACTTTGAAGCAGAGGGTTTCATTAAATTTAAGGAGGATTCTTTCAACTCAGAGGATAGATAAGAAGCTCTGTCAGATGAACTTCTTGATATAGATGGTACTCGTTAGAATCTCGAACACAATTATCTTCACCTGGGTGGACTAAAATGACTCGCCCCATGGCCCACTTGCCAGGTGGTAGATTAGAATCTTTTATTCCTACCAGATCGTTGAGTTTAATATCTCGTTGAGGGTTTAGCTATTTCGTTCGTTGTTGAAGTGAGATGAGGTACTCCTCCTTCAGTGTTTCCAAAATCCTTGCAACTTGGCTTGAATGGCCTGCCAGCATACAAATCTATTTTCCGGTTTATCATGAAGGTTTAGGAATAGATGTGTGTGATTCACATAGAACGAAATGAAATAGAGTTAGTGGATCTAAATCATTGTCAGAGTTTGGACGGAAAGGACGAGAATTTATATGGCTTCAATTTGAGTTAAAAGGGTATAAAACATTTCAAAAGTAAGGACGTCTGGACCAATGATACAACTTAGATGCTGTTTAACATGTTTAACCCCCTCTTACCACAAATCACTGAAGTGTGGTGCGGAAGGAGATGGAGTAATGGCATCGCGAGCTAGGAACATTGAAACTAGGGAATTATAGTATTCAGACAATGTCAGTTTGTGCATATTAGATAACACAATACGAAAAAAGGAGTGCTGCGATAAATGCATTGGTAGTCAAGTCACTGAAAAACTCCAAATGTATAGCTTTAGTCACAAGGCAGAGAAACGAAGAAATTTTGCCCTCTGGTGTTTGACTTTTTCGACAAATTTTTGTTTTAAGGCACAAAATAGTATTCTTGCCTCCGAAAGGTTTTCAATAATTTTCTTGTCTAAAACATCTTTTACAATCAAGCGTTATCTTGCGCAGAAGATTCCTGTAGCCATAATTTTTTACGAATAAGGACAAAAAGCGCTGTAAAGGTGTAAAAATCGATTATGAAGATCAAGAGCAATCGGTTTGGTAATGCGGTAATCGGACAAAAGGTCTGCTTGTTGCATTCCTTCACCTACACGTAAAATTTGAATGTTTTCTAGAAAAGGAGTACGACAAGCAATTTTACCAGTTTTTCCAAAATGACTAAAATCTTTCCACCAGATGGTGTGTTGAATTTTTTTTTTATAATCCCGCGCGCGCACCAAGGGGATATGAATACCCTTTTACTG
Organism: Volucella inanis; assembly: GCA_907269105.1. Classification (NCBI taxonomy): domain Eukaryota; kingdom Metazoa; phylum Arthropoda; class Insecta; order Diptera; family Syrphidae; genus Volucella; species Volucella inanis. The sequence goes on from OU026157.1 coordinate 43,333,602, forward strand.
GCTTTTCTCCAGGGCGCGGGCGGGTGGTGTAATAGTTTGAAACTCAGGTGTATTAGGTTTCGATATTTTTCCTAGAGGAGGTTGTCAAACTGGACGGGACGATCAAGTGCATCCTCAACCAGTGGGTCTCAGTACGTGCTAGTTGTTAAGTTCGTTACATTTAGCCCAGCTAGCAATCACTCCAACATCAGTGTTATGCCTTCATGTCAGAGTTGACGCCGACGTGATTCTTATATGTTTACATACAAATTCTACGGGATTCGAACCCGCGACCCCCTGCTTGAGGAGTGTATGCATATACCACTACATCACGGCCACCCCCAATTAAGACAGATGATGCTTTACCGCGCGAAGCAAAGTCTGCAGGGTTTTGATCCAAGATAACATTAAATCATCTGCTACTTGAGATGGTATTTAGGATCTGAGTTGTCACACCATACATATTTAGCGATTTTGTACCGCGGCGAGCAATCGTGTGGGCAAGAGTGCTGTATGGGAGCAACCTGAGTCTTAGTTGCAACAATATTGGTTTCAATATTGTCCATACGAAAGCACGAAAGCCAGCTCCAGAGAGAAGTTTGACAAGACGTTGCTTTTTTAAATAAGACATCACGGACACCACATAATCGATGTAAAATCCATTAAAAACTATGTCTGATGCTACAGGATAGTCTTTACGATAATCGCGCGCCAATTGTTCGAGAACCCAAACCGATAAACATGAAGCGCAAGATGTTTCATAAGTCTACTGGTGCTGTTGGTGATTTTTACCAAAGTATTCACTGACAATCAACATTTTCATCTGCTACCAAGATTTGACGGAACATTTTTATGATATCTTTTAAAGAGCTTACCATTTAAGAGGCTATTGCTACTGTAAAAATGCCATAGTTTTTCAAAAAGTCGTATTTATGGCGTTGAAATTTAATGCAAACCGGAAAGAGATTACCAAGTATACGATTGATGGAACATTATATCCTTCGAAAAATTACTTTCCATACCCTTTAGGACCGAATGTGCATCTTTAGGAGTGTCACCGAAAGGTAGTTTGGTTTAAAAGAGATGTCTGACGAAGTATATACTCGTATTTGCCAAGAGTGTCTTGTCGACGGGTTTCTAAAAAATGTTTCACGATATCCCTATTCTCTTTCGAAATGAGTAATGCAGGATTCACCTCCTCAATTGTTCAAAAGGCTTACAAATTTGAGTCAATATGAACGATCGATGAGAATGTGTTCGTGCATCCCAATTGGCAATACGAGAAAGCTAATTTGAGCAGACATAACAGCTTCTTTAGGAATTTTAACTGGTCGTTGTGTATGCTCGATAACGACGTGGTTGCCCCTCATTCCATTATCATTGGAATAAAATCTTTTATCCCTCATTGGATGAAGACTATCAAACTAAAAGGAAAGAAGTGGTACGGCTCGAGCTGTAAAGAGGCTGTCAGGGTTAGAGAAATGTTTTTTCGGTCCTACAAGATTAACCGGACTGACGAAAACCGAAAAAAAGCTTAAATTAGCCTTTCTTCAGCGTGTGAAATTATAATACGATCAAAAACTGAAGCAAAAAATACTACAATGTCCCAAAGCTAATCTGTTTGCTGCACACTTAGCGGCGAGTTCTACATTTCCAGATTTTGCTTTACTCAAGCCTACATTTAAGTGCGTCAAATCCTAAATGGGACGAATCCACTTTTGCACTCGTGTGGTAGCAAGAGTTCATAAAGATCTTAATCCGCTGGTCTAGATAGTTTTTCTCTCTTTCTTCTGAAGAGGTGTTCTTCTAAGTTCTATATGCTTTTCCATCTATAAGCTTTTCTCAGGGCTGCGTTCTGTCTCGATGCTCTTATCTGCTACTTCTAATCCAATATATTCTTTTGCTGATCACGGCCCTGCTCTTCGGCTGTAGAAAGGGAACAGTAGCATATGTTAAGCTCATTAAATTCCGATATTAACAACCAATTGGAACTATCATTAGAGTGCAGTTTAATGCTTCCAAAACACAATAATATCTGCAGTCATCCACAAATCCACAAATCCGAAAAATTTTCCATTCTCGGTATATGTGTCAATGACAAATAACGTTGAAATGACCAAATATTCGATGTCGTCGAAAATGCTGCAAAATATGTAGGTTTCCTCAAGCAATGGAAAAAATACTTTACGCCATCTGACCATGCCGCAATATATTACGCATTTATCCCCCCGAAATTGGAACACAATGCTTACACCTGGTCGGTTGCGCCCACAATATCTAGGCTTCAAAACCATGCGATAAAACTCATAGGTAATATTAATATCACTTAGACAATGGACGTCCAAGAACACCGACGTAAAGTGTAGTGCCTTACTCTATTTTATCGCTATTTTCACCACCAGTTCTTCATAGAAATCGCCAGTAGCATTCCGCCCCTTCAAAATTTTAACCGTAACACCCATCTCTCTATTAATTCTCATCACTACACCCTCAACCCCACTTTCGGACGTACTGTAAAAAAATCGTCATTCATTCCTAAGCAGTACAAAAGCCGTGCATAGCTTCTTATTTAATAGTCACTATAACCTCCAAACATTTAAAAACAACGTTCTTCGGTACCTCTCTTCCTTTCCTCCCTGATTTTCTTTCGCCCGCGCTGTGTGCAAACATTTTAAGTGTACTCAAATCCCTTGAGCATGGGCAAACTGTAAAAAACAACGTATTATTGAAAAATACAACTTAGAAGACCAAGAACAAAAATATCCAGGAGTGTAAAAAGTTTTTTTGATTTATCATGCCAATTGACGTCGCAAGATAAAACATTTCAAAAAATTATAATAATTTATTCAAAAGTGGGGAGTTCTTAAAAAAATTTTGGTTGATGGCATGTCTGCAACACTTATACAAACGTATTTGGAAATATATACATACACAAGGCACAAGGGCACCTTATCACTCAGATAGACGGTTAGACTAATTGTTAAGAATTTTTTCTCTACTCAAGCATTAAGGTATTATTGATTTGATATTAAGAAAAATGCGTATAAAATGAACGAAAAAAATTGATAAAAAATTGAAATGAAAATTTTTATTTGAGCATACTTTCATTACAAAGGATTTGTTATAAAGGATTTTTTAGTAAGCAGAATTTCTTCTTTTGAGGAAAGATAAGAATGATTGTCAAGAAGTCCGTATGCAGAACGGATTACTGTAGCTAGTATCATTGGAGTTTATTTTTTCCAAAATGTAGTGGGTTTGGTTGTTGCTGTGAATGAACTGCACTATGGAATGATGATCATTGTATTTTCATGACAAGGACTTGAAAGTATGAACGTGAATGGACTTTATTTCCAAAAAGGCGGCACCACGTGCAACACAATTGCTGAAACGATTGCTCTATTGCAAACAAAGATTCTTGCGGGGTTATTTCTCGTAATTGGTATCAAAATTTACAGCCAGTATCCGGATTTTTTTTCCTTAAGCCCATATGAAAGAAAAAGTGTTTACCTAAATGGCTCTATAGAAAGAATTGGAAGGGATGTTCAAAAAAAACAAAAACAAAGTGAGAAAGCTGATCATTTTTACTAGTATCGTCTTTTTTTCAACCCCTACCATTAAAATGTGTGATTCTACTTGGGGAATTGTAGCTAAGAAATTGAATTGAAAACCAGAAGAGAACTAAAAGACGGTAAGTGTTAATCCTAAAAATAAGTCAAGCCATAGGTCGACAGATAACCCCAATCTCAGTGACAATACCGTGCCTTAACTCTAACTGAAGTTTTGATTTGGCAACATTTAACTTTTTTTCACAAAACCGATTCCTCACCCCTCCGGCACATATTTTAATAATAAGAGCTTTGAAGGAGCCGTTAGATAGTGAGATCAAGCAAAGCTTGTAAAATTACTTCAACTGATGTGCTGTTTAATTTGATATGCTCTAGTGGGCAATAGCATTGTTTTTTGCCATTTAGATAACTTTGTATGATGGAAGTTTCTCCGGGACGCTCCACCTGAATACATTACATTGATTTCTATGATATATATCGAGATCATCTTCATCCATCATTCATTTTATTTGTGGTTCAGTTGAGCTTTTGTGAGCCTTTATGTATTTGCCTGCACGATCTGGACTTTTAGATGTTACATCTTTCAATAACTTTGACGCCTTAGATTGTCCTGATAATCTAAGGATCATTTGAGTGGCAACACTAAGCATAGAAACAGATGTCGATTCTTGAATTTGCTGACTTGTTTGTTGTTTTGTTCGCTCAGAAGAAGATTAAAAAGAAGTAAGTAAGAAAGTTTCTTCTTAGAGGCACTTAGAAATGAAATGGACGTGTTCAGCTTTGGTTTTGAATTAAAAATCGATCACTTAACCTACTGACTTTGCACCATCGCGTTGTCAAAAAAATTTTCTTCGATCTTTCAACATTTCGATTTAAAAATTAAGCTGGTCTGTTATTTCTAAACATCGGAACATCTACAACATAGAAACATTTCAAAAAAATCGTTTAAAAAAGGATGCTAGTGGGGATGGAAAATTTTACTAGGTGGAATGAAAACTAACCTCCTTGACTGCCAGAATGCGCTGCTACTACAAAAAAGGTTATGGTGCCTTGAAGTCCGTTCATATTTAGGCAGACATGCCAAATTTCAGTGCGATACTGTCTTTAGTTTTGATTTGGCAGCTGATTGTTGTTGACGTGTTTGGCATCATGACAAAAACGATTTTCGTTCTCTCATAAAACATTATTTTTTGAGAGGCAAAACAACGAAGGAAACAAAAGAAAAGTTGGATAAATATTATGGGTCTAATGCTCCGTCAGATTACACCGTCAAATATTGGTTTCGAGAGTTTCGATCAAGTCCGTAGTGGCAGGCCCTCCGATGCGGTTACAGAGGACAATGTCAAAAAATACATAAAATGGTGTTGGCTGTTAGGTAAGTGAAGGTGCGCGAGCACCAAAAAGATTAGTACTGAGCGCACACGCCATATTTTGGACAATATTCTGCATATAAAAAAGTTGTCCTGCCGCTGGGTGACGGGCATACTCACTCCTGACCAAAAAACACGAACGCGAGAGCACTTCGAAAGAGTGTTTGGACTTTTTGATGCGGAATCGGGCGGACTTTGGGCGTCTGTTGAATACCAGAGAACGGAATGAGTACCCGGCAATGGACTGAAGCCGGCACGAGTGCTCCAAAGCAGCCGAGGGAGGCTCGGTGGGTCGGAAAGATTATGGCGTCGGTTTTCTGGGATTGTCATGGCATACTCTTCGTGGACTACCTCGAAAAAGGAAAAACCATCAACAGCGAGTATTACTTTGCATTAATGGAGCGACTGAAGGCTGAAATCGCTGCATAACGGCCCCACATGAAAGGAAAAAAAATTTTGTTTTTGCAAGACAATGCACCGTCGCACAAGAACATAGCAACCATGGTTAAAATCAATGACTTATGGCACCAATCGCTGTCGCATCCACCGTGTTCGCCCGATTTAGCTCCCTCGGACTATTATCTCAAAACATGGCTCATCAATAAAAAATTTAGCTCACGCGAGGAAACCATCGACGCCACGGAGGAGTATTTTGCAGACCTTCCGAAAAATTACTTTTCGGACGGGATCAAGAAGTTGGAAAATCGCTGGAATAAGTGTTATAAAATAAAAGAAGGCTATATTGAATAAAATAAAAAAAAACATTTAAAAGAAAAGTTATTTTTCATTCCCAAGGAGGTTTCTTTTCACCCCACCTAGTAAGAGCATTAAGGTGCCCAAATGCCACTTTATGAAATGCAATATAATTAAGCGCCATATCTCACACGGAACACTATTAATTCGATTAATCTTTGAAATGGTTGCCATTTCACAGTGGCATGAGAATTATAAGAAAGAATTGCAAAATATAGCATCATTTTCAGTCATCTCGAAGCACATCTCTAATTGGCTTTCCCATCAACTTCGACTGCAAAACCAGATCGATTCAGCAAGAAGACAATACTGTGTGTCTGGTGGGACCAGAAAGGTGTGGTGTACGACGAGCTCCTAAAACCCGGTGAAACCGTTAATACAAATCGCTACCGACAACAAATAATCAATTTGAACCATGCATTGATCGAAAAACGACTAGAATGGGCCAGAAGACACGGCAAGGTAATTTTGCTCCATGACAATGCACCTGCACACAAAGCAAAACTGGTTCAGGATACAACCAAAGCACTTGGCTGGGAGCTGCTACCCCACCCGCCGTATTCACCAGACTTGGTTCCTTCCGACTACCATTTGTTTTCATTGTTGGGACACGCATTAGCTGAGCAGCACTTCGAATCCTACGAGGAAGTCGAAAATTGGGTGAATTTTTGGTTTGCTTCAAAAGAGGAACAGTTTTATTGGCGTGGAATCAATAAATTGCCTGAAAGATGGGAAAAATGTGTAACTAGCAGTGGCCAGTACTTTGAATAAAATGTTTTTTACTTTCCCATTAAAAATTAGTGTTCATACCGGTACACCTGGTATATGCCCCTGAAGTATGATGTCAGCTAAATTCATTGTTTACTTTGTCTAAAGCAGCCGCTAAGGTAAGACGTGTTTTTATGAGCTCGGCGATTTCCGTTTGAAGAAGAAGAAATGGATCAAAGTAAAATGTTAACAAGGGCCTATAGTGAGTCTGCTATGAGCAAAACAAGAGTTAACGAGTGGTATAAGAGTTTTTAAGAAGGCCGTGAAGACGTTAAAGATGACGATTGCCCCGGACGCCTCAGCACATCAACGATCAACGAAAACGTAGAAAAAGTGAATGAAATGGTTAGGATCGATAGTCGAGTCACAAGCAGAGAAGTATATAGAAGAATATCTAATGATGTTGGCATACCGATTGGCTCATGGTATGACATTTTTTCGAATGTTTTGAAAATGAAACGCGTGGCAACAAAATTCTTTCCAAAATTTTTGAACTGGAAGTTGCTCAAGAGTCACTAAAGTCACTAAATGCAGAGTTACTGAAACGTGTTATAACAGGTGAAGAGACATGGATTTACGAATATGACATCGAAAGTAAGGCTCAGTCGTCCCAGTGGGGGCATTCTGGCTTTCCAAGACCAAAGAAGGCTCGACCAGTGCGGTCAAACGTGAAGGTTATGCTCACTATGTTCTTAGATTTGAATGGCAAAGTGCATCATGAATTCTTGCCACAATAAGAAGCACTACCTACAAGTTCAACACCGTTTGTGTGAAACAATCCGAAAAAAAACGCCCAAACTTGTGGAAAACAATTCATGGCTTGTTCATGAATTTTTTTACCAAAATCCTCCATATCCGCCAGACATGGTTCCGTGTGACTTTTTCCTATTTCCAATAATAAAGAGAAAGTAATTGCCCAAAGCAGTTATAAAATATATAGCATTCATTATAAAAATGTCCAAAAACTTGCAAAAGTGTTACCTTTATTAAAAGACCGTAGGCCTCCAGAAAGTCCATAACATTATAGTTCTATCAGCTTACTAACCAACCTTAAAAAGGTATACAAAAAGATACTAAAGGAGAAAATCTTAAAGCTCACAGGGTTTCATAAAATTTTCCCCAAACGAACAGTTTGATTTTAGGTGTCATCATATTATATCCCATCAAGCAAAAAAAAAAAAAAATCGGTCAGAAGGAATATCTACTGCAATGGGTTTATTAGACATTTAAAAGGCATTTGAGTTTGTTTGGCATGAATGTTTGATATAGAAAATGATACATCTAAGCTTTCCTTTATATCTCTGTAAAATAGTGCAAACTTTTCTGTCCAGTTGTCGTTTTAATATCCATGTCTGACCTTATGTCTTTGACTTAATATACTTTTAATTGGATGTACCACAAGGCTCAGTTCTTGGCCCAATTCTTTATAACATTTATTCATTTGATATACCAAAGTTACCGCACTATGATACAGCCATATTAGTAGATGACACCGCAATATTTTCATCTCATAGATTCGCTCTCAATATTGACATGGAATTCAAATGGATAGATGGATTCAAAAATGGAATGGAAATTTTAATAAAATATAAATGAATTGAAGCTATATATATAAATTGGGAATCCTCTGTCAGATATCTTGGTGTTTATTTAGATACCAAGCTTACACTTAAGGACCATATCGCTAATACTATAAAAAAAATAAAAATAGGAATGGCAATAAATATGATGTACCCATTTATTTATAGAAAATCACTACTTTTCACTGACAAAATTATATTTTACTAGGTGATCTTCCAGGCGATTCGGCTATATGGATGCCAAATAATCTCTTAAATGCTAGTTTTACGATGTCATAGCTTAACTCGTGGTACTCATGAGAGCGAATGTTGAATTGATTGCTATTAGAATCCTTGCGTTTAATAATACTTTTTAGAAAAAACACAAAGTTGAAAGAACATAATTGTTATAACTGCTGGTTAATGACTCCAACTGATACATATTTTGCGAGATGTGTGGCAGATAACAGGCTAATCCATTCGGTTTATGTTAAAATGGACAATTGTGAATACAACGCCATTTCAGTTTTCGAATTTATGCCAGCTTTTTGTGCACTCTGCCCTACTTTGAGACGATCGAAGATCTTGGTAGAAATTTTACCGAAAAGGTAAAAATACAGGATTCCTCACGAAATACTACCTAAAAATTCGCAAATGTGCTAAATTTGTATCTGTGCAATTTATTCATAATTTAATTGTTTTCAAATATTCAAGACGTGGTAATACATAAATTCTTACTAACAAATTTAATTAGAAAAAAATATATATACTTGAAAGTGTTTCTTCTCTCCTGAGAGAGAGCGTTTCTTCGTGTCCACAGCTGAATATTTTCTGAAGAAAAAGGAAAAAATTAATTTGGATAAACCCGATGGTTGTCAGCACAACTTTTACTATTTGAAGAAATCGGAATATTTTTTACCCCGCTATATCATACAGGCATAGTAAGGGCTGGGATTTCTATCCCTGGTATAATCGATGTCGCTAGACTAAAACAGCCTTTAATGACCTTCAAAATTTCTATAAAAATTGATTCGGAGACATGATGGATTCTTCGCCAGAATAATGAATTGATCCACACGTGATTTCTGGTTAAAAAAAATTTAAAGTTTATAGCAAATTATGTGCAAACTTAGAATTCACTCTCTTTTTATCGAACTTAATGTAATCAAAAATGTTAATGGCGCACAAGTAATATTTTTAAAGACGGAATGCAATTTCATAACCACTAAGGCCTTACCAAAATCACAAATAACTTAAAAAACCCTACAAAATATGTATAAACACTTTTGAAATTTGTAAGAGTTACTAATAAATATTGAACCCCAAAAACACTGATTTTATTGCCTTATTTTGTCGTGAAGCTAGTCAAGTAACTCTCTTAAATAGCCATAAAGTGATATCACTGATATCCCACATATGTGCAATTTTATTTTATTTTTTCTTCTTTTTTGCATAAATTTCTCATATAATCTGTTGCTGTTATGTTTCGTTTCAATAGCATACACGACGGTTAATGAAGAGCTATTAGTCAAATCAATACTAAGGTAACTGACTTCATGACAAGGATTTGTCAAATGTTTCTTGCACATACATATAAAAAAATTAATTTACAATGAACATCGCTACAAGAACTATACCAACCAAAGTATTTTATTGTTTAAGAGCATCGCTTTCCTTTTATTGTAGTCACTATGCAAAAATTTCCTTGTTTCAAGAGTACGAGTAAAGTAAGACTTTGTATTATATATTTGTATATATAAAAAAAAACTATTTATTTATTCATCAATATTAATGTTATCCCCCTTAGATAATGTACACTTGTGCCAACGCTTTTTCCAATCTTCGAAGCATTTCTCATTACCAGGTTTTGGTATAGCCGTGAGCTCTTTCAGCGATGCCGTTTTTATTTCCTCAATCGTTGCAAATCTCCGTCCTTTCATATGTCTCTTCAGATTTGGGAACAGGAAAAAGTCGCATGAGACCAAATCAGTTGAATATGGTAGCTGAGGCATGATTGTCGTTTTGTTTTTGGCCAAAAAATCTCTCACAAGCAACGATGAATGAGCAGGTGCAACATTATGATGCGAAAACAGTGAATTGTTTTTCCACAATACCGGACGTTTTTTCCTCATAACTTCTCGCAAACGGCGCATAATTTGAAGGTAATACTTCCTTTTTACCGAAAGACCTTGCGTAAAAACTCATGATGCACTACGCCACTTTGGCATTTTTTCGAACTTGACGTGGTTTTTTTGGTCTTGGCTCTTCTGGATGCTTTCATTGAGACGATTGGGCTTTGTTTTCCACCTCATAAACATACACCCGTGATTCGTCACCAGTTATGACCCTTTTGAGCAAGTCAGGATCATCATTGATGTCATTCAAGAGCTTCTGACCGATGCTCAGTTCCTTTGATAAAAATTAATAAGTTTCGGAACAAACTTCACTGACACGCGTCTCAACTGAAAACATTCAACCGATATGCCAAGATCCTCAGCAAGTTCTCCTACGGTAATTCGACGATTTTCCAAAACAATTTTCTTCACAGCTTCGTCGTTATCATCTTCTGTTGATGTGCTGGAGTACACAGAACGAGGTTCGTCATCGGCATCTTCTCGGATAAACTTGTACCACTCGTAAATATTATTTTTTTACTTAAAGCAGACTCACCGTATACCACACTCAACATTTCAAGTGTTTTAGAGCACTTGATTCCATATTTTACACAAAATTTGATTCCAATTCTTTGCTCCATTTTTTATTATAATTGAAAAGCGCACAGCACACCAAATCACGTCTATCTGTCAAAACCAAACTAAGTATACTTGAGACTGTGAAGATATGGTATGTTCGGGACATGTGTACAAATACAGCAAAATCGATAATCGAATGTACGTTGAGGCGAAATTTCAAAGGTCATCTTACTTTTCGAACACACCTGGTATCACTGATCCGACAGTAATTAGATCCGGCATTAATGCAAGTGATATATGCGCCATTCAGTCAGGGCTCTATTGATAAACTTTTCGAATACCTTGCTGATATTTTGATTAAAGGCGCCTGTATCCCTTTTGCGACTTTTGTGCGCCACCGCTGTCCTCCAATGTGATGAATAATGTGCATTATTCACTGTTGTATTTAACAAAGTGGTGGAAATGTCCACCGATTCTAGTTAGAGAATGTTTTGTGTTCCATCGGTTCGCAGTGTTTTGTTACTTCTAAATGATTCGAATATCGCATGGAGCTTCTTCTTTTGGAACGAGCGAGGGTAGCTCCCACACGTCGGCGATGACATTATTTGCCAGTGAATCCTGAATTCTTGAATTGGCAGTTTACTATATCATATCGTTGGTAGGCATTGTGTAAAAAGACTTCATTATCCAGGTCGTTGTTCGGGCCAAATACATCCATCATTCTATTGTCCAGTTCCTGGAAAATTGCTTCTATGGCCTCTACCTTCCCTGGTGGATCTTCAACCATAAAAAGGTTGTCATCATTGATAGCTTGTCCTGGATCTGTACCTGTTTTTAGTAGTTATTGTTCGTTGTTCGCTATTCGGACTATGTTTACACATACAAGGACGTTTTTATAATTCCTTCGAATTATTTTATTTATTTGCGTGAACTGGTATTGCTGTCGTTTGCAGCCTAGATTTAGTTTCGACAGCAGTCTACTTTTGTGCTGGTGAATTACGTTAATAGGTTCGTTGCCGAATATGTTTTCGATGACAATTTTTCGATACTGAGGTATCGTATTTTCTATTATTCCTTATATGATCCTGTCCATTCGTTTAAGGTACCTGTCAATCAAAAATTCCTTTTGTTTAACCAATAATCAAAGTTCAGTAGGTTTTCCAATTTTTAATTAAGGGTGAGCCAACAGATAGTGGTAATGTTGGCTGTCAATTACTGTTATATACTAAATTCAATGTGGTCGATCTTTTTGATAGCTGTCATACAAACTTTGGCAATTTATTTATGAAGTCGTTTACCACGAGCATTTTTGTGACTTACGAAATCGAAGATCTGTAAAGGTAACATTTCGTAAAATTCGTGAATTTTTTGGTCAACATAATTGCTTATTGAATCCGGAATTCGTGCAATGGTGAAGCGTTTAGAAGAAACTGATTCCGTATCGGGTTAAACTTCATATCGGCATTCTCGAAAATATTAAAACCCAGCCAGGCACTTCAATTCGTCGACGAAGTCAAGAACTTTTTGTTAACTGGATGTTGGATCGCCACGGCAATCTGTCATCGAATTTGATCCTTTCCGATGAAGTCCATTTACGGATGGCGTCATTCCTGTGGGACCGGAATACCCACACGAGATTTACGAGAAAATAATGCGTTCCAAAAAAGTCAACGTATTCTGCGGATTTCTGGGTTGGCAGCATCATTGGCCCATACTTTTTTCAAAATGAGGCTAAATATACAGCAACAATGAATGGAGAACGTTACCGAAACATGTTGACTGGTTATTTTTTTTTTAAAATTGAATGAATTGAGTCTGGGTGATCTCTGGTTTCAACAGGATGGTGCTTCCTCCACCAATCTATCAATTTATTGCGTACAAAATTTGAAGATTGCATTATTTCGATTAAAAGAGAAGTTAATTGGCCTGAAAGGTGATCTGAGGTTATTTGAAGAGTGTGGTCTATGCCAATAATTCAGGATCTCAAACATAACATCCAAACTGAAATTGCGGTAATTGACCAACTTATTCTTCAAAAAGTAATCGATAAATTTGACCTTCAGATGGTTGTTTGCAACAGAATTTGCATGAATTTGAACATGAATTTGAGCATGAGCAACATAGGAAATTCGCGTCATTTTGCTTATGTACGTATTTCTAGCTGTCGTAGCTTTTTTCATACCAATTGGACTATACATATATACTCGTATTCTGGTAAGTTACGGATTACGGATGAAAAAAGTCAATCGTGAACGAAAAATTTGATTCTAAATGAAAAAGGATCAAATGTTTAAATAAATATTTTTGGAGTTATCGCCTTTAAAATTTGCATAGTTGCTCGACTTATTTTGTAGTCGGCCAACAACTGTATCGAAGAGGATTGAATAGAGCTTTCGAGAACAACTTTTATTCTATTTTTCTTTTCCATAATTCTGGTAATTTTGAATGTTTTCTTTGCTTCAGAGATTTTATTATTTGTTTTTGTTCTGTTAAACGATAAATTTCTCTTACACAAATAATGTCCACCTTGAAGGCAATACAATAAGTAAGCCGCAGAGAATATTATAAGAAAAGAGGAAAGAAAATCTTTATAAAAAAAAATATATTACAAGTATGCAGATACAGACAATATATTAGTATCTACGAATTTGTATACAAAAAGGAAGTACCTATACTCATTCTATTTTCGTACACCCGCAGCAGAACAATTTATCATTCTTTCAGTTGACTGGATTTTATTGCGTATTTTGAATTTTAATACCTATATCCTGCAGGCACTCAGTGTATTACACTTCAAACAATTTTTAAGCCTTGTACTCCCATAAAAATTGGATTCGAAATTGCCCGTTCGATACACCACTCGCAGAGGCTCCCACCACATTAAACGCTTCAACGTACTTCTAGTCTTATTATAATCCATTTTTGAAAGTAACAAAAGCAAACAATTTTCTTGGAACATGCCATCTAAATATGTAAACATATATGCATGTATTCATATATGTAGATACAGATACAGATATACGTATCACCCGTGTCTTCAATTAAAAAAAAACACAAAAATCAACAAAGTCACGACGGCGCGGCATTAAGTACAAATAACAACCATAACCACCTCTGTCGTATATGGTGTTATCCTTTCTCAATCAGATGCAGCAACTCAATGCGATTATCCTTCCAATACATTAGCCTACACATCGTAATAAATAATTAACGGCATCATAATGTAGTCGTGATATTCTGTCTATCAAACTGAAAGGGGGTTGGCAATTGTCGGTTGTCAACCTACATATAGCCGGGCACAGGATAAGAATGAAAGATAAGGATAAGAATAATCTAGCAAGGCGCACATTATAATTAGTGGTTGAACATTTTCGTTGAATACAAATCACCGAATTAATAATTTCCATATCATTGCACTTTTCCCTTCTACGATGTTCTGAATTTAGAAACCCAGACGAGTTCGAGAAAACAGAGAGGACGAAGAACGAATGCGAACGCCATTTGAGAAAGCATTGGTTATTGGTGGGAATAACCTTGTCCTTGTCCTAATCAATTCTATATTAATAGGGGAGCGCAGAGATAACCATTTCGACTAAAGGACATCTGCTTGGATACCCGTATATACGCATGGCTGGGTGACCAAACTAAATTGCTGGAATTGTTATCCTTATACGTACTTAGAGGATATCACTTACCAATTAGAAGAATAATCAAGTGGATGATATGCCAGTGGTCACAACCCATAATTTTATGATATGTCCTTTCGAATGTGAATCGATTTGCAGAGATGACAGAATTTTTCCTTCTGATGATGTTGGGCTGTTGGGATTGGTGTTGGCGTTACTTTTATTGTTGCTGCTGTTTGGCACTGCGGATGGTAGTGATGATTATGATGATAGTAATGATTGGAAGAAAATTGAATATCCTTAGATATGTTGGAATTAGATATGTAAAGATAGAATCCATTAGTGTGGGGAATTTTTTGGCTTATTATCCATTCATTGTGTTTGCACATATTTTCATTTGCTTTTGCTTTTATTTGAAATTTTTTTCTTCTTCTATTTATATCTTTTCAGTTTCACTACACTGGATTACATACATATGATCACTTTTATGAATAAAAAGTCCTTTTGTGAAAGGACATCACTTGGAATGGAAAGCACGATTAAACGAACTCGTTGGGGAAATTCGATCGAAATTGCCGATTATCGAGGATGTGCCGACAACACAGGTCGTTCATAATTGAACAAAAATTCATAATTCCAGGGATAATGGAATATGATTTCGTTTTCCATATTTCTTTTGGAAACTGATTTCCGTTAAATGTGCTTAAAATCTGACTGAGCAATTTTTACAATTATTTTGTAGAATTTTCGAGAATCCTTGTTTATTTTTTGTTTTTTATTTTTTTTTTTTTTACGTTAAACCCGGAGATATGCGATATTGAAAAAATAACCATCACACGTTACGCGTACGAACCGTTAGACATGCGAATAGTGACTAAACACAGTTACATGAATGTATCGGAAAATAAGTTACAAGCTATTCATTGGTGTTGGTATATTGTGCTTTCATCGTACAGAGTCCTTTTTCTCAACGGGTTTCGGGTACCTACTATTCCCACACACATTTTCAATAAAGTGACTTGTTCTGCCCTCTGGTATTGCTACAAAGAAGTCATTGCTATTTGCGTGTACAGCAAACTCTCCGATGAGAGATCTAAAATTCATTTCGTTCAGTGAAATAGAGTGAGAGGAAGTGTGAGAGAAAACATGAGAGTAGAGAAATGTAAGCTTTTCAAGTTGTGAGAGAATATTTACTTATATGTGGGTGTAAACCAATAACTGTTACCAGGGAAATTTTCCCCTAATCTAAGGAGAATCGTATGCAACATCAAGTGTCATGGTAGTAATTGCATGACTTTTTGTGACTAAGTTTAAGTTCTTCATGATAGACAGACAGACAGACGATAGGTCTAATAGCGAATACATTGGGATATCTAGTAACAACGTTTGTATCCTTTGGAATGTATTGAAACTTTTTGAGGTGAACTGGCATAAACTGGATGCCTAATACCTATGTTTGTGTCCAATAGGAGTTTGTGTCCGTTTGGAGTAACTCTTCAGGCAGCTGTTAGTTCGATTCGCTTAGTGCACCAATTCATATACTCGACTAACGGCAAGTATTGAGACCATGGGTATTATTGGCGTCATTATTGTGCTGTCGTTAGTTGTTAAACGAACTATTAGACAAACTATTACTATCTATGGGTCAGTAAGGGGAATCATGATTAAGATCAATACGTTACAATACGTGTGTTGCTTAAACAGAATAATTTTGAAACTCGTAAATGTAATGTGAGAGACAATCATTTTGTGGACTCCATATATCATATTCTTCATGTCAGCATGTCACAAAACTTGTGCGAACAACAACTCGCCCACGCAGCCTACATCTTCGACATTCTGGACAAACAACACCCGAAGGACGGTGTGTTGAAATCTTCGCTGCGAAAAACAACTTAACGAATCTTGTAAATGAGCCCATACGTATACCAGGCGTTGAAAGATATACCGCCAACACCCTGGACTTGTTTTTAACTTCTCAATGTCAATGTGCTATCCCCTTTTGGCTCGTCAGATCACTGTGTCATATCAACTAATTTCTCGAACATTGACCCTACAGTTAGAGAAAAGATTGCTAAGAGAACCGTATGGCAATACGAGAAAGCCAATTGGAGTTGTCTTAACACCTTCTTATGTAATTTTAACTGTTCGTTATGTTTCCTCGATAACGACGTGGATGCCGTTGCTGATATGATCGCTGATACCTTTCTCTTTGCAATGATATACTTTATTCCTCATCGGATGAAGAGTATTAAGCCCAAAGAGAAGGCATGGCATGACTTGAGCTGTAAGGATTCTGTCCGGGTTAGAGAAATGATTTTGGGTCCTTCAAGACCAACCCGACAGAGGAAAACCGAAAAATTTCAAACTATCCAGGAACGATTGCAACGTCTTTCTTAAGCGTCTGAAACTCCAATATAACCAAAAACTACAATGACCCAAAGGTAGTAAAAATTTTTGGTCGTTCTCCAAAAACATTAGAAATTCTGCGTCATTCTCCATCACAACGATTAGTTACAATGACATTCCAGCTGTCAGCTCTTGAACAAAGCCAATCCGTTTGCTTCACAGTTTGCGCCAACTCAACACTTCCAGATTGAGCTTTGTTCCAACTCACACACTGAGTGCGTCAGCCACAAGAGTACTTAAAGATCTCTATAAACACAAATCTGCTGGTCCAGATTGTATAACTCTCCTTCTTCTGAACAGGAGTTCTCCCTCACAGGCAAAACCACCTCGAAAGCTTTTCCATTTATCCTTCTCTTTAGAAATTTTTCGGAGCAGATGAAAAACAGCATTTGTCCAGCCCGTCCCTAATAAAGTCTTCTGCAGACCCATTGCACTTACGTCTCTTCTTTCCAAGGCTATGACAACGCTGATAATTCATCAGCTCATGAAATATCTCGTCAAACGAAATTTTTTCAATGACCGGCAGTACGGTTTTCGTAGCAACAGGTCCACCGGAGTTTTGGTGGCATGTCTCATCAGTGGAACCAAAGTTACATCACTTTTTCTATTTCTAAAGCATTTGACAGAGTTTGGCACCAGTCTCTTTTGTCGAAAATGCGTGCTTTTGGGATCGATGATTCCCTTCTTCAATTAAATTTTGAAACGTTCAATTCAAGTTGTTTTGAATGGTTTAACTTACTCACACTCTACAGCCAAAGAACAGGAACGGCAGCGTATGATAAGCTCATTAGATTCTGATATTAACAGCATAACTAATTGGCGAACCACTAACAGAGAAGAATTGAACGCTTCCAAAACAAAATGCTGTCTGCTGTTGTTAAAATGAAATTTAAATCCATAGCCATTGTCCATGAATGGCACATGCATCGTCGAAACCAATAAACTTTCCATTCTTTGTATGCGTGTCACTGACAACTTACATTGGAATGACCACATATTCGGTGTTGTCAAACATGCTGCGAAATTTCAAGAATTTCTCAACCGATGTCAAAATAACTTTACTTCGTCTAATCTGGCCTCAATTTATAACATCAGGTCGGGTGCGATTAAAAGGTGATAATATAATAACCCAGACAATGTACACGCTTGAACACCGACGTAATGTCTCGTGCCTCACTCTGTTTTATCGCTATTTCCACCACCAGTGCTCCATTGAAATCACTAGTAGCACTTTTTGCCGCCCCTTCAAATTTCTAACCGTAACACCCATCTCGCTATTAATGCTCATCAGTATACCCTCAAGCTCACTTTTGGACGTAATCTTAAATATGATGGTTCGCTCTTTAGTCGCACAACTCGCTTATGGATTGCCCTACCGAGCTCTAGTCATTATAACTTTCAAACATTTAAAACCAACGCTCATCGGCATCTCCCTTGAGCACGCTCAAATTATATAAGAAAAAAGCTTGGCTGTCATGCAAAGAACGAAAATAAAAGTAAGTAAAACTGTGGAGCACTATCGAAAGCTTCCATGTCAAACCATAGATATATTGAATCCAGAATCGGA
Organism: Volucella inanis; assembly: GCA_907269105.1. NCBI lineage: Eukaryota > Metazoa > Arthropoda > Insecta > Diptera > Syrphidae > Volucella > Volucella inanis. The sequence goes on from OU026157.1 coordinate 43,351,892, forward strand.
AGCAATTTCTCGACTGCATTGACAGAAACAGAGAGTAGACGAAGCTGTTCAGAATCTAAGCGGTTCTTCTACCAAATGTGTGGAATTCACGTGTCTGGCCAAGAAACGACATTTGCAGTTACCTTACTTCATGGTAGAATGCTCACTTAAGACTCATTTGAAGGACGGCCTTAATCTTTTCAAATTGAAGCAATAGGAATATAGAAAGCTTGTTCAGATTCAAAAGAGTGCCTCTTAGAAGATAGAAATACCTGCAAAAAACACCAAGCTGGTCAAAGACCTCAAGACTGGAAAATCGGCCGGACTGGAAACACTCAGAAGATTTGATGGTAGCCTATTCTGAAAAATTTCATTACTAGCTCCTGTTGCTCAAGCTGCAAGTGAAAAGAGTGGCATAATCCACCGAAGCTTGTCATCGGACTAGACCATCAAATGCTGTTGCTTCTTTTGGTAGCTTCAAGCCACCTAGCATTACCTACATCCAGTTTCACTAGAAAAAGATATAGACGAGCTTCTGGCAATCCTGAATAGAATCTTTACTGAATGCACACCGAGGTACTTGAAAACAAAATATTTATACGACAAACTTGGACAGATGAAACATACTATTGTAGAATCTCGAGAAAAGTTTGAGACCTATCAGTAGGACTTCCTTATGTTGAAGAACATGGCGAGAATGTTCGAACTAAATGTGCTACTAACTACAAATCTATCTAAGATGCGGCATGCTTACCAACGCGAAAACACTGCAAGAGTGCGTTTCAAAATTTGGTAAGCAGAATTGAAGGTGCAGTCGACAAGAAAGGGTACGCGCTAAGCACTTTTATCCACACTGAGCGTGCTTTCGACAACGTAACTTTTGACGGCATCTGTTTACGCCAGGTAGCACGGTGTAACAGATCCAACTTATCCTTTGAAAATATGGCGGCAGTTGTCCCAAAATTCACCGGTAATGACGGGCATGATGTGTGTAGTTGGATTCAAGATGTTAAACAGGCGACGCGGACGATGGGATGGACAGATATTGAGACAGTACTCTTTGAAAGACGATTGTTGAAACTTTTTAGCTTAGTTAGCAGTAAGATCAAGTCCGAGAATATCAACATGGTACGAGCTTAGAGAGTTCTTGACAGAGGGATTTTCGGAGAAGGTGCATGTTGCAGAGATAAAGGTGAAACAGCTCATGACTATTTGGTGACTATGGTGCAAAAGTTGGCACTTTAGCTCAAGTTTAAAGAAAGTATGTCGAAAACAAATACGACACATTACCAATTAACAGACATCAAGAAAAGGTGCAGGCACCTTTAATCATCAGTAAAGATGTATTAATGGAGAAAGGCATCCATCTTGCTGGAGGCGGCATTTTTATAAGCGAATGTCAAGGAATGCCGAACTACGTTTTTCAAGTTGGAATGGGAATAAATTTTAAGAAGGATATTGAAACTTTTGGTGTTGAAGATGAGTTTAGTGCTTCGGTTTGATGTCGCTGTATCACAGCATCCTAGGAGTCTTGCTCCATTGGAGAAGCGCATCGTCAATGTGCCAGTATTAAAGTGGTTAGAAGAAGACATCATTCGGCCCAGCGCATCAGATAACTCAAGTCCTGTAGTATTATCCAATAAGAAAGATGGCTCAAAATGTCTGTGCGTCGATTACAGGCACCTCAACAAACAAATCTTTATCCTCTGCCATTGATTGAGAATCAGATTGATTTACAAAGCGTACCAGAGCTTTGACGCTCCCGGCGTACAATTTTGACATTCTTCACTTCAAATCAGGGGGTAACGTAGCCAACTACTTTTCGAGGTACCCGTCAAATAGTTGTGTTGGTCAGGAAGATTTTCCAAATGATTTTTTTATTCATTATAAGGTACAAATCAAAATAAATTACATAAATATTGTAGCTCACAGAATTATTTTATAATTTAATAATAATGTATATAGGAAAACTTATATTTTTAATGAACTTCGACATATTTTCTTATTATTTTGATTAAATAAGAATTGAATATAAAACAAATTAGGTGTTTTAATAAAGAAATTAGACATCAAAGTCACCAAAACAGGTCCCTAGATCTTTTTCTTCTTCCCTCTCCATTGATAAACGTCCATCGTTCACCGGGTGTTTCCATAATCTCTCCTTCCTTTGACAGACGTCAATTGTTCACCGGGTGTTCCTAGAAATTCGGCCATCCTACAACATTCCTCCACCACGGGGAATGGTATACCTGCTTAACGTCGTATTTATTCTATTCATCTCTTAATTCGTAGACATCTTCTTCTTATTCATCGCTGTCATCGTTATTTTCGTCATTTGATTCATGTTCGTCTTCATCACTGTCGTTGCCTCCTTCACCATCCTTACGTAGCCATCTTCTTAGTCTTGTCTGCGTCTGGGATTTATTGGGACATCAGGGTATCTTTTCACATTTGTTATTAAAGCCTTGGAACGTCAGGTGTTTTTATCACTGTCGCATTTGGTTATATGTCCATCAGGTATATTTGTATTACAGAGTGCTCAAGTCTTTCTCACCGTTCCCGGGATTCATATGGTACGCTGACTTTGTTGTCGTGTTCGGTCCCTCTTGGTTCCCAATCTTTCGAATCTTCTAACGTTGATTTGGCGAAATCTGTGTAATACGATAAGGTCCCATATATTTCGAATAAAGTTTAAAATCAGGGCAAAATGTCATTAAGGGTATATTGAAGAGCAGCTTTCCGTTTCTTGTTATAATCAAGAGTGTTCTCTTCTCGAACCAAACGTATACCCTCGCGGACTTCTTCTCTTACACAGTTACGGTTCTCATCAAGATTCTTTAGGATTTCCTCATCTACCTTTTAATATTAGCATGGGACTTTTCTACATCTTGATCCCTATTAGTACCTCGAACGGACTTCTTTACGAAGTTACTAGAGGTGAAGGCAGTTCCGCGATCTGAGATGATTCTGGATTATCACTTCCCATGTTGATATTCTCGGACTTGATCTTACTGCTAACTACGCTAAAAGTTTCAACAATCGTCTTTCAAAGAGTACTGTCTCAATATCTGTCCATCCCATCTGCCACCTGGCGTAAACAGATGCCGTCAAAAGTTACGTTGTCGAAAGCACACTCAGTGTGGATAAAAGTGCTTAGCGCGTACCCTTTCTTGGCGACTGCACCTTCAATTCTGCTTACCAAATTTTGAAACGCACTCTTGCAGTGTTTTCGCGTTTGGTAAGCATGCCGCTCTTAGATAGATTTGTAGTTATTAGCATATTTAGTTCGAACATTCTCACCATGTTCTTCAACATAAGGAAGTCCTACTGATACGTCTCAAACTCTTCTCGAGATTCTACAATAGTATGTTTCATCTGTCCAAGTTTGTCGTATAAATATTTTGTTTTCAAGTACCTCGGTGTGCATTCAGTAAAGATTCTATTCAGGATTGCCAGAAGCTCGTCTATATCTTTTTCTAGTGAAACTGGATGTAGGTAATGCTAGGTGGCTTGAAGCTACCAAAAGAAGCAACAGCATTTGATGGTCTAGTCCGATGACAAGCTTCGGTGGATTATGCCACTCTTTTCACTTGCAGCTTGAGCAACAGGAGCTAGTAATGAAATTTTTCAGAATAGGCTACCATCAAATCTTCTGAGGGTTTACAGTCCGGCCGATTTTCCAGTCTTGAGGTTTTGACCAGCTTGGTGTTTTTTGCAGGTATTTCTATCTTCTAAGAGGCACTCTTTTGAATCTGAACAAGCTTTCTATATTCCTATTGCTTCGATTTGAAAAGATTAAGGCCGTCCTTCAAATGAGTCTTAAGTGAGCGTTCTACCATGAAGTAAGGCATCTGCAAATGTCGTTTTTTGGCCAGACAAGTGAATTCCACACATTTGGTGGAAGAACCGCTTAGATTCTGAACAGCTTCGTCTACTTTCTGTTTCTGTCAATGCAGTCGAGAATTTGCTTCCGATTCTGGATTCAATATATCTATGGTTTGACATGGAAGCTTTCGATAGTGCTCTACAGTTTTACTTACTTTTACTTTCGTTCTTTGCATGACAGCCAAGCTTTTTTCTTATATAATTTGAGCGCGCTCAAGGGAGATGCCGATGAGCGTTGGTTTTAAATGTTTGAAGGTTAAAATGACTAGAACTCGGTAGGGCAATCCATAAGCGAGTTGTGCGACTAAAGAGCGAACCACGATGTTTAAGATTACGTCCAAAAGTGAGCTTGAGGGTATACTGATGAGCATTAATAGCGAGATGGGTGTTACGGTTAGAAATTTGAATGGGCGGCAAAAAGTGCTACTGGTGATTTCAATGGAGCACTGGTGGTGGAAATAGCGATAAAACAGAGTGAGCCACGAGACATTACGTCGGTGTTCAAGCGTGTACATTGTCTGGGCTATTATATTATCACCTTTTAATAGGTGTTTTTGTCGCACCCGACCTGATGTTATAAACTGAGGCCAGATCAGACGAAGTAAAGTTATTTTGACATCGCTTGGGAAATTCTTGACATTTCGCACCATGTTTGACGACACCGAATATGTGGTCATTCCAATGTAAGTTGTCAGTGACACACATATCAAGAATGGAAAGTTTATTGGTTTCGACGATGCATGTGCCATTCATGGACAATGGCTATGGATTTAAATTTCATTTTAACAACAGCAGACAGCATTTTGTTTTGGAAGCGTTCAATTCTTCTCTGTTAGTGTTTCGCCAATTGGGGAATCATCGATCCCAAAAGCACGCATTTTCGACAAAAGAGACTGGTGCCAAACTCTGTCAAATGCTTTAGAAATAGAAAAAGTGATGTAACTTTGGTTCCACTGATGAGACATGCCACCAAAACTCCGGTGGACCAGTTGCTACGAAAACCGTACTGCCGGTCATTGAGAAAATTTCGTTTGTCGAGATATTTCATGAGCTGATGATTTATCAGCGTTGTCATAGCCTTGGAAAGGAAGGACGTAAGTGCAATGAGTCTGCAGAAGACTTTATAAGGGACGGGCTGGACAAATGCTGTTTTTCATCTGCTCCGAAAAATTTCTACAGAGAAGGATAAATGGAAAAGCTTTCGAGGTGGTTTTGCCTGTGAGGGAGAACACCTGTTCAGAAGAAGGAGAGTTATACAATCTGGACCAGCAGATTTGTGTTTATAGAGATCTTTAAGTACTCTTGTGGCTGACGCACTCAAGTGTGAGTTGGAACAAAGCTCAATCTGGAAGTGTTGAGTTGGCGCAAACTGTGAAGCAAAGAGATTGGGTTTGTTCAAGAGCTGACAGCTGGAATGTCATTGTAAATGATCGTTGGGATGGAGAACGACCAAAAATTTTTACTACCTTTGGGTCATTGTAGTTTTTTTTGCCTCAGTTTTTGGTTATATTGGAGTTTCACACTCTTAAAAAAGACGTTGCAATCATTCTTGGAGAGTTTGAAATTTTTCGGTTTTCCTCTGTCGGGTTGGTCCTGAAAGACCCAAAATCATTTCTCTAACCCTGACAGAATCTTTTGGGTTGATACTCTTCATCCGATGAGGCATAAAGGATCTCATTTCAAAGAGAAAAATATCTGTGATCATATCATCAGCGGCATCCACGTCGTTATCGAGGAAACATAACGACCAGTTAAAATTACTTGAGAATGTATTCAGACCGTTCCAATAGACTCCCATTGCCATACGGTTCTCTTTGGAATTTTTTCTCTAACTGTGTGGTCGATGTTCGAGAAATTAGTTGATTTGACACAGTGATCTGACGAGCCTAGCGGGGATAGCTAGATAGTTGACCTTGTATTTATCAGAGTGAGAAGTTAAAAACAAATCCAGAGTGTTAGCGGTATGACCATCAGCGTCTGGTGTACGTGTGGGCGAGTCAAGTTGCTTTTCGCAGCGAAGATCTCAGCACACTAACCATTGTATTGTCTTTCCAGAATGTCGAAGCCACCCAGAAATGTGTATATTGCAATCGCCGTAATAGCGTCCAATGATTGTTGCTGTGACGGCTATCCCACAAACATATGAAATACGGTTATTTAGTGTAGCCAGCTTTAGTGTAACCCAGTTATTCCTTCGATACTTACAAGTAATTCTCTCCAATATTAACGACATTTTTGTGTATTCTCCTTGCATAGTTGTTGATTGTGTTATAGGTATGGAGCAATACGCACCTAAAGGTCCTTTTACTGCTTTCTATAAAAAGACACCAATCACTTGGTTTATATTTTTGCAAACCCATGTATGCAGCATAAAACCTTTAACGTCAGTGCAATAAACTGAATTCCCTTCAGTCGCAAAATATGGCAGGAAATTTGTCTCCCGAGTCACATAAAACGTAATTTTTGTATCCTGAATTAGTAAACTTTTTTTTTTTTGAGACAAGATGCCAATACCTCAGAAGCTCCTTCAGACAAATTGATGGCCCTCATTAAATCGTTAAACTTATTTTGATTATAAGGTTGAGGGTCTATTAACTGGCCAAATATGAAATTTGAATCCGTGCCTGTTACTTGGTTTGTTACCTGTACATCAGTTTCCATGGGGTATTTTGATGACTTCCCTGGTGTTTCATCTGAGTATAAAAAAGGTCGTTGAGAAAGAGGCACTTGTTTCAATTTGAATTGTTGATACCGGTATTGGTTTCAATGCAGGAACAGTAATCATCGCGGTGATTTCGAGGCTTCCGCCAAATTATCGGTGTTTTAAATTTGAGAGCACTTTCTTTGCCATTTGACCACTGTCGCAGTTATATACAACACTATTTTGGCAAACAAAATGAATACCTTTAACGAAATCAGGATACCAATATGCATAGAAGGAAAAAGTAAAAAATTAAAAATTTTTTGGGCAGTGTATCAAATTGAGGTAGTCGAACAACGTAGATTCTACAGTCTTCATCTACAATAGAAGCAAGAAAAGAAGACTAGCTCGATACTAAGTAGTAAGGCTCAAGACATCAATATGAAATCCTTGCACAACACGCATTTGTGTTCATCCACTTCCAGACAATATTTTATTCGAAAATTTCATGATATAAATCCCTCTCTCATGATATCTTCAAACCATACTCCACCTATCCCCTATCAAGCAAGTTGCACACCCTTGAAACAAAAAAAATGTCCTCAAACACATTTGAAAATCTACTACAATAAATTGATTATTCAAAAGCTCCGTCATATATAATATTTATACACGTAGATGGCAGAATTATCCATTTGACCCATCTCCTTGCCACAATGACTATCATCAGTCTCTGTTGAGTTCGACCAACGAAACCAACCGACGAAGGTCTAACCAACAATGATATGGACGAGCAATTATCCTGATTTGCAATGATGTTCCAACACTATGCACAATCCCAGGAGATAGTTGCGGTTGAAACAAATGGAAAAATAACTTAATTGCATTGGACAATGCTGCCGTCCCGTTTTGGGATTATTGACAATTGCCCTGACTTGGGCCGTTCAAGCTTTTCTATTTCAATAGTGCCAAGTGTGGCCCATCATCTAACGGTAGTGCTTGGGTAATTTTCTCATGGCCCAAATTAGAATTCATAATAATTCGTTGCGCGCCTGGGACAGGCTTTCGTGTACTTTTGTACTATTTTGCCTTTGTGTTTGCTTGATGCGTCCGATGTGGCCGAGCCACTTTGGGCCGCGAGCTTATTGTATATGAAAACGAACAATCTAAACCTGCATAGTAATAAATATCTACGATTATACATGGAACACGCCAGCTAAGATAGACCATCATCCAGGACACAGTGTACAGGGCTTCCTGCTCCTCTTGCTACTTTTTAGCTTGGGATGAGGAAGGCGAATAGTATCGTTTCATTACTAGCCGAGCTGTTAGCTGAAGAACCAACAGTGTGACTCTCTACCATTAATATGGTAATAAACATTCATCTCAAGGGTGCTGTTTAGAATGAGGACAATTTTACGGTTATGTCGCAGCTGATTTTACATTTATCTTTTAATAAATTGGATTCGTGTTGTTATTTTTTGTTCCGTTCATTTTCGGCTTGTCGTTTGTCCTGTATTTGCTTTTGCTCACGTAGGACAATTATTTTGGTGACGCAGAAGAAAGACAACAAGCGACAAGACGAACGCTTGGAGGATGAATCGTATAAAATACGCTAAAAAGGAGTATGAGAGCGATTTGGAGAGTGAGGTCGAGGCATGTGATGTGGTTAGACCAATTTTGAGGACACGTCAAAATGATTGGATATTGCAAATATAAATAGATCCGTGCCAGTGATAGGTCAGCGATGGATAGAAAACGATGATGTTACTATAGAAAAAGAAATGAGGACATCTGCGGACATAAGCATTTATGGGGAATGGGGCAATGAATTTATACGCATGTCACGATCCGCGTCACAAAATTGGAAAAAAATATCCTGAGGTGTGGGCGGTGGCCGCCAAACGAAGCAACTTATTTGATTAGATGTGGTTGGACTAACGATTTGATGTGTCGTTGAAAGATTGTAAAGTAAATAAATATGGCCTGTGGGCAATTGAAAGTTCAATTTGAGTGAAGCTCATGTTAAACAGAAACCAGGAAGGGAAGATACTGCTTTAATTATCAAATTTATCGTTGAAATATATAACGCGTATAAGTACAATATAAATAGAATGCTGTACAGCCTTTGTTTATTTTTGTTATGGCTGCTTATCATGCTAAGGGGCTTATTAAGGGGCAAAAAAAGTGATTTTTGGATTTTTTTTTAAAAGAAAACTATTGCATCAAATGTTTTAACATTTAAAAAATATATTTATACATACAAAAACGATGAATATATATTGAAATTTTTAAGGGAAACACTTCAATTTTCAGCGAATTATTCGCTATCTTACAAGTCTTGCATTGCTGTAGCACCTCTTGACCTACACACAGAATACACCGCATTATGCAGTGCTATAAGACTCAATGAGTCTGGATGCTGGACTGCAAGGCCGTATGGCTATAGTAACATCCTAAATTCGTTACTAAATGGCATTGTCTCGTCTCCAACTGACTACATCACATCCAAAGTAAACTTAACGAAAGGCTTTCACGTCGGTTTACCAACAAGAGCTCAGTGCTGGAGGAAGGAAGTAGTGAAGGGCTTCGACACAGTCATATACACCGACGGAACTAAGATGAGTTGTGGTGTGGGGGCCGTCAAAGCCATCTACTTGGCTACCATATCCTCCAAACTGGTTCAGGAGTGCCGGAACGAGCTTGCTTGCCTGAACGAACGTTTCATGGTCACACTTCTCTTTGTCCCAGGGCATAGTGAAATAACAGGCAATGAGCGTGCGGATGAGCTGGCCAGAAAGAGCTTAGCACTATACCCCTCGCTCTCAACGAGCGTCCACATTCCGCTAGGAGCGGTTAAAGGACAAATACATTCATGTTTTCTGCAAAAAGCCAATCTCCAATTGTCGAGATTGACAAACTGCGTCATATTAAGAAAGATATGGCCTACCTACGATCAAAATAAAACGAAGAACCTATTAACCACGGGCCATTGGCCAATTGGATACCATGCGGCCAAACTAGGTATCCCATACAACCTTCACTGCCACAGTTGCTGAAATACAAACGAGAAAGAAAATCTCTTTCACTTCCTCTTCAAATGTCCAGCTCTAGCAAGAGCCAGACTGCGCGCACTAAACCAACTATTCTTTGACGACCTTAGCGACATTTCTGGTACAGGGATACAGGATCTTATCCGCTTGCTCAAATTTACAGGTTGGCCATAAACCGGACCACATCCTTAATAAACTAGAAGGTATTGCCTATATATATTGCCCTACGATTGTGAAAAAATTTAAATTTAAGGAAATACCTTAAAAATTCGAAAATTTTTCCCGAAAATTTGATGATTTTTGGCCCGTCAAAATAACATCTTTCATACAATCGGAAAACTAGAGGCTCATTGTACAGCTCAACATATACAAAATAAGCAAAAAATATCAAACCGATCGGATGATTTGTCTTCGAGTTACAACTGCGGCAAATTTAAAAAATTTAGTTTCGAGAAAAACGCGTTGAAACATGTTATAAAATAATTGATTCCTCTTTTTTAAAAAGCGCCTGATGGGCTGTTTAAGCTCTTCTTCTAGATGATCGGCACTGTTTCGAGGCAGCCTGTTGTCGGTGCTCTATTACCGCGCACTATTACCCTTACATCTATCAAGAAATTTACGCCGAGACAAGGCGTGCTCAGAGCTTTTTGAACATTAGTCAAGTTCATTCCTTCAGCTTCCACGCGACGATAAGTGCACCAACTCTCTGAGCCTTCTGGACAGTTTCCCTGGTTTGGATTCTTATCAGTCAAACTCAAGTGATGAAATGTAGCTCAGATTGTCTTTATACACTTCACACACATTATCTTGATGTCACCTGATCGAAAGGCCGTAATACTTTTGAAGTTTATTAATTGAGATGAAAGTTGATTTAAGCGTGGTTTTACCTCTCTTCCTAAGCTGCTGTCGTAGCCTGCTGTAGATAGCACTCTACAGCAATATCATATGGATCCAAATCTAGCAATCCTTTATATGTGGCACTATTACTATCACCAATATACCACGAATATTTCATCCCATGTTTACTAATCGAGCCACCAAACATGTCTTTTAAACTGTCGACTTCCACTTTTGAAGCCGATCCTTTATGATTTATGCCGCAATCATCTTCGTGTAGTGAGAGCCATTCTTCGTAAAATTCAGGATCGCTGTCTTTTTTATTTTCCCAAAAGACACAACCCTGACAGTAAGTAGACTTTACACACGAATCGAAATTTTTTTAACAATATTTTCCTCCTAGAGCTAACTACATAGTAACATGAAGTATAGCCACGTTTTTTCCACGTGCCATCTCCCGGTTGTGTCAAATTTGTCTCTCAATTTTCCTTCTCTAATATCTGCTTCTTCTTTTCTTCAACTGCTCTTTCCATTCTTAATTTTACGAACTGATTCTGCTGCTGTACATAAATTTGTGAAACATTCAGCGAAGGTTTGGTGATAAAATTTACTTGCTTAATCCATCAAACCACAAAAAAGATTAGTTCCGTTTATTTCGATACCCAAAAGACGCTTCACATCACACATCACTAAACGTCTATTTTTTGTTCAAATGCTTTTTCAATCATAGGCCTGCAATTGATTTTCGAAATACATATGACTGTGCTGAAGAGTGCACACACGTCAACAAAGTGCACTGGCAACACGGACAACAATTGAAGGACAGATATCTTTAATATTTGACGTGGACGCCTGTTTATGTAAACTTAAGACCACGTGATTCCTATATATCTTTGGGAGCAAAAATATGCCTTGACATCGTTCTCCGTCGATTCATTGATACCAAAGTAGAACTTGTGTTGGAGGCAAAAAGATCCACCCTTGGTATAGGTCGATACCGACCTAAAACCTCTTACTGATATTAGGGTCACAGCACCCAGTATTTTGCAACCACAGCCACCATGATGCTCCTAAGCGGGGCGCCTAGCTCAACAAATCAGGCCTGGATCGAAAACCGGGGGGCTCCTGACTCCTATGGAAACGTGTTTTAAGTTCTGGTAGGAACTACCGGCTGTCCTGGCTCTCAACAGGACCTCTGACCGGCCGCTTGTATCTGGTCAAATTGTAGAAACCTTTGGTGGCGTCATCTGAAAACCTTTACGATAAGACCAGAACATTGTTTTGCTCCCGCTTTTTGTTAGACTTCGTCATTGATGGGCACGATAATTGGGCGGGAGCCCACATCCGAAGGACAGAGTCTCTAGTGTTTTTCTAGGCTTAATTTCACGCGATGCCCATACATCCATAGGAACAAGGATACACCTTGTCATCGCTCACCGTCAATTCACTGATACCAAAGCGGAACTCGTGTTGGAGGCAAAAGGTTCCACCCTTAGTAAGGGTCGAGGCCGACCTAGAACCTCTTACTGATCTTAGGATCACAGCACCCAGTATCTTGCAACTTTACATTGACCCTTCCCGCAACTTTGAGTTTAAACCACATACACCATGACGCTCCCACAAGGGAGCCCTACCTTATCAAGTCCGGCCCGGACCGAAATCCTTGGGGCTCCTGATTCCCTAGTATCGTGGTTTAAGTCCTGTTAGGGACTACCTGTGGTCCTGTCACAGGAACTTTGACCGGCCGCTTGTAACTGGTCAAATCTTAGCAGCATTTGGAGGCGTTAAATACCGAAAACGTTTACAATAAGACCAGTATATTTTGCTCTGCCCGCGCTTTTTATTAGACAACGTCATTCTGAGAGAGCCCAAATTCAAAGGACAGTGTTCGCTGCGGAAAATAACTTGACTCAGCTTGTAAATGAGCCCACACGTATACCAGACGTTGATAGTTATACCGCCAACACCCTGGACTTGTTTTTAACTTCTCAACCTGATAAATAACATACAAGGCCAATGTGCTATTCTCTCTAGGCTATCAGTTAATTTTTCGAACATCGAGCGGACCTAACATCTTCTTTAGGAATTTTAATTGGTCGTTATGTTTATTCGATAACGACGTGAATGACGCTGCTGATATGATCACAGATACTTTTCTCTTTGGAATTGGATCCTTTATTCCTCCACGGATGAAGAGTTTCAAGCCAAAAGAGAAGGCATGGTACAACTCGAGCTGTAAAGATTCTGTCAGGGTTAGAGAAATGATTTTGGGTCCTTCAAGATCAACCCGATAGAGGAAAACCCAAAAATTTCAAACTCTCCAGGAATGTCTGCAACGTCTTTCTTAAGCGTGTGAAACTCCAATATAACCAAAAACTGAGGCAAAAAAAACTACAATGACCCAAAGGTAGTAAACATTTTTGGTCGTTCGTCGAAAAAATATTAGAAATTCTGCTTCATCCTCAATCCCAACGTCCATTTACGATGACATTGCAGCTGTCAGCTCTTTGGAGAAAACCAATCTGCTTGCTGCACACCTTGTGGCCAGCTTGAAATTTCTAGATTGGGCTTTGTCCCCGCCTACACTTGAATGCGTCAAGCCTTCAATGGGACTCTTTCAAGCCTTCAATGTATGTCTCCTCTTTTTCCTCGCTGGCAAAACCCCTACGTAAGCCTTCTGATCAATCCAACTCTTTAGGACTTTAGGACTTGGAAACCCTGATAAACTGTCAACTTATGAAATATCTCGAAACGCGAAAACTTCTCAATGACCGTTAGCGCGGTTTTCGTAGCAATAGGTCCACTGGTGATTTGATGGTGAAAAGTTAAACCAACGCGTACAACAATCTGGCAAAAGTGAGATAGTTGCACTTGATATTTCTAAAGCATTTGACAGAGCTTGGCATCAGGCTCTTTCTCTTTCTCGATCGATGAATCTCTTCTTCAATGGATTAGAAATTACCTTTCGGTACGAATTCAAGTTATCTTGATGTTCAGTCTGTTATTCAGAAAATATATGCTGATGTGCCCCAGGACTCCGTTCTTTCGCCGACACTCTTTTTAATTTTCATCAACGTTCTCCTATCTGCTACTTCTAATCCAATATATTCCTTTGCTGATGACAGCACTCTCTGCTTTTCATATTCGTTTCCGGACTCACGTCCCTGCTCTTCGGTTGTAGAACGGGAACGGCAGAGTATGTTAAGCTCATTAAATTCCGATATGAACAGCCAATTGGGGAACTATCGACAGAGTGGAATTTAATGCTTCCAAAACTCAATGCTGTCTGCTATCATTAAAGCGAGATCCAACTACCTAGCCATTATCCATTATTGGTACTTGCATCGTCGAAACCGAAAAATTTTCCAGTCTCGGTATGCGTATTAATGACAACTTATGTTGGAATGGCTAAATATTCGGACGTACTCTAAAATATGGTGATTCGTTCTTAAGCCGCGCAACTCGCTTATGGAATGCCATACCGAGCACTTTATTTCCTAGTCGTTATAACCTTCAAACATTATAAACCAAAGTTCCTCAGCACCTCCCTTTCCAACCTTCCCCATTTTCCCTCGCTCGTGCTGTGTAAAAACATTTTAAGGGTACTCAAGCCCTTGAGCGTGCGGTAATTATAAAAAAAATTGTTTGAATTTTGAATCCTCAACCTGACGGACTTTTTTTTTTACAAGTTTTACACATTACTAAATTGCTAATTCATAAAAAACCAAAACAGACTGAATACTGCAATATCCATTGTTGATTCCCCTTAAACTTTCGTTTTCTTGAAACTGATCTATGCCTGGGAATGTCGTGAGTATCTTTTTGGTTTGAGTACAGAGGTTGATCATTCATTTTTACTAAAATAACTTACGAAGTGCTCAGTATAACTGTTACAGTAAAACTAAATGTTTTATGCATTTCTGTGTAGCTGTACGATGACAACAGGGCCAGAATAACAACTCTGGTAGAACCCGTAGCAAACGTAACTTTTTGAGTAGCTGAGCGGCTACTTTTTAGAAGGCTGTACGAGTAACTCAAAAACTATTTGAGATATTCGTTTGAAATTTTAGTTTTTGCTATTTTTAAAGGTATAGATAGACTATAGAGAAATATATTTTTTCAAAATTTCACACGAAATGTGCCTCCTTGTTGACTTTGTCACTCAACATCTTGCTCGAATTTGGAAGGATTCAGTTCAATATGGACTTTCGTAAACAGATTGAGTAAGCACGCGCCTACTGAATAGACACAAAGAGTTCAGGATAATTCCATTTTTATCAGCTGTCTGTTGTTTTTCTACCAATTTATAATGCAACTCTACCATGCAAAAATTGTTATTGGAAATATTGGTCTATGGTCGAAGCGAATTTTAGTCAACAGACCGTGATAGCCGGTAAATATAGTACAGAGATACTAGAATAATACTGCCGATTATACAACATGTAGATGTACAAATTACTTTAACAGCAAAGTTAGTCCACTTCCTACAGTATCTCTTCTTAATGGGTAATCGGCCCAGGCGCGTTAGTGTGTCCGAAAAATTAATAGAAGTCTTTAAATTTTTTTTTAAATAACTAATCGGTGCTTTCTATTAAAACTATTGAAATGGACTTATTAGAATTGAAAAGCTATAAAACGTGGAACTATGGTCATTTTGGAAGTTCCAAATGAAGGTACTAGGTGGAGTGAAAAGTAACCTCCTTGAACGCCAGAATGCGCTGCTACTGCCTTGAAGTCCGTTCATATTTAGACAGACATGCCAAATTTCAGTGCGATAATGTCTTTAGTTTTGTTTTGATAGCTGATTGTTGTTGACGTGTTTGGCATCATGTTGAGTATGGACAAAAAGAAAAGTCGGATAAATATTATGGGGCTAATGCTCCGTCAGATAACACCGTCAAATATTGGCCGCAACTCTACTACCGATCAAGTCCGCAGCGGCAGGCCCTTCGATACGGTTACAGAGGGCAATGTCAAAAAAAAAAAAAAAAAAATACATGAAATGGTGTTGGCTGTCCTGAAAGTGAAGGTGCGCAAGCTAGCAGATACCACAAAGATTAGTACTGAGCGCGCACGCCATATTTTGGGCAATATTCTGCATATTAAAAAGTTATCCTGCCGCTGGATGCCGGGCATAGTCACTCCTGACCAAAAACACGAACGCGAGAGCATTTCGAAAGAGTGTTTGGACTTGCTGATGCGGAATCGGGCGGACTTTTGGCGTCGATTGGTACTGTGCATTATTGGACGATTTGAAGGCCGAAATCGCTGCAAAACGGCCTCACATGAAGCGAAAAAAAATTTTGTTTTTGCAAGACGATGCACCGGCGTACAAGAGCATCGCAACCATGGCTAAAATCAATGACTTACGGCTCCAATTGCTGTCGCATCCGCCGTATTAGCTCGATTTGGCACCCTCGGACTATTATCTCTTCCCAATCCTCAAAAGATGGCTCATCAATAAAAAATTCAGCTCACGCGAGGAAATCATCGACGTCACGAAGGAGTATTTTGCAGACCTTCCGGAAAATTACTTTTCGACGGGATCAAGGAGTTGGAAAATCGCTGGAATAAGAGGGGACCATATTGAATAAAATAAAAAAAAAAAAACATTTTAAAAAATTTTTGTTTTCATTCCCAAGGAATGAATCCTGCTACAGAGGAGCAGTTGGTTGTATGGATGGGACAATATTACCGGTCACAGAATTGACACATGCACACATGTTGCACATCATTTATATATTATTGGGTGGAAATGTGGTCTAAATTCGAAAGAAGTCTGAAACAAATATACACTTGTTACAGCAGCAATTTTTCTACATCTCAAAACTGCAGAAAATTTGAGATCTCGAGGAATAAATTTCAGAAAACATGCAAATTACCAAAAGTAATCTAAGTAATCTAAATAATTTAACAGCAACATAGTGGATAGAAGAATCAAGGATGGGTTTATGAGTTAGTGGTGTATTAGAGGCTTTTGTGGTGAAACGGAAGATTTTTTTTAAAAAAGAACTTAACACTCAAGAGGGTGTGACTACTCCTAAAGTCCCTGAGCACGTGTTATGTTTTTAGGAAAATGGGACAAAGAGAGAAAACAAAATTTTTGGGTTTAACGGTTATTTCGCTCCATGGGTGGCATCCAACATTTAATGTACGGGACGAAATTACGAGACAAGGCAACCACGCATCTTATGTGATTTTAGTTGACTGAAAAAAAAAAAAAAAGAATGTCTTTCGGGCGCGGTTGGGGTTGAACTCCGAAACGTCCGATTTGGATGCCAATACACTACCGTATCCACCCATAATGGTTATCACAATGCCTTGACAAAAGCTTAATTAAAATATGTGTGAGTTTAGCCAGTCTTTGAGTCATCCAGCATGTAACTAAGTTCACTTAATGCTGTTGCATATTACGTTGGTTGATTTTCATGGACCTCGAACTTGGTCGGTGAATTGCAGTCCTTCAAGTGATAAACGCAGAGTTATGTCTGAGCTCGAAGACTACGCTTTGCCCAAATGCAAACCTATAGAGCATCTATTGCCAATCTGATATGTGCTGATTAGTGTTATCCAGCTGGGGTTAAAGTCGATTGGTATTTTCTTCGAACTACTTATCGGGTCATAGCTTTTTTAGAAGCCACTTTGTTTTGCACTGTTTTGAGCATGCATACACTCTGTTATGTTTCTTGAACACACATATTTATCATTAGATGATGGAATCCTTTTCATAGGATGTGTGGTATGACTCGATTGCTTTACCTGCCATATTCATGATTTTATGATTTCATATAATATCTCTCATTCAATCGCTCTGCAAAGGTCCTGAGTACTTCATTTGTCCTAACCAGTTCAGTATCTCTTCTTGGTCGTGATTTAATATTTTATTTTATTATTTTAAACGCTGCTGCAAGCTTAAGCAGTAAGTCCAGTAACACACCGATATTGCCTTCAATAGAACAGTTTAATATTTTGCTCCCAGACCTCCAATAGATCTTTTTAACAACTTTCGTCCATATATACTCTGGTGATTATGGTCATTATGTTTTATTATAACTTTTGCAAGTTCTCTAAATTGCCTACCTTATATCGGCGAGGTAACAATGGATAATATTGGCACTGATTTTGGCACGTCAACCTTCAATAATTTGTTTGCCTCTTAATCTAGTCCCATCCTCAATCAAAAAAATTACATATTCCTCCTTGTATCCTGGAATGAGATTCCCCTAGTGATCATTCCCCAAGGTGTATGTGTACATTAGAAATGGTTTATGAAGTCATTCCAATTCGATTTTATTGTCAACCTTGGAGCTGAATCCGTAACAAGCATTTCCACTTTAATCACGGTCTTGTGGGGAGAACCTAAGACTATAGCATTAGCTTTGTTCCAGGTCCCAAAGCGCCAGCCAAGGCATCATTATTTTAACAGCGCGCCACTCACATTATCTCAAAACTTATCCTCAAAATTTATGCGAATTACATTTAAATAACGAACTTCACCTTGCGGGTTTTCATCTGTATGTTTGTGTGATACCTGTATGAGTTTGTCTGCTGTTAAATAGGTGAATCAAGGCAGGGCTCACATGAGCATAAACGATTTTCTCATTTATTTCTACAGTTGAAGGTTTGATTTACATACAGACTTGTACGAGTACATATATTTTAAAAAGACGGATTTTTCCTCCATGCCGGATTGCAAGACGAACTGCTTTGGAATACTTAAATCCTTGAGTAGGACCCAAACCTTGTGCTTATTTGTAGTATCATTGCCTGTTAGGGGGGACCCTACCCTACTCCAGCGCTCCATGAAAGTAAGAGTAGTTGAAGAAAAGTTTTACGAGTAGTAGTCATCTAAGAAGGAGGTGTACATAATCAAATCAAATTGAAATTCCAGCATTATCATGCTTCCAAAGATAAACAAAAGGAGAACTTTCCAACAAGCAAAAGAAAACGAAAAATTACTCAGCGAAAAAATCTGAAAGAAAGGCTGACAAAAAAAAAAAGAACAAAGAATTGGATCCAGATTTTCAAATTGTTTTACCAGTTTAGTTAGGAGGATTTGTAGACTAGTACTCGTATTTCTATGCGAAAAATGATAGGATTGACTGAATTTCCTTAAAATTCCTTTCATTCTTCAGTGGGCATACATACAAAACAAGCAGAATGAAGAAAAAGAAGAAGTAAAAAAGACTCAAAGACCCGCATCAACATTTTGTTGCGAAAGTAAACATCGTTTGTGTTGGAAGGAGCAAATCTGCAACGAAGTTACTTTTGCCCTGAAGAACGATGAATTATGGGGGTGCGTGCGATTCGATAATAATTTTTTATTTTTTTATTTTTATTTTTTATTTTTTGCTTTTGATGAATTTACACGCCGGAATGCGGTACAAGTGAATTTTGTTGTTCAGCACAAAGTTTTGGCTCTTTTTTGTGTTGATATATACTTCAGGAACGTAAACTTTGAAAACTTTTGGAATGTACTTGAAGATACATATTTATTTCTTGTATCCACGTCTTTCTATGAAGAACAAGATAACTGAGAAAACTTAATAAATAACCAAATTGGTTTTTAATAATACTTGTGGTGTTGAAGATTATTAAAGAAATAAAGAACACAACTAATTCACTTTGGTTCAGTAACTGGAAATGCCCCAGTCGTTAATGCTAAAAAGAAGGGTACTGCTAGGAGGGCGGATATAAATTAGACACACGCGAATGTCATTAGGTCTAATCTATGTTACATGGACAACATACATTTGAGGTGTATAACACGTTTTAAATGATTCACTACCTGTTGCTGTAATACTACAGATCAATCTGGTGTTAGCAAATGTAATTACTTATAGAGCGTGTACAGCGGAAAATTAATCATTTATCACCTTAATGACGACCGTTTCTTTCAAGGCATTCTCGCCGCCAGACTTTTATATTCGTAAATATGCGAGAGCATTTTATAGGTGCTATGGAACATTTGTCGTTATGGGGACAGAAACTCTTCGATCATTTGGCAGTGACTTAGTTTAAAAAAAAAAAAAAAAAAACAAAGGTCATCTATACTTCGGACAAGGATCGCACACCACACTCTGAACAGCATTTCGTAGGCTCTTGAAACATCGTGAACTGTATGTTTTGTACTTGCATACGTTCTTGCAAAAGATATTCACTTTCGTTACGTCTATGCACGATTTACATTTTGTATGGCATATTAAATAATTTCCTCACAAACTGAGCAACATCTTCTGGTGCCGTTGCTAACGAAAATTAAATTGGGTTCCAGTGGTTCACTATTCTGAAAATATAGTATTACTAAACCGTCTAAAAGTCTAAGTCGGACAGAGACTATCTGGAGACAATTTTTAAAAATAATAATCCAAATTGGACGGATTAATTCTTGAATACTGTAATAATAGAGATTGAAGGAAAAAGCTAGCTGCTTACCAAACCTATACTGAGTTAAACGATCAAGGAGCCGATCTGGCTTCAAAGAACATGCAGAAACATCCAGACTATCGACGGACTTAAAAATACATTCAAAAAGAGCCAGATAAAATATTTTGAACGTTTTTGAAATAAAGTTGAGATAAAACCTTGAAACAAGTTGGTAAATAATGGGCAGCTATAATGGGCAGCTACTCTGACGTATACATTTCACTATAAATACGCCAGAGCAACGATTGCAAATTATACAAAGTTTACCTTAAAAATCTTGATTTAGTTGGCGACCCTTAATGCGTTCAGCATACTCATCATTCAGAACAAGCATTCGTACATGGGCACATGGCCCACAGAAGTTGCAAATGTGGAGTATAATTTTGAGAAAAACTACATCGCATCGTTCAGAGCAAATGGAGCTGTGTCAATCCATTTTATCGGAAATGTTGCGAAAGATCTTAATTAACTGCTTACAAGTTCCAGCTCTAGCAAGAATTGAAATCACTTGACCATCGTTTGTGTTGTAGTCAATGGGCCGAAAATATGATTGCTTTTTATCATCCTATCCACCACACAATTCTGTTCACGGTGAGGCTCATTTTTGATGAATTTACACGTCAATAAGCTAAATTGCTTCATTTGAAGGGAAGTGTATTAAAAAGCCATTTTTGAGACGTCATTACATCCAAAAGAAGTCACTGTTTAGTGTGAAATATGGTTGGGTCCTGTGAAAATATAATAATCACTGAGTGGTGTCAACTTAGCGACATCCAGTGTTGTAATTGTTTCTACATGTCAATTGTGCTTATTTTACCTCCAAATGGTAACCATTGGGTACTAATTGATGTCCATCTGGATTCGACTTGCTAAAATTATAAGCGCGAGTGCTGACCAACAGACTAAAACAGTAGCACTGTAAACGGGACAGCGGATGAATTCACCAGATGGAATCACGTGTAGCTCAGGCCGGTTAGAATTTCCGAGACTAAGTCAGGATCTTGGAAAAGATCTGGTGGCGGATGAACCATAAAGGGACCAACGGCGGCGTTCACATGACCGAACAGCTTCGGTTGAACCGACGACACGTCTAAGGGGTATTACTATATATTGGAACTGGCCCTTTGGGTGAGTCTTGTGCCATATCTGCCCTGTCATGGAAAAAAATATGAACAAAAAGAGGATGAACAATTTCGAAATTAACTACGGCGATTGTTTCCGAAGGCAAAAAGCAGGGTTTATTTGGATGCGGATTCGTTGTTTGAGGCAGCCTTAGCCAAAATTAGCCTTATATGTCCCGCACTCCCACAGAGGACAAAGACGACAGAGCTTCTTCGACCTCTCGGACAAGACTTGCGACCAGTGCTCTATATATGAGATTTAAATAGTCCTTGGCAAATTTAATGCAAAGCTAGGAAAAGAGGACATATTTGATAGTACTGTCGGAAGGTATGGCTTGCACTGGAACCATATTGTAAGCAAGGTAAGGTTGCGGATATTCCAAATATGGCAAAGTTAAGTTAATATTGTGAGAAAGTTCGACGTTGGAAGGCTTAATCTCTTAAGAGATTAAAAGATTACGTCGCCAGCATCAAGTATTGAAGACCAGAGGCAACATTGATAAAAAACCGTCAGAGATCCTGCTTCTTATGTGCTGGGTTTCACTCGATCACTGCAACGATACCCCTGATTTGACGGCGAGTGTCGGCACGCACATGCAGCTAAGCAAGATGCATACAAAGGACGATAACTGCTCACGACAACTACGAGTAGATAAGGAGATAAACTGTTTTTACAGGAGGAAAAAAATTAGAAACATGAGAAACCCGCGGTCAAGAAAATTAAAAAATGCTACTCCAAGAATAAGATTCAGAAGTTTTACCAAATAGTACAACAAACACAGATACAAACCCCGAATCGAAGCCTGTAGAGTCGAATAAAGGAACATCTTGATAGAGTCGCAGTCGATGCTAAGGATTTGTAAAAAGTATTTCTGTAGACTGTAATATGGCGATGACGAACGAAATACCGCTTTCAGGCGGAATGAGCCTTCCAACCTGAATGGTGTAAATCAACAATTCTGTCCACCTGACCTGGATGAAGTGAAGATAGCTATATCTGATCTTAAGCCCAACAATAGTGCTGGAGCGGGCGGCCTGACTATCGAGCTATTCAAAGCGGCAGGCGATGACCTGGTGCGGAGTAAACAACAGCTCATCTATCAAATATGGTCGGACGAAAGTATGCCTGATGAATTGCATTGTTTATTCGATCCTCAAATAGTAAAAGGAGACACTCTGAACTGCGCCATCAGTCTTCTTAACATCGCTTACAAGATCCTATCGATCGTATTGTGTGAACGCCTGAGAAGGAAGCGGCGAAGATCAGTTTAACGGTCAACGAAGGTAAAATCAAGTATATCCTGTGAACCAGAAAAGACACGCAACAGTAGTCAAGGACTTTGTCAACTTCTGATCCGCTATCAATTCAAATAACGGCACCAGTACTTAAATCAAATGAAGAATAAGAATTGTATAACAAAGCAATAAAAGTGACCCTACTCTTGGCTGCTTTGAGATGAAAATTCTTCGGCTGATTTTCGGTTCCGTCTGCATACACGGTGAGTGAAGGATAAGCGTCATGGACTTAGCCAAAAGAGTGAAGATCAAACCACTTAAATTGCTGGGACAGCTAAAGCGGATGAATATTAATTCGAATTCTCCCCATGAGGATAATACCTCAGCTAACTTGCATGCGAAACTAAAGACAGCAAGCTAAAAATTGCTTAGGTCCAACTCGGATTATAGCGCCACCTACAGAAAGTAAGCCAGAATCGTTGGTCCGAATTTCTTCAAAAAGGATACCGGGAGGATTAATGCAATCAATGAAGAACGCTACCGATACATTATTTCTAAATGTAAAAGAGCTGTGGCTCTTAGGCTTGGCAACCTAGTGTATCTTCATAAATCCAAATTCCTAATTCCAACTCGTAGCTTTACAGCGGGCCTTTCCATGCAGTATGGTATTTTATATTTTTACTCCTTTTTACATAAAGGTTTGAACGATAAGAATTTTTGTAATTACTGACTGCGATTCATACAAAAATATCTCAAACTATTGTTTTTTTAAAAAAAGAACTGAGCAAGGCAAAGCGACAATCCTGGAGATCACAAAGACACAGAAACTTCTAAGGCATCGACGCTTAAAAAATATCCTCTCTTAAATCTTGTAGTGCCTGGTTGTTTGAAGAAAACCGGTGGCTTATGGATAATCTAAAATGATAAATCACTCAACCTGGACACTCACTTTCCAGGTAGCTCCCTATTTGCGGACAGTAGCAACCCAAACAGGACTACTGCAACCGTGACCGAAATTCATGGTCTGATTACAAAAGTCAAGCTGGTTTGGCGCTGCATAGCTCCAAACCATAAAAGTCTGCTGGTCCTGCTGACCTACAAATTCCCTCAGATATTACACTGCCTACGAAAGAGTATACCATGAAAAGCTGTGTAGAATTGATCCACATTCCACTATAATGGTGAGAAGCCAAAGTAGTTTTCATGCCGAAAGCCGGAAAATGCTCTCATGTTTTCCCAAAGGACCGCAGACCTATAAGTCTAACAAATTTCCTTTTGAAAACCCTAAACTGATTGATTGATATCGATGTACGGGCTGAAATTTATCTACGACTTTTGCCAACACCTCAACATGCTTACTCTAAAAGAGAGTCGGTGAAACGGCTCTGCATTCGCTGACAATCCACATCGAACGATCCCTACAATATAGACTACACAATGATCGATTTCCTGGGCATAGAAATCACGATTGCGCTGTCAAATCTGTTGATAAACGACGGGGGAGGGGATTTTGCTTAAAGATGCAGGTCGGTTGCCGTTCTCCCCTTCTCATGGAACTTAGTGACATATGTGCTGAGACCGGGTGGTAGCAGGTTGATTGCCTATGCGGATGACGTCACTACTCGTATAGCCTTCTCAGGTAAACATCTTAATACCATCAAACAAAATTCTTAACAGATTAATCCGTTGAGCTGTGGATTGGGGGTAAACCCCCATAAAACTGATCTTGTCCTCATTTCCAGAAAATATAAAATTCCTTTTAAAGAACCCCCTTCAATAAACGGTATCTGTCTGGATCTCATTTTTGACAGAAAACTTATCTATAAACTTAACATTCAAGAAAGAGTCAAGAAAATTACAGGAAAAAATTGGGACCTTCAGCCCTGCGTAACCCATTAACTATACATCTCGGTCATAAGACCGATACTCAACTTTGGGGTTTTTGTCTGGTGGACGGCCTAAGACATTGCAGTTAACTGCAAAAACCTAAGCCGAATCCAAAGAACAACATGTCCTTGCATAAGCGGAGCTCTACGCTCCACTCTGTTTCACTTGAAACCCCTCAACACCTTCAGCGAGCAAGTAGCAGTGACTGCATCTATTCGCCTTAAAGTGATTACACAGTGGACAAATAATTTATTTGGCCACGCTAATATTCTTAATATATTAGGAATCCACTAAGAGAACATCGATTACATCATAGCTAAACTTCGGTTTGACAAAGTCTTTTATGCGAGCTTTCCCTCGAGACCCTTCTGGGAGGAAGACGCTTTCATGGAGGACAAGTTCATCCGCTTTTACACATCTTTCAACCACTCCTGCTAAATCAATGTAGCGTATTCCTGGCCTGGCTAAAGAAAGCAAAGAATATGCGCAAGTCCGTGGACTCAGTCTCATTAAATTCTAAAAATTAATCGGTCTTGAATGCTGATTATCTCTTACGGAGATGGGAGAGCACACACCTTTGTTGAGTGCCGGGCCACAGAGACATTCCATGAAATTGTAAGGCCGACGAATTCGCCAAAATTGGAACCACTCTACCTATTCTAAAGCAAAAGAGTGGCATAGGTATACCAATCGTCGCGTACACGTCAATATTAAAGCTGAATGCTAATAAAATAAAATACCTTAGATGGACTGCTGAACCTAGGGACCAAACAGATGTTACAAATGCTGAATATGAATTGCTCTTAGAGTCTGATACTTTTAAATAGGAAACATCTCAACGCCATCATAGGATACCTATCACTTGATACTATCTTACAGGTAAGCATGGAAGGAGGCTTGGCGCCTCTACAAACGATTTCCTTAGAAAAAAAACCTCCACCTTCTTTGGACATATCTAGCTCTCTCCCATAGGAGCTTTCCTATAATGACTTAAACGATCTAAAGAATATAGACGTTAACAGTCTCCTACGTCTCCTAAATTATTTCCATGAATAAGAGGATTATAGATCCACGTGGCATCACAAAGGGCCTATAGACCTAAATGGCTTGGTCTTTCCAACCTACCTACCTCAGTCTCGGCGTTCACCACGGATCTGTCATTGGACCCATAATTTTATTTACCTTACCTATTAATTCCCTTATTGGTATACCATTTCTGGGCTGATCTTGGTATTCCACGTTGTTCAGAAAGTATACTGAACCTAAAACGTGGTTTAATTTGCTAAGATTATGGTTTGTGAAGCACAAATTGTTAGAAAGTAAGAAAGCATAATTTATGCTCTTCAGAATTAAACCAAAGTAGTCTCCGAATAAGGAAGTTACATTGTTACAGTGTTCCATTCTCTGTCCAGATATTTATTTTGATGTCAATAGTGTATGTAGTTTTAGGTAAAATGTTAACGGATTTAAGTATCTAGGCGTCGGAATCGATAGAATTCCGATACACACATTTCTGATTGAAACCAATTTCCTTTGACCACTATGGACTGCTTTTATCGACTGAGAAAATATATATTTCACCCAAATCTGGAGCTTGGAATGCCTTGTTACTTGTCAAATGTGGAAAAAAAAAATAAAAGGACCTTAGAACTGTTTCAGCAACATACTGTGTTTTTGTTTTTCTTTAAAGAACGACAAGTTCCCTACACTGATGTGGACGAGCTATATAGAGCCGTTTCAATCTTATGCAAGATAACCAAAAAAAAACGCTCGCTACTTCATGGGGATAAAATTTCGACAAGGTAAAGCAGGCCAATAGTAGAGGTATCAAGAGTCTGCACACTGTAATGATATTTATATCATGACGATAGCATTAGGTGAAGACTTCGCTTCAGTTTGAGTTCAGTCATAGCTGTCAGCAAATGTGGTCTGGTATACGATATGCTGTGCTTATTACCTATACTACACCCTGCCTGACTCGAACTGCAACCAACTTCAGACTGTTATAATTTCCAAACTGTTCATGACAGTAAGCTCAAATTTTGACACATGACAGATAATTTTATTATTTACAAGCCTTTCAAACAATTTGCGTCTCAGTTGTGTTGAACATTTTTTATCCGCGATTGAATTCAAACGTGATGGTGTGATTGCTTTATATTTGGTTGGAAAACCACAAGTAGATATCGTTAGAGCCCTCCAGCACCTCAACGTGAATAATCATTTGTGTCTCGAACCATAGCTCGTTACTGTGATACTGGCAGCGTTGCAAAACACCATGGAGGTGGTCATAAAAAAGCGGCAACATCGGCAGAAATTTTACGGAAAGTAAAGGCTCGAATTGAGCGAAATTCGCGTTGAAGTAAAGAAAAATGGCTCGTGAGCTCAACATATCGTTGGAACGGATGCAACACATACTGAAAAATGAGCTTGGGCTCAAGCCGTTGAAGTTCCAAAAAAAACACGATCTTACACTGCAACAGAAAAAAGTTAGATTCGAAAGAGCGAAGGAGTTGCTACGCTTGCACAAAAGTGGTGAGTTGCCGAATTTGGTTTTTCCCGATGAGTCGCCATTTGTTATCGATATTTACTTGCCTGAGAGGTCCTTCGAAGATTAACACCTTCTGAGGGCCACCAGAAAGCAGGCAGCACCGATGGTGATGGTTTGGGACGCCATAACCGCCGATGGACGCTCTCCGCTCCTATTTTTGGACCGTGGCATCAAAATTAATGCGATCGTATATCATGAAACTGTCTTAGAGGCAGTATCGGAGCCTTGGGCAAACAATCATTTCAGTCGGAGACCGTGGACATTTCAACAAAACTCGGCACCGTCTCACAAAGCGAGCGTCAACCAAGATTGGTTAAAAAACAATGTTCCAGACTTCATTTCATCGACACAATGGATTGCAAGTTCTCCGGATGCAAGTCCGTTGGATTTCTCTGTCTGTTGTATTTTGAAGGCGAAGGTTAGCACTAAAAAATACCAAAGTCTGAACCACCTCAATCAAGCACTTCGGCGGGAATGGGCCAAAGTACCGCGGAGCCACTTGCGTGCAGCTTGTGATGCTTTCTTCGGCTTTCTTCAAGGCCATTATTCGCGCCAAAGGTAGACATATTGAAAACTACACAATTTGAAAATTGATGCATTTTCCAACGCCTTTTGCATTGACACAATAAAATTTATCAAAAAATAAAAAAAAAAAATACAGCATTTTAAAAAGCAGTTCGAGTCAGTCACCCTGTACCGACAATGTGGTCGTTCATTACAAGGTTTGATTTATAATGTAAAATAAAATACATAAATTTGAAAACAAACTTAAAATTTTTATTATTTACTTAAAGAAAAATTTATGGCATTTATTTTTTAAAAATAATATTATGTCAGTAATAGTCACGACTACGTCTGAAGTGGTCTATTCGAAAGGTTCAATTTTGGGCGACTCGTTTGAACATAGCGACGGATAACACGAGTAATGTTGGCTTTCAATGCGTCAATCGTAACTGGCTTATTCCTGAAGACCTGTGACTTTACATTTCCCCAGAGAAAATAGTCCAAAGGTGTGATATTGCACGATCTAGGCGGGCAATTTACCGTAGCAATACGTGAAATTAAGTGCTCACCGAAATGATTTCACGCGCTGTATAGCTCGTAGCGCCGTTTTGTTGAAACCAGAGCTCAACGAGACAATGTGCTGTAATTTAAGGAAGCACATATGGTAGTCCGTTAACGTGGCGCGATAACGGTTACTATTGACGGTATCATTCTGGCTTACCTCATTTTTGAAAAAATATGGACCAATGATTCCGCCAGCCAATAAACCATACCATACCGTTGTCTATAACGGATGTTATGGTAGCTCTTAGTATTCCTCGGGTTGTTCATCAGCTCAAATACGGCAATTTTTTTTATTAATGTATCCATTGAGCCAGAAATAGGCTTCATCACTGAACAAAGTTTCACGATAAAACACCGGATTTTCATTGAGTTTTTCCAGAGCCCATTCACTGAAAATATGACGCAAATTCAAGTCTGGCTTCAATTCTTGCACAAGTTGAATTTTGTACGCTTTTAGGCCAAGATCCTCACGTAAAATACGCCAAGTTGTCGAATACGCCAAGCCAAGCTGCTGAGAACGAAGACGAATCGATTCGTCACGGTCTTCGCGTACACTATCAGCTACAGATGCTATAGTCTCTTCATTACTTGCTGGATGTGGTCTAACCGGTCGAGTATCATCCATTTATGTAAACTGGGACTCAAATTTGAGAATGGTATTGGCAATAGTGTATTGTGTTGTCTTTCCATGATGACTTGCCAAACGATATTGAACAGAAATGAAAAAAAACAGTTTGATAGGAGTCACGCGTGATCTGTCAAAAAAGTCTATTAAAAATCAAACCTCACCATAACCTTATATAAATTCTCCGAAGAGGTTATAGGTCATCCTTTCCTTATACACTGACGAGATGTTGTGAAATTTCAGCTCGATACGAGGCTCCCTTATAGCTTATGGCCGCTCCATTTTATCACTTCGGACTTCCTTTATGATTATGTTGTCTGCGTTGAATGTGGTCTATTAATTGTCCTTAAGTTTCTAAACTAAAAGAATGAGACACAAATTAATCCTGGTACTGCTGACTATACTTTAAAAAATTTCTTTTGACTTTTATCAGTCTTGAATGGCATTTGTCCTGTACTTTTCCACTTTTAAGAGCTCCAATCCGTTTATTCGATTTATTTTGGGCAAATCTTTTGAGCCGTGATGTACGTCATTCCTCATATAGCATAGCAAGTAGAACGTAATTCCAAATGCGAATTTCTAGTTGAACGAAAGTAGAAATACTAGTTTTAGCCTAAAGGAGGATTTCAGCTTTAAAAGGTATTTCACGGACTTAAATCCAAGGTAAAGATTTACCTACATATGCATGAAACCGGAAAACATGACATGACTTTCCATTATCCTCCTGACATTGCATTTGTGTTTTCTAGGCAATTCGCTGTGAGATCCATCCTGTGCACATCTTCTCTAGTAAAGCCTTTGCCCATGCCGTTGCTCTTGTCGTTGGCGTTGCTATTGCTGTTGCCACAATTGTCGTAAAAGCCTTAGATGTATCTTCTACATCGTACCTCTTGCTAATGCACTCCAATGTGTTGTTGGCGATTTGAGTTTGAAAAAGCCAAAATGCATTAAACGTGTTTGCAATGCTTTGAGATCTAAGATAAAACCTCTAGGTGCATGTGTAGTCCCAAATGCGGCACACAGTTTGTTCTTGGAACCATCATCCTTTGTGCTAACACCAGCCAGATAGCAAATAGTACAAGAAACGAGGTGATAGGTCATTGATGCACTTAATGCCAAAGCGCATCGAGGTTGCTGCCAACAAATAAGTGAATGATCTATGTTGGTGCATAAAAAGGAAATTAAAATTAAAAACGACTCTTGGTAGGTTATGGCTATTTGGATGAAAAATGCAACATTGACAAGGCATGGAGTAGTGAACTTGACATGCTATACAAACGACTGTTGCCTGCCTTTGATTTTAGACCAGTAATAAATAAATAAAACTTAATCTGTCATGAAGTGTCTTGCACGCAGATATGGCTCCTTATTAGGTCCCAATACTATTTGCATAACGTCGGCAACTGACTGAATAACAATAATAATTGAGTGCCTTGTGACACTGTTATTTCTAAACGTCTATCGTAAGGTGCTGCAAATTATACTTCTTTTTTCAAATAGTTAGAAAGAATCTGTGCTTATTAAAAATTATGATCTTTAGAAAAAATTGCTAGAAACTTGGAACAAGTCGCACGGAGGCCACTTTAGCAGGTGGGCTGTTTGTAGAGCCATTGCCTCTGAAACTATCTTAGCTTTGATACACAAAGTTTTATAATTTCATCGGTGCAGCACTTCGGAAGTTCTTAGTCCTGACTAGATCACCACTGATTATTTAAAACAATTTCAAAGTGGTTAATACTTTCACTCAAAACGCTATCTGCGAAATCGCTAGGTGCTGTCTAATGCACCCTACTTACAAAGTAAACCTTTTCTGCCACGTCTGTTTCTGTCCAATATTTTTGTCAATCGAGATACACATATTTCTTCAATCGACTTCAGGATAAGGGTCTGGACAATGTGTTAATTAACAATTTGGTAATTAACTAAGCCGCTAAAGGATGTGGTGATGTTTATTAGTATGTTACCCGTATGGCAGTAAGTGAACTTACTCCAAAACTGCACAGACAGGGACAAATTAGATACGAAAATTGTTCAAAGCTACCACACCATATATGGTATGTATGTATGTATGATGTATGTAATGTAAAGGTGGATACTTTCTCTTATAGTTATGGTTTGCGCAATTTGGATGATTTTTCGAGTGAAATATTCAGACCCTTAACAGAACAAGTTCAGTCTAGCATTAAGGAAAGGCCCTTGACTGCTATCATGCAGATATCACAGCCATTCGGGAAGAGCGAAGGATTGGGATGACCATAAAGAGGGTGAACAGCTGTGAAATCTACAATAGTGATCGCGGTTTTTGATTTGTCATACGCAGCAGTCTCAAGCAAGAAATCTGGAGCTTCCATTACGTAAGTGAGCGTCTTATGATCATCCGCATCAAGGCTTAATTTGCTAACATAAGCCTATTATACACCCACGTCCCTACGGGAGATAAGGGCGATGCCATCAAAGAGCAAGACATCAGGGTAGGAAAGGAAACCATCTTTGGTATTAAAGTTGATATGCATAGCCTCCATGTTTGGCAACAGACTTAGACTTATTGACATTGCAAGGGGACGAGATATAACCATAACAAGCACAAGGCTTCCTCATCTCCTCTTCCTCATCAAGGAGACATAGTGGCCTCCAGATCGTGAAACGATTAATTAAATTGATCATTCTGAAATAGACGTGAGATAGGTGTCTAGTAGTCTGAACGTCCGAAACTTTCGGGCAGCCAGCCAATACTGACTTGAATCACTGGAATTTTCTACTAAGACACGAATGCGGATCTGCCAATTGCCACAACAAAGAAGAGCTACTGTAAGAATCGCAAAAGACCGCCAGAATCGTATTTCGATATCAACAATCTCCATGCCGACAGCATCAAGTACCATAGATCATTGCCAACAAAGCCAACTACCATTACAAGATCATAACCAATAAATCACTTGTTTGATGAAGAGTGCAGACAATCACATACAGCTAAACAAGAACTCCTCAATTATGCCGTCAAGCAGAATAGACCATTCAACTTAAGCAATGATAGCCAAAATTTCCGTCTACTTGACAAAATGAAGTTTATGATAGCAATGTCGAAGCCTTAATCCAACAAATCTGCTGAAGCTAACAGCTTGCCCGTCGAGACTTTCATAGTTGCTGAAAATGATTTTGTGAAGAGCATACATCAAATCACTTTCCAGATCGAAATACGAGTAATGCTTGCTTGAAGAATGGAATATGAGCATCGTTTGCTTAATCTACAAGAAAAAAACTCCCTAAACTGTGCCAGCTGTAGAGGCATACTCGTAAGTGTCCTCAACATCACAAACAAGGTGATCTGCAATATTGTGCTAACGTTTGAAACCCGTCGTCAACAACCTGATTGGTTTCAAACCGGAAAAGGTGCCTATCGACCAAATCTTCACCATCCGACAGATTCTGGTGAAAATTTAAGAAGTCTGAATATACCCACCATCTTTTATTGATTTTAATGCCGCATGTGGCGTCTCGTATGTATACAGACGAGCTCTATAGGGTTTTCTAATAACGACTTGACAACTTTTTTTTTAAATAAAAGGCAAACCATTTGAGATATTTCAAAAACTTAATTCTTGGCTTGAAGTACAATCAAAACATTTATGAATGGAACTCAACTTCGTTCATATGGCCACCGCGGGCACGTTTGCAGCTGTCGATTCGTTGGACCCAAATTTCAACGACTCGACCACACATTTCGGTCAGAACGGCCGCTATTTCGCGTTCAATGTTGGCTCTGAGCTCTACCAACGTCGTCGGCGTGTTGGCATAAGCCAATGACTTAACGTAACCCCACAGAAACTAGTCAAGCGGCGTTAAATCGCGCGAACGAGGCGGCCAATCGACTGGCCCATGTCTTGAGATAACACGCTCACCATACTTACTCTTCAATAAATCGATTGTAGCGTGTGCTGTGTGGCTTGTGGCACCATCCTGTTGAAACCACATGTCGTCCAAGTCCATATCTTCCAATTCGGGCCAAAAATAATCGGTGATCGTGGCGCGATAACGCTGACCATTCACAGTAACGTGACGATCGTTATCGTTGACGAAAAAATATGGCCCAATAACGCCGCCGGCATGCAAACCGCACTAAACAGTTATTTTTTGTGGATGAAGTGGTGATTAATGAAGCACATGTGGGTTTTCACCCAACCAATAACGCATATTTTGCTTGTTGATGAACCCATTGAGCCCAAAATGAGCATCGTCACTGAAGATGATTTTGCGACCCCCAATATCTGTAGAAAATTTTTATAATTTGCAGACGTTGCTCGTTAGTGTACTTTACTATGATGAAAATGTTGAGTTTGATGATTAGTGAAAGAGTGCGTTCACAAATTAAACTCAAAGTTGTCAAGTCTCTATTTTATATGGTTTTCCAAAACCAAATCTGTCTGTGCAGAATGACGATGGAGAACGCTCGCTGGTTCTTTAATTAACGACTTAACCGAGACCTTCGATGTCTAAGAAGGTTTAAGACAAGGTCACGCGCTGTCATGTGACTTCTTTAACATCACACCTGAAAAAAATTGTATGGAACTTACAAGCGAACACTGGAGGATTCATTTTTCAAGAGCACGTGTAGACACCCAGATGTGTCACCGGAGCGGTCATTAGTATTGAAACGAAAGCTACCAAAATTGGTTTAGCGGTGAGAGAAATACCAATTATATGCTGTCAACAAGAAGGGAAACACAATATCAACGAATTGGACAAAACCTCATCAATCAACAGCTATAATTTCGAGTTAGTTAGGGACTGTGTCTACCTTGATTCTGCTATAAATGCTGATAACAACACTTCAGCAGAAATACATTGAAGAAACAGTTTTGTTAATCATTGTTTCTTTGGGCTAAGTAGGCAATAGAGTAGTATGGCCCTATCGCAAACAACGGAAGAGACTGTATAAGACATTGATCATTCCATTCCTACAATACTTTACGGCGCTGGATCATAGACTCTGGCAGGCAGTTGAAAAGAAATATTCGAAAAATTATTATTCGACTGTGAGCTTAATTTCCGTTCGCATATCGATAAGATGATCCTTAAAGCCAACTAATCACTTGGCTTTATTAAACGGTGGTCCAAGGAATTTTGCAACCCGTATGTAACCAGATCTTTCTATATTACTTTTGTTCGCCCCCTGCTTAAGTATGTTAGTCAAGCTTGGTCCCCCTTTCATTTAGTTCATGTTTCCCGAATCGAGGGTATTCAACGTTGATTCTTCCGATTTGCTCTTCGTGGTCTGCAGTGGAACGACTCTTTAATCTTACCTCCCTATTAGGACCGCCTCAAACTTCTAAATATGAATTCGTTAGAAGAACGATGGAATACTGCTGACATTCTAATGCTCCGAAATGTTAACACAAACCTCTCCCGTTTTGATTTCCACCTGAGCACTCCTCGTCTCAAACAAGATCTCCTCCATTACTTCCTTGGTCCCTAGCTCTAAAGTCCTTCTGTTAGTTTTAAAGTTAGATTAAGCTTGTATTAAGCCCCCACCAAAGTTTAAAATTAAATTGAATTTGAAGGTCGGGCAAATGATGCTGAGATTCCATTCACCGAACATACTTTCATCCAACCGACCAGGTTTATGGTAGCTGCTTTAACTATTTCAGCAGATAGTCTGTCTGCTTTTATAGCTTTATTGGTCTTAAGTTTAGATATTGGTATCTAGACCTCTTATTACTCAGATAGACAAAGTTACTGTGAATCGTCATCCATGTAATGTTGGTTGTTTTATCAGTTAAACAAGCTGCAGCAGTAATCCTTGTAAATGTTCAACACAGGCTGTGACTCTATTATTACGCCCCAATCCGTATATATGAAAGCTTTTGTTCGGAATTTGTGTCGTGGGAAAGTTGTTTTCACTTTTTAGTAGACCTTTCGAATATTATTTTTCCATGAGAAACTTCCGTGGCCTTGATCGAAAGCTTCTCTGCTTATTTTCGAGAAGTCAATGTACCTTATGTTTCATTTATTTTATGAAGATCATAGTCAGCTCTCCTTTTCTTTAACAGGGCGCCTTTAAAGCTGATCACAGATCTTTATTGGCTGTAGCAGAATGGCGAGCAGAAAATGAGTTTGTACACTTTATCGGCATTCTTGAGAATGTTCACCGCAATATACCCTAAACCTGTCCAGAGGCATATATTCTGTACGATTTTAACATTAAGAACCCAAAAGAATCTTATCACGGGTATGCAAAAGCGCTGCTTCTAAGGGAATTTACCAATTGCTTGCTTGGAAGGTAGAAAAAAATGCTTTAATAATGCAAAAAAAAAAAAAAAAAAAGATTTAGTTGTTACAATAATTGCATGGACAAGCGTGGGCTTTTGCCGTCAGCCGAGAAAAGAGATTTTTGAAATACTTTAAAGCTTGGTTAATAATTTGTAGTCGGTATTTTAGAGCAGATTTTATAAATTTAAATAGTATAGTCCAGTTTTCCCCATTAAGACCGCAAAAGATCTTCTGTTTGAGCTCAGAGTTGGATGAAATGAAAAATGAAATGAAGATGAATAGAAGAATGTCTTTTCATGTCCGATGGTTGCACAGTATATATTCGTTACTTCCGACATCAGTTCTATGTGGCGCCCTTAGCTTTGAATGCAGTTGAGATTACCTCTAAACTGTTCCTATCATGAAAATAAAAAAGCAAACACATACAGCGGTGGTAATCCAGTTTCCAGGTAAAGCATGTAGTTTGACGTATTTACAGGCAGTCTAATCATTTTCTTTAGGAAGTATCGCAAGAGTTTTTCAACTTCCTCGAACTGCCAGATCCCCCAGAATCTTACACTTGTTGTGATTTTAGTTTTTCCCAAGATTTATTTCCAATTACAATTGATTGCCCCTTCTGATTCCTTTAACTTCTCTTAAAGGTGTTTTTAAAACTAAAGCTGAGGGGTAATCAGTACTCCAAGGTATTTGTATTCTTTGACTTTCTCCAGTTCCTCATTTTGCCACGTCCATTTTTCGTCAATTGATTTGTTGGTTTTAAGTTGTAAGTTCCAAATTTGGCAGTATTGTTGCAGCTTATTTATTATTATTTGTAGCATGTTTGGAGTTCCCGCGAGTATAACAATATCATCAGCATAAAGCAGAAGGCTTATACGTATTCCATCGAGTGATATTCCCCCTGGGAGATATTGAGAACAGAAGGGGGCACAGCAGACATCCTTGTTTCACTCCAGAATTCGACGGAAACGAATTTGATATTGTAAAACGTTTCTATCCCAGACCGCTGTGGTGTTATCTTGGTATATTGCTAGTTATACAAGCATTTTTGTCGAAACTCCCAGATTACTCAATTTAAAGAATAGAGCTCTTCTGCCAATACAATCGAAAGCCGCCTTAAAATTAACGAAGAAGACAAAATACGGGCGATGCTTATGAGTGACAAAATATTGTCGACTGTGGAATAATCTTTGCGGAAAATAGTTTGAAACTCGGTGAGTTAGTCATTTTCTCTTATCCAATTTGTAAGGCCTTCCAAGATAATTCCTGTAAAGATTTTGGCGATGGCATTACCTCTGTTGTTGGTTGGCTCATTTGGGTCTACTTTTTTTAAAGGGTGATGGCACCTCACCATACGCCTCATACGTCTCCGTAAGCTTCTGTAGGAAGGCATTAGATGCATTTTTAAAGAATTCGTAAGGAATACGGTCCTCTTCTCTAGCTTTATTTAAACTGCATCTATTTTTAACTCTTGTGACATCCTGGAATATTATGCTTCGGTCTAGCAAGTTGTCTTCAGGCTGAGGTAGTGCAAATTGCATCTAGTTTGGATTTTGCGGTGGATTCAGCAATTTTCCGAAGTATTCAGCTAAAGTGGGTGCTTCCACTTTGATGCTCTTTGTGAAAAGCGCACCGTTAAGTGTTTTTGCCATCTTCCAAAAGCACAAACTGCCTTTTATGTTTGCAAGCGCTGACGTGAGGTTCTGAATGTACAGTTTTTGGTTTTGCTCGCAGATGCTTTTAAACTTCCTATTTGCAATCTAGTACGTACATTTCGCATTATTGGAGCCCGTTCTTCTCAGGAGTCGTAGAAGGGCAAACGATTTTTTCCTGGCTTCCTCGCATTCCAGGGTTGCTTAACTTAATTCTTTGGATTGGATTGCAAGGGTGTAGCTGCGTTCGAGATACATGTCGTAAATATTTCTATGCCTTTTATGGATTGAAATTCATTTTTATTTATTCCATTAATTTCAGAGTTTAGATTCGCTTTGTATCATTCCATGTGTTTGTTAATCCAATGCAGTTTTGGAAGCAAGCAATTCTGTGAAGCGGGTGTTTTCTGCAGGTTCAACTCTACTTTGACAGATATTGCTAAATGATCTGAGTGGGTTGATTATTGAACGACAAAAGAAGTATTTTATTGAAATCAATAAAGCTCATCAAACAAGAGACGAGAAAAACACAAAACTTCAGTGGCATCAAAAGATTTAACGTTTTCAGTTGGAGTTTCTCTGATATAAAACCTTGAAAAAGTAATCATTTGAATCACAGCAGATAATCCGGAGATGTTTGCAATCACAACCGATGGAAAATAGCTCAAATTCTGGCTTATAGGGGGTGAATTATCGTAAGGTTTGATTTTCAATAGGTTTTTTTTGACAGATCACCCGTGACTCCTATTAAATTGCTTTGTCATTTTTGTTTAGTATCGTTTGGCATATCATGATGGAAAGATTCACACCACAACAGCGTCTCCAAATTGTTCAGATGTATTACGAAAATCAGCGTTCTGTGAGAAATGTTTTTTGTGCGATTTGAGGAACCTACGATTCGACCTACTGAAACCGCTATTGCCAATATCATTCGTAAATTTGAGTCCAAGTTTACATTAGTGGATGATACTCGACCGGTCAGATCACATCCAGCACGTAGTGAAGAGACTATAGTAGCTGTAGCAGAAAGTGTTCGCGAAGACCGTGACGAATTGATTCGTCGTCGTTCTCAGCAGCTTGGCTTGGCGTATTTTACGTGAAGATCTCGTCCTAAAAGCATAGAAAATTGAAGCCAGGCGACTTGAATTTGCGTCATATTTTCAGTGAATGGGCTCTGGAAAAACTCAATGAAAATCCGGTGTTTTATTGTGAAATTTTGTTCAGTGATGAAGCCCATTTCTAACTCAATGGATACGTTAATAAACAAAATTGCCGTATTTGTTCTGATGAGAAACCCGAAGAGTATCAAGAGCTACCATTACATCCATTAAAAACAACGGTATGGTATGGCATGACATGACATGACATGACATGCGGCAAATCAGAATGTTACCGTCAATGGTAACCATTATCGCGCCATGTTAACGGACTTTGTGCTTCCTGGAATTCAAGCAAATGGTCTCGGTGAGCTCTGGTTTCAACAAGACGGCCCTACGAGCTATACAGCGCATGAAACAATGGACTTGTTGAGAAATCATTTTGGTAAGTACTTAAATTGGCCGCTTAGATCGTGGGATACTTAAAGTCT
The DNA here is from genome assembly GCA_907269105.1 of Volucella inanis. Classification (NCBI taxonomy): domain Eukaryota; kingdom Metazoa; phylum Arthropoda; class Insecta; order Diptera; family Syrphidae; genus Volucella; species Volucella inanis. The sequence continues at coordinate 43,389,705 of OU026157.1, forward strand.
CAGGTCTTCAGGAATGCGCCAGCTACGATTGACAATTTGGAAGCCAACATTACTCGTGTTATCCGCGAGACGCCAAAAATTAGACCTTCCCTTCACCCTAGTGAAGAACTAGTACAAGGTCTCGTATAACCCCAATGATTTGTAAAAAAAAGTCCAACAATATAATAAAATGAGCACATGTTGCAGAGCAATGGTTTCCTTTTTTTGTAAAATAAATTCAGTTTTGCATATATTTTCCTTTACGGTTTTCATTTTATCAAAGGATATAGAGCAAAAAGTCATAATTTTATGAAAAGTAATAGCCCTGATAGATCTAGGAGTTGGAACTGTTAATCGTTCTTATCTTTACTTAGTTATCATTAATTTTCCACTTAATCTAAGTGACCTAATAAATTTTGCAGGACGATCCTCTTCCGTCAAAACTTTTCCAACTTTTATGTGAATTGCTAACAATTTACGTAAACTTAAAGTTTGATTTAAGCCCGCATCCCATATGCGTGTCTTCTTTTAACTCCTACCCTAGTTATCTATGGGCGCTGTCTCGATATCTAAACTAAAAATACAGAAAACTTCACTTCAGACCTAGAATCAATGTCTCCCACGTCACACTTATGAGAATTCGGCTATATTTCTTCTTATTTCTTTAACTTTGCTCGATTTTATCTATTGTGTTGGCAACTTTCGCTTTCGATTTGAAATACATTGTATCAACGATTAGAATAGGGGAGTGCTCAACCTCCAAGATATACTGTCGATTCTGGTTTACGTAAGGGTGGGCGTTATTCACGTTCACATCCGAAATGTAACGCACATTGTGGCTCTAAATGGAATTTGACTGTTAAACAAGTTGACACCCTCGCCGACAATAGACCGACGCAAGCAAACAGAAAGTAGCTACTCCTCATGATACTACTTCGAGTATCTCATCGATTTCTACCAGCACTGTCTATTTGCCTGGGTGACAATTGTATTTGTTGGTGTAAGAGGACTTTGGTTTATTTCATAAACAAGAATGGACAGCCACGTTGACAGGTTATTAGGCAGAGACATGTGTTTTTGGTGAGATAAAAAGATTTTCGAAGTGTTGTAAACGACGAGAAAGACTTTTACGCGTGTGAAGCTATCTTCTTGAGTGTGCAAGTTATTTGTTATTTCTTATCACCTCTCAAATCGTCTGATGACTGCAGACCGTTTAGGAATGTTGTGTAATAATTTCAGCGGACGAGATGTTGCCGAATTCCCAGTCTGGTGACTGTTAACTCGAAATAATTCTGAATAATCTGTGGTCTGAAAGTAATTGCCATCTTTTTTCCAACCCTTTGTACATACGAGTAGTGGCAGAATAATAATCTGAAATTGATTAACCTGCAAAACTAATGATCAGTTTTAGAATGATATACAGAGGTAAAATTGCGAGCGTTGTATATGGATTCACCTCAAACTAGATAAAAATGTGGATCTTCCACGGTGTATAAACGAGAAGTATGCAGCTCCGATGATGCATGCTACCTTTCGTTATGTTCTTGGGCATACAGAGGCATATGGATGCTCACTACATCTTACAAAATGGACCAGGAATTTTTTTTTTTTTTTGTATATTCAAGTCTAGGTCTAGACTGTCTTAAGATAATAAAAGCACTGGGCAACAGTAGGGCAGGGCTGAAATGCTGAAAAACTGCAAAGTCACCGGCTCTGACTGAATACATGTAGAGATCAGCAAAGTTAACAATACTGAGGACTAACATAAATGCTTTTCATTCATCCTCGTCACATCAGTCTTAATGTAAGCCATAAAGTTTGTGCACTCGAAAGCGATATGTTATTTCGGTAAATTAAGGGGCCTTAGTATCTTCCGTCCACTCTGCACTTGATGTTGAATCTAACATAAAAACATGTAACATGAATGCCTTAATGTCCCCATGACTGTCAGTATTTTAGCGAATCTTCAACCTCACAACAACTTATCTACGAACAGCAGTACTAAAAGTTCGCCAATGCTTTGCCTAAGCCTAGAAATAATGGAATGTGTTCAAAACCTGAAGAGTTTCCCTAGCAAATATTTTGACCTGACGTGTCATTACATACTTAGGTGGCGCTACAGTTCGGGTTAAACCTGAGCCTCATCTAACAACCCTCTCCAATTAGACCAGTGTTTAACTATCTGCCTCCAGTTGGGTATTTGAAGTCGGTAGAAGTTTTCTTTCTACTTGTGTGCACCACCTAAGTTGGGTTTTCCTCTACTGCGTTGTCTCTCCGGGTTGGATTCGAAGTCTCTGAGGGTCGGGATATAAGTTTCCATTCGTTCTACTTGCCCTAGCAATCTCAGACGCAGTTTTTTGACTAGTTCGATGCCACTTCACAGCGAGTATAGATTTTCTCCTCTAAAGCCCTTTAACGCAAACGAGAACAAATATTTTTCGAAGCAATTTTCTCTCACAACTATCGGGGATATCTTCATCCACTTTCGATAGAATACATGAAGTAGGAATGGGATAATCAAGGTCTTATACAGAGTTTTCTTCGTTTTTCGGGATAGGGCCTCACACTTGTTGGCAGAATTTGTTGCAGAACCAAGGAAGACAAAGTCCCTTACTACCTCGAAATTAGAGCTGTCACAATGTGTGACCCTTCCTGTTGGCAGCACATATTTGGTTTAGCCCTCTTTTGCTGCTTAACTCAAATAAGCGGCCTTCGGTTTCAATACTAGCGTACTCACTGGTTACAGCCCGCTGACTTCTCCTAGTTTTTTCGATATCAGCTTGCGAGTTCGCACAATTCTTTCAAGTATGATATTAAAGAAGCCACATAACAGCACATCACCTTGTCTAAAACCTTCTTTGAGGCTAAAGGTCACGGTTAAGTCGTTGCCGACATTGACGAACGAAGCAGAGAGCGTTCTTAATCGTCACTCTGCAGAGGCGTACGAGCTTGACGTCTTCATTAATGCTGTCATAATGTCAAATTAAAATCGTTGAAAAGATGGTATCGATTTGGACTGCTTGAGTATTTTCCAGGATCTGCTTGATCCTCAACTAATAGCGGCCAATCAGGTTGCTGGCGAAAAGTTTCGGATCTTTGTTTAATATGGCAAAAAAGATCTTGTATGAAATGTTGAGGAGACTTATACCTCTAAAGTTTGGTCAGTTGAGGAGATTTCTTTTTTTTATGGATGGGTAAACGATGCTAAGATTTTATTCATCAGACGTACACTCTTCTGACCAGAGAGTATCAAAGAAATGAGGTAGTGTATGCTCTTAAAACTATTTCCAACAGCTTTGAATACCTCGATGGGTAAATCGTCGGTAAAGTCGGCTTCGGTGGACAGAAGTTCTGGTTATCACAGTCTAAGTTGAATGGTCTATTCTGCATGACGGTGGTATTTTTGGCTTACTCGCCGTTACACATTCGGCTGAAAAAGTTTTTCCATATTGCCAGCACCTTAGCAGCGCTGCCACTGGTTACAGATACTTGATACTGGCGGCTTAGAAGTTTTTGAGAGATTTCAGGATACGTGTTTGGAGAAGATTTTGAGCTTGCGATTGCAGCTTTTCTACGTTATAACTTCTCACAGTAGCTCTTTTTTGGCGTGGTGATTCGAAGGTTTGCATCCGCACCTTGGCTGCAACAAGGTGGTGATTCGAAAAATGTTGGCTCTCCGGAACGTTCGGATATCCGGAATGCTGGAGGCGTGCTTAACTTCTATCGGAATATGATCAATTTGACATAGTATCGTGTAGTCCACGATATGCTTACCAACTGTCCAATTAGAGACATCCTCCTTTTCTATTCTGGCGTTGAAATTGCCTAGTTTAATTTTAAAAATATACTTTACTTCAGACATTGCTCATATGTCTTGTTGAGGAGTTTGTAGAAACCTTCTTTGATGTCGCCGTTTTGTCTTCCGTAAGTGCATGGGCACACACCACCTTGATCAAAAAGTTCCCGGTGGCGTCACCGTGTGGCGCTCCCATTGTTCTGATTTAAGTTCTGATTTTTTTGTTAGGTTGGGACATTCCTTTATCTTAGCGGAATAGCTTGACATTTGCAAAAGTTACGTATCCAAGAGTACATCTATCTCAGTGTTTGTTGGCGATTTTTTACAATTTTAGAAATGGATTAGAATTTGCATCAACGAACTTGTATTAAATTTTGCGTAAAAAATGAATTTAATGGTGCGCGAACGTTAGAAATGTTGGAAAAGTGTTTCGGGAACAATTCTCTTAAGAAAACGGTCATTTACCAGTGGCACGAGCGGTTCAAAAGTGGTGGTGAGTCAATCGAAGATGATGAGCGCAGTGGCAGACCATAGACATCGAAAACCGACGAAAACGTTGATGAAGTAATATAAATGTTAGTCAATAATCGCATATAAACCATCAGAGAGATAGCGGAGGACTTGAACATTGCCTATGGATCTGTCCAAGACATTTTGGTTAATGATTTGTGTTTCCGTCGTGCAGCAGTAAAGTTGGTGCCAAAAGACCTTAATTCCTCGAAAAAGAGATGATTTGCGATTCTGAATCCGATCCCACATTCATCAAAAGGATCATTACTGGAGGCGAGATGCGAAACGCAATCCAGACATCAGGCAAGTGAAATGCGTTCACCAAATGAGCCGAATTCAAAAAAACTAGGTCGTTTTCAGTCAAAAAAGAAGGCAATGCTCACGGTTTTCAGGGATTACAAAGGTGTAGTGCATCATGAATTTTTGCTTGGAGGCCAGACAGTAAACAAAGAGTATTATTTGGGCGTTATGAGAGACCAGGATTTTGGGCAGAAAACTCATGGATTTTGCACCATGATAACTCACCGTCCCACAGTGCCATCATTATTCGTAATTTTTTGACGAAAAATGCAACAAATACCATACAACAGCCACCGAATTCACTATGACTTCTTTCTATTCAACCGAGTTAAAAAACCACTACGGGGAACGCATTTCAGCAGCCGAAAGGAAGTAATGGAAAAATCGCAGGAAGCACTGATGGACATACCGAAAACCGAATATAAAAAATGTTTCGAGGATTGTATCAAGCACTGGCATAAGTATGTTGTAGTCGATGGTGATTACTTTGAAGGGGAAAATATAGATTTAGATGAATTTAGATGAAACTTGTATCCTTAATTTTCTGAATACATTCCGGGAACTTTGGTGTTAGGCTTGTTTTAGCGAATTCAGCTTTGATGAGGTATATCACAAGACGTTAGTTTATTTGTCGGAACCTCAAGATTTATTGCCTAAGTCGTCTGCATATGACGGCGGTTGTTTGTTTTTCTATAGCAGTCACTGTTGTATGTATGTATGTATCATAGTTTTTCATCGTCCTTTTATCCGCCCCATCCTATCGCACTTCCTGGATGGCGGTGATATCAGTGTGATAATAGTCAAGCATCTCTGCTAATTGTTCGCATGCACGTAGCCTATTAAGGGTTCGGACATTAGTGCAGTTCCGAAGGTCATTGTCCTTAAAGTTAGCAATGGTCTTTAACTGTGAATTCAGTTTTATCCGAAACCATTAGTTAGCTCGTCTCATATTTTTCGTCTTTTCTGTATAGGTTTGTGGGCTCTTTGACAAGGTAGGCCAGTATTATGCTACCGGCCGTCCGTTTTTAGCCTGCATGAATAAGGGTTTACTGACGTATCCAGTCAGGGAAAATTCCCCACTACCAGCTAACCTGATCACTAGAGTTTTGATGACTTTGGGATAGATGGTTGTCAAAAGACAATGCCACAATACCTCTGCAGGAGGACAAAATTTACTTTTCCTGTACTAAGGAATGATTTTGGTTAGAATCTGAACTCTAAAAAAGGAATGTAGTTATTGGTGGTGTTCGATGTTGATGTCTTTTTTTCCTCTCGTTAGAAAAACTTGCGGTTTTACTTACATGTCAAAGTATCTGCATCTGTAGCCACAGCTGAGTAACGTTAAAGGTTTTGCTGAACCCTCTCACTATTTCCTATCTAGTTTGTTTATGAAAGGCTTCTTTAGATGCAGTTGGAAGGCTAAATTCACCCAGTCTTGCTCAGATCACTGATATTAATGGGAACTGAGACTGAAGATGAACTTCTTAGGCAAGGCTCTTGGAAAAGTTTCTCAAACCCAAACTTGATCCCTGTTTAAGCTTATTGGTAGTTGGGTTTCATGTAAGCCTAACAGATGCAGATGTAGCAAAGAATGTAGACTAAAGAATGTAGCTCTACCCTTTTGCTAAGCAACTAAGTGCGCTAGGCATAAGTGACACAATATTCTGGGATGCTTTCTATGAGAGTGATAACGACACGGCTGAATACTATTTCTGTGAATTCAGGCCTATGCTTTCATCATGTTTATGGTGCTCAGTGTTGATATGATGAGTACAGGAACTGTAGGCACCTTGTCACTGAAGCACGTACTTACCTTTTTGCGAAAGACTGAACAATTCCAAATACAAAAAGATACATACAAGAACAGCGAACTAGTTCTAGGTTTTTTAAGAATTAGCAATTTAAGCCCTTGGGGCGAATTATTGATGTGAAAAACCGAAGTCGAACCCGTTGCCCAAGCACAACAAGGATAATTGGTTTTGTAACTTAGCTGAGAGTGCGGTTGAAAACTGAAGTTTACTGATTCCAGGTAATATCCGGAATTGGGCATATCTAAAACGACACTCCATGAAATTTAGCACATGATTATTTCAGAACTTTAACCTGGCTATTTTTAAGACTATCATAACTCTTCCTATTGGGTGCTGGAACTGCTAATCAATCCTAGGATTCCCGATCGTCTCATTCCTCGAAATGGTCATCAAAACTAGACGCCAAAACCATGCAATTTTACTTTGTACGACTTATAGCAACGCCTTTTCTATTGATTAAGTCCTAGTTCATATACGAGTATCTATGATCTTTGATAAATTAAAATGCAACACCCAACGACCAAATATGAACCCTAGACTTCTTCTATTCTACCAAGTTAAGCAAATCTTTGAAAATTTGCGACGACTTCTGTTCAGTCAAAACAGCTCATCGGGTACCCTGACAGTTTTTTGTTTTCAAAGCCACAATCTCCACCATCAATGATAGTTAAGCTCTACCTACGCTGTCATCACCGACTGCCGATGACTTGTTATCCATTGGTGTGACCTTCAGGTGGTTTCTTACAAGTTCTGCGAAGATATTTGTACACTGCGGCGCTGTAGTCTTGTGTGGGAAGGAAGCGATTGCTGAGGCATCATCGCGATGCGTGTTGACTTATACTGAGATCCGTCGGTTTTGTGTGCTCTTTGTTGATTTTTTGTATGTCTTCTAAGAATTCGACTCATTCGCTAGGTACGGCTTGATTTTTTTTATTTCATTAGCTGTTCTCATGAACGTTATCGACTGAAAGCACAAATGACAGCTGAGAGGAAAATGGTACCTTTGCTTTATCTGCCTTTCCTAATGTTGACACAGGATTTGCATTTTTTTATCGCTTTCTGGTGAACGGAGCTGTTGAATTTCGTTATTAAATAGATATATGTTTGCAGATTTGAAGTGGATTTTTGATTTGCTCTACTTTGTCTACTAATGTTTATGCAGCCTTCAGTATGAGTACCTCTGCTCCTTGGCCATCTACTTCCCAGTACTGTGATTGCTAACTTGTCTTCAGGTGCCCTAATATTATAGCCTCTGCAATTAACTAACCATGAAAATATTCTCGTTTAGAGTGTGCCACTGTGTATGTGAAAATAGGTTCATTCTGTTAGCTTAGGTATTTTCACATTGAATTTACTTTCTAGTCTATGACGTGCGTCAGAAATCTCCCTATGTATAAACCTATTTGTATCCTTGTACTACACCTATTTTCTATTACATCGAATGCTAGAAGTCAAGCTCGCTGTACTTTTAAAAAACACGTTTAAGTAAAAACACATTCGTCGGGTTCATACGGAGGGAGGAAGGGTTCCGTTGGCATTTTATTGTCCAACAGTTCACATTAATTAACCATCACCGAACCTAGATTTTGTAACTCTATGTGACATTGTACACCAGCACTACTCCAAATATGTTGGTGAACTTTGTGTAAGGACTAAAAGGATATGACTAAAATGCGCTTATAATAAAATTCACATCATTATCTCTACACTTCCTAATTGTGTATAGTTAACTCACTTATGTGCTTCGCTTATTTATAATTTTTTTCACTTGACCTGCAGGCAGTTTCGGAAATGTTAATTTCCAGCACATATCCGTGTGTTACTAAAAACCAAAAATCGTTAATTATTTGCGGAGGATACTTTTTAAAGGATTAAAAAGGAAGGGGATTTATTTTTCGACGCAAAGCATAATTAATTTTGAAACTTTTTTAATTTAATTGTTTTATTTAGTTGCAATGTTTAGTGTTTTTTTATGTTGCTGGGAGCTGCTAATAAAAGCAACTGAAAGATATCTGCTATGTCGGTTCAAAATAAATCGGTCCGAAGACATCAAGTATGCATCATACATCTATTGGTTTCGAAGCTATATAGATGTGTATACGCTAGTTGCGTCCGATGAACTTTTGTGTAAAATTCTTTTTTATTTTGTCTATGCGTTATCATTTTATTGTATATTCTCAGAGGGATGAAAAACATTCACAACCTTCTGCTAGTACTTTTTCGGGCATCTGTGCTTCTATGTTTTGAAATATCATACTTTTGTGCGTAATAATTGAATTCGGACAATTAGTTGCCGGATTGAATTGCCGATCAGCATTAATTTTTACGCGTTTTATTCATTTTCGAATTCTACTTGGCAGTACACCTAAATTTAGCCAAAGATATGTAATTTTTTTTTAAACTTTTTATCAGAACATATTTTGTTTTTCGTTTTTATTAAAAGCTTCATAATTAAGTAAGGTGTATTGTCAAATTTACTACAAAAATTGGACTCTTTTCTTCTAAATAGTTGTTCTTCCAACAGCCTGAGATAGCGATGGTGCACTCTCTCAGGTACGACGGATTTTTTTTGGTCCGCCTTGTCTGTTATGTCCGTTGTCGCTTTAAAGGAAAATATTCCAATCTTCTCTCTTCCAATCCCGGATATTGCTTTCACGCTGCTTGGAGGTGTCAACTAATAGGTCCTTCGGATAAGACAGAGCCAGGCGAACGGCCTAAAATACTCTGAACGTATGGCGGACTGTTACGTGACTTGGATAATTGCCCTAGAGCCAGATGGATGGTATGAAACCTTTTGTGTAGACAAAACACCTATAACACACACCTAGAGCTAGGTAACTCTCTGCAACACGCACCACACAGCACATATTTCGCATCACTGCACATTAAGCTGGCCATAACGGTGCAACGGAAACGTTTCAAAAAGCAGGCAGAGGGTCAATCATTGACATCACATTCGTGAGCAACTCACTCCTGCGGAAAACCAAATAGCGGGTCAGTGAAAACTATACCCACAGTGACCACCAGGCGGTTTTATTTAACGTCGGCAAAGAGAAACACAAACTGCTCCCCACCTTAACAGGTCCAAAGAGGAAGGACACCTTATTAGATGGTGTGAAAAGTAACCTCCTTGGGAATGAAAAAAAAATTTTTTTAAATGTTTTTATTTTATTTTATTCAATTAGTCTTCTTTTAGTTTGATACACTTATTCCAGCGATTTTCCAACTTCTTGATCCCGTCCGAAAAGTAATTTTTCGGAAGGTCTGCAAAATACTCCTCCGTGGCGTCGATGATTTCCTCGCGTGAGCTGAATTTTTTATTGATGAGCCATCTTTTGAGGTTTGGGAAGAGACAATAGTCCGAGTGAGCCAAATCATGCGAATACGGTGGATTCGACAGCAATTGGAGCCGTAAGTCATTGATTTTAGCCACGATTGCGATGCTCTTGTACGCCGGTGCATTGTCTTGCAAAAAAAAATGTTTTGCAGCGATTTTGGCCTTCAATCGCTGCAATAAAGCACAGTATTACTCGCTGTTGATGGTTTTTCCTTTTTCAAGTAGTCCACGAAGAGTATGCCATGATAATCCCAGAAAACCGACGCCATAACCTTACCGACCCATCGAGGCTCCCTCGGCCGCTTCGGAGCACTCATGCCGGATTCAGTCCATTGCCGAGTACTCTTTCTGTTCACTGGTGTGTAATAATGGATCCAAGTTTCATCAACAGTTACTAATCGACGCCAAAAGTAAGCCCGATTCTGCATCAGCAGGTCCAAACACTCTTTCGAAGTGCTCTCGCATTTGTGTTTTTGGTTAGGAGTGAGTATGCGCGGCACCCAGCGGCAGGATAACTTTTTCATATGCAGAATATTGCCCAAAATATGGCGTATGCCCTCAATAATAATCTTTGTAGTATCTGCTAGCTCGCGCATCTTCACGTTCTGGTCGGCCAACACCATTTCATGTATTTTTTTGACATTATCCTCTGTAACTGCATCGGAGGGCCTGCCGCTGCGGACTTGATCGGTAGTGGAGTTGCGGCCACCACGAAATTCTCGAAACCAATATTTGATGGTGTAATCAGCCCAATAACATTTATCAAACTTTTCTTTTGTTTCCTTCGCCGTTTTGCCTCTCAAAAAATAATGTTTTATGAGAGAACGAAAATCGTTTTTGTCATGATGCCAAACACGTCAACAACAATCAGCTGCCAAAACAAAACTAAAGACAGTATCGCACTGAAATTTGGCATGTCTGCCTAAGTATGAATGGACTTCAAGTCACCATAAACATTCCACTTTCTCCTGTTCCCAAAATGGCATCGCTGGAAGAGCTCAAGGCTATACCAAAAAGTGCTTATGAGAAGTTCTTCGAGGATAGGAAAAAGTATTGTCACAAATATATTGTCTCATATATATTATATGAGGCGGATTTTTATGATTAGGACAACATTAACATGAATAAATAATTTTTTTTTTATAAATATATAAAGTCACCTTACTTTTTGAACACACCTCGTACATGTTACTTTTAAGAATATTGCAAGCATAGTTGCCTACCTGTTTCAAGGAAATTGTACATGCTCATAAATTGAAGCATTAGCTATCATATCTTGCTCAAATTTTGAATAGTCGAACGGTTTCTTAAGTTCGAAGCCTATTTCTGCAACTAATTATGGCAAAAAAGCTCAATATATTTGCGTGGAATACCAACGGGCTACAGAAAAAGCTTGATGAAGTAAATATTTTCATGCAGGATTATTACTCTTTTAATATATCCTCAATCTATTGCCAATCGCGCTGCAAAATAGAAAAACACGAATTTATTGACCTATTCAACTCTCTTGGACCAATCTTCATTATTAGTGGCGACTTTAACGCGAAGCTCAAGATGTATCTCTCAAAAAGGCAAAACTCTTTACAGGGCTGGTATGGAATGTGGTTGCTATTTTTACTCAACAGGCAAGCCGACATATTGGCCCTCCGATGTCGCCAAAACACCCGATCTAATAGACTTCTTTATCGGAAAAGGACTAAATGCTATTTACGTCAAAGTTGAAGAGGGCTTCGAACTTTCCTCCGATCATTCTCCAGTTATCCTCTCACTGTGCGAATCCTTGGTTAAGAAACAAAGACCACCCAGATTAACTAAGAGCAAAGCTCACTGGGAAGATTTCTGAATAGACGTTGTAGACAATACTGAGTTGAAAGTGACACTTAGATCGCCGTTTCAACTTGAAAAAGAAGTTGAACGTTTTATTGAAGTCATACAGCAAGCGGCCTGAAAGAACACTCCCCGCGAATCGAACAAAGTTCCCAAAGTCGGCATAAGATACCCACCGGAAATCAGAGAAATGATAAAGAAGAAACGAAGGCACCACAAGATAAAACGTCCTTCAATAGGCTCTGCAACTTGTTGAAAAAATCGATTAAGGACTTCAATAATCAAGATATTACTACCTTGAAAGACTCACAGCGACAAAGGATACCAACTACTCCATATTGGGAGCCGTTAAAAGTGCTCGAAAGCCTCAATAAGAAGAAACCAGGATGACTGGGCGAAAGAAGATAAGGAAAAAGCTAATGTTCTCGCCGACCATCTTGTAGAAACGTTTAAACCATTCGACGGGGAAGTGCTTCCAGAGAATGTCAATACGCTAGACGTGACGACAAACTTTCCAGTAGAAAAGGCTACACTTAGGGACTTAGACAAGTTATAGACACGCTTAAGCCCAATAAAGCCCCGGGATATGACTTATTAACGGGAGAGATACTTGAAGCGTTGCCGAAAAAGGTTTGCTAAAGCTGCTCTATCTTATAAATGCCAGCATTAGATTAAAACATGTACCGCAAAAGTGGAAAGTAGCCTAAGTTATTATAGTTCCGAAACCCGGTAAACCGCTGACTGAAGTCAAGTCGTATAGACCAATATCGCTTCTCCCGATTACATCGAAGGTCTTCGAGCGAATCCTTCTTAATCGTCTTTAACCAATTACCGACAAAATTCCCTCTTGCCTGATCATCAATTTGGCTTTAGAAGCCAACACTCTACAGTTGACCAAGTGCATCGAATAACCGATGAAATTGAACGAGCAATCGAGTGTAAGTTAGTCTGTTCAAGCGCATTCCTTGACGTTTCGCAAGCCTTTGATAAGGTATGGCACGAAGGCCTAAAATATAAACTCCGACAAGCCCTACCTCAGCAATTGCCTTGTATTTTGGGTTCATACTAGGAAAACTGACTATTTTTGAGAGACACGGAAACGAATATTCCACTTTTAAGACAATAAAGGCGGGGGTGCTGCAAGGAAGTGTACTTGGCCCTCTGCTATATTTGCCTTTTACCCGCGATATACCGCAAACGGACGACACTATCCTAGCCACATTTGCTGATCACACTGCCTTTTTGGCAACGACTAAAACAGTCAAAGAAGCAACTGCTAAGTTGCAACGTGTCCTTACACGGATTAACAATTGAACAAAGACTTGGAGAATCGCGCTTAATGAAAACAAGTCTGTCCACGTGAACTTCACTCTCAAGAAAATTGAGAATCCACCGGTGTTTATCAACGCAGTACGAATTCCTTACGCGAACGAGGCCAAATATCTCGGTATGACACTCGACACTAAACTAAAATGGAGAGCACACGTCAAGAAAAAACTTGAAGAGCTTGAAATCAAATATAGAGATATTTACTGGGTTATTGGAAAGTATTCCAAGCTTAGCATAGAGAGCAAACTGCTGTTATACAAGGAAGTGCTAAAACCGATCTGGACATATTGTGTACAACTTTGGGGTTGTACTAAAAATAGTAACATTAATGTATTACAGACATTCCAAAACAAAGTTCTTCGAAATAGTACATTAGAAACGATGATATCCACAGTGACTTAGGAGTCGAAAACGTTCAGAATGTAATTAAAATGTTTGCGCGAAAACATAATAATCGATTACAAGGTCATACGAATATTTCTGTTCAACAGATCCTCGACGAGACAAATTTATTGCGCCGTCTGAAAAGCTCTAAGCCTCTCGATCTAGCGCCGTGATTAGCAGCGCGTAATTTTTCTAAAGTACACAGGAATTTTCAATGAAAAATCGCCTGCAGGATATCTTATAAAAACAAAATAAAATGCGATAGAAGAACTGTTGTTGAGTGTGAACTCAGTCATGGTTTGCATAAGGGAGGTATTTTTTAGTGAGTAAGAATCTCACACTACTATAGGCTCCGGGCCTATAGTGTCTATGAAGATTTCTCACCTTCCCACGAAAAAAAGAAAAAAAAAAAATTATGACACTCAGATAATTCAAAACCAAAATATTTTCATTGAGCGAAACAAATGAATGAATTTCAATTACTTTGTATTTCAAAGCATAAAGGATATTTTTATAAAAGAAAAACTAAACAGAAAACAAAATTATAAAAAAAGTGCCTTTCTGGCTTGGAACATAATTTAAAATAAATAAAAGTATTATGGCTTCCATAATATAAAAAAATATTTAATATTAATTATTCTACTTCTTCCTGACTGACAAGCTCAAACCATGTCACATTGTAGACATTTAGCCGATTTTATGAACGATTTGTCATCAATTGAACTTTTATTGCAAACTTCTATTGGTATTTTCTGTGGGTGGAACATCATAAAAATTTTCCATTTCGTCATCTGTTTCTGGAAAAGGTTTTCAAGACTTTCGTGGGAGCTAGGATTGAATTATGATTTTAGATTAAATGCAGTGGGCGATTTTTCCGGAGCTACTAAACGATTGTGTTTTTTGATACAAAGGATTGTTTTTATTATTTTGATTTCGATTTTTTTGTTCTTTGTCAACAGTCCCTTTTCTCATGTTTATTGCCGTAATACTTTCCATCAATTCCTTTTTGTATGGTGAAGTTGTTAAAACAGTTTAGATCGTCCTTACTCATCTGCAGTTAGTTAGTGGTTGTTTTATCGGTGGTGTCGTATAATCTAACCTTTCGGCGGAAACAGTGTGTTGTACGGAAGATCTAAAGCCTTGCAGTTCAGTATCGGAAGAGTAGTGGGGAGAAAGACCCTTACTAGTTCTAAAAAATGGAGATACACGTCATTTCGATAGTCTTTGTAGAAGTGCTTTTTCTGTTTTATTTCTCTCAGCAATGAGGTCTGATTCTGTAAATACATAGTTCTTTATAAATTGGATAAATTCACATATACTGAAACGCATTTATGGCAACCTGGTTTTCGATAAAGTTCTACCAAACCATATTGAATTACTTTTTGTTCAATTTCATGAGAAAAACGTTCTGTGAGAAATGTTTTTCGTGCGATTCGAGGAACTTACGATGCGCATAATCGACCTACCGAAACCACTATTGCCAATACAATCGCAAATTTGAGTATCAGCTTACATAAGTGGATGATACTCGACCGACTATAGCAGCTGTAGCTGAGAGTGTACGCAAAGAACGTGACAAATTGATTCGTCGTCGTTCTCAGCAGCTTGGCGTGGCGTATTCGACAACTTGGCGTATTTTACGTGAGGATCTCGGCCTAAAAGCGTACAGAGTTCAACTTGTGCAAGAGTTGAAGCCATGCGACCTAAATTTGCGTAACGTTTTCAGTGAATGGGCTCTGGAAAAACTCAATGAAAATCCGGTGTTTTATCGTTAAATTTTGTTCAGTGATGAAGCCCATTTCTGACTCAATGGATAAGTTAATAAACAAAATTGCCGTATTTGGGCTAATGAGCAACCTGAAGAGTACCAAGAACTACCATTACATTCATTGAAAATAAGGGTATGGTGTGGGTTATGGGCTGTTGGAATCATTGCTCCATTTTCTTCAAAAATGAGGCAAATCAGAATGTTACCGTCAATGGTAACCGTTATCGGGCCATGTTAACGGATTATGTGTTTCCCTAGATTCAAACACATGGTCTCGGTAAGCTCTGGTTTCAACAAGACGGCGCTACGAGCCATACAGCGCGTGAAACAATGGACTCGTTGAGAAATCGTTTTGGTGAGCCCTTAATTTTACGTTTTGCTACGGTAAATTGGCCACCTACATCGTGCGATATCACACTTTTGGACTTAGAATTTAGAATTTTAGTGAAAGACTTACAATGTGTAAGTCAAGTACGTACAATGTGCAAACAGTGCAATAGGTAATGCGTTCTGAGCGTCAGTCGCGTGTGAATTACTATAAAGCCATCCTCAATCTCAACAATGAAGAGGACGATTTTGTGTCGAAAATCATCATGAGCGGCGAGGCGCATTTCAATTTAAACGGTTTCGTCATAACAGTTAAAAGTTACGTTGTTTCTGGTTCACTAAAAATCCGCGTGTGATGCACAAAGAGCCATTACATCCATTCAAAGTCACTGTGTGGTGCGGCGTTCACACGGGAGAAGTGATTGGTCCGTACATTTTTCAGGACACCATCGACAATACGGTCGCTGTTACTGACGAACGCTACAGGCCCATGATAAACGACTTATTACTGCCAGAATCGCATGAGCGGGGCTTGGTGAACATATGATTTCAAAAAGATGGCGCAACCGCACAGCCTAAATGGATATTGTGAAAGAAGCGTTTCCTGATCGGGTAATCTCCTGTTTTGGTGATTTGGCATGGCCAGCAAGACCGTCCGATTTAACAATCCCTGACTTCTTTCTTTGGGTTTACTTAAAGTTGCGGGTTTATGAAAACAAGCCTCAGAAAATCGCAGCCCTTAAAGAGAATATTCGGCAGGAACGCGAACAGATATCACCGGAAATCTTGCGGGAAGTCGTGGAAAATGCAATAAAACGGACACAAATATGTATTGGGAGTGGCCGTGGTGTAGTAGTATATGCAAAGACTCCTCAAGCCGAGGGTTGCGGGTTCGAGTCCCGCAATTCTCTAAAAAAGTCTTTTCATAGAATTTGTATGTAGTTATATGAAAATCCCGTCGGCGTCAACTCTGACATGAATGCATAACACTGATGTTGGAATGGTTGCTGGGTGGGCTAAAATGTAACGAACTTATAACTAGCACGTACTTTAAGACCCACTGGTTGAGGATGCACTGGCTCCAGTTTGACAACCATCTCTGGAAAAATATAGAGACCTAATACACCTGAGTTTCAAACTACTACACCACCCGCCTGCGCCCTTTAGAAAAGCTAGTAAAAGGGTATTCATATCCCCTTTGGTTCGCGTGCGCGATTATACAATATCTCTTCCAAATTCATTATTATAGGATACTCGTTACTGCAACGTACTGAACAACTTGTATCGGTTTTCCTACTCATATTGAAATTACCATTTGAAAATACCATTTTTTTAAGATTGGGCAAATCCGTCCAATGGAAGAAGTCGTGGCATAGCACGTCGTCCTATCAAAAGTCCTTTTTACGATCAAACATTTCGGTGCTGTATTTTCTAACTTTTACGGAGCAGCGGGAGTTATTCATCAGCATCCAGTATGCGTGCATCTGTTTTTCTAACCAAATTGTACATACGCACAGGGCCTTGTGCCGTATCACATCATTACCTCCAGCCTCCAGGCTAAACCGTGAGATCTAAATGATTTGTTAGAGTTAAGTTTGGGTATACAATCGCTGTACTTATTTCGTTTTCATCAACTTGACGGACATTTTCGTGGTCTTCGTTCGGATTGAATAGCCTGACAGCAGTGGAAGTTGAAATAGTACTTCCAAATTTTTAACACGGAATACATCTCAACTACGATCTTTCTTTGGTCATCTTTGCATGCTTCGATTAGAATTTTGTTGCTTTTGCACGTCATTTTTACTTAAAAGTAAGATTTTCGGATCTCTTTCTTTTCGCGTTTTTCGAACTCCATCCTTTTCCTTCGCAGAATTTTGATTAGAACATCACCACGTGCTGAAACAAACTTGTGCTTGTTTAGACTAACTAATACCGCTGTTGATGCGTTTGATGCGGTAGTATCGTCATCAAGAGAATCAAGAAGAAGGTTCCGGTTGAGAAGGTATGAGCCAGTTCCAATCTCAATGTAAACTTCTAACGCATGGGCATGCAGGAAAGTCATGATGGCGAAGACAAGAATGAGGAGATATTTGAAGTCCATCACAGCTAGGTCTATCTGCCATCAGGGTAAGCACTGAGCGGCGCCAACTTGAGTATGTTCAGTTAAGTAATTATGACATTATGCTCATTATGATTTTAAAAATCAGGTTGGTAGATTTCTTTTTTAATCTTTTTTTAAATACTCGGTTCTGAAGGGTCTGTCGAGATTAGTAGGGCTGAAAGAGTTGGCGGTAAATGAACCTTTACCTGGAAGTTGCTTTGAGTGATCTGGGTGGCGAATAATCTGAAAATTTCTGATCCTCCTATAGCCCGAATTAAACCTACACCGCAAAAATCAAGTTCTTAGCGCGGTGCCTGCCGAACCTTCCAGTGGAGATCTTCAATAACAGCATGAAAATCCTTACTAACTTTACTAATTCAGGCTAAAATGCCGAGCGCGAGGTCAATAAATGGTATAATACTATCCTACGTCATCATAGGGCTTATAATCCTTTATGGGAGAGTTAAAGATGTAATGAACCAAAATATAGCTAATACTAGAGGATCCTAGCAAACGATTAAAGCATAACGATCTTCGGAATTTTCTAACCCTTAACTAACCGCGTGCAGCCAGAAAACTAGGGGAGATTCTATGTGCGATGAGATGAACCGGACAAAAAGAGAACGAAAAACTGTGACATCTATGCTACTTTGGACAATGTTGCAAACAACAGGCGAAAGAAAACAGCAATCATAGGCTTTATTTGGATGTCGATTGACCATCCGAGGAAGACTTAGGGAATGAGTCTTGAGCTTCAGGTATGTTAGCAAACGCCTGACAATGATTTGAATACACTTTTAGTATACAAACATAAGTCTCTTATACGTAAAACCCACCCGTCAACTGAAAAAACTGATTATACGAGTCTCTCGGAAAGCAATTTTAATAAAAAATTAGGTAGCGAGAGCATATTCAGTAATTCGGTCGGAAGATATACCATTGAGACATAATATACAGGAACGGATACAGATAATTTTGCGGCAGGACTTAAGGAACTATAGTTCGCATACGGTCTCCACATCTTCATGTCCAACTAAGCATCAACCATATTGATAATTTTTTTTTGATCAGAAGTCCCATGCCACCATCGAAGGTAGAAAACCAATGACATCACTGCCAAAATGCGATCAGTGTGACTGACTCCAGCTCGTCGAAATGTTTCCTCCTCTCTTAAACATCGCATTCAATGTGACTGACCCCTATCAGTGTGATTTTAGGCAAGTGAATTCTGCCAGTATTTACAGTACGGTAGATTTTGAGGAAAAAAAAAAAAAGATTTCCGAATCGATACACAATATTGCTTCATCGATTTCAAAGCCCATGTAGGCCACATATGGAGTGACATGTCTGGTTTTGGTATCCCTAACAAGTTCATTCGACTAAGCACCATAACGATGAAGAATGCACACTGCATCCTAAGGTCAGTAATGACAAATCCGAGACCTTCAATGTCAAAAAAGTACCTAATCAAGGCTAAAGTTGTTATGTGGTTTTTTAACACCATTTGGAAAGAATTATGCGAAAATTACAGATAAACTACAGAAGTACAATCAGCAGTTAAAAAAGAGGGACACACAACATCCCAGGGGCAAAACATCACGATAGGCAGCTACAATTTTGAGGTAGTAAAAGACTTTATCTACCTCGATTCCACTATTTACTTCCAAACCGACATCACGGAAATCCTTCGAAGCGCTTCGAAAGAAAATTTTTTGGGTTATTTGCGATTCCGTTTGCATTAGAGGAGAATGGAGCAGTCATTTCAACAGCGAACTGACGAGTTGTACAGCGATGACGATCTCGTTAGCACGCAGACAATCCAGCTTTGATGGCTATTTGAGCTTGAAACAACGTCACAGCGCGGAAAGTTTTCTACTCCAACCAAAAGGGAAAACGCTGTAGAGGAGAACCTCATCCTAAGTGGGGCACGCAAGTGGGAGAGTTCTGAGCCAATTTCTGTTCCCCAACAGGAGCCAGCTGGCAAAAGACAGTATTAGCTTAAGTGTCATTTTAGCTGACGATCTGGTTCACAACGGACGGCGCAATCTAAGTACATATGTAAGTAACTATGTTTTTGTGGGTATCTTTGGGATTCGATAAGTCTTTTTTTTTTTTGTAAGTGAGAAATTTGGTTTCTGAACTGATGTAGAACCCTTTTCTAACTATTTTTTACCTTTTTAGATTGACAGTTTTAGTGTGAACAGAGCTACCTATTCTAATGATAGGAGAGTTGCCTTTTGACCGTG
This sequence comes from Volucella inanis, assembly GCA_907269105.1. Classification (NCBI taxonomy): domain Eukaryota; kingdom Metazoa; phylum Arthropoda; class Insecta; order Diptera; family Syrphidae; genus Volucella; species Volucella inanis. The sequence goes on from OU026157.1 coordinate 43,409,420, forward strand.
ATAAGACGTGCATGTAATCTGACCGTGAACGTGCAGCTGGATAAACTAACTTTTCTTAAAATAAAAAAACTAAATGTTGTACTCTTAGCTCGTTTGTACTACATACCATATAGCAAAACTAAACTATCGCGAAAATATAAGGTCTTATAAAACGTCTCCGCCGTTTTTTGCTACATTTTTGAAAAAAAAATTTTCTTTATTCAAAACCAATTTCAATGAAGTACATATTGGCCATTTATATCTATGAACTTTGGCCATTTTCCAGGTAGCTTCATAATTCCATCGATGTGGAACTTCTGACCGAAACAAATTCCAACCAGAGGGTGCAAGGTCCGGACAATACGGTGGATATATCAAAACTTCCCAACCAAGCTCCCTCAAAAATATGTGTGGCTTAGCATTGTCGTGATGGAAGACAAATCCCTTTCTGTTGGCCAATTTTGGTCACTATTTCTTCTAAGCTTTATTCAAACGGTCGAGTTGTGCGCAGTAAAAGATCGAATTGACCGTTTTTCCAATTTCTAGCAGCTCATAATAGGCAATTCCCTTCTAATCCCACCAAACATTCAACATAAACTTGTTTTCCGTCAGTCCAGGCTTTGAAGTCGTTTGTCGTCGGTCACCGGCCTTTGACTATGATCGCTTGCGATGGATATTTTCGTATTTAATCCATTTTTCATCGCCCGTAATAAATCGCTTCAAAAATGGTTCCATTTCGTTACGTTTCAGCAGCGTTTCACTGATGGTTATTCGGTCAATTAAATTTCTTTGCGTTAATTCATGTGGCACCCAAACATCGAGCTTTTTTAAGTGGCCTGCTCATTTTAAATGATTCCAAACTAAAATGCGGTTCATGTTTAGTGTCTCCGCTATCTCCAGACCGCTTCCGTGTCGGTCTTGCTCCATCAGTTGCAAAATTTCATCGACTTTTTCAGTGAAAGGCCGACCAGTGAGAGGTGCATATTTTACGTCGACATTTCCGGAACGGAATCAAACAAACCTCTCCTGGGTCCGGCGTTCACTCACAGCAATAGCGTTTTTTCCTTTTTTATAGTAAAAAAACATCACATAGCGTATTTCTTCAGATATTTTACTTATATTCAAATCATTATAACAGCAAGGAATTACACAGCTGTCTTCAAAAAAATATAGCCTGACGTGTCACCTTTCAAACACGTGTTCGTTTGATACAATCAGATGAGTGTTTCCAGATGAGTGGACACCAACACCATCTAGTGACAAAAAATCGCGGAGACCTTTTATAAGGTCTTGACAACTTTGAATTTGTGAACACACTCTTTCACTAATCTTCAAACTGTCACTGCCAATTTATTCAGTAAGCTCAACATTTTCTTCACGGTAAAGTACACTAACGAGCTACGTTCTCCGATTGGGTTCTGGAGAAGATGCGCCAAGGTGATGAATTTCATCGCAAAATCATCTTCAGTGACGAAGCTCATTTTTGGCTCAATGGGTTCGTCAATAAGCAAAATATGCGTCATTGGTCGGGTGAAAACTCACATGTGCTTCATGAGTCATCTCTTCATCCACAAAAAATATCTGTTTGGTGCGGTTTGCATGCCGGCGGCGTTATTGGGTCATATTTTTTCGACGATAACGATCGTCACGTTACTGTGAATGGTCAGCGTTATCGCGCCATGATCATCGATTATTTTTGGCCCGAATTGGAAGATATGGACTTGGACTTGGACGACATGTGGTTCCAACAGGATGGTGCCACAAGCCACACAGCACACGCTACAATCGATTTATTGAAGAGTAAGTATGGTGAGTGTGTTATCTCAGGACATGGGCCAGTCGATTGGCCGCCTCGTTCGTGCGATTTAACGCCGCCTGACTATTTTCTGTGGGGCTACGTTAAGTCATTGTTTTATGCCAATACGCCGACGACGTTGGAAGAGCTCAGAGTCAACATTGAATGTAAAATAGCGGCCGTTTCGGCCAAAATGTGTGGCCGAGTCGTTGAAAATTGGGTCCAACGAATCGACCGCTGCAAAAGTTTTAATTGTACTTCAAGCCAATAATAAATTTTTTTGAAATATCTCAAATGGTTCTCCTTTTATTAAAAAAAAAAGTTGTCAAGTCGTTATCAGAAAACCTATATATGACCAATAAAACATAGATACATTATGAATCATATTTTGCTACCCTCTACAATAAAATATTAACACGCTTGTTGATACCAAAAATTACATGCCTAACCAGTCGAAAAGGATTTGACCAATTTTATGCATAGGAATTACTGTTTTTATGTATATTTCACATTTTTCTGTTAAATGTGCTTTAGCTCTGCATTAAGAATTACACATCATGGATCGTAAAATTTCTACTTATCATTAAATATTGACTCTCCGATTCTGAGTTAAAAAGTACTCAGCTCAAGGCATTCATTAAAAAAAGATACACTGCCGTGATATCCCTTTTGACAATTGATTCCCTTTACTGTGCTTACATATTATGAAAAAGCATTTTAAATTGCCCATTCACTATCAGTTCTGCATCGAAACGATAATTATATTCGAAAATACATTAAAACTTTTGAGTGAATGATCACAGGAATGGCTAATTAGCCAACAAATTAAAAAAAAACCGAATGTCAATTCAACATTTGCTTATGAAAAAATCATCGGAAAAAGTGTTGCATTAAAAAAATGTCCTTCCATTCAATTCAAAGTCAACGACTGCATGCAGACATTAAATAAAGGAAAGCCGTTACACGCATTATTGGTTTCTTTAAAATTCATTACTACACCATCGAAAAACTTCATTTCGCCGAGGAGTCCTTTGGTGGTGGTAGTATTGTATTTAACTTAAGTATCGGTACAATGTATACATTCGTCTTTCGATTCTGATTCCCATTCCAGCGATTCTAGGGAATTGAAGCCAATAAAGCTTACTTCCCCATCATTTGCCAAGTTGGTGCGTAAATTTAATCCCCTTTCGACTACGAAGAGCAGATAAAAGTCAACTTCACGATGAGAATTGGCATCACTTGTACGGATACATGTACACAATAGACGCGCCGCGTGTACCTAGGTATGTATACGAGTATATATACTATAGAAAGGCGCTCTTAAAGAAACGCACTGCGCTCCTGCTCTTTATAAATAAAAAGGGATATTCCTTGATTTTCGCGCCACTGAAAAATAATTTCCACTTTAACAACACAGCACGCAGGGTTTTCTTAAGTGTGTATGAAAACCCTTAACCCCGTAGCACCAAGGAAATCCACGACTTTGTATTTTGTGCCACACAAAAAAGAGCGCCACAAAATTAAAAAAAAAAAAAAAAAAAAAACAGAAACAGAGGGCGAACTTGACTTTGTATGGGTAAGGTAGAGCCCAACAAATAATAGCTTTGGCTCTTGAAATGTTTCTCGCAAAAGCTAACAAAAGGGGTTAATTAACGTGAAAATGATTTCAATTAAAGAAAATTAGATTTTCCCGCGACGAATGAAGAAACGACACACTTGACATGGTGTTGCCGGTTGATGGTGATACGATGATGGCCCCACTGCCAGAAGGTGACATGGTATGGACTTTTCTCATTTGAATTGATTATCATGCTTACTGAAGCTTTCGCAAGGATTTTTTCTTAACCAAAAAGTACGAGTACTCCCGGTCGTTGCCGGTCTCGTATACGTTCTTATTTTCGTAAACAACAAGGCACGATTCGTAAATAGAAATAAATTGAAGATTCAGTTGACAGTGCGCTAGAGTTCGAAGTGACTTCATTGAGGTATCCTTGACTGAAGTTGACTTGTCGTGCCCTGCTTTGGCAGCAAGAATTAGAGCCATGTAAAATGAACGGGATTTAATGGGTTGTGTTGGATGTAAAAAGTTTTACTGCTGTGTCATTTGTTTGACACCTAACATGGTTGACTCTTCGTCTTGTTGCGTACTATATTTGTTAAATACCACTGCCAGTGTAATAGACTGATTACTTTGAATTGTCCAAGTAATGCCGATTGTTGTATTAGATTGAGATCCTACCGCCGTGCTGTTTCTCCGAACGTCCTTGACAATCTCCTATTGCAATAGAACAGCAGGATAAATAATTAATGTTGTGGTACTTCCGGAGAATAGTACGTGTATCGAGGCAACGATTTTAAACTCACACAAAGAGCATGCAATTAGATGAGAATACTGCGTGATGTGGAAGCTGCTAACTTAGTGCAAATTGATATGCCGGAAATTAGCAAAGGCAAATCGTATCGGTTGAATTGATATTTTTGGATTTTGAATAATGAAAACACTTTTACTAAACTTACTAAGCCGAGCGAAATTATTTAGTTGTTTTCCAATTTGGTTGAAGAAAGTATTTCAAAGGACTAAAACTTGATTTTGTTTCCACACATTTTTGACTTGAAAGAACTAGCGAACTAGACTAGACTAGTGATTAGAAAATGAGCTATAAGAAATCTATCAGACAGCCTTTCGACTAATATCTATATCTTGAGTCATATGAAAGTCAAGTCGATGCTCACGTAGAGTTGAGTAGGTAAACAAAGCTTTCTCGAAGGCCCATTGAGACTTCTTGACCTAGTCACGTCAGGATGATGTTGATGTCGATATACAGCTGATAGAGCCCGTTGATGTCCATACTAATCCATATCCAATTTATAATTATTGTTAATGTGAAAGTATCTCTGTCTGTCTGCTAAGTTTTCACGGCTAAGCCGTTGAATCGATTTGTATGAAATTTGGTATGAACATTTCTTGAACATAGCAGGAGAAGGACGTAACCTACATTAATGGCAGACGGTAACCGACGTTCTCGCACGTACGAAATGTTATAAAACATTTTTTTGGTTGTTTCTTGTATCAAATGCTTTATTTTATAATAAATATGAAGCTACAATCGTTTGATTACAAATACAAATAATTCAAAAAATACTGAAGCATTCAACGGTTATGTCAAATAGTTAGGTACATTCATTAACCTTTAGTAGCCAGAGGTGGATATGCCAATCGATTAATAAAATAACTTAGGAAACCATTGGTTTATTGACAATTATTGAAAGTTATTTATATACAGGGTATCGCCTAATTCATCGAGGATAATTTGGAAAATGATTTAGCAAATCCTTCAAGAGTACGGGTGTATTTTTAATATTGATATTATTTAGCGAAGATTTCAGAAAAGGGTTACTTTAGTGCACCCTGACCCATGTTAACGAAAATTGCTTTGTAAATATTAATGGAAGAAACTTCGTTTCAGACTTTATTTTTAGCCTTTGTAACTGCGTTGATATCTTATTTGAGTCTTCAGATTTCCAATTTCTAAACCTGTTCCATTTTTCTTGACTTTGGGGCCATTTTTCTTCACAAAATGTCTAATTACGTTTTACTATTTTTTTTTCTTACGGACGTAGATACCTACTGGCCCGTTGTGCTGCTACGTGGATCTATGATCCTTTTACCCATGGAACCAACTTGAGCTTATGATGAAGAGCAAGAGACTGTTAACATCTGTATTCCTTAGATCGTTTAAGTCTTTGTAGAAGAAGGCTTCTAGGTGGAGTTTTCTTCTCTGAGAGAGAGCTAGACATGTACAAAGAAGGTGAAGGACTATCTCCTCTTCCTCTTCGTCCATGCAGCTTCTACAGAAATCGTTTGTAAAAGCGTCAAGCATTCTTGCATGATGACACCTACTATATAATAGTACTGAGATGTTTCCTATTTAGAAGAATCAGAGCGATTCAGATCGAGCTTTGGGCAGATCTGTTTAGTGGCTAGACATATTTGCCCACCGGTCCATCTAAGGTCCATCCAGCACGTAGCGATTGGTATACCTATGCTACACTTTTCCGGTAGAATATGTAGAGTGGTTCCAATTTTGGCGATTTCGTTGACCCTACAATTCCCTGGAATATCCCTGTGGCCCGGCAATCAACAAAGGTGAAGGTTTAACTGCTCTGCCATCTCAGTAAGAGATGATCGGCATTCAAGGGCGGTTTTAGAATTAAGTCAGACCGAGTCCATAGACTTAATATCGGCCTGCCTATGCGAAAAGATGCGCATATATTTTGCAGATATAATGTTTTTCTTCAGCCAAGACAGAGCTTCCTTAATCGCCTAAATTTTCGCCCGGAACATAGTGATTTGGAAGACGAAAGGAGAGGCTTAGATTTAGCTTATCTGAGAAAACACGGCCACCAACCCAGCTATCGGTGTTCGATCCATCTGTATAGAAGTGGATGGACTTGTCCTCCATGAAAGATCTAGAGGGAAAGCTCGTATGAAGTCTTTGTCAAACCGAAGCTTAGGTTTGGTGTAATCGATGTTTTCTATGTGTATTCCTAATATATTAAGAATATTGGCGTGGCCAAATAAATTTTTTTTTTCCACTGTGTAGTTGCTTAAGGCGAATATCTGCAGTCGCAGCTAATTGCTTACTGAAGATTTCGATGGGTGTCAGGTGAAACAGAATGTCTAAAGCCGCGGAGGGAGTAGAGCGTAGAGCTCCGCTTATGCATAGACATGCTGTTCTTTAGATTCGGCTTAGTTTTTTTGCAGTTGACTGCAATGTCGAAGGCCGTTCGCCAGACAATTATACCGTAGATGAGTATCGGTCTTATGACCGTGGGTAATACAAGGTTGAAGGCCGCACTTGTTCCTAATGGCTCTTATGCAAGAAAATAAAGATACTGTAGCTTTCTTGACTCTTTCTTGAATGTTCGGTTTCCAGTTTTGTATCCTCTGTATCTTAGCCAAAATTGTTTGTTTCTGCTTTAAAGTCCAAAGGCAATGAATAAAAAATAATTTTGTGTAGTTTTAGATAATTTTTATTTTATTTTATAACAGTTGCTCAAAGTGTCCTCTTTGATTTTGTATGCATGCTTGAGCCCGTGTTTTGATTTCACTGCCAATATTTTTTAATGCTAACTGCTGTCTCATTTTTGATGACGCTTCGAGAATACGCTCTCCAAGTTCACCTAACGTTGTTATTTCGGTTGCCCCATACAAAAAATTTCGGTACTGGTAGGTCCGGAGATCTTGCTATCCAATAATTATCTTACTCTCCATCTAGCCAATTCTCAACCAAAGCCAATTGAATCAGTGGAATATAAAAGGCCTCAGCCCAACCACTATAAAAGCTGAACTGGATTCTACTCTGAGTGAGTCTGCTCCTTCATTTACAACAGTAAAATTTGGGGTTGCTGCCGTACGAGCTGGCAAGACGAGCATCACAGTGGTCGACAAAATGAGGTGACGACTCCAGATATGGTGAAGAAAATCCACAAAACGATACTGGATGATCGTCGACTGCAAGTGGGCGAGCTAACAGATATTGTAGGCATTTAAAAAAGTGCGATACATCGCATATTATTTAAAAATTTGAACATGAGAAAGGTGTGTGCAATATAGGTGCGGCGTTTGCTCACACTCGAGCAAAAACAGTGTCGTGAAGATGTTTCAATTGAGTGTTTAGCGAGGTTTCACAGCAACAAAGCAGAATCTTTGCGCCGTTTCATAACAATGGATGAAACATGGGTCCATCGCATTACAATCGAGACAAAAGAACAATCAAAATAATGGCTTCAAAAGGGAGAACCGGCTATAAAGAAGGCAAAGACCGTTTCATCAGTAGGCAAGGTCATGGTGTCGATTTTTTGGGATGCGCGTGAGATAATTTTCATTCACTATCTTGACTTATTGCAACGTTTGAGCAAACAAATAAGCCAAAAACGGCCGCATTTGGCTAAGAAGAAAATGTTGTTTCATCAAGACAATGCACCAGCTCACAAATTCGTTATTGCAATGGCCACAAATAGAGTTTGAATTGCTACCTCATGCACCCTATTCGCCAGATTTAGCGCCCTCGGACTATTTTCTGTTGCCAAACTTAAAAAAATGGCTCAGTGGTCAAAGATTTTCCAACGATGAAGAAGTGATGTCGGCAGTTAATGGCTATTTTGAGGAGCAAGACAGTTCTTATTATAAAAAGGGTATCGAACTTTTTGAACATCGCTGGGAGAAGTGTATAGAGCTGGAAAGTATTGGGTCTATAACTTCGTGCGGTTTGCTAAGAGATGGCGTAACTTGTATTATTCCATTGGAACGTGCGTTGGAAAGCTACTGTCATTGTACGTCATTTCAGTATATGTCATTCATTTGAAGCGTAAACAACAATAATTTTTTTTTTCACTTAAATGTCTCGAACTTTGTGCCTGAAAAAAAGTTTTTGCGGGGAGTTCTTCTTCATTACTTTAATATGAGGAAGATGCTGCCGAAAGTCATCGTATTTTCGTGGAAGTTTATGGTGAACATGCGCTAGCTGAGCGAACGTGCCAAAAGTGGTTTGCACGATTTAAAGTGGTGATTTTGGCTTGGAAGTCGATGAACGTCCTGGGCACCCAAAAAATTTTGAAGAGGAAGAACTGGAAGCATTACTCTATGAAGATTGTTGCCAAACACAAGAAGAGCTCGCAAAATCTTTGGGTCTCTCTCAAGCAGCCATTTCAAGACGTTTAAAAGCAGCTGGATATATTCAAATGCAAGGAAATTGGGTTCCACATGAACTCAAACCGAGAGACGTCGAAAGGCGGTTTTGCATGTCCGAAATGCTGCTGGAACGCCACAAAAGGAAATCATTTTTGCATCGGATTGTTACTGGTGATGAAAAATTGATCCATTACGACAACCCTAAGCGCAAAAAATCATATGTGAAACCAATCAACTAAATCAACGGCAAAGCCGAATATCCATGGCGCGAAGGTAATGCTCTGTATTTGGTAGGATCAGATGGCTGTGCTGCATTATGAGCTGCTAAAACCGGGTGAAGCCACCGGTTTTACGAACACAATTGATCCGTTTGAAGAGAGCAGTAGCCGAACAACGCCCGAAATATGCGACCAGACACGGTGCAATAATTTTCCATCATGACAACGCTCGGTCCCATGTTGCTATTCCGGTTAAGAACTATTTGGAAAACAGTGGATGGAAAGTCTTACCCCACCCGTCTTATAGCCCAGACCTTGCCCCTTCTGACTACCATTTGTTTCGGTCGATGTAGAGCGCCCTTACTGAAATACGGTTCACATCAGAGCAGAATATCAAAAATTAGCTTGATTTATTCTTGGCTGCCAAGCCGGCGCAGTTCTTTTGGGATGGGATGCACAAATTGCCAGAAAGATGGGAAAAAGTCATCGCTTCAGATGGGCAATACTTTGAATAATATTATTGTACATGTTTTCCTTAAATAAACGTTTAAATTTAAAAAAAAACCGCACGAATTAAATAACATACCCAATAATATGCGATGTACCGCAGTTTTTGAAATGCCTACAATGTCTGCTAGCTCGCGCACTTTTAGTCGACGATCATCCAGTACCGCTTTGTGGATTTTCTTCAGAATTTCTGGAGTCGTCACCTTATTTGGTCGACCACTGTGATGCTCGTCTTGCCAGCTCGTACGGCCTCGTTTAAACTCAGCAAACCCAAATGTTAATTAACTGTTGTTAATGAAGGAGCAGACTCAACCAGAGTAGACTCCAGTTCAGATTTTATATTGGTTGGGCTGAGGCCTTTCAAATAAAAGTATTGTATCACATAACGATGACCAATTTTCTCCATTTTCACAAATTCGCTGACAACGTTCACTATTAATGGCTGCCAAACAAATACTAAATAACGTAGCGCTTTCATAGACAATACAGTGATATTTTGAAACAACAACCGCCATGTCTTGGTCAGGCCCGGTATTTCTGGGACCGCCGTCGTACTAAGATAGCGCTAGAGATAAAATTTCGATTAAGGTTTTTCGAAGGGTTGGAAACGCTATAGAGACAAAGGTTTTCTCGACTTATTATCGGAATGAAAGCTGCCAAATGATCTTCTATTGGATGACTAGTGTCCCTGTAAGACACTGTTGCTGGTTAAACAGTGGGTAACTGTCATTGAAAACTGAGATCTGGGCATTTTGGCCTAAAAGCACTAGAAATAATAAAAATGTGTCCAGCGTATAAGCTGGTAAGGATATTTTTTTTAAGTTTTTGTTCAAAGGAAAAATTTTCCTCTTCACCCTTGCAGTTCCTTGCATTCAACGTCTGTAAGTTCAGCGTCTTTCACTTCTCTATCTGTTTTTCAAGCTCCTCCGATTAGGTTAGGAATTATGGACTATGCGGTAGTACCTTTTCCTGCGTATGTATTAGTTACATGTGATTCTCGTTTATCTCGAAACTGCACCTCATATTTGAGTTGACCTACCCCCTGCTGATTATCATATCATGTGGCTTAGTAGATCAACTTCTTGACTGCCAGTTTTGACTAGCATTCTTTCTACTATTCAGATTACTATCAGCTTCACTTTGTATTTTTACTTCGATGACTGTTCTGTCATTAATTTCTGTCCCAATATCCTAAAGCAGTTGTCTGAAACTATATCCGAATTATGTGTTACCCTGATGAAGTGTCGATGGAAGACATACCCTAGATCAATACATAGGTAAATTGAATTGATAGGAGCAAGCATTTGAATAATTATGGCACAAGCTACCTTTGTTTTCCTAAGTCAAACTGCTGTTCTGAGACTTTTGACTACTTTTTCATTCCCACATAGTTCTCAAGTTATTCGACTGGCAAGAAGCTGGCTACACATGTACAACTAAGTCTACATGAAAACTTTGTTTTTTCAGCTTTCAATTAGCTAAATTAGAATTGCTTACCTAACATAAACTCTACGGTTATAACAAGGTGTTGGAGGTTACACAATACGAAGGTCTTACTATTGTTGAATCGAGCACGATGAAACCGTGAGAATTTGTGCAACCCTGGCGTACATTCTGTGTTCACTAGATAGGTTGTTGGAGCGCCTAAAATAAATAACGTTCCTTCTCTTTGTGCAGATATCTGCTCATTCATTATAACTTACCCAAACACAAGGTATTGAAAACTTCAAATCATCATCTAAATGTTGATTTAGTCCCGTCTATAACCCCCTCAACTAAAGCCTACTTATGATGGAAATGTTATCATTGCCACTCCAATTTATGCCATACGTAATATTCTGCTGCAATCAGCCATAATAATAGCGAACGGATCCATAACTGCCCGTACCGCTTTCGTCTAGCGTATAATTTCAATTCATCAGCTCTGAAGACACTTTATGAAAAGCAGCAATTGAACGACGCATAGTTCTTCATTTCGATGCACAGTCCCAATATCCACTTCACCATTCAAATTCAAATTGCTTGTTTCAATGGTAGTGGCATGAGAACAATCGTGCTATACCCTTGGTTGGCAGAGTTTCAGTTTCAATCATATACACTACTCCTACGGATTCGTCGCCAGCAGTACTCAGTACGGTAGATCTGGGTGTGTTGTGCGATGTTCATTATTGTTCGGAATCAACGGCCTACACATGTTTCCATAACTTTTTGTTGTACTTATAGAATAGAGACGATTTTCAGTGAAATACTTATTCAAAGCTTCACAATGGCTTCCGCCCAAAAACCCTCAAAACGCCTATACTCGTCTAGTACACTCTCACATACTTATGCAATGGCTCAGGACTCATGCAGATCCATCCATTCGAAGAGGGAAAAGTAAAATCATGATTAAACTTTCTGTATTTGGTCGAATCCGCTCGGCTCCAGTGAAAATCTGGTATTTCACACCATTCAATGCGCATAGACATAGTAAACCTACCATAGCGTGTGTTCAGCACCCCCTCTATGGACCAAGTTAAGAGCTGTTTCCCGAGAAAAAAAAACGAAAAGTTGAAATGTCGGACACCGCAAAGCGTAAAACATATTTGTGCGGTCTATGGCTCTTACGAGCTCCAAAGCGTCGAAGGATGGAAACGAATTTATTTTCATCCATAAATGACCAACGATTTTCCAATAATTTCCTTTTTTTGCCACAGCAAGTCCTGGAGGTTGGTGGGTATGTGCCGGATTTGTAGCACCAACGCCAAGACAAGACGTGTTGGATTGGATATTTGCTTCAAAGTTTGCTCAACGGATGGAAGGTTTTTTTTTTTGTTTTTTGTTTTTCTTCATTTTTCCGCTTAGCGTGTTGGTATTCCATCAGAATAGTCTAGAATGGGGTATGGAGGCACAAACAATGGAGCATGAGGAGTGCAATGAGGATTGTCCATTGTAACAGTTTAGTTTAAGCAAAACTGGGCCAAAGGAGTGATAGTACGAATATATGTACCTATATGTGCAGAACTATTCATAGGAAGTGTAAATCTTTGAGATATTGTTTCAGCAAGGCTTGTGAAGAGTAAAATGGCATCCTGTTGAAACGCTTGGAAATAAATAGAGAACAATGCAAGCAGGCATCTGCAGAGAAAGGACATGAATTGACATTTGTCATGTTCCAGAAGGACGCATTTGGTAGTGGGAAATTTGTTTAATGAAGTTCTTTCTAAATTTATGTATCCTGTAGAATTGATGAAATAAAAGAGCCATGAAAACAATTTTTGTCAATAAATTGGAAGTTTTTGTCTCTGTTAAAATATTATTTGGAATGACAAACGGTATACCATATGTACAAAATGATACTTTGTGTGCTCCTTCATAATGTCCATGTGTTCTGCCTCTGCATCTGCATCACCTTCTGTGGAATTTTGGTCCATAACTTTGTAGTTTATTTTTTAGCAGACTAACTTAACAGAATAGTTTAACTGATGTTAGATCTGAGTGCCTGAGTAAATCTTTACTCATGCAATCTAAAATGGCAAGGAGCAGCATAGCCAGTAGCAAAATCCAAAAGAGATTTTCAAAATGTGATGAACCAATTATTTGCCTCCGGATAAAAGTAGATTTACTGTTGATGACCCTTGCAAACGTTTAAAGGACAAGGGCAATTTGGACCTTTAGTAGGCCACGTAGAGCCGAACAATAAGCACAGGCCCTCGACTGCTATCATATAGATATCAGCGCCATCCAGCAAGAGCGGTAGGATGTGAATGGCATAAGGAAGAAAAAAACTGTGACCTTTACTATGGTGACTACGGATTTGGATTTTTCATATCCGGCAGACTTAGGCATCTTGAGTCCCAAATGCTTAATTTGCAAACATAAATCTAACATGCTTCTTCCAGTTCCTCGACAAGACATATGACCAATGTCCGATGTACATGTACAATGTACTAGATGGGGTGAAAAGTAACCTCCTTGGGAATGAAAAAATTTTTTTTTATTTTATTGAATAAATTAGTTTAATACACCTTTTCTAGCGATTTTCCAACTTCTTGATCCTGTCGAAAAGTAATTTTTCGGAAGGTCTGAAATCATGGCGTCAATGATTTCCTCGCATGAGCTGAATTTTTTATTGATGAGCCATCTCTTGAGGCTGGGAAAAGATAATAGTCCGATTGAGCTAAATCGGGCGAATACGGTGGATGCGAGAGTAATTGGAGCCGTAAGTCATAGATTTTAGCCGTGGTTGCGATGCTCTTGTGCGCCGGTGCATTGTCTTGCAAAAACAAAATATTTTTTCGCGAATTCGGCCTTCAATCGCTCCAATAATGCACAGTAATACTCGCTGTTGATGGTTTTTCCTTTTTCCAGGTAGTCCACGAAGAGTATGCCATGATAATCTCAGAAAACCACCGCCATAACCTTTCCGACCCATCGAGCCTCCCTTGGCCGCTTCCGAGCTCTTGTTCCGGCTTCAGGTCATTGCCGGGCACTCATTCTGTTCTCTGGTGTATAATAGTGGATCCAAGTTTCATCAGCAGCTACCAATCAACGCCAAAAGTTCGCCCGATTCCTCATCAGCAAGTCCAAACACTATTTGGAAGCGCTCTCGCGTTCGTGTTTTTGTTCAGGAGTGAGTATGTCCGGCACCCAGCGGCAGAATATTACTTAAAATATAGCGTGTGCGTTCAGTACTAATCTTTGTGATATCTGCTAGCTCGCGCACCTTCACTTTCCGGTCAGCCAACACAATTTCATGGATTTTTTTGACATTGTCTTCTGTAACCGCATCGGAGGGCCTGCCGCTGCGGGCTTGATCGGTAGTGGAGTTGCGGCCACCACGAAACTTTCGAAACCAATATTTGACTGTGTAATCTGACGAAGAATTAGCCCCATAATATTTATCCAACTTTTCTTTTGTTTCCTTCGCCGTTTTGCCTCTCAAAAAATAATGTTTTCTGAGAGAACGAAAATCGTTCTTGTCCATACTCAACATGATGCCAAACACGTCAACAACAAACAGCTATCAAAACAAAACTAAAGACATTATCGCACTGAAATTTGGCATGTCTGCCTAAACATAAACGGGCTTCAAGGCACCATAACCTTTTTTGTAGTAGCAGCGCATTTTGGTGGTCACTCCACCTAGTATAATGGACAATGTAGGATGTACGTTATATGTATATGAGGTGTACTAGGCAATTTTAACCACGAGGATAGGAAGATAAGACATCTTTGGTAGGACGATGGTACACAACTTCACATCCAGGAACGGATTTAAGTTTATTTGATTTAAGGGGCAACGAGATATCACTATAGCAAGCACACGGATTAATCAACTTAAAATATATACTGTGATTCATCGTTAGGTTTGATTTATAATGTAAAATAAAATACATAACTTTGAAAGAAAACTTAAAATTTTTAATACTTGTTAAAAGAACAATTTATGGCATTTATTTCTTGGTAATAACATTATGTAAATATTGGCTGTGACAAATTCTGAGGTGGTCTATTTGAAAGGTCTAATTTTGGGCCACTCGTTCGAGCATAACGACTAGTATCTCGCGGATAACACGAGTAATGTTGGCTTCCAAAGCGTCAATCGTAGCTGACTTATTCTTAAAAACCTGAAACCTTACATATCGCCAGAAAAAATAGTCCAAAGGTTTGATATCGCACGATCTAGGCGGCCAACCGTAGCAAAACGTGAAATTAAGTGCTCACCAAAATGATTTCTCAACAAGTCCATTGTTTCACGCGATGTATGGCTCGTAGCGCAGTCTTGTTGAAACCAGAACTCACCGAGACCATGTGAATTTCAGGAAGCTCATAGTCTGTAAACATGGCACGATAACGGTTACCACTGACGGTAACATTCTGATTTGCCTTATTTTTAAAGAAATATGAACCAATGATTCCACCAGCGCATAAACCACACCATACCGTTGTTTTTAATGGATGTCATGGTAGCTCTTGGCACTCTTCGGGTTGTTCATCAGCCCAAAAATGCAATTTTGTTTATTGACGTATCCATTGAGCCAAAAATGGGCTTCATCACTAAACAAAATTTCACGATAAATCGTCAGACTTTCATTGAGTTTTCCAGAGCCCATTCACTGAAAATATGACGCAAATTCAAGTCGCCTGGCTTCAATTAATCACAAGTTAAATTTTGAATGATTTAAGGCCGAGATCCTCACGTAAAATACGCCAAGTTGTCGAATACGCCAAGCCAAGATGTTGAGAACGACGACGAATCGATTCGTCACGGTCTTCGCGTACACTCTCAGCTACAGCTGCTATACTCTCTTCACTACGTGCTGGATGTGGTCTAACCTGTCGAGTATCATCCAATAATGTAAACTGGGATTCAAATAAATAAGACACTCGAGAATACAATGTACACAGATAATTAAGATAATTTAACTTCAATTAAGAGAGGTTGAGAATGGCGCCTTTGCTCAAATTCAAAACAGCTCAGACCATCTAATGTATATTGTGCAATCGGAACAATAAGAACGAGACCGAAATATCTTAGCAGGCATGTCGGTTGATGATTTAGCTCACTCTGGACTATGACAGCGTCATCTTAATGAAAGTAAGAGATGTAAATGTAATTTCTGCTCCTGACGGTTACAAAGTAGAAAATATGATAATGAAAGAAAATCTCCTTAAAACAACTACGCCAGTCGTTTTGTCTGGAAAGCCTAATTGTGAACAATTAAATAAATAAAAAAACTAAAAAGTCTGTTGGTTGAAATTTAATACAGTTCACCTTTATCCGACGTTTAGGTCAACCCCATTTGAAATGTCACCACCAAAAGCAACAAAAGAAAATCAGAACATTTAAAAGTCTTCTCTTGGCATTTACTGGGATTCTCTTATTACATTCCTCTCATTTCCATCTCTTATTTTGTGAATTAATTCGTGCTTCTTTAACCATTGGCAACCTTGATGGCAATCTCACTGGGTTTTTCTATTATTCCCGACCCACTCATCCACTGGATTCGAAGGATTAAACTTTACCACTTCAACTCAACATCGTAAACTTTCTAGGGAGGTATTCTTTCAAAATTCTTTCAATTCTTATCCAAATACCATGAGTCGTTCCATTAAGCTGCATTATGCCACACAGCTGAAAGTAAACAAAGGTTATCCATGTATCTAAAACATTTCTAGTCTGAGTGATCCGTGCATTCAAATTTATTCTTCAATTAAAATGTTTACGCTCATCCAAAAATGAAATGAAAATTTTGCTCCACGCCTTTCAAAAATGAAAATTCAATTTCAATTTATCCACCAAAAAAAAAAAACAAAAAAACAACTCAAACGTAGTGTTGAAAAGTAAACAACACCCGGTATCCTATCCTGGCTCCTAGTTACTCTCATCATTGCTTCAACCAAGCAAAGCACTTCAGTCCACCTCCTTACCAAGAGGCGACGCGCTTTCAACACTTTTTTTTTGCGTTTCACTTTTGTTTGGGAAAACAAAATATTCATCTGCTACCGCACTTGTCACTTGTCAGCTCAGCAAATGTAAATCCAATCTTAAGTGGATGTGGTCCCATCGTTGTCAGCCACCCTATATGCCCCAACCAGAGCTCCTTTCTTCAAAATATACATAAAAGTACGAGTACACATACAGAGGCATACCACACATGTTTGCTCAGCTCGGTATTTCACCAACAACAAACACCTAACCCCCGAAATTTTAAGGCTCTTTGGCGAAGCTTAAATGCTTCCAGATGCAGTCTCTAGCACTCAGGATTAAGGAATGAATCTCAATCCCAGTGATGGCAGAAATTGGTAAGCAAAAGTAGGAGGTACCGTCAACTCATCAAACATTTAGAAAACATTTAAGTAAATCTTCCCTAACATTGAAAAGGGAGGTTGAAGATAAAGAACAACAACAAGTAGAACAAGAACATAAAGAAGGAGAAGACGAAGTACAATAGAAAGCTCTTTCAAGTGGAAAGTACGAGAATTTCACCATAGTTACTGGGGTAGATTGCCCTAAGGGAGCTGCTACTTTTGGAGAAAATCGATTCAATATCTTCAATCTTAGCGATGCTATGCTGTGGCTAGCTCAAGTCTAGCTTTCGGAAGTACAACCTTGTAACCATCATTCAGAAAGAAGTTCTGAAAACATTCCGCCCTTTGGCAATGATATGGTATTTCTTAGGGGATGCAACAGGAGCCTTCACACAAAAAAAAAAAAAAAAAAAACCCAAATCTCAAGGATAAGCATTTGCATTGTAGTCTTTTGGAATTAACGATGTTGAGCGTTTGTTGCACTCCCATCTCCTGTCCTAGTTGAATGACTCTGAAACTTAATTCCAGCAAACATGGCATGGGATAGCTCAGTCCTTAGAGCGATTGGATGTACTCGTGCAGATGTACCCGTACCAAAACCTCCGCCTGAAGAGTTGAATGCTGTTCTATGTTTCTGTTTTTTTTTTTTTTTTTGTTTGTTTTTTTGTTTTTGTTGTGCAACGTTTTCTATGGTATACACCACTAACAACAGACAGACAAATGAATTGTTGTCGGTTGGCGAACAGCAGAAATGGCAGGGATTATGACGAAAGATGGATAAATTGTTCCACTTCAGATAAATGCTTGGCTTTTCGTAAATATTTGTTCAAGTCTCATGCGAGAAAAAGGATTTGCATGAGAGAATAAGTTTCCACTGAAATCTTCTGGTTCTGGTAGTCTTTGGTAGCCATTAGATACGAGGGAACAATGTAAGAACATTTGTATAAATGCAAGTGATATAATGGATTACTTTTGGGAGTGTCACTATTCAGATGCACAAATACATTTTCAATTCGGCACTGGGAATTCTTGCTTTTTGGTACTCGTATTTACTTATGCTAAACGGTTGTGACAATGCAAGACTTTCTTCAGCTCTTTGGCAGCTTTATAAAACAAAAACGCTACTTTTATCTAGAGATAGTATACTCGTATTTATCTCAACTTATTTGGGTACAAATTTAGATACACGTGAATACAGTGTAGTGTCTGTGAGTGTCCGGCCTGCGCTCATACTGCTGACCACAAAAAGGTGATAAAGTAAAAGAAGAAGTTAAAAAGTAAAAGGAACATACAATGCCCTAGTTTTTTGTCCCATGTAGTCTAGTATGTTTTCAAAAGTCATTTCAGTTACTCGCATATGTAGACGACATTGATCTCATTGTAAGAACTTATCGAGCTGAAAATGGACCGTTTGTGATTATTGAAGCAGGGCTGAGCGGTCAACGAAGGAAAGGCCAAGTATATGCTGTCAACAAAAAGGGACAAACATCATCAAGACAACTGCAACTTTAAGGTATAATGGGACTTTATCTAGTCCGGTTCAGCTATCCACTCCAACAGCGATACCTGCACGGTATGTCATGCGAAGGATAACTCTTGCTAATCTCTGCTTCTTTGGACTTAGCAGTGAATTGGGTAGATAAGCCCACTCTCGAGAAACTAAAAAGATAGAATTCTAATCACCCCGATTCTGCTTTATGGTGCAGAAATTTGGACACTGACAAAAGCGGATAAAAAGCTTATCGAGCGCTTCTATAGAAAAGTTTTTCTGGTATTTTCAGTTCCGTTTGGATCGATGGAATTCCAATAACGAACTGTATGGGCTGTAAAGCGATGCCGAATTAGTAGGTATGTAGGTATCCTAACAAGCGATTATGTAGAATAGAACGACTATACCATATGTGGCGCAAATAACTTAAGGGAAAGGAAGTGTAGGACTTTTTTTTTATAATTAACGCGCGCTCAAGGGGTTTTTGTACCCTAAAAATGTTCGTACACATAAGGAAATTTAGGGAGCAAGGAAAGACGGGTACCGATGTACATTGGTTTTAAATGTTTTGAAGTTATAACGACCAAGAAATAGAGAGCTCAGCAGGGCATACCATAAGCGAGTTGTACGGCTTAGGAAATAATCACGAGAGTGCATCTGAAAATGGGCTTGAGTTTATACTGATGAGCATTCATAGCGAGACGGGTGTCACGGTTGAAAGTTTGAATGGGCGGAATGCTACTGGTGATTTCAATAGAGCACTGGTGGTGGAAATAGCGATAAAACAAATAAGACAAAAAACATTACGTCGATGTTCGAGGATGTCATTTGAATGACTGATATTAGTATCACCAATGAGTTTTATCGCACGGGTTTGAATCCTATCTAGCAGGTGCAGAGATGTTTTAGTAGCACCTGACCGGATGTGGGCATTGTACTTCAATTTTGGGCGGATGAATGCCTTATATACTGTTTCCAGATCAGAGGGGGTAAAGTATTTCTTACATCGCTTGAGAAAACCTAGACATTTAGCAGCATTTTTTGCAACATCGAATATGTGGTCATTCCAACGTAAGTTGTCATTTACACACATACCGAGAATGGAAAGTTTATCGGTTTCGACGATTCAAGTGCCATTCATGGATAATGGCTGGGTATTTGAATTTTGCTTTCATGACAGCAGACAGCATTGAGTTTTGGAAGCATTAAATTCCACTCTGTCGATAGTTCCCCAATTAGTTAGGCTGTTAATATCGAAAATTAATGAGCTAAACATACGCTGCCGTTCCCATTCTACAACCGAAGAGCAGGAGCGTAAGTGTGGGAACGAATATGAAAAGCAGAGAGAACTGTCATCAGCAAAGGAATATATTGGATTAGAAGTAGCAGACAAGAGATAATTTTTTTTTTGTCGGAGACAAAACGGAGCCCTGGGGCACACCAGCATTTATTTTATGAATATCAGACTTGAAACCTTCCTAGACAACTTAAATTGTACATTTCGAAAGGTAATTTCTAATCCATTGGAAGGGATTCGTCGAACCCAAAAGCACGCATTTTCGACAAAAGAGCCTGATGCTTGCCTATTTTTGCTTCGCCAGATTGATTTACGGTATGGTTCCACTTTTCGGTAGGGCATGACATCAAATCACCAGTTGACCTGTTGCTACGAAAACCGTCTAACCGATCACTAAGAAGTTTTCGTGTTTCGAGATATTTCATGAGCTGACAGTTTATCAGCGTTTCCATGACCTTGGAAAGAAGGGACGTAAGTGCAATTCGTCTGTAGGAGGAGAGCGAAGAAGATTCGCCTTTTTTAGGGACGGGCTGGACAAATGCTTTTTTTTGCATCTGCTCGGAAAAAGTTATAAAGTGTAGGATTGATGAAAAAGATTACGCAGTGATTCTGCCAGCGTGGAAGAACACCTCTTCAGAAGAAGGGGCGATATATCATCTGGAGCAGCGGATTTATGCATCTTAAGATCTTTGAGTACTCTTGCTATTACACGAGTGCGAAAGTAGATTCATCCCATTGTAGATTCGATGCACTCAAGTGTAGGCGGGGACAAAGCACAATCTGAGAGTATTGACCTAGCCGCAAAGTGTGCAGGAAGCAGATTGGCCTTGTCCAAAGAGCTGACAGCTGGAATGTCACTGTTTTTGAATTTCTTATGTTTTTGACGAGTGGCCAACAATTTTTACTGTCTTTGGGACATTGCAGTATTTTTTTCCTCAGTTTTTGGTCGAATTTTAATTTCACACGCTTGAGTAAGACGTTGCAGCCATTTCTGGCTCGCTTAAACTTTTTTCGGTTTACCTCTGTCGGGTTGGTCTTGTAGGACCGAAAAAACAATTCTCTAACCCTGACAGCCTTTTTACAGCTCGAGTCATACCATGCTTTTTCTTTTGGTTTGATACTCTTCAACCGATGGGAGATAAAGCATCTCATTCCAGAGAGAATAGTTTCGGGGAAACATAACGACCAGTTAAAATTCCTACTTTGTGGTGGAATTTGGTAAGCTACATACCTACGCACATAAATGGCGAGACCGCGATAAGGAAAGAATAGTGACACTAGTTCATAGTCAGGTAGCTTCAGATCAGAGTGATCTGAGAGGTGTGGGCGGGGATCTACCTGTGTTTCACTAAGTGCCAAAGTAGCTGGTCAGTACTTACAAACGTGTACGTACGCAGAAAAGTGATTGCTTTTTAGCTCGCCTATATTGGCTAAATTTCCTAGTCATAATTACAACATAATAATTACATAATCACACCGACGATGCTAAGCAAGGCTGCGAAGTGAAAATTCTGGCGATGGTTTACCGAATCAAAATGCTGTAGGTGTTATGCCCTTACAACAATATGAATCAGTGCATCAACAAACTTTTCACACACAAGCCGCTATCCATCGGTTGTTACATGCACTCGGTCACTGCCCGTACCGTATGATACATACAGTAACGGCATTGACCGAGTGCAAGCAACGGTACTACGACCAGGAGCGGGAGAGTTGGGATACCCGCACTGGTGATGTAATTGTTTTATTTTTTTAATTACACCGCACTGTTTTTTTTCTTGCATTCACTCGCTGTGGGTTTTTTTTTTTGGTGTGCAACACAATAGAAGAGAGGACGAGTGACGTGTGCACTCGTCGATGGTCGACGCATTAAATTTTGCCAACACCGAAGAACTTGATTATCCCAATCCTACTTGTGGCGCAGAAGCATAAACTCTATCGTAGCTAGATGAAGATATCCTCTGTAGTTTCGGGATAAATATCCTTTGGAAAATATTCGATCTCATTTGGGTTGACAAACTTTGGAGTAGAACATTCAACAACGAACAATATGAACGCCATTGACCTAGTGAGGAAACTGTGCATCAGTCGCCTGAGAAAACTATGATATGTAAGCGAATGGACACCAATATTTTAGCCAGCAGTGTCTTAGAATCTAACCCGGAGAGACAACGCAGTAGACAGGGCCCTTACCTTTGATGGTGCGCATAAGTAGAGGGGACGTCAATCGACTTGGAGCACACAACTGGAGACAGTTTGCTAAATAACGGACTAACTGAAAAAGCTTGTTAGTTGAGGCTCAGCACGCTTTCAACAGTAGCGCAAAAGACTTCAAAGCAAAAGACGCAAAGCACACATTTATCTTTTTTGATTTTTTTTTTGTGTTCTTTATATTCTTTGGTAATCGGAGAAAAATTCTGAGCCAAAGGAAAACTGCAGTTGGCAAGAGTTACTCTGAGTAACTTTATATTAATATCATGGGCTGCACCCTCAAAGCCATCTTCTGATTAAAAAGAAGTGCCGGCTGTTTTATGACTCCGGTCTTATGGACATACATCAGAACTCTTGTTGCGGAAAAACTACGAAACGAACTTTCCTTGTACCCAGGACTGGCTTCGGGCAAAATCTAAGCCAGGAAAGGAATACAGTCCGGGCTTCACGGATGGCTCCAAAACTAATATAGGATGTGGCGCTGGTGTCTTTCTGAAGGACGACAACGTTCGATTTCACTTCACGTTAAGAAAGCTTGCATCTGTCTTTCAAGCAGAAGTTTACCCAATCTTGATGGCAGCGAACTATATTACAGAGAAACGGTAGATGGGGCGAAGCATTTGCATCATCAGCGACAGCCAATCTGTGCTTAGAGCCTTGCTGAACCCTCTTAAGATTTTCAAGCTAGTTCGAGAATCCAAGAACGCAGTCGGAAGGCTAAATTCAGTGAACCTTTTCCGGACTCGGTTCAGAGGAGAGTTTTTTAGTACTCGGTGTTGATTTCTATGGCGGTGTCGCTGTTAATATTGAGTGCAAAACTCAAGTAAAACTCAGGTAGACGAAATCTTTCATTACCACGAATTTATGTATATCTGTCTATTGTGAGGTTTTGTACGATTCGTCGATGATGTGTATCCTTTCTTGATGGTAGCATGTACTATGTTTTTCGCTCATTTACTGCAAGACCTATTCTTAAGACCTCTGCTAATACTTGAAAATGCGTTTCGAATAGCTCACTATACCCCGCTAATAATGTCTTTGTTATGCGTAGAGGCGCGCAGTTATACAGACTTTTGGAAGACACTTAAGAATGGTCTTAAAGAAATTGCATTACATTAGGTAGTCCTGTTGGAAGCTAGTTTCAACATCAAATGTCTAGGTGAAATCAGTAGTTATCCACACGGATCACCAGTTATGGTAGGAAGTTTACCAAAGATTCTAAAACCGGATATAGCTTCATTCTATTATACCCTTTATACGCTTCCATAAAGCGACAATTAGGTCCTGGGATTCGAAGTTCAAGGATATTTTCAAATCTAGTCCAATCACTAGCCAATTAGTTGACTAACATAAGGTTTTAAGTCATCACATAGTATAGAAGATATTATAGGCTATGTTGAAGAGGTTGATGTCTATGGGATCTTACATCTTCAGTTTTGGGTATACGCTGCTGATATTCCATTCTGGCACGCTTTCTTCCTACCATATTTCCGAGATGATTTGGCACAGGCTCTTTACAAAGTTATTTCCAACTGCCTTAGCCCTAATTTCGGCAGCCAGGTCGTCAGTAGCGGCTTATCCTTTAATACGTTTATCCGCATTTCATCGAGATCAGGTAGACAGAATTGCTACTTCATCATCATCCAGGATAAAATGCATCGTTCTGCCGAATAGTGGAATGGTGATCGTCGTCGCCGTTTATTTTCAGCGCCGATAGAATCTATCAGTAGATTTCCTTGATCGTTCTTAATTGACCTGGCATGTCATTCTGATAAAATTTCTGAACGTCTGAAGTGCTTTAATATCTCTCAGTTCCAGCAAGTGAAAATGCGGTCATAAGAAGATTAATAAGGTCAATTAAATTTAAAGTTTAAAAATAAAAACTTTTGTTTCAACAGGTCTGCGAAATCTGGTGTTCCTTTTGCTTAATTTTTTAAATCCTCCTACTCCGATATATTGCAAGGAAATTGTTAACTATATATGAGTTGATGTGAATTATTCGCTGTTTCTCTCATCTTTCTAACTCACATTTCATTCATAACTGTCAAACTAATTTTAGAAAAAGAATTAACTTTCAAAAACAAAAAGTTCCACCAAGTTTCCATCGTTGCTAGCTTCAAACCATTTCCTATCGAGTATATGAGTGTACGCGAAAACCTACCACGCATACCCACATGTTTAGAGATAATCAAAACTGTCAAATCAAATACTAAACCAGCCAACGTACCTGCAAGAACTTTAGTTCTAAAAAAAAAGAAAAAAAAAAAAAACCTCGACATGCCTGAGAGTATCTGCACGTTTCGTCCCAGCTGCAGCACATAGTACCTCTGTGCTTTTGTTGGGGGAAAACTTCACACCAATGCCGGAAGATTGAAGCTCATATGGAAAGTGGTCGTAGCACAGATATATTCATACACCCATATCCGTTTTGCCATGGAAAAGTTAATTAGACAGCGCTTGTGAAACACGGAAAACTAGGTCGCGTATCTACAAACTTTCCTTTACGAACTGGAGGCAAGAGTTTGTATGATTGGGTTTGGAAAATTTAAACTTCCAACTGCACTACCGCTACTACTCAGCTGCTGAGTATTTTTTTTTCTAACACCTACCGACGTACGGCTCCAAATGCTAGTGCTTCTTGGGAAAGTTTGACGAAAATTGCTGATTGTCTTTGTTTTTTGTTTAATTTTAATGACAATTTTCGAGATCTAAATCTTATCGGAGAAGAGTTTCTGAGTTGAAGAAAGTGGGACTACAAATTGAGCCGGCGAAGTTATTTTAGCAAGCCACTGATAGGTTTTTAAACGAACAGCTAAACCGATATTTAGAAAAGGCTCAAGGCACCAGGATTGAGAAGAAAACCGGCTAAGTCTTTTTGGGTTGATCTAGTGGCAATCCAGTCTATATTTACACCTTTTACACCATCGCTCCGGAACACATTTCAAGTCAAAGTTTAAACGGATTACCTCAGAAGAAGATAATTTTGTCCTGGATCCTCCCACATATGTATGTATATCTGGCATAGAGCAAACGTTGAATATATACTGTATATATACTACATCTCTTCGCTATCGATGTGGAGAAGACTTAACTTTAGCGTGGAAGAACTGGCCCTGCACAGTAATGGCTCGTATCGAGATTATACATGTTACGAACTGCCTACTATTTGACTACAAATCAACCTTCCTGGTCCTTTTCTTTCTCATATACCTTATCGTCTGAACCGAATTTCAGGTGTACCGGAATATCATTCTGGCTAAAGACCAATTTTTAAAAATGAATGAATGGCCCAGTGGTAAACAGAGTATCTTGAAACCTGGTGACCTCTGGATTTACTAGCGAAAATAAAAAAATAAAAAATCGGAAACCGGTGATTATAGTCGATAAGTTGCTTGTGCACGCAAGATTTTTGGACAAAATCCAGCGGCCTAGGAATATTTAAAATAAAGATCTAACTAGGACCACCCGCGACTTAATGTCCAAGCGCTTGAGAGCATTGAAGGAAACACCTGCTTTGGTTTCCAAAAGGCCACCGTGTAAGAATATCACCACCAATAACGACTTTCAATGTTATGTCTCAAGGTTTGCCCGATGACGTTCTTAGTGACCAAATCATTATCGTGGTAATGGATAGAAGCAACATTGATGTCATGATCGTGAGTTAGAGGAGAGTAAAGCTGAAGGAATAAGAAAACTTTCTAAGTATCATAAGAGACACCCGGATCGTCTAATTTCATATTACATATGAGGGTTCAGACCTGGTGTTGTCACTAAGAAAAACATTCCAAGTAGACCGTAAACTCAACCCTGGACCTAGCTGAATTCTCCTCTCGACTCATAAATGGAAGCAATTTAAGCTTGAATAGCAGAAGGGTCTTCCTATTTTTAATGATCAGGGATCTTTTGGTCTTTTGGCAGATACCCAAGATATTATCAGATTCCTGTTTTATTCTATCGCTCTAAGAGTCTACAAAAAGTATAGATTAGCAGCATACATGTTAACCTGCCATACATTTGAAGGTTCATACTCTCAAAACCAACATCAATGGTGTACTTCTCACCCATGAAAGAGGATGAATCCACAGAATTTAGAACACAGACCAATTAGCCTGTTGTTGTAGATACTAAAGACTGGCTAAGCAAGGTCCTTTTGAGAGCAGACTCATTTTTGAAATCAAAAACCTGAATAATACGATTCAGACTAATTTTTATCATTGAAAAAAGGCTTCAACCGCCTTCCACTTTCTTGTTTCTTAGAATAGAAAAGACATTGTCTTGATCCAACAACCTTGGGTCATCAAAAATTTGGTTCGGCTTCTTATGACTACTGGACACTACCTACTATATGTGTACGGTAACTCTAAATCTAGTATATTGATGAGGATAAGCCTGAATTGAAGACATTTTTTCTCTCCTCTTTCAGCGGCCGAGGTATTAGCGATAGCTCCTGCATATCTTTCCCACGATTATGTTGACCTTATCCCTGGTAGTAAAGCGGCTTTATAATAACTACGTTTCAAAATGACTGAGGTATAAATACACAAAATTAAGATAGATAACAAAAAACAGGCAGCGGATAACACCTGATAGAGCCCTACAAAAGATGTAAGAGCAACCCGTGCAGCCAAAGCTATGAAAGTGAATACAATCCAAATTTCTACAAGACTCAGTTCTCTGATCCTAGAATCGATCTCAAAAAGACATGGAATGACCGAACAATTTTGAAACCAGGCGTCTAAGATTGTATCATATATAAGCAAATGTAGTCAAAAAACTTTTAATCATGAAAATATGTACATTGTCCAGTTCATCTATAGGGTGATTTATCGTGAGGTTTGATTTATTTATTTATTTGAAAGTGAACTTGAAATTTGTATTATCGGCTAAAAGAATAATTCATGACATTTACTCTTTGAAAATAATATCATGTAAATGTTGGCCACGACAACGTCTGAAGTGCTCCATTCAGAAGGTCCAATTTTGGGCGACTTGTTCGAGCATAACGACTGGTATCTCGCAGATAACAAGAGTAATGTTTGCTTCCAAAGCGTCAATCGTAGCTGACTTATTCCCAAAAACCTGAGACATTACATACATACCCCCAGAGAAAGTAGTCCAAAGGTGTGATATCGCACGATCTAGGCGGCCAATATACCTTAGCAAAACCTAATATTAAGTGCTTACCAATATGATTTCTCAACAAGTCCATTGTTTCACGCGCTGTATGGCTCGTAGCGCCGTCTTGTTGAAACCATTGAGGGTAACATTCTGATTTGCCTCATTTTTGAAGAAAAATATACACCAGCCCATAAACCACACCATACTGTTGTTTTTAATGGATGTAATGGTAGCTCCTCTTAGGGTTGCTCATCAATCCAAATACGGTAATTTTGTTTATTAACGTATCCATTGAGCCAGAAATGGGCTTCATCAGTGAACAGAATTTCACAATAAAACACCGAATTTTCATTGAGTTTTTGCAGAGCCCATTCACTGAAAATATGACGCAAATTCAAGTTTCCTGGCTTCAATTCTTGCACAAGTTGAATTTTGTACGCTTTTAGGCAGAGATCCTCACGTTAAGTACGCCAAG
Source organism: Volucella inanis (assembly GCA_907269105.1). NCBI lineage: Eukaryota > Metazoa > Arthropoda > Insecta > Diptera > Syrphidae > Volucella > Volucella inanis. The sequence continues at coordinate 43,436,997 of OU026157.1, forward strand.
TTGTCGAATACGGCAAGCCAAGCTGCTGAGAACGACGACGAATCGATTCGTCATGGTTTTCCACAAAAAATAACTATTTGGTATGGTTTGCATGCCGGCGGCGTTATTGGGCTATATTTTTCGGTCGACGATATTTTTGGCCCGAATTGGAAGATATGGACTTGGACGTAATGTGGTTTCAACAGGACAGTGCCACAAGCCACACGGCACACCCTACAATCGATTTATTGAAGAGTAAGTATTGTGAGGGTCTTATCTCAAGACCCGGGCCAATCAATTGGCCGCCTCGTTCGTGCGATTTAACGCCTCTTGACTATTTTTTATGGGGCTACGTTAAGTCATTGGTTTATGCCAACACGACGACGACGTTGGAAGAGCTCAGAGCCAACATTGAACGCAAAATAGCTGCCGTTTCGGCTGAAATGTGTTTCCGAGTCGTTGAAAATTGGGTAAAACGAATCGACCGCTGCAAACGTGCCCGCGGTGGCCATATGAACGAAGTCGAGTTCCATTCATAAATGTTTTGATTGTACTTCAAGCCAATAATAAAGTTTTTGAAATATCTCAAATGGTTTGCCTTTTGTTTAAAAAAAAAGTTGTCAAGTCGATATTAGAAAACCTATATCGTTTATTCGGCCAATATGTAACAGTCATGTCAAAAACGAAATTGTTAATTATAGACCAACGGCAAATTTACCTGCTTCCGAAAGGAGAAAATCGTTGTAAGGCGCTTACCCAATTTCATTAAAGAGTGCAGGGTTTCAAAACTAAATTAATATGGTATTCCAAAAGGAAAATAGCACTGGATGGCTTTCGAACCATCGCATACTGATTATGATTAACAAGGCATGTGGCACACTCACACCTGTATAATCGTAGAATTGGAGTAAGAGGAATCAGATAAGATGTATAGAAAACTCCCTAGCACGGCGAACTTTAAGGATGAATGTGTATACAATAAGAAATAAAAGCATCTATGGTATACCACAACGCTGATAGCTAGGCCCATTATTTTTTATTTTGTTTATCTAGTACTTGCTACGTGTATTCAAAAAACTGATAGCATTTGCCTACGCAGATGAAATCGCGTTCGTAGGAAAGCATAAATGTCTGAAGGTCGCGATAATTATGCAGGATGAGTTTGATAACGCTCCGAGATGGTATTCTCACTGTCGATCAAAGTTGTCAAAAGCATCAAGTGTTTGGGAATTATCATAAATGGTCACTTCATTTTCAATTCAATTCAATTCAATTTATTGAATAATATAAACTGTACAGACAAAACTTTTTCTTTTATACAAAATGCTGATAAATTAATATTATAATAATAAAACAATAAATATAATGTTAAGCGTATATACAGTTACAATTAAAATAAAGCAATAATAAAAACAAAAATAGAAATAAAAGAAATAAAAGAAAATTGTAAGGTATAAGAGGAGGAAGAGACACATGAGAAAAAGAAAGTGAATATAGAATGAAAGAAGATAGGAAAAGACAAAAAAAAAAAAAAAAACGAGAAGAGAAATATAGAAAAGAAAATATGTTTAGTGAAAGTAGTTGCTGTGGCAGTCAAGAGAGGTCTTCTAATAAGGAAGCTTTAAATTGTTTGACTCCAGTTATTTGTTTTGTTGATACAGATAGAGAGTTCCATTGCCTAGTGACACGAACAAAGAAAAGACGCTATGTGTTTAAATAATTATGGAATATTGAGATGAGGTTACTTGTTTTAGAAGTTTGTGCTAATTGAAGTTTTGTGAACAAATACGGAGGCGATTTGGTGTGGATGATTTACAACATTTACAACATCTGGTGTAAAGGAATTGTTGAAACGAACAACCAAGTACATTTTTGTGGTAGTGAGGGATGTGTTCACGTCGACGATGGCTGTATACATACCTCATCATGTCGTTGAAGGCAACCAGCAACTTATGGTGGGATTGAGAATCAAGTTTACTGTTCACAACTATGGCGTAGTCTATAAAAGGTATATGGTAAGTAAAGTTATAATAAGCCTGAGCTTAGTGTCGACGGGTGTATAACTAGAATATGACCAAAGTTTGCGCAACCCCCATAGATTTAACTTGAATCCAAAATTCGTTACGACATCCGTGCATTGAAGTCTTACATTATTAAGGAGAACAGGTGCCTAATTATCAGTGTTATACTGTTGCCTTTGCAGGATTAAAAGTTAGCTCATTGCCTTGAGTGTATCTATATATACTAGAAAGGTATTCATTTATTCTATAGATAAGGTTCTCAGTTAACCCGGGATAAGTAGATCTGTGCATCATCAGCGTAAAACTGAACACTGGTACTGGTGCAAGCTTTTGGTGGGTCATTGATGAAAATGGAGAATAAAATTGGACCTGAAATTGAGTCCTGGGTTACCCCAGTTAGCAAAGTTTTAAAATTTGAGGCAGTATCACCAAATATCACTCTTTGGCTACGATCACACAAATAACTGGATATAAGTCATACTAATCTTTCACTGAATCCAAAATACGATCTGAGTTTTTTGCAAAGTATTTCATGGCTTACTTTTTCAAAAGCTTTGGAGAAGTCGAGCAAACAAAGTAAGGAGACATTGTCTAAGTCATATTCAATTCTAATATCATCAAATTTTTTAAATATTGCTGTGGAGCAGCTGTGATTTTCTCGAAAATCGGACTGAGCGTTATGACCATCAAGATGGCTGGAAATTTGTTTCACAAATATTTTTTGGAAAACATTTGACAAACATGGTAAAATACTAATTGGGAGAAAGTCATTGGTAGACTTTGGCTGCTGTTTTTGTTTTTTGTTACAGGTAAAACCTTAACCAATTTCAAACTGTCAGGAAATAGAATACATGCGTTAGTACACTCAATATGTGGGGAAGTATCATTTTAAGCTAATAGGCACGCCGTCTTCCACAACTGCATCGGATTTGATAGAACAAATGCTTTCAATGACTTAAATTTCTGTTACAACTTCGAAGTTAAAATCACTTTCAAAAAAGAGTTCAGTGTTTGGGACAAAAACACAGTTATTGGGCGCGCGCACTAGGACAAAACTTTTGTTGAGCTCATTTATATCAGGTATTCTGCTTTAGATAGAGCGTAAGTTATTCCAAAGTTTTTTTTTTTGGCACGAGTATTTTCGTATATAAGTACATCGTTTACGGCTCCAACTGAAGAGTTCTGTGTATTGTGTACCTTAAAAGATATACCACCATGGCTGCCCAGAAAATAGTTGAATGTCGAGTTAGATATGATATACACTGTGAGTGCAAAAGTGAGTTAAGACCTATAAAACTTCCGAAGTAACACGAAATTTAAACATAAAAATTAACAAAAACTAAATTCCAATAGTAAAAGGTCAGCCAACAGCTAGTGTGGAAGTTTTAATTATCACAAACACACATTCATTATAAAATAAATGCAGAATTCTACTGAATAATAAACCTTAGTCTATGGCAAAAATACAATATTGATCATGTGATTAAAACGGCTTCTGTTACAAGCGATTATCCGAAGGTCAAAATTATCGATGACTTTTTGAAGAATAAGTAGGTCAATGGCCGCAATTTCAGTTTGAATGTTATATTAGAGATCCTGAGTTGTCGTTGGATTATTGCCAAAGATATAACTATTTAAATAACCCCACAGAAAGTAGTCTAAAGGTGTCAAATCGCATGACCTTGGAGGCCAATCAACTTCTCCTCCAACCGAAATAAAGAGATCTTCAAATTTCGTACGCAATAAATTTATTGATTGATGGCTTGAGTGGTTGGTAGCACCATCCTGTAAAAACCAGAGATCATCCAAGCCCAATTCTTTAAATTTTGGGGGAAATTTACTGTAACTGTCTCTCTAACCTCATCTTCGAAAAAGTACGGTCCAGTTATGCCGCCAACCAATTATCTGCTCTATAAAGCAATAGATTTGGGATGCATTGGTTTTTTGTGTATCTCGTATGAGTTTTACGATCCCAAGAAACGAATATTTTGTTTATTCACGTACCCATCCGTCCAAAAATCGGCTTCACCGGAAAAGATCAAATTCGATGACAAATTGTCCTGGTGATCCAACATCCAGTTAACAAATTGGCGACGTTGTAGATGGTCCAAGGGTTTCATTTGTTGTGTATTTTGGATTTTATAGGCGTGTAAATGAAAGTGAGGCCAAATTGTTGGCTTCGTCGACGATTTGAGGTGCCTGGCTGGTTTTGAACTTTTCGCTCACAGAGAGGATGTTTTGGGGTGTACGTGCTGGCAGAGCACGCTGAAACGGAGTTTGACCCAAATACGAATCAGTTTATTCAAAACGCTTCAACATTCCACGAATTTCGGACTCACTAAGGCGACTATGTTGACCGAAAAATTCACAAATTCTACGATCTATGATCTACGATCACCCATTTTCGTAATAAGATTGATTAACAAAAATGCGTTGTTGCGTGGCAAGCGACTACAAGGTTAAAATTGCCAAAGATTGTATGAAATCTGTCGAAAAGATTGAATTCAGTAAATGACAGTACTTGGCTTAACGAAATATAAACTTTATTAAATAGCAATAAAACAAAATTAAAAACAAATTATTTTTTTCTAAGAAGAGTTAATTATAATTCATATTTTGCGCGTCAAATGTAAGTAAACATTAGCAATTTCTTTCAGGAATTCATAAATATAAAATTATAGAAACAAAACTCAGTATTCCATTTGACCAATTTTATACTTAAAACTTGTTTATGTGTTGGCCCATTTTTCAATTAAAGCTTTTTGCAGGCATCTTTGCTCGTAATAACATAGTCCTTTGCGGTCCAAGTGATTTCATAATATGTTCTATGGGGCTTTGGTCTGGTCGCTCTGAGCAGCTTTCGAGTCTTATAAAGCAAATATTCCCTAACGAGCCGTGAAGTATGCTTGGGTTCATTATCTTGCTGAAAGATCCAATTCCTAAGCATATCTAATTTTTCAACGCTCGGTTGCATATTATTTTTTTTTTTTTTTTTTTATGCTTAAACAATTTGAATTTGAACAATTCCTTGTTCTTTTAATGAAGACAAGATTCCCCGTCCCAGATGCTGTCTTACACTCTAACACAATCACTGAACATCCTCCATGCTTTACTGTGCTTCTAACATTTTGTACACTAAATTCTTTGTTTTTTTCTCTCCAATTATTTTATTTGCGCGACTTTTAAAGATTTGAAATTTGCTTTCGTTTGTAAATAAAATGTTTTTTCCAAAACGAATTGGCTTTATTTATGTATTTTTTAGCAACATTTAAACGCTTTCTTTCATTCACTTTACGTAGATATACATAAATGTTTTCTTCCTGGCACTCCTATCAGGTAAGCCCAATTTATGTAATGTTCACCGTAGAGAACTCAGTCTTACTAAGTTTTCGTGCATTATTAACATGTTTTGTGCTATTCTATTATATATTGGGCAATGCTGCACAATGCAATGAAGTTGGCGGGCTCTTAATAGGCAACCAAAATGGTTCTCCACACGATGTTTCTCGCTCTTGCATGTTTGCTGTTAAACAAACATTCAGAGCTTTCACGTACCGTCAATCTTAAGGGTGCCTGCATCGTCTGAAACAAATGAAATTAGCATTCACAGTATAAAATATAGGATTTACTTTCTTTCTTTTCCCCATTTTCAAATTTTTCGTGCATCATTCGCCGTATACTACCAAGGTTTCAAATGTGTGAGTCATGGCAACTTCCGGATAGCCTTGCATTCAGGACTCTTATCCTCAAGAGATTGTGTTCCCTTAAAATGTTTTTAGACAGCGTGGGCGAAGAAAATTTAAGCAGGAAGAAAAGAGAGGTACCGATAAACATTGTTTTTAAATGTTTGTAAATCATAACGATCAGGAAACGCAGAGGTCGGCAGGGCATTAAATAAGCGAGTTGTACGACTTAGGAAAGAATCACGATATTTCAGAGTATGTCCGGAACTGGGCTTGAAGGTATACTGATGAGCATTCATAGCGAGACGGGTGTTACGGTTGAAAGTTTCATTGGGCGGAATGCTACTGGCGATTTTAATGGAGTACTGGTAGTGGAAATAGCGACATTACATCGGTATTCGAAGGTGTCAATTGACTGACTGATATTATTATCACCTATGAGCTTTCGAATCCTTTTTATCAGGTGCAGAGATGTTTTAAGAGGAGCTGACCAGATGTGGGCATTGTATTCCAATTCCAAGATGAATGCTTTATATATTGAGGCCGAATCAGTGAGATAAAATATTTCTTACATCGCTTGAGGAAACCTAGACATGACGCAGCATATTTGGTGACATCGAGTATGTGGTCTTTCCAACGTAAGTTGTCATTGACACACAAACAGAGATTGAAAAGTTTTTGGGTTTCGACGATGCAAGTGGCATTCATGGACAATGACTGGGTATTAAGATTTCGTTTGAATGACAGGAGACAGCCATGTGTTTTGGAAACATTAAGTTCCCAATTGGTTATGCTGTTAATGCCGTTCCCGTTCTATAGCCGAATAACAAGGACGTGGGTCCGAAAGTGAATAATGAAAGCAGAGAGTACTGTTATCAACAAAGGAACATATTGGATTAGATATATCAGACAAGAAATCATTAATGAGAATTAAAAAGAATGTCGGAGACAGAACGTAGCCTTGGGGCACACGAGTATTTATTTTGTGAATATCAGACTTGAAACCATCCTAGAAAACTTGAATTGAACGTTTCGAAAGATAATTTCTAATCCATTGGAAGGGATTCGTCGTTCCCAAAAGCAGTCGTTTTTGACAAAAGAGCCTGATGCTTGTGTAACTATTTTGGCTTCGCCAGATTGATGTACGGTAGGACATGGCACGTGATTTAGTAGGCATGTTGCTACGAAAACCGTCTTACCGGTCATTAAGAAGCTTTCATGTTTCGAGATACGATATTTCATGAGCGTTTCCAAAGCAAAAAATGCTTTTTTCCATTTACTCGGAAAGAGTCCATTCGTTTTGCCAGTGGAAAAGAACACCTCTTTAGAAGAAGGGAAGATATATCAACTGGACCAGCGGATTTATGTATATTAAGGTCTCTAAGTACTCTTGCTACCACACAAGTGCGAAAGTGGATTCTTCCCATTGAAGATTCGACGTACTCAAGTAAAGGCGAGAAATGAGAAATGAGCGTTGGGATGGAGGATGAGGCTGAATTTCTGATCTTTGTGACGAAAGACCAACATTTTTACTACCTTTGGGACATTGTAGTATTTTTTGCTTCAGGGTTTGGTCGTATTAGAATTTCAGGCGCTTAAGAAAGGCAGTTTTCAGTTTTCCGCTGTTGTTTTGGTCTTGTACGATTGAGGAAACATTTCTCAAACCCTGATAGTCTCTTGAGAATTCGAGTCGTACCATACTTTTTCTATAAAGGATCTCATTCTAAAGAGTATAATGTCTGTGATCATTTCAGCAGCGGTATTTATGTCGTCATCGAGGAAATATAGCGACCAGTTAAAATTCCTAAAGAAGCTATTAAGACCGCTAAAAAAGCCTTTTTCGTATCGCCATACGTTTTCTTTTAGTAATCTTTTCTATAACTGTGTGGTCGGTGTGCATGAAATAAGCTGATATGACACAGTGGTCCCTAAAGCCTAGTATTTGTCAGGTTGGTATGACTATCAACATCTGGTATTCGTGTGGGCTCATTTTCAGCTTGGTCAAGTTATTTTCCGCAGCGAAGAATTCAACATATCGTCCTTCGAGTTTTGTCTGTTCAGAATGTCGAAGCCACTCAGAATGGTGTATAGTGAAATCGCCCGTAATAACGATTTGAATATATTGATAAATAGATACAGGAATATAATTATTTAAATGGAGTCAGATAGTGTATAAAACCCGTTAAGGTCGAATTGCTGTCCAGTTTGGGGCGGTAGTAAACATTTTTTTTAAAGAGATGGAATTTTAACCACAGGAAATTGAATTCCGGATTGCAAAAGGAACTACATTGTGGTGGAGTTTGGTAAGCTACATCACTACGCACGTAAATGGCGAGAGCGCGATGTGAAAAGAATAATGACACTAGTTCGTAGCCAGGTAGTTACAGATCAGAGTGATCTGAGAGGTGTGGCCAGGGATCTATCTGTGTTTCGCTAAGTGTCAAAACAGCTGGTCTGTTGATTCTAAGCAAGACTGCGAAGTGAGAATTTTGACGTTGGCTTTCCGAGCCAAATTGCTATAGGTGCGCTTACAACAATATTTTATCGGTTGTTGCATACACACAGCCACTGCCCGTACCGTATAACAAATACAGTGCAAGAAACAGTTCTTCCTCCAGGTGCCCGAAAGGTGGGATACACGCACTGTTTGATATATTTTATTTAAATTTCTTTTTTCACTGAACCGTACTATTTTTTATATATTTGTTCTTTTTTCACACGCACGCGGTGTTTCTTTTTTTTTCTTTGTACAGCACACGAAATACGAGTGTACTCTTCGTTGGTTGATTCAGTCCTTGATATCCACCCTCAAAAAATTTTCGTAAAGTAGTAACCAACTTTATTGAAGGAGGTATCGAAAAAGTTAGCTTCGAATTCAGTTTGTATTCCACCTGCTGAAGAATAACATCGAATAATTTTGTAAGCCGGAAGTATTGCACGAACCTATTTTAAATATTTAAGAAATATATTTGTGTTAACTATTTTATATAAAAACTAACTTCGGGTCTGGCTAATCAAAGAGATTTGACTTAGTTCGCAGTGTTTTTATACTTAAACTTAACATTTTCTTTTTATTTTCATTTTCTTCTTCCTTTCTACTAAAACTAAAATGCTCACTATTTAGTATTTTTTTTTATTTATTTCAACTTCTCAAAAAAAAAAAAAAAGTATTTCCACGATAACAAATGTTAATTGTGAGCTGACAAAACCAAAAACACCTGTGCCGGCTGTACAAAAAATCGAGTACACTCCATGTCGGTCGAATTGGTTATGGAATCTAGATTTTTATCATCGACCCGACCCGACCCCATTACTGACCCTGACAAACGTAATTGGGGTGAATTTTTCGCGTTTCTAAGCAAATTTCACTCCTCATTATACGAAATTTTATATTGCACTGCTATTAAGGTTTCAACACAACCAGCCTTTACTATGCAGTAATGTTAAAACAAGGACTTTATAAGTTCACAGTAACGTCGATGTACAATTCGAACAGAAACATTAACTGACTTAGTTACGTTCGACGCGTCAATTATTTAGTATAGTTAAGTGTTCTTAGAAAAAAATTTATTGCTTTTGTTTCGATTTTATTTTTGCTTTTAATTTTGTTTTATTAATTTTGAATAAAGCTTATATGTTACATTATTAGAATTTTATTTTTGTTAGTTTTAATGTTAAATTTCATGCGTCATATTGATAGGTTTTTACTCACTTTTGGGGCTCATAGTACGAGTATACTTGCGTGGGGAAATGAATCAAGAACACATATGGATACAATTCTGAGTTTCGAACGGCGTTTACTAAAAGCCATTAAAAATAACACTTTTTCGTCTTTAAAGTTCTAGATGTCAATAATATATTTAAGATGACACCAGTACTAGAATATCTTGATGACCAACGTTATTAGCCAACAATTCGTCACAAGCAAAATACAAAAAGACGAGTCCAAGGACATTAAGATATTCCCTCCTTCTGCAACAAGTATGGAAAAAGACAAGTTGTGTTATCTAAAATTTTAACTTTTGTAAGATTCAAACTATACGAAATTTTTCATACACTTTGACCTACTAAAAAAATGAAGAAAGACCAAAGCCTTGGATTAATAAAGATTGTTATTATTAAAGAAAATAAAACTTAGAAATAAACTTAAGAGTAAGTGCTTAAAACATTCAAATAATTTGGCTCTAACACATCGTTTTAAGAAACTGAGTAAAAACGTTAATCAAAACATAAAAAAAGTCTCGTGAAAATTTGTAATATTGTAAAGTACAAAACGCACTTGGTAACCCAAGAAAGGAATGGCAGGTTATAAATTGGACATACGTCCAAATACATCAAAATCAATTTCACTGTGCAATGATGGTGTTACTATTGATGATCCAACAGAAGTGTCTAATGTATTTAATAAATATTTTTCAAATATTGGCTAAGCATGATTCACAAACATAGGTTCTTCATACTGTAAGCTAAAGTGGTAAATCGCACTTAACTAATGAAAATTTACACAATACAAGTTTCTACTTTGAAGAAATCACTGGCTTAGAACTCTACAAAATCATTAGCTCTCTAAATAATTCAAACTCATGGTATTACCAACCATTTACTCAAGCACATTGCACTAAACATAGTTGATATATAGTATTGGCCTATATTTTTAATCCGGCCATATTAAAAGGAATTTACCCTGAACCACTTAAGTGTGCCAATGTGCTACCTCTTTTTAAGAAAGGAAGTAAAAATGAAATAAACAATTACAGGTCAATATCATTACTAAAATCAATCTCAAAAGGCTGTTAAAAAAAAAAAAAAACAGAATTTTGGCATAACTCGCTAAAATTAACTTCCTTAATTTTACTCAATTTGGTTTCAGAGAAGGTCTATGAACTGAGGATGCTTTATTGGAATTCTGTTCTTATATATACGAGTATAAAGCATTAGCAAGCAAAAAATGCAGTGCTAGCCTTTTTTTGGACATTTATAAGGCTTTTGACATAGTTAATCATCAGATTCTTTTAAACAAAGTACATTGCATTGGATTTCGTGGTGTTATTTACGACTGGTTTGAGTCGAATCTAAAAGATAGGACCCTATGAGTCAAAATATTAGAAGTTTACAGCAATCCAGCAACTATAAACCATGGTGTTCCTCAAGGTTCAGTTTTGGGTCCATTATTGTTTTTAGTGAGCATAAATTCTCTATTTCAGAGGAAAAGCTTTAGCTTTTGCGGATGACCTTGGTATTGCATACAAGTCAGTTAGCGGTTAGTTGTAAAACTAGAGTTATGCAATGTAGTCTTAAGGACTAAAATGGACGAAGGAGCAGACTCATCCAGAGTAGAATCCAGTTCAGCTTTTACATTGGTTGGACCGAGGCCTTTTAAATAAAAGTATTGTATGATATAAAGATGACCAATTTTCTCCATTCACTAACAACGTTCATTATTGATGGCTGCCAAACAAATACTTAACAACGTGGCGCTTTCAAACTTGAAACATATGCTTTATAGACTGCGTACTTTATCAATACAGTGATATTTTCAAACATCTTCCGCCATGTCTTGGTCAGGCCGGGTACTTCGAAATATAATATGAACACTTCCAGTATACTTACAGTCCTAATATAATGAATTTATTTAGTTTTTTTATAATTATCTTATTTTTATATAAAGGGTGATCCATCGTATGGTTTGATTTACAATTTAAAATAAAATACATACATTTTAGAGTGAACTTAAAATTTCTATTATTAATTAAAATAACAATTCATGGCACTTTAGTTTTTTGAAACTATATTATGTAAATTTTGGACGTGACTACGTCTGAGGTGGTCCATTTGGAAGGTTCAATTTTGGGTGGCTCGTTCGATCATAGCGAGTGGTATCTCACGAATAACACGAGTAATGTTGGCTTCCAAAGCGTCAATCGTAGCTGGCTTATTCCTGAAGACTTGAGACTTTACATATCCTTAGAGAAAATAGTCCAAAGATGTTATATCGCACGATCTTTGTAGCCAATTTATCGTAGCAAAACGTGAAATTAAGTGCTCACCAAAATGATTTCTTAACAAGTCCATTATTTCACGCGCTGTATAGTTCGTAACGCCGTCTTGTTGAAACCAGAGCTCACCGAGACCATGTGTTTGAATTTTAGGAAGCACATAGTCCGTTAACATGGCGCGATAATGGTCACCATTGACGATAACATTCCGATTTGCAACATTTTTGAAGAAATATGGACCGATGATTCCACCAGCCCATAAACCACACCAAATCGTTGTTTTTAATGAATGTAATGGTAGCTCTTGGTACTATTTGGGTTGTTCATAAGCACAAATACGGCAATTTCATTGAGCCAGAAATGAGCTTCAGCATCAAACAAAATTTCCTGATAAAACACCGGCTTTTCATTGAGTTTTCAATGAATTTTTTACACTTTTATGCCGATATCCTTACGTAAAATACGCCAAATTGTCGAATACTCCAAGCCAAGCAAATGAGAACAACGACGAATCAATTTGTCACGGTCTTCACGTACACTCTCAGCTACAGCTGCTATAGTCTCTTCGATACGTGCTGGATGTGTATCATCCACTTATGGTATAAACTGTTGTTTTAGTGGGTCGATTATGCGCACCGTAAGTTCCTAGAATCGCACGAAAAACATTTCTCAGAGAACGCTGATTTTTGTAATACAGCTGAACAATTTGGAGATGCTGTTGTGGTGTGAGTCTTTTCGTGATGATATGCCAAATGATATTGAACAAAAATGACAAAGCAGTTTGATAGGAGTCACGGGCGATCTGTCAAAAAAGCCTATTGAAAATCAAACCTTATGATGAATCACCCTTTATTTTCTCTTTTATATCACCCCAGACACTCAAGACTTAAAACCTTCCGTTATGTGACAAGTGACATTCCCACATTTTTCTTTTCATAAAATAAAAATGTCACTACGTATACCTATCTCTACATTTTTTATCAATATTTGTTTAGGATATCAATGAATTTACGCTATCTGAATTTGTATGTAAGAATACTGAAAACAAACACACATATAGTAGATTGCACAAAATTCATAATGTAGAACAGTTACAGCTTTCAAACAATATTCATTATGAGAAATACAACAACCTTCAGACAATCCACAAGCTTCGCTGGATGCGCAAATAAAGCAAATGTTAAAGGAAAAAGTGGAAATCATTTTCTGCCGAGTGTTCCAGGAAAATCGTATCATCGAGATTTTAGATTCTGGGATGCAGGATCCCATTGCTGCTGTTTTTGCTGGCATATAAGTCAATCCTTCTATTTTAATAAGGAGCTTGTCTACTCAAATGCAATACTATAGACAAATCTGTATACAAATCTAAATTCATTTGAAAACAAAATTAAAAAAGGAAGTAAACTAAACTCAACACACTTGTTTCCAAAGCGCCAAGTCTAAAATAAATCCTGTCAATTAACCTGCAAGTGGTTTTGAAAACCCCCATTTCCCAGATAGCTCACAAGTGATTAACAACACGAACCTTAATAGGTCAATCAATTAATTAATTAATTATACGGAAAAACTACTTTGGGGGCTGTATAAAAGAATAAGAATGTGGAGGACCAGACGACAAACGATGCGTGAGTCGCTTACATTCGTTTTTACTGGGTGTAGGAGCATGCGAACATTCCAGTGATTTGTGAAGTCGATGAACTCGTTAAACATGGAAATGGACTATTTATTTTCGCAGAAAAACGTATTTAAGACATACTGACCGCTACATGCAAACTTATGTTAAAGCCATCGAAAAAAGAAACATAAGTTGGACGCATGGTTCAATGTGTCTAGCGCCTGAACACATTTTACAAAGCTCGATCCAAAATGTTTTGATATCTCTCAACGATGTTAAACTGCATTAAAATCTCAATATAGTAGTACTCCGACCTTTAGTATTACAACAAAAAATGTTAGAAGAGGTTCCGGAATAACAAAATGCCGAGACTAAGTTTAAGAATTTTTTATTGCAATGCGACCAATCCAGGTCAAAGACAAGGACACAATCCAAACTGATAAAACGAGAACTGACATCTGAGTTTTAGTAAAGTTATGTTAACAATGATTAAATGTGTATTACGTAGAACATATATATGTACTGCATATATTGTTACACAGATAATTTACTTTTCAACGTCCTCCTCCCGGCAAAATGTGGCAAGTTCTGTGGTGGTATAGATGTCCGTAGTTTGCATCCATCAAAAAATTGCAGCATACAGGCTTGAACCTTGTCATCTCGACTCATAAATGCCTCTTCGATGACTGCTCATTTCTACACTATGCGGAGCTTGTTGGAGTTAAACACCAAAACTACATCATCCTATCTTAGTTGCAAAGAAAGAACTGAAGAACGTAAAATTTGAACATACTGAAAGCTTTCTGATGTACTTCAAAGTTTTCGAATTTCATTTGAAGTTATTTTCTCTAGTGGTCGCAGCTACTATAAGGAGATAACTATTCCTTCTTCTTTGGTGATTATGGTCTTCAACTGCTCGTAGGTCAACTTCGCCCCCTTGATGACTACCTTTGGAACTTTTTATCATACGCACAAGCCGCTCAGAAAATCCGTCTTACCAAAGAACTTTTTCGACTATGAATTTTCAGGGCATACCCTTTCCACGTAGGAATTTTTTTATGTGCTCATCTTAAGGCTCATCTCGGGTTTGATTCATTTAATTCTAAAGCATCTTGGCAAGATATGGCGTTATCCATCCAATTAGAAGGGATCACTCGGCGCGCAATAAAGCGGCGTCTGTCGACATTTTTGTCACAAGCTCCAGATGCACCGACCGTATGGCCTACATGCGTGGCATAACCAATTAATTTGTAACAGCATCAATATAATAGAGAAATCCTGCGAAATCAATTCCAATAAAATTAAATGGTTTGGATAGAGTTAGACCTTCGAACGGAAGAGGCCCAAAGGGTTATGAAAGGGCCTGTAATCCTACTCTTAATAAACGGCCTCCCTTTATCTAACTAGAAACGCTCACGTATCTGGGACAATATAACGTTGGTACCACCATGAAGTGTCTTTCGATGAAAGCAGTCAACAAAAAGATTTAACAAATATTTAACAAATATGAGTATGAGTTATGGAATGTTTCTCGTCAGATGAGCCTTTCAAAAAATCAAGTCGACTTTTCAATCGGAAAAGGCCATTTTCACCCAAAAATGAGCTCCACATTTTTTTCGGTATTCAGGTCCACAAATTAATCTTTGAAATTCTATGAATAGCAATCGTTTGAGCCAGCAATGCCACGGGTCTTAACTCATCCTATACAATCTCCCCTTCCAAGTGTGTACTAATTTGCCATTCTGACCCTCTTATAAAAATCTAAGTTATTTGCGGACTATGAGTCTTTACCCCCTTCCTTAGAATGTCACAGCGTTTCTCCTTTCATATGCAGTGATTCCAGTAAGTTGGTGAGATAGGACAACGTATCTCAGTTACTCTCTCTTGAACATATTGCTTTCAACGCTGTGTACCTCCTCGAATCTTGCAATGTGGGAAACTGTCCATAAATAAAACTTTTGTGGAACATAAACGAGCAGGCAACAATGCTGCAGTAAACTCCAGCTTAGGTAAGGAGAGTTCCTTTGTTCGATCGAGTTTCAGTGGGGCTACTCTATTTTTAGCACATAAGAAAGCAATCCTATGATTACCAAAATCGTTAAAGCTTTGAATAAAAGCTACTGTGCTATAAGACTTTAGCCTCGCATCCAAATATATGTGGACATGTATCGAAGAAGAAGAAGAAAGGTACAAATCCAAATGGGGAATAGAAAAATCCTTCAGTTGGAGCAAATTTTGAACGCAATCATCATATTCGTATAAGAGTTCTGAAGGAAGCGTCACAGAAGCAACATACCTTTGTCCATTTTAGAGATATAATTCTTAATTAGATCGTTGACCAGTTGATTGTTTCCTACTTCTTCAGTACTGATGCCGATTGTTTCCAGCGACCAAAATATAGTATGATCACAGCTGGAGAGTGCTGGTTCCAAAGCCGTACTGGAAACAAAAATAGAACATGAGTCACTATTGGAAGAAACCTTCGTAGCAAAACGAAGCGTTTCTTAGACCGTTTCGATAGCTCTTAGACCAGTTGAGATTTTTTGTTGTTTTCCTGATGAATAAGATCAGCCCCTCTTTTGTTTTCATGTTAACACTACGGGAATGAGCTAAGAACATATCTTTAAACCAGCTGCACGAAATCTCAGCTGCAGGTAGGGCATCGATACATATCTCCGGCACTACAACAGCTTCCAAGGTAACACCTTTATCATAGAATTGACTCCTGATGCAGATTTTCACACTCCGGAATTTCTGGAATGGCATTTGCTTCTTGCAGCCGAACGGAATTGGCCGTCGATTGTAAGACGAATGCATAAAGATTTACTTCCGCTCGGGGAAATAGCTATACCTAGAGCCGTCTTAAAATAGACGTACGTAGTACGTACGTGGTAATTATAAATTTGAATTTGTATTATTGTAGGGGTGCGACAGCATGATGTTACGGTTTTATAAAGATTGCCAAGACCAGCAACATTGTTCTTTGTGGTCACAGGCCAAAGAGAGCATATGCCGCATATTCTTGTCTACTAAACCTTCCGCGTTTTCAAATTGCTCCTGAAGAAGAGCGACGAGTCCAGAGATAAATTTTTTGGCTTTCCCCACTTGTACCGACTTAAGATAGGGCTACGTCTTCTTGGTTTTCCCTCTTTAATTGATTCTAAGAATTTTCGAGCTGAAGCGCACATGGAGCTTTCTATCTGCTCTACATGTCACAGGCATTAAAACTAGAAGTATTCTGACAGCCTGTACAGATCTTAGTTATATCTTCTCCCTTACTATCCTTAGGCTAAACGGTATAATATCCTGAAAATGCAAGTGAATACTATAATGTGTTATAGGAAAATATTCTCAAATTGTCCCAAAAGACCTCAGAACTATAAGTCTATCATCTTTGCTTACAAAAATCCCAGAACGACTGATTGATAACCATATACGATCTTGAATTGATCCACGACTTTTGCTTACGGCTCAACATACCTACTTTAAAGGAAAGTCGGTCTAAATGGCCTTTCATTCACTGGCTAGCCTCATCGAATAAACTTAACATCTTAGAGACTACACAATGGTCGTGTTATCGGACCAACTGCTCTGTCAATTCTAATGGTAGACGACTCACTTAAGGAGTTGTTCTGCCTCATACTAAATGGGTGGGTTCGGCTAAAAGATGTGTTAGTAGAGGTTCACTGCAAGGCGATGTGCTTTCACCCCTTCTTTAGAACTAAGTCGTCAACGAACTGCTGATATACCTGAAAGTGGGTGGTAGGAAGATAGTGGAATACCATATGCGGATGACGTTACCATAGCCGTCTCAGTAAAGCATCTCAGTAATATAGAAGAACGCTTAGGGCTAAATTTTAAGAGATTAACCTGCTGAGCGGATCGCTATTGATAGGAGTAAAGAACTATAAAATTGACCTTGTCCTCTTTTCGGTTATAAAACCAATACTCACCTACCGGATGATTGTCTGGTGAACGGCCTTAGACAATGCAGCTAATTGCAGCAAACCAAGCAAAGTCCAAAGGGCAGTATGTCAGCGCATAACACGGCTCTACGCACTACTCTCTCCGCGGGATTATATATTCTGGTTTACTTGACAACTCTCGATATATTTCAACACAGTTAACAGCGACTTTTGGCCACACTAATATTCTTAGAACAATAGGCATCCTTCCGGGGATTATCGAATACACTATGCCCCAATATTGGTTTGACAAAGGTTTTCATGTAAGCATTCCCTGACGACAAGTCAATCCGTTTCTATACTTCTGCATAAAGGACTAATGGCGGTTGGTGGCATTGTTTTCGTAGATAAACTTAATTAAGCCTCTCTTTCCGTCTTCTAAATCACTGTAGCGTATTCTAGGTGAAAATTTAAAGAAGTCCTGTCCTGGCTGAAGAAAAAAAGTGATATAGGCAAGGGATATCCGGTCTTACAAAGCTCTAAAACCGCGCTTGATTGCGATCATCTTTCAGGGAGATGCCAAAGGTATTCTTATCCTAATGGGGCAAGATAAAATGGTAGTCGGCGGAGATATTAACGGAATTTGCTGCTATTTAGATCAAAGACTTCGGCATAGTTGTTTGTTATATGTACGCAACATTCTAGATGTTAGTTCGAAGTGACCGTAATGGGTTCGGTGAGTTCGGATCAGGAGGAGTGCGACAGATCTTAGGTTGGAAGTGAATGAAATATTTTGCGTTATCCTTGGGCAATCGATGTTTTCAGTTAATAACTGGTGGATGAAAATTTTGTTTAGGGTATGCATGCTAATAAGTTTGAGCCTATTTGCATAAGGAGGTAATGCATATGGATCGGTCCAAGGTAAACCACGAAATGCGAAACGAATAAACCTCCGTTGGACTGATTTAATTCTTTGAATGTGGATTTGTTGATAGAGTGACCAAACTTGGCCACAATATTCGAAAAGAGGTCTTACAAAAGTAATGTGGAGGGACCTTGTGGCGTAAGGGTTGGAAAATTCTTTTGACTAGCGTTTGATAAATGCCGTCAATATGTGAGTCAAAATGTAATTCTCTATCACAAATTATTCCTAAATGAAGTAGTTTCTTGAAGGTCGGGCTAGAAGTTTGCGGGAATAGGTTATCGTTTGATATTTGTTGACATTTAACTCAAAAAAGTTTTGGTTATTTAAGTCATCGTGCAGGCAGTGGGAGTCAGAAGGCAGTGAAAGACTTTAAAACTTCTCATGTCATCAGCGAAAATAGAAAGATTAGAATTCGTTAAGATGAGATTTATATCGTTAATCGTAAGGATAAAGATGATTGGACCAAGGTGGCTACCCTGAGGGACACCAGATCTGAAGATAACTCTGTATTCTCGCTTTTCCAAATAGGATTTGGTTTGATTCGACTTGATCACCGTTTTCTAAAGCACAAAGTGTCCTAGAGACGAACTCAGTTAGGTTAGTAGTGGTTGATTTATCTTTCATGAAACCGTGTTGATTTGTGAAGATAGTTGGCCTGCAGTATCAACTTTGGCCTTACTTTTTTTTTATAAATAGGGATGATATAAGATTCCTTGCATAGGAAAGGGAAAGTATCTGTTGAAATAGACAGATTAAATAGGGCAGCGAGAGGAGGACCAATATGGGTTCCATACGCTTTTATTACAAAAGCCAGAAGGCCCTTAGGGCCGACGAAAAATGATCTTTAAATTTGTTTTCAGATATCAAAGATGTTGTTATATTAAGCGATATGGACGACATCTCAGGACAGTTTCTCATATATCTAAAGTAGCTAAGGTCGGCTTCAGCTATTTGATTAGAAAAGTATTTGTTAAAATGGCAGGCAAAGAAATTTGCAATGGTTTTTGTATCGGCAGAAGATTCACTAAGAAATTCGAGAATAGATGGGTACTTTTGGTATTAACAAATTTTTAGAAACGCTTTAGGTACGAAAATAAATTAAATTGCATGCGGTAGAGGTACTCAACGTAAAGAGACTCACAAAGTTCAGAAAAGCGATTGTATACAAATCGATAATTACTATGTATAGTCAGAAGCAGATCTACTTCACAACTTGTTTCTAGCTTTACCACTGGACACTGGACACTTCTAGGCAAGCATGCAAAAATGCTTGATGTTTTTATAAACTTCTTCTAGGAAAGATACATGGACGAGGAGGCGGAGAAAACAATTCTCCACCTATATGCCCAGCTCCACTTACGAGCTTTTTTCTAGATTGATTTAAGCAATCTAGACACTATAGATGTTAAAATTGTTTAAATTGGTTTCAAGAATAGGAAAATCACAGATCCAAGTGGCATCACAATGAGCCAAAAGGCCTATCCTTTTCAATAGCCACTGTAACCTAAACTCACCAGCAGCTGGTCTATTTCATAAAACTTCATCAGATGCAGTTAGATCTGCTTTATAGCAGTTCGTAAATTGATTAGGTGCACGGGGTCTGTTAAGAGACCTCACGTTCCACAAACAGTACTAAAAGTCGTTTGTCTTTTTTGAACTTACTGAACTAGCCTAAATTATGTTTTAGGCAGTCAGTAGTTACCTGGTTAATTGTGGGTCCCGTTTGTAACAGGATATACGGTCCCTTGCAACAATTGAAATTAAGCTGGATTATCTTCTTTACATTTTGAAAACCAATCATAATGCTCCTTGAAATACAGTGTATCTGCTGCTCTCCGTTACGTATGTATAAGACTCCTGTTTTCTTAGTGGATTACTCTTGGTCGGGATATTGATACACTATACGTATGAGTTCTAAGCTAACTTAATACAGTATTTCTATCCAGTCTGAAGACAAAAACAAATATGCCTGATTTTTATTATCCTTTGAACTTTTTATTATCTTCTAGTCACCCTTTGTACTTAAACTCTAAGCCGCACCAAGGTACTCATGGGTATGATTCTCTACAAAACACATCGAAATAATATTCCCCAATAATTTCTCATTACTGGTAATAAACCTCAATTCTATCAGTCACTTTGCAGATAAATCACCCTGTCCGGACATACATATGTATGTACATACATCAATTATCTCACTCTACTCATAAAAAGATAACCCTGCTATTGTCATAGGTAGAAGAAAAAAAAATCGCCTGGCAGTAACTAACACCTAACTGTCAACATTATAATGACTAACATCAATATCACATTCATCTGTATATAAATTTCGGCATCCAAAACGTCCATTTCAGATGGAATTCATGGGAAGTGACGTCCTATGGGGACTAGTTCGGATGCTTTTGGTCCATCATAGCGAGGCCGAAATTCACTTCCATGACACAATCCTCGCAATTGCAAACCAATTAAAACTATCCCATCAGTTATATTGCCCTCCACAACTAATTATTTGCAAATTTTCTGGTTTATCTATAGGCTATCAACCATGGAAATAATGGTATCTGCAGTTAAACTAGGCAGTAGCAACCATCCTAAGTGCTGACTTTCTAATCGCCTGTCAAATCCGATGACAAAATTTAATTTCGTTAGCGGATAGTATTGAAATTTATTTGCCGAACAAATTTACTATTTACCAACATCAGTTGACCCAGACAATTTGGCTCGCATTATTTGTGGTTTCATATGACATTCGATCGTTTGTTTGCACCCAAACGGTGAACATCAGACAGCGGGTGATTTGTCGTTGATGTTCTTGATATTGTTTTGTTTTATTTCGGGCCATCACCCCACTTTTTAGCAAGAACGTCACACGGTAATCTGGTCACCAATCAAATTGTATCTGAGGCTAAATTTATTTCTCCCCAATTATCTTCGGCTCCGGATCGCTGGAGCATCGGATCCGATATGGTCATAAAAGTAAATCTCTTAATGTGCGTGTCCAGCTCAGGAGTTGGGATATCTCCTCTCTTGTAAAGAACAGAAAAAAAAAACAAAACAAAACAAAAAAACAAAAACATATGGGCTCCAAGGATAAAGTTCAAAATGACAGTCGTTTCGTTTCGGGCCAGTAAGTTACTTGTTTTTCGAGACTTGTATCTATCCATCTCAATTCTCGAGCACCCATGGTGTCTCCAACCATAGCACCCCGACTGCCGTAATTCCTAGTAATCATATTGGGTTGCGAAGGGCTACAACATGCTGTGTGAGAATATTAATGGGAGGGCAAGTGTCGCCTTCACCTTAATTTGTCGTCCATCTTTAGGAAGGAACTACTGGCATTGTGGACTTGCAGGAAAACTTTACTCCATATTAAGTTGTCGTTTTGGAGTGGACTTTCTGCTCTAGTCTAGTGCAAACAAAAAATAAAAAATAAAAAAAAGGACCAAACGTTCCATCCTGACTGATGTATATTGTTGGTAGAATGCATTCGAAGTTATTCCATGAATTTTTGGTAGGTAGGTCCTTACACATATAACCAAACAGATCAGCAATGAAAAAAATAAAAACGCTTCTGCTCCTCTATTGACCATGAATACTAATTAATCCGGTAAAATAAATTTCCCATTAAATCCAGAGGAAAATCGGAATAGAGGATTGGTGCAGCATGGCCTGTGCTGGTTTAGACGTTCTACGTGTGTACAGTGCAATGAAAGATATGAGGATAAATGGGAAAGTAGACGATGCTTTAGCCACCATTAAGTTGGATGGATTAGATGAGATAGAAGTTTCCATCTTAATATTCAGAGAGATGATTCTACATGAAGGTGGCTTGGTCCTTTGAATCAAGAGGAATATCCAGTTACCCTGTGGTAATTTGGCGGATAATTACAAAGATTGAGATGAAGCGGGAAATCGGTGAAACTTGTAATAACAAGACTGGTGAGGAAGAATACCAAAGATATGCGAGTAATGGAGTAATTAAGGAATCGAAATTCATGGCAGTATGTTTGTACACTGACGTACTATTGATTTGTGAGTATGTTGAGGAGCAAACGAATATGAAGTGGCCACACAATTTGATGAAGACGACGCGAATGAAGAAGGAATGTATATACACATGTAGAATATAAATATGTTGCTCTGGCATTAATTATACAATACTTCACTTGAACCAGCAATTAAGGTCATTGTGTTCAATATGTGCTTCAACTAGACTAGAGCTCTTGAACTATTTAAATAATTTCACGACGGCTTTGAGCGAAGTTTTAAAGTAAAGATAAAGATTTGGGTGGTTGGCCGGGTTTCACATATGATTTTTTGCGCTTGGGGTTGTCGTAATGGATCCATTTTTCATTAACAGTAACAATCCGATGCAAAAATGACTTCCTTTTGTGGCGTTCCAGCAGCATTTCGGACATGCAAAACCGCCTTTTGACGGCTTGAGTTCATGTGGATCTCAATTTCCTTGGTTTTGAATATATCCAGCTGCTTTTAAACGTTTTGAAATGGCCGCTTAAGTGACACCCAAAGATTCTGCGAGCTCTTCTTGTGTTTGGCAACAATCTTCATAGAGTAATGATTCCAGTTCTTCATCTTCAAACTTTTTCGGCTGCACAGGACGTTCATCGTCTTCCAAGCCATAATCACCACTTTTAAATCGTGCAAACCACTTTTGGCACGTTCGCTCAGCTAGCGTATATTCACCATAAACTTCCACCAATTTACGATGACTTTCGGCAGCAGTTTTCTTCATGTTAAAGTAATGAAGAAGAACTCCCCGCAAAAACACTTTTTTAGGCACAAAGTTCGACATATTTGAGTGAAAAAAAATTGTTGTTTACGCTTCAAATGAATGACATGCTTTCCAACGCATACAGTTGAATAATAACAATGGAATAATACAAGTTATGCCATCTCTTAGCAAACCGCACGAAGTTATAGACCCAATATTATGTACTTACATGCATTTTATATTTTCGGTTTTGTTGGCTATGTCGATCGAAAAAAGCTATCATCATACCAATATATGTATGTAAAGGCACCTGAATGATAAGCAAGGATATCGGATGTGGACTGCTATATTGATGGCTGGCCAATTTGACTACCTGAAGAATGGTGTATTACTAGACAATATAATCTAACAAAATACGATTATAGCAATGACTCATTCGGTCTGAGAACTACATGGTGGTGCAAAACTTGTCACCTGAGGTTCTACTTTTAGATTATGTTTATTTGATGTCTTAAATTTTTTTTTTTTTTTTTTTATTCAGTGGCGGCCGCCAGAATTGATGACCATTCGGGCCCGATTTGTGGAATTTTACATCACTCTTGCCTGAACTTTCAGCGATATGTCATTGCAGTCTTTACGTATATTCTATCTGAGGGCTTCAAGAGTCTGAGGCTTATTGATATGCACTTGTGAATTCATAAAAAAAAAAAACACAAAAAGAAGTTTGGAAGGGTTAAAATCACTAAAACGAGAGATTAGTTGTCGCTCGTGCAGTATGCGCCGTAGCTGCATTCTGTTTAAATCATATGTTCACCAGTCCCAATTCATCCAATTGATGAAAAGGCACTCGTCATCCAAAGAAGTCGTTTGGCCAATGGCATTTTCGAAAAATTAAGGCCAATACAAAGTACTCCAAAACACAAATACCATAGTAGTAGTTGAAACAAACCAAAAAGTCACTTGCGTGTCCCATCGATGAAAAAAAAAAAAAAAATGGTAATCGGAAGGAGCCAAGTCTAGTGAATACGGCGGGTGGGGTAGCAGCTCCCAGCCAAGAGCTTTGGTTGTATCCTGAACCAATTTTGCTTTGTGTGCAGGTGCATTGTCATGGAGCAAGATTACCTTGACGTGTCTTCTGGTCCATTCTGGTCGTTTTTCGACCAATGCATGGTTCAAATTGATCATTTGTTGTCGGTAGCGATCTGTATTAACGGTTTCACCAGGTTTCAGGAGCTCGTGGTACACCACACCTTTCTGGTCCCGCAAGACACACAGTATTGTCTTCTTGCCGAATCGATCTGGTTTTGCAGTCAAAGTTGATGGTTGTCCCGGATTAACCCATGATATTTCCGTTTAGGATTCTGAAAATAAATCCATTTTTCATCGCCAGGAACAATTTGATGCAAAACTGATTTTTTATCGTGTCTTTGAAGCAAAATCTTTCATTCAATTTAGGTTGCACCCATTTTTCAGACTTTTGGATCTTTCCCATAGCTTTTAAACGGTCAGAAATTGTTTGTTGTGCAACATTTAACATTTCTGACATTAGTTTCTGAATTGTTTGGAATTCGGCGTCTTTAAACTTTTTTGGTGGTCTTCCACGTTCTTCATTTCTCACATCAAAATCGTTATCTATGAACCGTTGAAACCATCTTTAACATATTGCTTCTGATAGAGTATGATCACCATATGCCTCGACAAGCATTCGATGCGACTCTGCAGCTTCGTTCTTCAAATGAAAACAAAAAATTAATACTTTCCGCAAGTCATCATTTTCTGGTACAAAATTCGACATTTTTAACTCAACATTGCTCAATGACTTGATATATACTAAATATGTTTGACAGTTGTCATAATAACAAAAAAAAAAAAAAAAAAAAACTAAGGTCCGTTCACAATAAACGTTTCCTATCGAGACATTTGTATCTTGACGCTCACTTCTACCTACTCGCCAAACCAACTAGTCCTATTCCTAATAGCCCTGAGTGCAACTTATTTAGGTAGACGATGGTTTTCCATGCCCAGAACCTTTATAATAAAGTAAACTTGCAGCTTAAATGTTTCAATAAACATGGGAGATAGTCCTGTCTAAATTGGCAGCAAATAGTTCGGTGTACTATATTGGGCGGCAGGTTGAAAATTCGCTTGACGTAGTATCTCTGGAGTTTTATGACGGTTTCATACCTCTTAATATGGACCCTGTAACCGCTTTGAAAACTTTATATTTTCTACTACGGGCTATATTTACATTTGAAAAACATTTACTTCAAGTCGTATTTATTGCAGTTTTAGCCTTCGTGAGTTTCTCTTTGGTTAATATCTCACCGAGGTATTTGTACTCCTTGACAATTTCGATTTGATACCCATTAAAAGTTCATCTCTCATTGTAACAGTTTCTTCCTTACCATTGAACACAAGACTACATAAGCAGCAATATAAGGAAGTTAGCTAGGAGCACAATATCGTCAGCAAAGAGAAGTGTATTGATTACTATACCGGCATATTCCACACATCCTGTTAGAACATCAACAATATCTGCAATAAAGGGTGCGAATAATATCGGGCTCAATAAACAACCTTGTCTGACTCCAGATTTAGTCTGAAACCAATCCGATAGTGACTCGCCATTCAACACAGCGTATCCTGGTACAAATTTTGTTGGACCCTTCCAAATTTGATAGAGATTCCCATATTGTAGAGTTTAAAGTACAGTGCATTTCGATCCACTGTATCAAACGCCGCCTTAAAATCTACATAAAAAGGCATACAGTTTTGTACCCTTCGCTAAGAATACCTCTGCAACACTATTTAACGCGAAGATATGGTCCACTGTTGAGTACCCAGGTCTGAATCCCGCCTGGAATTCTTTGAAAACCTTGTTATCCGTAATCCAAGCTATCAATCGCTTCTTTAGACTGCTGGGGTATTTGGCTACACTCCAATACAATATTAAAAACACTGCTTAGTTTTTCCATTAGCTTTTTGAAAATTCTACCGGATTACGATCCGATCCTGGCGTTTTTCCGAGGGGATATTATTGCATCCAAGACATCATTTTTCCGACCAGGTGTAGCATAATGAAGTAGGCTCCTACTTATATCTGGGTTAAGTAACTTTTTAAAGTGCAGTTCGAGTACCCTAGATGACAGTTGGTTATTGATACTAAATTGCTTGCTCTTACGCTTTTTAGCTAACTTCCAGAACTCGGTCGCGTTACTACGCCATTGTAATTTTAATGCTTTCGATTCACAGTAGGCTTTTTTTTTTCTCCTGCAAAGTTCCTTGTAGTTTTTATTGGCGTCGACACATAGAAGTTCAAAAACTTTTTCATTCGAGTTTCTACATATCCTTACACATGTAAACGATTTTGGTCTTGCTCTTTTGCAATCCTTATTAAACCAAACGAAGTGTCGTATCAGTCAATTGCACAGCGTTCTCAAGAATTTGGCATCGCTCAGACCACATTATAGCGTATTTTGCGTAAGGATCTTGGTTTACACCCATACAAGATCAAGCTGACTCAAGAATTGAAGCCGATGGACTATTTGAAGCGACGTACGTTCTCCGATTGGGTTCTGGAGAAGATGCGCCAAGATGATGAATTTCATCGCAAAATCATCTTCAGTGGCGAAGCTCATTTTTGGCTCAAAATATGCGTTATTGGTCGAGTGAAAACCCACATGTGTTTCATGAATCACCATTTCATCCACAAAAAAAAAAAACTATTTGGTGCGGTTTGCATGCCGGCGGCTTTATTGGGTCATATTTTTTCGTCGACGATAACGATCGTCACGTTACAGTGAATGGTCAGCGTTATCGCGCCATGATCACCGATTATTTTTGGCCCGAATTGGAAGATATGGACTTGGACGACATGTGGTTTCAACAGGATGGTGCTACAAGCAACCCAGCACACGCTACAATCGATTTATTGAAGAGTAAGTATGGTGAGCGTGTTACCTCAAGACATGGGCCAGTCGATTGGCCGCCTCGTTCGTGGGATTTAATGCCGCTTGACTATTTTCTGTGGGGCTACGTTAAGTCATTGGCTTATGCCAACACGTCGACGACGTTGGAAGAGTTCAGAGCCAACATTGAACGCGAAATAGCGGCCGTTTCGGCCGAAATGTGTGGCCGAGTCATTAAAAATTGCGTCCAACGAATCGACCGCTGCAAACGTGCCCGCGGTGGCCATATGAACGAAGTCGAGTTCCATTCATAAATGTTTTGATTGTACTTCAAGCCAATAATAAAGTTTTTGAAATATCTCAAATGGTTTGCCTTTTGTTTAAAAAAAAAGTTGTCAAGTCGTTATTAGAAAACCCTATACTATCTCCTGCAATCTCTCAAATATATGGTTATCCATCGTAAGGTTTGATTTATAATGTAAAATAAAACACATAAATTTGAAAGTGAACTTAAAAATTTTATTATCAGTTTAAAGAACTATTAATGGCATTTATTCTTAAAAAATGATATCATGTCAATGTTGGCCAAGACTACGTCTGAGGTAGTCCATTCGGAAGGTCCAATTTTAGACGACTCGTTCGAGCATAGCGATTGGTATCTCGCGCATAACACGAATAATGTTTGCTTCCAAAGCGTCAATCTTAGACAGCTTATTCCTGAAGACCTATGACTTTACATATCCCCAGAGAAAATAGTCTAAAAGTATGATATTGCACGATCTAGGCGATCAATTTACCGTAGCAAAACGTAAAATTAAGTCCTCACCAAAATAATTTCTCAACAAGTCCATTGTTTCACGCGCTGTTGAAACTAGAGCTCACCGAGACTATGTGCTTAAATTTCAGGAAGCACATAGTCCATTAACATGGCACGATAACGGTTACCATTGACGGTAACATTCTGATTAGCCTCATTTTTGAAGAAATATGGACCAATGACTCCACCAACCCATACCACACCATACCGTTGTTTTTAATGGATGTAATGGTAGGTCTTGGTACTCTTCATCAGCCCAAAAACGGAAATTTTGTTTATTAACGTATCCATTGAGCCAGAAATTGACTTCATCACTGAACAAAATTTCACGATAAAACACCGGATTTTCATTGAGTTTTTCCAGAACCCATTCACTGAATATATGACGCAAATTCAAGTCGCCTGGCTTCAATTCTTGCACAAGTTGAATTTTGTACGCGTTTGGGCCGAGATCCTCACGTAAAATACGCCAAGTTGTCGAATAAGCCAAGCCAAGCTGCTGAGAACGACGACGAATCGATTCGTCACAGTCTTCGCGTACACTCTCAGCTACAGCTGCTATAATCTCTTCACGATGTGCTGGATGTGGTCTAACCGGTGGAGTATCATCCACTAATGTAAACTGGGATTCAAATTTGCGAATGGTATGGGCAATAGTGGTTTCGGTAGGTCGATTATGCGCACCGTAAGTTCTTCGAATCGCACGAAAAACATTTCTCACAGAAAGCTGAATAATACAGTAATACAGCTGAACAATTTGGAGACACTGTTTTACTGTAAGACTTTTTATGATCACTTGCCAAATGATATTGAACAAAAATAAGAAAGCAGCTTGATAGGAATCAAGCGCTATCTGTCAAAAAAAGCCTTTTGAAAATCAAACCTCTCGATGAATCACCCCTTAGATCATCTCTACATCATACGCAACATTAAAATCGATGAAAAGATGATAGCTATCGATTTGAACTTCTTGATTTTTTTCTAGGATCAGCCTGAATGTAAGGATCTGGTCGATTGCGGACTTTTCTGGTCTAACATCGCACTGATATGGGCCTATCACTCTATCATAAATGGCTGCAGGCATGTACACAATATAACAGACAAAATCTTGTATGCAATGTTAAGGAGACTGATGTCCTCATAATTGACACAGGTAAATGGGTCTCCTTTCTTGTAAATCGGGCAAATACCATAGTGCTGAAGTTCCATTCTTCAGGCTTGCTCTTTCGCCTACAAAATTTTGGAAATGAGTTGGTCCAGCGGCCTTCTTGTATTTAATTCTGCGTATTGCTATCTTCACCTCATTGTGATCATGTTTATGCACCTCTTGGCTGTCAGAGTAATTTGGGCTATCCT
Source organism: Volucella inanis (assembly GCA_907269105.1). Classification (NCBI taxonomy): domain Eukaryota; kingdom Metazoa; phylum Arthropoda; class Insecta; order Diptera; family Syrphidae; genus Volucella; species Volucella inanis. Next base: position 43,465,934 of record OU026157.1, read on the forward strand.
CGTCGTTTTACATTCTGCAGAACTGGTTTATCCATTACCTTCAGTAACTAGGTGATCTGGTAAGACAACATAACATAAGTGATACAAAATTTTGCAACTCATTTTTGTGAGAGATGACGAAACTGTGGAGCACTACCAAAGCCAGTGCCAAAGTACTGCAAAAGCCAAACATAATTCAAAATAAAATTTGGATTGGTCTTGATCGGTTATATAGTCAATAAGCAAGATTTGGAAGCGGTTGTTTCCATGGAAAGCAACAATTCGAATTTCGTTTCATGGGATAATCGTAGACTTCACATAATGGAGAAAATTATAAGAAGAGATAGGCCCCAATTCTGGCATAGATTCTCCATTGGGACTGGGCTGCTAAGAAAAAATGTAAGCGTGAGTACTGTAAGTGGTGATACTAAAATATAGGAATAACTGCAGTTTTTTTTTTATATAATTCCCCGCGCGCACCAATGGGATATGAAAACAGCTTTACTGGCTTTTCACCAGGGCGCGGGTGGGTGGTGTAGTAGTTTTGAACCTTAGGTGTTAAGTTTCGATATTTTTCCCAGAGGTGGTTGTCAAACTGGACGAGACGAGCCAGTGCGCATTCTCAACCAGTGGGTCTTAAGTACGTGCAAGTTGTTATTTCGTTACATTTAGCCCAGCTAGCAACCACTCAAATATCAGTGTAATGCCTTTATGTCAGAGTTGATGCCGACGGGACTTACACATAACTTCATACAAATTCCATGAAAAGACTTTTTCAGAGAATTGCCTCGCACGGGATTCGAACCCGCGACCCTCTGCTTGAGGAGTCTATGCATATACCACTACCCCACGGCCTCCCTCAAGGAAGGAAAGAAGGAAAGCTTAAAATCATCGAACTTAACGTGGTAGGAGATTCCACTTAGATCGAGTAACAGGTATAAATCCTTCTCATGTGGACTTCATTAGATTAAGTGAAGTGTTGACAATGGCAACCAGTAGTTGCAGTATCTTCGGTTGTTCAGTTTAAGTCTAACGGGAGTTCAGTCTTTCTTAAATTTTTTTCCAAAATCTCTTTTAATTTTCTTCTACTCATTAGGCCTTGTGCTTTCTTCCACCTTATTGTGTGCTGTCCTTTCCGTGGTTAATTATTTTATTGTATAGTACTTTGCTAACGCACTTTCATTATGAGCAACTCTGTCTCAATTCGCTTACTTATTGTGCGTGTGGTAGTTCCGTTGTTTTATTGAATTTACTCTCTCTCTCTCTCTTTTGCGTTTTTCTTTTTATTTATTACTTGATTTGCTTTAGCAAAATTTATTACCACATTTCTGTGGCATCATAGAAGAAGAACTGGCTTACCTAAGCAATAATAATAAATTATCCCACTGATGCTAAGAATTGGTTTTGGAAGCTATGTAGTCGTGTGGTTGTTTGAGATGAGGTTGGGGTCGACTTGAAGTTGGAAGGTGGTAGCAAGGATGAAGAAAACAAAGACAAAGACGAGGACGGGGACTATAGTACGATGATCATGATAATGGTGGGGTTATGTGTATAGAAGGAGATGCGAAGAAAATATTCACTTGTCAATTGTTTCGAAGAATTGAATTTATCGACTTCGCCTTAGTGAAAATAATGGTAAATGGTAGTAGTGATGGTGTGGTGGTATTTGCGTGGGATGACAAAGGAAGTTAGTCACTTCTTTGCTACCCTCAAACTATTCGTGTATGGTTATTGTGGAGAGAAGGAAATGAAAATAACTTACGTCGGCAGTATATCACGATTGAAGACAACTAATAGCAAAATGTTTTTGCTGTTATGCGGGGATTAAGCTCACAGGTATTTACGCACGCACACATACAAATAAACACCTTTACATCAACTAAAAAAATTATCTTAGGTTGCCCTAGAAATAGCTCCAGTTATTTGGGAAGGTGGTAATGGTGATTTGTGAAGAATGTGCTATCTTGCTTATCTCAGGATGACCACTTCTTAATTTCGAAGGAAATCTAATGGAACGATTATTCGACTTGACAATTTGTCGATGAAATTTATCAGCATAATCGGAGAATTAATTTAGTTGGCTGTTATGTATGTTTCCAAGTGTCTGATGGGTGATTCGTAGGAATTATCGTTACAAATGGCGATATAGAGGGTGAGTTATTGTTTGCAGATGGATGAAAAGATGGAAACTTTTGCTTCAAGATATCGGATAAAAGTTTCAAGTACCTTAGCAGCAGCATCTTCTATATTTGAGGTAATAATTGGATTATGAAGAGTTCACCTTCATGTTATTAATTTAAGGAAAGTATTTGTTTTGTTGCAGTTGTTGCTTAATTAATACCTTGAAGTTGGTAGTAAGGTTAAATAAAGACGACTTCAATGGCGTTTTCCCTCTCATTCAGGCCAAGATCCTGAGTAGTATTCAATGTTTCAATAAAAATAAACTTTCCAGGCTTCATGTAATGAAAAATAGGAGGAAGTTTACTACAAAATGGTTCCTTGGCGTTGAAATTAAAAAAAAAAAAAAAAAAAAAAAAAAAAAAAAAAAAAAAAATAGGCAAACAAATCGCATTGTCTGAAGACTACTTGCATTGTATTGGGCTAACGAACACGTATATAAGTATGTAGGTTTGTAATGAAGGCCATTTAGTATTTTGGAAATAAAATCGTCTAGAGATACTGACTAAATTCAGTCACGAAATTGCGTGTCTCTGTTCCTAAAAGGCTGCATGTTAAAGAGTTTGACAACACTTTAAGGGGTGCAGCGAGATTTACGAATTGAAGAAGTATCAGTTGCCATACAAAGGTGTAGCCCCGTCAGTTGTAGACTTACATATTGTGTTGTCCAAGTGCAGGAATATGTTATGTTAAAGTGGTTCTCGTTGAGGTGCCCTTAGACCAGTTGTAAGTTCAATGTGATATCATTCGATTATACCATCATCTAGAAGGATGATGCCCAAACTACGTAAATATATAGAAAGTGCATGATGTTACAAATATTCCGTCGCTGTGGGTATCTTTCAATGGCACAGTGTCCAGTGATAATTTTTATGAGTAAAAAGATGACTCTTCTATGGGGTAAATCAGCTTTCTTGATTGCTTTGTATGGATCATATAAGTCCAGATGTCTAACAGTTGACTTGTTACTTCTGGGGGCCTTAAAGTGTGTTATTTGTTTGGCATGCGATATTGGTGTATAAATGTTGTGATCCTGCCTACTATTTGTTTATAGGGATACGAGTCTGGCCACTCATTTCTCTCATACTCATTTCTCGATTGATGCAGTGTGCATTTTTTCTGGTGCTTTGGCAGCTTTTGTTTTGCCTGAGGTTGCTCATCGGAACAACCAACTAGAAAAGAGCTTCATCGCTGAAGACAATTTTTCAATAAAAAAGCGGATCTTCCTCCAGCTTTTCTAAGGTCCACTTACCGAAAATTGTAGCCTGTGTCAGGTCAATTGGGCTTAGTTTTTGTACAAAATGTATTTTGTAATATTTTGGGCGAAGACCATTGGGTAAAATTTTCCACGTAGTCGAGTAAAACAATCCCAATTACTGCGTCGAATGGACAAATCACGGTTTTCATTAACACTGGCGACAGCAATATTTTCCTCTGAACACACTCTATGTATACGGATAGGTGGCCTGATGTTGAAAAGAGTGAAATTTTTGCTAAATTTGGTCACTATGGCTTGAATTGATTGCTCAGTAGGTTGATTTTGACGACTGTAAAATCATCGAAGTGTGCGAAAAACATTTCTCACAGAACACAAATTTTGATAATAAAATTCAATAATTTGTTAGAGTTGTTCGAGTGTAAGTCTTTCCAAGTTGAAATGGGAATGCTGACTGAGTATGTTTTACTGAGAGATGTCATAAATCACACGTTTACTGACAAAAATACAACACTGTAAAGCCAAACACCAAACAAATCACTTTTTAGTTGCACAGATCGCTCGGTCTCAGTTAAGTCGTTACCGACCTGACCAAAACAAGAAATGGCTCAATGCACATCATGTCTATAATTACTGTCATATTCGGCCTTAAGATTTATGAAAAGATGGTGGGTATCGATTTGGGTCTGTTGAGTTTTTTCCAGGATCTCCCGAAGTGTGAAAATTTAGTCGACTGTGGCCTTTTCTGGTGTGAAACTACACTAGTTGGGGCCAATCAAGTTGATAACAAAGGATAGGGTTTTAGACGTTCACACAGTACAGTATATAAGATCTTATAAGTAGTATTGACGGAACTTACGAGTATAAGTCTATTGTTGGCACAGGTATATCCACAGAAAAAGTGTTTAGCACTGATTGCGGCTGTTATACAAGGTTTTCTTCAATATCTCTACAGGTGCCTGTACAGATATCGTTGCTTTAACATGTTCCTTTTTACTTTTGTTAAAACATCCGTATGTTGTTCCTGGAGTACAAGCTCCCAATATTTCGGAACGAGCGCTTCCCGTGCTCTTTCTTCTTCTTCAGGAAAATGTTATTCTGGCTCTATGTATACTTCTTGTTACGCTGCATGTGCTTGCCGGCATTCTTCACCAGACCAGGAACATAAGTTGTGGTGATTCTGGTGGTCTTCTGTACTTGTTGCTGGCAATATAGTATTTTTTGGGAGATTTAGGGATACGAGTTCGGCGATTCTGGTGTTTCCTTGCAATCGCAGATTTCCTACGTTAAATCTGTAAGAAGTAGTTTTTCTTTGTTGTGTCATTTTAGATATCCGACTTCTTACTTTGGCTGTTACAAATTAGCAACCCGAGTCAGTGTTGGTTGTCCGCAAGGTTTGGACTTCTAGAATACTGGAGGCATGCTTTACTTTGGTCGAAAAATAAATAAAATAAGTCTACCACTTATGACACTGTTGACTCTAGGAATCACCATAGTAGGTATTACAATCTTCCATTCCATAGCACTTCTTAGAAGGCGGTGATATCAGAATGAAAGCAATCAAGGGACCTAATATTCCACATGCAGATTTGAAGGTCGTTTTCTTTGGTTGACAACAGTAAGTTAATCTACACATATATTTGTGGTATATCTGAGGCTTATTGCTGTTTCTGAATTTTTTTATTCCGTGGTAGGGAAGTTACACCTAAAACAAAAAGCCGTATTCTCCAGTGTCAGTAGCTCACTTCGGGGAAGCGAAGTGCCATTGACGCCTCAATGTCTCCTCCGGCACCATCTCTTTTTCAAGAACCTGGCTCAGTCTTGAAAGTTCTCCAAATTTATCGAAGTAAACCCTATAAGAAGGTTCCGCTTATCTAGTTATGCACGCTTCCGTTGATTTAATCAAGGGGAATTCCTCTGCTACATATCCTTTTTCTGGGGACCCTCTTCTTACGTATATTACTTTTTCATTAGGTCAGTAAGCTCCGCATAAGCTTGCGCCCATCCGAATGATCTGCTCGACATACATAGTCAAAATCAGAATATTCTCAACGTTGTTAAATAGTTATCCACCAAGCACTACGTGAAGGCATTGGTAGTCCTCCGACCATTAACAGGGTGTCTCTGACCTCCTAAAAAGTATTCTTTGTGTGAGAAAAGTACCATCAAGTTCTAGTGCGTTTTAAGTTTCGAAACTGTAAAGTGCATGGCTTATCACACAGATAATGTCCCGTTTGGTTTGCAAACGGATAAATTTTCTCAAGTTAAACAGACAAAAAGGAATTTAATCAGTACAACAATGAATTCTGCTGAACACTTTTTTATACATAGGTATGCTGCGAAACTATGATTACTTTTTTCTAATTAGCACCTGCAGATGTATAGTTTACGTTGTGCATTTTGGATACACTTAAAAATTAAAAAATTAACTTATATACGTTAGCGTCCATCGACACTGAATAGTAGTTCTTACTTAGCATCTTCAACTCTATCGTTTTGAGTTAAGATAGGATCTCATAATACCAACTATGTCCTGAATGTCTGCGCAAAACTAGTACTTTCCATTTATATGGTAAATATTACCACTTTTAGTCATGGCACTTTCCTATCTTCTGATTTTCTTAAAAAAAAATCAAAATAAACACTTTTAACAAGTGAATCAAATTGGCCACTTCAAAATCATATCCATCAACCCAGACGGTCTGTTACTTTTTCATAATTTTTTTGAGAAAAAAAAAGGCAAACATCTCCTACAAGAACACCGAGAAGCGAAAAAATTCAAAACAAATACAAAGCATCAGACGAAAGGAAGAAGAAAAAAAAAGTGCTAAGAAGAAGTATCCGTAAAACACGGGGAAAACGAATCCATATTTGAGAAACCATCCAGAATGTAAATTATTCCGTTTGCGCGATGTGCATAATGAGAAGGCGAAAGCGCTTTTAATGGATTTTAAATTAGATGGACCCACAGATTTTGTAATTAAGTTGCGGTCGCGACGACGAGAGCTGTCAAGGACCATAGCTCCTCTCTAACGTCTATACAAAGTGATTTTTTGTCGGCGCAAAAATACTGTAGAACAGAGTAGTCAGCACAACGGTAGTACCACCCATCTTAGGTTTTTATTTCTTATTTAATCACTACCCAAGCACACCTGCTAAGGTATCTCTTATCCAGAAGATGAACGATTCCGGAGAGGTGTAAATTAATGAAAACATAAAACGCAAAACGCAAAAAAAAAAAAATCATCCAGAATAAACGCAGAGAGAACATAAAATGCAAATTCTATTAGCAGGGCGTAGGTGATTTTTATTTATTTTGCTTTCAACATTATCCCAAAGAAAAACTTTCCTACTGGCAACACTACCATCTTAACTTAACTTCCACCACTACTGCCACACAACCACTTTTTTTGCAATTTGCACGTATTTCCATTTACTTAGCTTGGCGGATCATTTAATAATTTTTTTTAATTGAGTACAGGCGTACACAGTGCCTGCGGGGAGACAATCAACCAATCAAACAACCGATTGAAGCTACCGTCTTCAGTAGCATTAGCAATGATCGACTGACCGACTGACCGATCGACAGACGTGAAGGTCCTTAAGTCCTTTTCTTTGAATAAACCTTGCGATCGACTAATGTCGACAGAACTGTACATTTGATATTATTTTATTTTGATGATTTTTAAATATTGAGCTGGCTTATGGTGTTGGATGGAGGGAAGGATGAAAACAGAGACAGAGGGATAGTTTGTGCGTGAAGAAAATGCAGTGCGCGTAATGGAGAGGAAATTGACTTCGGTATGTATGGTCCTTTTATAGAAATTTGAGTGCGCTCGAATAACTTCTTCTAAGTATTGGAACTATGTATGGTATGGTAAAAAGTGACAGGGTGATTTGGTTTCATTCAGTCAAAGTTGTAAAAAGTATGCCTCTATATTCAAATAATTGTCTTCTTTGGAAATGTAATTTGATTTGTTCTTACATTTATATAATTTCGAGCATTTGGCTGCCGTAGCTGGCTCAAATACAGCGCAATTTGAGTATCTGGTCCCCGGCTTATTATTGAGCAACTAGGGAAAAATATGTAGCCTTCTAAGTCTATTGCGACTGCATATATTTTCACAGCGAATAATTCAAAGGTGTGAACTCACACGAACTTGGAAGCCAATTCACAGGTCCATTACGCAAAATTATGGCATGAATTGCTGTCTGGTCGAAACAATAGCTTTTCCACATTAATGCCATTCACTTGGGGAATGATTTTTTTTTTTAAGAAATAGGGAGTAGCAACTCCACAAGCACAGCAAGCATACTAACTATCCCCTTCATTCCAAATGCGGCAATTTAGCAAAAAAAAAAAAGGATCTACAGCAATCTCGGCTTCAATACTTGAATAAACTGAATTTGGTAATCTGGAAAGCTCGTAAACCAATATTTTTTTGTTAAAAACTTCCATAGGGTGGATAGACATAGCTATCCACTGACTCCAATGACTCCTTGGGGTCCCTCCATAACACTAGGCTCCACAGTAGCAACAGTTCCTTCGGTGCATATTGGTCGACATCTTTGCGGATGTACATATATTATTAACCAAAGTACGTGTGATGAAGTCGGTGCTGAGAATATGCAATGTCAACTTCTGCAAACTGTATAACGACGCTGATTTTCAATACAGCACTGCCCGGCAGAATGAACTATTAAGCATGCACAAAAATGACAGAGGATTCTATAGTCTTGACCTAGATGAAGTTAAGGTAGCAAATCGAAGCTTAAGTCTAATAAAGCTGCTGAGTTATTAAAAGCAGGTAAATGTGACTTGATTGAGGACATATGGGTAGAAAGTATTCCCGACGAATGGAATCCCATCATCGTTTGTACGAACCAAAAAAATGTAATTGCGCCAGTTATAGAGGAACAAGTCTCGTAAACGTCGCCTTTAAGATCTGTTTTGCAACATTATGTTGGTTCATAACAGTGTGGTTTTAGACAGCAAGACCACCATCAATAAAATATTCACACAACGTCAGCACTTAGAAAAGACCAGATGGGCACAGTCTATGTACTTTTCGAATTCAGGTCGCATACGAGTAAGTGGGGTGAAAAGTAGCCTCCTTGAGGTAATGGTGCCTTGAAGTCCGTTCATATTTAGGCAGACATGCCAAATTTCAGTGCGATACTATCTTTAGTTTTGTTTTGACAGCTGATTGTTGTTGATGTGTTTGGCATCATGTTGGGTATGGACAAAAACAATTTTCGTTCTCTCATAAAACATTATTTTTTGAGAGGCAAAACGGCAAAGGAAACAAAAGAAAAGTTGGATAAATATTATGGGGCTAATGCTCCGTCAGATTACACCGTCAAATATTGGTTTCGAGAGTTTCGTGGTGGCCGCAACTCCACTACCGATCAAGTCCGCAGCAGCAGGCTCTCCGATGCGGTTACAGAGGACAATGTAAGAAAAATACATGAAATGGTGTTGGCTGATCGGTAAGTAGATACCACAAAGACTAGTACTGAGCGCACACGCCATATTTTGGGCAATATTCTGCATATGAAAAAGTTATCCTGCCGCTGGGTGCTGCGCATTACCACTTCTGACCAAAAACACGAACGCGAAAGCACTTCGAAAAAGTGATTGGACTTGCTGATGCGGAATCGGAAGAACTTTTGGCGTCGATTGGTAACTGTTGAACTGCAGACCTTCCGGAAAATTACCTTTCGGACGGAACAAGAAGTTGGAAAATCGCTGGAATAAGTGTAAGTGAATAAGATGGGACTTTATTGAACAAAATAAAAAAAAAAAAAAACATTTAAAAATTTTTTTTTTTCATTTCCAAGGAGATTACTTTTCACCCCACCAGTAATAGTGTGGAATTGGAATGAAATTTGGTCATTATGGCTTGCATCGCTAGCTCAGTATTGTGACGACATTTTTCACAGTACACGGATTTTTATAATAAAATTCAAAAATTTTTAAGCGTTATTCAGGTGCAAATCTATCCATGATGAAATGGCAATGCTAACTGGGCATGCTTGACTTTGACACTTGTCACGAATCACGCATAAGCTGTCAAATATAGAATACTAGACGCTTTGTCTAGTTTTGACATCCCTGCCAAATTCTTCAGGTCTTATAGGATGACTGTGGTAAGTAATGCAGCAAGCCATAAATAAAGCTTTCGTGAGTATAGAGGCAGAAATGACCAAAATGGGTCGAACAGTACTCGTTGCACATAACAAGCGTACTGTCATTAAAAATGGACGCACACTTCTGATCGATGGTCCAATGTTATAACAAAAAGTTAGTTAAGCACTGCATCACCCTTGGTTTCACAGTTACAAACAGAAACGAGATCAACCTAGAAATCAAACACAGTACCAGGGCCATCTCTTGTATCACCACAATGGTTTTATACTGAAAATATCGTCATTTAGTATATAACCTCTTTTAGCATGTCTGTCAAAATTTATTGAAAATCCGAAATAGTTTTGTTTTCAAATTTTAAGTTCACTTTTAAATTTCTGTGTTTTATTTTACATTATAAATCAAACCTTACAATGAATCACCCTTTACATGCACATTTTGCTGTGAAATTGAGGTACTGGCATATATAGGGTTTTCTAATAACGACTTGACAACTTTTTTTTTTAAATAAAAGGCAAAGCATTTGAGATATTTCAAAAAAATTATTATTGGCTTGAAGTACAATCAAAACATTTATGAATGGAACTCGACTTCGTTCATATGGCTACCGCGGGTACGTTTGCAGCGGTCGATTCGTTGGACCCAATTTTCAACGACTCGGCCACATATTTCAGCCGAAACAGCCGCTATATTGCGTTCAATGTTGGCTCTGAGCTCTTCCAAAGTCGTCGGCGTGTTGGCATAAACCAATGACTTAACGTAGCCCCACAGAAAATAGTCAAGCTGCGTTAAATCGCAAGAACGAGGCGGCCAATCGACTGGCCCATTTCTTGAGATAACACGCTTATACTTATACTAACTCTTCAATAAATCGATTATAATGTGTGCTGTGCGGTTTGACACCATCCTGTCGAAACCACATGTCGTCCAAATCCATATATAGGTTTTCACCCGACCAATAACGCATATTTTGCTTATTGACGAACCCACTGAGCCAAAAATGAGCTTCGTCACTGAAGATGATTTTGCGATAAAATTCATCATCTTGGCGCATCTTCTCCAGAACCCAATCGGAGAACGTACGTCGCTTCAAATGATCCATCGGCTTCAATTCTTGGGTCAGCTTGATCTTGTATGGATGTAAACCAAGATCCTTACGCAAAATACGCTATAATGTGGTATTAAATTGACTGATTTGGATCGTTTGCTACGGACGTCTGAACGGCTGCGATATTTTCGACACTTCGACCAACCCGTTGTCTCACTGACACGGCAACATCACACAACGAATATGTAGAATCAAATTTTTGCACTAAACTTTATATTGCCTGTCTACTAAGGCGAGAATTACGACCGAAAATTGGAGTTGACGCTCTTAAAGTTGCAGTCACCGACTCCGAATATCTGTAAAAAATATTTATAATTTGGAGACGTTGCTCGTTAGTGATGAAAATGTTGAGTTTACTGAATAAATTGACAGTGATAGTTTGATGATAAGTGAAAGAGTGCGTTCAAGTTCAAAGTTGTCAAGTCCCTTTTTGGAAAACCCTATACAAGTAGGTAAGCAACATTTCTAAGCAAATCTACATCTCATAGGAAGGGCAGATCAAATTTCTGGAAATATGCAATATATATTTAATGGAAATACTATGACAGGCTTTTCATAAGGTTTATGCGCTTCAAATGTACAATACGATAAACTTATTAACAGTTATTCCTTCCTTATCCAGAGCGATTGGTCGTTTCAAAACCCAGTGGTTGGTACTTCATACAGACACCAGCTACATTTTCTCTACAGCCAAAATAGAGCCACCTGATTTTTTTTTTTTTAATTGTGTAGTACGTATTTCGAGTTCGGAATAAATTATTGAACCTATAACTCACTACTTTTTGCGTTCTTTCTCTTTCCCCTTTGATGCTATATCACATCATTCAATTTCAAAAAGATAAGTCTTCGTCTGACCCACCGCACATAGCCCCTTGCATATTCAAAGAGTGCCGCGTGCCTTAAATGGGAAAATTTGCCCCAAACTTCCACTCCAATACTATGTCGCTCATAGGACCGACCTGTCAAAAAAATACATCCATCCAATTGATTTAAATAAATCAAAAGCAATCACTCACTGTTCGAACAACAACAAATAAAAAGGTTTTTGCATGATGGTACGGACACTGCCAACATCGAAGAATACGACAACGACAACAACGACGATGATGCTAATATACAAAGTTATATACATATGTACGTATGGCCGCTGGCACTTTTGGTTCTGCTTGATATTCCTTCATATACCGAAAGGCAACACACCAGCAGTACTCTGCAACATATTTGTATCTGCTGCTATCGGCCACCCTCATACCCAAATCTAGTAAAAGCAAATATTTCCGTTGTAATATTTCCTGCCAATTTTATTTATATTCACTTTGGCAGCACCTTTCTCTGTTGTCCCACAATTGAAGAGGTTCTATTGAAATTTTAATGGCAATGGCAGTGGCAGCGAAATGAAATGAAAAGTTTCCTCAAAAAAACACACAGATCCCACACTCTCACATCGCATTCGTGTAGTGGAATGGAACTTTTTACAAAAAGAATCAGGAACTCTTGCAAAGAATTGTGAGCAAAGGAAAAAAAACTGGCAAAAACTTTTCTAATTTCCCACCCTCGACCTTTCGACAAGTAGGTACTCGTACTAGAAATCATTCTCATCCTATTCGTAGATGAAAAAAGGGCTAACGCTGAAATTGAAGATGGAGAAGATAGAGTTGAAACGAAGAAATTGAGTAAGGGATGTGAGTAATGTTAGGGATGAAAACAAGCATCGTTATTTAATTTCTCAAATTGATACGGGTACACACATTACATTAATATTTATTCTGTAAATTACCCGCTGCTAATAAAAACAGAAAAAAAGGCACACGGAATAGTAAGGAAATGCAAGAACGACAGCAACACACATTTAATACGAGTATGTAGAATCATTTCTAGAAACGGATGCATGCATGCTTTTAATAAGCCCACATGTATGTGAGGGAAATGTATCGGAGCAAAGTTGAGACATTTTCATTCAATTCAATCTCTAAATTACCAAGGACCTACAGCTCTATGTTATGTTGACGGTGGAAGATATGGGATAGACTATAGGCATGGTACTTCTCGTGTGGGAGATGGCTATAAACCTTTGATGTTACAAACAGTGCTATGACATTTGTAATGATTCTATTTTGTTGGCGACAAGGCTTACTGATCAGTACAAAGGCTAAATAGCTGTGTTACTGTGAAAAAGGAATTCGTATGCTACCCCTGGCAACATCTTGTGCCACATCACATCACTCTGCCTTATTGAAGGGATGAACAGATTTTCAGCATCGGAATACACATCCGGGGGCCAAATAGTCTTCATGGGCATTTTTCAGGCGGTAATGAATAATGTTGGAGAACAATTTAGGTATGTTTAGATGGTAGAAGACTTCGTCAGCTTTCTGTTGATAATTATCAAACGAAAGATTAGTTAATCCAAAGTTGTACATAGCGCAAGTTTTGAAGTACTTGTTTGACCAATTCTTTCCAGAAACAGTCACCTGAAGGTGAGGAACATTTCCCATCATGGATGACCAGATTCATTAGGAAAAATGTGGGATTGAACCATTTTAAGCAAAGGTGTTGAGGTACCAAGAGCTACATTGTTTAAAGTTGCTCAAACCGGTCAGACGTGTTTTACATGTTCTTCCTATTCACCTGTTCAATTTTCAGTTCAAATATGCTTCCAATTTCATTTTGCATTTTTTTCAGCGGCTTAAGATGCCTACTGTAAAGGAAAATCGGTGTAAACGGATCTGCATTCGCTGACTAGCCACATCGAACGATCCCTACAATACAAATAGTACACAATAGTTTCTTTCCTAGACATAGAGGGCGCCTTTCACAACTCAACACATCCGCAACCACGACTGCGCTGTCAAATCTACAGGTAGACGACTAACTTGGGGAGTTGATTAGTCTTATGCTAAATAGCAGGATGATCAACTCCAATCTGGATGGGACTTTTGCTTAAAGATGCTCTACGCTCCACTCCCTTTGTGCCCTTAGACATTCTGTTTCACTTGACACCCATCGACATCTTTAGCAAGCAAGTAGCTGCGACTGTAGCTATCCGCCTTAAAGCGGACAAGAAATTTATTTGGCCACGATAATATTCTTAATATATTAGGAATCCACTTAGAGGACATCGATTACACCATACCTAAACTTCGGTTTGACGAAGTCTTTCATGCTAGCTTTACCTCTAGACCCTTCTGGGAGAAAGATGCCTTCATGGAGGACAAGTCTATCTATTTCTATAGATAAGCTAAACTTAAGCCTTTCCTTCCTTCTTCAAAATCACTGCAGCATGTTTTAGGCGGAAATTTTGGCGATTAAAGAAGCTCTGTCTGTCTGTGATATCTGCATCTTTTCGGATAGTTAGAGCGCTGCTAAGTCCCTGGACTTGGTCTCACTAAATTCTAAAACCGCCCTTGAATGCCGAACATCTCTTACAGAGATGGCAGAGCATTTCAACCTTCACCTTTTTTGGGTGCCGGGCGAACTTGCCAACATTGGAACCAGGAAAAGGAAAAGGGCAGCATAGGCATTCCAATCGCTACGGCAAATTATTATTTAAGCTGGATGCTTATAAAAGAACAGACTTTAGATGGACCGGTGGGCCAACATGTCTAGCGATTAAACAGATTTGACCAAATCTGAATCGCTCTTAGAGTCTGATTCTTTTAATTATGAAACATTTCAGCGCCATTATAGGTGTCATCACTGGACATTGATTTATAGGCAAGCATGCAAGAAGGCTTGGCGCTTTTACAAACGATTTCTGTAGAAGCTGCATGGACGAGGAGGAAGAGGAGACAATCCTCTACCTTCTCTGTACATGTCAAACTCTCTCCCAGAGAAGAAAATTCCACCTAGGAGCCTTCTTCTACAACGACCTAAATGATCTAAAAATTGCAGACGTTAACAATCTCCTGCTCTTCATCATAAGCTGAAACTGGTTCCATGAGTGATGGGATCATAGATCCACGCGGCAGCACATCGGGCCAATAACCAACCAACCTAACCTAACCTAACCAAACCCCCAGTGTTCGAGTTATACATAAAAAAATATCCGTTGGTAGCTTTCAGTGCCACTGACCACAAGACTAATTTATTTACGCGACCGTGTGTTTAGTGCAACTTCACCCATTTTAAATTGTAATCATTCTAATTAAATAATCGATGACAACAATGCTGACTGGAAAGCTTTCAAGGTCATCTGTGACAATGCGTTTCATGCCTTTTGTATCGTGTTAAACAGAAAAATATGGTGTTTATCGAAGAATTCTCTGACAATCTCCTTTTCCTTTAAGATGAGTTCAAGAGTATCTTATTCTCGTATGTCTTAATAACTTCGCAAAAAAGATTTCGTTTTTCTCACACAAGATATAAAAATATTGAGAAGACCCAAGGAGATTCTGCCTTTGTGCACCGCATTCGCTTTATCTTGGCCTAAAGGAATGTTCGTTCCCTGGAAAATGTCTGCCGAGATTAGATGCAAGGTGTAAAGAAAGATAAATTCTTTGTAAAGGTCCCAGTACTCATGCTGACCAAGGACCTCTGCATCACCATCCGTAAGACACCTTGCGGTGAATGTTCGAAAATATGGGATTGGTTCCAGATGAGGCTCCACAAAAGAATCATCGACCTGCACTGCCCATCTGAAATCGTCAAGGAGATTTTTTGTTACCTGGGTTTATTCCCCGTGTTTTAGTTTCAAATAGTACGTTTTAATAATATGGATGAATATCTGCCGATGGTTGCATGAAGACGATGATATGGAGGAAGATATACATGACATTGTCGTCCCTGAAAATCTTAGTGATCTTGGAGACGATGGAATTATTGACGATATTCGTTCAGACTCATCTCAGGGAATTTTCTTCGAGTATTGAGTGTTCCTAAGTGTCTAAACGGGAAAAACGGATTCAAATGGACAGGGGAACCACTGGTAAGAACTAGAATACCGCAAAGGAACATTTTGCTTCATCTTCTTGGACCAAAGGTTATAGCTCGTCGGTTGAGAACAGAGAAAGAGGTATGGAGTTTGTTTTTTACCACTGAAAAACTTTCAACAATAGTGGCATATACCAACGTTGAAATCGCATGACAAAGAGCCTCATATAAAAGTGTCAGGGCTTCTGAGCATATGAATTACGACGAAAATGAGCAGTGTGCGCCCTTCTTTTGCTAAGGACACGAATATAAGAGAAATAAAGGCGTTATTTGGACTGCACTATTTAGCAGGAGTTCTAAACATGAATCATGTCACTACTAAGGAATTGTTCGACAAGTGTTCTGGTGTTGGTTATTTTCGTGCCACCATGACTCAAGCAAGATATGAGTTCCTTACCAACTGTTTGCGCTTTGATGAACGCTCTACAAGAGAACGTCGGCAAAGTGATAGACTGGCGCCAATAAGAGAGCTTTTTGATCATATTGTCAGTGTTTCGAGCAAACTGTATAGTGCTTCAGACTGCTGTACTTTGGACGAAATGTTGTTGGGATTCAGAGGAAGGTGCGTATTTAAAATGTACATTCCAAGCAAACCCGATAAGTTCGGTATAAATATATAAATTTTGATGTTATGCGACTCCAAAACAGCATATATGCTAGATGCTTTCGTATATTTGGGGAAAGATTCAGCTCCTAGAAATATTTCATCTGCGCATTTTTATACTATTAAGTTGACAGAGACAATTCAGTGCAGTAACCGAAATCTCACTTGTGATAACTGGCTTACATCAATACCAGTAGCAAAGGAATTGCTACAAAATAGAGTGACAATTCTGAGTACGCTGCGTAGAAATAAAAGAGAAATTCCACGAAAAAACGATTTACTTGGCTAAAGTTCTCCTCGGAGATATTTTAAAAAAGAAACGGTCATTAGTTGAGCCCAATCCATCTGTAAATGGAAAAAAAAGATGTGCAATCTGTCCAAAGGACTAAACTTTAAGGTATTTTTAATATTCAATTACGTGTGTGATCTTAATAAAAAATAATTTATATAAAAACATATTTTTGTTTTTGAAATAATAACAAAACTATATTGGGGTTTTCTAGACCCCAGGGTAGTAGTAGTGTTTAAGGGTTAAAGTGAACGATGTCGTTGATGAACTTATTGCGACTCGATCCTTTGTATGTGATATTGAACAAAATATCACGAGACTTTCAATACTTCTCCCCAAACAGCTGCAGATGATCTTGTCGCTCTCCGCCACTATATACACTCTAGAAGAGTCTAGCTTTAATGCTCTTCCACTTGATGTCTACGCTCTTACTGAAACTAGTCTTATCTCCAATAAAAAAAAAAACATTAGTTACTTCCTTTGATTGACTCTTCCTTATCGAGGAGTCCTATTGGCCATTTACAACAACTTTGTCTCCTCTCTCGTTGCCACTTCGTCTTCTAAGCTCGACTTTGTGTGAGTTAAAATAACACTTACTAGTAGTTGCTTTTATGTTATGTGTTGCTACGTCCCTCCGGGAAATTATAATTTGATTGCCTTAAGGGACACTGTTAATGATTTCATTATCTTCGGCGATTTTAATCGGCTTCAGCTAAAATCGACTTCATCTGAAAACCTATCTTTTTTCATCGCTTCTAATCCCATTTCTATTTGGACTCTGACAAGTCTTTGTCAAGTTAGCGGCGTTCCAACTTTATGGAAATGCAGTTAGACCGTATCTACACAACTGATCCCATAAATTTTTCAGCATCGTGTTGTCCTCTATTTTTTTCAACTATTGATAACTTTTATCATCCTCTTCTCTTTTCATTTTTTCACAACTCGCCTCCCTAAGCAATTCTCTCTTCTTACAATTTTCACAAAGCTAATTTCAGTAGAATCAATACTTATCTAAGCAGGGATACTTTCGAGTTCACCATTTTATTTCTGATCGCTGCTCTTCCGAGTTTTTACAGAGAAATCGTCAATTTTTTTTATTATATTTTTCAAGCGATAATTTACCAACAACTCCTTCGTACCAGATCCCTCTTACTTCAATGACCTAGCAAATTTAGATCTCGCAGAATTTCCCCAGATTTGAAAGACTTCTTATATAGTCCCGATATACAAAAATGAAAGTACGCATGAAGTTACCATCTCATCAAGTGATCCTCTTCAAACTGTCTGCTCTCATACGTTCAAACCCTCTTTTATTAAAATGGATTTCCTTTTACCTGATAAACCGGTATTACAGTATTTTGTTTAGATCCACCCTTTCTGTTCCTTTTCTAGCCTCATCTGGGGTTCCACACGGCTGCTATGTGGGTCCTCTTCTCTTCATTCTTACTATTAACGATCTTGAGAGGGTCATTATACATTCCTTCCTCTCCTTTTATGCTGACGACACAAAATTTTGTAAATCTGTTTCTTCTCCCCGTGACTCTACCCTTCATCAAGAAGACCTTGATTGGTTTTTAATCTGCTGTGTCAACAACTGCCTAGAACTTAACATAGCCAAATGAAAATCTATAACATTCTCACGTAAATGAAACCCGTCTCCTCCCCAACTTTATTTTTTCTATGGTCAACCAGCTGCACTGGTTTATTCCTTTCAAGACCTCGGCAAATTATTCGACTGTGAGCCTTATTTCGGTTCGAGCATCGATGAGATGATCGTTAAGCCCAACTCATCACCTTTCACTTGGAATTTTCCATTTCGTATGTTACGGGTTAACTTTGTTCGCTCCTTGCTTAAGTATGCCAGTCAAGCCTGCTTATCCTTTCACCGAGTTCACGTTTCCCGAATCGAGGTTGTTCAACGTCAATTTCTCCGATTGATCTCCGTGGTCTGCCCTGGAACTCAAATCAAACTTCTCAATATGAATTCGTTAGAAGAACGTAGGAATATTGCTGACATTTTTTTCATTCAACGACAGCTCTCAGGTTCCATCGACTGTGCATCCCTTTTCAACTCTTTTTCCTCTAACACCAACCCACGTAAGCTACGTTGTCTTCATGTTTTCTATTTACCGGTCCAATGCTGCGAAGTAATCTCCCATACGCTCTAAATGGTCAACTTAAACCTCTCCGTCTGTGATTTCAACTTGAGCACTCCTCATCTAAAAAAAGAAAATCTCCTCCATCATTCCCTTGGTTTACCTATTAAGCTTTTCTGTTAGTTTTTACTCATAGTTTGTAAGTTAGATTAAGTTTCTATAAAGCCAAATAAATTTGGCCTCAGCCCTCACCAAAATTAAATTAAAATTACATGGCCGCCGATTTAGCAAAGAGAATGACGCACAATGTCACTTGGGATTTCCAGGCAAAACAAATCTTTGAATCCAACCTGGAAAGCAAATATTTCAGACTAACTTACAATTTTTACAGGATTACCATCAAGGGACTTGCCGAAGAACTTCTAAGATAAAAAAATAAAAAACATCCGATGGAGAAGGGCATGAAGCAAAACGAGTTTTTTTTTTTGCAAAAGTTATTAATTCTACAAAGAAGAAAGAGCAAGGTTGCCACAAACGAAGCAAGTGATTTTTTTTGGAACAGCAGATCCATACAACAGTCCTGAGCCTTGACAGTAAAATATCGACTGCAAACTCCTCTTATGACCAGATACTCGTTAAATGGCAAAAGAGACGAATGACTAGGTTTAACAGGGATATAATGGATATTCCATTACACAGACACCAGAAACTAAAACAGGCCCATCGCGATCTCAGTAAAATTTTACTTCAAATAGCAAAAACCTAAACAATCTTCCTGCTGGAACATCCACTTTCATTGCCGTCTATTTCGTCTAGGTTCTTGAAAAAGTATTTCCCTAGAAATTTTCTTCGACTTCACGATATTGCCTCGCATATACACAGTAGGTTTGCTATGTCCTCAACAGCTTGCACATCACCGCAGAATCTGAAAATATTCGTATCTGACAATTTGTGTCCTGTCAGGATTTCTATCGCTTCTATCGCTTCTAAGCTTACCCCTGTTTAATTATATTATTGTAACTTCCTAGAGCTTTTGCGGTCAAAACGCGGCCAGAGGGCTTTAGATATCCTGTCTCCTTCAAGACTGGACTACCTCAGGTGTGATTTTTTCCTCGATAGTGCCCCTCACTATGCAAAGGGGTGTTTTGATGTTGGTAACCTCACTATTGTCGAGTAGCCCTCTTTTTCCTGCAAACTCATCCAATTGTTCATTTCCTTTACTACCGCAGTGACCTGGCACCCAGGACAGTCTTACCCGGTTCTGACTGCATAAAAACTTGAGCACTTAGCGACAGCCCCTGGCTGTATCAGAGATGATATTGGTCAATTCCATTGCTTTGAGTGCGGCCTGGTTTTCGATGTAGATAGCGATATCTGATTCGGATACAGATCTCATCTGCATTAGCTCAGCTATCCTGAGGACAGCAAAATCCTCTGATTGAAAGACACTGCTTGCGTCCGGTAATCTTATATGTATTACACTCTTAGTTCTGGGTCTTCTGAGAAGATACCAGAACCTGTTCCTTTCTCTGTATTCGAGCCGGCTGTGAAAATTGCAATTTTATCTGACCTGATTATTGCACTTTTTCCCCAGTCCTCCATCTCCGGATATATTACATCATACTGGATGTCGAAGTCGACCAAGGAAGGAATTTCATCCGTTAGAATTGAATTACCTGGCGGTACCTCCGCTAGGACAGTACTATGTCCGAAATCAGTGCTTTGGAAGTTATCCAGATTAGTTAGTCGTATTGCACTGTTTCCAGCAAGTTTTTTGGTGCAAAAAGTTGTCCAATGCTGCCGTAGCGGTACGGAGCGCTTCTGTCATGACTATGGAAGCCGTTCTTTGAACCGCCGCTAACTTTCCGTAAGCCGTTTTCTTGTTCGTTGCTTACCACTATATGAATGCGCCGTATGTAAGTATGGGTCTTACCACCACCATATACAGCCAGTACACCAGAGCAGGTTTCAAGCCAAAAATTTTTCCTACCGCTGTTTTGCAGATAAAAAGTGCATTATATGCCTTTTTGATTTTTTCAGACAGATTCCGATTCCAGTTCAGTTTTTTTTGCCTAGAATCACGCCCAGATACGTTGCGCAGTCTGAAAGGTACCGTTCTACTCCGTTGAGTTTTGGGAGTTTGAATTGCGGTATGTTGTTCCGTTTTGGAAGGGTTGACATTGAGACCACAGCTTTTTGCCCAAGTGCTCCATAATGTTACTTAAAATATTCAACTATTTTCCTACATATCTGCGTATTCCGTAGCACTTATGACTTTTATACTAAGCTTTTTGAGGATGTTATTGATAACCAGCACCCACAAACAGACCCAGTTTGTAATGCCCTGTTCAAAGTTAGCGTCTGCCAAAGCTTTTTAATGGCGGTACACTCCATGTTATTGAAAACTTCTTAAATATCGGCAAAGTTTAGGCTCTTCTCTATTTTCCCCAACACCTCGTGCCGGGGACTACCTACCTATTTTTAGACTGTGTCAAAGAATTTGCATAATTTTTTGGATTGCCACTTCCGTTACTTTATGTAGCATAATCTGTAGAATACCATTTGGACCTAGGGATTTGTATGGCATAAAGGACTGAATAGTACACCTTAATTTGTTTCCATTAATAAGAACACCAATTTTCTCTTCGGAGAGAGAGAGATCAGTGTGCCGGGTAATACTGTGGATCCGAAAAGTGGGTTTCCACCATCGTTGCCAGAATCTCTTGGCTACTTTCGGCCCAGGTTCCGTCATTTTTCCTGAGGTAACTTGGAACGCTCGCTTTCTTTGAAAGCATTTTGCGTAACCTTGCAGCCTCGTGTGTTACCGCATTTGGTTGAGCACTTTTAGGTGTTCGGGAAAGCTTTTTTGAACGCCATTGTCTGTGCCTTATTAATATTTTTTACAACCCTATCTAAGTTAGCAGTATTATCGGAGGTTATTGATTGGGTATCCGCTCACCTCTTGGGTTGATATCACCCGTTCCTCATTGTGTTTGTTGGACGTTTGCGTCACAGCCCAGTTTTTCATCAAATTTTTCTGCCTTGCTAAGTCTTTTAGCTTCTTCGAGATCACTACCTCCTCAGATAAAGTGGTTTGCCACACTCCCTTTCACATATTGTGGTCGTCAAGTCTCATGAGCTGTAATTGTTTAAAGGAAATGCCTCTAATTGGTTTTTGAGAAGGATGCCTTACCTTCTGCCTCATATAACAACGCGTAATTTTTCAGCCTAAGACCTTGGATCTTGTTGTCCTTATTGATCCAGGGCTCTTGTATGAGTACAATTGTTAAACAACTGCAAGGTTACAGCACGTTTATTACAGCAACGAGTAGCTCTTCTTTCGGGTCCCTTTTCTTACGATGCAATGCGGATGAAGTACCAGCTTTCACCTTTTTCGCATCGTATGGCTCCACTACGTCGTCGAATCTGCCTTTTTTGCTGCTAAAACTGCTCTTCTTTCCAGAGACGCTAGCCCCCTTCTTTTAATTTTGCTGCAAAGAAGGTAGAAGGCGCCTGCCAGGGCAGTGACATCCCCCTTGCCTG
Source organism: Volucella inanis (assembly GCA_907269105.1). Lineage (NCBI taxonomy): Eukaryota > Metazoa > Arthropoda > Insecta > Diptera > Syrphidae > Volucella > Volucella inanis. The sequence goes on from OU026157.1 coordinate 43,488,024, forward strand.
TCACCTGTTGAGTAAGTGATTAGTTTGCCAGGCTGCGAATGACTAGAAATGATATAGAAGAAATCAGCGTTTCTGATTGATGACAGTCTAAAATATGTTCATATTCGTACATATAAGAACGGATGAGCTCCAGATGAAGTCCTATAGACTGGGATAGTTTAGGACCTCCGCCAAAGTCCCCAAGGACCAAGGCTTGAAGGTACTACAAATTTTCCAATCTAATTGCGATATTTTGATAGAAAAGAAAATATCAGCGATTGTGGACCGGTTAGTGATTATTTAAAAGTCTTCTTACATTTTACTAAAAGCTGCAACCTTTTGTGTGCTTTATAAGAACCACCGAAATATAGCCTTTCTTAAACTTGCCTACGATATCACATGCAGCGTGCTATTTTTAACCATACCTTTAAGCACCTGCCAATGTCTCACCGGCAAGTCAAATTGCCCGTAAGCCAAATCTTCACACCATTTTCGCGCCAAGTTCTGGAAACAGCCAAGGATTTTTAAATCTTTTTATCAACTTCACAGATGTATTCTATTCTATTCACAGATGTATAGCGATTAAAAAATGTTGATTCAATTGTGTCAGAATCGAATTATTGCTAGAATGTCTGTTTTTAACAGCTCATGCGTCAAAATTCATGTTCAGTGAAAAATGTTTTTCGAGCACTTCGACCACTTCGAAATAGTGACCAAAATTCGCACCAATTTCACGCTATTGGACATCAATTTTTGGTGGGGGCGAAAGCCTCCATTTATTCGGCTTAATACAAGCTATAACTTAAAATTAAACTTAAACTAATACTTAAAACTAAGGTTGGTTGTTGTGGTGAAGGAGAACCGATTTGAGGTAGGAAGTGGTGCGGTGGAAGTCAAAGATGCTAGGGTTTGAATTAATTTTTCGTAGCATGCGGGAGATTGGTTCGTTCGCGCCATAGGTGGTGTGGTGGATTGGGAGATAGAAGAGACGAGGGGTACGTAGATTACGAGGGTTAGTGTTGAGGAAAATAGAATTGTGAAGGGACATGCATTCAACCTGACCTGAAATAAGTCGATGAATGAAGAGAAAGTCGGCTGCGTCTCTGCGTTCCTCAAGGGTGTTTAGGTTAATAAGGTTGAGACGGTTTTGATAGGGGGGCAGAGTAAAAGAATCATCCCAGGGCAAACCTCGAAGAGCAAATCGAAGAAAACGGCGCTGGATGCTTTCGATTCTCGAGATATGAACGCGATGATATGGGGACCATACTTGACTAGCGTACTCTAGAAGGGGACGAACAAAGGTAATATAGAGGGACCTGGTCACGTATGGGTTGGTGAATTCTTTGGACCATCGTTTTACAAAACCTAGTGCAGAGTTGGCTTTAAGGATTATCCCATCCATATGCAAACGGAAATTGAGCTCCCTATCACACAAAATGCCGAGGTCGCGAAGAGATTCAACGGAGGAGATCGGTTGGTTGTGGAGACGGTAGAATCGGGGAGGAGATTTGAGCCGCTTATGTGAAAAGGTGATACACTGGCATTTGGTGATATTAAGTTCCAAACAATTTTTGAGGCACCAGATCGAAAAACTATCAAGGTCTTGTTGAAGAAGGAAGGAGTCATGGGGAGAGGAAATGGTTTTGAAAAATTTGGTATCGTCGGCGTAAAGGGAGACGGAGGAGTATTTGATGATCCTATCGAGATCATTTATGGTTAATATAAAGAGAAGGGGGCCGAGATGGCTACCTTGAGGAACTCCAGAGGTGGCCAAAAATGGAGTGGAGTGGGCTGACCTAAAACGAACACTGTAAAAACAGTTTTCGAGGTAAGAAGATATCCATTTTAACAGTATGGGTTCAAAGCCGAGGGCAGACAATTTGAAGAGTATTAATCGATGAGAGATTTTATCGAAGGCTTTGCTAAAATCGGTTGCAACTACATCGACTTCGTTGCCGTTCTCTAGGGCAGAGATGGCAAAGGATACGAATTCAACAAGATTTGTGGTGGTTGACCTACCCTTTGGGAAGCCATGTTGTCTAGGGGAAATAAGTGATTTGCATTGGAAACTTAGAGCTTCATACAAAATACTTTCGAGGAGTTTGGGAATATGGGAGAGTTTAGCGATTGGACGATAGTTTGTTATTTCGTTCTTTGATCCCTTTTTGTGGATCGGGGTTATAAAGGAGGTTTTCCAAACCTGAGGAAATTCTCCTTGTGAAAGGGATAGACGAAAGAGATCAGAAAGGGCAAGGGAAAGAGACGAAGAACATTTTTTAAGAAATATGGCAGGGAGGCCATCTGGACCTGGTGTAAATTCGTCATTGAGTTGGTGTAATTTATATTCGATATAAGAGGGATCCAAGATGTGAGAAAGATGTGGGCCGTTGGAGAAGTTCGGTAGGTAACGAAAATAGGAGGGATCTGGTACAAAGGAGTCGTTGGTGAAGGATTGTTTAAAGAAGCTGGCAAATAGGTTGGCAGTGGTGAGTGGATCGGTTGATGACTTGTTGTTGAAAGAGAGGGAAGGAGGGTAATCATCGGACTTTCTTTTGTAGTTAACAAATTGGTAAAAGGACTTAGGGTCATTTATAAGGTTGACTTGCGCATTGTTAAGGTAACGCTGGTAAAGGGAATCGTAAAGTTCGGTGAAATGAAGATAAGCACCAAGATAGTTGGAATAGTCGGACAAGGATCTGGTACGCAGGAAAACAGTCCATAACTTGTTTCTCTTGTTTCGTAAGGAACGAAGCTTGCGATTATACCAGGGAGGACTAGTAGATGATGTTTTAAGGCGAGAAAACGGAACGTAAAGGCTGAAAGATTTAAATATTTCTTTATAAAAAATGGATAAGGCATCATTTACGCTTAGGTTGTGAAAGTTAAGGGGGGATCTGCTAAGATAGTCACTGATTTTGTGAAAGTTTGCTTTATGAAAGTCGTAGGATGAGAGAGTTGTGGGAGGAGTGGACTGGAAAGAAGAGTTATGAAAAAATGAAAGTAGAAGGGGGGGGGGGTGGTAGTTATCGATTGTAGAGAGAGATAGGGGACAAAGTGAGACTGAGGAGTTAATGGAATCTGTTGTGAAAATAAGGTCCAATTGCCTGCCCATATAGTTGGATACATCACTGACTTGGCATAGACTTGAGTCTGTTAAGCGATCTAAGAAGAGACATTCCTTAGCTGAGTTGGCATTTGAAGCGATGAAGAACGATTGATCTTCTGATGGAATCCACTGTAGCTGAGGAAGATTAAAGTCGCCGAAAACAAAGATATCGTCAGTAGAGTCAGACAGGTCAATTAAATAGTCGATCGCATCGACAACAAGTTGATAAGATTCGGTAGGTTGAGCTGGCAGGATGTAGCAACATAAAACGTAAAGGGACTTGAAGGGGAGTGATATTTTTATAGCGACAAAGTCGACTTTAGAGGATGAAGAGATGCTAATGGGAGAAGAGTTAAGGCTGTTGTGGACCGCCAGTAAGACGCCTCGATAGGGGGAATCATCATGTGGGCGGGTAGGATCGTCGTCGCGAAAAACATTAAAAGTAGGGGGGAACAATTCCTGGTTCTTTATGTCGGGAATCAAATTGGTTTCAGTCAAGGCGTAAATATCAAAGGGAAGAGAATGCGATTGACGTAGGACAGCATTGGTTTTAGAGCGAAGACCTCTTACATTCTGGTAGTAAAATGTAAGAGGGATGTTGTGTGGTGGAGATGTATGGCGGGATGGTTTAAGTGCTGACGAGGAAGGCAAGTTATGGACGAAAAAATTTATCGTGGTCAGCTCGGTTTCGCTGTAGGTGTGAGACTCGTTTAGAGTGAACGTAGTGGCCGAATGCAGCAAGGTCGTCTGCTACTTTCTTAGGGGACATGCTAAAAATCTCGTGGTACCTGACATAAAGGTTCCTGAGACTGATAGGGTCGGTAGGGAGGCCTTCCTGCTGGATGGATACCATGACGCTGGTTTTGGTCTTTCCTTCGTAGCAGACCGAGTCCGATTTGTCGTGTAGATAGGCGAGAAAGAGACGAATGTTTTCATATATCTTTCTCTCTCTAAGCCTAGAGAGTGCATAGCGACTTTCTGTAGTTCCATTGGTTTGCTGGGTTAGTTTAACTGTAGGGGGAAAAAGAGGATCAAGAATAGGGGCAGTGGGGGAGGGAGATGGAGATTCGTGGTTGGATATGGAATTGGGCGCCGGATGAGATGTTGGGTTTAGTGTATGGGAGTTAATAAAATTAGGGTACTTAGCTTCAGTTTGTAGGTCGAAGTTAGGAAATGAGTTGTTTGCTGGGATCGGGGGCGTAGAAGATTGAGATGGGATAATATGGGTGGTTGGGGTTAAGTTGAAAGAGACGCGTTGGCGCGGGTGCTTGGGTGGAACATTGGAAATTAGCGGATTAGAAGATTGGTGTGTAAGGGCTTTGTGTCCGATAAGTGAGGAGGGGGGACTGAAATCGGGGAACAAGTTCGTTTTGAAGCTCCAGTTGGGATCGGGATTAGAGCTTCGTTTTTTGTTAGCGTGCTTTTTAGTTGGAAGGGGGTTTGTGAGCGATCTTTTTTTAAGCTTATCATTACGTTTATTTTTAGAATTTTGGTTGTCGTCGACACGTGGGTTTTCTCGTTTCTCAAAGCATTTAGTGATACTTATCTTCCCAGGTTTAGTGGCCTTACCAGAAGAAGTGGGGAATATCCATGAATATTTGGTTGGGATGCTGATTTTGAAGCTGCAGGAACTATTGGAGTCAGCAGGGGAAATCATCTCGCACTCGCTAATGGTGATGGCATAATTTCGGTGAAAGAAATTCCGCACCCAACTAACATCAGCGTGTTGAGGAGCCCCTTCAACGTAGAATACGGTATGGTTTCCCACTTTCAACTTTTCGAGTCGGCTATTCCATTCGGAGGGGGTCCATGAAGTTCCGAATTGTTTGAGCGGTTTTTGTGGGGCGGGTGCGGGCGGGATAGGCAGCGCGGTTTCGGTTTCCGTTGTTAGGGCGGCAGGAGGAGTATTTGAAAGTGACTCCGTGTCTACTAATTCATTATGAATTGAGACATTGTACGGGGAACTAGCTTGAAGTTGAATTTGATCGGGGATTACATCGATTTTTTGGGAAGCCAATCTCACTTCTTTACCGATTTCGGCAACGGTCAACCGAGTTGCTATGAGTTCCTCGTTGACGTCTATTATTTTTAGGGTTAAGTCATCAAGCGTAGAGTCTGATGGATGCGGGGTGGGATGTATTGTTTTGGAGGAGGTTTGAAAAAGCAAGTCGAGATCAGTACGGAGAAGATTGATAGAGTCGTTTATGTGTGTGAGTACGTTGGATTTAAGGAGGTTGGCAAAATTTGTTTTGAGGAAAGCTTTTAATCCATCCAGGTGATATTTGATCACTTCGCTCTCGTTGTCGTGATGAGATTGATTTTTGGACAGATTGTAGATCGCTGTCAGTTGTTTTTCTATCAGTCTTCCTGTGGACTTGTAAGCTTCCACATTACTGTCAATGCAGTTTACTGAGTCTTCAATCTTCTCTATTCTGTCGAGAATAGTTCTGCTAATATGATTGTTTTCGGTTAGCATCGCATTGATAGACTCGTTATTGCATTTAATTGCCAGCATAACATGAGCCAAGGTGATCTCTTTGCACTCGTCGCAGTAAAAATTGAAGAGACTGCAATACTCCTTGAGGTAGGTAATGGATCTCCGGGTAAGACCGATGCATATGGCATGGAATGATTTTCCACAGAGACCATTGCAGGCTACCCATTCCGCGTTGGGGTCAACAATTGAGCACAAAACACTAGCACAGCACTTTTCCATTTTTTTTTTCTTTTTTTTTTATTTGGGCTACGAACACTTATTGACACAGTTAATTTTTGTTAGGGTTATTTGTTTATTTTTTTTTATTTTTATTATTATTATTTTTTTTTTTTGGGGTACAAAACTGGCACAGGTGAATCTAGGTCGACTAACAAAGACGGGAAATATAGTGAAATTTACTGATTCGGCAGTTTACGTTGCTTTAAAGGAAATCGGAAAAGTAACAGAATTCGGAATTCGGTATACAAGACAAAACACGTCCGCACAGGTTGACAGTCAAACAAAAAAAAAAAAAAAATCAAGCCACCTACTCATATGCCTTAAGTGTATACAGAGGAAAATATTGCTGCTGTACCCGCCAGTGTTAATGAAGACCGTAATTTATCCATTCATCGCCGTTCGAAGCAACTGGGATTGTGATACTCGACTACGTGGAAGGAACTTGGTCTAAAACTTTAAAAAACGCAGCTCCTGCAAGAACTAAAGCCGAACTTGCCGACCTTTCACAGTGTCGACTTTTCGGGGAGGGGACTTTAAAAATGCTAGAGGAAGATCCGTTTTTTTTTTTATCGAAAAATTTTCTTAAACGATGAAGCTCATTTCTGGTAGAATAGGTATGTTAATAAACAAAACAGCCATATTTGGACCGATGAGCACCGTCAGACAATACAAGCTACCAATGCGTCCAGAAAAAAACACTATTTTGTGCGGTCCGGAATCATTGGCCTGTATTTTTTCAAAGATGACCGTGAGAACAACGTTCAATGATTTCCAACTTTGTTTTCCTTAAAATACACGGACTGAACCTGGTCGACATGTGGTTCCAGCAAGACGGCTCTACATGCTACACAGCACGCGAATCGATGGACCAATTGAAAAATGAGTTCGGTGAGCAATTTATCTCTCGTTTTGGATCAGTGAATTGGCCGGCTAGATCGTGCGATTTGACGCTCTTAGACTATTTTTCACTCCAGAATTTGGTACATCAGTTCAGTGTTAATTGTCGTGGGGTATACGAGTACATATTATAGAAAGAATGGAACGAAGGAAACTCCATGTTCAAAATAACGTGTAGTAATTGTAAAAACTTTTTTCATTCATTTACTTACTAAGGCGTTGCTATAGTCCGCGGTAGAGCTGAGCTTCAACCAATAAGCCTTTCAATTAGCGCGATCCTTGGCTAGCTGCCTCCAGTTGCGTACTCCAAATTGTATGAGGTCCCCTTCCACTTGAGCGCGCCTCCTGAGGCAAGACCTTCATCTACTGCGTTATCCCACTGGATTAGATTGTAGCGCTGTTTTTTGACCAGGCCAATACCAGGCCAATAAGTTTATCGTTGAATCGTCCAAATATCTTACGAAGAATTTTTCTCTTAAAACGATTAAATCTTCATCCGCTTTAGAAAGGGTCCATGGGTAGTAATAGCAGGGCCGAGGTAGACAAAATCTCTTTCTACTTCACAGGTATAGCTGTAATATTCGGCAACAAGACATTTAATACTTTAAAACGAGAAATGTTCCTTTTTGTTGTGACAAATGTTTTGAGCTACTGCGCAGATCAGTTCAGATTGTTCCACCAACAAAAATCTGCAACACAAATAAGGAAGCAAAATCTAAACAGAGTTCAACCTCTAACAGTTCAAGTAATAAAACGGGTAATTACTGATTGATTACAATCAATAAATCGTTCACTGGATCTTGTGGTGTAGTAAGTCTGCCCACTAATGAGATTTTACCCTCCAAATGGTTTACCAAATACTAACTATTCTGGAGGAAGTTAATAGACAGTTTCAGCAATCTGCGCTGTCAAATTTAGCACAACAAGCTCTTTTTACGTGAAAACTTTTCTCCTCATCCCGTCGAATCTTTTCCCTTTAAATAGTTGTTCTCCTATCATTCTGAGATACTGAAGGGCAGTGTATCAGCCATCAGTGCACTCTTTGAGTATCCTGTAAGGACAACATAATCAAGTAGGACGGACGGTCAAAAACACAAACAGGGCAGGCAGATGGCCTGCTACAAAAGCACGAGAGAAGCGTTCAATAATTTTTTTTACAAGTAACACGTGACCCGTGTGTTGTTCAATCTCGCCTGATGAGTAGTCTCCAGCCTTGAGAGGAGCCAAGGCATTCCGCTCTATCCTTACAGCTTCTTACTATTTCACTTTTTAAACAATCTTGTCTATTATGTCCTTTGTCGCAGATTTCTGCCTTTACGCTCCTCGAAGATGACAACTAGTAGATCCTCCCGGAAAAGACAGAACCAGGCGGACGGTCTGGAATACTCTGGACATATGGCAGGCACTTATGTGATTTGGATTGTACGCTTAGAGTTAGATGGTCGATGCAGATGAAACACTCTGCAACACATACCACAAAATACAGCCACAAAAGCCACAATAGCACACGCTCAAACAAAATGCAAGACAGAAATAAAAAAAAGTAAAAACCAAAACATAAATTGTGCAATTAAAAAAGACATTACCAATGCAATAACCAATAGAACGCTATATGGTACTCCCCTTTCCACCCTGCCCACTGGTTTCGTAAGACTACTAACTAAAATTGAGAAATGGTTAATTCTTCCTTCATCACAAAGGCCAAACAAATTTTTCAAAAGTTTCGACTTGAGACCCGTAGATCTTGACTTGGTTTCCTTTTCTTAGTCCAAACACGTAGGAAAGGAACATTCTTGGTCACCCAAGACAATTCAGGAGAAATATTCACTTAGGCCAAAGGAAATTCTCAGACCTCGGAAATTTCCCCGACTATCTGTATAGTAAAAGTGTCACAAAAATAGGACAGGACGAGTGTATGTTATTGTATTAATTTTCAACGAATTTTAAGTTGCATTGTCATTTTATTGTTTTGCATTGTAATTAGAGGTTAGCACAGCAAATATGATCAAAAAATGTCAATAATATTCATACATGTGTAATTATTTTCTCATCATGGTCATATGATTCAATGTCCTTTTATACAATCCCTCCATCTCTTAACGCACTGAACGTCACGAAAATGTGAAACAACAATTATTAAAGAACGTAGCCATTATCGAACATGGGCAACCTTGGAAAGTGTGTAGCTTTTACGACTACAGGTTATTTAATGAAAAAGTCAAATGAATTCTCAAAAACAATATTGTCTAGGACAAGATGTCGACCAGGAATTGACAATAGTATTAGCATAGTTGAATATTTAAACTTTTAAAGAGAAAAAATGACTACATTTCAATCTGTAAAAAGACACGTTTTCTACTTGCAACACTTACAATGTCAATGTCTGCTTAATTTCCATAGAATTTAGTGAAATGACATGCAAATTAAAGCAATTCACCTTACCTGCAAAAATCGAATTTGGAAGCCTTCATCCGATTTCAATACCTCCCTACAGCTTTTCCTCATCACCAAAATATGTAGTAACATCATCATCGACTGAGTGGGGGTTGAATAAGCCGACAGGTAGCATTATTGTTCCAACAAGCTTTGGGGTTAGTAATTAGAATTTTGAAAATTGCCACTTACATAACACGGACATCACGTGTTCGTATAGATTCATTCCTGCAAAGGTAACGGTAACAGCTAGAACAACACACGTTCGAATCATGTTTAATTAAAGCAAAATAAATTAATTAAAACCAAATTCAGTAGTACTACTAGTAGAAAATAGCGCTTGTCCACTTACAGTACGTATTCGTACGCATTGCCGCATTAGATACTATGTATATACAGTAGATGACAAACTAATCGGTAAACGAAGGGTCATTTGGAATTTGAAATTTACTGTGGTAAATATTGTAATAAGCCATTAAACAGCGGCTCTGATAGTGTTGCTCTTTAGCGATTGGTTTGCGAGTTGGTTGAAGCGAATGCTACGACAACTGGTCGAAAGTGTGTTTAATTAATTAAGTAGTGTAAAGTAGTATTGAGTTAACTGGCGAATGGAGATCGTTCTCCAGTTAATTCGGTAGTTTAACATTTTTGAGCTTGTTATACGAGTGCAGTAATTAACTTAATATTGGATGCTAGAAGAGATAGTTTACAAGAGATTTTGTACATTTCTTCAGTAATTAATCCCATGGTCTATATCTTGAGTATATAGTACTAGGAAGTACATACCAACTAAGGTGAAATTTTCTTCAAAAGTTTAACTACTTTAAGGTTGCAGGAAACAAGACCAATTGCGTGGACTCGCTTAACATATGCTGACCATTTTTGATGTCATCGCTTTCAAATTTAATTGCACTCAGTCCGCGGATATGAATTTTGTTTTTTTTTTTTTTAGTAGGGCATAACAAGTACCACAATTTAATTTGGTAAACCAATTAATAATTTTTACTTTATTGCTGTGCTTTGTATCAACAATGATCGTGTATTTTTATTTGTTTTCTTTTTATATTGACTCAGGAATTTAAAGTGGATATAGCCAAAATCAGTGGGCAAAAAAGGACTCGTTTTTCTGTGTATGTCCACGTCTGCAAATACAGACCAGCTGTTTTGGTACTTAGTAACACGGAAGAAGATCCCCATGTATACCTCTCAGATCACCCCGATCTGAATCTATCTGGTTACGAATTGCATAGTGCCATTATTTTCTCCCACCCCGGTCTCACCATTTACTTGCGTAGTGATTTAGTTTACCAAACTCCACCACAAAGTATTCCCTGTTCCAATCCAGAATTCAATTTCATGTGGTTAAAACTCCATCTCCGTAAGCAAATTATCCACTACTGCTTTATTTACAGAAGCCCCAAACTAGACAGCAACTCGACCTTTCAGGAGTTTGATGCGCTGTCTGACTTCATTCAAAGAATTGTATCCCTGTATCCTCATACTGAAATCCTGATTACTGGCGATTTCGATATACACAATTCTGGTTGGCTTCGACATTCTGGAAAAATAACACTTGAAAACGGGTATGTAGAGACCTATGCTGCGGAAAATTACTTAACACAGCATGCAAATGAACCCACATTTATACCAGATGTTGATAGACTTACCACCAACAACCCATGTTATCCACCTTAGGCTCGTCAGACCACTGTGTCGTATCAGCTTATCTCTTGTACACCTCCTTGACCACCAGAATGCGCTGCTACTGAAAAAATAGTGCCTTGAATTTCAGTGCGATACTGTCTTTAGTTTTGTTTTGACAGCTGATTGTTGTTGACGTGTCTGGCATCATGTTGCGTATGGACAAAAATGATTTTCGTTCTCTCATAAAACACTATTTTTTGAGAGGCAAAACGTCGAAGAGGCTAATGCTCCGTCAGATTTCACCGTCATATATTGGTTTCGAGAGTTTCGTGGTGGCCGCAACTCCACTGCCGATCGAGTCCATAGCGGCAGGCTCTCCGATGCGGTTACAGAGGACAATGTCGAAAAAATACATGAAATGGTGTTGGCTGAAAGGTAAATGAAGGTGCGCGAGCTAGCAGATACCACAAAGATTAGTACTAAGCACACATCATATTTTGGACAATATTCTGAGTATGAAAAAGTTATCTTGCCGCTGGGTGCAGTGCATACTCACTCCTGACCAAAAACACGAACGCGAGAGCAATTTGAAAAAGTGTTTGGATTTGCTGATGCGGAATCGGGTGGATTTTTGGCTTCGATTGGTAACTGTTGAACACTAGAGAACAGAATGAGTGCCCGGCAATGGACTGAAGCCGGCACAAGTGCTCCGAAGCGGCCGAGGGAGGCTCGATGGGTCGGAAAGTTTATGGCGTCGGTTTTTTGGGATTTTCATTGCATACTCTTCGTGGACTACCTCGAAAAAGGAAAAACTATCAACAGCGAGTATTTCCTTTGGACTATTATCTATTCTCAAACCTCAAAAGATGTCTTATCAATGAAAAAATCAGCTCACGAGAGAAAATCATCAACGCATCGGAGTAGCATTTTGCAGACCTTCCGGAAAATTACTTTTCGGACGGGATCAAGAAGTTGGAAAATCGCTGGAATAAGTGTATCAAACTAAAAGGGGACTTTATTGAATATAATAAAAAAAAACATGTTCATTCCAAAGGAAGTTACTTTTCACTCCACCTAGTACAGTAAGAGAAAAGATTCCTAAAAGAACCGTATGGCAATACGAGAAAGCCACTTGGAGCGCTATTAATACTTTATACCTCATCGGATGAAGAGCATAAATTCAGAAGAAAAGGTATGATACGACTCGAGGGCTGTCAGGGTAAGAGAAATGTTTTTTCGGTCCTACAAGACCAACCCGACAGAGGGAAACTGAAAACAGTTTAAGCGAGACAAGAATGACTGCGATGGTAAAAAATGTTATTTGTTCACTAAAGATATTAGAAATTCTACTTTATCCTCTATTTCAATGCTCATTTATAATGGCCTTTCAGCCTTTCAGCCTTCTCAATACTTACAGACTGTGGTTTGTCTCTGCCTACATTTGAGTGCATCGAATTTTCTATGGGATTTTTCGCACTCGTGTAGAAGTAAGAGTTCTTAATGATCTTAACACTCACAAATCCGCTGGTCTAGATAGTATATCTCGGTATGTATTATTCCTCGCTAGCTAACCCAGTGCGTAAGCTTTTTCATCAATCCTACTCTTTAGGAATCTTTCCGATCAGATAGAAAACAGCACTTGTCCAGTCCGTCCCTAAAAAAGTAAATCTCTTTCTCTCTCTTCCTACAGACCCATTGCACTTACGTCTCATCTTTTCAATGCCATGAAAATGCTGATAAACCGTCAGCTCATGAAAAATCTCAAAACACAAAAAATTTCTCAATGACCGACAGTACGGTTTTCGTAGCAACAGGACCACTGGTGATTAAATGGCATGCCTCACCGCAAAATGGAACCAAAGCGTACATCAATCTGACGAAAGCAAGATAGTTGCACTTGATATTTCTAAGGCGTTCGACAGGGTTTAGCATCAGGGTCTTTTGTCAAAAATACGTGCTTTTGAGATCAATGACTCTCTTCTTTAATGGATAAGAAATTATCTTTCGGTTCGAATTCAAGTTGTCTTGATATTCAGTCTGATATTCACAAAATAAATGTTGGTGTGCCCCAGGGTTCCGGTTAGTCTCCGACACTCTTTTCAGTTTTCATCAATGTTATCTTGTCTGCTTGTTTTAATCCAATATACTTCTTTGCTGATGACAGTACTTTATGCTTTTTATATTCGTTCCTGGACTCACATCGCTGCTCTTTGGCTGTAGAACAGGAACGGGAGCGTATATTAAGCTCATCAAATTCCGATATTAAGAACTAATTGGAGAACTATCAACAGAATGGAATTGAATGTTTCCAAAATACAATGCTGTATGCTTTCATTGAAGCAAATTTTAGATACCCGGCAATTATCCATGAATTGCACTTACATTGTCGAAACCGAAAAACTTTCCTTTCTCGGTATGTGAGTCAGTGACAACTTACGTTGGAATGACCACTTATTCGATGTCGTCAAAAACGCTTAGAAATATCTGGGTTTCCTCAAGCGATGTAAGAAATATATCACCCCCTCCGATCTGGGTACAATATTTAAAGTATTCATCCTCCCAAAAATTGGAGACCCACGTCTAATCAGATGCCATGACATTCTTTGGGAAACATTCTTGCTTGGATGGAGCGTATAAGCACCTTGCGGGCGTCCTCCAATTCGTCTACGCTCAGATCTGTTTTACAATTTCTGACGCAACTGGATACATTTCCTTCTCGTCTAAAGTTAGTTGCTGCAGTGTCTTAATTGTCAAATACGGCTCAAGCGCAGTTCTAAACGTGACTGTTGTCAGTTTATATTCTTTTATGGGTTGGTCGGTGAAACTTCGCCAAACAATTCGCTGATAATATTGGTGATCCTCATAGAGCGTGATTTGACGATACATCTTTTCAATATCTGCAGCTAAGATATACCTACCTAGCCAACTAGCTTTAACTGATTCAAACTAACGCCAATGAAAGTTTTCGCAGATCCATCAAACACTACGCGTAATTTTATAGTAGTGCTCTCAGGTTTTAGGACAGCATAATGGGGCATGCAGTAAATGGAATGCTGTAGATGGTTACCTGAAGTTGTCTAGACCATGTGTCCAAGTTCCTGAAATTCTTGAATGACCTGTGTGTATTTATTTTTTAGCTACAAATTGTTGTTGAGCTTTGATTTCAGCTGACGAAATCTTGTAATAGCTCTCTTATTCGATTCTCCCAATGTTGAAATCTATTTGTGTCGTCGATAATGTGTTCTCTTATATATATCTTCACATTCCTCGTCACATACCTACCAATCCTATATTTCCAATTCCGCAATGCTTTTTTGAGGATGGATGACCATATGAGTCAGCTCCTATAATCATGTCTATGGAACCAGTGCAGTTGTATGTATTCTAGGATCAGATAATTAATTTTTTTTTTTTTGACTTGATTAAGTTTTATATTTTTAGCCACTTCGGATGGTAGTTGCCTTGTTAGTTTTGGTAACATAAGGGCTTCTTAATGTAGTACAAATTCAAATGGGAACCGTGGTCTCAATTGTACTTCGTCTTCGTGTTTAGCAGTTCCTGCATTCATACCGCCTAATTAAATTACCTTAACAAGGACCCTTTTTTTCTTAAGTCTCAATAACTGCACGACAGATTTCGTGATAAGGGAAGCTTAAGAGCCGATGAGCGCTCGTACATTAACACTATGGCCAAAACAATCACTTCTGCTTATGTTTACAATTGCAGTTGTTAGTAATACATTTAGGTTCTGCTCGCCGTGAATAACTTGTTTTGTGGATTTTGAACAGCTTGGATGTTCTATTTGCTTATGCTGTGGAATTCTCTCTTGCCATTCCCTCCACATGCTTTTTAATGCAAATTTCGCAATTCCGCTTGCTATAACATTAGGTTTCCTTACACAATGTCGTAGAAAATTTACACACAGCTTGGCGTGCTTGATAAATTCAAGCCGTTGCTATGGTGTGCTATTCGTGAAGTGAACTTTGTTTAGTTACTACTTGTATTGGTCCTTGGAGCATATTTTCGTTCTTACGTTACTGTTTAAGTATAATTTTTTTCAGCCGACTTGAATTAGCACCAGTTGTCTCCTGTTCTTCCCTGATACAACTGCCAAATGCAACGTTTACTTCTAAACTGATTTATATGTAATGCAGTTCATTTAACTTCAGAAACATATTTTTCATAAAATTTTAATCCTGAGCTAACACTGAGTTAACCCAGCAAATTTTCTCTTAATTTTTTTGACAGATACTGAAAACAGCAAGGAAAAAAGTTGATTTTGCTTATATTTTTGTGAAATACCACCACTTGATCAAAGAGAAAATTAAAAATACAAATTTATTTATCTAAATCTACAGTGTCCCCTTAAAAGTAATCCGTGGTGCAAAATCCACGAGTTTTCTGCCCACAATTCTGGTCTCTTCCAGCGAATTGCTTCACGCAAACGAACCTTCCAGCAAAAATTCATGATGCACTATACCGTTGTAATCCATTGAAACCGTGAGTATTGCTTTCTTTTTTGACTGAAAACCAAGTGGTGAAAACCACGTGGTTTCTCATTTGGTGAACGCCATTCATTTGCTTGATGTCTGGATTGCGTGTAGTACTCATAAACCCAAGTCTCGTCTCCAGTAATGATCCTTTTGATGAATGTGGGATCGGTTTCAGCCTAGTAATGTCTTGTCCATAGGCAATGTTTAAGTCCTCCGCTATCTCTCTGATGGTTAATTTGCGGTTTAATCCATGTTTTCGTCGGTTTTCGATGTCAATGGTTTGCCACTGCATTCATCATCTTCGATTGACTCACGAACTAAACCGCTCATGCCACTGGTGAACGACCATTTTCTTTAGAGAATCGTTGCCGAAACACTTTTCCAACATTTCCATCGTTCACGCACCATTAAATCCGTTCGTACAAGTTCGTTGTTGCAAATATAAATCCTTTTCTTAAATTGTAAAAAATCTCCAACACACACTGACATAGATGTATTCTAGGCTACGTAACTTTTGCAAATGTCAAGCTATGACGCTAAGATTTAGAAGGAATATCAACAACAGATGCACCAACTTAACGAAAACAAAAAAAAAAAAAATAACTAAAATCGGAACAATGGGAGCGCCACACAATGGTTTTGTTTTATCAAGGTAGTATTGCTGTTTTTTTTGCTCATTGTTATTGTTATGCACCAAAAAAACAAAAAAACAAAACAAAACAATAAATAAAGAGCAGATGAGAATGACAGATTTTGATAGTGTTTTAACAACTGAATGATACAATTGCAGTGATGCCAAATTAAACCACCACTCATGGAGTAAACAATAATCCTTCACTGAAAAACTACTTCATGAGTTAACTCTGGATTAATTTTTGCCCCGAGTTAGTAAACTCTTGCTTAACTCGGAGTTAATATAACTCAGCACTGAAAAACTGAGCCTAAGAGCACAAAGCTACGAGTACAAAACCGTAACGGAGCAACGAACGCTTAAAGTTCTACATCTTAGTTAGTTTTGCTTCGATTTGTTCCAAATTTTGACACAACAATCTTAAAATCTTGTACAATCATATAAAACATAAAAGTACAGACTACGTTATTCATCCTGACAGATACTGAATACATCTGGCTTACATCACCACCAGATTAACCAGATTGTATGTGAGTACCCCAGCACATGCAGTCCCTCCAAATAACTAAAATAAATACCCGTGTTTTGAAATTTGAAAACTTTAGTCTAAATGTATATTCGAAATGAGGTTTCGCTGAATTTCAATTTTAATTTTTTTTTTGTATGTTTAATCTGATTACCTCTAATGGATATCCCTTTCGAAAATGCTAATTGAAAAGTAAAGTTAATTCCAATGCATAATTCCAAATCAAAACCATAAAAACTGTTTCATTTTTTCAACTCATAAATTCAGCAAAGCCTACAACTTAAAAATTCTCTCTAAAGTATTCCACAAATGGCAAATGCGTTCACATAATAATTCAGTTATCCTTTGGGTAGCCCTGCTTCTCATTTCCTCTTCACTGTGCCGTTTAGTTGTGTCCAAATGGATCCGATTTTTTTTAGCTACATACACTATTTTCCACATATTGAATTAACCACTAACACCGCACGTGGAAAAAAGGATGCCATCTAGCATTTAATGAATAAAAAAAAGGAAAATATATTTCATAAAATAAAAGTGGGGTTCCTAATCAAAGGATCCACTATCCGGCACTTTTATTAATAAAAAAAAAAGTAAAAATAAAAATAAAAAAAATATACGAATAAACTATTTATGAGAAAAAATATATGAACATCAGAGTGGCTTACTGCCAACAGTCGCTGTTGTGTGACTGTCGATTTTATGGTGTCAATTCTTCTCATTCAGTGACAATTGGGCGAACCTTTTCGAATGAAAAACCCGATGAAATATCGCATTTAAGGAATATGAATCGATTTTAGACCTCCAACTCATCGGACCGGGATGATTTATATTTTAATTTGAATTGAATCCGTAGATCAAGGGACGTCAGGGAGTAAAAAAAAAAAATGGTAAAATATTTTAATATAAAGATAAGTGAAATAAATTTAAATCATTTTGACATATGAATGTAAATATATTGGTTTTTACGAAGATACGATTTGTGTGGAAAGGAAGGGTATTTTTCAACAATTTATCTACGAATTGTCGACTACAAAAGTGTCTTATGTCGTTGCACCCACAAGAGCTAAGATGGGTTCTATGCACTATGCACTATGCATGATTAAGTCTTCTTTTACAACACTCATCTATACACTTGAGCCAATGGCTTCAATTGTGCAAACATATGACTTCTATTTGGTCTTCCTAGAGGCAAGGGGTGATAAAAAGGCGATTTTTTCGACTGATCAAACTTTCCATAGTTAAGGGTGTGCCAATAGCTAGTGTAGACAGGTTTACTAAATTAACCCTCCAGAAATCGCGTCGAAATGTGTGACTTCGAAACTCGCGCGTGAGAATTTTACTCACACTACTTATTTCCCATAAAATAATATTTCTAAATATTTCAAAATTTGAACGTTTATTTAAGAAAAACATGTATTATATAGTATTATTCAATGTATTTCCCATCTGAAGCTATAACTTTTTCCCATCTTTCTAGCAATTTGTGGATCCCATCCCAAATCAAGCCAATTTTTGATATTCTGCTCTGATGTGAACCGTATTTCAGTGAGAGCGTTCTGCATCGACCGGAACAAATGGTAGTCAGAAGGGGCAAGGTCTAGGCTATAAGACGGGTGGGGTAAGACTTCCCAACCACCGTTTTCCAAATAGTTCTTAACCGGAATAGCAACGTGGGGCCGAGCGTTGTCATGATGGAAAATTATTCTTTCCTCGTGTCTGGACGCATATTCCGCGTGTTTTTCGGCTACTGCTCTCTTCAAATGGATTAATTGTGTTCGGTAGCGTTGTCCATTGATGCTTTCACACGGTTTTAGCAGCTCATAATACATCACACACATCTGATCCCACTAAATACAGAGCATTACCTTGGACATTCGGCCTTGCCGTTGATTTGGCTGGTTGGCCGGGTTTCACATATGATTTTTTGCGCTTGGGGTTGTCGTAATGGATCCATTTTTCATCACCAGTAACAATCCGATGCAAAAATGACTTCCTTTTGTGGCGTTCCAGCAGCGTTTCGGACATGCAAAACCGCCTTTCGACGTCTCTCGGCTTGAGTTCATGTGGAACCCAATTTCCTTGCTTTTGAATATATCCAGCTGCTTTTAAATGTTTTGAAATTGCTACTTGAATGACACCCAAATATTCTGCGAGCTCTTCTTGTGTTTGGCAACAATCTTCATATAGTAATGCTTCCAGTTCTTCATCTTCAAACTTTTTTGGCTGTCCAGGACGTTCATCGTCTTCCAAGCCAAAATCACCACTTTTAAATCGTGCAAACCACTTTTGTCACTTTCGCTCAGCTTGCGCATGTTCACCATAAACTTCCACCAAAATACGATTACTTTCGGCAGCAGTTTTCTTCATATTAAAGTAATGAAGAAGAACTCCCCGCAAAAACACTTTTTCAGGCACATAGTTCGACATATTTGAGTGAAAAAAAATTATTGTTGTTTACGCTTTAAATGAATGACATATACTGAAATGACGAACAATGACAGTAGCTTTCCAACTCATGTTCCAATGGAATAATACAAGTTACGCCATCTCTTAGCAAACCGAAAATTAAGTTATAGACCCAATATAATTATATTATTTTTATTAACGTGGGACACAAAATATTAAGAAACTTAGAAACTGCACAAAAAATAACTAAGATCATAACTAAGATATAATGTTCCCACAATTTTTAACCATACAACTGAATAGTGTTCATTGTAAAATGTTTTCTTGCATTTCCTACAACTTCTTTTTGATTTTTTGTTTTTTCTTCTAGAACAATAGGCACAAAACTGTGATGGGATATTACAACCAGAACATGTTTTTTCTTCTTCTACGCCAGCAATTCTTTTCGTTCTGTTTCTTTCTAGAAGAGGCATGTCAATTGCACACGCTTCAAGGGGTGATGATTGGTGAAGTCTAAAGCTAGGCTTTTGAGAAATGATCTCTCTTCAATTATACGAAAAAAAAAATTTTTTTTTTAATTGTTTTTTTATTTTATTCAATATTGTCCTCTTTTGGCTTGATACACTTATTCTAGCGATTCTCCAACTTCTTGATCCCGTCCGAAAAGTAATTTTCCGGAAGGTCTACGTGAGCTGAATTTTTTACTGATGAGCCATCTTTTGAGGTTTGGGAAGAGATAATAGTCCGAGGGAGCCAAATTGGGTGAATACGGTAGATGCGACAGCAGTTGGAGCCGTAAGTCATTGATTTTAGCCGTGGTTGCAATGTTCTTGTGCGCCGGTGCATTGTCTTGCAAAATCAAAAATTTTTTTCGCTTCATGTGAGGCCGTTTTGCACCGATTTCGGCCTTCAATCGCTCCAATAATGCACAGTAATAATACAGTAATAATAAAATAATACAGTAATAGTCCACGAAGAGTATGCCATGACATTCCCAGAAAACCGACGCCATAAACTTTCCAACCCATCGAGCCTCTCTCGGCCGCTTCGGAGCACTCGTGCCGGCTTCAGTCCATTGCCGGGCACTCATTCTGTTCTCTGGAGTTCAACAGTTACCAATCGACGACAAAAATCCGTCCGATTCCGCATCAGCAAGTCCAAATACTTTTTCAAAGTGCTTTCGCGTTTGTGTTTTTGGTCAAGAGTGAGTATGCGCTGCACCCAGCGGAAGTATAACTTTTTCATATGCAGAATATTGCCCAAAATATGGCGTGTGCGCTCAGTATTAATCTTTGTGGTATCTGCTAGCTCGCGCACCTTGACTTTCCGGTCAGACAACACCATTTCATGTATTTTTTTGACATTGTTCTCTGTAACCGCATCGGAGAGCCTGCCGCTGCGGACTTGATCGGTACTGGAGTTGCGGCCACTCTCGAAACTAATATTTGACGGTGTAATCTGACGGAGCATTTCCCCCATAATATTTATCCAAATTTTCTTTTCTTTCCTTAGCCGTTTTGCCTCTCAAAAAATAATGTTTTATGAGAAAACGAAAATCGTTTTTGTCCATACTCAATATGATGCCAAACACGTCAACAACAATCAGCTGTCAAAACAAAACTAAAAACAGTATCGCACTGAAATTTGGCATGCCTGCCTAGATATGAACGGACTTCAAGACACCATAACCTTTTTTGCAGTAGCAGCGCATTCTGGCGGTCAAGGACGTTACTTTTCACTCCACCTAGTAATACATGGGCTGAAAAGTCTAAGAGTTTCTAAGAGAGGGCACCACTTAATTTAAATCCATACCATTTTCAGTTTGTACCAACCTTTAAAAGATACGTGTATAAATTTGACAGCTGTCGGACGATTAGTTTTCGAGATATAGCGTTGTGAGTGAAGCAACTTTTGTGTTTGTGAAAAAAAATGGATTCAAAACAATTTCGTGTTGATTTATCATTGCTTTTTGATAAAAAACAAAATGCAGCCGATGCACAGAAATGGCTTGATAAGTATTACCCGGACTCTGCACTAGCCGAACGAACCATTCGCAAGTGGATTAAAAAATTTAAAAGTGGTCATACAAGCACCGAAGGTGATGCACGCAGTGGACGTCCAAAAGAGGCTGTTTCAGATGAAAACATCTAAAAAGTCCACAAAATGATTTCGAATGACCGTAAAGTGAAGTTGATCGAGATAGCTGAAGCTCTGAAGATATCAAGAGCATGTTGGATGTATCATACACGAATATTTTGATATGCGAAAGCTCTGTTCAAAGTGGGTGCCGTCGACCAAAAACAACAACGTGTTGATGATTCAGAGGAGTGTTTAAAGCTGTTCAACCGCAATAAAGCCGAATTTTTGCGTCGGTATGTGATAATGGATTAAATTTGGCTCCATCACTACACACCAGAGTCAAGTCGATAGTTGCTGAGTGGCGAGCAGGCGACGAACCTCGTCCAAAACGACCAAGAACTCAACAGTCGGCTGGCAAGGTCATGGCATCCGCATTTTGGGATACACATGAAATAATTTTCATCGACTATCTCCAGAAGGGGCAGACTATCAACAGCAAATATTACATTGCGTTGTTGGAGCGTTTGAAGGACGAAATAGCAAAAAAAAACGGCCGCATTTGAAGAAAAAGAAAGTGCTGTTTCATCAAGACAATGCACCGTGTCACAAGTCGATGAAAACGATGGCGAAATTGAATGAATTCGGCTACTAATTGCTTCCCCACCCACCGTATTCTTCAGATTTGGTCCCCGGCGACTATTTCCTGTTCGCACGCCTCAAAAGAATGCTAGCTGGAAAGAGATTTAAGACCGGTAAAGAACTAATCGCCGAAACAGAGGCCTATTTTGAGGCTAAACCGAAATCGTACTACAAAACTGGTATCGAAGGATTGAAAAATCGTTTCAATCAGTGTATCGCCCCCGAAGGCAACTATTTGATAAATAAAGTTGAATTTTCCAAAAATTTTGTGTTTCACTATTGTTGCCAATAGTTCTAATTTACTAAACAAAGTTGTATAGAATATTGTAAATAACATGAAAAAAGAGTTAGAACTAAATTTTGCGAATTAGATCGTATTTCGTGGTTCAATTGAAGTGGATGCAAGCGAATTGTCATTAAAATGATCATTTTCTTCAATTTCCCCAAAACCGTGTGTGTTTTTACCAGCGAAGCATTTTTGGCACATTCTGATGTAACGTTTAGTGCAAGTTGCAGTATTGCACATATCACAGACTGCTGTAGTTTTATTGTATTTTTTTTTTCTATTTTACATGTTTCACAACGTTGTTTCACGTTATTTTTTCGAATTTCGGGAAGATTTGCAGAATTTTTTTTTGTCTCGTAACCGATAAATGTCATAGCCGTTTTAACATTTTTTTGGAGAGTAGGTTTAGCTTTACGACTTTTGATATGATCATCTGCCAGTTCTGAAGCCAATTCTTTTAAAAACTTCTTCCTCTTTTCTGACAGATATCAAACATATAAGACGCAACCCCTACACAATCTAAAAGGTTATAAAATAACTTAACTGGCCACCGATTACTTTTACGTTTAAAGGTATAAACTGTCACCATACGGTCGAAAGTGTCAACTCTACCTTTGACTGAATTGTAATCCATAATAAAGGACGGTTTTTTGGAGACCTCATCATCAATTTTGTCTTCGTGAGTAGCAGTTGACAGAATGAGAACATTCTTTTTAGTCTTACTGGAATAACTGCACAGTTGGATACACCGGGAGTAGCAAAACATTGTGGAAAATGTCTCCCTTGTTCGTTTGAAAATTTATTCGGGTCGTGTAAGCTCTTAAGGCAGTTGCGTCTTGTTGGATTTTATCGTACTAATGGTAGTCGTATTTCTACTCATCAGTTCCAAAGCTAATGGTACCGATGTGAAATAATTATCTGTTGTTATGTTGTAATTATTGTCTAAATATCTCTGTGCCAATCTAATGACAAGTTGACGCGATATGACATCAGAACGACTATCACATGGTTGCTGGCCAAAAAATTGTTATGCCATATTTTTCAGGTTTATTTGGCATGAATATTTTGAAAGGACATCTTCCACTTGAGCCGACAAATTGTTCTTCAACTGTGAGCTTCTTCGATGGTTCACAAAACTCAACAAGATTCTGCTGAAACAGATTCCAAACGTACCTACGGAATTGATAAAACAAATTATGTGCCAAACCTTCCAATCAAATAATCTGTTTTGTACACCTGAACGCAGCCAGTTTGTCCGCTTTAAGACGAAACGCTCTAGTTTTTCTATCATCAAAACGTATAAAACGTCGTATTTGTTCAAACCTTTCCAAAGACATGGCGGCGCGGTAGAATGCCATATTAGTTTGATTGGAAAGATCCTTCGCTTCCACTCCATCCTTCGCACACTTAATTATTTCTACCGCAAAATGAACATATTTTCTTTGTAACCTCATTTTGATCATGTTTCTGGTTTCAATTCTGCAAAAAAAAAAAAAAAAAAAATTAGATTATCTCTACAGGTTTTGTTTGTTTGCGTCAGTGATAAGCTGGCACTCGTTAGAGGAAAGCACGTTGGCGCTGATGTAAAAAGTACATTATGTAGCAGAGACACACAAAAACCTTCAACATTCTAATCACCACCCATGACGTAGCAAAATATATCACTCAACCTCAGATACTTCTATCTTGTCAGAAGTGAAAACCGGATCAGTCACCTAAATTGAACTGGAAGCACAGCTGATAAGGCTTTTGAAATTAAAGTGTAGTTAGTGGGGTACAGCTATGCGTATCTCACTAATTTAGTTGAAAACTACGGGTGCTACGGGTTGTTTTTGTGCGTGCGGTACATACAGCGATAGTGAGATGAAGTTCGTTTATTATTTAAGACTTTGGCCAGCAAATTTGATTAGACATTATTCGACATCTAATCAATGGAATAAAACAGCATACTATCACCAGACATGTAAGGAGCCATTAGTTTACAGAACATTTGGACAACATCTCGATGTAGCTGTGGAGAAATTTCCCACTACAGAGGCTATAGTTTCGTATCATGAGGGGAAGCGCTATACATTTTCTGCTTTAAAAGATAAAGTTGAATGTCTGGCCGCTGGGTTTATTCGTTTGGGCTTGAAAATTGGTGATCCAGTTGGTATATGGGCTCCTAACAACATTCACTGGTACCTATCAATGTTGGCTGCTTCAAAAGCCGGTCTCTGGTCAGTGGGCATAAATCCAGCATTTCAAGGTCCAGAGATTGAATATTGCCTACAAAAAGTTGGAGTTAAGGCAATCATAGCTCCTGAGAGATTCAAAACACAGGACTATTACATGATTTTGGAAAGTATCTGCCCCGATCTGAAGACGGCACAACCAGGTGATATTAAGTGTTCAAGATTTCCAAAACTCAAAGCAGTTGTGATAGACTCTGAGAGTAAGCTTCCCGGTGCCTTCCAATTTAATGACGTCCTTAATTTGGGTGACACATCTGAAGGTAGAGAGAAAGTACAAAGCTTGCAACCGCTTATATCACCCGACTCTCCATGCAATGTTCAGTTCACATCTGGAAGTACAGGAAAGCCGAAGGCTACTTTACTGAGTCATCTGAATATTATAAATAATGGCATTGACATTGGTCGCCGGAACGAGATAAGTGGACGAAAGATCTGTGTTCAGGTCCCACTGTTCCATGCATTCGGAGTAGCAGTTACTATTTCGGCTGGCATGAGTCATGGAGCAACATTAGTACTTCCCGCAGCTGGTTTTAATCCAGAAGCATCCCTCAAGGCTATTGTGGCGGAAAAGTGTTCAGTTATTCATGGTACCCCAACAATGTATGTGGACCTGATTCGAAAGCAGCGAGAGTTGAGTTTACCCATAGAGACAGCGGAGATAGCAGTTTTTGGTGGATCTCCATGCTCTCCGCAACTAATAAAAGATGTGAAGGATATCCTTGGTGTAAAAACCTGCAAGTCAATCTTCGGTTTGACTGAGTGTACTGCCGTTGCATTCCAGTCACTCCCAGGAGAAGATCAGAATAGGATCATGCACTCCATTGGTAAGGTTTCCGATCACACGGAGGTAAAAATTATCGATTCACAAGGGAATACAGTCGGGTTTGAGGAGCCTGGAGAGTTGTGTGTTCGGGGATATTCCATAATGTTGGGATATTTTGGTGATGAAGAAAAAACCAGAGAGACTCTGGGCATGGATGGGTGGCTACGAACAGGGTGAGAAGACAAAACATGACATTTAGGAATCCAATATTATTTTTTTTAATGTTCCTGCAGGGATCAATTCATTCTTTACGAGGATGGATATGGCCAAATTATTGGACGCCTTAAAGAGATGATTATTCGGGGAGGTGAAAATATTTTCCCCAGAGAAGTTGAAGATGTTCTTAACACGCACCCAGACATTATTGAAACTAATGTAAGATACACTTGTGACAAATATAATTTCTTCAAAATGATGGTTACTTAGTGTGAGCTTTTTCCTCTTCTAGGTAATTGGAGTTGCAGACGATCGTATGGGTGAGGAGGTGTGTGCTTTTGTTCGACTACAAGAAGGTAAAGATATCACCCATCAGGATGTAAAAGAGTTTTGTAAAGGGAAAATCGCACATTTCAAGGTACCACGATATATACGTGTGATCAAGGAGTTCCCAAAGACCACGTCAGGAAAAATACAGAAATATAAATTGAATGAGTTGTACTTAAAAATGCAGAAGAAGAAGTAAACTTTAAAAAAAAAAAAATATTAAATTGCTTCAGTCATGAATTTCCGATTTTCAATTCCCCATTCTTCATTTCCAATAAAAAGAAACAAAAGAGTGCAAGATCAAACAAGACAAGGAAGTTGCGATGGCTAAAATCAGAAGTTAAAACGAATTGACCTGCGCAGTTTCGCAGATACTTTATAGACTTTCCTAGATACTTCTCCCCCCTCCCTCTCTCAACAGCTGAAATTAACAACGACCTTCCACAGTTCCAGTTAGGTAGAACTTGTGATATCTCTATATGAGCTGCTTTAACATATTTGAATACCAGGTCTAGTCAAGCTATTGGAAAAGTTGGTGGCGGTTAACCCCTTAATAAGGGCGAATGGCAGCACTCATATCCCCGAAACGGGTTAATGGCTCCGGAGTTTGGTCCACCTCCTTTTGTCCTAGGGGTCCCAAAAAGATCTGGGCCTCCAGGTTAGGAGCTATGCGTGGGGTTAACTACCCAACCAGGTAAGATATTAATTGTTACGAAGCGACCAATAGCCTCGGATAAGAACAGATTCACGGAATTCAAGGATGCACGTGGAATGTTTGGACCTAGAAACGGCCGCGTGCAGCCGAACAATTAGTAGAGACCATAGACTGCTATAAAGCAAATATCACCGTCATCTAGGCCAAGCAAAAGAAAACCTGTGACGTTTACTACGGTGTATGCTATAGGAAACGTAAGCAGCATCCATTTGGATGCCGATTTGTTGTAAGCAGCGGACTTAGACAAGAAGTCTTCAGTTTTCGACATATGTGTCTTATAATAAACCGTATCAGCGGTAAATTTGCTAACATCAGCCTTATATGCGCTCGCTCCCCAACAGAGGAAAAGGACGTTGAAACTAAAGAAAGTTTCTACAAGTTGCTCGACAAAACCAACGAGCAATGTCCGATCCTAGGCGATTTTAATGCCACAATTGAAAAGGAGGACATTTTTGGTAGCACAATAGGAAGAAATAGTCTATATGACACCAGTTCTGGAAACGGACTAATGCTAAACGATTTCGATGCGATACGTAACCTTACTATAGCAAGCACATGGTTTTCTCACCTTAATATTCACAAGAGAACATGGTATCTGCCATACCAGAATAACCATGTTGCGATCGATGTAAGGCACTTCTCAGTTATTTTCGATGTCCGAACATTCCAAGTGGCCAACATAGTTACAGCCAAGGTACGTCTACGGATATCTCAGACGTCACAACAACAGGGAAATACTATGAAGAGATTTAAGATTAAACGGTTGCAATGGCATCAAACCGCCAGAACTTTTGCCGACCACGTATCTCTTAACCACTCGGGAAGTCCCTTGCAGCCAGCATCAAATGTTGAAGACCAGTAGCGTAGATGCCGAGAAGCCATTAGAACTGACGTGCTGGGTTTTATTCGCCCACCACCACGAAACGCCTGGTTTGATGAAAAATGCCGGCTAATACATGCCGCAAAATAACTTGCCTACAAAGCGGCGCATCACAAGCAACGATGAATGAACAGGTGCATTATCGGGACATTATCATGGCAAAAGCCATGAGTTCTTTTCCCACAATTTCGGAGGTTTATTTCGTATTGTTTCTTATAACTTCAAGGTAATACTCATTATTGACAATAGGATCTTGAGGTAAAAACTCCTCATGCACTTCGCCACGGTAATCGAAAAAAACAGTGATCAAAACTTTTACATTTGGTCGAACTGAAACTGACTGCTTCCATTGGGACAATTGAGCTTTGGTTTTGATCTCATAGCCATATACCCTTGATTCGTCACGAGTTATGACCGTTCAAGACCTCCTGAGCGATGCTCATGTGACGGTTGTTCTGATCAAAATTAAGAAGTTTTGGAACAAACTTCGCTGACACACGTCTCATGCCCAAAACATCCGAGAAAATTGTATGACACAAGCCGATCGATATGCCAACATCCTCATGATGTTGAACATGTATTCGGTGCATGGTGCCAACACAACAAAAAGAAAAAGTAAATAAATTCGAAAAATCGATAATCGAATATATGAGTACGTTGCCCGCGAAATTGCAAGTCACCTTACTTTTTGAATACAGTTACGTACGTGATACAACGAGATTTCAGATATAAGACTGTGGATAAGTGTTTCTCAGAATTTTTTCTGTTAAGCTGTAATTGCTTCATCCTGCAGACCATCTTTTGGATATATGCAGCATCATTGCCGAGCATCAGAGGCAAGAATTCAATTAAGCGAGTATTTGAAGGAATGACCAAATGCTGCAGTCATAAGGCGTGAAGTGAAAAACGAAACTTCTGTCTGTATGACTCGATCGATGACACCTGCTTCATAAAAAACTTTAGCTGCGAAGAAAAACTTTAAATATCGTCTGCTGAAGTACTCCATATAAGTCTTCGGGTGAAACAGGTTGACCAGATTCAACATGCCTCCTTGGATTACCAAAAAGCTGGGTGAAAACGACATGGTTTGATGGTTTTATCTCAGTATTGCAGGTTAGTAAATAAAAGCCACAAGCATGGAATATACCATAGAAATCCAGAAATAAACTCACTCCAAAAAGCGTATGATTGTGGCATTAAAACAATAAACAAGCCCTTCCAAGCGTTTAAAATATTTGCAGATATAACAATTATTTATGCTGATTTACATCAATAACTGATAGCATTTTTAGATGATCTGTAGAATTGTCGACAGTATTACTATATTTCGAACATCATTACTCCCAATTTGCTTACATTCAGCTTCTACAAATCAAAAATCCAAACTAAACTTCATTGACATTATTGATATTGACTTCCCCTTTACAGATTAAAATATTAATCCAACGAACTGACAACATAATGACAAAAGGACTCTTAGCAGATGTTAAAAATATGACACACAACAATAATGAAGAATACTTGTATTGCCATTGTATCTGAACTCTTCATATCAAAAAAAAAAAAAAAAAAAAAAAAAAAAAAACCAAACTAGGAAGCCCAGATGAGAAAACGATGGAAAATTTCCATATAAAACAGATTACCCTTACCATGGCATCCAGGAACTCTCATATATCGGTGATATATGGCAAATAACTCTCCTGGTAATATGTTTGTTTGTTTGTATGGAAAAGGTATTTTCAACTATTTGCCTTCAATTTATTAGCTTCACAGTGATGAAGATCCTTTCATCAAAGGCATCATTCATTCATTTATGTCATTTCGATATTATAAAGCTCCTTTTCATGCCCATCATCATGATTCGTTTCGTCCGCTACCAACATCATCGTCGTCATCATCATCATCAT
Organism: Volucella inanis; assembly: GCA_907269105.1. Taxonomy (NCBI): domain Eukaryota; kingdom Metazoa; phylum Arthropoda; class Insecta; order Diptera; family Syrphidae; genus Volucella; species Volucella inanis. Next base: position 43,516,901 of record OU026157.1, read on the forward strand.
GAGTCATTGAGTCGAATCAAATCATATCATAACCCTAACCGAGCTAGGGTAGCAGAAGCACCACCACCATCACAACCAATACCCCCAGTGGTATGGTCACAATTTCTGATGTTGTAATTGGAAATGACCAAAAATCGAGAGAATCCTTTTGACCGTTCGAATGGGTGGATGCTGAAGAAAAACAAAATAAAGAAAACCATTCCAAAGATGAAAATTGTATGGGGTTGAAAGAAAATGAACATAACATAATATATCCGTAACTCGTAACTATGTTCGTGGAAGAGAACAAAGGGGTGACGTGACGAATATATGATGATCAACAGAAACGAAAGGACTCAATATCTATCGACTGATTGACTGACTGACCAACCTACAGATGATTGGCCTTGCCTTTCACAAGTCACCCTTGAAAGCGACGTAAGCTTTGACGATGGCGACGGCGATGAATACGTGGGAGATGGTTGCAACAGAGGGTGAGCATTGGCATGTGACTGGTCATCCTTTTGATACAAACATACCCATACATCCGTATACCCGTATACACACATCATTCCAGCCCCATTTGGGAGAGGGGAATTGATCCCTTTTAAGGATTATTGCTTATCAAAATGTTACATATTGATGAAAAATTATTCCATCCTGCAATAAAAATGTATGAGGATCGTCCATTGAAATGAATGACTTCTGACTGACTGGGTGTCAGATGTGTTAGAATGAAATAAGACTTAAGGATGCGAGGTTTAATATGACAACTACTGTCCATAGGAAAGGACACTGTTGGTTTTAACAGAGTAATTTGTTCCATCAGATTTGTTCCAACGCGGATTTTGGGTAGATTTAAACGAGGAATCATCGATGATAGACACTTATCGTTACACTTATGTATAACTTAAACTGAGCTGTAATTTTATAGTGATCAATCACGACATAACGATTAGGAATTTATCTGTTTCATGTAATCTTGAGTGCATTCAGACAGTGTAAAACTGTCACGACCATAGCTGGGTAAACTTCAGAGCAAACAAATTTGAACAGAGCTCGACAGAGAAGCGTATAGGGAAATGTCCAGGTTATTCTTCTCAGTAATAAGTGAAATCACAAAGCTAGCTTTAGTTTGTTGAGTTCTTAGGCAACATGCTTTGCACCGCAGTATATCCGAAGAAAGAAAATAAATAAACTGGTGCTGTCTGCTCCACAACCGACCATCATTTATATCTTCCAGTAATAAGTACTTCGGAATGATTTTAGATGGAAAACTAAGCAGAAAGCTTTTTTGTCGAATTAGACTTCTAAGACCAAGAACTAATCCATTGTACTCAAAGAACAGTTTCTGAAAAAAGGAAATCATTATCCTATGTACTCGTATACTCGTATTACTTATATATTTTGTAAGTCCAGAAGAGGATCCAAAATAGTCGAGAAATAGATACGAGTGTTGCAGTAAGACTCAGAGAATCAATGTGCTCATCGGCGAAAGCGTTTGTTTATAGGCCTACTCATCGGTATCCTAGTTTATTGATTTGAAGTTCTAAATCTACATCTTTTGGCAAATCGGAGGCTTGTCACCTTTTGTCAAGTAAAAGAGTTACAAAGTCAAAAAAGTAAATTACACTTTCTATTTTGTGGTATTGATAGAGGCTTGAACCCAACTATCTTGAACAAAAATTTACGAACTTAAACAAAACGAACTGAGGAATACTTCTGAATTTTATTATCTTCCATCTTCCTTCTTAGACTGTCCGGCTAACAGAAGACCTAAGATGGTTCAACCAAAATGATGGAAAGGGAAATTTTCATAAATTTAAGAAAAAATGTAAGTACCTTGTAAGAAAGTCAAAAATGGCTTCATGGCAGAAGTACTGCGAATCTATCGCGGTGACAGTCGAGGCTTCGGGGTTAACCAAAATGCTTTTAAAGGAAGCGAGCGTTCCTAGTTACTGAAGGAACTTGGGCCGAAAGTAGCCAAGAGGTTCTGACAAAGCTGGTACAAAGCCACTTTTCTAGGATGCACAGTATCAAAGGCCCGGGCATTGTAAGGCACACTGAGATCATTGATCTCTCCCACTCCGAAGAGGAAATAGGCGTATCTTTAATAGGGGAAAAAAAAAACAGAGGGATTCCTTTAAGCTGTACAAATCTCACGGTCTGTAATACATAGTAATCCAAAAAATTATGCAAATTCTTAGACACAGCCTTAAAATAGGATGCACACCAATCGCTTGGAGGGAAGTTAAGGTGGTTTTTATACCTAAAGCTGACGAACAGGGGCATATAACAGCAAAAGATTTCAGAACAATAGTCTGTCATCGTTCATGCCTAAAACCGTAGAGCAAATATTGGAGATTCACATCAGGAATAAATACAGTAATAGCTTTTTGACTGAATCACAGCATGCGTATATGAAAGGGAAATCTATGGAAACCGCCCAGCACGAAATGGTGGGAAAAATAGAAAAGAGTCTACCCTTCGGTGGGCTTTAGATGGCTGCCTTCTTCGATATTGAAGGAGCCTTCAATACCGTTGGGGTGCACCGCAATTAAAAAATTAAAAAAAAGCTTAGTATATTGGGAATAAGTGATATGCAGATGACGTAGGCACAATTGTGCAGGGAAAATATTTTAGATGACATTATGGAGGTTACCCAGAAGACGATCAGCACTTGAGCAAAAAACTGTGGTCTCAAATCGGAACCGGTTCATTTCACTAGAAAATACAAGATACCGCAATTCAAACTCTCAAAACTCGACGGAGTGGAACCATTCCTTTTGATTAGTTCTGGGCGTAATTCTAGACAAAAAAATGAACTGAAATCGGAATGTATCGGAAAGAATCAAAAAGGCATATAATGCTCTTTTTATCTGCAAAGGAACGGTAGGAAAAGTTTGGAGCTTAAAACTTGCTCTGGTGTATTGGCTGTATATGGTGGTGGCTCACTAGTATGGTGGAAAGCTACAAACAAGAAAACGGTGTTCAAAACCGGCTTCCATTGCCATTACAGATTAAAAAACTTGCAATAATTGCAAAACAGTGCAATACAACTCACTAATCTGGATTACAATAAGAGCAGTGGTTTCGGATATTGCACGGTCCTTGCGGAGCTACTGCCAGGCAATCCAATTTTAGTGGATGAATTTCCTTCTCTGGTCGACTTCGAAATTCCGTATATCCGGAGAAAGAGGACTGGGAGAAGAATGCAATAATCATTTCAAATAAAATTGCAAATTTCACAGCCGGCTCGAAAACAGAGAATGGAACAGGTTTTGGTATCTTCTCAGAAGACCCGGAACTATGGTTGTCTCTAAGACTTTCAATCAGAGGTTTTGGTTGTCCTCAGGGCGGCTGAGATAATTCCGATGAAATCGGTATCCGGAAGAGATAAAGTTATTTACATTGATAGCCAGGCCACACTCAAGGCAATGGAATCAACCAAAATTAACTCCGATGCTGTCAAGGGTTGTCAAAGAGTTCTCAAGGCACTATGCCGGGTAAAACAGGACATTGCGGTATTAAAGGAAATGAACAAACGGACAAGCTTGCAAGAAAAGAGGTGCTACTTTACAATAGTGTGGTTACCAACATCAAACCACCCCTCTGCACAGTGAGGGGCACTATCGAGGAAAAAATCACAAAGACTGCTGACCTAAGGTGGCAAGTCTGAAAGAACACAGAGTATCCGAGGCTCTCTTTACCCTTTTGACGGCAAAAGATTCAGAAAGCTAATAAAATTAAACAGGGATAAGCTTAGGACAGCAATAGGACTGTCTGCTGTAGAAACACGTAAAGAGACTCAAGTTGTCAGATACAAATATTTGCAGATTCTGCGGTGATATGCAAGCACACAACACACATATTGTGTGAATGCGAGGCAATATCGCGTAGTCGAAGAAAAACCTGGAGGAAATAGACGGCACGGACTTCAAAGGTCTTCTTGGCTCTTGCAAAGATATTTGGTGTTTCACTAAGGAGATTGCTTAGGTTTTTGATATTTGAAGACAAATTCAACTGGTTCCACTGAGATTGTGTTGGACCTGCTTTAGTGCCTGGTATATGTGTGATGGCATATCCTTTATACCTCTGTTTAACTTAACCCAACCTAACCTATCATCTAACTAACAATTATAAATGTGTCACACATTCGTCGCTCGTCCTGTGTGTCCCTCGCTCAGTTATTTCTTAGTTCGCTTGTTAAAGCTTAGTGTTCAAAATTTTCGCAAGCAGGAGCTATGTGCTTTCTTTCCAGTGTTCTCATTTAGCGTTATGATCGTCGAGGTACATTTATTTAAAACGAGCAGGGATACTTGATTATGGAATTTGCAATAGAAGGAGTACTTTAACGCGCTATTTAAGCAAGACTTCCCTACCAGAACGTTTCATTTGGCTGTCGTGCACGAAGCGGATATAGCAAAAATAATGAACCAAAGGCATTCAATCAGGCCGGATCACATATCCTCCCACATGACTGTGCTTTTATTCAATAAAATTATGAGAACCGATCCAATCGCCTATCAGTGGAAAGTGATCTTTTTTGTTTCACTGTATAAAGGCAAATGCGACACGAGAAATAGCAACATCTGTGAGAAAGCTAGGAGAAAACCACGTCTGACAATGCAATTATGGTTTTGGAATTTATAGGCCGGACATAACCTTTCAGTAGTCAGTAGCCGGTTCCCACATCTCAACCTCCATTAGAGGACTTGGCTATCCCCAAGTCAACCGTTAACTAAGTTGATCAGATTTCGATCTACAGATATTCCTCTAGCATCAGATATTTTAGATACCATCGACTTGGGCACGAATCACATATCACTGGCACAACGGTGTCAAGTGAGACTACCAGAATTCGATGTTAAAAAAAACTGAAATCGCCAGATACTGGTATAATCTCTGCCGATTGCGCTTTGCTCAAGCTCTCTTAAAATTCTGGCCCCTATACATAAAATGAAGAACTTCAATGGGAATATTGTCAACGATCCATCAGAGACCCTACTTCTGATGAGACTGATTTCAAAGTGCCACCACAAGGACATCTCTGGTTTGAAGATGAATATAGGTAGGTACAAACAACCATAGAGGAATCATATATGTTAAATCTGTGCTTTACGACCAGAAAAAAAAGGAAAAGCACAGGCTTCTGAGAAGGAACAAGAAGGAATGCGAGAAGAGCGTCATGGAGGAAGTAATGAAGTAATGATGTTCGAAATTGTTATCAGAGAATAAAACAACATGCCAGAGCTACAAAGCCGGATTGAAAGCATACAAACTTGGACGTGGAGAAATGAAAATTGAGTCGCACTTGCGGCCGAGAATATGGAAATACTACTTCTGCATATCGTCAAAATACCATGGTCTGCAGAACGAACAATTCATCCTAGATGAAAGCTATAGCAGTAGCTTATGTAGCAATATCGAAGCTAAAGTTTGATAAAGCTGCTAGGGTAGACAGACTTCCTTTTCCTGTGGAAAATGTCACAGCACATATGTAACACAAGATATGGTCAGAGGAAAACACGCCCGAAGAATGGTCCAGTTTAAGCATTTCCTACAAACTTGCTCAGGTAATTTACGATGACTATGAAGAATTCTCGCTATTCCATCAAGGTCGGTAATGAATTAACAATGTCAAAGACGGTTTCGGATTTTATTAACATCACCCTAAAACGAATCTTGCAAAAATCACTGGCTAACAAAAGAGTCACGATATTGTTTAAGTCCATGAGATTAGCGTGATTAAATGAACACAGAATCTTTTTTGAGTATTGAGGCTGATGAGGCCAAAATAGGTCGGATTGTAAATCAGGGCTTGGCCAGAACATCATAACTTCGCTGTCTTTTATTACCTCATCTACCTTGGCTGCGCAGTTTCAATGAACGAAATTAGCACAGAAATTAGATGCAGAATTACTCTTGCCAATGCTGCTTCTTTTGGCTCAGAAAACAATTTAGGAGCAGAGAAATCTCTCATAAGAGCAAACTGACTGTACAAGATTATTAGCATCCCGGGCCTGTTCTATGGCGTAGAGGTTTGAACCGTGGATATTGTCGAGGGCAGATGAAGATGAAGGATTAAGGTTAAAACAGAAAAACTGAGCTTTATTAGAAAAAAGAAAATTTGAAAAAATGCTGTGCTTTTCAAAAACTTAGAGGAATATGCCATGGATAGAAAGATAAGGATTAAGAGTACATGCTTTGAATTAATGTCAAGAAAAATACATCTGATACGTCATACAAAAATTTCAGTTTGAAAGAAGTTAAAAGTTACCTCAGGTAATGTTGAGATGGTCATTATTCATTAAATAAATAAAATATAATTTGTTGATACAGTCTAGGGTAAATCAAGGGCTAATCTCTCTTTCGATGAGTTGTTTGCCCTGGCATTCTGCTATACCATATTTTGAGTGACAAAATCTTTCAGACGCAAAATATTTCCCTTTCGTAGATTAGCGATCGACGCTTAAAATGTGGTGACATCAAAAAATAAAGCAACTTTTTCTGCGTTTCGATATTGGCTTAGATTTGAAACCAGCACGACAACATCTCTCCTTTCCTCTCTAAAATAACCACAGAAGCCACCCACTGCCCGATAAACTACGTGTTAACCAACAGTTCGATGAAAGAACAAAAGAAGCCATGGCAACAATACCAACATGGATGGATTTTATTGGAAAATCACCAAACAAATAGATGAAATCATTTTGCTTTTTTCGATGTCACTCACTATTTACTGTCCTTTGGCACCTCGCCATCTGGATACCCAGCAGCAGAAAAATCCTGAAACGGTTCCCTTTTGCATGAGCATTTTGCTCGTATTTAATTTAATTACAATTCTATCCCTTTCACTAGTTCTCTGACCAATTTGTACACCATGTATTGGTATTGTGTTTGCAGTTGGAGTGTACCACAGGAATTGGATATGATCGGAAAGAGGGCGAGGATATCCACATGCCATCGGTCATTGAGGACAAAGTTTTCACTTTTTTTCCTTATTGATGCAACGATGCATCTACGTATCCTGTAGAACTCAGCACTCAATCGAAGTTTTTTTTGATGATCCTCCGTTTGTTTGATTGAACTTCCAATAAACGCGACTCAGTATACGAGTACATAACGTACGAAATGATATTGAGTTTCCAACTATTGTCTGGTGACATTGTGGTTGCTGTTAACTGATGAAATTCACGTGTTTATCCATGCCAATGTTGTGAAATGTAATTTGGAGATTTTTGATTCAGTACAGTGCTGATGGAAGAATGTGGGTTCTCTGTTCAACAAATCGATTTGAGGTCAGAATAAAAGTTTAAATCACAGATACACCAGATGCTGAAGTGATTCCAAATTGGTAATGATTTTGTAGATTTAACCAGATGGCTTTGAAATGTGAATATCCGTACTCTTTGGGTAAATGAATCGGGTCTTTTGTAGCTTAGTAGAAAACTATTAGTTCAAATGCAACGCATTTGGTGGAAACACGATACTGTTTTCAATCTAACTGTGACAAAAGATCCAAGCAAAGCTCGTCAAATTCAGTTTTCCGGGTCTCAAATTCGGAAAATAGCTCTAAGGGTATACCCAGTGATCGATTAAATGAATCAGTAAAAGAAATTTCGATTTTTTGAAAACAACAGCGATGAACCAATTGTAATAGCTTGTTTCTAATGCCGACACCGTTATATGGTAGTTCAGAATGCTCTGGTACTTCATAGTCACTCCAGTTTTTATCTTTATTGTACTGGCAGACTTCAAAACACCATAACGCGCCAGTGATTTAAGAATTATCTCAGCTTAAGGACGAAAACAATCAGAAAATCTAAGCTCGCTCTGTGGATGAGAATTGAAAGCAATTTTTCATACAAAAAAAAAAAAAAAAAAAACAACAAAGAACATATGGTATATCAGCAACCACCTAGATACGGATCGAGAAGTCTACTTCATTAAAATTCTATAATACATTGCTAAGCAGTAAAATAAAATCTAACTATAACCGAGAGGGCAGAACGCGGGGCGAACTTAACTCGTATTCCACATTATAGAAATCTTAGAAGTAGAGCGACTCAGTCACCGAGGCAAGTAAGAAGTACGTCCAAATATAGGAATCGACAAGAGTTAACCTTAGTACACATGACACAGATCCATCATAACCAGAGGAGTAGCACAAACGATTTATTTATTACTAAGGAGCTCATTTAAGAACCCTGCTCAAAGCAAGTTTACATCAAACTTCAGGATTTTCACGAGCCTGCCTTGAGGAATGCCAGATGAAAATCTGATAAACTGAAGAAATGACATATATACAGGGTGTTCCGGATAATATGTCGAAAACTTTAAGAGCATATTTTGAGAAAAAAAGGCTGTTAATTTTTTATAGGTCAGAAAAAAATCCAAGTCCTTTTATTGGAAAAAGAAATGAAGTAGATCTCTTAAGAAATAATAGAAAAATAACCCAAAATTATTTGAATAACGATTTTGTAATTTTTAATCAAGATATTGACATTTATTTTTAAAATATGCCATCTTGATCAAAAAATTCATAAAATTAAAAATACAAGTTTATTCATCTAAATCTATGTTGTCCCCTTCAAAGTTATCCCCATCGACTGCAACACACTTATGCCAGCGCTTGATCTAATCCTCGAAACATTTTTTATATTCGGTTTTAGGTATATCCATCAGTGTTTCCTGAGATATTTCCGTTACTTCCTCTCGGCTGCCGAAATGCGTTCACCGTAGTGTTTTTTTTAACTCGATTAGACAGAAAGAAGTCACATGGAGCCAAATCAGTTGAATTCGGTGGCTGTTAAATGGTATTTGTTGCATCAAAAAATTAAGAATAATGATGGCACTGTGTGAGGGTGCGTTATCATGGTGCAAAATCCATTAGTTTTCTGCCCACAATTCTGGTCTCTTGCGGCGAATTGCTTAACGCAAACGTCTCATAACGCCTAAATAATACTCTTTGTTTACTGTCTGGCTTTTTGGTAAAATTCATGATGCACTACACCGTTGTAATAAATAAAAACCGTTAGCATTGCCTTCTTTTTTGACTGAAAACGAAGTGGTTTTTTTGGTCTCGGCTCATTTGGTGAACGCCATTCACTTGCCTGATGTCTGAATTGCGTGTCGCACTCATAAGCCTACATCTCGTCTCCAGTAATGATCCTTTTGATGAAAGTAGGATCGGATTCAGCCTAGCAAATCATCTCTTTTGCGACGTCAACACGTTCTCTTTTTTGCATGAAGGTCTTTTGGCACCAACTTGCATCAACGGAAACACAAATCATAAACCAAAATGTCTTGGACGGATCCGTAGGCAATGTTCAAATCCTCCGCTATCTCTCTGATGGTTAAATTGCGGTTATTGACCAAAATTCCTTTTATTTCATCAATTTTTCGTCGGTTTTCGATGTCGATGGTCTGCCACTGCGTTCATAATCTTCGACTGACTCACGACCACTTTTGAACCACACGTGTCACTGGTAAACGCCTGTTTTCCTTAGAGAATCGTTGCCCAAACACTTTTTCAACATTTCCAATGTTCGCGCACCATTAAATCCGTTCGTATAAGTTCGTTGTTGAAAATATAAATCCATTTCTAAAATTGTAAAAAATAGTAGAGACTGAGATATAGTAGATGCACTCTTGGCTACCTTACTTGTGCCAATGTCAAGCTATGACGCTAAGATTAAGAGTGAATATCAACAACAAATGTACCAACTTAACAAAAAAACAGAACTTATATCGTGACAATGAGAGCGCCACACGGGGGTTATTTATATTTTTCTTTTGATCAAGGTGGTACTCGATGAGGAGCTTTTCCAGGTGGAGACATGATTCATTTTTTATGGTTTCTACAGCAATAACGGTCCTCGGTCGTTGCCTATGATTCGGAAATCTGAGATAGATAGGACATTTATTAGTTCATTCTCTAGGTTAAGAGACTCAAAACCTATATTATGTTACCAGAATGCATTTGCAGCTACAAAGGCGTTTACATTATGTCAGAAGTCATCCAATTACCAATCCTAGCCAACGAAGCAGGTATTTTAATCTATGGAGGATTTACATCTGGAAAATTCTATAAATTCAGAAAGCCTGAATACATTCCACTATATATCAGTACAGCAGCTAAAACTCGGGGACTTTTAGAAGTGTTTGAAGTTTTACGAAAACATTCTGGAACTTTATTGGGCGAATTCTATAAGCCGATGAGTGTAAATTCGCCAGGGATTGAACCATTAATTTCCACAATCCATATACCTAGGCAAGTAATGGGCTGAAAAGTCCGTTGTAGTAAAGCACAAAATTTTTGCAAAATTCAACTTTATTTATCAATATAGTTGCCTTCGAGGGCGATACACTTTCGATACCAGTTTTGTAGTACGATTTCGGTTTAGCCTCAAAATAGGCCTATGTTTCGGCGATTACTTCTTCATCGGTCTTAAATCTCTTTCCGGCAAGCATTCTTTTGAGGTCTGCGAAAAGGAAATAGTCGCTGGGGGGCAAATCTGGAGAATACGGTGGGTGGGGAAGCAATTTGTAGCCGAATTCATTCAATTTTGCCATCGTTTTCATCGACTTGTGACACGGTGTATTGTCTTGTTGAAACATCACTTTTTTTTTCTTCAAATGCGGCCGTTTTTCTGCGATTTCGTCCTTCAAACGCTCCAACAACGCAATGTAATAGTTGCTGTTGATAGTCTGCCCCTTTTGGAGATAGTGAATGAAAATTATTCCATATGTATCCCAAAATACGGATTCCATAACCTTGCCAGCCGACTGTTGAATTTTTGGTCGTTTTGGACGAGGTTCGTCGCCTGCTCGTCACTCAGCTGATTGCCGACTTGACTCTGGTGTGAAGTTATGGAGGCAAGCTTCATCCATTGTCACATACCGACGCAAAAATTCGGCTTTATTGCGGTTGAACAGCCTTAAACACTACTCTGAATCATAAACACGTTGTTGTTTTTGGTCGACTGTGAGCAAACGCGGCACCTAATTTGAACAGAGCTTTCGCATGTCCAAATATTCGTGTATGATATATCCAACACGCTCTTTTGATATCTTCAGAGCCTCAGCTATCTCGATCAACTTCACTTTACGATCCTTCGTAATCATTTTGTGGACTTTTTTGATGTTTTCATCTGAAACAGCCTTTTTTTGACGTCCACTGCGTGCATCACCTTCGGTCCTTGTATGACCACTTTTAAATTTTTCAATCCACTTGCGAATGGTTCGTTCGGCTGAGGCAGAGTCCCGGTAACACTTATCAAGTCATTTCTTTGCATCGGCTGCATTTTTCCCATCAAAAAGCAATGATAAATCAACACCACGAAATTGCTTTGAATCCATTTTTTTTTTTTTTTTTCACAATAATAAAAGTTGCTTCACTCACAACGCTATATCTCGAGAACTAATCATCCGACAGATGTCAAATACACCTATTTTTTGAAGCTTGGTACTAACTGAAAATGGTATGGATTTAATTCAAGTGGTGCCCTCTCTCTTTTCAGCCCATATATTGGGTAACAAGTTGAACGGACTCTATCGGCTTCCTCCGAAAAAAAATTACCAGAACCGGTATATTATTGCAACAATTGTGGACCAGCAGGATGCCGTCCGCACACTACGGCCATGCAATTGGAGAGCAGTTAGATCACTTGTATGAAAATTCCTGGCTATCGCGGTATAGGCTCATTCTGCGGCTTTCAATGGATTAAATAATCGACATGATACAAGTTTAGGTAAAAAAAAAAAAAATAAAAATTTAAATGTGCAATCAATATTTTTCTTAGTTTCTTAAATTTTTAACAATTTTTAATTTAATGTTTTATCTGTTTCAATGTGTTGAGTCGTATCTTGAAAGGTGGAGACTTGAGATGAAATGATCTGGAATTTTCTTTTCCATTAATACCAGGTTCACGTTTCGAACTTGCAAAAAGTGGGGGTTAATAAGTTATTTTTCCGAAAAAATATGGCAAAGCCAACAATTTAATATTTTTAAAATTTGATCTTCAATAACTTAACAACATTTAATTTAAGGTAGTAGCGATCGTTTTATAATTTTTACATGGTTGTACTTAGATATTAGAATAAAAAAAAAATTTTTTTGTTGACTTAATTTTACACTCATTTGTTTATCAAAGTGGAGTCCTCGACGCTGGCGCGGCGGCGTGCCCTCTTCTTAGCTATAACTTTGAAAATATTAAAAATTTCGGCCTGAAATTTTTATGGTATATTTTTAAGATGCTTTTCTTTCGAATCTTCAGAAAAAAAATAGATATCTTGAACCCGTCACACTGGACTACTACCTTAAATAAAGTAAAAGTACTCCTTATTACAATTTCAACAATATCCTACTTGTTGCCATACGCGCATTAAGTTGTCGGGCATGCATTTTCGACTCAAGGAATCTTCCTCTTACTAGGTGGGGTGAAAAGTAACCTCCTTGACTGCCAGAATGCGCTGCTACGACAAAAAAGGCTATGGTGCCTTTTTTTTATTAAGGCAGACATGCCAAATTTCAGTGCTATACTGTCTTTTGTTTTGTTTTGACAGCTGATTGTTCGACAGGCAAAACGGCGAAGGAAACAAAAGAAATGTTGGATAAATATTATGGGGCTAATTCTACACTCCGTCTGATTACACCATCAAATATTAATTTCGAGAGTTTCGTGGTGGCCGCAACTCCACTACCGATCAAGTCCGTAGGAGCAGGTCCTCCGATGCGGTTAAAGAAGGCAACGCCAAAAAAATACATGAAATGGTGTTAGCTGAACGGAAAGTAAAGGTGCGTGAGTTAGCAGATACCACAAAGATTAGTACTGAGCGCACACGCCATATTTTGGGAAATATTCTGCATATAAAAAAGCTATTCTGCCGCTGGATGCCGCGCATACTCACTCCTGACCAAAAACACGAACTCGAGAGCACTTCGAAAGAGTGTTTGGACTTGCTGATGCGGAATCGGATAAACTTTTGGTGTCGATTAGTAACTGTTGATGAAACTTGGATCCACTATTACTCACCAGAGTACAGAATGAGTGCTCCGAAGCGGCCGTTGGAATCTCGATTTGACGGAAAGTTTATGGCGTCGGTTTTCTGAGATTGTCCTGGCATACTCTTCGTGGACTACCTCGAAAAAGGAAAAACCATCAACAGCGAGTATTAGTATTATTATTGGAGAGATTGAAAGCCGAAATCGCTGCATAAGGGCCTCACATGCACAAGACAATGCACCTGCGCACAAAAGCATCGCAACCACGGCTAAACTCAATGACTTACGGCTCCAAATTGCTGTCGCGTCCACCGTATTGGCTCCCTAGGACTATTATCTCTTCCCAAACCTCAAAAGATGGCTCATCAATAAAAATTCAGCTCATGCGAGGAAATCATCGACGTCATGGAGGAGTACTTTGCAGACCTTCCGGAAAATTACTTTTCGGACGGGATCAAGAAGTTGGAAAATCAATGAATTAAGGTTACTTTTCACCCCACCTAGTATGTTTACAACACACTCTCCGGAGCACCATGAATATTCGCCTAGATGTGTAATTATACGAGTAGTAGAGGAGATTTACGTTGGAAAAGATCGCAAATCAACTGCTTTTTATTGACTTTCAGATTCCATTAGCGAGAATCATAAGTTCCAGAGACGTTTGTCCAATGTTCAATACCTATTACTTACATATGAAGGAGTGAAATGTTGTCTTAGGCTGTCACAAGCTTTTGAGGTCTAAGGGGGAGTACGACAGAGCTAAACCTTATCATCAAGGTGCTCCACCGCCGTTGAGCAAGTACTTTTTATTTCTGTGAGGTTTTTTTCTTATACGTAGTAAGAAAGTAACCCCTACATCATACGAATGCGTAAATATCTATGATTCATTCCGAATGTCTCCTTGTAAAGCTGTGTGTCGAATTTATATGTGGAATAGGGCAGCTAAATAGTAGAATTTAGTAGAAAATCGAGTAAGATGGGCCCATACATTTTTGACTTACTTGGCAATTTTTCTTATAAAGGAGTGGTAAAAAGCCCTGACAATACCCGATTACATTGAGACATGTGTTCGCTTGAAACTTGTGTGCTCTCTAGTCAAGTATATGTTTAGTTCTACCTTCTGTATTTTAAAGTGTATTTTTGGGTAGAGGTTACATTTTTACCAAAGTTTTCCGCACTTGAGGGACTTCCTGCATGTTCCTAACTGGTCCTGCTCGGGCATGAGAAGATACCTGTTCATTCGCTCTGTGTTGGCAAAAACTGCGGACACCTGTCAGCGCTAGTACTGTATAATTCTTTCTGCTATCGAACTTTCCTTTGCATTATGGTCTTCTAATAAAATTCTTCTTACTCCTGTCCTTATGTCCAGAATTCCTGAATCCACGTCATACCACCTTGATCAAAAAGTTCCCGGTGGTGTCACCGTTTTTTTTTTTTTTTTTTGTTATTGCATCTGTTGTTGACATTTCCTCTTAATCTTAGCGTCATAACTTGACATTTGCAAAAGTTACGTAGCCAAGAGTACATCTATCTCTATGTGTGTTGGCGATTTTTTATGAATTTAGAATTGCATTTGAATTTGCAACAACAAACTTGCATTCAATCTTGCGTAAAAGACGGATTTAAAGGTGCGCGAACGTTGGAAATGTTGAAAAAGTGTTTCGGCAACGAATCTCTAAAGAAAACGGGCGTTTACCAGTGGCACGTGCGGCTTAAAAGTGGTCATGAGTCAATCGAAGATTATGAACGCAGTGGCAGACCATCGACATCGAAAACCGACGAAAACATTGATGAAACCGCAAATTAACCATCAGAGAGATAGCGGAGGACTTGAACATTGCCTATGGACCCATCCAAGACATTTTGGTGAATGATTTGTGTTTCCGTCGTGCAGCAGCAAAGTTGGTGCCAAAAGACCTCAAGTCCATGCAAAAAAGAGGCCGTGTTAACGTCGCAAAAGAGATGATTTTCGTGGCTGAATCCGATCCTACATTCATCAAAAGGATCATTACTGCAGACGAGATGTGGTGAATGGAGTTCACCAAATGAGCAGAGACCAAAAAAACCATGTCGTTTTCAGTCAAAAAATAAGGCAATGCTCACGGTTTTTATGGATTACAACGGTGTAGTTCATCGTGAATTTTTGTCAGAAGGCCAGACAGTAAACAAAGAGTATTATTTGGGTGTTATGAGACGTTTGCCTGAAGCAATTTTCCGAAAGAGACCAGAATTGTGGGCAGAATTTTTTGGCGAAAAATGCAATAAATACCATCCAACCGCCACGGAATTCACCTAATTTGGCTCTCTTAGACTTACTGTTCAATCGAGTTAAAAAACCACTATGGCGAGCGCGTTTCAGCAGCCGAGAGGAAATAATGGAAAAATCGTAGGAACCACTGATGGACATACGGAAAACCGAATATAAAAAATGTTTCGAGGATTGGATCAAGCGCTGTCATAAGTGTGTTGCAGTCGATGGGGATAACTTTGAAGGGGACAATATAGATTTAGATGAATAAACTTGTATTTTTAATTTTCTGAATAATTTCCGGGAATTTTTTGAAGTATTTTCCCATAAGTATACTCATACTCGTATACTCAAACTAATCAACATGATAGTACTTGGCGGCGCTCCAACAGAAATCTACCAGGCTTCCCCGGCAGGACCTTCCGGAAATGATAGAGAAGGTGCATGAAGGTGCAACACGGTCAGTTGTTTGGTGGTACATAGGTAATGTTTTCCAAAGTGTCAGTCAAGAAGAAGGAGGCAAGTTCAATGGACACTCACAACCTATCTCGGACATCTCGATCATTCTGGCGATGTTTGCTTGTTATCGAAGAAAATTATGAACCTGCATCAAAGAATCAAAAGTTTTATTGTGGATTCAAAACTCGATAGAACTAAGGACTAAATCGAAACTAAATAAAGGAGGAGCTGTACATATTACCCCCTCCGTGGCACTGGATATTCTGCTAAACTTGACTTCTCTCGACATTTTCAGCAGACAAGTGGCTGCTAACGCTGCTATTCTCTTAGAGCGACTACACAGTGGAAAAATAAATTATTTGTCCACGCTAATATTCTTGATACACAAGGAATCATAACAGAAAACATCGATCACATCATGCCCCAATATTGGTTTGACAAAGACTTTCTTGTAATCATCTAGATCTTCTTAGATCCTTTTAAGAAGAAGATGAATGAGATACATTCTCCCAACAAGGGCGAATACAGTATGGTCCTCGTGTGACCAGGATATAGCTGCATTTAATACGATGACATGAAGAAGAAGTTTATGGTCTTGGACACATTTGTACGATACATGTAATATATATATGCTGCGTTCTTTACCGTAATCTATGTACTCTTCATCATCAAAAAATTTTGTCTGACGAGTAAGAAGGTGTTGGCGTGTGAGTGTCATATACACTTATTCTTTGCCAGGAGTTTTGTATGCAAACTTATAGCAGAGCAGTATTAAAAATACGTATGCCACTGGTATCAGGTGACTTCAAGCCATTAAAGCCATTATATTATATAGCCCAGGTAGAGTACTGATAGCGAAGTTTCGGTTTGATTTTTCGGAAAAGGGTTTATAATTTAGGTTCCATCAACATTTATAGATCTTCTCAGTCTATCTGATTTGGTTAGTAGTGCATTTCATAAAAATTTTCTTAAAAAACAATGTAAAATGTTAAACATAAATGCCTTGAGGTCTTAAGTAGAAAAGAGAAAGAAGCACTTCCACGTTATTTACTGTATCGTATCAGCTTTAGGCAGACTTTTATTGTTAACGTCTGGTAGCTTTAAGGTTAAATTAAACATCCTTAGATATTTAAAGACATCGTTCTACTTAATTTTCCTTTATAAGCCACTTAACCTTTGACATTCTGAAAAATCAATAAAAGTCTCCATCCTTGCAGCCCTTTTCCCCATTAACCTTAATCGAAATAAATCTGCAGGCTATGTTACCAACAATCAGTATCTCTTAATTTATCGTATATCTTCTTTTGTGATGACAAAGCAATTTTGTCTAACTCAGTTTGGAGACTAAATGGTATACAGGAGCTTACGCTCAGACAAGAAGGTACGGATAGTAGTCGGAAATATCTTAATCCAATGCACAAGCTGTTCAACAGACGTCCTTTTTTGCATTACTTCCTTTTTTGTACATCATACTTTCAAAATTTCACCCATTCTGTATCCTTTCACGATGATACTCCAAAAAAAGGATTCTATCCACTTTTCCAAGAAACAAAAAAAAAAACCAATGGGGAAAAAATGTCCATAGCTCTTTTGAGCCAAAATGGGGATTCCCAAGGAAATCAACAAACGCAAATGGAAGACTTTCGATCCCTTTGAGAAGCCTGCGAAAGCATAAAACAATGAAAAGCAAGGGGAAAACAAAGAGAAGAAAAGAAAAAAACACTAGAAAAACGAAGAAAACACAACGCATAGATAAAGAGATAAATAAATAAAATATTTAACAGGACGAAGTGAATGAGGGGCCAGAACAATAAATCACATCGACTTGATTTATTGTTCGATGGCAAAACATCGGAAAAGCTAACGTTCACCAACGCAATTATTGAATTACACCCCAACGGAGACTAATGGGCGACCAGGAATGTGTCATTGGATGACTATCCACAAATTTTCCTGTCTGTCTGTCTGTCCACGATGCTGATAGTGGCAGAAATTCCGAAAGTGATCAAATGGCCTATAAATAATAAATACACTTTTGGTATTCCAAGAGATCCTACAAACGTGTACGTTAAGGGATATAGTAAATTTACAAACGGTTTGGTCTCCGTAACAAAGGAGCAGATGGAAAAAGTTATAATGTCACATACACGTAAGTGTTCTTTCATCATCACATGCAAGAAAGGATGATTCAGAGAAAAGTTGGCTCAGGGCAGTTTCCTGAGATGTTATGTAGAGTTTTTATTTGAATTATTTCAAACGGATCTTGTAAAAGTTGCTTCGATTTATTTGGAAGCGAGGTTCATAAGGATTCTCGCAAAAAATTTCATCATCATTTCACCATCAAAAAATATGATGGCGAACAATGTCTTTACAAGAAGTAAATTAAGGCTGGAAGTAGGATTCGCAGGGGTTAAAAACGTCACTCTAGCATCTTAGATAATCTTTGGCACATTCACATACAATATCGTTATACATGATCAAGTTTCCACGATGGGATACTACCCTGAAGGAATATCTGCATATTAGATTTCTGTCAGATATACCACCTCGATACGGAATAACCACCGTGTGGAGCTCCCATTGTTCCGATTTAAGTTCTGTTTTTTTGTTAGGTTGGGACATTCCCTCTTAATCTTAGCGGCATAGGTTGACATTTGCAAAAGTTACGTAGCCAAGAGTACATCTATCTCTGTATGTGTTGGCGATTTTTTACAATTTTAGAAATGCATTTAAATTTAAATTTAATACAACGAACTTGTATTAAATTTTGCCTAAAAAACTGATTTAATGGTGCGCCAACGTTGGAAACGTTGAAAGAGTGTTTCGGTAACGATTCTCTAAAGAAAACTGGCGTTTACCAGTGGCACAAGCGCATAGTGGTTCAGGTTCCCAAGAAGGGCAGTCATAGGGTTTTTTGGGCAGATTTACGATGAAATCATAGCATTTTGGCCTGGAAAATAGTTGTTATGATTACTAGAGGGTTAGAACAAGACAAAAAAGCTATTTTTTTTAACATTCGTCATATACTAGGTGAAGTGAAAAGTAACCTCTTTGACCGCCAGAATGTGCTGCTACTGCAAAAAAAGTTATGGTGCCTTGAAGTCCGGCAGACATGCCGGACATCATGTTGAGTATGGACAAAAATGATTTTCGTTCTCTCATAATACTTTATTTTTTGAGAGACAAAACGGCGAAGGAAACAAAAGAAAAGTTGGATAAATGTTATGGGGCTAATGCTCCATCAGATTACACCGTCAAATATTGGTTTCGAAAAAAAGCATGAAATGGTGTTGACTGATCGGAAAGTTAAGATGCGCGAGCTAGCAGATACCACAAAGTACTGAGCACACACACATATTTTGGGCAACATTCTGCATATGAAAAAGTTAACCTTCCGCTGGGTGCCGCGCATACTCACTCCTGACCAAAAACACGAACGCGAGAGTACTTTGAAAGAGTGTTTGGACTTGCTGATGCGGAATCTATTGAACACCAGAGAACAGAATGAGTGCCCGGCAATGGACTGAAGCCGGCACGAGTGCTTCGAAGCGGCCGAAGGAGGCTCGATGGGTCGGAAAAGTTTTGGCGTCAGTTTTCTGTGATTGTCATGTCTGGTATTGGTGGACTACTTCGAAAAAGGAAAAACCATTAACAGAGAGTATTACTTTTCATCATTGGAGCGAATGAAGGCCGAAATCGCTGCAAAACGGCCTCACATGAAGTGAAAAAAAATTTATTTTTGCAAGACAATGCAACGCTGCACAAAAGCATCACAAACATGGCTAAAATCAATGACTTACGGCTCCAATCGCTGTCGCATCTACCGTATTTGACCGATTTGGCTCCCTTGGACTATTATCTCTTCCCAAACCTCAAAAGATGGCTCATCAATAAAAAATTCAGCTCACGCTAGGGAATCATTGATGCCACGGAGGAGTATTTTGCAGACCTTCCGGAAAATTACTTCTCGGACGGGATTAAGAAGTTGGAAAGTCGCTGGAATAAGTGTATCAAACTAAAAGAAGACTATATTGAATAAAATAAAAAAAACATTTAAAAAAAAATAACAATAAAATTAATCTTGTTTATCTTATCAAAACGTAGTATTTTACATGAAACAAGTATTAAAAATGTCAGGTAATATAATATAATAAATTTACAATAAAGCTCAAAAACTCAATAAATCCAACACTTTTTTTACTAACGCAGACTTCATTTTATACTGCAACTTTCTTAAACTAGAAATAAGTGGATCGGATTAAGAAGAAGCCTGTGCAAGAGATTCATGTTAGTAACAACTCGGAAATCATTCCTAGTTTTATCGTTTCTGAATAGTTTGACTAATATATTACAAAACTCAGCGGCCTCCTCAGATAATTCACCAATAGATACTAAAGAATTATCTATCACTTCTGCGCCTTGAATCAATACTTTATGTATTGATGAAGGCAAGTTATACCAAGGGTATTCATCCACAAGCATATTGGCAGTATCAATGGCATAGCTCTTAAATTTTTTCGGAATTTATTTTTTAACCAGAAGAAAGGCTCTGCAGAAGGTGTATACATCTCTCAATAAGATCTTTTCTAATACCTGTTATTTCAGATGAAATATCAGAGTTATGGAAAAATGTACGTACTGTGTTTCCATCATTGGATGTGCCACTTCCTCCACTTCAAGGTTTGTCTACAATTAAACCTAATTTTTATCTAAACTTCCGTTGAACTAGCTCTTTTCTCTGAGCAAGACTAGCTTTATCTTCTGCAGAACGCGCTTGATTTTAATTTCTTGGCCATTAATATGCACTGAAGTAAAGACTAACTGGTTAATTTGGCTTTTGAAATAAACTTCTTCTTGCAAGGTGACTTCCTTTGTAAATTGAAAACAAATTGGTCTGCACCACCTAGTAGAGGAAGGGCGTAGGTTTTTCCAAATGACTGATTCATCACAGGTAATACATGGGCAGAAAAGTCCGTACCGTTTCTAAGAGAGGGCACCACTTGAATTAAATCCATACGTTGGTACGTTAGTAGCAACCTTCAAAAGATACGTGTATAAATTTGACAGCTGTCGGACGATTCAGATAAAAACATCAAAAAAGTCCACAAAATGATTACGAATGACCGTAAAGTGAAGTTGATCGAAATAGCTGAGGCTCTGAAGACATCAAAAGAGTGTTTTGGATATATCATACACGAATATTTGGACATGCGAAAGCTCTGTTCAAAGTGGGTGCCGCGTTTGCTCACAGTCGACCAAAAACAATAGTCGGCTGGCAAGGTTATGGCATCCGTATTTTGGGATACATATGGAATAATTTTCATCCACTATCTCCAAAAGGGGCAGACTATCAACAGCGACTATTATGAAGAAGAAGAAAGTGCTGTTTCATCAAGACAATGCACCGTGTCACAAGTCGATGAAAACGATGGCAAAATTGAATGAATTCGGCTACGAATTGCTTCCCCATCCACCGTATTCTCCAGATTTGGTCCCCCAGCGACTATTTCCTGTTTGAAGACCTCAAAAGAATGCTCGCCGGAAACAGATTTAAGACCGATGAAGAAGTAATCGCCGAAACAGAGGCCTATTTTGAGGCTAAACCGAAATCGTTCTACAAAACTGGTATCGAAAGATTGAAAAATCGTTTCAATCAGTGTATTGCCCTCGCAGGCAACTATATTGATAAATAAAGTTGAATTTTGCAAAAATTTTGTGTTTTACTATAAAACGGCACTGACTTTTCAGCTCATGTGTTATTTGGCTTATAAACAAGTTGAAGAGGTACATAAGATGTGACAAATAAACTCGAATATTCGATAGTTAAATCTGAAAAATTTTCGTGCATCTGTAATAAAACTGCTAATCTGCGACGTTTTTACCTCTTGCTGCAGTCTCCAAACTTCCACTTCCTGTATCGCGTTCCACTTGTAGATTGAAGAAATTCCTTTTACTCTTCGTTGTAGTATCCACATACTTCTCCATCAGACAATTTGGCCACAAGTCTAGCTTTTGATCTCCTAAATTCCTTCCAATATGCGGCAAACCGTTTACAGAGATTCAAAAGGAGATATCTCAAGCAATCAGTCTGGATATTTTCAGCATCCTGTAATGAATTCACAAGGGATCCAAACACTTCCCGAAACCTTTCTTCTTAATTTTCTTTATTTTTTGAAGCAATCCACGTATTTAAAACAAGCATTCGGGAAAAAGAACACGTAATGGTTGTACTTGGAAAAAATTAAAAAAATGTACTAAGAAAAAATGCAAAAAATTAAGGACCTAGTCTCCTCAATGACCTGTTACAACTCTCAGAGCATCTAGACTTTGCGGTTATTAAAACTAAGAAAATAAGAGATTATATTGCTATATGACTCATTTATGGTGATTCGTGCCTTCATAAGTAAAAGCTTAGTTGAATATGGAAAATGGTTATTACGCTAGTTATGAATAGTCGCATTATTAAGGAAAACATAATTACTTTAAAAATATACATTGCACAATTATATCACAAACAATAAATTTCTCGGAAAAACCACACTTTAAAAACAAAATTAACTGTGCCATGTTTGTAATTGCAATGTTTTTTATACCAGTGAATAGAAGAGTTTTTTTATGTTTCCTATACCGGTAAAATAACGTCATATTTGCAACATCTGTATTTCGACCCTATGACCTACGGCTGAACCACTCTGGAGCGGCTCAAAAGTGTTCGTGAGTCAATCGAAGATGATAAACGCAGTGGCAGACCATCGACATCGAAAACCGACGAAAACATTGATGAAGTAATAGAGAGATGAAGACCATCAGAGAGATTGTGGAGGACTTGAACATTGCGTATGGATCCGTCCAAGACAGTTTGGTTACTGATTTGAGTTTCCGTAGTGAAGCAGCAAAGTTGGTGCCAAAAGACCTCAATTCCATGCAAAAAAGAGACCGTGTTGATGTCGCAAAAGAGATGATTTGCGAGGCTGAATCCGATACGTCATACAAAGAAAATGAGAATATTAAAAACATAAGGCATCCTGGAAGTTAACACTACTCCGCTGGCCACATATTCTTCACAGTGGAAGAGCGATCCCAGGGCTAACAAACACATCAATGTCAAAGTCCGATGGTTTCGGAGGGTGAGGAATATATTGCATTCAAAAAATAAATAAAACTCGTTAGCTGAAATGCCGGTATAATGACGGGCAAAAGTTTTGAACTAGAAGACGTATTACGGCAATGGGTTTGGAAACTCGAACCTTGCAATTTTGTTAGCGCCTACGTCTTTAACGTAGGCAGTGAGTAATCAGAAAAAGGAGAAATTTATAATGATTTTACTGAGTTTTCACCTTATGGGAGCAAATATATTTTATCTCCTCAAATCATGCAATAATCAGTCTCGGAACGTAAAAATCAGGAAGAAAACCTATCTCAAGTTCACGTTAATTACACGCTCTTATTAAATACTCTATTTATTAAGCAAGAACGGCCCTTGATTTTATATTATGGCCCTTGATTACATATGGCCCTTGATTACATATGGCCCTACACAAAAGATTATCATTTATGATGGAGTAAAGGGAAACCGCGATTTAGAGATTCCAAAGTGATCTTGGGTGAAGGCGAACTCAAACAAGTCATTATCGATTTTGGCTGAACAAATTTTTTTGTAAATAAACTCAAAACAAACCATCATAAGCAGTCATCGGAAAATAGTTTATCAAAATTTAGACGAGGAGAAAAGCCAGCCTCGGGAGACAAATTTGTGAGAATGGCTCCAAAATACCATAAGCGAGGCTGATATGTAGAACAAGTTCGGCGGTGAATGTAGCACTAGCGCATAAACTCTGCGGTGTTATTTGAAAGGTCTGACTCCACACTAATAAAAAGACGTGATAGTAGAACGGTGACACTTTAATGGCGGAAGAAACAAGGGTCAAGCCTTTCATAATCGGAGTAATACATCAGAAATATTGAAACCGAGACATGTTCTCTTGATGAAAAACAAACACAGTGTCTTGAACATAGTCGTATGCAGTAGGAGTAGAGGCCTTGTATCGGGAACAAAAAGAGGTGATTTCACAACTAATAAGCAACCGACAGGAAGTGAAAGAATTGAAAAGTCGAAGAAGCTAACATCTGTAAGATTGTGGCATAACGAAAAAAAAAAAAACTGTTAAGAGATTCAATCGCCGAGATATATTGAAGACTTCGGCTATCAGGTATGTGGAGAAAATGGTAGATTTTACGGAAGCTAAATTACCGAAAATTGAACCGGAGACTTGCGTTCATACCAGATGATAAATATACCCTAAGAAGTATGGGCGAAAATCCAAAATCTTGGGTTAAAATGGATCGGGATTATATTCAATAAAATAGGAAGAGCCTATCGAAAGCCTAACCAGTGGAATGGGGGTTTTCTTGTTCTACTCTAAAAAGACAAAGGTTAAACGAGAAATTGCAATAACTACCGCTCGCTGAAAACAAAATCCATACAGCAATAATGGGTGTGAAATATACGCATTTGTAGTTTAGGATGTTTAAAGGGCTTGACTCGACTACATCTGAAGGACAAAGAAATTGTACTTACGTGACGAACTGATTCTTACCATCTAAGTTTGTGCAATTTTGCAACTAAGATTTAATTGCTACGAAATGAACGGAGAATGGCACAAATTCGTCTTTGCATCTGCTTATTTTCCCTATGATTCGTTATATTACCACCACCTAGGGCGCTATCCGACCTCATTCAATTCTGTGATTCCATGGATTTCATACTTTCATCTGATCCAATGGTCAGTTGGCTCTTAGTTAACTTTTGTTACGACAGTGAAACAGCAAGTAACCGACTTAACGTTATCCAACAGGTACGCTAAGGAGATTCCTGACTGGAAAGCACCAACGGAGATCTGCATATCAGACCACAGATACAATACATCGAATTCAGAATTTGATGCGAGGTATCCACGTTGTTGAAAATGAGGAATCCGTTGAAAATCAACTGAACACGGTATAACAGTGCACCCTTTAAATTCAGGACAAAACAAAAGCTAGAGGAAAGTGTTCTGAATTTTTACGGTGCACAAGTGTTCTAAACAGGCATATTCAGCCAGAAAATAATCTTGCAGATCGCCCGTTCGTTGAAGAAATGCAGACCTGCAACATCTACGTAAAGAGACCAGAAAATTTCTTAAAAATAGCTAAAGACAAATTTTTAAGCAGAATGGAGTCCTTACAGATCGAATCAAAACGAATATAAGACTTTTGCGACAATGCAAAAACTGTCGGTGAAACCAACAGGATACTCAAAGTTCTTAAAAGGGCGAAATCAATTAGGCTAGGTTCATTCAGAAATTCTGATGACACCTACACTGCACCGTGTAGAGATTGTATAATCTTATCTAATCTGGACCATCGAATAACCAGCTTCTACAATATAAACCACCTACATCTCAACGATTGTGGTGAAGAATGAGGCCACCAAATATACTGTTGCTTCCTTTGATGGCTTCTAGTCGCCTAGTACTGGTGGCATATACCATGTTATGTTATAAAATGGTATAAGCTAGCTGTTGGTAGCTCTGAAGAGATTCTTCAGTAAATGGTGATAGTGAGAGCAGCCCTTATACCGAAAATGGGAAAACAGGACTACACGCCAAGAGCTTCAGACCTATTAGTCTGACTTCCTTCATTTTGAAAAACATGAAAAAGCTGGTCGAGCTCTATGTGCACAAAACTACTTTGCGAATAATTTCTGTCTAAAATGCAACATGGTTACCATCGCAGAAATTCCTACGAGAGTTCTCTTCAAAATCTTTTAGGCTGAACTGAAGGGACACACGTGAAGAAGGAATCAATCCTTAAACTGAGGTTGTCCTCTTTATAAGATGGGGGAAGCTGGCCGTTCTAACTCAAAGGCATTACCATCCAATTCTCCAAAGAAGCTAAGTATTTGGGAGTCGGCCTTCTTCACGACTATGATATGTGTCGATTACCGGATGGAGCAAGCTCTCACAAAAATACGTTATTGCTAATTTTACTAGATTTCAAAGAACGGTATGTCTCGACTGCATAGCGCTTTTCCCTAGCACATCTGGTTCCACTCTAAGTGCATTGATGAATCTTCATCCTCTTCCTCCCTCATGCTTTCAAAGCCATTTTCGTTCAAAAAGAAGTGATCTTCCAAGGGAAATTCCACGCACTGGAATTTTGATGGACTTGCATGCCAACTGTTATGACTCTGGTCTTATGGACATGCCGTTTGATGCAATGACACCAGAACTCCTGCTTCGGAAAAAATACTAAATAGACTTTCTCTGTAATCAAGACTACTTTCTTCAAGAATATGAGCCAGAATCTCTCAACCCGATATAGGATGCGGTGCTGGTGTCTTGCGAGAGCAACACAACGTTAGATTTCAATCCTCATTAGGGTAGCTTTCATTTTTTCTCCAAACGGAGATATACACAATCCTGATGACAACGAAGAATCCTTTGAGAAAGCGAAGCATTTGCATCTTTGGCGACAGCCAATCTACGTTCAGAGCCTTTGTCAACACTCTTACGATCACCAAGCTAGTTCGATAATGGAAGACTTCACTGAATGTAGTCGGAAGGTTAAATTTACTGAGCCTTGTCTTGGTCCCTAGTCAGAATGCGATCACTGGAGAAGGCAAAGCTCGGAGAAGAATATTTCACTACCCGAACATACATTAAGTCTGCCAGTGTTCTCGGTTTAGGCTTTCATTGAGAGTTGAATTTCATATTATCAAGCCAAACGAATGCGTCCCGATACCTTTAAGAGTTCAGCAGGTTTCCTGCTATCTCTTAGAAGGAAAGACTGCAGACTGCTTACTGGTGTCTTGACGAGGCACTTCACTTTTGTTAAAAGGTGCTACGCACGAATTGATACGATAATCTGCGACGCTTGCTGTGAAAGTGCTGACGACACGGCGAAGCACTACCTTTGTGAATGTCGAATGAACCAATGGACACCAATGTTGCGGGAACCACAAGTAGAAGACCTCACTCGACTTGGAGTGCGATATTGGAGGAATTAAGATAAAAACCGGGCCAACTGGAGAGGCCAGCCAATTCAGGCCCAAGTTCATCTCGAACTGTAGGTCTGCAATTTTAAATTGCAAGTAACTCGCTTCTTCTATCTTCTTGAATTCAACATACAAGCTCTTATCCACTTGCCCTTATTTACAGGTTGGGGAGGTGTATACATTCCAGAACTCTTTCGTGTCTTGTTATTAGCTTACATGATTTCGGCTTACAAAAAACTCTTCCAGCTCCAAGATTTACCTTGATGTGGTCTAGCATCTTGTCTTAAAGGATCTCGATAAGTTGCATATTCTACACCTGCCATTCTTTTCTCGTTTCAGTTTCTTGAGATGAATCACATCACGATACTTGACTTGTTTTAGGTGCAGAATTTCTTCCTTGTACGTTGGTATTTCCTTATTATTCATCACACTTTGCACATGTAAAGTTATTATACAGCAATCCTTTCCCGTTCTAGAATTTTTCTTAAGACTTTGACTGAGTAACATAACCCTTAAATATCCAGAATCCGATTTTTGGATTCTCTTGGTCCTTGCAGATTATTGGGAGATTTATGTGAAACTGTTGGTTTTATGTTTATGACATCTTGGGTCCTAATGCACCCTGAAGCTGGGTATAAAGGAGTTGTATGTGCGGAGAAATGATTTGATTGCTAGAAAGCAATCTAATCTTAGTCTTTAGATGGTTGCCGTGCAATACAGACAATGATCCGAATAGGTCGTGGCTGCTGACCTGATAATTCTAGAATACTCTTACGTTTTTGATGGTTTTAAAATGATTAGATAGCACTAATAGCCGGAAAGCTTCTTTCGATATACGGTAGAAGAAGAAACAAAGCATCCTTCCTCAAAACTTCCAAATTGCCTTCCGACAAACCTACATAATTTAGCTGTCGTCGAGCCTTATACTATCTTCTCACAGACACGGTATGACTTTCCTCTTGTTTCTTTATTATCTCTCTCTGTGGGTTGGTTAAGATTGATGCTAGGTATCACTCCTGACTGACAATTCCTCCAGCTGTGGCTACTGAAAATTTTTTTTAGTCGTATGTAAGCCCTAATTCTCGATTTTCAATAAGTCAACATCTTTCTTTCGAATCTCTTGAAAATACTATCGATCACCTGGAGAAATCTTCTCAATAGACTTCCACAAAAATTCAATTCGTTACTCGTTTAAAATTACCCATCACCTCAAATCATCTCATACATCACCCACTTTGCCGCATAAATCGACCCATTTCGTATCCACAGGCCTACATATTTTGCTTGTATGCACATATGTATGTGGTAGTACTTATAGAGCGATTTACATTACAGTGATAGCAAAACGTGTCCTACGATTTGGTGACATGAAAACGGCACGCTTAATACGACGTACATTTCAAAATTTCCTAATTCATTTGCATAATTGCTAACTGGCTTGTGTCGAAAAGATTTGGTGCCCACCTCTTGGAACCTTAAAGAAACTTCTGTGACGACTTTTAAAGTTATTGGCAAGGGGGCGATACGGCATACCACACAAGACTTGTCATTAACCCATCGCTTAGCATCTACACACATCACACCCTTGGGTACAGTTGCGCCGCAGCCAGCCACACTTCACTTTTAAAGGCGAAGACACGGAAAAGTTTTCCTTCAACCCCAAATAAGGATTATGTAGAGAGATATTACATACATCTATGTTATTTATGTACATTCATACATATGTAAGATACCGATAGTAGTTTGAAGGGCAAGTTATATTAGCATTGTTGTCGCCAAAGTCAACAGAAGACCATAGTCGATGGAATCCTTGCAGTTATAATAATCACATTCCTTTAATTTCAATTAGTCAAACATACACAAACACCTACAACACCCACTTCTATCCTTGAAGTTTGGCTCAGCAACCAACAATGTGAGCGTACTTCGCTTCCACCCACTCTATTTAGATCAAGTTTGAAAGGTTCCTCGCCACTTCTGGGAGGTGGAACTGCGAAAACCTTGTCATTCCGCCCACCTTGGAAAAGTTTTTCCTTCTACCCTTCTTCGAGCGAGCAAGGTGCACACTACGTATAAGGATCTCGATTACTTAGAGTGCCTAAGTCACTTGGTGGCAACCGTGTAATTATCTCATAATTTAAAAGCCTAATGACACCCTTATACCGAAGGCGGCAAGCGCCGGAAGTCAACCGAATGCGAACAGTAATTATTGTTGCCCTTAAGTGAAATCGGAATTTGCATCAGTCACGTAGAATTCAGCAACTACGACTGCGGCTACATAGTACCTTTGGGGTCCACATATCGTTTTGATGGATGAACAGGAATGTGTTGGAATCCCAACATTGTTTCCATTAAATTCTCATGAATCTTGTTTGTGTAATTATTGTCAGTCGATCAGTTGTCGAAAATGTAGGCACACGATGACACTTCAGAATTCGCGAAGTATCCGTGGATAAACTTCAATTACTGTATTCAGTTATCAGGAGCATACTCCTGACTCATTGTTTGATGAACAATAGCAAAACATATCGGATGGAGTCTCTGGGCGTAGACGGTTTCTCTTGCCTGCGATTTAATTTAATCAGCACCCCCAATCTAACCCACTTCTTGATGTAGTGAGCCTGATTGACGTATGCACGCTGCGTGATTTAATAAATAAGAATCTACGTATTCCCTCTTTGGATGCGCAGGATAGCACGATAGCGGTCTCAGCAAAATATAATATCAATGGGAGACGAATTCATATCCCTGAGCCCAATTAAGGAGCTGTCTATTTAAAATTAAATGGAACGTGTCTTGACAAAGGATTCAATTTAGCAAATGTCAAATACGGGGAAATGCATCTGACGGTGCATAGAAGTGAGATATTCGCATGTGTCTGATGAGATCCAAGTTAATTGTTGAAGGTAATTGGTTATCGAATTAATATCAGTTGTAGGTGATGATGATGACAGAAACTTTAATAAATTCATCACATTGCCTCGGCTTTAACATAATTTAAAAAAAAAAAAAAATGAGTCAATGCAAGTTGCAGCAAATGGTTTTAATAGAAATTCCCTACAATATGCAGTATGATCCGAAAGATGTATTTTTTTAAATTTTAATAGACCTCTTAGGTGTAACGCAAAGTGAAACGCATGTTATAGGTATGTCTAAATTAAACTCAAAGGGTGTTAATAAATATGATGATATTTGCCGATGTTTTTCAAAGTTATAATTGTTTAAAAATTTAAATCTTCATTTTGACAAAGGTACATATGAATGCATATTCGAGTGTAACGAAAACTGAAACGGAAATTAAATTTTCCTTGTTCTAACAGGGAACGTCTAATATTTATTTCAACTGCGCCGATGTTTTATTTTGTACAAGCAATGCTATTAAAAATCCAGCCGTAATGGATAATGAAACAAAACTGTTCGACATATGGCCAAAATCCAAGTGTAACGACAGATGAAACTGTCTCCTGTGACTCCTGATTTACGATGGGAACTGGCAAAGGGCAAAGCTTGACTATCGGCCGATTGAGGGTGGAAGACTGCGTCCTGACTGTCACCACCCTTGTATGTCCATCGGCGCCGGGATGTGTTAGTAAAACTCTAACTAGAGGCCACTTAGTTGGTGGGTATCTTTCATCAGCAATCAAGACGAGAGCTCCTTCCTTGATGGGTTGTTCAGTTTTTTGCCACTTGACAATTTGTTGAAGTCGTTGAAGATATTCGACGGACCATCTCCGCCAAAACTGTTCAAGTATTTTGCGAAGAAGTTGATACGGAGATAACTTAGAGTCTGGAAGATGAACAAGAGACGGTTGTGGAACAGCGTTGATAGCGTCACTGGCGATGAAATGTCCAGGAGTTAATGCTTCCATGTCAGTAGCATCGTCAGTGAGCTGGCAAATAGGGCGTGAATTGAGAACAGCTTCTATTTGCAACAGCAGTGTGATAAATTCTTCATACTTTAAGAGAGTTTCTCCGATGATTCTCTTTATGTGAAACTTGGCAGACTTAATTGCCGCCTTCCATTTGCCCTCGAAGTGCGGTGCTGCCGGTGGGCTGAAAATCCACTTGGTTCCATCATTTGCTAATCTATCAGCTATTTGGTGGGACTCTTTTGAAGCGATTGTAAACAGCCTCCTTAATTCTGCATCAGTTCCAACAAAGTTAGACCCACAGTCACTTGTGAGTGTAGCACAGATACCACGACGACTGGTAAACCTCTTATATGCTGCAAGAAATCCTTTGGTCGAATAGTCTGTTGCTAATTCTAAGTGCAGTGCGGATGAGGAAAAGCAAACGAAGACAACACGGTACGATTTGTAAGTTTTTTTTTGGTCTACCTCTCCACATCTTTAAAGTGAACGGTCCAGCGTAGTCCACACCCGAATGTACAAATGGTCTTGAAAGAATGGTCCGGCTGCCTGGAAGTTGGCCCATTAACTGTTTAGCTGTCACAGCTCGATGTCGGGCGCAGATGAAAAAACGATGAACCTAAGATCGTACTGGATTGCGACCTCCAAGGACCCAAGAACTTCTTCTTATGGTAACCAGCATCAATTGTACGCCACCATGAAAAGTCAAACGATGAGTGTGATCCAATACGAGTCTTATGAGTAAAGAATCCTTTGGTAGGATAATTGAGTGATTGCGAAGCCGCACGCCAATCCGCAGGATTCCCTGTGAATCTATAAATAGAATTAAACGATAAAGAGAGCTATTTTTTGAAATTGGCTCATGTTCAGACAGTTGATTGAGTTCAGCTTTAAAATAGATTTTGAGTCTTCTTAATCCAAAATATTTTAGCTTCATTTAACTCAGATGGCGTGAGTGGCGAAGGTTGATTTAAAGAAGTTGCCGTTCGTGAACCTTGTTGAAAAATAACTACTTCTCGCATGCACCATGCAGTTATTCGCATCGGTCTGGTTAGAGATGAATATCGCTGAATGAGATCCCAAGAGTTAAGGATGTCTTTCTTCACAGAAGCTACAACTGAGCGATGACGTTCTTCTTGATCTATATCTTCATCTGGTGTTGGGCATAGTTTAGGCCAAAGATCCTAGTTAAGTTTCAACCATGATGTTCCTTGCCACCACAGGCTGCTTCAGGCTAGTTGTCACGGCGATGAACCTCTAGACGCCAGATCCGCAGGGTTATCCTCACCAGGTATGTGATGCCAGTTTTCTTTAGGAAGAATGCTTTGAATTAGACTCACCCGGTTTCGAACAAAGTTTGTCCATCTGGTTGGGTCGCCTAGAATCCAAAACAAGGTAGTACTGTAATCCGTCCAGAGGTGAATTGGAGACTTTTGCAGGTTTAGTACGATGAATAGATGTTTAACAAGTCGCACTTAGAGAGCTCTAAACTTGGAGTGGTTATCCGCACCATCCGTGCCCTTTTGTTACTTGGTTTCAGCTGCTATTGAAGACTCGTAAATAAACGACTGCTTCAACAGTTGCTTTCGAAGCATCCGCAAAGCCATGCAGCTCAACTACTTTCGATGAAGGAGATAACCCAAGCCAAGTCCTGAAGTTGATTTAGGTAGTTTTTCCAACGAACTTTGAGTGTTGCAGGAATTGGTTGATCCCAGTCGGGGTGGTCTCGCCACAATTCTTAAATAAACATTTTTGCTTTAACGAGTACTGGAAACAGCCAACCCAAGTGGTCGAAGAGTCGAGCTGCATGAGACAAAACCAGTCGCTTTGTGTACACAGCTGGATGTTCATGTTGAGATGAGATGAAAACGAAGCGATCTAGTTTAGGTTGCCAATTTAGACTCAATGTGCGGTGTATGTGATTTTCTTTAATACATAGTGACAACAAAGTTGTGGCTTGATTTTCTTTAGATATATCCGCCAGAAGCTTCTCATCATTAGCAGCCCATTTTTGTAGTTTAAACTGACCTGCTTTAAAGAGATTTATTATTTGATTAATTCGATACATACCTTCGTCGATTGTATTTGATCCATCATAAATGTCGTCGTCGTAAGTGTTTTGCTTTATGACGTCCTTCCCGTCAAGAAAACGAAGCTATTCGTCCTCAGCAAGCTGACGTAATACCCTTACGGCGAAGAATGGGGCGGAATTCGTTTCATAAGTTACAGTTGTTAAAACGAAGTCCTTCAAGTTATTATTTTCGGCCCAAAGGATTCGTTGAAAATTTCAGTCATCAGCAGAGGAAGATAGAAAAGCTGATCTGCATGTCCATTAATTAACGTAGGTGCTCGTTGCATGTGTCCTAATTTTTCGTATTCCGAAATAAACTTGGAATACTCGGAGTGAAATTTTAGATCTCTGATGAATGGTTTTGCATTCGATGTAGCAGCTGGTGTGCGAGAATCTCCAAATGTTGGCGGCCATAATTTGAAGGGCAGTCGGACGATGTACCTTCCTCCCTTATCCCGAGAGTGAGTTGTGACGAAAATCTCTTCACAATGCTTCTCTTCCAGAGCAAGTTGACCCTTTCTCACGCCAAACGTCTCTTCTTGCATCCAAAACTTTTGGACCAACTCATTTAGATCTAAATCTAAACGACAATAAAAGGACTGAGCCTTTGACTTACCTGTTTCTGATTCCGATAATGATGATCCAGAAATTATCCACCCCAAATACGTCTGCTGTGCAGTTGGTGCGTATTTCGGCCATTTACGCAACCCGTTTTGTAGAATTTGACCATAAACTTCGACTCCAAGTATTAAGTCGATACGAGCTTGTTGATCAAACTTGCAATCGGTTAATTCAATGTCTTTTAAATGCGGCCAATGTGTGTTCTTGCTGACATCTAAAAGTAAGTAGTTGGTAAGTTTGGGAAGTATATAGGCATCGAGTGTACAAGTGAAGTCATTAGCACAGGATTGAAGGGTTAAATTCACTAATCCTTTCGACGTTTGAGATGCTAATGAATGGAGTTGATTCCAACAATTGATAAAGATGTATGCTTCCGAGGAAGTTGAAGAAACTGGAGCAGATATTGTGAAATAAGATTGACTTCCGATCTTTGGTCGATGAATGCTCGAACGATATAGGATTCCCCAGAACGGGAGATAATTTTCACTAGGGCAGTTCCAAGTATAGTTGTTTGCATTGGAACTCGATCGGCACATACCCAGTGTGATGAAGATAGATTAATAGATATTATTTGCTGTTAATTGATCTGGATTCCTGCCTGAGATTGAAATATTAGCTTGGTGAATGCTTGTGTGATGATTGCCGGCACACTTTTGACAACGCTTTTTTGAGTGACACGCATTTACTAGATGAGGACCAAGGCCATTGTAGCAGAGTTGAGGCTCTTTTAGCAGATCAACACGTTGTGCTCTCTTTGATTGATAACCTGGACAAGAAGATATATAGTGTTCGCCTTTGCAACTAGAACATACCTGTTTTGCTTTTTGGTATGAAGCGTGAGGCGATTTTGCTTTGAGTTGATGTTTAGAGATGGATAAAGACGGCTTCTTTATATATCCATTTGAAGTTGCACGCTCATACGCCTGTAACGAGCGGATACTAGTTAATATGAACGCTTTTAACTCGGTCCATGATGGAGGTTCTGTTGATCAATCCAAGGAATTTTCCCATTCCTTCACTGAAGCGCCGTCAAGCTTACGAGAAACCAGATGTATTAGAACATCATCCCACTGAGTGACGCTACGGCCCAGACCTTCTAAGAACCAAGAGCTTGATTGATGTCGCTGAAAAAATTTTCGAGTTCACTTCACTGCACTTTACTTATCTTTGGTGTCCTAGCGGTGCTGCCCCCCTTCCTTGCACAATCTTCCTCCCTTTTGTCCTGCTACTGCTTCCCTCCTTCATATACTCGTCCTTTCCTTCTCCTTTTACTTCCCTTGCTAACACAAAACTCGCGAAATTTGCGAACTGGATCGCCGCCCCTGACAAAACCTGTGCCTGTGCAAATTTTTATATTTTTACCGCGTTCTCTATACTCCGGCGGATCGGCGTTCAGATATGGGAGAGGGGGGGGGGACTGACCAATAGCGTGTCACTCCTTACAAGTATTGATCTATTTATTATGGGGTTTGGGTCTTTCTGCCTTCCTGGTGTTTATTGTTATTCTCTTGTTATTATATATGTTTATGTTTTCCCTAGTTGGAGGCTGTCCCGTTGCTGGGCTGTCCGCCTACAGCCTCTGCCGCTCACTTGATGAGTGCTGGCCTCAAAGGGGTCGTCGTCCCTTCACCAATCGAACTTTGACTTTGAAAGATGATACGACGTTGGAATGTGTCATATTATGTTGGCCGTCCGCCTGCACATCACCGTCGCTTCTCCGTTGCTCCCTCATTGGGCGTGTAGCTATAAAGGAGATCGTCAACTCTTCCCCCTTCGAATAATTACTTTGCTAGCTTTCTAGCTAGCTGCACCCACATCGACTGTAAGATATGGTGCCTCTTAAAATTTGATTGTTTGGTTTTTAGTTGGGGTGTAGGTTCCGGGGATCGTCCTTCCCCACCCGTCATTGTGGAGTTGGGGTTTCTGGCCGGAAAAAACCGTCCGTCCTCACCCGTCAACGACTTTCAGACGTCCTGTCTGATGTTGTCCGTTGTGAGCCTCCCAACAACCCAGAGCCTACGGGCTCCGACAACGATGATCCTTTGGACCTTCTGTCGCATCCAGAGCTTCTGGTTCGTCGGGAGTCTCTCTACCGTCCTTAGGGCTTCACCGGCCGAACCCCCTCGTTCTCCTCTGAGGAGAAAATCACCCGAAGACTTGTGATGAGACCATGGCTGCCCTCCACCTCCGCTAGAGCTTGGTGTTTCCTCTAAATGAAAAGAGAAACCGAAGGGACTTTTAAGAGAACGAGAGAAAAACGAGAAAAGAACTTTTCTCCCAAAGAGCCCGAGAGAGTTTTTATTCGCTTTTGTTAGTGTCCAAGCTTCTGTGCAGGATTCGGAAGATCAGTGTAGTTTTGGTTGCTCGAAAGGCCTTCTCCAAAAAAAAAAAAATTAAAATAAAAATAATAATACTAAGCGACTGGAAAGTGTGATGTCGTTATCAGAATTGATAGTTGGGGTATATAAAGGCCCTTACAACCTCAAACTTGTAGCTGCCTATCGTGACGGTTTATCCTTCGAGTGTGATCTATTTTTTTTAACAACGTAAACTTTGATTTTCCTTCTTTGACCCATCTTTGCCACTTATGCTTTAATGGTTGCAAGCGCTACATTTACAGCTAGGTGTGTTCTCTTTATGTTAGTGATGGGGCTGTTTGCGAGTCACTGAACAAATTTTGGACGAATGACTTCTCTTGAGTTGAATTGTGAGTTTCGCACAATTCTTCCTAAGAACGATGTTCATGTCAAACATCTGACATGAAAAATCCCAATTTTGTCATTATCGACGAAGACGAAGCAGAGTGCATTCTCCATCGTCATCCTGCATAGTCGTATGAGTTTAGCAGGGATCCGTAAAAAAGACATGGGTCTGTATAATTCGTCGGCAAAATTGCTGTCACATGCGACTAAGAAATCGAAATAAAGGTGATGTAAATCGATTTGGAACTTCTTTGTTTTTCCCAAGATCTGTTATAATATGAACATTTGATCTGGTCTAGACCCACGCTGATAAGGGCCGTTCAAACTATTTGCGATATGACTTAGACGTTCGTATACGTTGAGGAGACTTATTCCAATCTAGCTGGCGCAGTTCAGGTTAGGTTCCATTCGTGGGGTATACTTTCGTCGACCCAGATTTTAGAGATGAGATGGCGACTGCGACTCACAGCTCAGTAGTTAAACTTTCAGAAGCAGCAGCTTTATTAGGCTTAAACTTAGAAATTGCAGTCGTGGCTTCATCTTTGCCGGGAAGATGGAAATGTTGTCTATCTTTGTCGAGGTTAAATGGTTCATTTCGCTCGATGGTAAGATGTTATTTGGACACCTCTGTAAAGACTCGATCGAGCGGGTTGGTGCTCTTTCTTTCATTCGAGTAGCGGCGGTCTATAAAAAGCGCTATTTCCAGGTTTGCCTGTCTACATTCGTCATTCAAGCAGGGGTTTCTATGTTTGCGGTGTAGGCTTTCTCGGTGAAAGCTTTTTGGCAGTGATGCTGCTGGTTTTCTACGTCTGATGATGTGGGCATCGGATTTCCCTAGATGTTAAGGAAAACTCAATCGGAAAAGGCCCTGGAGGTAGCTCTTGAGAGAATAACCGTTCGACGTTGGACGTGCTCACAATGGTTCGGTGGCTTTGGATTTTTACTGATATCCGCATCCGTACTTCGAATACATCAAAGTAGTGGTCCGGGTCGATGTTAGCGACCCGAAACATTCGGACATCCAAAACACTGGAGGAGTGCGTTGCGTCAATATGTTTAATTTGGTTAACGGTTTTTGATCAAGCGTCAGTTAGGTCCGTTTAAGAAATAGAAACTGTATGCTGGCTATATGGTAGTTACATTGCGCCTCTTAGTAAAATCAGTATACCAGTGTCCGTTTCCGAAAATGAAGTCTTGGAGGCTGTACTACCTGACAGTGTTACCAAAAATTCGCTCCAAGTCTCGCTTGCCATTAAAATTCCCATGGAGGGGAATAAGGTCGTCTTTCTTCTCAGTCGGGGAATAGACGATTATGAGGCTTAAATTGGCGAAGTAAGCCTTTGTACAAATCTCACGTCTGCTCTGACTGCTAATTCCTGTCCATCTAAGGCGTTGTTTGTGGTTTGTAGACACCACATTGCTCATCCTCGTTTTTTGTACAACCCTTATGTAAATGAAACTGTTGATTTTATAGTTACCGAAGTTTTAAGTGTCTCCTTTCCTGTGGATCTGGGAAAGGATTTCGAGGTTCTATTCAGACAGCCGATTGCGGCAAATGATATGGTTATCTGATGACCAGTGCGGGTTTGTCTCGGGTAAATTAAAAACAGATCCAATCCATATTTTCAGGATCATAATGGAAAAACATCGTGATTTCTTAAAGGACTTGCATATGTTGTTGGTTAATTTTGTAAAAGCCTTTGATAAGCAACCAAGAGCTATCTTATGGGTGGCTTTAAGACAACGAAGAGTTCCAGAAATCTAAGTGCGCATGATCATGGACATGTATAAGGGAGCGAATACAAGAGTAAGATTTTCCACAGGATTCACCCAAGTCCTTAGCTATTTAATGCAGTCTAAAGTGCTTCGGTTATGCTTTGCTGATGACGGAGCTATCATAAATGAAGAAATAGAAGAAATGAAATGGTGACTTTATTAGTTCAAAAAAGATAAAGTGTCTGTGCTGATCGTTCACTAAACGACACCAGACTATTTACGACATTTATTTGAATGGAAAAGAGCTTCTCAAATCCAAACAGTTCAAATATCTGGGATCTATGATCAGCAACGAAGTAACTTGCTATGATGACATCAATCATCGCGTAAAAATAGGATGGATGAAGAAGCGGGAAAACTCCGCTATCTTCTGTGTTCGAAAAATGCTCTAAGCTCTACACCACAGTTGTACGTTCGGCGCGTCAATGTACAAAGAGTATGAGGAAAAATTGAAGAAATGAGGATGATTCACATGACAGCAGAAGTAACAAAGTTTGATAGAACAATAAGTTCAAAGATTAGAGGAAGCATTGATGTAAAAAAAAAAAAAACTCATCACAAGCAAGGTAGTGCGTAACAGGCTCAGTTGGTATTATCATGTTCAAAGTTCAGATCTTTCGAATATAAATCAACGTTCTTACACAATCGTACAAAAATGACAGATCAAAACCAACTGGATCACACAAAACAAAACCAGGAAACCTGCCTGTACTTCCTGAGGAAAACCGGTAAACTCCACAAGCGGACCAGTACGGAACATAACATCGCCGTTAGGAAATAAGAACAACGAATAACTTTACACAAAATTCCTACGAGCTAAACCCTTTCTATGACACTCTGAGAAAATAGAGTTAGACACCACACCATCAGTTATCTCTATTTCAGAACCTACAAAACCCTAATACACCTCAGCTTTTAGTACCTCATCAAAGGTATCTGACTTGAAAACTGATGTCGTTACCCCTTTCAGGAAGTAAGTCGTTTCCGAAAAAATTTTAAAGCATTGCTACTTCTCGTGCTCAATACTTATCGGTTCTCGGCGGCGGTGATCACATAAATTTATACTGAGACCACAAGCACATTCTAAGTTAATACCAATCCGCAACCAGCATTATTTTACCAAATTCAACGCAGGTTTTTTAAAAGTTGCTGAATTCGGCACAACGATTAAGCAGCGCTTAATTTCTTTTTCCTGACTACGAGAGGGTGAGGTGTTACCCAGTTTTATGCAGTTGATCACAGCTTCTAGATAGTTTAAGTTCTCGTCACTTTGTTCATTTTCCAGCCTAAGATTTTGTATACGCAATGCTAATTGTTATGATTAATTAAGCACTAGACATTCATGTCTACTACTGGAAACCCTTTTTTACATCGATACCCCTCAGAAGGCGAAAGTAGCCCTCAGATGTTAATTATTGTGAGGCATTTGTAATACCAGAGAAATGCAATTTAATCCCTGTAATCCTATATTGCTGTAGCTTAGTTTTCAATTGACGACGTTCTTCTCAAAACAATCTTCTTCATTGGTGAGTTACCACTTCGCTGGGTCTAAATAATTTTCAAAATAATTTTAGAGAAAAAAATAATCATATTATACATTCCTCAATCCTTCTTTATACGCTTCACAGAACGGCCTCCAACCATCAATTTAAATTGTCCTCCCATCAACGATGACAACACATCGATCCTTCACAATAGAAAATCATCCTTCAGCAACAGCAGTGAATGCCAAAACTATAACATATGAAGCACAATCTCCAGTTGGAAGTTTTTGATAAATCAAATTGCAACAGAAATCTATTAGCCCATATGAGTAATATCGATTTCAGCTGGAATTCTTTGCAAGGATATTCGTATCATTCTACAAACATACAGACCTATACATGCACACAATTTCGACCATAACACAACTTCATCCGATTAAACCGTATCCGTATTCGTATCCGCACCAAAAGGGAAAGGCCAACAAAAATAACAAACTTCCATGGAACCGCAACATTTTTATAGCCCCGCGAAGAAAAACCTTCAATCATTGCCTGAAATCTGGAGCATACCCATGTGCATGGTCTCGTGAAAATCTTTTCCTGCAGTTAGGTCTGAGTCTATCCTTTCACAATTTGTGCCAAATCACACTACTACACCATCGACATGAAGTTTGCCATTTTGTCTGCTGGTTATGGTAGCTATGCCATGCTCTTGGACAGACGGGGATACTACTACGATAGAGCTTGCCAACCCTTTAATCCAGACGACTTATGCAGGATATCCCAGGGTGTGTCCTGGTTTTGTAGAACGACTTCATAGTCGTCATAGGTACTAGTGGTCGGCTGATTCCCTATATCGATGTTGCCGTACTTATTCACTGCTGTCGCTTTCAAAACTGATGTTGAACAGGTGTAATGCTCCTTTGGTCGGTGCCATTGCCAACCTGGGTAGGAAATATTCTCTCTGATAAGATTCGCAAAGGCTTACGTGACTCTGCATAGGTTTCTGACTTTAGGACGACGTGTTGGGTGGTATATACCGTCTTCCATCGCGAAAGTATATATACAATGTCATTGTGGGTATGAATGGTGGTTCCTGGCAAAATATCATGCCAGCAAATGTATGCCAGGCGAATACGTGAGTATGGTGTCCTTGTCCAGTTGGTGAAGTTGGAGTAACTGGTTTTGTGAGGTAGTGAGCCTGGAGTGGTGGAAATGTGGTTACACGTTGCTCGAGATAATCTTTCGTTTTCGGTTTCGGAGAAGAGTATATCAGTTGGTGGCAAACAGTTTTCGACAGTGACCACTGGAGATTTAGCCAAGCAACTTTTAATGAAGACCGCCCGGAGCGGCCGGAGCGGCCGGTGGAAATTATGAAGGCATTATCAGATGTGCAGTGGGATTAGATTTCGGAGTGGTAAATTGAATGACTAGTTGAGAAGATGAAGGGGGGTTGAAGATGATTTGTTTAGTTCGGGTCGCAGGTTGACATATATTGGGTGTTCTCAAAGAGATTTATTTATCAGGAATGTTCTCCGGAGTCAGAAGGAGTAATTATATGGATCTGCTGGGTTATTAATGGGATACCTCCCTATAGACAATCGTTGTTCTACTGGTACACGGCCTAATATTGATTTTTTTTTTTCAAATCATGTCATAGGGCATCAAAAGATTGATCGGATTCATTTAAAGTATTACAATTCTCATTAGCTCATCGCTTAGCCTTTAAATGTTTTACACTTCCAGTCGCCTTTTCCGCTTAAATACGGTGTAGTTGATGACGTTTCCGTGAAGGAATTGCATAGATTGGAGCAGTTGTGCCGGAATTATTCACTTATGGCTACTTCGATAGATTTGATGTTCAGGCTGTTTCAGTATGTTAAGGTAGGAATGACGCCGCAGGAGTTTGCAATCAATCAACTTCTACTTGCGTAGAGGTAGCTACTACCGCAATTCTTTTGGAAATCTGTGCTACTTAACATTCTTCTTAACCACGTTAAAGATCATGTGTTAAAAGCGGCTAACAACCGCATGTGCACCCGAAGGCTAAAAAGGGCTCCAAACTACAGGAAAGTGGACATTGCTGCCATCCTCGAGGCTCGATGTGATGGACCGGTCAACAGGAGAATGATAAACTGTAACAACTTATGAATTGTCATCAGACAAAGATTTAGGCAAACAACCGGTCAGTGCGTTAGAAAAAATATATATTTGGTATGCTGTCGAGGTCTCTAAATGGAAAAATACGACTTGGCAACAGTTTTACAAGCATTCCGACAAGAATACATGAACAATTAGTAAAAAAAGAAGAGTTGAAGAGCTTTTGGTGAGACTTTTCCCGAGAAGGTTACAGTGAAAACAGATCATCAGTTATTTGGTGGAATAAGTTATCATGTAATTGCGGGCCCTAAACATTGTCTGTCTTGCCTGCATGAGATTTCCACATTCATGTCATAGGCTGCATTCTTAAAGCCATCTTCCGTTTAGAAAAAGTGGTATTCTCTTCTTTCACTTGTTTCTGAAGCGAATTTATATAAATTTTGTATGGCAATGAACCATATTGCGAAGAATATGAGGTGGGTGCAAAGTGTCTACATCTAATGCGACAACTAATCTTTGTTTAAGGCTTTCCTTAACTCTCAGCACTTTGAAGCTAATTCATAATTGCGAGGGTTTTCTGAACGCGGTCAGAAAACAGAAAGCAGAACTCACTGAATTTTGCTTGGATACAAATTCCCAATACGAATTCGGGAGATAAAATCGACAGAATAGAAATTCTCAGGACCAAATTTAACCGGATTTGATGTGACTTTTCAAATTGCAAGCAGACTAAACAAATATTCCTCGATGTCATTAAAAATTTAGCGGCTTTATAGTTGCCCTTTATCAGGAATGACTGTATTTTCTTACTGTCGTCTTAACTGCCCACTATTATTCCTGTTAGAATTGCTGTGAAAGTGATGAAGATACTGCTACTATCTTCCTCTAAGGATATCTGGCTTCACTAATTTGGTGGATGCCGATGCAATGAATATCACTAAGACGATTGCTCATCTTTCTACAAAGTACTCAGAAATAAAGGAATACAGGTGATAACTAGATGAGGTGAAAAGTAATCTGCTTGGCAATGAAAAAAAAAACTTTTTTAAATGTTTTTTTTTTTATTTTATTCAATATAGTCCTCTTTCAGTTTGATACATTTATTCTAGCGATTTTCCAACTTCTTGATCCCGTCCGAAAAGTAATTTTCCGGAAGGAATCGTGGCATCGATGATTCCCTCGCGTGAGCTGAATTTTTTATTGATGAGCCATCTTTTGAGGTTTGGGAAGAGATAATGGTCCGCGGGAGCCAAATCGTTCGAATACGGTAGATGCGACAGCGATTGGAGCCGTCAGTCATTGATTTTAGCCATGTTTGCGATGGTTTTGTGCAGCGGTGCATTGTCTTGCAAAAACAAATTTTTTTTTTGTTTCATGTGAGGCCGTTTTGCAGCGATATCGGCCTTCAATCGCTCCAATATTGCACAGTAATACTCGCTGTTGATGGTTTTTCCTTTTTCGAGGTAGTCCACGAAGAGTATGCCATGACAATCCCAATAAATCGACGCCATAACATTTCCGACGTATCGGGCCTCCCTCGACCGCTTCCCAGCACTCGTGCTGGCTTCAGTCCATTGACGGGAACTCATTCTGTTCTCTGGTGTTCAACAGTTACCAATCGACGCCAAAAGTCCACCCAATTCTGCATCAGCAAGTCCAAACACTCTTTCGAAGTGCTCTCGCGTTCGTATTTTTGGTCAGCGGCAGGATAACTTTTTCATGTGCAGAATATTGCCCAAAATATGGCGTGTGCGCTCAGTACTAATCTTTCCGATCAGTCAACACCATTTCATGGTTTTTTTTTTAAACTGTCCTCTGTAACCGTATCGGAGGGCCTGCCGCTGCGGATTTTGATTAGCAGTGGAGTTGCGGCCACCACGAAACTCTCGAAACCAATATTTGACGGTGTAATTTGACGGAACATTAGTCCTATAACATTTATCCAACTTTTCTTTTGTTACCTTTGCCGTTTTGCCTCTCAAAAAATAATTCTTTATGAGAGAACGAAAATCGTTTTTGTGATGATGATGATGCCAAGCACGTCAAAAGCAATCAGCTGTCAAAACAAAACTAAAGATAGTACCGCACTGATTCTGTGCTAGTACCTTTTACTTTTTGGCAACATTTCCGAACATTGTTCCTGTAGAAGTACTTTTCGATTTCTTAAATCGTACGCTTCTCATGTTCTTCTTTTTACCTTCGGAGGAGCCAATGTTCTTCCCTCCTTCTTTGCTTGTATAGGGTTTTCCAACAGGGACTTGACAACTTTGAATTTAGTTTGTGAACGCACTCTTTCACTAATCATCAAACTGTCACTGTCAATTTATACAGTAAACTTAACATTTTTATCATGGTAAAGTACATTTACGAGCAACGTCTGCAAATTATAAAAATTTTCTACAGATATTCGGAGTCGGTGACTGCAACTTTAAGAGCATTAACTCCAAATTTCGGTCGTAATTCTCGCCCTAGTAGACAGGCAATAACAAGTTTAGTGCAAAAATTTGAGTCTACATATTCGTTGTGTGATGTTGCCGTGTCAGTGAGACAACGGGTTGGTCGAAGTGTCGAAAATATCGCTCGCGTTCAGACGTCCATAGCAAACGATCCAAAT
The DNA here is from genome assembly GCA_907269105.1 of Volucella inanis. Classification (NCBI taxonomy): domain Eukaryota; kingdom Metazoa; phylum Arthropoda; class Insecta; order Diptera; family Syrphidae; genus Volucella; species Volucella inanis. The sequence continues at coordinate 43,560,868 of OU026157.1, forward strand.
CAGTCAATTCCACGGCGTTTTCTAGAATTGGGCATCGCTCATACTATAATCACCACTTCATCCACAAAAAATAACTGTTTGGTGCGGTTTGTATGCCGGCGGCGTTATTGGGCCATATTTTTTGGTCGACGATAACGATCGTCACGTTACTGTGAATGGTCAGCGTTATCGCGCCATGATCACCGATTATTTTTGGCCCAAATTGGAAGATATGGACTTGCACGGCATGTGGGTTAAACAGGATGGTGCCACCAGCCACACAGAACACGCTACAATCGATTTATTGAAGAGTAAGTATGGTAAGCGTGTTATCTCACGACATAGGCCAGTTGATTGGCTCCTCGTTCGTGCGATTTACCGCGCTTGACTGTTTTATGTGGGGCTACGTTAAGTCATTGGTTTATGCCAACACGCCGACGACGTTGAAAGAGCTCAGAGCCAACATTAAACGCGAAATAGCGGCCGTTTCGGCCGAAATGTGTGGCCGAGTCGTTGAAAATTGGGTCCAACGAATCGACCGCTGCAAACGTGCCCGCGGTGGCCATATGAACGAAGTCGAATTCCATTCTTAACTGTTTTGATGTTTTGATTTGATTTGTCTTACAACAAAACCATAGCTGGCGTTGATACCATGGATCAAATGTGCATGAGTTTATTCCACCTAACGGCGAACGTGCAGATGAGAGCAAGCTTTTTCTTTTATATATTTTGGATATCGCCATTGTTGCTGCGTACGTTACTTGGTATGAAAATAATGATATGCTGACAAAAAAAAAAAAAAAAAAAAAAAACTAACAGACGAGGACCTTTTCTCAGAAAAACTAGCCATTTAACTGATAGAAGAGCGATTTTCTAACCAGAAAGCCATGCGAAATCATGCAACGAAAATCGCAATCGAAAGTATGTTAACTATGAAAGGCCAGTAACAGAAGTGGTAACTAATTACAACGATCGTAAGCTAGTTTTAGAGAAGTTGAAGTTGGATCATGCTAAATTTGCAACAAGCAGCCTACTCGAAAGAGAAGAAAGAAGAAAGTCTTGCGTTGTGATCAGCACACAGCAAAAATCACAAAATATTTGGATTGTGAACATTAATTTCTAATATATCTGTGTGCAAGATTGAAGTAAGTAAATGTAAGTAAATTCTTTCACACTTCTGTGTAAGAGAAGTAAATGCCATGAATTGTTCTCTTAACTGATAGTAAAATTATAAGTTTTCTTTCAGATTTATGTATTTTATTTTACATTATAAATCGAACCTCACGATGAATCACCCTAAACCTCACGAATACTATAGAATGCAGGAGCATTGCTTAAATCGAAAGAGCACCTAGATTGAGGAATTAGGAAACGAACTGGGACGGCTTTAGAAAAAACTGCAAAGAAAATCTTGTCTCAAGCGTACCACTTACGACTCCCATTGAGATAGAAAACGAAGTCTTTAAGTTCGTGGAGGCTATTCAAAGGGCTGCGTGGAATAACACACCATTTTTATACCAGGAAGGATACGAAATAAAAGGCAAATATATCCGCACGATATCGAGGACCTTCTACGTGAGAAAAGGAAAGCACGAAAGAGGTGGCAAAAATCACGTGCGCCCCTACACAAATTCTATTTAAACTACCTTTCAAATAAGCTAAGGCAAATGCTGCAGGATTTCAGGAACCGTGAAACATCATGTTACCTTGAAAGCTTGACTGCATACAAAACATCAAATTACTCGCTCTGGAAAGCCATGAAGTCTACCAAGGAACCGGTAATACTGAAAGCCAACGACGAGTGGGCAAAAGTAGACATAGAGAAAGCAAACTTATTTGCCGAACACTTTGAAGAAATTTTCCAACCATTCGAAAGACGACAACTTACTAAAAATCACGATGTCAGCATAGGGCCTGACAATAACATAATAAAATACGTATCACTGAGTGAGCTATTATAATTGCAAAATTGAAAAATAATAAAACTCCAGGATACAATCTGATTACGAGCGAGATTCTAAAAGAGTTTCCCGAAAAAGCGGTAATCAATCTACTTCGTGTTGCTTTAATAAGACTTTTATACGTTCCCAATGGAAAGTTGCCGAAGTTATAATAGTTCCGAAACTAGGGAAAAATCTAAAAGACAGAAATTCGTATAGAATAATTCCGATCCTGCCGATAACTTCAAAAGTATTCGAAATTCGTTTGCTTAAAAAGTTGAAACGTATAAGTGAAGAGAGACGACTAAATTAGGATCACCAGTTCGGCTTTAGGGTCAAGCATTCGACAATAGTTCAGGTATATCTGATCACAAATGAAATTGAAAACGCCTTAGAAAAAAAGCAAATTCAGATATGGTTCTGAATACTCCGAATTCATAAAAATTCACGCTGGTGTGCCACAAGGAAGTGTTCTCAGTCCGTACTTATTCCTACTGTACACAAAAAATATACCTCAGGATGAAGAGATAGTAGTAGCCACATTCGCGAACGACACGGCCATTCTTGCCACAGACCAAACGGTAGGATCTTCGACGATTAATATATAACGAGCCCTAAATATGTTGTTTGAGTATACGAAGACCTGGAGAATCGTACCTAACGAGACCAATTCGACTCATGTCAATTTTACTAATAGAAAGGTAGATAATTTACCTTCATTTATTAATTCTATAAAAATTCATAATATTTAGGAATAACTCTAGACGCGAAGGTGAAGTGGAGATAACACGTTAAAAAGAAACTCGACATTAAGCTTAGAGAAATGTATTGGAGCTAATTCGTGCGTTTTTTTTTTTTTCAAAATTTGAACTTTTATTTAAGAAAAACATGTACAACAGTATTATTCAAAGTATTGCCCATCTGAAGCTATGACTTTTTCCCATCTTTCTCAATTTGTGGATCCCATCTCAAAAGAACTGCGACGGCTTGGCAGCCAAGAATGAATCAAGCCAATTTTTGATGTTCTGCTCTGATGTGAACCGTATTTCAGTGAGGGCGTTCTGCATCGACCGGAACAAATGGTAGTCAGAAGGGGCAAGGTCTGCGGTATAAGGCTGGTGGGGTAAAACTTCCCATCCACTGTTTTGCAAATAGTTCTTAACCGGAATAGCAATGTGGGGCCGAGCGTTGTCATGATGGAAAACTATTGCCTCGTGTCTGGTCGCATATTCCGGGCGTTTTTCGGCTACTGCTCTCTTCAAACGGATTAATTGTGTTCGGTAGTTTTGTCCATTGATGGTTTCACACGATTTCAGCAGCTCATAATACAGCACACCCACCTGATCCCACCAAATACAGAGCATTACCTTCGCGCTATGGATATTCGGCTTGGCCGTTGATTTGGCTGGTTGGCCGGGTTTCACATATGATTTTTTTCGCTTGGGGTTGTCGTAATGGATTCACTTTTTCATCACACTGTAACATTTCGATGCAAAAATGACTTCCTTTTGTGGCGTTCCAGCAGCATTTCGAACATGCAAAACCACCTTTCGACGTCTCTCGGCTTGAGTTCATTTGGAACCCAATTTCCTTGCTTTTGAATATATCCAGCTGCTATTAAACGTTTTGAAATGGCCGCTTGAGTGACACCCAAAGATTCTGCGAGCTTTTTTTATGTTTGGCAACAATCTTCATAGAGTAATGCTTCCAGTTCTTCATCTTCAAACTTTTTTAGCTGCCCAGGACGTTCATCGTCTTCCAAACCAAAATCACCACTTTTAAATCGTGCAAACTACTTTTGGCACGTTCGCTCGGATAGCGCATGTTCACCATAAACTTTCACCAAAATATGATGACTTTCGGCAACAGTTTCCTTCATATTAAAGTAATGAAGAAGAACTCCCTAATTTTTGAACAAATATGGACCAATGATTCGACCAGCCCACAGACCAGACCATACCGTTGTTTTTAATGAATGTAATTGTAGCTCTTGGTACTCTTCGGGTTGCTCATCAGCCTGAATATGTCAATTTTGTTTATTAACGTATCCATTGGGCCAGAAATGGGCTTCATCACTGAACAAAATTTCACGAAAAAACACCGGATTTTCATTGAATTTTTCCAGAGCCCATTCACTGAAAATATGACGCAAATTCAATTCGAATGGCTTTAATTCTTGCACAAGTTGAATTTTGTACGCTTTAAGGCCGAGATACTCACGTAAAATACGCCAAGTTGTCAAATACGCCGAAGCAAGCTGCTGAGAACGACGACGAATCGATTCGTCACCGTCTTCGCGTACATTCTAAGCTACAGCTGCTATAGTCTCTCCGCTATGTGCTGAATGTGGTCTAACCGGTCGAGTATCATCCACATATGTAAACTGGGACTCAAATTTGCGAATGGTATTGGCAATAGTGGTTTAAGTAGGTCGATTATACGCACCGTAAGTTCCTTGAATCGCACGAAAAACATTTCTCACAGAACGCTGATTTTCGTAATACAGCTGAACAATTTGGAGACGCTGTTGTGATGTAAATCTTTTCATGATGACCTAACGATGAATCACTCCTTATAAGCAAGTGCTTAAACCGTGTTGGTATACAATTTTGTGGTTGTACTAAACCAAGTAACATATGTATTCTGCAAAAGTCTCAGTAAATACGCTAAGAGTAATCGTGAATGCTCCATGGTATCATAGGAACAGCGATAGTCATCGTGACCTAGAATTTGCCACCGCAAAAGACAAAGTAACAAGTTCTACTCGAAATCTTCGTACTCGTCTCGTGCATCACTGCAACCCAGAAATAATCCGGACATTTAACGACACCAACCACGTGCGTCGACTACGTAGAATAAGACCGTTCGACTTAGCGCCGTAAAGACAAAACGTACGAATTAACGGAAAAAGTAGTTGCTTTCGCTGGAAGGCTACCTAAAAAAATGTGAACATTTTACAGAAGATGGAACTACTTGTTAAGGAAACTTAGTCGTGGTCTGGAAGAAAATTGGAGGTTTTTTAGTGAGTAGGAATCTCGCACTACATGAGCCCGTGCTTATGATGGGAACTGCTATGCTACTTTGGTGGGCAGCAGGTGTTTGTGCTTATGTGAATGCTCTGGCTATGTAATGGTGCTCTTATGAGCCCGTTTCTATGGTGCCTATGAAGAAAAAAAAATTTTACAATGTTTTTACAATGTTTGTACAGTGTTTCCACCTAACACTAAAATACTTATAATGATGTGTCATCGATCACTATTCTGAATAACAAGAATTGTAATATATATACTAATGAGATTGGATAATTTTTCTTGGTAATAAACAAATTAAAAAAAAAAATCCTCTTTTGAACAATTTTTCATTTTTGTTTTGCGTTCCTAAGACTACTTGTAGGATTTTTCCGAAACATTTTACAAATTACAATACTTTTTTGTCCTTACTTGATATGTTTGCTTTGCTCCCTCATCAACACTACTACATTCCGAATACCCCGTTATCCACTTTATCACAAATGCCTCTGATATTTTTATGTATTTTGCTGCCGACTCATTTACGGCCCTTTTGGGTGAGAGAAAATTTATTTTGTTACAAAATATTACATACATACTCGTATGTACATAGGTTCTTCGGAAATCGATGTGAGATAATATTCAGCAACGTGTTGGTAAACGACAGCGGTACACCCTATTCCGAAAAGAGATATGGTTAGGACTAAGCCCGGTTATCTTTGGGCAATTATTTAATTCCAAATTTTATCAAGGTATTCGAAAAAATAGTCAGTTGAGCTCTGTTAAGCGGGTTGAGGATGGCTGTATTATCACGGGAAATCAGTTTATTTTAGGGCTAGAGGCGACACCATCCATGCTGGGTCTGAACTGATATCCAATATACAGTGAAATATATGCAAAATGCCGTATGATACGATTTGTTGTTTTTTTTTTTTTTTATAGGACCTAACACTCAAGTGGGTATGAATACACCTTAAGTGACTTAGGACGTGTTAGGTTTTTATTAAAATGAGAAAGAGAAAAAAAAAGAAAGATTTTTGGGCTCAGTGGTTATTTCGCTCCAACATTAAATGGGAAGAGTAGATTTTATGTAATTGGACTTGATGTTGTATTCTAGGCAACCACTCATCTTACGTGAATTTAATTTCCTGACAAAAAAAAAGTCTTTTGGGCGCGGCTGCTATTGAACCATCCGATCTGGAAGCCTATACACTACCACTTGGGCCACGGCCACTCACATCGATGAGCCTTCCTATAAACTTATCGGTATACGCGTGCCGAAGTCTCTACTAAAGTTCGTTGCCAATGTGGCAATTCCGAGTATTTGACATAAAACGGGGCTTGCAACAGAGAGCAGTAATTTTCCGGACACTGTATATATATATATATATATATGTATACCAGTAATGTAGTAGATTCCCTACAAGTTAAGCATACGGTAGGGAGACGTATAGATCTGGTCTTAAATTCAAAGTAATCAATACGCTTCTGTAGCGTGACTTCGATCATATCAAAGGTATAACAACGATTGGAATTTGAAAATCTAATTTCAAAATTGGAAACATTATTGTTTGGAACTCCATTGAGATGGGCTACTTAGGATACCAGAAATAACTGGAGAAATTTAGCTGCGCTGGACATGATGTACTGCCATTGCCGAAGAGAAGCGTACCTAAATACATTGCTAACTAACTCTATTGGTATATACATTTCGAGAAGTAAATACCCTCTTGTTTCGTTTGATTCACGAAGTTCTTAGTCCTGACAAGAAAGCTGTTTTAAAATTAATTCACCATGGGTGGAGGGTATGTGGGTTTTTAATATAGTTTACTTTTATTGGTGTAATAAAATTCATATGTTCAAAGTTGGTAAAGGGTGAACCAACTGCTAGTGTGGACCGGTCTATGGATTTTTATAAATGGAACACAGCAATGTTTATGTTACGACCATGAAAACAAAAATTATCGATGTATTTTTGAAGAAAATGTGATAAACGGCCGCAAATTCAGTTCGGGTTATTGGTATAGACCTTCCTTTTCAAATAACCCCACAGAGAAAAGTCTTCAGGTTTCAAATTGCATGACCTTAGAGACCAATAAACTTCTCCTCTAACCAAAGTAATGCGATCTTCAAATTCATCCTGTGGAAACTACAGATTGTCCAGATCCAACTCATTCAATTTTGGAAAAAGAAATAGCCATCATGTTGCGGTAATGTTCTCCATTCACTGTAATTCACTTTTCAGTCTTCGAAAAAGTACTTTCTAATGATGCCACAAAGCCATAATACGCATTGATTTGAATCTCGTATGGGTTTTCCCGTCCCCAGAAATGACAATTTTGTTTATCAACGTACCCATCCGTCCAAAAATAGGGACAAATTGTCCGTGCGATTCAACTTTCAGTTAACAAATTGGCAACGTCGTACGAGGCAGTTTGAAGGGTACACATATTGGAAGATAGGTAGCGGTACTGAGCAGAAATGAGTGTACCATCATTTAGTTTAAACTCTTTCAGTCTACCTGTGATAATCAAAAGCTTAGTTTTGTTTTGACACCCCTTTCAAAACATCCTGTTAGTATTTTTTGCGACCATGGAAAAAGAGCAGTATCGCTCCGTGATTCGATTCTTATTTTTGAGTGGCAAAGCCTACGAGAACATCAAGCCCATTCTCGATGATGTGTAAGGGCACCATTACCATTGGTTCACAGAGTTTCGCCGTGGCTGCACGTCGGTGGCCCAAAAACGGTTACCACAGAGGAAGCCGTGGACAAAATACATGATATACGTATTGGCGGACCACTGAGTGAAAATTTGCGAGTTGGCTGTGATAACAGGCATCTCAACTGAACGCGTAAGCCATATCCCGCCAGAGATTTTGGGCATGAGAAAGTTGTTCGCGCGATGGGTGCTGCGTTTGCTCACACTGGAGAACAAGCGCTATAGTGAAAACATTGCATAGAAGTGCTTGGCTCTGTTTAATTTAAACCGGGAGGAGTCGATGAGACATGGATTCATTGGTACACACAAGAGACCAAAGAACAATCTAAACAATGGGTTTTACCCGGTGAACGTGCTCCAAAGAAGACGAAGACCGTGCTTTAAGCTGGAAAGTTGATGGGTTTTAAGTTGTTTTTGGACACGCGAGGTGTGACTATTTAGAAAAAGGAAAAACAATCATAGGAACATACTACGTTGAGTTATTGCATCGATAATACGCCGATTTGAAGAAAAAAATGAACACATTTGGCGAAGGAAAATGTGTCTTTCCACCACGATAACGAACTAGCTCACACCAAGTTGATTGAATTGCACTAAGATTTACTCCCCAACCCTCCGACGTGACTTCTTTTTGTTCCCTCATCTTACAAGATCGCTCACCGGAAAGAAGTACGGGTCGAACGAAGAAGTAATCGCCTCCGCGGAGGAGTATTTTGCAGGCTAACAAAAAACGTATAAAGGGATTATATTGAAATATAATAAATTGTCAAATTGCGTTGTCATTTCTAATTTCATCAAACAGCCCTCATAGATGATCCAAAGGCGTGCAAATGAAGATCAACTTTTAAAATTCGCCGTAGTGTCTAAATTGGGGCTCAATTGTAAGCTTCGGCGACGAATTGAGGCGGCTGGTTGTTTTTGAACACTTTCGCTCACAGTGGTGAAGTTTTGGCGTAAACATACTGGCCAAGCATGTTGATATGGAGTTTGACCCGATACCGTTTCTTCAAAACGCTTCACCATTGCACGAATTCCGAACTCACAAGGGCGATTATAAAATTAATAAAATTAACTTCCAAGAACTCGAACTTTTACTAACTTTGCACTCCTTTTTCTGTAACACTGTTAACCTAATCTTCGAATTTTATAAACAGAAGCACTGTTAAAACATCGTATAAGCTGTTTACATTTGTATTTAAAAAAAAACTGTTAATGGTTTAAACGTTTCATCCTAATGCAAGTTCTAGATTTTTAACTGTCGGGCACGTTAATTTTTGGACATATTTTACTATTATTTTGGGACTGATGAGTAGGTGATAATAATTGTAGTATTAGTCAAAATGAATTATTGTATCAAGTTGGCAATCACTCCATATAATGTGTTGATATACCCGGTGTTATTTACGGAAGATACGGGTAATTATTTTTATCTAACTAAGTAATTTGAATTTGTGCTACATGTAGAGAACAAGTGTCTAACTGTGAATTATGGAGTCTTCTAAACCAAAAACAGCTGCGGAACAGTAGATCAAGATGTAAAGGATTTTAGACCTGACATCGTATATACTTGCCCCGGAATGAAAGATTCTATTGTAGTTTGGGAAAATGGTAAAAAAATCACATTACAAAAGCATTATATGACCATGTTTCTTAGAGAGGCTTTCGCAATATTTAAAAATGAAAACCCAGAAATAAAAATTGGAATTTCAAAATTTTGTAACTTACGTCCTAAAAATGTTTTGTTGTTAAAAGATACCCCGTCTCAGCAGTGCAGATGTAAACTGCACGAAAATTTCATGATGAAATTAAAAGGATTAAAAACCAATTATTTCCAGAAGTTTTGGCAAGATCATTTGTGTGACAACTCTTTGAACTCAAAATGCTGGAAAAATATTTGTAATGACTGCAGAGATTTGAAAATAATGGATATTTCTGGTATAGATAACGTTTACTGGAAGGAATGGAGCAAAAATGATGACAACAAAATAAAGTTAAAGTTGCGAAAAACTAGTGCCAGAGAATTGATTGATAGCATTTTTGAAAGTTATAAAGTGTTCATAGATCATGTTCGCATTAAAAGAATTCAGAGCGAAGCATTTACTGCTGACAAAAATAAGCAAAATGAACGTATTCTACAAGTTGATTTTTCTATGTCGTATTCGTGTGAATATCAGAATGAGATACAAATTGTTACTTTGTTTACTGCTACTACTTTCTATTAAAATAAATGTAAGTCATATATAATATGTTCTAATTGCCAAAACAAAAACAAGGACGACATTTTATGACCTCATCATGGCGGAAAACTCAGATTCTAATATAAGAGATACAATATACAGTGATGGTCCCTCATCTGAATTTAAGAATAAGTTCATGGCAAAGCTTATGCACTATTTGACAATAAAGAACAAAAAAACGTTCTTTTGGAAGTATTTTGCAACAAGTCACGGTAAAGGAGTAATTGATGGCATTGGGGGCAATGTGAAAAGACTTGTCCTTAGGTGGAAGCACTGTAATCCAGACGGCTGAAGAATTCACTAATTTAGCTCGCCAACTAGTACCAAACACTGAAGTAATTAACATTTCTGAATCTAAAATTATATCTGAAATATCCTCCAATTCCATATATCCGCGATTCCATGTCATGCAGTGTAATGATAAGTCTTTGAGGGCTAAAAGACATGCATTAGATGACGAAGAATCGGTCTTTCAGCAGAAATTTGTTAATTACAAGTTTTAAATTCGTAACTATCGGCACGTTACGTCTCTTAAATGCGTGCGTGTGCAGATATTACGTATGTTTTTGAAGTTTTTTTTTTTGTTTGTTATTGTGTTAACAATAAATAAATCGGGGAATACAAAAAAAATTATTTGATATAGACAAATGGAGCTAAATTATTACAAATAAATTATTTCCTGAAAATGTAAGTTGTTTTAATGTCGGTAACGTTACACAAAACCAATTACTTTTAGCATTTATATTTAAGAATCAAATCATAATTAGTGTTGTTATTTATAAAATCCTAGACCTTAACCTATGCATATGAATACAAATTATTTCTTTAGAAAACTGGGTACGAATGTCGGGCACGTTACTATAGAAAGCAACTTTTACGAAATGTTACTTATACAGATCGCCTATTTTCGTAATAAGACTGAATAACAAAAATGAGTTGTTGGATGGTAAACGACTTCAAGACTAAAATTGCCAAATATTGTATGACATCTGTGAAAAAGATTAACCAAGTGGAATTCAGTGAATGACAGCAATTGATAGCCAACATCCACACCGTCTGTTGGCTCACCCTTTATATGGATTTTACAAGAAAATATATTTGATTCGATTTAAGAAGGGATTATCAGTATGTACACGTGGGAATGGCCATGCCGCCTTTAGAACTAATTATTTTCCGTTCTCCTCGTATGATCGTCTCAACTACATATGTGTCTCGTTCGTCCTTTTTTTTTCTTTGTGCTTGTGGCGGGATCAGCTTTAACGGCTATATGTCGCCTGTCGTCCTTTTACCGAATGCCACAGTTATAACCTATGTACGTAGCCCTAATCAGAGCAATGTTTTGTCCCTTGTAATTCAATAAAGAGCCATTTTACAGGGAAATGATTTCTTTATAGAGAATTCTTAGTGCTATGAACTGCAAGAATATCAATTTTATAAGAATAATTGCGCATTTTCTGGTTCCATTATCAGTCATTGTCTGACCTTCGCTTTAGCTACTCGCAATTTGTTTTTTTTTTTTTATTTAAATTTTTTTAAAAAATTAATTTAATTTAAAAAATTTAAATGAACATTTTTTTTATAAATGTGATAACTGCATGAATAATAAACGTTTGATTCCTTTTCCTTTATGAAAGACCATTTTTTTTTTTTTTTTTTTTAACTTTCATGCAGCAGTGCCAAACATTGATACTAAATGCTCTTCACTAAATGTAATATCTGATGCAGCAAACGTTGGCTCGTTGTTCGTTATGTAATGGTTCTGTGTTATGTGTTCCTTTAGCTCTCGTTCCTATGCTGATGGATTATATATATAAGAAGAAAAAGTTATCATTGCCATTCATCTTCTCCGTCCCGTCTCGATCCGGAAAAACTGATTTTGCTAAAAGTAAGAATTTTCTATCCACGAACTTGGTGATGGTGATATTGCTCCAACTGCTGTTGCTTTGTCTGGTACTGAAAGTCCTCTTCCATCGTCTATGAATGTAGGCGAGTTTGTTAAGAGAAACTCTATGATGTCTGATGTGATGGCTGCTGGTACTAATTTTACTGATAACAATCCTTCAATTGCTGTTGTTGTCTGTAATTTGATGTCCTTGGCAATGATATTTGCTATAAGAATGACGATAAATCACAGGTCGTTGACGATGTATAAATTTTGGATTCGCATTATGAGACATATACCATAGTGTATCGCCTGTGATGAATCTTACTGGTGATTTTCAGGTTATTACTCAGGAGAATAGTGGACCCAGCCACCAGTCAATAAGAATAAACTACCCATCATGGATAGTGATAAAACGAGTTTATGTAAATTATTGTACGATAATAAAGCGTTACTGCCTGTGTTGTCGAGTGCAGCTGTTTGCAAACCAGAGAATAAGGGTGAGCTAATTTTTTTTTTGGGTAATTTTTACCCATGATGGGTAGTTACTTAAGTTTTTCGTGTTTATGTTTATTAGATATTATTGGACAAATGTGCACTACGATTCTTAAAGGATGATATTATGGAACATTATATAGAGCATCTTGGATCAAGAGGATCCCCAAGAGAGTTACGAAGGCCAATGATTTTTATGTGAAGTATAGATGATGAGCTTCTACCCTGTGCATCAAACTTGTCGAGTTATAGAGGCTGAAAAAGGTCAATGAATCTCGAGAATTTCTTCAGACGAGCCCTGAAACTAAAGGATACTTCTTCCATCCCCCCACCTGCTCAACTACTCCTTTTCCTCCTGGCCGGGGTCAGATCCATTCCGGGGGTTGAGAGAAGTTCGAACATAAAGAGCAAGATTGAGTGGGCTAACAACATCCTAAAATACCCACTGCTCAAAAAACACAAAAAGACTCCTTAAAGTTCCATATATCGTTGGAGGAAACCGACTTGATGCCCAAGAGGCTCAAAACCTATAACACCAAAACCCCTGGGAGAGCCAACAGTAATCGACAGAAACGATACCACCGGCTCGATAACATCTGAACGGTGACTGATGGTCAATTTGAAGCTTTCGGGCAACTTTTTGGCAATCATGCGGGGAAACTCCAGACTACCTTCCATCACAAGCGACGCTGGCTGGCACCAAGGCCACGTCAAAATTATCGTATGTGCCAATTAGAGATCTCTTGATCTTTACACCAAGGCCATAGATGGATTAGAAGTGATTTGGCCAGGCGCAAAACTCTCGGTCGTGCCTAATTAAGATGTAGCAGACCTAGAGTCCGCTTCTGGATCGCAGCCGAACCTTCCTTCCCAGAAAGTATTCTAAAGATTGTCAGGCTCAGCAACCCGGTCCTTCCGACTCAAGACTGAAAAGTCGCGAAACTGGAAGAACTAAAGGTTGATTGTGATCAATAAAGAATTCCTTAATCTTCTAGCCCAAACTAAAGGCATGATTCGGTTAGATATAGAGTCAATTCACCTACCTTCCTATAAAAAGAATAGGAACTTCCTCCTCCTTTAACTGAAAATTTAAATTCAACTTTAGATCTTGGAGCGTTGGTATCTTTTCCAGAAATGGATAACGACGACTCCAATTTGTTCGAGGCGACAATTCCAGTGGTCTCCTCACCTCTTTTGACACTCTGTAGGAAATGGAAACCGATGACGAACTAAAAAGAGATTCTTTACGATCAGAGAAAAAAAATTAGCTCTTGGGCACGTCAGAATCGGACGACTCGAACAGCACAGTGGTGGAGGCTATTGTGGTATATTGTAGCAATGATACAGTTGCTCCAGATTAAACTCCATCACTCAAAAAAGGCTTCGGCCGCAGAAGACATCATACTAATCTAGGAATCATTGATCGTAGAAGGTGTGGTTCGTGGACTTGGGAAACCGCTCTATAAGGTGAGATTAGAACTTGTAAATTAGTGAAACGTAACCTTAACGCATTTGCACTTCCTAACCACAACGACCCCAACTAAACCGTTGCCAGACAACATACTGCCAAAAGCTCATACTGTCTGGCATCGGCATATCTTTCCCACAATCATGTGGGCCCTCTCCCTGGTGATAACCTATAAAGGGTGGTACTGGGAGCTGAAAGGTTAAAAACTGTCCTCATCATCGACTGCAACGATAGAGGTGAGTTACTTTTTGATATTATTATAAGTGCTAACCTCATTGTTTGCAAAATTGGCAATGAGCCCACTTTTATAACAAAAAATTGAAAGGACAATTGAGATATCACTCAAACGCTAACGAACTGGATAGTATCATCCACCTGAACACTAATTTACAGACCAAAGATACATCCAATTCAGCATAAGTAAAACAGTCCCAGTCAACTAGCATTCCGAAATCATCGGAAAACTAATTGGCCAAAATACAGTCCCTCACGTGACATGAAAAAGTGACTGAGACCGCTTAGGCACATTTGCAGAACACCTTTGAGTCTGGCAAAAAGCACAAGAAAATGACTAAATTGGACTCATACAAAGAATCCCTCAAAATATATAAAAAAGAACTGAGAAAGGCAAAGCGACAATCCTGGAGATCATCCTGTGACAAAATTACAAAATTGAAGAAAAAAAATCTAAGACTCTTGGACAACCCCAACTGAGATAAACTGCTTTGGGCGCTGTATAGCTTCAAACAATACAAAAGCTGGTCGGGACAGTATACTTTATTACCTGCCGAGCTACACGGGCCGTCAGATATTATCCTCCCTAGGCTAGAGAATATCATGAGTAGCTGTGGAGAACTGATCCACGTTCCGCTGTCATGGAGAGAAGTCAATGTAGTTTTCATTCCCAAAACCGGAAAATGCTCTCATGTTGTCCCAAAGGACCTCAGACCTATAAGTTTATCATCTTCCCTTCTGAAAACTTTAAAACGACTGATTGATATCCATATGCGATCTAAAATTGGTCCAAGACTTTTCTCAACGGCTCAACATGCCTACTGTAAAGGAAAGTCGGTGGAATTTGTTCTGCATTACTGACTAGCCACAACGAACAATCTCTACAATATAGAGAGTACACAATGGTAGTTTTCTTGAGATGGAGGATGCTTTTAACAACATCAGCAAATCCGCAATCACGACTGCGCTATCAACTACACAGGTAGACGACTTACTTGGGGAGTTGATCAGTCTCTCAATAAACGGTGCCAGTTTAACCTTTTCCGAAACAATAAAATACTTGGGCCTCATTTCTGACAGGAAACTAAACTGGAAACCTAACATTCAAAAAAGAATCAAGAAAGTTACATTAGCCTTATTCTCTTGCATAGAAGCCATTGGGAACAAGAAGAGCCTTCAACCTCGCTAACCCACTGGCTATACATATCGGTCATAAGACTGATACTCACCTACGGGGTTGTTGTTTGGTGGACGCCCTTAGACAATGCAGTAAACAGCAGGAAATTAAGCAGAGTCCAAATAACAGCATGTACGAGTATATGCATAAGCAGAACCCTATGTTCTACTTCCTCCGCCCCATTACAAGTCTAACCACTTGACTCTGCCTTACAAGCAAACATGCAAAAAGCTTGGCGCTTTTACAAACGATTTCTGTAGAAGCTGCATGGACGAGAAGAAAGAGGAGACAATTCTTTACCTTCTCTGTATAGTACATGTCCAGCTCTCTCTCAGAGAAGAAAACTCCACATAGGACCCTTCTTCTACAATGACTTAAACGATCTAAAGCATTTAGACGTTAACGGTCTGCTGCACTTCATCATAAGCTCAAATTGGTTCCATTAGTAAGAGGATCACAGATCCACACAGCATCACAATGGGACAATTGGCCTAAGTAGGTTGGTCTTTCCAACACTGATGATGATGACACTGATACTCCTGATATGGAAAAATTGGTTAATGAAATGAAAGAAAATTACGAAACCAATTTATCAGAGCGTTTAAGTTTTGTGGTTTAGGTACTTTGTGGGTGGCAATAAATACAGGTACGCATTTGGGTATAATGATTCCTTTTTTGTTTTTAAAATTATTTAAATTCAAATTCAAATTATTGAAAATTATAAGATGGAAATGGTTGCTCCCAAAAGGCTTAGTTCAAGGAAAAGACCTAGAAGGTCAAATATAATAATAATATACGCCTTCCCGGTTGTAAAGGCGATTAAAAAATATCCAAAGTCCTGAGGATGCATTTAATTTATTTTTACAAATGAAACGTTTGCAATAGTTGTAAAGCACACAAATGAGCAAATTAATCGGAAAAAGAAGGAAAACAATCTGAACTTTATGAAAGGAAGAAGAAATGTAATGGGTAACCTGAATCAAAACAGATTTAGCATAATAGAATTATGGGATAAGGGTCTTTGAAATGGAATTTACCGTGCACCTATATCAAAAAATCGATTCCAATTTATTACTCAAAATACTCACACCAAACGAACATTGTACCGATTATACATTGTATCGCTCCAACTCGACGATGTTAATAAGAAAACCAACTTTGTCAACAGTTGAGAGTCAACATTACATTCATTGTCTGTCTAGTCATCATTCGTCGATGAAGATTTATTTTAATAATGCCAGTGGCCTACGTACTAAAGTAAATAAACTTTATTGTAACCCGGGCCATTTACTCTATGACGCCATTTTCATAGGCAAGTCCCGGCTATATTTCGGTACAGCTGTTGTAGAATTTATCAACAATAATTTCTCTGTTACTGACAGTATGTAACAAGTCTGTGCAATTTGAAGTGGAGATGTCTTTTTGCTGTAAGAGCATAACACCTGAAACAATTCGATTCGGTAAACCAATATCTGAATTTTCACTTCGCAGCCTTGCTTACCATCGCTGGTGATTGTTTGTTTTTTTATAATGGCTCGGGCGTTTAGACTCGACATAGAAAGTATAAGCGGGCTAAGAAGTAATCACTTCCCTGTGTACGTCCACGTCTGAAAATACAGGCTAGCTCTTTTGGCACTTAGTGAAACACAAATAGATCCCCACTCACACCTGGCAACGAACTAGTACCATCCCTGTATCCTGTATCCTTATAATGAAATCGTTATTTCAGAAAATTCTGGGTGGCTTCGACATTGTAGACAGACTAAATCCGAAGGACGGTATGTTAAGATCTTCGCTGCGGAAAACAACTTGACCTAGCTTGTACACTAAGTGAGACCATGCGAATACCAGACGTTGATAGTCATACCACCAACATACTGGACTTATTTTTAACCTCTCACGGTGTTACTGTTAAAAGTTTGAAGTTTGATGCTACTGGCAGTCAGTGGAACACTGGTGGCGTGAATAGCGATAAAGCAGACATTTCGTTGATATTCGGGGCTGGAAATTGACCGGCCGATAGTTGCATTCTACTGTTCAGTGTCTTCCGACGTACTTTCGTTTGCTCTACATTATACTTTGACATATAAATTATTTCTTTCCCTTCCATATCCCTACCTCTGATATCGGTTCCGCGACATTATTGCATTACCCCAAGTGTTAACTCTGACTTTGTTTTTTGGCTGACCTCAATCTTTTAGTTTTTTGAGTTGCCTGCTCATTTCAGATGTTTAGTGCCTCCGCTATCTTTAGACATCTTCTGTGCCGGTCTTGATCCATAAGTTGTAAAGTGTCATCGACTTTTTCAGTGACAGGCCGACCAGTGGGACGTGCAATTTTACATCGAAATTTCCGGAACGGAATTGAACAAGCCACTTCTGGCTCCGGCTTTCACCCACAGCATTCTCACCGTAAACTGCACAAAATTTTCGGCATGTTTTTGCAGCGTTTTTTTTTTTTTTTTTATAGTAAAAATGCATCACATAGCGTATTTCTTCAGATATTTCACTCATATTCAAATCAGTATAAGTTTTAACACGAGCAACGAATTACCTACACAGCTGTCTTCACAAAAAATGTAGCCGTTTGACACAATCAGACTAGTATTTCCAGATATATGGGCATCAACACCATCTAGTGACAAAAACCCGCGGAGACTTTTTATATGACGAATATATAATATATAGGGTGATTCATCGTGAGGTTTAGTTTTCAATAGACTCTTTTTAACAGATCAGTCGTGACTCCTATTAAACTGCTCAGTCACTTTTGTTCAGTATTGTTTGGCAAGTCATCATGGAAAGACTCAGACTAAAACAGCGTCTCCAAATTGTTCAGCTGTATTACGAAAATCAGCGTTGTGTGAGAAATGTTTTTCGTTCGATTCGAGGAACTTACAATCGCAAATTTGAGTCCCAGATTACATAAATGGATGATACTCGATCGGTTAAACCACAGCCATTACATAGAGAAGAGATTATAGCAGCTGTAGCTGAGAGTGTACGCAAAGAATGTGACGAATTAATTCGTCGTCGTTCTCAGTAGCTTGGCTTGGCATATTCGACAACTTGGCGTATTTTACGTGAGGATCTCGGCATAAAAACGCACAAAATTCAACTTGTGCAAGAATTGAAGCCAGGCGACTTAAATTTACGTCATAATTTTAGGGAAAAACTCAATGAAAATCCGGTGTTACATCGTGAAATTTTCTTCAGTGGCGAAGCCCATTTCTGTCTCAATGGATACGTTAATAAACAAAATTGCCATATTTGGGCTGATGAGCAACCTGAAGAATACCAAGAGCTACCATTACATGCATTAAAAACAACGGTATGTTGTGGTTTATGGGCTGATGGAATCATTGGTCCATATTTCTTTAAAAATTAGGAAAATCGGAATGTTACCTTCAATGGTAACCGTTATAGCGCCATGTTAACGGACTATGTGCTTCCTGAAATTGAAGCACGTGGTCTCGGTGAGCTCTGGTTTCAAAAAGACGGCGCTACGAGCCAAACAGCACGTGAAACAATGGATTTGTTGAGAAATCATTTTGGTGAGCACTTAATTTCACGTTTTGCTACTGTAAATTCTCTGTGGGTATGTAAAGTCTTAGGTCTTCAGGAATAAGCCAGCTACGATTGACGCTTTGGAAGCCAACATTATTCGTGTTATCCGCGAGATACCAGATAATTGGACCTTCCGAATGGACCACCTCAGACGTAGTTGTGGCCGACATTTTGCACATGTTCGTCTCGGGATAACGGACCGCCCGTCCTAAGAACTCCACAAAAGGAAGTCATTTTTGCATCGGATTGTTACTGGTGATGAAAAATGGATCCATTACGACAACCCCAAGCGCAAAAATGCTCTGTATTTGGTGGGATCAGATGGGTGTGCTGTATTATGAGCTGCTAAAACCGGGTGAAACCATTAATAGACAACGCTACCGAACACAATTAGTCTGTTTAAAGAGAGTAGTAGCCGAAAAACGCCCGGAATATGCGACCAGACACGAGGCAATAATTTTCCATCATGACAACGCTCGGCCCCACGTTGCTATTCCGGTTAAGAGCTATTTGGAAAACAGTGGATGGGAAGTCTTACCCTACCCTTATAGCCCAGACCTTGCCTTTTCTGATTACCATTTGTTCCGGTCGATGCAGAACGCACTAAAATACGGTTCACATCAGAGCAGAATATCAGAAATTGGCTTGATTCATTCTTGGCTGCCAAGTCGGCGCGTCTCGGGATAACGAACCGCTCGTACTTAGAGTCTTCAGGCCGTCCACTTGGCTCCTTGGCAACCTAAAGTCTCTTTTGGAGTGGTAGGCAGAGCGAAAGAACTGAAATCCGTTAGCGGGTTCTTCATAGTGATTGGTGCATCATTCACCTTGTATTTGATTTATTCGCCAGATATGATACTTCACCTTCGATTCCATGCTAAGAAATCAATAAACTGCCTCGAATTCTAAAATAAAAAAACCCGGATTGAATAGATTCAAATGAATAGATATATGGTAAACCATGCACAACCTCTTTTTGGAATCATTTGTGATCTTCGTACGCACCAAGACACCAAGCATTTTTTGTGTATACTTACTTCCTGATATACGTAGATATTTGCATAAGTGTATGTTCATATCTACCCACGTTTCGTTACAATTCCTTATATATAAACATTATTATTAAGAAATAACAGTCTTTCAAAGCCTACGCATCTGTTTATGTTTTCTCTACTCAGGTGACAATAAAATCGCGCATCGTTATTGTTTTTTCAAGGAAAAAACAAAAAAAAAAAAAAAAAAAAAAAAAAAAATGAAAGAAATCTTTCGGAAAAATCCACATTGCTATCACATCGTATCTCTCGCACATTTTAAAAGTAATAGACACCACCTACGACATAAGAAAGGAAGTGATTTCATTCCATCTGACAGAATCCTTAAAGCCTTGTCTGTACCATATATGCTCCACGAATACAACGTTATGAGTTCACCCACGTTAATAT
The DNA here is from genome assembly GCA_907269105.1 of Volucella inanis. NCBI lineage: Eukaryota > Metazoa > Arthropoda > Insecta > Diptera > Syrphidae > Volucella > Volucella inanis. The sequence continues at coordinate 43,581,013 of OU026157.1, forward strand.
ATGGAATAAAATATGAATGCGAATTCGTCGAAAATATAAAAAAAGAAAACAGTTTAACAAAACGAAATACAAAAAAACAAAAAAGCAAAAACAAAAAAAAAAAAAAGAAATCGTCGAAATGAACACAAACAGATTTTTTAATGTTGGCGCAATAACTCATTTGACTTCATAATTCATTCTCGAAATCCCATAAAACAAATTCTCATAACCTTGCTGTTAGATACTCTAGTGCAACAACTCTTTTCCTAGTAATACTCCTGGTTTTCTCTTAGCTGTTCTTCATAAAGCTACGAAGGATTCCCGCAAGACCCAAGTTATGTTTCCTTCGGATTCAATCATACGCAGTTTTTACTGGAATATTCTTTTTTGAATAGGGCGGCGGAGACTTCCGTAAAGGATACGCACCCTGAAATAAATTTCTTCACCAGGATAGCAGATGCTCCTCATGTGAGAAACATGATTTATCAATATTATTATACGCGGATCTAACTGTTGAATTGAATGTGATATGTAGGGGAGTTAGAGGCTCTACCGCTACTGTTACGATAAAGGACAACGACAATTTGTGTTATCGATTGTAGATGTGTCAGGTGCAGTCCTTTGCCACATGTTTAGAATGTGAATAGGGTTGCCATATGCTTGGTAAACAAATTTCAACGTATGGTATACTCGTATATTAATTGAGAAAAACAAAAAAAAACAACATTATTTCGTGGCGTGTATCTTTTGTTTTGTTTCCTGACTTGCGACAGACACTGCTGGTATAGGGTGTTTTAATAAGAGGTGTACGATATGTTTTTTGAATAAGCCGAACAATTTCTGCGATATCCCTGAAACCTTTATATTGTAGCTTAATAGAGAAGACATATGGAGATTATTTAAATATACACAATATCTTATAAATAACCGTCTCCGCTCTGCATGAAGACTCTTATCCTTTTCTCAACATATTTAATATTTGGGTCTCTATCTCGATGGAATTCCCTTTCAATATTCCCTTTCAGAGTTGGAATTATTTGCGGATGGTTTAGTGTAGACCTTGTTTTTAATATGGCCTCAAAGAAAGAAGTCTGCCGATATTCAGTTGCACGACTTTGGCGACAATGTGTTTCTCCGAAACCCGAAATTACGCACCCAGGAGCCATCGTGCGACTTAATTCGATTGTTTTGCGACTTGTATGGCACGTAGTACCATCTTGTCGAAAGTGGAGGTAGTTCGTATCCATATGTCGGGCTCCGGCCACCAAAAATTGTTTATCAAAATTTTAGGGTTTCATTTTCTGAAAAGTACGGACATATGACACCTCCCATCCATTAACATTTACTCGTTCTGGATGTATTGGCATATCCTGAATCACTCGCGGCTTTTCGGTGCCCCAGATGCGGCAATATTGCTTATTGACTAGCCGCCAATGTAGATGAGGCCCATATCCGACAATATAATTTTCATGCAAAAATTAATGTCAGTATGTATGTCTGACGCTGTTGTCACTTGGAAGATATTGTGTTCCATATACGTAACTAGATAAGTACCATAGGGAAAGTATTGTCTTCATTATTGTAATTTTTGTAATTAAAATTGCTATCATGCTAACCTCCATTTTTTGGGGGGTAGGTGATCATCCTTGATCAGGACTAGATTTCCTATCTTGGGTTGCTCCTCGATTTTGTGCCACTTTGGGCGCTGTTGCAGACGCGTCAAATATTCAGCTTTCCATTGCTTCCAGAATAGCTGTTGTAATTTCTGGAGGCGGTCCCATCGTTGTAAATGTCCGATCTTGATCTCCGCTAAGTCAGGTCAAGGGATTGAGTTTAGAGGTCGTCCAACAAGGAAGTTACCGGGAGTGAGAGCGGTGAAATCGTGAGGATTGTCGGTCATAGGACACAATGGTCTCGAATTTAAACACGCTTCTATTTGATGTAGAAGCGTGGTGAGTTCCTCAAATGTGTAAGTGTCGGTGCCGATGATCCTTTTAAAGTGGTATTTTATTGACTTCACTCCGGCTTCCCACAGTCCGCCAAAGTGGGGGGAAGCTGGAGGAATAAATTGCCACTCTATTCCTTCTTTGGAGATCGTTTCTACCACATCCTTCCAATCAAACTTCGATTTCTCAAATGACTTCTTCAATTCCTTGTTGGCTCCCACGAAGTTCGTCCCATTATCGCTAAATATATGCGAACATAATCCTCTTCTCGTTGTGAATCGTCGTAGGGCTGCGATGAATGTGTTTGTAGTAAGGTCGCTCACCAATTCGATGTGTATGGCCTTGGTAGCCAAACACACAAAAATGGCAAAGTACGCTTTGAAGGTTTTGGCCCCCCGTCCATTCCATGACTTTACTTCGATCGGACCTGCGTAGTCGACCCCGGAATGTGTAAATGGTTGGGAGATGCGCACTCTTGGGGCCGGTAGATTGAATATCAGTTGGTGCGACGTTTTAGCTCTATACCGAAAGCAGATGGTGCAGCTATGTAAATATCCCTTAACACAATTTTTAAATTTCAGGATCCAATACCTGTTGCGCAAGTATGCTATTGTTTGCTGTAGTCCTCCATGAAACGTTCGCAGATGAGCATCAGCAATCAAAAGCTTTGTGAAATGATGATTTCCTTTAAGTATGATTGGGTGTCGTTGATGAAATGGAAGATCCGCCTGTTGCAATCTACCTCCGACTCGCAAGATTCCATCAGAGTCTGTGTAAGGGCAGAGCGAGCTTGGGGCTTTTGCTTTCACGTTGGGAGTGAACATATCTGCCTGTACAAGCTTTACGGCGAACAGTGTGGCAGAATGAATTTCGACTGGAGAGAGTAAATTACCTTTTCTCGACTCAGGTATGTTTCGTAAATTTGTTATAAATCGTTGACAGTGCGCTATGATCCTTATAAGTTTTGTAAGATTAGAGTGTTTTGATATTAGAGTATAAAAATCATTTTTTAACTGAATCCCCATGTGAGCTTTAATTGACCATTTGAAACTCCCAAGATTCTCACAGAAAATCTGGCCCATTCCACCAAAATCTGTTAGCATATAAGGCAGAAGGCGTTGTTCCTCTGGATGCTATATCCACAGGATTCATTTCACTGGAAATGTGCTTCCAGCTTTCTGGTTTCACCAGTCGTTATATTTCGGCTTCCCGGTTGTTAACAAAGGTAGCCCACTTAGTCCACGCATATTGCTTCACATCTGGAAAGCCTAAAACCTTATAAGTATGTCCAGCAGTGTTGCAAGAGTAACAGCTGCACAGAGTTCTAGTCGTGGTACTGTTTGGGTTTTTACTAGAGCGACTCTGGTCTTGGACATAAGCAACTGTACATGGATGACGTCGTTGGAATCGAGAACTCGAAGGTATATAGCGGCACCGTAGTTCCTTAAGAGTGCTGTGCGTGTGGATCCATCGAGTGATACAGATCTTTTCAAGTTGTGGCAATTCCTCACGAAAAGCGTTCCACTCCTTCTTTAACTCCAATGAAATAGGCTCGTCTCACTTCAGCTCGCTACGAAATAGTTTCTGCATCAAAATTTTGCCCTTGACGACGCAGGGTGAAATCTATCCTAAAGGATTGAACAGCTTAGCAATGGTGGATAGAATTGTCCTTTTTGTTGGGTCAGCACCGTCGAGTTGGATGTTCTGAAAAGAAAGGCTATCGTCTACTGGAAACCACTTAATTCCTAGAGTGTTGACGTGATCTGGGGTATCTAAGGGCAAAGAAAAGGCAACTTCCCTGTGATCTGCAGGTATTTGATCCAAAACCTCGTTGGAATTGCTTGCCCATTTCCGCAGATTGAACCCTCCCGCGGCCAGCAAACTGTTAACTTCATCACGCCTCAACACTGTTTCCTCAACAGTATCAGCTCCAGCGAACAGATCATCTACATAAGTGTCTTCTAGTTGAGCAAACCTACGCAAGGCTCCTTCCTTCGAGGATCCGAGCCCAGGTCTGCTCCCTTCCTTAAATGATAACGATCCCTCGTATCGTCCGCTATCCAACCTTTTCGTCGTTGCCTTGTCGAACTCCTCACATACTTTGTCCTCATATGTTTAGTGAGCCTTAAAGGGTGTTTCTTCCATCTCCCAGAAACGTTGGAGTTGCCGGCTGACATCAAGTACTTGAAGGAAGTTCCTTGTGGTTCAACTGGGTTTTTGTACTTTACCCATCAAAATCCACCCAAGTGACGTATTCTGCGCAATGAGTGACTTTCCTTATTCGCCACGGATGATTTCTGGAATTATTATCTCGGAGTATATGTCGTTTCCCAATAGCAGATCGACTTCGGCGGGTTTATAGGAGGTCGGGTCAGCTAGAATTAATCCGTGTATGTGTTTCCACTGCTTTGGTATTAGCTCGTGGGCCGGAATAGCTTGAAACTCGAAAACGTTATTAGAAATGTTATTTAATAAACGCTACTTAGCATTGAAAGTAAAGTCATCATTAAACACTTTGTCCAACTTTGAGGTTGTTTTCATAAAGTTACAGTTGACTGTTGAATGCCCATAATTCCCGCAATAAAAGAACAGCTTCCTCTTTCTCGTCTCGGTTTTGGACAATTGGTGGCAATGTTCGTACTCGCTGAACATTTTGTCAAAATTTGTCAATTTGTCGTTGGAAGTCATTTTCTTCGTCTGAAAGTCTTTGGTTTTCGATTTCTTCTTCGCGATCTTCTGGGAAATGTTTTTCGATTTCAAAGTCTTCTAGGTCCTGCAATCTGAGCTTGAGTTCCGTTTTGTTTCCGTTGGCATTTAGCTCGAGTCCATTTAACTTTTATCTCAACAAGGCAACCGCTGCCATTTGAAGAAACTTTTCAGCCGGAGCGATTAAATTTAAATTCTCACATAATTTAAACAAAGAACAAATTTTTTTTCCTATGTATTACTAATTTCCATTTTGGATATGTAGTAGACACAGAACTGAACATTTGTTGCATCGTACATATAAATTTATTCAAAGCCTACAATTCGGAGGACGTAATCCCAGAGAAACTAATCGAGTGGTGTCAAATCGCGTGATCGTGGCGGCCAAATAATGAAACCGTTGCGTCGCTTGTATGCCATGTAGCGGCGTCTCGGATATATCGATGTTATCGACCTCTGACAACAGAGAGTAACCACCGCTTTATACCTGAGATCATTGATGGGGGAACGGTGTTTCCTTCTTCATTTCGAAAGACATAAGGCTTATTGATCCCGCAGTCAATCTTTGTGGATGCTTGGTGCTTGGCACTTGTGGATTGTGTTCACTCCAATTATGGCAATTTTGCTTGCCTTGTCCGAGAAGAAGATTTTTTGGCCAAAATTCGAATCTCCGGCAAACATTTCCAGCACCCAATTAGTAAACTCACAGCGTTGTCTGTGGTCGTCTGGCTTCAATTCTTGCATCAGCACAATTCTATACGGATGAAGGCCCAAATCCAACTTCAAAATAAGCCGGGTTGACTCTCTGGTGACGTACAATTCAGGTGATCGGCGCCAAATCGACATTTCTGAGTCTTCTTCAATACTGGCCGCTAAGGCGGCTATGTTTTCTTCATTTCGCACCAATCCCCTGATTGGTTAGTTGGTGACTTTAGAGCCAAAAGTGTGTACTCACGCTTAAATTTTTCCCAGTATGACGAATTGCCTACACAAAGTCGTGAAAACGATCAACCTCACGACGAAATTCAATTTTTCGTATTTACAACTGAGCCGGAGTTTCGATAATATCTTTTAATAATTAGAACGTGCGAAAGTTTGGCAAGCGTAAGACGATGCATGATGAAATGGCAAACCTTACTGAATATTTTGACAGCTGGATGTTATTGGTGACTTTGACAACTGCTGAAACATAACAATTAGAAAAACTATCATTGCTATCTGGTCAACCTTTATAATCCTCATATGTCTACTTTATAAGGCAACAAAGGTTTAGGAAGTATCTCAACAATTGTTGGTTGTATTCAAAAAATACAAAAAGGCTTAAAAATTTAATTTAAACAGAGTTTCCATAATGTTCTCCACCTTTGCAAGGATACTAAAGAGTTTTTCATCAGATAGCACTCTTTTTTCCATTAGACCTTCTCTCAACTCAAGGATATCATCTTTTGAAAGATGTTATCTTTCAGATTGTCTACTATTTAATAATGAAAATGTATATGCTTCCTTTATGTGGGAATAATCTTTCATCATCCCTATTCGTAAAAAGGAAGTAAACCCGAGTTTATTAATTATGGGGCTGAACAAAATCTCTCTTGTATACCCAAACTATTCGAAAGTATAGTCTTTCAAAAATTATTTAACTTTATGGTATAAAATTATCTACGGTTTCATGAAAGGCAAGACAACCACCACTAAACTAATTGAGTTCCTCTCGTACGCTTTGTACGATGCAAATTCCACCGATTTCACTAATGCATTTGACGAAATTTCTCAACAACTTATCATTTTCAAACTAAAAAATCTTGGGTTTTACCCCCAACTTGTGCCAAAATTTAAATTCTTTTTAGAAGACCGACAATACCGAGTCATTTTCATATCCTCAATACTCGAACCCATTAAAGCCACATCTGATGTTCACTTTTTATTTTTATTCTAACTATAAACGATATTAATCTCGTTACAAAGAATACCAATATTTCTACTTTCGTTGAAGACCTAAGAAATTCCAGAGCTATTAGGTGCACAACTTTATTGTGAATAAATGGTTACAAATGAATTACAATAATCCCGACACATTATTCTCTGGAGTTCTCGATGCGCTTCAGCCGCCGTTTTCTTCGAATCAAAGAAGAAAATCAACATTGCCCGCAAATGACAATTATTTGGCACAAAATCAGCTATTTTCACACAACCAAAAGTATACCAGTATGACGCTTGGTTCACGACCTTTTGGATATATCAAAAAATACAAACAGCTATCTATTGCGCACTTTATACATACTTCATTCCCCTTTGACTCCCGTTGAGCCTGGTTTTCAATATTGTCCAGGTAAAATATTCTGCAGCTTAATGTCAACAAATGCCAGTCGTTAATCTATACCCGTAAACGTCTACCACCGCCTCTAAGAAACTACTTCATTCTTTCAGTTCCGAAATAGGAGATCGAGGCATTATTTGTAATAGAGAACTTATTGTAGTTTCTACTCACATGCAGACAGTAGAATTAAGAAAATTAACTTTGCACTTAGCTTTATGCAACTCCGGTCAAAAGACATTTCGACAAGATGTCTGTATTTCAGTCAACCTTCAGTCATATTCAAAGATTTAAAACCGTCCAACGTACGAGTACATACAAGGTGTACCGGTATGAAGTGAAAAAAATTTTTGTGAAAATAAAACACTAATTTTGAATGGGAAAGTAAAAAGCATTTTATTCAAAGTATTGGCCATTGCTAGCTACACATTTTTTCCCATCTTTCAGGCCAATTTACGGATTCCACTCCAATAAAACTGTTCGTGTTTTGGAACAAACCAAAAAGTCACCCAATTTTCAACTTCCTCGTAGGATTCGAGGTGTCCCATCGATGAAAACAGATGACAGTCTTAAGGAGCCAAGTCTGATGAATACGGCGGTTGGGGAGCAGCTCCCAGCCAAGTGATTTAGTTGTATCCTGAACCAGTTTTGCTTTGTGTGCAGGTGCATTGTCATGGAGCAAAATTACCTTGCCGAGTCTTCTGGCCCATTCTGGTCATTTTACGATCAATGAATAGTTCAACTTGATCATTTGTTGTCGGTAACGATCTGCATTAACGGTTTCACCAGGTTTAAGGAGCTCGTGGTACCATTTTGGTCCCACCAGACGCACAGCATTGCCTTCTTGCCGAATCGATCTTGTTTTGCAGTCGAAATTGATTGTTGTCCCGGATTAAAAAATGATTTTTTCCGTTTAGGAGTCTGAAAATAAATCCATTTTTCATCGTCAGTAACAATTCGATGCAAAACAAATTTTTTATCTTATATTTGAAGCAAAGTTTTATAAGCGGTTTTTCGGTCCTCCATTTGTCTTTCATTCAATTCATGTCACACCTATTTTCCACACTTTTGGATCTTTCCCATAGCTTTTAAACGGTCAGAAATTATTTTTTTGTGCAACATTTATACATTTCTGCCATTTGTTTCTGATTAAAAGTGTCATCTTCATCTAATATTGGTTGCAATTCGGCGTCTTCAAACTTTTTTAGTGGTCTTCCACGTTCTTCATTTTTCACATCAAAATCGTTATCTCTGAACCGTTGAAACCATCTTTTGCATGTTGCTTCTGATAGAGCATGATCACCATATGCTTTGACAAGCATTTGATGGGACTCTGCAGAACTTTTCTTCAAATGACAACAAAAAAATCAAAGCTTTTCGCAAGTCATCATTTTCTGGTACAAAATTCGACATTTTTAACTCGATGAAAAAATATGATGTTGTTTGCTCAATGACTTGATGTATACTAAATATGTTTGACAGCTGTCATAGCAACCAATAAATGTTCCCTATCGAGACATTTGTATCTTGAAGAATACAAGTAGCAATTACTTCTTTCGCATGAAACAAGATCTTGTGAAAGCTTACTGGCATATGAAACCATTAGCACATTTGTAGATACGAATGTTTGATGAGTAACCGTATTGAAGGATAGGTGGCGCTACTGAGAATATCATCATTTATCATAACTTCTTTTAGCCCGCCTGTCAATGCTGCTGACAATGCGACGCTTAGTTTTGTTTTGACACCAATTTCAAAACACCGTGTTAGTGTTTTTTGTGACCATGAAAAAAGAGCTGTATCGTTCCATGATCCGGTTCTTGTTTTTAAGTGACAAACCTGCGAGGAAATCAAGCCCGTTCTCAATGGTGTGTATGGGACCTATTTACAACCGTTTACCATTGTTTCGCAGAGTTTCGCACGTCGCTATTTGATGAGTCGCGCCCAGGTGGTCCAAAAACGGTTAACACAGAGGAAACCATGGATAAAATCCCTGATCTCGTATTGACTGACCGCCGAGTAAAAATTCGCGAGTTAGATGAGATAGCAGGCAACTGAACGCGTTACTCACATCTTGCACAAGAATTTGAACATGAGAAAGCTGTCCGCGAGATAAGTGCCGCGTTTGCTCACCCCGGACAACAAGCTCAATCGTGAAACACTTTAAAGACGTGTTTGGTCCTGTTTAATCGAAATCCGGAGGAGTTTCTGCGTCGTTTTAATACCGTTGATGAGATATGGATTCATTGGTACACACTACAGACCTAAGAACAATCGAAACAATTGGTTTTACCCGGTGAACGTGCTCCAAAGAAGACGAAGGTTTTTTTTTTTTTTTTGGAACGCAAGAGGTGTGATCCACGTTGATTATTTGGAGAAGGGAAAACAATCACAGGAGCATAGTACGTCGATTAATAGGGCCAATTTGAAGGAAAAACGATCGAATTGGTCGAATTGCACTACGAATTGTTCTCCTATCTTCTGTATTCTCTGGATTTGGCTCCCTGCGACTTCTTTTTGTTCCCAAGCCGTAAAAGATCGCACAAAGGAAAGAAGTACGGGTCGAACGAGGTAGTCATCGCCGCCGCGAAGGAGTATTTTGGGAGTATTTTGGAGGCCAACAAAAGTCGTACTATACGAAGGGATTATATTGAAAAATAAATTGTCAAAACCTAAAAAAGTTGCGTTGTCATTTCTAATCCGAGTATTTATCAAACAGCCCTCGTACAGTTCCCTTATTTCTGTTGCATGGTAATCCAAAGCATTTGGGTCTATTGGTAACCCAGACCCAAGAGCTTTTGAAAAATGATAATAGAGAATCGTCTGATGAGTTCTAAATTTATACCAGCAAATGCTTCAGTTTTCTCGTCTAGCAGTGTTCCTATCATTAGTATTGCGAGATTGTTGTGTTGGCATTTCAACCAGTAAGCCAGTTTCACTTTTAAATCCGTTTTTCCTTTGTACTTCTCCTTACTCTTTTAGTCTCTAACATCAAGTCTACGAAGAGATGCGATGTGAAGTATACACTCCATGAATCTAATCCAAGAATGAAGAGGACTTAATCCAAAGGAAATTGCTACTTGATTTGCTGAATTGCTCAAAATTAAGGTTGGGTTATTTATTTCGGATGGTTTTATATTTGTGCGTAAAACGTTTGTGATGAAGAGGTGTTCGACGACGATAAGGTAGTCCATATTTTGTCGTTTATCACTGTGAGTAAGAATATGTATTTAACTAGAATATGGAAGTCGTCATCATGTATCTCCACAGGTAATGAAGAGTGAATTTGACCTTGAACTGAATTTACTCGTTTAATGAAGTCTGTTGTTTTCTTTGCAAAATTAAGTTTAATAGGTCGGCAGCGTTTTGTTGAAGATGGGGTTGTATTTTTCGAAAGTATAAATTTACTTTCATTGAAATGTTGAAAAGGTTTTCATCAAAATGATGTTTTGATGCAAATTTTTGTTTAAATGGCTTTTATTATACAGTAGAACTTAATACCTCTTTTTGAGTCAAGGATAGGCGCTTTACACTGCGATCAAAATATTCTGCAGAATAGATAAAGCTGATTCAGTCACAATTTTTTGAGAAAGATAACGTTTTTGTTAAGTCTCCTTAACTTTATCGTAAGAGGGCAATAAATACGGAACCATGCGTTTATTTTTTGACAATAACTTCACACTGATACTCAGCTGATAACTTTGAGTTAAAAATCCCAAATAACAGAGATAAATTTGTACCACAAGGAACGGTTTGGTGAATTTTCTTAACAAACGTACCTTACTCAATATATTTAGTCGCAATATCAAGTCTAAGAAATACTAAAAGTTCGTTTAATCTAAAACTTTATTTAAAGCCTCACTAAGAATAGTTAACACAAATAAAGAACTGCTATCTCGACGACGGTTATAGCGAAATTTTTTTTAAAAAGGACAAACGCGTGCTATTTTTGGCGGTTCTCTCGGGTTGTTTCTATACGGAGGCTGTTACTTGGGACTTGTGTGCTGCTGTCATGTGGTGGAAGTTGGTGCTCGACGTTACCAGAACGTTCCGTTTGGCGTGTGTTAATCCCAGCCACATACCCTTAAAATGTTTGCATATAGCGCGGACAAAGGAAGCTTAGGTAGGAAAAAAAAGATAGGTTCCGATGTACATTGATCCAAAATGTTTGCAATTTATAACGACCTAAAAATAAAGAGATAAGTAAGTGGTACGACTTAGGATAGCATCACGATATTTCAGAGTTTCGGTAACCCAACGTCAAAATTTTCACTTCGCAGTCGTGCTTAATATAGTTGGTGTTTGTTATTTTTTGTGTGAAGAACGGTGTGTTGGGAACTTCGCTACGGAAACTAACTTAACACAACTTGTAAATGAACCCATAAGAATACCAGACATTGCTATTTCTTCCAACACCGTTTCTGAATATCACTTTCTTTGATTTGTTGAGGTTAACTTTAAGATTCTAAGTATTAGGTGGGGTGAAAAGTAACCTCCTTGGGAATGAAAAAAAAATAATTTTAAATGTTTTTTTTTATTTTATTCAATATTCTTGCTCCCGTCCGAAAAGTATTTTTCCGGAAGGTCTGCAAAATACTAATCCGTGGCGTCGATGATTTCCTCGCGTGAGATGAATTTATTATTTTGAGGTTTGGGAAGAGATAATAGTCCGAAGGAGCCAAATCGGGCGAATACGGTGGATGCGACAGTAATTGGAGCCGTAAGTCATTGATTTTAGCCGTGGTTGCAATGCTCTTGGGCGCCGGTGCAATTTCTTGCAAAAACAAAATTTTATTTCGCTTTATCTGAGACTATTTTGCAGCGATTTCGGCCTTCAATCGCTCCAATAATGCACAGTAATACACGCTGTTGATGGTTTTTCCTTTTTCGAGGTAGTCCACGTAGAGTATGCCATGACAATCCCAAAAAGCCGACGCCATAACTTTTCATAACCATCGAGCCTCCCTCGGCCGCTTTGGAGCACTCGTGCCGGCTTCAGTCCATTGCCGGGCGCTCATTCTGTTTTCTGGTATTCAATAGATTCCGCATCAGCAAGTCCGAACATTCTTTCGAAGTACTCTCGCTTTCGTGTTTTTGGTCAGGAGTGAGTATGTGTGGCATCTAGCGGCAGAATAGCTTTTTTATATGCAGAATATTGCGTGTGCGCTTAGTACTAATCTTTGTGGTATCTGCTAGATCGTGCACCTTCACTTTTAGGTCAGCCAACACCATTTCATGTATTTTTTTAACATTGTCCTCTGGACTTGATCGGTAGTGGAGTTGCGACCACAACTAAGCTCTTGAAACCAATATTTGATGGTGTAATCTGACGAAGCATTATCCCCATAATATTTATCCAACTTCTCTTTTGTTTCTTTCGCCGTTTTGCCTCTCATATGATGCCAAACACGTCAAAAACAAGCTGTCAAAACAAAACTAAAGACAGTATCGCACTGAAATGTGGCATGTCTCCCTAAATATGAACGGACTTCAAGCCACCATAACTTTTTTTTGCAGTAGCAGAGCATTCTGGTGGTCAAGTAGGTTACTTTTCACTCCATCTAGTGGTACAGTACCTATACAGTTGGTTGATCATCAATTGGAGCGATTGGGGTGAGTGAGATAGCATTACTATGTGGTCAGAGAAGGGTCTTTATAGTGATCCCCGTTAACTCTTCAGACCCTGTTTGAAACCATTCTGATACTTCTTCTCCATTTCAAACTGCGGCTTTAGTTTCCTTGTACAGATTTTGTAAAACTTTTCCAAACTTTGGAGTGCAAGTCTATCCCCCACATCGAATGCCGCCTTAAAATCGATAAAGAAGCTCTGTAGCACAAAACTGTGATCGACCGGGGAGTAAACAGGCCTAAAATAAGCTTTTTTAGTTAATCCACTTATTGAGTCGCTGCTGCAGAATTGAGATACATATTTTGAATGAAATATTGAAAAAGCTTATCCCACGATAAATCTCCGGATTTTGAGTATTTCCTTTTTTGTGGATTGGAAAAATTAAGGACTCTTTGAATTTATTTATTTATTTGCCGTATGGAAGTAACAAGGTTAGTAATTAAAGTAAAATAAAAATGACAACATGAGCAAATTTTGTCCACTCTTCATTGGTGTCAAACTTTGACTCGTGCAATTTCGTGGCAAGTCTCATAGGTGGTTAACGTGATTTTAAACGATGTAAACGGTGTTTAACGTTCATGTCTTCGTATATTGGGATGTTTGGATTGCATTGTATCTTCGTCGGCGTCGGGGTGGACCTGATAGTACCGGTAATGAGGCGGATCGCAATATTCAGCTGGCTGTCTGTTTTATTAATATGTACACTGTTTAGCCAGACGGGGCACCATATTCAGCATTAGGATATACCAGGCCAAGGGCAGCGATACGGAGGGTGTCGGAGGAGGCACCCCAGTAACTGGATGCCAGTTTCTGGATCAAGTTGTTTCTTGTTTTAAGTTAGGCAGAGGTTTTGACGCAATGGTGTTTGAAAGTTAATATCCTGTCCATAGTTACGGCAAGGTATTTTGGTTACGGGTTGTACTGGAGAGTGGTACCCTTGAATTGGATTTCGAGTGGGAGATGGACTAGGTGGCTGTTTAGGTGAAAACAGGCTGACTCAGTCTTGGTTAAGCTAAGTGTTAGTCTCCACTTCTTAAAACACTTTTCCAGAGCTTCAAAATCTGTTATGAACACGTCTTCAATCAACTTCATGTTTTGGCTTTTAACAGCTATACACAGATAGTGTTTCTGGCATGTCGTGAATGTAGAGATTGAACAAAAGTGGGGCAAGGATTGACCACTGGAGTAGTCCGTTGTTCAGTTGTCTAGGGCTACTCACACTCTCGTTGACATGAAGTTGAAAGGATCGGTTGCTAAGCATGCTATTGATAAGGTTTGGTATCTTTTTGCAAGGCACTACCTTTAGGAGCTTAAAAGTCATGAATGTGCGCCACACTGTATCATAGGTGGCTGTAAGTTCCACGAATACAGCTCCAGTCTTGTACTTATTTTCAAAGCCATCTTCTATGTGGGCTGTTAGCGCCAGGACCTGGTCTATACAGCTTCGGCTTAATCTAAAGCCGACCTGTTCTATTGAAACTACTTTATCAATTGCACCTGCAATTATATTGTAGATAAGCCGCTGAAGGATCTTTTAGCAAACGCTTAAAAGAGCGAAAGGTCTGTTGCTTTCTACCTTGTCGTCTGCTTTCCCTGGTTTAAGGATCGCAATGATTTTTGATTTTTTAAATTCTTTGGGTAAGATTCCTGACAAAAGTATATTGTTGAACAGCAAGGCTTTGGTGTTTTTGCCGCTGTTTTTAAAAAACTCTGGGTAAATGCCATCAGTCCCAGCAGCTTTCCCAGGCTTGCAACTAGCGATGGCCGACTCTAACTCCGGAATAGTAAATTCGCAGGAGTACGCAGAAGAAGCTGGTAATGTACGAACTCCCGGCAACCTAACAAACAGACATTAACACATGGGCTGAAAAGTCAGTGCCGTTTTATAGTAAAACACAAAATTTTTGCAAAATTCAACTTTTTTTATCAATATAGTTGCCTTCGGGGGCGATACACTGATTGAAACGATTTTTCAATCTTTCGATACCAGTTTTATAGTACGATTTCGGTTTAACCTCAAAATAGGACTCTATTTCGGCTATTACTTCTTCATCGGTCTTAAATCTCTTTCCGGCGAGACCTATTTGAGGTCTGCGAACAGGAAATAGTCGCTGGGGACCAAATCTGGAGAATACAGTGGGTGGGGAAGCAATTCGTAGCCCAATTCATTCAATTTTGCCATCGCTTTCATCGACTTGTGACACGGTGCATTGTCTTGATGAAACAGCACTTTCTTTTTCTTCAAATGCGGCTGTTTTTCTACGATTTCGTCCTTCAAACGCTCCAACAATGCAATGTAATATTCACTGTTGATAGTCTGCCCCTCTTGGAGAAAGTCGATGAAAATTATTCCATGTGTATCCCAAAATACGGATGCCATAAACTTGCCAGCCGACTGTTGAGTTTTTGGTCGTTTTGGACGAGATTCGTCGCCTGCTCGCCACTCAGTTGACTGTTGATTTGCCTCTGGTGTTAAGTGATGGAGCCAAGTTTCATCCATTGTCACAAACCGATGCAAAAATTCGGCTTTATTGCGGTTGAACAGCTTTAAACACTCCTCTGAATCATCAACACGTTATGGTTTTTGGTCGACTGTGAGCAAACTCGGCACCCACTTTGAACAGAGCTTTCGCATGTCCAAATATTCGTGTATGATATATCCAATACGCTCTTTTGATATCTTCAGAGCCACAGCTATCTCGATCAACTTCAATTTACGATCCTTCATAATCATTTTGTGGACTTTTTTGATGTTTTCATCTGAAACAGCCTCTTTTGGACGTCCACTGCGTGCATCATCTTCGGTCCTTGTATGACCACTTTTAAATTATTCAATCCACTTCCGAATGGTTCTTTCGGCCATTTCTTTGCATCGGCTGCATTTTTCCCATCAAAAAACAATGATAAATCAACACACGAAATTGCTTTGAATCCATTTTTTTTCACAAACACAAAAGTTGCTTCACTCACAACGCTATATCTCGAGAACTAATCGTCAGACAGCTGTCAAATTTATAACGTATCTTTTGAAGGTTGGCACTAACTGAAAATGGTATGGATTTAATTCAAGTGGTGCCCTCTCTTAGAAACTCGTTAAATTCTTGCGCGTTCCATGTTCTAAAGTTTCGTTCAACGCTGTTGTGAGCTTATTTATAAGATCAAGGTTTCCGTCGGAGCCTTTTAAGCTTTTCAAGGTGTTAATTATCTCTTCACAAGTTATACGCGCATCCGCAGCTAGATTTTCGTTCCACGTTTAACAGTTCCTTAAAATGTTTATAAGGAACAGCAGGTGTGAGGTCTCGATGTATTTTAAATTTATTTCCATTCAAGTGCTTTACTAGTCTCCAAAAATCGGTAGCATTCTTGCATTGCGTCAGTCGCCTAGATTCCTCCGCAAAATAATAGTTTAGTTTGCATCTACATACGGCTTTGTATGTCTTATTTCCTTGAAAGTATTGATTTTTGCAAAAATCATTATCGTATACACGGAGGGACTTCAACCACGTAAAGGCCCTCTGTCTAGCATGCCGGTACTCCCCGTCAAACCAAGGTTCGATCGGTATCAATTTCTTTTTGTTGCTACTAGCGGTCGGGTAAGCAGAAATTATTCTGGTTGTGATCGACGTTATTTCGGGATCGGTACTTCTGTTCAGCGTAAAACTCCACTTAAGTTTTGGTAGCTTTTGCAAATTTCTAGAGCCAGACTCTTCATTGCTTCCAACTAGAAGCTCCGTACTTGTAGGCTAATAATCGGAGAATGTTACAGCCAGACAGTAATCTATTATCGAACATTTGTAAGAAAAAATAGTAAAACGATATGCCTATTTTGCACGAGCAAGAAAAATGGAACAGAATAGAAAATGGAAATTTACTTAAACGAAGTTAAAAAGGTTGATACTTCTTCTAAGAATAAAGTCTCTACCATTAGCGATAACAGAACAATATCCGTTAACATGGGTCAGGGTACGCCGAAGTAAGAAATTTCTTAAATCCCTAATAAATGATGTCAACATTGTAGATGTACCCTAACTGCGGAATAATATTTTACCTAGAATATACCCAAAAATCATTTACCAATTATCCTTGATGAACTGGGGGACAACCTGTATAATGCTAATGGTCCTGTGTCAAAGGTATTTATTTATTTAAGAAACTTGTTTCGCTTTCGTTAAAAAATTTCGAGCGCAAATAAATGGATTCTGCACAATCATTGAGTACCTACAACAAATAAATATCGATATTTCCGGCGACTTAGTCAGTATCCTCTTTCTGTGCAGTGTACTAGATAATATGGAGAAGTTTGCAGTAGCCATCGAAAGCAGATCTAATCTGCCAACCTTGAAGCAGTTGAAGGTCAACGTTTTGGAAGAACGATTACAAAATGAAAAATTCGAAAGTAATAATGCTAATGTGTTTACTGCCAGTTCAAATACATGGAAGAGGAAAGGAAAAATTTACCAGAGAACTACACAAGAATATCAAAGGAAGGAAAATTGCAAAAGTCAGCAAAACCATGAAAGGAAAAAAGGACATGTACTATCATAATGCAAAATACATGGGAACCGAACAACATAAAATATGTAGCTCTTACAATATGTACATAGCAATTATAAATAAACAAACACACTTGGATTTTGGATAGCAGAGCATCTTCACAGTAGTGTCTCTGGGGGTATAGAAGACGTACGAATATGTGCTAAGTCAATTAACTCAAAGATAGTTTTGCTTGATGTTTTGTTTGTAGCCCGTCTAAGTTCTACGTTTTTATCTATAAGCGAAATTATTAAATATGGGAAAAATATACAATTCAATAAAAGTGGTGCTATTGTAGGAACCAGCAAATAAAGTGTTGTTTTCCCCTACTTTGGAAGGGTGGATTTATTTTTTTTACATTTTCTAAAATCGGGTATGAACATGCAAATTCAATTTTGTGTACCAATAACGTGGATTTCATTTATGTTGTCTAAAAGGTAAAGATGTAGCTGGATTTTATTTACAGAATCTGTGCAATGTACAAGATAAATAGAAGACCTCTTCTTATTGTTTCAAGAGTGTGTACTGCAGGTGTTCTTCGACTTGTTCACACTGACATGTGTAGCGCCACACATGGTGTTATTCAAGGTGGATCGTAAGAAGCAATAATGTACGAGAGTATATCAACTCGGATTTCTAAACATTCTACTCGCAAAATGGAATTGTTCACCAAACTACTTTGAATTGTAAGACGCGGCAAGCCGGCGTAGCTGGAAGGTTAAACAGAACGCTGGTGGAGATGGCACGTTGTATGTTGACGACATCAGGGCTCCCACAATATTTGTGATCGGAAGCTATGAATATAGCCTCTTAGATTAGAGGCCAACTAAAGTGTTGAAGGAACAGACGTCTTATGAGTGTTGGTATGGTAGGACACCTTCAGTTTCTCACTTTATTTTATTTGGTTGCAGAGTATTTGATCTTAACAAAAACCCATATAGGTCCAAGCTTCAACCTAAAGGAACTCGTGAACAATTGAGCTTTATGGAATATTGAATTTTACAGGTTGTACAATCCAGACACCAGATCGATTTTGGTAACGCGGGATGTTATATTTTTCAAAAAGAATATTTGATTTAGACAAAACTGATCTGAAATTGAAGAAAACGTAAATATTAGGTGCGCAACTAAGTCAATAGATGGCTTCAGCAGTAGGTGCTGGTTGATTTTGACAAATCCAAAATGTCATAAACCAAACTTAGGCATATGGTAAATATACAGTTTTGGCAGATTAGTGATTTTGTTCCGACGTCACATACTTTTGGTTGTGTGAAAATATCTGATTTTGTGCCAAATAATCGTCATTTGCGGGCACTGTTGATTTTCTTTTATCATTCGAAGAAAACGGCGGCTGAAGCGCATCGAGAACTCCAGAATGCTTAAAGAGATTCTGAGCTAAGTGAAATATTGGTTCTGTCTCAAAGACGGTGATTTCGAGGGTAACGACTGGCCGCGTGAAGCCAAAATCCTTGGAAGAAGCTGAATTAGAGGCATTGCTCGATACGGATTCGTGCCAAATGCAAAAAGAGGTAGCTCCAGCATAAGCAGTTACTTGCCAAACCATTTCGAAGCGACTTCATGCGTTGAGAATGGTTCAACAACAAGGTTCCTTATGATTTGAAGCCAAGGGACGTTTATTGTTGTGTTTTCACAACACCACCTGTGAACAACTGCTCCAACGGTAAAAAAGAAGGATTTTCTTTATCTCATCGACTCGTGAGTGACGAAAAATGGATTCGTTATGACAACTCAAAGAGAAGAAAGTCATGGTGACTGCTTGGTCATGCTTCTATATCGTCTACTCTGCCCGAATATTCACTCTACGAAGGTTAAGCTGTGTATTTGATGGATCAGGTCGGTATTATTTTTTATGAACTATAAAAAACGGCCACAATACCACCAGGAACTCGAAAAAGTGATTTTACAGCATGACAACGCTCGGCCTCACGTTGCCAGACCCGTTAAAACCTACCTGGAAACGCTCAAAAGTCTCACCCCACTCACTATACTTCCCAGATATTGCGCCGTCTGATTATTACGTGTTCCGATTGATGGCACATGGTCTGCCTGAACATCCGCTCATATGAAGTCATTAAAAAAATGGCTTGATTCGTGGATATCCTCAAAAGATTAATACTTTTACTGGAACGGTATTCGGGCTCTGGCAGAAAGATGGGAAAAATTGGCTAGCGGTGGGCAATAATTAGTTGCAAGCCAATATAGTTTCTTTGGAAACTGCAGCCGAAACTAAAACTCAAGCTGGAGCTGATACTAAAGTGAAATTTGATGACACATGGACGGAAGATCAGCACATATTTGACTACGAATGACAAAATAAGGATTAATCAATGGAGAAAAATTTTACATCGGGAAGGGCAAAACACACCAGAAAGTCTTAAGGAGCGGAAGACGGTTACGAAGGCTACGAAGAAATTTAATTCTGCAGTAATTTATCCCGTAACCAGTGTTGGAAAAAATTGCCAAATACTGGCGACGTATAAGTCCAAAAGGAAAAAAAAAATTGTGTCAAAGGGGGTGTTCTTCAGAAAATTCAACCCAGGGGGTACTGTGGAAAAGTATAAGGCTCGATTAGTAGTACAAATATGTTTGCAAAAACAAGGAGACAATTATTTTTGAAACCAATGCTTGTGGCTAGGCACTCTACTATTGATCACTAGCATTGGCTGCACAGCCAATATCATATATCATATCGATATAGTGACCGCTTATTTAAGTGAAGAGTTCGATAAAGAAATATTTATGAGAGAACCTTATTTTTATTTAAATATACACCCTGACTGACTCGAACTGCAAATTTTTAAATTGCTAAATTTTTTTTATTTTTTGATAAATGTTTAAAAAAAATCAGTTTTCAAATTGTATCAGAAGTTTACAATATGTCCACCTTTGGCGAGAATAATGGCCTTGAGACGGCCGAAGTAGGCATCGCACGCTGCACGCAAGTGGCTCTGTGGTATTTTGACCTATTCCCGGCGAAGTGCTTGCTTGAGGTGGTCCAAACTTTGGTATTTTTTAGTGCCAACCTTCGCCTTCAAAATATCTCAGACAGAGAGATACAACGGATTTTCATCCGGAGAATTTGCAATCTGTTGTGTCGAAGAAATGAAGTGTGGAACATTGTTTTTTAAACAATCTTGGTGGACGCTCGCTTTGTGAGACGGTGCCGAGTCTTATTGAAATGTCCACGTTCTCTGACCAAAATGATTGTTTGCCCAAGGCTTCAATACTGCCTCTAAGACAGTTTTACGGTATACGATCGCATTAATTTTGACGCCACGGTCCAAGAACACGAGCGGAGAGCGACCATTAGCGGTTATGGCGGCCCAAACCATCACCATCTGTTCTGCCTGCTTTCTGGTGGCCGTCCGAAGGTGTTAATTTTTGAAGGACCTCTCTGGAAAGTATGCTTGGTCATTTCGTTTGTTGACATATTGCTCCATAATAAATGGCGACTCATAGGAAAAAACCAAATTCGGCAAATCACCACTTTCGTGCAAGCGTAGCAACTCCTTCGCTCTTTCGACTCTTACTTTTTTCTGTTGCGGTGTAAGATCGTGTGCTTTTTGGAACTTTAATGGCTTGAACCCAAGCTCATTTTTCCGTATGTGTTGCATCCGTTTCAACGATATGTTGAGCTCACGAGCCATTTTTCTTCCACTTCGACGCGGATTTCGCTCAATTCAAGCCTTCACTTTCCGAACCATTTCTGTCGATTTTGCTGTTTTTTTATGACCACCTCCATGGCCTTTTGCAACGCTTCCCGTATCACGTAACGAGCTAAGGTTCGAGACACAAATGATTTATTCACCTTGAGGTGCTGGAGGGCTCTAACGATAGCTACTTGTGGTTTTCCAGCCAAATATAAAGCAATCACACTATTCTCGTTTGAGTTCCATCGCGGATAAAACTGAGACGCAAATCGTTTAAAAGGCTTGTAAATAATAAAATTATCTGTCATGTGTCAAAATTTGAGTAATGAACGGTTTGGAAATTATAGCAATCTGAAGTTGGTTGCAGTTCGAGTAAGTATAACAGACAGAATAGAAAAATTAAAAAAAAAAAGTTCATATTCAGGCAGTTTCACATGATGAGCTGACCCATATTTATAGACGTGGACGTACATAGAGAAGTAATTACTTCTCTTCTTCTCTTCTCTTCCACATATATTTGCTATATCTTTTCTGAATTTCCGAATTATTATAATACACAAGCGCAGAATACATTAAGACTTACTATACTAAGCAAAGTTATGAAGTGAAAGTTTTGTTGTAGGCTAACTACTATACGAGTACTAAGAAGCAACCGATATTCGTCAGTTTGCATATTAATTCATTGCCATATAATGAGGATATACGATTATTGCGAGGACAGTAATTGAGTTCATAGGGATACCCGACACTGTTGTTTGATTGTCTTAATACTTACAGTTTTAGAAGGATCCTTACATGGTTTCTAATCTAGCTTTAAAAATGCTGTTAGTACAGAATTGAGGAATGACAATTCAATTGACAACGTTCAAACACTGATTGTGCCTTTATGTAGCAGCTCGAATTTAAGATTGGAGTGGGATTGATGTGTTTCTAACTCGATATCATCTACAAAGAAAGTTATCATTGATTCAGACAGTCCTAAATTTTGAATTTCTTAGACAGTTTTTCTCTATATGTCAGAATATGACAATGTAACCCATCGTAGGTCATTTACATGAAAAGTTT
The DNA here is from genome assembly GCA_907269105.1 of Volucella inanis. Classification (NCBI taxonomy): domain Eukaryota; kingdom Metazoa; phylum Arthropoda; class Insecta; order Diptera; family Syrphidae; genus Volucella; species Volucella inanis. The sequence continues at coordinate 43,602,856 of OU026157.1, forward strand.
TTTTCTTTTCTTTTTTACTAATATCACACACACTCAGTGGAGTGGAATGGTCCTTTGATCTTCTCATTCATGACGCTGTCACGAGAAGGGCTTAGTAAAATCAGAATTCTGCTCAGAGATATGCTCCCTCCGATTTTTTCTTCCCTCCCGCTCCTTAAACTTTAATTCGATTACATTATCTATATTTGGCTCCGACAATAATAAATGGTTGCGATTGCCAGCCAGTGGATGGATACAGGAAAATCTTGAGTCTTATCGAACCATTGCCTGCGCAATTTGAATAATCTCCGACGTTATATAGTCGGTAAAGCTAATTGTTCCCCATTTTCTCAATATCCTGTACATCTGTGTTAAAATTTGCTTTCCGATTGTTCTACCAAATAAGTCTTTCTTATCTATTTTGGCCTTTCGGACTTAAAAAAAAGTTCTGATTCATTCCATAACGTGTTTACATCATTAAATCTCAGTTTTGGTCAATGTTGAAAAATTTAACCTATGACTTTACCGGGCTTTTCAAAAAAGGACCTAACAATTTTGGTATAGGTATAGTACCTACAAATGTTAAATTTAAATATGACAACCGCGAGAACATTTGCAGTCTTCGGATCTTTGAAGCCAATTTTCTACCACTCTTCTACTCTTCTACCACACTTCTACTACATATCGGCCGATACTTGTTATTGCTGGCTTATTGCCATAAACCAACAACTTAACGTCAAACCCATAAAAAGAAACCAAACGGGCTTAAATTGCATGATCGAGATAGCTACCCGAAAGAACCATTTCGCGATATTACACGATGACCGAACTTCTCCTTCAACCGATCAATTTTTTGACCACCTGTGTGGCATATGGCATCATCTTGTTGAAACCAAATATCATTGATGTCAAGTCCACCTAATTATGACCGAAAATAGTATAGCGAGCTCCATCAACTGTAACATGGCGATCATTTCTATCGACGAAAAAATACTGTCCAATCTTACTATACTTCCGACATGAAATCCACACCATGCGGTCACATTTGGGGATACCATGGAGTGTTTTAAAGCACATGTGGGTTTGTTGCTGCCCAATGACGCATATTGACAAAAATTGACAAATTGACAAAAGACTTAAATTCTTGAGTTAACTTGGTCTTATATTGTACATTTTAGATATTAGTAGATACTATACCCTTAGCTGAGTCAACTGATTTGGCTCATTTTGAACTGAATCACTTACGGCTGCAATGTTTTCGGTATTTCGACCGGTCTTAGAGTAAGCGCTCTTAAAGTTGGAAATATCGACTCAGAATTTCCGAAGTAATTTTTAATAATTTAGAAATGTTGCTCATTCATAATACTATGTATACTGTATATATTGCTGCTATTCACTGTATCCAGTGAAAAAGTCACTAGAATGTCTTTATCTCCCGATAAGGACATCTAATCGTCATCTGATAGATTAATCTGGGAGATAGTGTAATTGCAGCAAAAATACGTTTCAAATCGCATTGTCTGCTATTCGGTTGGTAGTAAAAAAATATCTTAATGTAAAGCGACACTGCATGATTTCGTGCGGCCATCGATCTACTTTATGTAACATATTCGTAACTAACTCGTTGGTACACCTTATACCCTGCAATGCAGACTAATTTAATTTCCATTCACTTTGCCATTAAATCAATAATAAAACTTCACTGAAGTTCTTTAGAAATAGAGCTCTACCCCTGTGCCATAACTCAAATGATCTCTGCTCCATTCAGAGAAGAATTTTCTGAATTTTCGCTTGCTTCCCGGACTAACAGAAGGAACCCTAAATCAAATTCTGTTTAAGAAAAGCTTCTACATGTATACATATTTCATTCACCTTTTGGGCACTTGGAAGTGTTTGTGCTCGAAATTTCTCTATGTAAGACTGACTGTACGCAACCAAGGCACAGTAAAAATCTTTGAACGTTGGTAACGAAGTTCACTTCATACATCATACCATACGTGCCTAGAGACTCACATTTGCATGTATTTAGGTGTTTGTATACGCATACGTATATGGATTCGCATGTGTATGTGGTTAAGAAAAATCTTGAAACATGAAATTACCCAACTCCATCCTTCAACTCTGTTTCATTACTTTTTGCATAAATTTCCATTCCTTCCTTTTGTTTCATTTGTTTTCGCTTTTTTTGGTTTGTTGAGCTGCTGGTTTGTGTTTCCTGGGCTTCCCTACATCTGAGTATTTAAAGTTACTGTTGTCGGCAACACTGGAAAGGTATCTATGCTAGGCCGAATGGGAGAGTGGATGATGAAAAAAAAAAAAAAAATTAGATGAGTTATGATGATTTTAAGGATATTTTATTTGTACCTGGGGTTGAAGGTAACCAAGGTAGATAGGGAATGCGTGCTCGCACAAGAGATGCTTTTAACCAATTTTGCCATCCAATGGAATAGAACTCAAGCCTCGTCCTACTTATGAATACCGTAAGCAAACGCAGACGGACAACGAAAACCAGAAGGGCAAAACCAGTCTCTGTTTTCCTACTGATGTCCTTTGTCGCATGTGAATACTTGGTGAGTGCAAAAGGTTTAAGTGATATGCATTGCATGCCATTACAATTGATAATGTATTTACAAGCATGTAAGTAACTGCTTTGAAATCCTGATGTACACATTAATGGCCAGAGATGCGAGATCTAGTGTTCTAGTTTTGTAAACACTTTTGATTAGAAGGGCACGTGGGTTTACAAATTGACACATATACAAGTTTCCTTATAAAAACAAAATAAAATAAATAAAAATCAATTATTTGTGGTATGTTATGGAATTATTAGAAAGACCGAACATTAGTTATGGAATCCGATTTCATTAATGTGTATGAATCGGCAGTAAATCATCCTGTAAACCCAATTTTTCAAGACCTTGTTGACTGTTTCTTCCTCTATCTCAGAAATGGTACAGACGAAGGGCATGAATAGTTTCTCGACCGTCCGTATAATGTCGATCTTTAGGGGTACCCCACAAAAAAAGGGCATGAAGGAGCCGTCATTGCCAAAATAACATATAATTCAGGAAGAATTTTTTTATTTGGACCAACCGTTATTTCTAATTACACTAAATATTTAGCCGTTAAAAATTTAACTTTGCAAATGTTAAGATTCTAAAGCATAACACTAAAGCGCTGTGAAGTCTAAGACCAGCTGGTACTTCACTGGAGCTCTAAAAAAATGTGCAAGTAAGGAGAAAACTGAAGGATAATATGAATTCCATGAATACCATGAACAATCTGCCGTATATTTTGGGACTTGTACGAGGTATACGACAGGAAAAGTAGATAAGAACCAGAGCTCCAAACACTGATCATCGAACAAAATTCACTGCAATATTTTAGCCACATTGAGTGAATAAATGAAACCGCCTTAGCCAGAAAGACCTACGATTGCAGTCTTCAATTCCAAGAGGAAAATGGGATCGTATGAAGCTACAGTAGATGCTAGAATCCTTTAATTAGATGCAAATATTATACGTATGCATGAGTATGTATTAGGTGAGCCACTTGAAGTGCATAGAGTAATCATAACAGAAAGCCGGTAAAGCCTTGAGGAACATCTGCCAAAAATACGATCCCTTCATGTGCTCCCATAGTTTTTTTTTTTTTTTTTTTTTCTAAATCCTAGTTCAAGTCAATTTTGCTAAACAGAAGATTAACAAATTTTTTCAACCATAGATCGATTTGCCCGCTGTATCAATTGATATCTATAAGGTTGTAGTTACTGCACAAACTCGGCCGTAGACTGTCCCGAGCCTTTTTGAGAAAGTTAAATGGTAAAGGTTTTATTGGAATTTTCTTTTTTGGATGATATGGACAGAAGAGTGAGCCCACTGAACGCATCAAGTGACCGGACAAAACAACAAACTGTTAAAAATGCTGCAATAGACGGCTCAAATTAGAAAACCAGAAACTGACTGCTGTTAAAGAGCTAAAATAAGAGGAAAGCTAGGTATCTTGTTGAGTCAAAATGCAGTACGGCTACGCTAAAACGAGGAATCAACCCACTAATCAACTAAGTTATGGCGGGGTCTAAGTGCCAACAAACTTTCGCTCAAAAGGGTCCTTGTCTGTGTGCGGAGCGAAGTTACGATGATTATTTGTGGTGGCAGCACGCGTTGGCGGTTAGTTGATCAAATTACGGAGTAAGAAATGGATGCTATATCATCGAGTTTTAAAAAAATGCATAGAAAACGTAATCAACTTTAAGGTTGAGCAAAAGAAACGTCGCTTACATGGAAATGAGTATAAAACAGAAAAAAATGTTACAATCGCAAAAAAACCATTAATATCGTTAAGTTTTTATCACAATAATATTTTAATTTTCTTGTCCTAATGTACTCAAATAGCCACAGCAGTAACGTTCAGCAGATCTTTCTGTTTTAAATTTGTTTTACTTTCGGTGGTATTATTGTAATAATATTTATAACAAATATTAGTTTTAGATGGTTTTCATAACAAATTTTTTGGTCTGATTAGGTGAATTGCAAGTGCAAATTTCAATGTAAGATTCCATCCCTCTACATATAAAGCAAGGTAGATAAAACTTAAACAATACTTTATTACTTAGTTAACACAAAAACAATTGAAGAAAAAGAAGGGTGGAGAAAATATTTATAAATATAAATATAAAATTTGCTCCCGATATAGAAAATCTTGTAATAGAACATATAAAATCATTCCCATATCAGGAAAGTCATTATAGTCGACATGACACCCAAATGTTATCCCTAAGCCCTGACTTAAATATATATTAACCGCTTGTTCATTGCATTTAAAGAAAAATACCCTGATTCTTCTGTTAACTACAGATTTTACTACTTAACTTTCATAAATAAATTTTCTTTTTTGAAGTTTGGACGTCCTAGAACCGATACCTGTGCAAAGTTCAATTTGTTGCATGCAATAGTAAAAGGCTCGGAAGGAAGATAAAAACGAGATATATTGTAGAGCTCGAAATACATCATCGTAAATCTGAGAGTGCACAAAAAGCTATGAAAGCTGATTCAATAAAATCTCAGTCTCCTGCTAGCAGCACAATGGATATAAAACAATGTATTTTTATACCAACACTAACACATAGCCAAATGTTTTACAGCAGGCAACTGTCATGCTATAACCTATGCGTTCATATTGCTGACAATCAACAAGCTTACATGTGTCTCTGGAATGAGTCATATGCGGGAAGAGGTGGTAGCGAGGTCGGCTCTTCCATATTCATGGTACTAAAGATGATTCCTTCTAAAACTTTAAAAAAGCATGCAGTTACTAGATGGGGTGAAAAGTAACTTCCTTGGGAATGAATTTTTTTTTTAAATATTTTTTTTTTTTATTCAATATAGTCCCCTTTTAGTTTGACACACTTATTCCAGCGATTTTCCAACTTCTTGATCCCGTCCGAAAAGTAATTTTCCGGAAGGTCTGCAAAATACTCCTCCGTGGCGTCGATGATTTCCTCGCGTGAGATAAATTTTTTATTGATGAGCTATCTTTTGAGGTTTGGGAAGAGATAACAATCCGCGGGAGCCAAATCGGTCAATGCAACAGCAATTGCAGCCGGAAGTCATTGATTTCAGCCGTGCTTGAGATGCTTTTCTGCGCCGGTGCATTGTCTTGCAAAAACAAATTTTTTTTTTCGCTTCTGCTTTCAATCGCTCCAATATAGCACACATCAGCACAATCGCTGCTGATAGTTCTTCCTTTTTCGAGGTAGTCCGCGAAGAGTATGCCATGACAATCCCAGAAAACCGACGCCATAACCTTTCCGACCCATCGGGCCTTCCTCGGCCGCTTCGGACCACTCGTTCCGGCTTCAGTCCATTGCCGGGCACTCATTCTATTCTTTGGTGTTCAACAGATACCAATCGACGCCAAAAGTCCGCCCGATTCCACATCAGCAAGTCCAAACACTCTTTCGAAGTCCTCTTGCTTTCGTGTTTTTGGTCAGGAGTGAGTATGCGCGGCACCCAGTGGTAGGATAACTTTTTCATATGCAGAATATTGCCCAAAATATGGCGTGTGCGTTCAGTACTAATCTTTGTGGTATCTGCTAGCTCGCACACCTTCGCTTTCCGGTCAGCCAATACCATTTTATGTATTTTTTTGACATTGTCCTCTGTGCCGCTGCGGACTTGATCGGTAGTGGAGTTGCGTCCACCACGAAACTCTCGAAACCAATATTTGAGTCTGTAATCTGATGGGGCATTAGCCCCATAATATTTATCCAACTTTTCTTTTATTTCCTTCGCCGTTTTGCCTCCCAAAAAATTATGTTTTATGAGAGAACGAAAATCGTTTTTGTCCATACTCAACATGATGCCAAACATGTCAAAAACAATCAGCTGTCAAAACAAAACTAAAGACAGTATCGCACTGATTCTGTGCTAGTACCATTTACTTTTTGGCAACATTTCAGAACATTGTTAATGTAGAAGTACCTTTTTATTTCTTAAATCGTACGCTTCTCATGTTCTTCCTTTTACCTTCGGAGGAGCCAATGTTCTTCCCTCCTTCTTTGCTTGTATAGGGTTTTCCAATAGGGACTTGACAACTTTGAATTTAGTTTGTGAACGCACTCTTTCACTAATCATCAAACGGTCAATGTCAATTTATATAGTAAACTCAACATTTTTATCATGGTAAAGTACATTTACGAGCAACGTTTGCAAACTATAAAAATTTTCTACAGATATTCGGATTCGGTGACTGCAACCTTAGGAGCGTTAACTCGAATTTTCGGTCGTAATTCTCGCGCTAGTAGACAGGCAATAACAAGTTTAGTGCAAAAATTTGAGTCTGCATATTCGTTGTGTGATGTTGCCGTGTCAGTGAGACAACGAATTGGTCGAAGTGTCGAAAATATCGCTGCCGTTCAGACGTCCGTGGCAAACGATCCAAATCAGTCAAGTTCTCAAGAATTGAGAATCGCTCAGACCACATTATGGCGTATTTTGCGTAAGGATCTTGGTTTACACCCATACAAGATCAAGCTGACTCAAGAATTGAAGCGACGTACGTTACCCGATTTGGTTCTGGAGAAGATGCGTCAAGATGATGAATTTCATCGCAAAATCATCTTCAGTGACGAAGCTCATTTTTGGCTCAATGGGTTCGTCAATAAGCAAAATATGCGTCATTGGTCGGGTGAAAACCCACATGTGCTTCATAAATCACCACTTTATCTACAAAAATAAAAACTATTTCGTGCGGTTTGCATGCCGGCGATGTTATTGGGCCATATTTTTTCGTCGACGATAACGATCGTCACGTTACTGTGAATGGTCACCGTTATAGCGCCATGATCACCGATTATTTTTGGCCCGAATTAGAGGATATGGACTTGGACGACATGTGGTTTCAACAGGATGGTGCCACAAGCCACACAGACCACGCTACAATCGATTTATTGAAGAGTAAGTATGGTGAGCCCGTTATCTCAAGACATGGGCCAGTCGATTCGCCGCCTCGTTCGTGCGATTTAACGCCGCTTGACTATTTTCTGTGGGGCTACGTTAAGTCATTGGTTTATGCCAACACGCTGACGACGTTGGAAGAGCTCAGAGCCGATATTGAACGCGAAATAGCGGCCGTTTCGGCCGAAATATGTGGTCGAGTCGTTGAAAATTGAGTCAAACGAATCGACCGCTGCAAATGTGCCCGCGGTGGCCATATGAACTAAGTCGAGTTTCATTCATAAATGTTTTGATTGTACTTCAAGCCAATAGTAAAGTTTTTGAAATATCTCAAATGGTTTGCCTTTTATTTAAAAAAAAAAAAAAGTTGTTAAGTCGTTATTAGAAAACCCTATATAAGGATATGCGATCAGCAGAGACTTTTTGGTGAATTTTGTTATCCGTTATCCGTACCTCATTTGGCTGCAATGAGGTAGTGATTTGAGTCTATTTTTGCTGATCGGAGTTTTCAGATATCTTTAGTAGTAGAAGAGTGTCTTGCGTCGATCGCAACATGATCAATTTGACTGATAGTATAATGATCAGGTGTTCGACATATTTTTTGTGGATATTAAGCTGGGAAACCGTGTGCTACCTGTAGTGATGTTCGGCGCGGAGTAAAATGAATTAGCCTTATTCCTTTTCTAGACATGAATTTGTGCATACTGTGGTTCCCCATAAAATTGTCCTCCCTTCCTATTATTTCGTTCAAATCATCAAACACGAGTAGTTCGAAAAAATATTCTTTGGTAGCATCGGCTTTTTTCTCTGTGAGGAATTGAGCACGTATCAGGTTTATATTTTCGAAAAGAGTCTTCGCTTACATATTGCAAACTCAAGACTTCTGGCCTTAGTTTACTGCTTATAGCAAATCCGCACCCAAATAGATTCTTTGGAACAGTGGGCCTTTTATGTACGTAGTCGGATAATTTACCTCACGCACAACCTCCATTCTGAAGGGCTAGGCATTTTTATGATCAACTGGGATAAAGGGCCGGAATATTCCAGCTTCGAATACGCCCATATAAGGCATCTGTCGTACTGACTTTTGAGGTTACGATTGCTTCGCAGTATGTCCTACTTCTGATACTGAATTATATTACTTTTATTTTCTCTTCCTTAACACGACCGCTTATCAGGAAGTGAAGTATGCAGAATTAATTTGTGGTCGGAGTTTCAGTACTGGGCATCGCCAGGTTCAATACTTATGATCATCAGTTCTTACTCTACCAGAGGCGTCAGTTTTCTTTTTTTTTAAATAACTGGTAACCAAGTTGTATAAGACTTGTTTACTTGTTTCAGATGTCTACCTTGCAGAAATATGGACAGAACTTCAAATCGATACCCACAACTTGTTCAAAGCCAGCCAACTTCGTCAGTGCGATATGACTATGGAGAACATTGGCTATTCTAAAAGCTTGAAAATAACTCAAACATATCATAGTTATGGGCATTAAAAGGGCTTGTGGCTGACAGTGAACTGAGTTTTGTCAGTCTTTTATGGAATAGCGTATTATATGGCCTTCGTGTGCTCTACACAAAAAAAAAAAAAAAAAAAAAAGATAGACAACCCATTAAAAATCAAACCCCGTTTTTAGGTTCCTTGCAGCTGCTATCCGATATAATTTTATATTCTGTTATCTACACCTCATATCCCCGATTTTCGCATTTATCTCTGTAGCCACTCTCATACCATTTCCCTCTGAGTTGTACTTTAGATGATATCGGTGGATTGTTGGCCGTTTTACGATCTCGTTTTGAAATTTAATTAAAATTTAATTCACCACGTCACCGACCGTTGAATTGAAATCAAAACGGAGACAAACAAATATACCGATTTTATGATGCCTGACAGAAGAAGACTATCGGTTTAAATGACTCAAGAAAGGTGCGTAGATACTCGTTCTTTGGCTGTCGGCAGGAGTTTCTGTGGTGATTTTAACATTTCATTTATACTGACTAAGTGTAAGTTATCCAGATTGTAAAGGTTATCAGACGGCTTCCACAGGGTCAACCCTAAGTTTCAGTAAGTGCTCCCACTATTGTATATTTATGCCAAAAATAAATAAAAAGGACATTCAACCATTTCCATCATTCTATCACAAAATTGCGATTTTTTTTTTTTAATTAAATTTTGAAACGTTTTGAGTAAAAGTTTTCCAACTAAATGGGAACATTGGTTGAAACATAAAATATCCCATTAATCCTTGGAAATGGGTTGCCATTTAGTGGGAGTGTGCATGTGAATTCATTGCGTTTCACCGTAATACAGTGAAGTGAAAACAGCCAAGACAGTCGACGTTTTATAGCCTATCGTGGTCGTATAATGTGTTGTATTATTGCTAATGTTTACTCAGTGGTTACGGCCACTAAATAAAAATTAAAGACAATTTAATTAGTGGGTTTGGTTGTGGTGCTTAGTGCTTAGATCTTGGAATAACAGTTGGTGGTTAGGCACTTATAGCATAGATGACCCGTAACATATCAATTAATTGATGAAACTTGTGGGAATATGTATGAATGGGGTGATAATATGTGGGAACATTATTTGGGCATCTCATAAAGGATACAATAGAAATTATTTTAAAATGGCTATTGAAATAGAAATCTTCAAGAAAATCAAAGCCACCCTACTGAAAAAGGGACCTTTTGATAAGTCTTTTTTTTATAATGACGGTCCGGTAAAAGGCTTTTGGGTGTCCTTAGAGAGATTGCACACATTGCGACAGAAGGCAAATTAGGGATACCAATCTAAGTTGGCTAAGAATGTTTTGCAGACTACAAGGAAGAGAAAATGTTGAGATCAAGAGGCCATTCCATAAGCAAGTCATACATTATATAGAGTATTCCAATAACGACGTTCGATTTTTAAATTTTTTTTGAATTAAAAGAACATTTTATGGATTCATTTTTAGTATGAAATAAGGGGTGATTCATCGTAAGGTTTGATTTTCAATAGGCTTTCTTGACAAATAACGCGTGACTTTTATCAAACTGCTTTGTTATTTTTGTTCAGTATCGTTTGGCAAATCATCATAAAAAAACTCACATCACAACAGTGTCTCCAAATTGTCTAGCTGTATTACAAAAATCAGCTTCTGTGAGAAGGAACTTAAGCTGCGCATAATCTACCTACTGAAATCTCTATTGCCAATACAATTCCCAAATTTGAGTCCCAGTTTACATAAGTGGATGATACTCGACCGGCAGACCACATCCAGCACGTAGTGAAGAGAGTATAGCAGCTGTAGCTGAGTAACGAATCGATTCGTCGTCGTTCTCAGCAGCTTTGCATGGCGTATTTTACGTAAGGATCTCTTCCTTAAAGTGTACAAAACTCAACTTGTGCAAGAATTGAAGCCAGGCGACTTGAACTTGCGTCATATTTTCAGTGAATGGGCTCTAGAAAAACTCAATGCAAATCCGGTGTTTTATCGTGAAATTTTGTTCAGTGATGAACCCCATTTCTGACTCAATGGATACGTTAAGGAACAAAATTGCCGTATTTGAGCTGATAAACAGCCCAAGGAATACCAAGAGCTACCATAACATCCAATAAAAACAACGGTATGGTATGGTTTATGGGCTGGTGGAATCGTTGTACCATATTTCTTCAAAAATGAGGCAAATTAGAATGTTACCGTCAATGGTAACCATAATCGCGTCATGTTAACTGACTATATGCTTCCTCAAATTCAAGCGCATTGTCTCGGTGAGCTCTGTTTCAACAAAACGGCGCCACGAGTCATACAGCGCGTGAAGCAATGGACTTGTTGAGAAACTATTTTGATGAGCACTTAATTTCTCGTTTTGCTACGGTAAATTGGTCGCCTTGATTGTACGATATCCCACCTTTGACTATTTTCTCTGAAGATATGTAAAGTCTCAGGTCTTCAGTAAACCATCTACGATTGATGCTTTGGAAGCCAATATTACTCGTGTTAACCGCGAGGTACTAGTCGCTATGCTCGAACGAGTCGCCCAAAATTGGACCTTCCGAATGGGCCACTTCAGAGGTAGTCGTGGCCAACATTTACACATCATCATTTTCAAAAAACAAAATTCCATGAATAGTACTTTTAACCGAAATTAAAAATTTTAAGTTTGCTTTCAAATTTATGTGTTTTATTCGTGCGGTTTTTTTTTCAAAATTTGAACGTTTATTTAAAAAAAAAAAACATGTACTATTCAAAGTATTGCCCATGTGAGGCTATGACTTTTTCCCAAGTAACAATCCGATGCAAAAATGACTTCCTTTTGTGGCGTTCCAGTAGCATTTCGGACATGCAAAATCGCCTTTCGATGTCTCTCGGCTTGAGTTCATGTTGAACCCAATTTCCTTGCTTTTGAATATATCCAGCTGCTTTTAAACGTTTTGAAATGGCTGCTTGAGTGACACCCAAAGATTTTGCGAGCTCTTCTTGTGTTTGGCAACATTTTTCATAGAGTAATGCTTCCAGTTCTTTATCTTCAAATTTTTTTGGCTACCCAGGACATTCATCGTCTTAAAAGCCAAAATCACCACTTTTAAATCGTGTAAACAACTTTTGGCACGTTCGCTCAGTTAGCGCATGTTCACCATAAACTTCCACCAAAATACGATGACTTTCGGCAGCAGTTTTCTTCGTATTAAAGTAATGAGGAAGAACTCCCCGCAAAAACACTTTTTCAGGCACAAAGTTCGGGTCCGGGAGATGGCACGATATCGTCTGATGATCAGACCATAATTTCGGCTCATTCAAAAATGAGAACTAAGAGGATAAGGAAGCTGAAGCCAACTCCAAACCTCGTGAAGCGCCCTTCTCTATCAGCATCTACTGGGAAGCTGCCTGGTGGAGCAAGGGAAGAGGCGCCAACAACTTCATCTAGAGCAGCAACATAACAACGAAAGGGGCAGGATGAATACCCATATGTGTCTTACAGTGGGGAAGGCCACTACATAGGCGGAAGTAATAGCTTTGCATCGCTAGACGCCTCTGAGTCAGATGACGGGAGGACGTGATCAAAGCCTTAAATAGTAGCATCAGGCAGCTACAGCAAAAAGTACTTTCTATAAAAGCGAAGCAAGTGGCAGGGAGGTAGAAGGAGCTACAACAACTCCAGATGCCACAAAACCAGCCAAATACAAACGTGGAGCTACCTCAACCAGAAAAACAGAACCTTAGTTGGCTGGTAGGTAAGCGAAATTAAGCTTACCAAAAGACACAAAATGAGGCACAGAATATATAAAATATTACTAAGAAACTGACCCAACTCCACTCAAGGAGGAGGTGTTGCGATCTTTGTAAGAACAGAACTGCGTTTTAAAAGAGTATACAGTCGTGTAGTACGTAGGTTCCAGGTGCTGGAAGCATGCGTAATGTATATTTTCTCCGTAGTGGAAAGCGGTGTGTCTGTTTATGCACCTAAGGCTACTGAATCCATCTTATTCATCTCAGAGCTCGAGACACTTTTTCGAATCCTGAGGTTAGAATTGGAAGACAATTATTTTGTTATCGGCGGAGATTTCAACGCCAGACATAGTGATTGGGGAAATAATACACCAAATACTAGAGGAAACCTACTATTCAATTGCTGGGGTCAGCACAGTATAATGTATCGACTTGGCCTCAAAGCGACAGGCACGGGTCCTATTTGGATCTCCTGCTGTTCGACTCACGAATAGAACTGACAAGGATTAACCAACATGCTACAAACTGTCTACGCACTTTTGCGTATGACAGTTACCATTGCGGTCTTAGTACCGAAATAGCCAACAAAACTGCGGAATTGGAAGACAAAACAACACCTCGGTATCAACACACTGACAACGAAGACTTATTCCGCAACGCAATTCGATTCGAGAGCTCGGGTTTCATCAATTTCAGTGACGAGAATATGACAAATAATGTCATCGCCGACGATAGGGTATTACCCCCGTTCATTTCAAAGGAAGAACTCCAAACGATCTTTGAATCACTTAAAAGTAAGAAATCAGTGGGAACCGATGAAATACCGAACAATAAGCTTCGACATCTCCCATTAGAAGCGGTGGACATTTATACCATCCTGTTTAATTATGCAATGATCCAGCGCATTGGAAAACTGCGGTGGTTCATCCCATCCCCAAAAGGAAAAAAAGATACTTCCAATCCGGCGAATCTCCGCTTGATCAGTCTTCTACCAAACATTAGTAAGGTTTTCGAAAAGGTGATCAACAGAGTCCTGATTAAGAAAAAAAATATATTTCCGGATAATCAATTCGGTTTTAAGGCGGGGCAAGATGTCATTCATGCCGTGTCTAAACTGGTTTCTGATATCCAATGGAACAAAGGCAAGAACTATTGTACTGATGCCTGCCTGATTGACTTGGAAAAATCGTTCGACACCGTATGTTAGCAAACCACTTCTGTATATTCTCTACAATATGTTAACAGATAGACAGTTCATCGTGAAAAATGGCGATGTGACTTCTACTGGAAAATTTCAGATTAAAAACGGTCTGCAACAAGGTGCAGTAAATTTGCTGATCTTATTTAACATTTACACAAGTGATCTGATATGTTCACTTCACCATGCCATAGCGTACGCAGACGACTTAATTGCTTACAGATCAGGTCCAAAGATTGAGGTTATTAATATACTTTTGCAACGTGACTTTGAAAGAATTAAGCGATATTGCGACGACTGGACGTTGAAAATCAACTTTCAGAAGTCGGAAACTATTCTGTTTAGGACGCCTTTGTCTGGGGCCACTAGGGATACCAGAAAGAATTGGCGAAAGTTTTCGATCGTGGGAAAGCACGGCCATCCACTTGCTTGTCGAAATGTAGTCAGATACCTTGGGATCTGGCTAGATCAATATCTGTATTTTAACAAACATATAGATGTTGCTCTGGCCAGAGCCAGAGGTGCTTTCGCCCTTACAAAGAGACTGTTTTATAACAGCCAACTCGATGCGAGGGTAAAGATGATCTGCTACATAGCCCTTATAAGGTGTGGTTCCATGAGAACAAGTTTATTGGAAAAGATTCGGGTGTTTTAGAGGGGTTGTCTTAGGACTTGTTTTCGTTTATATAGAACACCAGAGTCTGAGTACATAAAATTATATCCTAATGAGGTCTTGTACAATAGGGCGAACCTAATAAGAGTGGGCATCATTAAGTTGACTCGAAGGCATATTGCAAGAGCAATGACCTCATCGAACAACCTGATCTCATGAGAGTACGCTTTGACGGTTTTGTCCCTCCAGAAGCGTTCCTCTACCTCGATATGAAAGGTCTGATCCAGGACAGATTGGCGGTGCTGTTAATCTTCCACTCAGCTACGACAAAGACGTCGTACACGGCAGTGTGGAGCGTCTCCGGTTCAGTAGGGTGGTAGGGAGTCGCGACATGAGGGATGTTGCTCGAGAGCACCAACAATTTTGGTGGATAGTTGAAGGAAAAGAAGCTTGGTCGTCTAATTCCTCCAGTATAAGGGAAGTCCATGGGAAGTAAGGTCGTTCGTCATTTGGGTTTATTGGCCATGGCCGGCTTACATAGTTTTAAAAAAAAAATAAATAAAAAAATAAAAAACCAAGGAATGGGAATAATCCGTTAAAAAAGATTTTTTAATTGTATGTATATGTATATATGTATGTAGGTTAAGTAGATTCGATTTAGTAGATAAAGTTTTAATTTTAGGTTTTATAACAAAATAAAGTCCATATACTAAATTGCTTACTTCAAGTTTATTCTTTTAGTTTTAGTTGTAATAAATGTTAAAATAAAAATAAAAATAGACCGTCAAGATAAGTCGAAAGACATAGTTTAAGAGTTAGGCCAGTAAATTAGAATAAGATAATTTTAAGTTAATTAAGCTAATTTTAAAGCGATTTTTTGTCTAGCATATAAGAATTAATGTAGTAACTTTAATAAAAATGCATTTAGACTAAAAAAAAAAAAAAACTGAACTGACAGACGAATTGATCGCGTACAGATCAGGTCCAATAATCGAGGTCATTAATATTCTCTTACAAAGAAACATCGATAAGATTAAACGATTTTGCAACAACTGGAAGTTAAAATTCTTTTTTAAGACGCCTTTGTCCGAGACCTCTGCGGATGCCAGACATGACTTGCGAAAGTTTTCAAGCGTGGGCAATACGGGCAGCCACTTCTCAATTGAAATGCAGCAAGTAACCTTGGGATCTAGCTAGATCAAAGGCAAAAAGTGCCTTTGCCGTAACAAGGTGCTTGAGATGGCTTGTCTTAGGTCTTCTCTTCACTTGTACAGAACACCAGAGCCAGAGTTCATAAAATAAGATCCTAAAATATTATCCTTACATAATATAGGTAGAAGAAGAGTAGTTTTTAAGATAGAATAAAGAAGTACTATGAAGAAAAAAAACAAAACAACAACAAAATATTATTGAACAGCTTCTTTTAAGCTCGAGTCGCACCATTCTCTCTGTTTGTTTTGATATTCCTCATCTAATTGCAGATAAGAATGCCATATCAAAGACAATTTACAAGCTGAGTTAAGTTGCTTCCCGAATCAAAGTAACCAACATACCGTTCTTTGGGTATTGTCTGCCTAGAATTTGTAATGCGAGTATTCTACATGACGGAAAAGTCTAGAATAGCTGTCTTATGGACATGTCTGATGGAATGATAGTAGAACCCCTTATGTTGCGAAAATACGAAATCTGTGCGCGGGAATGGTTTCGGCCAGAAATCGAGACAGAAAAGGAATGTAGTCGACTCTATACGAATAGCTCCAAAACCGATCTATGATAGATTGGGGTGCTAGTAATTTTTTTGGGGAACGACAATGTTATTTAACTTCTAGTTAGGAATAATTGTGTCTAGATATAAACTATCCAGATGGCAATGATCTGTTTTGTCAAAAATCGGATAGAGACGAAGTATTTGCAGCTGCAAGGATAACTGAGCTACGCTTAAGTCCTTTCTGAACCTTCAGAATACTTCCAGGTTTATCTGGCAATACAGGGCTTTTCTGGAGGCTGAATTCATTATGGTGCTTGCGTCACATGTCATAATGGGATCACGGGAAGTGAGATTGCGGTCAGCTTGGTACCCAAGCCTCATAGGGGTGTGTTTCATGATATAAACTTGCATAACAACTACCTGTATCTTCGGTTAGAGTCCAAATTTGCAGTGGGGTTCCATACAGTATAACTGCAGATCGGATAATTATCCAGGATACCCACAGACAAATTGAATTCTTTCCGACTTTGTCGCTCAGCGGAAAAGGGTGAAGACTCAGACTGGCATCGAAGTGGGGGATTAACGTTTGTTAAGGACCCAAAACTCTGGATAAATGTCCGACTGTAGATTTTGGCGGTACTAGAAGGCATTCGCAGCACATCTACTCGTGATTATGGAATTCTGGGTAGAGTATTCCACACTTGGCACACTGTCCCGTATTGGTATTTCTCAGTTCGGATGTACAATGTCGTAACATATCTATTGATTTAGAATTGAAAGTAAAATTATAAAGTCGATAAAGTCTACACCTGACGTACCCCAAGAGAGTCAATTTGGTCGTTTTTTCTTTTTAAGTCCACTGTACAAGTTTTGATATCGCAGTTGGTTCCATTTAGGACGTTCTTCCACTGAAATATTTAGAATGATTCCGTTGTTATTTCCTGGTTTGCGCATAGAATTTTTTTTTAAATATAGGGTTTTCTAATAGCGACTTGCCAACTCAACTTTATTATTGACTTGAAGTACAATCAAAACATTTATGAATGGAACTCGACTTCGTTCATATGGCCACCGCGGGCACGTTTGCAGCGATAGATTCGTTGAACCCAGTTTTCAACGACTCGGCCACACATTTTGGCCAAAACGACCGCTACTTCGTGTTCAATGTTGGCTCTGAGCTCTTCCAACGTCGTCGGCGTGTTGGCATAAACCAATGACTTAACGTAGTCCAACAGAAAATAGTCAAGCGGCGTTAAATCGCACGAACGAGGCGGCCAATCGACTTTCCCATGTCTTGAGATAACACGCTCACCATACTTACTCTTCAATAAATCGATTGTAGCGTGTGCTGTGTGGCTTGTGACACCATCCTGTTGAAATAACATGTCGTCCAAGTCCATATCTTCCAATTCGGGCCAAAAATAATCGGTGATTATGGCGCGATAGCGCTGACCATTCACAGTAACGTGACGATCTTTATCGTCGACGAAAAAATATGGCCCAATAAGGCCCCCGCATGTAAGCCGCACCAAACAGTTATTTTTTGTGGATAAAGTTGTGATTCGTGAAACACATGTGGGTTTTCAACCGACCAATAACGCATATTTTGCTTATTGACGAACCCATTGAGCCAAAAATGAGCTTCGTCACTGAAGATGATTTTGCGATGAAATTCATTATCTTGGCGCATCTTTTCCAGAACTAAATCGGAGAAAGTACGTCGCTTCAAATGGTCCATCGGCTTCAATTCTTCAGTCAGCTTGATCTTGTATGGGTGTTTCATTCTTGAGAACGTTCGTGGAATTGACTGATTTGGATCGTTTGCTACGGACGTCTGAATGGCAGCGAAATTTTACACTTCGACCAATCCGTTGTCTCACTGACACGGCAACATCACACAACGAATATGTAAACTCAAATTTTTGCACTAAACTTGTTATTGCCTGTCTACTAGGATGAGAATTACGACCGAAAATTGGAGTTAACGCTCTTAAAGTTGCAGTTACCGACTCCGAATATCTGTAGAAAACTTTTATTATTTGCAGACGTTGCAGTGACAGTTTGATGATAAGTGAAAGAGTGCGTTCAGAAATTAAATTCAAAGTTGTCAAGTCCCTATTGGAAAACCCTATAAATCCAGTATGCATTGGTTATTACCTGGAGCTGAAGTAATCAAAATTGATTTGTTAAATTACAGCACCGGACATCGGTAAATAGACACCATTCAGCGTTTAGTCAATTCCAATGGCACCCATCCATGAGCCCATAGTTTAGCTTTCATATCGGTAACGGAGGAATAATCTCCATTGTATGTGAAATCCATTCAATCATTGTGGAATTAAAGTCACGAGCCACATTGCGAAGAAGGTTTCCTAATCCTATGAAACTAGGACTTATTCCCTGTAATAGTACTTAAAAGTCACTGTAAGAAAAGAGAAGTGCAAATCTTAAAAAAATCACAGAAACGTGATTACAGTTTGATGGTCGATTCATCGAACTAAATAGCTGTGAATGACATAGACTGCTTACTTAGATGACGCTAAAGTCATGAAGAACTAAGCTTCAGTTAACAAGCCTCTCCAGGTGCGTACAAGAAGTTGGTTGAGGTCACCTTCCACTTTTAAATAAAGCTGAAAACTTTATGTGATAGGACGCTGGTCTCCATGCGTTCGATAAAGCTGTACCTTGCCCCTGAAGTTGGCGCAGTTCATTATTCGAGGTTATGAGCTGATTCATTACATTCTTATCCTTTTCGTATAGGGCTGTGAGCTCTATAGCGGCGTAGGCCAGTATTATGCAACTAGTGGTCGAATGCAATTATGCATGCAATTATTATTATAGCCCGAACGCGTAAGGGAAGTAAGTTGTACCATTATCGGGCTAAACCACTGGAGGTAAGGCAAGCACTACATCACGAACTTGATTGTTGCGTTGCTGGCCAAAAACAGGCAAAATGACTACCCGGAGTTTCCCGATCAAAGGCTGCGCAACATAGCAAATATTTAGACCTTTTGACTTCAATTCAGTGTGAGTGTTTGAATAAATTTCATAGATGATCTGGTTAAAGCTCTTGAAATAGCTATTTCAAATTTTAGGTCGCAATGCTAGTAACTGCTATTTATTGCAATCTAAAAATTCCCATTGTCAGAGTTGATATTCTTGTCGCGGGAGAGCAGATACTGGGACACATGTTGTCCTTGCTGCATTGCGACTTAATTAAATAAACTCATTTCTCTTTTATGCATACTTAATAAATCAGCAACTGTAGGAGCTACAAGTTGGGGCTTAATTAAGCCGCTTTGACGTTCTAATGTATGTACCTCATATCATCAGACGCACAATTCATATTACGAACATGCGAAATGAGCTACAATCCTACAACCCTGATAGTAGGCGTAGGGTAGCACCAGGTAAACTTATGTACGTACTAATAAAATCTGCAGTACGAGTGCATATATAACAAGAGTTATATGAGGTTTTTCCACAATTCCATTTCCTGCTACCGATGTCGCACATACTCATATTCACATGCTCCATACGAACGAATACATCCGCTTCTGCAGCAAAACAAATTGCTTCACTTCTCTCGCCTAATTGAAACCTTGTCCCATATAATCCTCGGCTACTAGAGATTGGTGCTTTATATACATAGGTATGTCTTTCTATTTAGTTGAAAATGGAAAGACGACAAAGGAGTCAAAGGCACAACCAGAGCTAGTCCGTAGTATCCCTACAAAGTGAATCGCTCACGTTACACTTTGTTTGTTTAACAGCTCGAGTGTAGTAGTCCTTAAGCCTTGAAAAATTGGAAAAAAAAATCACAAAAAAGGATAACAGGAAGCAGATAGAGTATAAAGAGAGGGTGTGAAATGGGATTGTGTAAAAAAGAAGAGAAAAATATGTCCTTAAACAGCGATGTGCCGTTTGGATAGAAAAATGGTGCAAAGTTACACCAGAATGCATGCTATGCAAATCCAAAGAGCACAGTTCATTGATTCTAAATTTTTAGCGATAAATTTTTATATCAAAGGACACACCATGGAATGCAAGCGCACATGCACTACACATAGGGGTGCATGTGTGTTAAAAGGATTTAATTCCAACTCATATGCTCTAATAAATTGCTTTATTTCCGACCAAGTTAGACGGATTCAAACAGAGCAAAAAGAGAACAAAACGAAATATGTAAAACGGAAACCCCTTTGAAGAAGGCGGTAGAAAATAGTTTCCGCGAGCTCTAAGGGTATCGAGTTGTGAATACAGTGTGGTACGAGAGAATGGAAACGTATATGGTACATTTGTGTTTCAATTGACTAGAAAAAAAGGTTTAAAGGCTTTGTATTTTCAAATGTTTGATAAACAAGCAACAAAGAAAAATTATATCTTCCGATGATGATGATTTCAAATCATAATCCTACACATATTTTCAATCACCCAATTCGGGTAGGGGTGGGAATATACTCGTCGTATATGCCTGTCGTAAAGGGCCACTAAAATCCTCCCCCTTTATACAGAGCGTGTAGATTATGCAAACCATGCAATGGACAAAACGAAAAGAAATCATTACTCCAGGTGGCAGACCAGCTTTGTTTGAAAATTTACACTTTTCTGAGGTCGTTTCTACAGATTCTGGGGAGAGCCATTTATTGCATTTAATAAACCCATTTGTAGGTGCACGAACAACGGATTTCAGTGAAAGATAAAAGCCTCAGGGAGGAAAATATGGAACTTCGGTGCAGGCTATCTAAAATAGAAATGCGCTGCTAAGAATTTAAGAAAAAGTTGGATGGACCAAAAGCTAAAGACGAGACTTATAAGGGTATAATCCAAACTCGCAAGAATGTCTGCAGTAAGTTGTAACTCCACAGACAAAACAATCTATGAAACGAACGAAGAGGACTTAAGTCGTGAAATGGACTGAACACTGCAGAAACGACTAGCAGAAAACGGAAAGCCGGTTCCTCACCCTAAATCACACTCAACAAGAAGCTAAGGGAAATGAGTTAAAAAAAAAAATTACGTAATAAATACTCCTTCTGAAGAAAACTGAAATCCCAAGGATGGATAACCGCTTCCAATCAACGTGATCGTTAACGTGCTAAAAAATATTGCTACACTTGCGAGAACAAACAGTCGTAACTAGGAGGCTTCATGCGCCGTGCAAAAAAGAAAACATCATCAGTGACCTGAAAAATAGCCATATTAAAATTGTTGATGCCGTAAATATGGAAAAGCAAAGGAGATAAGGAAGAGATTAAAACTATTATAATACGCAGCATTTCCCTTTTCATGCTAACCTTCGATAAGGCCGCGAATCTTCAACAAATTTATGATATGAAAGCTATTCTCAAAGTCGAACCTCTGCGTAAGAACATAAAACTAATCCCTCAATACAAACGCTGTCAAGGGGTTCAATCGCACGCAAACGTATTGCCAGAAAGAACCATGTTCTATGAAATGTGCATGAAATCACCTCTTGAGATTTCGGTGATTTCGATGTTGATGACCGTCCGCGTGAAGGAAGGCCAAAATTCTTCGAAGACGCTGAATTGGATGCATTGTTCGATGATGATCCGTGCCAAATGCAGAAGAGCTTGCTTCAGCATTAGGAGTTACTCACCAAGCGATTGTACGCGCTGTTAATCATTCTAAAACAAGGAACTTGAGTTCCTTATGATTTGAAGCTTAGGGACGTTGAGCGTCGTACAGTAACTCAAAGAGAAGGAAGTCATGGGGACTGCCCGGTCATGCTTCTACATCGTCGGCTCAGCCGAATATTTACGACGTCAAGGTTATGCTGTGTATTTGGTGGTACCAACTCGGTGTTATTAACTATGAACTGTAGAAACCCAACAAAACTCACTGGGGAACGGTATCGACTTCAATTGATGCGACTGAGTCGAGCACTGCGAGAAAATGGCCACAATACGAGCAGAACCACGAAAAAGTAGCATAATTCTTCAGAATGACAACGCTCGGCCTCACGTTGCCAAGTCCGTTAAAACCTACCCGAAAACGCTCAAATGGGAAGTCCTACGCAATTTCCCAGATATTGCGCTGTCCGATTTTTACTTGTTTTGATTGATGGCACGTGGTCTGGCTGACCAGCAGTTCCGCTCGTATAAAGACATCAAAAAATATCTTGATTCGTGGATAGTCTCAAAAGATTAACACTTTTATCGGAATGGTATTCCAGTTCTGCTAGAAAGATGGGAAAAAGTTGCAGCTTGCGATGGGCAATATTTTGAATATCAATTTTGTCACAATAAAGTAGCATTTTGCTTAGTTGCGCACCTAATAATAAAACTCATTAATACTTTTTTATACAAGCTTTCGGGTGATAAAATAGGTTGATATGTCAAAGTTTCACATTTCAGAACAACCACAAAATTAGGACTCAAACGTGGCTAGTAAGGAAAAGTCTAAAAAAAATTTAAAAATCATGGGTTCCGGCCAAAAAAAAAAAAAAAATATAAAAGAAATCGTAAAAAGTTATTAAGTTTTAGACGGCAGTTACCGCGTAAATTACACCTGAGAAACATGAAGCGCAAAGCAAAAAAAAAAAAAAAAAAAAAACTAATATCTGAGAAATTAGCTAAGATCGAAAATAACTGCCACAAGAACAGAAAAATGGAACACGTGCTCAAAGTATGTATAGGGTAATTCATCGTGAGGTTTGGTTTTCAATAGGCTTTTCTTGACAGATCACGCTTGACTCCTATCAAACTGCTTTGCCAATTTTCTTCAGCATCGTTTGGCAGGTCATCATGGGAAGACTCACACCATAATAGCGTCTCCAAATTGTTCAGCTGTATTACTGTATTACCCAGGTTTCTGTGAGAAATGTTTTTCGTGCGATTGAGGAACTTACGGTGCGCATGATCAACCTACTGAAACCACTATTGCCAATATCATTCGCAAATTTGAGTCCCAGTTTACATTAGTAGATGATAGATACTCGACCGGTTAGACCACATCCAGCACGTAGTGAAGACTAAAGCACCTGTAGCTGAGAGTGTACGCGAAGACCATGACAAATTGAATCGTCTTCATTCTCAGCAGCTTGGCGTAGCGTATTCGACAACTTGGCGTATTTTACGTGAGGATCTAGGCCTAAAAGTGTACATAATTCAACTTGTGCAAGAATTAAAGCCAGGCGACTAGAATGGGATCTAGAAAAAATCAATGAAAATCCGGTTTTTTATCGTAAAATTTTGTTCAGTGATGAAGCCATTTTCTGGCTCAATGAATACGTTAATAAACAGAATTGCCATATTTGGGCTGATGAACAACCCTGGGAATACAAAGAGCTATCATTACATCCATTAAAAACAACGGTATGGTATGGTTTATGGGCTGGTGGGATCATTGGTCCATATTTCTTCAAAAATGGGGCAAATCAGAATGTTACCGTCAATGGTAACCATTAACGCGCCATGTCAACGGACTTTGTATTTCCTGAAATACAAACACATGGTCTCGGTGAGCTCTGGTTTCAACAAGATGGCACTACGATCCATATAGCGCGTGAAGTAATGGACTTGTTGGAAACCATTTTGGTGAGCACTTAATTTCACGTTTTGCTACGGTAAATTGGCCGCCTGGATCGTACAATATCACATCTTTGGACTATTTTCTCTGGGGATATGTAAAGTCTCAGGTCTTCAGGAATAAGCCAGCTACGATTGACATATGAAATAGGGATCGTGTGCAAGAATCAGAGGTTTTGGGGAATATCACGCTTACCATCCATCTGAAAAGGCAAGGCAAGCTTTATTTTAAAGCTACGTTCATGGCATTATGTGTGGAATAGCACATCATTCAAATGGCTGCCTTAGCTTCACTGCCACTGCAGTCGGTCAAGTTTTTTAACTCGGCCCCATATGTGCGGCGTTATTTTCGCAATAGCGTGTCGAATGTTGGCCTCGAGCCCATCCAAAGTGTTTGGCTTGTTAAAGTAGAATAAGGACTTGCCGTAGCCGCAGAGAAAATAATCGAGTGGTGTCAAATCGCATGATCGCGGTGGTCAATTGATGAAAGCTCGCCGTGAGATGACCCAGTCGCCAAATTTCTCCTTCACAATCTCAAACATTTCGTCGCTTGTATGGCGTACAACGTCATCTTGTTGAAATCACAGCACACATATATCGATGTTGTCGAGCTCTGACCACAGAAAATCGGTTAACATCGCTCTATACCTGAGACGATTGACTGTAACGGTGTCTCCTTCCTCATTTCGAAAGAAACAAGTTCTGATGATTCCGCCATGCCATAAAACGCACCAAACAGTCAATATTTATGAATGCATTGACGCTTGGGAATTTTGCCTGTTAACATATCCGCTGAGCCAAAAGTGGTCCTTGTCCGAGAAAATGATTTTTTTTTTCCAAAATCTGAATCTACGGCCAACATTTCCAGCGGCCAATTAGAAAACGTCCGGCTTCAATTCTTGAATCAGCACAATCCTATACCGATGTAGGCCCAAAACCAACTTCAAAATAGGCCGGATTGACTCTCTGGCGGTGTACAATTTAACATATCTGTGCCAAATCGATTTTTCTGTTTCTTATTTTGATAATAGCTGCTACGGCTGGTATCTTTTCTTCATTTCGTATCAATTTCTATCTGGTTGGTGGCTTAAGATCCATAAAGTGTTCAAACTTTTAAACGGTGCGATGAATTGCCTCCATACTGAAGCCATGATGACGACCGACCTCACGACGAAATTCACGTTGCGTATCTACAAATTAGCCGGATTTTCAGAAAAAAATTTAATAATTCAGAACGTTCGGCAAGCGTATAACGATGCATAATGAAATGGCATGCCTTACTGAATATTTAGACCTTGTTAGCTGCTAAAACATAACAACTGGAAAAAAGAATACTAATTGGGAAGGCTTAAAGAGAGAAATAGAACAAAAAGTAAGACACCCTATGAACTAGTAGTTGCGGGTTATTACCACGAGGGTGGCCAGGGTTCAAGTGGTAGTGAACTTACTTCGGTTTACTAAAATTAAGTACGTAAGTGAGTAAGTAAAAACGCTTAAATTATTCACACTCTATCTAAATTATTTAAAATAAGGTCTAAATTATCCATCAGAGATAAAAGGATTGGTAAGGGAAAAAAAGGAAAGTGCGTAAAAAATCACAACAACACAGCATAAAACGATTTTTTAAACAGCACGTGTAACCTGCTGAAAAACCATTAAAAACTTCAAAAACCGTTCAGTTGACACGTATCTTGAAAGCTTGACAGGAAAATGGGAATCTAATTATTCGTTTTGAAAAGCATTAAAAAGTATTAAAAAACTTAAAACCTCGGCGCCACCAATTAGAAAAAATTTAAAAAATGGATGTCCGTAGATAGATAAGGAAAAAAAAAGGAAATCTTCCCTTCCCATCTGGAACAGACCTTTATGCTCTTCTACGGTCAAGCACTCATCCACATTATCAGTGAATCAGAAAATTACAACGAATGGGCGAAGGAAGATACAGAGAAAGGAAAAATCTTCGCTTCCTATCTGGTAGTGACCGTTATGCCCTTTGACTTATCCACAATATCAGTGAATAGGAAATATCGTCAGACAATTACACGATGACAAATGCAATGCAAACAGAACTTAGCACTGAAAAAAAGAAATTAAAACCAAAGAAAACTACCGGTTACCACTTAATAACCGGAGAAGTCCTTAAAATCCTACCTACAAAAGCAGGAACTTAGCTTCTGGTGTTAGAATATATTCCAAGTCAGTGGAAAGTTGCTGCCCCTAAAAACCAAGAAAACCTCCGAATGACAAGAAGTCATTGAAAATCTTTGAGAGGATAACTGAGATGTATGGTATACTGCCAATAATTGACGAAAGAAATCGTTTCCCTTAATATCAGTTTGGGTTTAGGAGTAAGCAACGACGTAATTGAGGAAGATATAAGAAAAAAATATTTGCTCAGGCGTATTCCTTGATGTCTCACAATATTCTCGCAAAAGTCAATCTCAAATACTTTGGCTCGTTTGCGTACAGTATTTTTACCGAGTAGATGAATACAGGTAAATAATTTAAATCTCTACATATAAAATTGACGTGTGTTGACTTGATCTCGTTTAAGATGATTCGCCAGATCTTCGTCCACTCAAATATTAAGTTCAAAGCTCGTGGAGTTTTCCCGTCGAAGATTCAACTGTTTTACAAGTCGTGAGTATACCCGTATCATCCGCAAACGTGGCTACCACAGTATCTTGATCTTGAGGTTTATATCTTGTTAACAGTAAAAACAGGTATGGACCTGTTTTGAGTTCTGGGTATTTAGTCCCAAATCTAACCCGAAACAGTCTGTTTTCGAGGTAAGATTCCAATATTCTATGCAATTTGTCTGATTATATTTGTTGTATATGGTACTTCAGACATTCGTGCCATACCTAGTCGAAACCTTGAGATACGTCGAGAGCGCTTTTAATTACGTTTGTTATTCGGTAGACCTGATCATTTAGGCTCTTCCCCGGTTTTGGACCCATTATGCCTTCGGCGACTTTCTGTTGGTTTGGAAAATATAAAAGTCTCAAAGAAGCATTTATAATATTGATTATCGTTGTTCTAGGTATCGCCTTTAGGATTTCATCTGTAATTAAATCATATTTTCGAGCCTGCCAAAGCTTAGGTGGGATTGTAAAGTTTTCGGAACCTGTATTGACATTAAGTTCTTCGGCTAATTCTCGTCCTTCGAACTATTTAAAAGTCTTTTCCCAGTGCCCGGCAAATAAATTTCCTTTTTCTTTATCTTCTTTTGCCCATTCGCCATTTTAGGTGGACTTCGGGGTTTTCTAGAGCGCGTAGTTTGAACTATTGTCAGCAGTCAAGCTTTCGAGATAAGCAGAAATCTTGTGATTCCTAAGATCTTGCAGCGTTTGTTGCTAATTTGAAAAGTGGTTCAAATAGGTGTTTTATCCTTTCCTTCCTTTCGTTAATGGTTTTCGATTTCCATTCGTACTCCTCTTGTTCGAAAAGAAGTGTTGTTCTACACAGTCCTGTGAATAGTTACCACGATCTTGTCAACTTTTTCTTCTATTCCCAAAGGCGTCGTGAGTGGGGCACGTAAGGCAATATTTCTTTGCATTTTCTTCTAAAGCCGTTCCAGTTTGTTTTGTCATTTTCCAATCCATGCCGATTTTGAGAATCGTTGGTGTGTGATCTAAGCAGGGATCATAGTAATTTTCTACTTTCGTGAGGTATCTATTGACCCCTTTTGGGATAAAAAAAAAGTCGAAAAAGTCAGGCGTTTTGTTTGTGTCAGTTAGCCAATATGTTAGTTTGCCCGTCAAAATTTAGCCCGCACCACGTTTCAAACATGCTTTATACAGTAACCTGGCTTCTGTGGAAATTCATCTTGAGCCCCTAAACGTATGTTTTTATACCACTGAGGAAAAAAATTTGACCAAAGTGATCCAAAAATCAGTCATTCTATATCTTGGAGGGAAACATGAAGATACATTGCTGTAGTCTAGATGATAAATTTTTTCGGACGCTGAACTAATGTGCGTAGATACCGTTCCTATTATCATGTTCTCAGCATGCTTAATGCAGTCTTTATTATAAAGAGAGGATCCGGCTCTAGCGTGCACGTGAAAATCGGAGTAACCTCTTATTTTGGGTCCAGCTCCCTTTTTTAAATGGGTTCCGAAATCAAGTATTGGGTCTATAACTATAACAAACTCGTGCGGTTTGCTAAGAGATGGCGTAACTTGTATTATTCCACTGGAACATGCGTTGGAAAGCTACTGTCATTATACGTCATTTCAGTATATGTCATTCATTTAAAGCGTAAACAACAATAATTTTTTTTCACTCAAATATGTCGAACTTTGTGAATGAAAAAGTGTTTTTGCGGGGAGTTCTTCTTCATTACTTTAATATGAAGAAAACTGCTGCCGAAAGTCATCGTATTTTGGTGGAAGTTTATGGTGAACATGCGTAAGCTGAGCGAACGTGCCAAAAGTGGTTTGCACGATTTAAAAGTGGTGATTTTGGCTTGGAAGACGATGAACGTCCTGGACAGCCAAAAAAGTTTGAAGATGAAGAACTGGAAGCATTACTCTATGAAGATTGTTGCCAAACACAAGAAGAGCTCGCAGAATATTTGGGTGTCACTCAAGCAGCAATTTCAAAACATTTGCATGCCGGAAATGCTGCTGGAACGCCACAAAAGGAAGTCATTTTTGCATCGGATTGTTACTGGTGATGAAAAATGGATCCATTACGATAACCCCAAGTGCAAAAAATCATATGTGAAACCCGGCCAACCAGCCAAATCAACAGCAAAGCCGAATATCCATCGCGCGAAGGTAATGCTCTGTATTTGATGGGATCAGATGGATGTGCTCTATTATGTGCTGCTAAAACCGGGTGAAACCATCAATGGACAACGCTACCGAACACAATTAATCCGTTTGAACAGAGCAGTAGCCGAAAAATGCCCGGAATATGTGACCAGACACGAGGCAATAAGTTTCCATCATGACAACGCTCGGCCCCACGTTGCTATTCCGGTTAAGAACTATTTGGAAAACAGTGGATGGGAAGTCTTACCCCACCAGCCTTATAGCCCAGACCTTGCCCCTTCTGACTACCAATTGTTCCGATCGATGCAGAACGCCCTCACTGAAATACGGTTCACATCAGAGCAGAATATGAAAAATTGGCTTGATTCATTCTTGGCTGCCAAGCCGGCGCAGTTCTTTTGGGATGGGATCCACAAATTGACAGAAAGATGGGAAAAAGTCGTAGCTTCAGATAGGCAATATCTTGAATAATACCATTGTACATGTCTTTCTTTAATAAATGTTCAAATTTTGAAAAAAAAACCGCACGAATTGAAATATATACCCAATATATGAGGTTCGTTCAAAAAGTAAGGTGACTTTTGAAACGTACATCCGATTATCGATTATTTTGCTTTTGACATATAGAAAGGTTAGCCGTGTTTTGGCGTGTTTCAATTATACAAAATGGAGCAAAGAATTCGCATCAAATTTTGTGTAAAAAATTTAAGAAAAAGTGCTCTTATTTATAGGGTGATTCATCCTGACGTTTGATTTATAATGTAAAATAAAATACATAAATTTGAAAGAGAACTTAAAATTTTTATTATTCGTTAAAATAACAAATGATGGCATTTATTTTTTGAAAATGATGTTATGTAAATCTTGGCCACTACTACCTCTGAGGTGGTCCATTCCGAAGGTCCACATTTGAGCGACTCATTCGAGCAAAGCGACTTATATCTCGCGGATAACACGAGTATTGTTGGCTTCCAAAGCGTCAATTGTAGCTTGAGACTTTACATATCCTCCGAGAAAATAATCCAGAGGTGTGATATCTCACGATCTAGACGGCCAATTTACCGTAGCAAAACGTGAAATTAAGTTTTCACCAAAATGATTTCACAAATAGTCCAAGGTTTCACGCGCTGTATAGCTCGAAGTGCCGTCTTGTTAAAACCAGAGCTCACCGAAACCATGTACTTGCATTTCAAGAAGGACATAGTCCATTAACATGGCGCGATAACAGTTACCATTGACGTTATCGTTCTGATTTGCCTCATTTTTGAACAAATATGGACCATACCGTTGTTTTTAATGGATGTAATTGTAGCTCTTGTTACTCTTCGGGTTGCTCATCAGCCTGAATATGGCAATTTTGTTTGTTAACGTATCCATTAAGCCAGAATTGGGCGCTTCATCACTGATCAAAATTTCACGATAAAACATCGGATTTTCAATGAGTTTTTCCAGAGCCCATTCACTGAAAATATGAACCAAATTCAAGTCGCTTGGCTTCAATTCTTGCACAAGTTGAATTTTGTACGCTTTAAAGCCGAGATCCCCATGTAAAATACGTCAAGTTATCGATTACGCCAACCATTACGATAACCAAGCTGCTGAGAACGACGACGAATCGATTCGTCACGGTCTTCGCGTACACTTTCAGCTACAGCTTCTATAGTCTCTCCGCTATGTGCTGAATGTGGTCTAACCGGTCGAGTATCATTCACATATGTAAATTGGGACTCATATTTGCGAATGATATTGGCAATAGTGGTTTCAGTAGGTCGATTTTTAGCACCGAAACTTCCACAAATTGCACGAAAAACATTTCTCGCAGAACGCTGAACAGTTTGGAGACGCTGTTGTAGTATGAGTTTTTGCATGGTAACTTGTCAAACGATACTGAACAAAAATAATGAAGCAGTTTAATTGGAGACATGCGCGATCTGTCGAAAAAGGCCTATTGAAAATCAAACCTCACGATGAATCACCCTATACTTGTTAACGTAGTGTTAACGTGGGCATACGATGAGTCTGCTTTAACTATATAAAAATGTTTACAAGTTGTTCAAGCTGTTCCAAGATGGCCAAGAAGATGCCAATGGCGAACCTCGCTCTGGACGCCCAAGCACATTAACAAAAGATGATAGCATCGAAGCTGTGAAGAAAATTATTTTGGAAAATCGTCGAATTACTATCAGAGGAGTGCTTAAGGATGTTGGCATATCGGTCGGCTCGGGTCATACAATTATTTCGGATTTTTTGAGCATGAGGTTTGTGTCAACGAAGCTTGTTCCGAAATTCCTTTATTTTGATCAGAATAACCGTCGACGACAATGATGATCCTGACTTGCTCAAAAGGGTCATAACTGGTGACGAATTATCGGCGTATGGTTATACCCGTAGAAAGCAAAGAGCAACCGTTCCAATGGAAACTCACAGAGGAGCCAAGACCGGAATCGCTGTAATAGCTCAAATCTATTAAAAAGTGCTTATGAGAAGTGCTTCGAGGATTGGAAAAAGCGTTGGCGCAATTGTATTATATTTAAGGGGCATTACTTTGAAGGGGACAACATTAATATTGATGGGAAAGTAAAAATTTTTTTTATAAAATATAAAGTCACCTTACTTTTTGAACACTCCTCGTATATCAATATGATTTTTTTATAGAAAAATTTCTAGTTCGTCGATTTTTTTTCAGAAGGCCATTTATGGTCCATGTTCTAACCTTAAGCAAATCTTTCGAATTCTTGTTTTGTTAAATTTCTTTCGAGGTTCGAACTCGAGCTTGTTTAGTTTATCAAACAAGAGTTGAATCACTTATCCTCCTATATTTTCCTCCTCTATTACTATATTTTTTTTTAAATTATAGCGTGGACTTGAGACACCGGTTCTGTAGTGACCGAACTTAATATATGTGAGTATGACATGTCTTGAGCGTTTGACTTCGCCTTGATATTGAAGTACAATTTTTCAAGCAGTTGACATGTAAATCTTCTTGTTATCCCTATCGTATTTGTTTATCAAAAATTCATAGAGAATTTCAATTCAAATTGTGTTTATTTTTTTTTTTTAAGAAAAAAAAGTGGATAGTGCAGTGAAAAATATCAGTGTTTGTGTCGATATATGGTACAAATCTAGATATATGCATCCAAAACCCCCAATATGTAATGAAAAGTATGAGAACTCTGTGGATATTTATACGTATCCAGACGGGAATAATTATTTGCGTGGGAAGTTTCATCAAGCGCAATATTCCGACTGTTCAGATCAAAATTTTTATTGTTTTCCATAAAGTTTTTTCGTACTTGCGTCCCGTCGCCTCGGTTGGTATCCGTATATCTTCCTTTATGAGCGCACTATTCTCTGTATTCTGAGTGAGTTAACGCTTGCAGTTACATTCGTTTGCGTTGGCTGTTGCACGTCAAATCTACTCAAACACTGTGGATGTCCGTGTTTTGCTTTGTTTTGTCGAGTTCTAGCATTATTGTTTTATGGTAGTTTTTTATGGTCCTCATTTTTGCATCCACTAGCCCCATTGTGACGGCCGTCGAATACTTACAACTGTGGAACACGTTTTTCATTTAACAAATCCGAAACGCTTGCAGTTCGTCGTAACGCGCGTAAAATATTACTGTCTGCCACAACCTAGCCAACCCGTACGAGTTTAGGGCATACCTTGATTTATGTTATACGAGTATGCCACAGGACTGGGGCAATTTTAGCAATAGAAATGCCATTCGTTGGGGGAGCGGGATGGTATTTTTTTTGAGTACTACTCTGTTTTTAATACTGCCAAGGATGGAAGTCGTACTAAAAGGAATGTAAAAGGGTGTTGGACCATGAAATATTTTACTGTCTATTCAGGCAGACCAGCCAGCGGCCGGATGTATTCATTTCGCAGTGATACCGTAATTCGTTTCGAGTGTGCGAGTTTATTTCGTAGGCATTCGTTTAAGTTTAGTTATCAAATTAGGATTTTATGTAACTTTGCTTCAGAGGAAGAGGGGTAGGTCTCGTACATTGAGGTATTATTCTGGCCAAGGAGTGGCAAAAGTGTGCAGTGCTGTTTTGATGGTAATGTTCTGATTTGGAAGTGAAGTGTGTGGTCATTAGACTACGTATAGTTATTTTTTGTACTTTTATTGTAAACAGAGTTTTGTTGGGTAAACTTAACCCGACCGAATGCGCTTTTTAGGCAGTCAGTAGTGTGAGATTGATTAGTTTTTGTAGATTAAGTATGGGCGTTAGCGGAGTTCTGCATTTTGGAGGAAGTTTGCCTATGCTTTGATTGACTTTAAGGTAATGTGTGGCGTGTAAGTGGCTAACTGTATTGTTGGTTTCGTAGCAAAGTGTATAATTCACTATCCTGATCTCAAAAAAAAAAAAAAAAATAAAAAATAAAAATTAAAAAAATAAAAAAGATATTCCTAGTCATTTTAAAGTTTTTTGCTTTTAATTCGTCTGAAATAGATAAATCATTGAGTAAGATTACCAATTGCTAACAATGTTATATTATCTCCTCGTGACGAATTGAAATATTTTTATTTAACAAACACGCGAGAAAGGTGTTATTCAAAGCAAAAGCTATAACAGCAACTTTCAAACCTTTATTGCAAGGAAGGCGAAAATTCTTCTGTACAAGATGCTCATCAGACTCGTTCGCGCATACGAATTCTGCGTTTGGTTTACTATTTCTCCTACAGTGGCCAAGGAACTTAAGACTTTCGAGAAAAAAATGTTGAGATTCTGTTGC
This sequence comes from Volucella inanis, assembly GCA_907269105.1. NCBI lineage: Eukaryota > Metazoa > Arthropoda > Insecta > Diptera > Syrphidae > Volucella > Volucella inanis. The sequence goes on from OU026157.1 coordinate 43,636,093, forward strand.
GGAAAGTACAGAAAGACGAACAAAAAATGGTTTTCCAACAAAGTACTACATATACGAGGAATGCAAAATAACATCTTTAATGCTCTACCTTAAAAGCCTTAATCTCAAGAAGCTCCAGCGAATGGAAACTTATCCGAACAGCCTTGTGAAGAAGAAAACCTCCTCATTATCTTTTATGAAAAAGCCTCTCCTAACAGCCTAAGGGGTTAGCAATTTCAATATCTGGTATACAGAAAAAGCATTCACATCATATTGGTATGTAGATTCATAAGAATAAGATATGTTACATACAATATTGGGTCATATAAAATGTCTCCGCGGTTTTTTGTCACTAGAAGGTGTTGGTATCCATTTATCTAGAGACACTAATCTGATTGTGTCAAACGAACACGTGTTTTAAAGGTGACATATCAGGCTACATTTTTTGTGAAGACAGCTGTGTAATTTGTTACACAGCTTACGATGAGAATGCTGTGAGTGAACACCGGACTCAGGAGTGGTTTGTTCGATTCCGTTCCAAAAATTTAGATGTAAAAGATGCACCTGTCACTGAAAAAGTGGATGAAATTTTACAACTGATGAAACAAGTTCGGCACGGAAGCTGTCTGAAAATAGGAGAGGCACTAAACATAAACATATTACAGTTTGGAATCATCTAAAATGAGCAGGCTACTCAAAGAAGCTTGATGTGTGGGTGCCACATGAATTAACGCAAATAAAGGTAATTGACCGAATAAACATCAGTGAAACGGCGATAAATTGGTGGGATTGGAAGGGAATTGTCTACACACTGCCTGACTCGAACTGCCACTATTTAAAATGCTATAATTTCTTTATTTTTTGATAAATTTTATTGTGCCAAGGCAAAAAATGTTGGAAAATACATCAATTTTTAAATTGTATCAATAGTTTACAATATGTCCACCGTTGGCGTTGGAATAATGGCATTGAGACGGCCGAAGAAAGCATCACGTAAGTGGGTCTACGGTATTTTGGCCCATTCCCGGCGAAGTGCTTGTTTGAGGTGGTCCAAATTTTGGTATATTTTAGTGCCAACCTTCGCCTTCAAAATACCCCAGACAGAGAAATCCGCGCTTTGTGAGACGATGTCGAGTCTTGTTGAAATATCCAAGGTCTCCGAACAAAATAATTGTTTGCCCAAGGATTCAATAATGCCTCTAAGATAGTTTCGTGGTAAACGATCGCATTAATTTTGACGCCACGGTCCAAAAATACGAACGGAGAGCGACCATTGGCGGTTATAGCGGCCCAAACCATCACCATCGGTGCTGCCTGCTTTCTGGTGGCCATCCGAAGGTGTAAATTTTTGAAGGACCTCTCTGGAAAGTAAACTCGGTCATTTTGTTTGTTAACATATTGCTCGATAACAAATGGCGACTCATCGGAAAAAACCAAATTCGGCAACTCACCACTTTCGTGCAAGCGTAGCAACTCCTTCGCTCTTTCGATTCTCACTTTTTTCTGTTGCGGTGTAAGATCGTGTGCTTTTTGGAACTTTAATGGCTTGAGCCCAAGCTCATTTTTTGGGATATGTTGCATCCGTTCCAACGATATGTTGAATTCACGAGCCATTTCTGCCGATGTTGGTGTTTTTTATGACCATCTCCATGGCGTTTTGCAACGCTGCCAGTATCACGGTAAAGAGCTATGGTTCGGGACACAAATGATTTATTCACGTTGAGATGCTGGAGGGCTCTAACGATAGCTAATTGTGGTTTTCCGGCCAAATTTTTCGACACAACTGAGACGCAAATCGCTTAAAAGGCTTGTAAATAACAAAATTATTTGTCATGTGTCAAAATTTGAGCTTTTGGAACGATTTGAAAATTATAGCAGTCTGAAGTTGGTTGCAGTCCGAGTCAGGCAGGATGTACTATGAGCTGATAAAACGTGGCCAAACGGTCAATTCGATCTTCTACTGTGCACAACTCGATCGTTGTAATGAATCTATCAAGAAAGAGCAACCAGAATTGGCCAACAGAAAGGGAGTTGTCTTCTTTCATGACAATGCTAGGCCAAACACATCCTTGATGTCCCTGAGCAAAATGACGGAGCTTGGTTGGGAAGTTTTGATGTATCCATCGTATAGCCCGGACTTTGCACCCTCTGATTACCATTTATTTTGGTATTTGCAAAACTCTCTTGATGGTAAAAAATTGGCCGACCGAAAAGACGCTGAAAATCACTTGGCCAAGTTTTTCGCTGATAAATCAGAGAAGTTCTATATCGATGGAATTATGAAGCTACCGAAAAATGACAAAAGGTCATAAATAATTATGGCCAATATGTACTGTACCAGGAAACCGTTGAGACTTTTTATATGACCCAATATTAAGTTTTCTGTGCATGATTCTCAAGGGCAGTTGTATGAAGCCACTTACTATTATATTATATGTATATCTGTGTATATAAATAATTAGTGAGTGAAACGTTAAGAATAGTATATCTATGTATTATTGTCTTTGCTTATTTTTATGTTCCTACTATTTTCTAGTCAAAAGCTTAAGACTCAATCTTTGATACGCCGAGAGCAAGCGTAGCATCATTAGTTGTTAGTTACTAATCTTTTAATGTTGAATAATTACGTGTATGTACGTAATTATTCAAATAGACCTAGCCATACATAAGATTAACAGTCGGCTACATATTTTAACTACGTAAAACTAATCTTATAATTCAATTTGTAAAAAAAAAGTCTCAATCAAATATTCATTCATTCAGTAATTCGCACCTGTACAATATCATCCAGATCATGATGGGAAGAAGAGAACGTGAACAATACTAGAAAAGGCAGGAGGGTAAAGGAGTGAAACAGATAATAAAAGGTCATAGGGTTGAAGGATTTTTGGGGCGTAATTTGCACGCAGCACACCTTGAAGTTAGAGTTTTTTTTTTTGAAAGAAGTCATTTTCGCTGGTGTTATTCGCCGAGAATACACGTCAATGTTACATGCTTGCGAGTGCATAGAGCATAAATAGTCTGCATTATAAAAGGAAGTTCATTATCTGTAAAATTGGTTGCCCGTGGAGCAATGAATTTTCTTGTGTCTATTAATCCTAGAGATCGACCTACGACCCTTCCCTACAGGCCCTCACCTGACCACCTACAAAGAACAAGGTACCAACAATTTGTTTTTAACTTTAAGCGTGTGACTATCTCTGTTTTAAAAAGGGAGACATGCCTTTCTGTGAAAGCTGAATTCTTGTCCTCGTATGGCCTACATACATAGCAAAACAAAATGATTCATATCCACTGTTCTGTATCTAAAATTTCATCTCTACTAGTGCCGGTTCTTAGAACACACCTTAACAGCTGACGTTTGTAAGTTTTTTCTTCATCGATTCCATGCATATTCATACAGAGTCGAGTGAGAAAAGTTATGTTATTCCTGAAACCCCCACTTCCATCTTTGTGTTGTTTCCTGATCTGAATATAATCACGTGATTAAAATTCATCTAAAGTACCAGCAGTAACTAAGTTTCCCAGGCATAGATACTATTACCCTGCCTCACCCACATCATATGAAAATTATCATCATCGCAAGGTATGAGGAACTTGAACTAGATCTAAAGAAGTATAACCGAGCAGACCATATCCTCATGCTGTTACAAGTGCAGAACATTAAATGAAAATATGTTTGAGAATGCATACGAAATTCCAATGGCATATGTTGGTCATTTTCATTCTGGAAGAGGCCCTCTATTACAATGCGCTCCAGGTTAATGGGTGAATGTCTAAGGGTTGCAGGAAGAGAAGATCCCAGCCATACAGGCTGCTTATGCCTTCCTCGGTAGGTGAATTTATGATACTTCCTTCCACCGGCAACTGCTCTCTGTCTCTCTCACAACCTCACTAACTCAAAATTCAGCTTTGTGTGTTATGCTCTTCGGTCTTCCTCACCTGAACCGGAAGGAGATGCAAATTCCGTTGTTTCGGAGGTAAATATGTTTCCCTTCTACGGTGCATACTATTTGCTATGCCACAGGGCGGTACTGGGTATAAATTTACCTTTACTAAGGTAACCTAAATGAGTGTTAAGCATAAAAAAGCCTGAAGAGAAAGCAACACAACAACAAAAATGCCTTATAAAGTTCTTTCAGTTGAAATATGATATTATTTATTGCAACCCTCTAAAAAATAGAACGGAATCTCACTACCTACCCTGAAAGAAGGGCAATGAAAACCCCTTTGGAGTGTATGCGTCTGGTTTACTTTACACTCACGTGCAGGCCTTTACCGAATTTTGTAAGAGCAAGACTTCTTTTCTCCGGTACGAACCCTGTATAGACTAGTACTCGTATGTATCTATCGTATGTGTTTGTTCAAGTCCAGTATGGAATGTAGTTCTCTGTATTTGTTTTTCCCTTATCCACACATAAATTATGAATTTCAATTTGGAAATGCAAGGAGCCTAGACGGAAATGTTGACTCCGCAGCCCAATGTCGGCGATGGACGCTCGCTCACTGTTTAGTTTTGAAACACGGAACCAGTTTGATTGCGAAGTTAGTTTCCACGAAAATTGAATTTTTGATTTAAGATTTGAACAATTTAGAGGATGAGGTCTCTTGAAGTGTTTCTGGAAATTAATTGTATGTAATGAGTTCAATGTAATCCGGCTCGAAGGACCGAATATAAAGATACGCTTATGGCGTGCTGTAAAACAACAGATATATACTCGTAGACTTATTTTTAATGAATTTCGAAAAAGTAAAGTTGAAAAGTATAAATAACAACAAATTCAAGACAATACCAATTTCATTAGAAAGACATACGCTCCTTCTAAAAGTGAGTTTCAGATGGAACTAAACATCGCCCCACAATATATCCAATTGATATAAAAATATGAAGCTGTAAGCGTTTATTACAATAATGTCATACCCAGATTTAAGGGCTAGTATAGCCTCCCTTAAGCCCCGAAAATATGTAGTCCAATAGCAATCAATCACATTGCTCTGCATATGGGGGACGTAGCCTTTATTTTTTTCTTTGGATTCCGTCAACGTTTACCTAAGCACAGGCGGAAGAATACATACATTTATACCTCTCGCCAGGACCCGCGTTATTGCATTTTTTGAGAAAACACTTGCTGAGATAGCTTTTAGTTACTTCGCCGATCGTACTAGATCATCTTGGAAAAATTCCATTAAAAAGGTGTCAGTGCCTACTTGTCGTTCTCGAAAGCCATAACGGGTGATGTAATCTTTGTTATGAGGCAAGGTGTGGAGCGCTTGGCTAATTTTTGTTATTTGGTTAGTCCATTTTCATCATGCTTTAATGTCATCGTCATATACAGCAGATGTTTTTTTTTTCTGTCGGAACAGAGTACTCAAATAGAGAACTAGTCCATTGTAATATTCATATATTTCTTTCGCCTTCATTTCCCAGTATTTCTGAGAATGATGAGAAGTAAACGGTTCAGTGACATAGTCCCTACAGCACTAGGATTCACCACATCAGCGCTGAGTATCTCCAGGCTGATGCGAATGTAGCGCGAATATTCATGTAGGTAGGGCTTCTTGGTGTCGACGTCAATTTTACTGTGTCACTTAATATTGTGTCACTTATGCCTGATCTATTCTTATCTATGCCTAGCACACTGAAGTAGCTAACCAAAGCGTCACTATGTCAGTAAGCATCTTGAGGCACAGCAGAAAAACTGACGACATCTTACTGAGGTAGGGAAGAATTCGTATGGTCTGCCGGTAACTTGGAAAGTCATGCTACTCATTGTCACGCTCATATGAAATCCAACTGAAAATGGAAGCCTTAACCGGTGACATAGGCGGGCCTAATGTAAATTTAAGTCTTGAAAAGCCCTTCTCTGATACATACGCAGCAATTGCGTCGGCGGTTTCATTTTCTGTGATCCTATTGTCACCTGAGGCCCAGACAAAAAACAGTGAATTTTGGCTTCCGACTGCGTCAAGTGAAGTCTTCCATTTTCGAAACAGATAGGAAGTCGTGAGAGGGTTTATATTTAGGTAAATGGTTCGCCCTTCATCGATTCCTAACAATATACAATAGTTCATTGCCATCGAGATTGCTTATATTTTCCGTATATATTCCACTTGGAAAACAAGACGCAACGTTGTCGTCCTCCATCTGTGAATACCCGACTGCATTCCTTTTCTGGCTAAGATTCTGGCCTAAATCATTCCTGGCCACAGGGGAAGTCGGTTTCGTATTTTCTCCGAAGCAGGAGATCTAGTGTCATCGCATCAGATGGCATGTGCATATCCTAAGACCAAAGTCAAAGTGAGTTGCAGTGCGTATTGTACAAATACCAATTTTTCTTTTCTTTAAACAGAAGATGGCCTCAACAGTGCCATCCATAATATGGATATCAAGTTGAGAAAGTCTAGAGCAAGACGTGATACGGAAAGCCTCCATACAGCCGAGGCAGATCATTCTTTGGGGTCTGGTAAAAATAGGAGTTACGTTTTTTAGTTAAAACTTGTTCAACCAGACAATCGACGCGTAGAACATAATTGGCCATCTCATAGATATGAAACGATTGGGGTCAAACGTACAAATGTAAAGCTGTTCCTCACTACTCTTTAACTTATCTCTATCTCAGTTCAATATACACTAAATACAAATTAAATTAGAAATATTATCGGAGTTCAGTTGACCAATATGATATGGCACCTCGTGGAGACTGCTGCAGAAATCTTGAAGGATGCTTCCGCAAGCCGATGAGTTGTGGAACAAAGTATGCGGACTCAAATTTAGTGTATGAATTCAGATCCAACAGCCATAAATTTCCAAATAACCCAGGTCTTGCCGATAGCTCATTTTCACTGCCGCAAGGCATATTGTGCTTAGAGGCTTGCAACATAACATGATTAGTCCATTTATCTTCTGAGAATTGAAAAGCTTCCAGTATGCATACGGAATTCCGAAGTCGTTCTCCAAATTGGGTTTAAGTGACTTGTTAGAAGTTTTCAGGTTTCTTTACGTAGCTGCTGCAGATCCACAAAGTTTAGGGGGAGTAATGTCGGAATTATCAAACCGTGCCCAGTGGATTTCTACGCATTCTCCCTCTACAACAACGTCGTGACCTCGCATCCGATTATGAATGGTCTAACATTGAGACCATATATTTGCTGTGAGTCGTGAAATCCAGGAGATTATTACTTCTCTCGCTGCATTTGCTTACTTTAAATGACCAGCTTCCTGGAATACCTGTATTCAATGTGTTCGCCTCTGTTTGCCTACTGTATTGGTGGAGTAACTTATATTTGCAAAATTGCCCAAGTTTAAATGATGAGAGTGAGTTCTTTGTCGTTCCTGTCCCTCGTCTTTTGGCGGCGTGAAAGCCCTTAAACCTTCGATACCACAGACGTATGAATATTGTGTGAAGTTTAGTAACAGCCGCGAGCCATCTAGGATATCTTCTGAATAGTATTTGGAGTCATGTTTTCCGTTAGACTTATTGGAAGCAGCATAAGTTGTCGTACTGTCATTGGTAAGATCCTTGTGGCTTATTATAGGAGAAAAACAGATACAGAATACGTTCGGTTTAAAGTTCTGCTAGGCGAATTCTTCGGCGAAGGTCACAACAGTAAAACACGTCCGGCTCAAGATCATTCCACTTCACACATAGATGGAAAGTGCTGAATTTTAGCATTACTGAGATAGTGTGACTATGGAGGTACTGAAAGTCATTTCTGAATACCTGGTATACCAATATCAAATGTGCATTGATGAGAAATGAGGACGGATACAAATATTTTTGTGTTCCCGAAGTTACCTGATATGGTCAAATCTCATTAGTTCAGAGGCATTGGCCAACACCTGGTGCTTGAAAACATGTACATACATATATTGGATCGTTTCCAGGATACACAGGACATACAGGAAAAGGAATTTGGGAAAGCATGGTCGCACCTATCCTTTCCAGTAGACCTACCCTATTCTGATTCTCAGATTCCTCAAAGAATCTGATCTTGAGAAGATGCTCTAAAAATAAATAAATAAATTGCGCGACAGTCAGGTGTGGACCAAGGCCTAGCTTCTCGCATTCATTTGTGTTTCTCACTTTGTGAATTTTTACATTCCTGAGCAGTTCCTACTGCTTTGCCATTGCCCACCGAAAGGGGATGACGATTTTGAAAAATTTGCTGTAATGCTCCTACCGGGATTCGAACCCAGCTAGGTGGCGTGAAAACCAGTGAGTAAACCATCACGCCATCGTCAGAGAAGGTGCTTTAGATAAGGTTCAATGAGTAAATAAAAGTTGTGGGCAAGAGCAGCGCGACTTCTTTGAAAACCATTGAAAAACCCCGAAGAAATCGTTGTAAGAAAAACACAATTATTCCAATACATACTGTCCAACGAGTATATTCTATTTGTGAGCTTGAAGATATCGCTTTCAATGAGCTTGATCATTTCATGCCATTTTAACTCTACATGTCTAGGTGTCAATTGTTTGGTTAATCACATTGACGGTTTGAGATTAGAAAGTTGCCGTATGCTTATTCCTATGGAAAGTTCCTGTTCCTGTTCCCCGAGTCCAATATAGAATTGGCTATCTCATTAAGAGAAAAATGCAGCAGTTTTTAATCTTTTACGACGTTGTCTAATAAAAAGCGGAAGCAGAGCAAAATACTGGTCTTAAAGTAACAGTCTTCAGATGACGCCACCGAATGTTGCTACGATTTGACTAGTTTCAAGCGGCCAGTCATAAATCTTGTTGGCGTCAAGACCACCGGTAGTCTCTTCTAGGAGCTATATCAAAAAACAGTTCCGAATCGGTACTCAGGAAGACGGCAGGCGATAAAGAGGCGTATCTTTGCACCCATGGGTGTATTGGCATCACGTAAAATCAAGTCCTTACAGACAAGTATCGAAATTAAACCCGAGGGTCGTTGTTCGAGGTTAGGAATCTGATCACTCGCTAGCTGACTACTGCATGCAATTGGCATGGAATGTGTGGTAAATGAATGTGGGTTAAGTTCCATGTTGAATTTAACTAAGCTCAAGGTTGATTAATGCGAAATGAAGTGGTACAGCTCAAAAAGCATGTCACATACTTATGAAGTTCTTTCCATTTTTACATATTGAAAATATAAGCGTATGGCAAATGGAACAAAGTCGTGATGGCAGCAGTTAGAGTTAGCAAAATGTTGCTGTAGACAAATACGCCATACGTGCGACTTACTATTGGTGTAGACTCAGTGCACGATTTTGGGTTGAAATCCCACTAAGAGTATACAACTTTTTTGTGCGATGAAAGCGAACTACTATGACTTTTTTGTTTCATTCTGTAAAATTTTTTTTTGAAATTCAGAGAGGTGCAATTTAGCTTGCCCGGGACTATGCATGTAATCTTGATTCTTCTTTTGAAGGTTATGAGCTGTGCTTTGATCAGATTGATACTTAGGATACAGCTTTTTGTTCTGAGATCTTTTTAAACATCAAAAGATTCGGCGATATTTTTTCCGACTTTGACAAAGCAGTTGGAGTTTTGGATCGACATCATATCCAGTATCGAACTAGTTTGACAGGGATGCCAGGAACAGACATAATTCTATAAAGTTAGTCTATATAGACGCTTTAATATACGACCTTAAACTCGATCTGGTGTTCTCGGATCTTCTCCCGCTGAGTGAAAATTTTGTCGATGGTGGATTTATCTGGTCTAAAATTGCACTGATATGGACCTTTCAGGTTGATGAGGATTTGTTTAAGGCTTCACATAATACGACAGTAAGAATTTTGTATTCGATTTTAATAAGCTTAAGCACGATCCTTATTAGATAATTTTCTCCAGCTTTAAAAGCTCGGCAGCTAAACCGTCGGATTCAGAGGTTTTGTAAGATTTAAGATAGCTATCTTCACGACGTTTTCGGCGCATAACATTTTTAATTAGTCTGCATAAATTTTTCTCTTAAATTTTACGTTTTTTGCCTTTTGGTAAAATTTCCAAAACTCTCTCTTCTTAAGTAGCATTTTTCGGTCCCTTCAGCTTAATATATTTCGTCTCGAGAGGAACTCACAGTTCAGCTCTCATCCTCGCATGCAGTGTTGCACAATACCCCTACTGCTTGACTGATACATATCAGAATTAATGATAAAACACAGGTTTTTCATTCACAGTCGCCTTGTGAATTCCTAAACATTAGAGGTTGCATTTCTGGTGGACTCCTTGCAGTATTCGCACTGGCTCTCAGCTCATGACATTGTTAAATCGTAATTATCAGAGAGATGGCGGGAAACGCGCTCGCATTAGGTTCGTGGGGAACTTTGATTGTTAGTGATTAGTGATTAGTAGGCACCCAGCATTAAAGCTTCTCATAATATTTTTCTGGCAACATACTGAGGTTGAACTCTACATGTGTACTTTGGCTAGTAAGGACGTTGCTTTTCGAGTCACTATGCGGATATCTAGAGTACAGGACACGTGTCTGTCGTCAACCGTAATGTAATCAATCTGACTTATCGCATTCTGATCAGTAGAAGGCTTTGTGACGTTGTGGGAAATGTGTGCTACGCGTTGTTTTGTTCAACTACATAATCTTTTAGCCTAAGTCTAATCTGTGTTTGCGGGAGTCTGGGCATGCCCATAGCGCTGCTAAATTGTTAAATTTGTACGTCAAATATGTTATACCGCTCATTGGGTCTTTTGAGGAGGTCGTAGGTGCATTCCTTTGTAGCGTCGTCTATATCCTCTGTTGGGTCATGTGCGCATATGATTGTTGTTAGTGAATTTAGTTCTGATAAATATTGTCACCAGATGCTTGCTGTAGATCTAAATGACATTATCCTTAAGTCTGCTTGTAATGAGAAATCTCTTCTCTAAATATGTATTGCGCACATCGCAGTTTTGTTATTATCTTCATCCAGGAGGCCCTGTCCTGTTACTAGATTTGAGGAGAGAAATACAATCTCATGAGGAAGCTTTAAGCGACATGTACAATCTGACCAAATATTTTGGAATAGACGAGTTATCGGAGTTGTGAATTCAAGCAGAAAAATAACTTTGTTTGGACATGCTGATAAGTCTTTCTATTATGTTAGGGGATTCCCACATAGCGACATCGTGTTACTTGCTCTATACTTACAGTTGAAGTTGCGCAACTCGATGTCAGCAGCAATACTCCAATATACGCACATCATATGTAAAGATATATATGTTTCACGACAAAGCTCAGAGAGATGTAGACGTAGATTAACAAAATCTTTTCTCGAAATTCTTCGAAATCCGCTTACAAAATTTGAAATGTTGTCTAAAATATGGGTCCGTATAAACAAAGAGGATCACTTTGGGAAAAATTAAATAAATTGCGCGTTGAACCTATTGACAGAGTTCATACTTTCTCAAGGAAAGTGAAATTTTACTCAACACCTGTTAAAGTTCATTTTGGAAAAAACACCTTCCAGGCAATTACCGGTTTTTCTTTTCCAGTTTACACCTCTGCCTGCGGTAATACATACCACAACTTTTTATATCTTTAAATATCCTTTATTCTGCGTAAACCCTCTTCTTATTCTTCATAATATAACATAATGATCGTTCTGCTTTGATTTCTCCTCGAGGTTTTCATTTAACTTTTGCAATTTTCCATCCCTCCACAGTTTGTTTCCTTCCCGAAAGATGGAAAACATAAAAAGATGTAAAGGATCAAATGCAGCACTTGAAGATACCAAAGAAATCCGATGTGTATAGAGGTATAGAGGTGTACGAGTATAAATGTATCTTTCCATGTGGGTTGTTTTTTTAATGTCGAAACTTTTTACTTGATGTGATGGAAAAATCTTTACCCTCTTATTCACGAGCGCCAACGACCACCAACTAAAGTGTAAAAAAAAAAAAAAACACACCGCCAAAGAAAAGAAAGAAAATCGAGAATTGCGGTACGCAGGAAAGGATAACTTTTTGCCAAGCTCACCCTTAAGCCATCGGCGGATGTGGATACGAAACTTAATTGTGGAAGTTAATATGAAACAAGAAATGCAAAATAAAGGCGCGCTCCGTACCAAGACTTTGGATCTTTTGAAACCCTCCATTTGTTTTAAGTAGATTTCTGTGCGCCCATTTCACACATGGATGGCATGAATAACTGGCTAAAGGTTGGAGGCTAAACCGGTCGTGGATGCTGATGCGGCACTTCGACAAAAACCGCTTAAGCAATGTAATTTTATCTACGATTATGGCCGTGGAAATGTGTTGAATTTTAATGTTGTAATTAATAAAGTTTAGTGAAGAAAATCCATTGACACGGTTTGGTTTGGCTGGGTTTGCCTACGTTTGGTGATTATATCCCTGGTAGATTCCCATCATCATTATGGAAAAGAGGAAATGGATTCATTTTCAAACAGAGGATGGTAGAAAGTTGCTCCTTTTCATTGTTAAATTTTTGTTAGTAAGTTTCGAATGGTATGATGATTAAAAAATATATTTCTAAGTGCAAATTAAAAGTTAGGATTACAAACTAACACTGTAAGTCTGAGTTTGCATTATCAAAAGCAATAATATTTTCACAACTTAACTAACTTGTAATGAAGAGAACTTCGTTAGAATCTGACTGCGATGTTTTGGTGAGGATAATGGACTAGATCATCATAAAAATCTGGGAGGACGAAATCATGCCTAACTACTTAAAAACCAACTCTAAATTGCTTCATTTCTGAAAAAGTTATTGCATGTCATTTTAGAACTACTGAAGCATGTTGCTGGTTAATTCTGCTTCCAATATCTTACCGATTTAACGACATAATCTTCACACTGAACCATGTCCCGAAATATAGGGTTTTCTAATAACGACTTGACAACTTTTTTTTTTAAATAAAAGGCAAATCATTTGAAATATTTCAAAAACTTTATTTTTGGCTTGAAGTACAATCAAAACATTTATGAATGGAACTTGACTTCGTTCATATGGCCACCGCGGTCACGTTTGCAGCGGTCGATTTGTTGGACCCAATTTTCAACGACTCGGCCACACATTTCAGCCAAAACGGCCGCTATTTCGCGTTCAATGTTGGCTCTGAGCTCTTCCAACGTCGTCGGCGTGTTGGCATAAACCAATGACTTAACGTAGCCACACAGAAAATAGTCAAGCGGCGTTAAATCGCACGAACGAGGCAGCCAATCGACTGGCCCATGTCTTGAGATAACACGCTCACCATACTTACTCTTCAATAAATCGATTGTAGCGTGTGCTGTGTTGCTTGTAGCACCATCTTGTTGAAACCACATGTCGTTCAAGTCCATATCTTCCAATTCGGGCCAAAAATAATCGGTGATCATGGCGCGATAACGCTGACCATTCACTGTAACGTGACGATCGTTATCGTCGACCGCACCAAATAGTTTTTTTTTTGTGGATGAAATGGTGATTCATGAAGCACATGTGGGTTTTCACTCGACCAATAACGCATATTTGAGTCAGCTTGATCTTGTATGAGTGTAAGCCAAGATCCTTACGCAAAATATGCCATAATGTGGTCTGAGCGATGCCCAATTCTTGAGAACGCCGTGGAATTGACTGATTTGGATCGTTTGCTACGGACATCTGAAAGGCAGCGATATTTTTGATATCGTGTTCGAGTTGTGTGTGTGAGTTGTGTGTTATATTATCCTTTTTAGGTTTACTGCGAGTTGAGTCTCAACCATATAGCAGAGAGTCTCTGCTTTTAATCCAGTTTAGGCGTCATCAGATTTTCTGAGCGAATCCTGCTTGACAGTTTTGATCCTTCGCAAGAGTCCTTAGAAGAGGCACTCTTTGTAATCCGAATTAGCTTATCATTTAATTTTTGCTTAGATGTGTAAACACTTCCTCCCGATTAGTCTTAAGTGGGTTTTGAGAAATTTTCTGGTTTCTTTACGTAGGTTTACGTTGAGGGGCGGCCGCGGTTTAGTGGTATATGCATAGACTCCTCAAGCAGAGGGTCGCGGGTTCAAATCCCGTGTGAAAAAGTCTTTTCATTGAATTTGTAAGTAGTTATATGAAAATCCCGTCGGCGTCAACTCTGACATGAAGGCATAACACTGATGTTAGAGTGATTGCTGGCTGGGCTAAATGTAACGAACTAACAAGTAGCACGTAAAACCCCCACTAGTTGAGGATGCACTGGTTCAACAACCTCACTGACAACCACCTTTTGGAAAAATATCAAAACCTAATACACCTGAGTTTCAAGCTACTACACTACCCTTGGTGTTACAGGTCTGCGTTTCTCAAATGAACGGGCAATCTGCAGGATTGTTTTCGGGCTGAACATGCCTGCTCAAAACATTTGTGTACCTTTCAAGCACAGAACCACTTTCTCTAGCTTTTGTTTTGTCCTGAGTTTAGGCGGGACCACTATTGGCCTTACTAAGTTTCTCTTTATGTCGTTTGCAAATGATTTTTCGCGGGTTCTGTCTCTTCTGCAAGTCGAGACCTTGTATGCGTCTAACATGGAGATATCCGAAACCACTTGCTTGCTGTCTTATTCTCGTAATAAAAGTTGGCTGAGAGCCAACATTGTAAAAAATCAGGTCAGACGATAGTATGAAACCAAGGAGATGATTGCTAGTGCACTAGACAGTGTTCTGAGTATTGGCATCGCAGCGCTTGAAAAGTCCCATCTTCCTCGAATCATAGCATCCAATGAGTTTTCCTACAGCCTTCAATAGTGCCAGTAATATAGAATCATAAGGAAAGTATTCTGACGCAATTTGCGCCATTTTGTGTTCGTTTCGTAGCTTATATCTAAGTTTTGGTTAAAAAATTTTCCGCACAAAAAAGCAAGTTTTCGGTATCTCCGTTCGCTGATTATGAAACCTCTTAAACATCCGAAACCACAGATGCTTTCATTTCACGCCAATGGTTGATGTGTGGTGATGTGTAGCACACTTGGTTTGTTGAACGTTGATCTGCGTATAGAAATAGAAAAATAGAAAAATACTGAAGTACTGGACTGGTCGTTCCTGCAGACATATCCACTCTTATCAAGTCCATTTTCAAGTCATTGGATCATTTGCGGAGCAGTTATGAAACTTATTGCAGGTCTGGCCGTTTTCAATAAAGGAATTTGAATCGGCGTGTTTCCAAGGCGGGTGAACACAACGCAACATTAATTCGTCTAGCCGAAATTTTTAAGCACAAGTTTCCTTAATTTCTGTCAAGCATCATAAATTTTCCTAATTTGGCAGCTCAAATTACAATACATTTGGTTGCTTATTTATCACAAATAAAAAAATATATATATATATGTTGTATTTCAAAAAATGAAAACGAAGAAAAATTCCAAAGTGGCCAGACTGTCAATTTACATTTTAATTTCGACTAAATCAAGTAAACGGCTTCCACCCTGCTGCTGGTATATGCTTTCAATTCCGTCAGCATTACATAGCATAACGGCGACGCAGCCAACCATAGAAAGGCCCATAAATTCTAAAACCAAATTACAATCTAACAGCATTTCATATTTGATTCTCATTCATGTCCTTTGCCAGGATTTATTGCTTTCGCAAATATTTCGCCAATAAGTCGACATATAAAAAAGCAAAAACAAAAAAAAAAAAAAAAAAAAAAAATCCGAGTATAACTTTTGTGGAGAGAAACTTTTGCTGGACAAGCGTAAAGTACTCGTACCATGATGGTCGCGCTTAAAAAGCTAAATAAAATTATTATTTCGCTATTTTTACTTTAGTCCTGTGTCGTAGCCGTGTCCCTTTTGAAATGATGGCTCTTCGTTCAGTCTGATTTATTGATTGGCCGACAAGTCCAACCCATAAACCGGCTACACTTCATTGGCCAATAAATTTTCCATCGCTTTACGCGACATGGAGACTTTCGATCGAAAACGGTGTACAAGCAGTTCCAGTACTCAGGGATACGAATATTCTAGGATACACCATCAGTACAGATAGTTGTTTTATTCATTGTTGCAGTTGACTAGTACGAGTTTGTACAAAGGAAGAAGTACTTGTTGGTAGTACTCTTGTCGAGTATTCATGCCGATACCAGGATTCAGCTACATCAGCGTTCTGCTGGCATAGTGAATGCATTTGTAAATAAGAGCCACGTTGAGTTTTTTAATAAAATTCTCTCAATTATTTATGACGTCGCATTAGGGAGGCGGAGTAAAGGTCGACATCCGAGGGTTTCTTTTATGGGGTCGCTTTCTGAATGAGAGTCGGTTTTTTTTTTTTTATTTCTTTTGCTTTGGGGAAAAAAAACCAATGGAAGTTGTTTCGTATTTTGGGTGAATAATTTTACTGGCATATTTCTACGATGCGAGAAATACTTTTTTTAATAGACCACCCCAAGGGAAATCTAGGTAAATATTTCATTGAAGTATAGGACGATTAACAACACCTAGCGGAAGACCACCCAGTTGTTGTAAATACTTTTATACAGACACGACACTACGAGGGATGGAAAAGATCAACATTCTGAATGAGGTAAGAAAAGAAACATGTTTATGTTAACTACCAAAGCAGGTGGCCGTCGTTTATTGAAATTGTAAGTACTCATTTAAATATGAAACAGAAGTTTGAATACTCGAAAATAGGGCCATCAAATTCTCGAATTATTTCCAGATCCTGACTGCTACTGACATTCATATTTTAATAACACGAATACCTTACATTTGGATTCCCAAATAGGGGCTTATAAACTTCTCCATTATAAAGTCGACTAAGAAGTTTAAAGGCATTATGATGATATTTTACCAAGACCATAATCTTGGATGGCTTGCCGATAGAAATATGTGGAGATCAGTTTTTACCAGTTTCGGTCAGGGAAGAGATTTCCACTTCATGACTTTATGTATGATAGACCTTTGTATGATAGTCGGGACAGTCACATGAGACATTTTGACTTGTTAAGTTTGACTGTGAATACTAATGCTTGGGCTTCTGTTCCATATATACTTGGTATAATGCGTCGTCCTTAAAATCTCATTTATTTCTGTTTCAAGGACGCATACTTAATTTATGGGAAATGTATTCAAATGTTATAGTTTTTGCTAAAGTCCACAATTTTTCTTTCCCGACATATCCAATGTTAAAGTTATATATTTGAGAATTTTTCGGCGCCTTGATGTGATAGATTGTCGTAAAAGATGGTGACGGGACGGTTTGAAGCGAACAGCAGAACTCATATATACCATATTCCTATAGTGGTCTTAATACCACTTTACTTTGAAGGACTTGACCTTCTAGACTTAGACTTATTCCTACCACGGAAAGAACTGCATGATGATGAAAGTAAACGAAAAAAGAATTTCGATATTTATCTGCGAATGTATAATATTCAGTACTTTAACAGGATACAAGCAGCCGAATAACGAATGGAGGCCTTCTAAAAAGCAAGTAGAATTACCATAAAATATGAACGTTGGAGAACATCCATCGAAAGAATTACGAAACACTGTGGTATCTGCAATGGTGATTATTACTAAGAGAAAACCCAAGGGCAATTATTAATCAGAGAAAGACTTTGGCAAAAAATCAACAGCTCCAGACATGTTTATAATCCGCATCAATGAACCTGATATCCTTTAATGCACCACAGAAGAAAAGGATAAATTTGCAAAGGAGTTTTGATTTCTCCGTCCAAACATACAAACAACATTTTAGGCACAAACTTTGGGTCGTCGTTGGTGATAATTTTGCACTTGGAGGACATCTGTGTGGGAAATATAGCTAACACAGATGGCATTTCTAAAAATATTTGAAAGACAAAACCACCATCGAATTGAGATTCTATCTTGTCGTAGGGAGAGTAGAAATGTACTTAGATTCCTGAACATGGAAGAAACATTTGTGAATATATAAGGCTCAACGAATATTGGCGCAGTGCGTTCCAATGCTTGGCGAGCAAAATGATGCTTTCTAAAAATAAATTACGAATCGCAAGCTAAAACGTTGACACAATAATGGGCAAAAGTTTCTAACAAGAGAACGTATTACGGCAACATAAGATCGATAAAATATGCGTCCGACGAACCAGGTAGAGAATTCTCGGAAACATGGCCCACTACTTGAACTTGCCATCATCTTAACAGCGAAGCTTCTAGATAAAATCGTAATCGTATCAAAAATTAATGACACGAAACGTGGAATATTGTTAGCATCAATGCCCCGCAAGTAAGCTGTGAGCAATCGAAAAGATATATATTTTAAAGATTTTGAAGAGCTACTAAATTAAACGAGCACATTGGATAAACAAACTGTGAACACAAAGACTGCATTGAGGGAACATACTGCACACGGAACCAGAAACGCAACGCGAAAAGATATGTCATACAAAGCTCATATAAATCACAAGACCGTGCTATACTATTTACTTATTAAGCTAGAGTCGTTTGACTTGATTACATACTGCTACATTGCGCACTAAACGCAGGTAGACTACCATCTATGGTAGATGAAAAGGGAAATAATAGATTTTAAAGTGATCTTCCTGATTAGAAATTTGGATTCTCTTCATTCTCAAGACAGTGAAATCAAGTAAAGCCACAACCATATATTTATGACCTTTAAGTCTAACGTCTTCTATCCTGAAAGAATCAAAAAGAAAGACTAATGAATATATGAATTCCCAATTCATTAACTCGCAATAAAGTCGACGGCTTAATTCACTTACCTATGCAGCATTGAATACGGTCGTTAACGAAAGAATATTTTCTGAGCGCTTTTCAAGATATCACCATTAATCAGTTCTCAATAACATGAATATAAATCTGTTTTTGTTCAAAATTCAAGAAAAAAAAAAAACTTAATTAGAATACAAAAATTCAATGAAGCAATAAAGACAGTAGCGAATGCATTTTGTTCATCCAACCGAATTCTTTCGAGTTCTGGATGACGGCAGTACTACGTCCTGATATTACCATTTTAAGTTCTTATAGCCAGGAAATCTTGAAATCAAAAACAGTCTGCAATAGATCATGATCGTGTACATCAGTCGATCAAATCGCTAATCAGCTATCTCTTTAAAACTGGTAAAAAACAACCTAATGAATAAGAATTTAGAAGAGGCCAGAAGACTGTTGGGTCACTTTTGAGTATATATTTTAATTCGTGCGGTTTTTTTTTTTCAAAATTTGAACGTTTATTTAAGAAAAACATGTACAATAGTATTATTCAAAGTATTGCCCATCTGAAGCTATGACTTTTCCCCATCTTTTCTGGCAATTTGTGGATCCCATCTCAAAAGAACTGCGTCGGCTTGGCAGTCAAGAATGAATCAAGCCAATTTTTGATATTCTGCTCTGATGTGAACCGTATTTCAGTGAGGGCGTTCTGCATCGACCGGAACAAATGGTAGTCAGAAGGGGCAAGGTCTGGGCTATGAGGTGGGTGGGGTAAGACTTCCCATCCACTGTTTTCCAAATAATTCTTAACCGGAATAGCAGCGTGGGGCCGAGCGTTGTCATGATGGAAAATTATTGCCTCGTGTCTGGTCGCATATTCCGTGCGTTTTTCGGCTACTACTTTCTTCAAACCGATTACTTGTGTTTGGTAGCGTTGTCCATTGATGGTTTCACTCGGTTTGAACAGCTCATAATACAGCACACCCATTTGATCCCACCAAAAACAGAGCATTACCTTCGCGATATGGATATTCGGCTTTGCCGTTGATTTGGCTGGTTGGCCGGGTTTCACATATGATTTTTTGCGCTTGGGGTTGTCGTAATGGATCCATTTTTCATCACCAGTAACATTTCGATGCAATAATGACTTCCTTTTGTGGCGTTCCAGCAGCATTTCAGACATGCAAAACCGCCTTTCGACGTCTCTCGGCTTGAGTTCATGTGGAACCCAATTTCCTTGCTTTTGAATATATCCACCTGCTTTTAAACGTTTTGAAATCGCTGCTTGAGTGACACCCAAAGAATCTGCGAGCTCTTCTTGTGTTTGGCAACAATCTTCATAGAGTAATGCTTCCAGTTCTTTATCTTGAAACTTTTTTGGCTACCCAGGACATTCATCGTCTTCCAAGCCAAAATCACCACTTTTAAATCGTGCAAACCACTTTTGGCACGTTCGCTCAGCTAGCGCATGTTCACCATAAACTTCCACCAAAATACGATGACTTTCGGCAGCAGTTTCTTCATGTTAAAGCAATGAATAAGAACTCCCCGCAAAAACACCTTTTCAGGCACAAAGTTCGACATATTTGAGTGAAAAAAGTTATTGTTGTTTACGCTTCAAATGAATGACATATACTGAAATGACGTACAATGACAGTACCTTTCCAACGTATGTTCCAATGGAATAATAGCAATGGAATAATACAAGTTACGCCATCTCTTTGCAAACCTCACGAATTATAAATTACAAGTTATAAACCCAATATAAGCCAAAAGTTGCTAAACTTTTGTACGATTTTAAGAAAAATGGTTGGAATCCAGTTCTAAAAAATTTTTATTCTTAGAAAACAATAAATCATGGCTAGAAGGGTCATTGACAATTCCCACCTCTTGTGCCGAACCTGGGCGGCCCTAAAAATCGTTTGATGAATTATGCGACAGGAGTAAACGAAAGAAAACGGAAAAAATTAGGAAAACTGCTCAAATTGAATAATTAGCTTATGCAGCTCAAATAAAGTTGAGAGAATCGAGAAAAATTGCGGCATTAAAAGTTCCCATACATGAAGCATCCAGATACGAATGCCGAAAACATTCGAATAAAATGCATTACACGAGCTAACCGATATGCCAACATTCTCAGCAACTTCTCTTATAATTCTGCTATTTTCGGCTATATCATCTTTTGCTGATATACTGTGGCGTCCAGAGCGAGGTCCGTGGCGAGTGGTGACTCAACGTGTGACATTATTTAGCTTTCAAGATTCAATTTTTAACACAAAATTTGATGCATTTTTTTCAAATAATTAAAATCTCCAATTGCACCAAAACACGTCTAACCTTTCTATCTGTCAAAATCAAAGTAAGTATGGTGTATACTTGAATAGTCGAATGTACGTTGCCCGCAAAATTTCAAAAGTCACCCTACTTTTTGAACACATATCGTATAATGGTTGGAGAGATTAACTTTATCAACAATTCAGTTTTTGACTTTTTACCGAGTTGAGAGTCAAAATTTTCGTGAATTTGGAAGAGGTTCCCTGGACCTAAAGACGAATCATCATCACGGTCAAAGCAAAAATATCACATTGAACCTTTTGAGCGATAAGATTGATAAAAGTTGTTTTGTGCTTGTTTTAATCTACCAGATTTAAGTAAGATGAGGCGTAAGACTGGAATTGTCAATTTGGTTGCAATATTTTTACCTTTTTCTGTCCACTCTTCGGAAAAGATCTTATCCGATACCCTGATATATCTAAGTAGGAAAACTGATAGGCCAAAATACTGAGGAATACTGTCTGAAACTCTCAAGTCCTCCCAGTGACACCAACGAGCTTAACATGACGGTCAAGGAATTGACTCTGGCTCTCAATCAGGTTATAGCTGCTTTTTGCCCTCTTATTCAACCTAGAGGCATTGTTACCCCTTAGAAACGTTTGTAGAAAACTCGCAACCAGTAAAAACCAAAGCAGGACTTCTGCAACGGTGAACAAAATTCATGGTCTGAATTTTGAAAACTCTGGAAGGACTGATGTACGAGTTAAAATTAATCCACGCCTTTTGTCAACGGTTCAACATGCCTACTGTCGCCTAAAATCGGTGGAAACGGTTCTGCATTCACTAACTAGTCATATCGAACGATCCCTAAAATATAAAGAGTACACAATGGTCGCTTACTTGGACATAAAGGGTGCCTTTAACAACGTCAGCACGCTCGCAATCACGACTGCACTGTCAACTCTGCAGGTAGACGACTCAATTAGGGAGCTGACCAGTCTTATGCTAAATAGCACGAAAATCAACACCAAACTGGGGTACGCCGAAAACGGTGTGCTTTCTCCCCTTCTCTGAAATTTAGTTGTTAGTAAACTGCTGATATAGCTGGAGCTAGCAGGTGGTAGCAGGATCACATTGATTTAGGCATCTCGTGTAAGCATCTTAATACTATTAAAGATCTCCTTCAACTAAATCTTAACAGATTAACCCGTTAGGCAGATCGCTGTGGATTTGGGAATAAAACTGATCTTGTCCTCTTTTCTAGGAAATATAAAATTCCAATCATAGACCCTATGACCCTAGCCTTTTCCAACACAGCAAAATATCTGGGTCGCATTTTTGACAGGAAACTAAACTGGCAACCTAAAATTCAAGAGAGTCAAGAAAGCTACAGTACCTGGCTATACATCTCGGTCATAATACCGATACTCACCTACGGGGTTGTTGTCTGATGGACAGCCTAAGGCAAGCAATGCAGTGAACTGCAGCAAAGTAAGCAGATTCCAAAGAACAGCATGTCTATGAATAAGCGGAGCTCTACGTTCTTCTCCCTCCGTGGCATTGGATATTCTGTTGACATTGTTGACACTTGGCACCTCGATATCTTCACCAGGCAAGTAGCTGCGACTGCTGCTATTCGTCTTAAAGCGACTATACAGTGGACAAATAATTTATTTGGCCACGCTAATATTCTTAATATATTAGGAATCCTTACAGAGAACATCGATTACACCATACCCGAACTTTGGTTTAACAAAGAAGATGGGATCTTCTTCACATTCATTCTTCGCATTCATGGAGAACAAGTCAATCTACTTTTACACAGAAGAAATTCTACCTGATGGCGGGGGTTGGTGGCGGTGTTTTCTCAAATAATCTTAAACTCTTCTTCCGTCTTCCAAATCACTGTAGCGTGTTCCAGGCGGAAATGTTGGCGATTAAAGAAGTCTCAAGAAAAACCTGGTATCTGCAAAGGATATTCGCATATTTTCGAATAGTTGGGAGGCTATCAAACCAATGAACTCAGTCGTATTAAATTCTTCAACCGCCCTTGAATGCCGATCATCTCTTAGGGAGATGGCAGAGCAGTCAAACCTTCACCTATGTTGTGTGCCGGGACACGAACACATTTGAACAACTCTATCTAACAAAAGGACAAACCTTAAGTGGACTATTGGATCTATAGGAAACATCATAGGTGTCACCACTGGACACTGTCTAATAGGCAAGAATGCAAGAAGGCTTAGCGCCTTTACAAGTGATTTCTGTAGAAGCAGTATGGACGAAGTGGGGGAAGAGACAATCATCCACCTACTCCGTTCATGCCCAGCTCTCTCCAAAAGAAAAAAACTTCACTCAGGAGCTCTCTTCTACAATGACTTAAGCGATCTAAAGATAGACGTTAACAGTCTCCTACGCTCAAATTGGTTCCAATATTGGTTCCACATGGCATCAATAGGCCTAAGTGGGTTGGTCTTTCCAACAGGCACTTTTACCTTACCTAACCTAATACCCTTATAAGATACAGCTAAGATCAACAAACTCAATGAAAATGCCATTTCTAGAGTGAGTCAAATCTAGAAGGGACTAATGAGAAAATGTGTAGCAGTATACCTAGGAATACGTTACTTGATCTTTGCTCGGATTCCCTTTTAAAAGAATCTTAAGCAAGCTGGTTTAGGGAAGTAATTACCAAATTTTA
The DNA here is from genome assembly GCA_907269105.1 of Volucella inanis. Classification (NCBI taxonomy): domain Eukaryota; kingdom Metazoa; phylum Arthropoda; class Insecta; order Diptera; family Syrphidae; genus Volucella; species Volucella inanis. The sequence goes on from OU026157.1 coordinate 43,659,627, forward strand.
CGATTTTACCGACATCAAAAACTGACATGCCAAACCGAAGTGATGTCATAACTACTCTCTAAGACCTAAATATGAATCTTAAAATATTTTTCTGGATAAATGTATTTTCGAAAACAAAAATGCTTTTGTCAGCAAATCAAAAAATACTATGCAATTGTCCTTCAAAGCAAATAAGAACAACCACGGGAGCAACTTATTTTCTATACTTCAGAGAGCTTTCTGTATCTTTCTCGTTTTTATTCTTTCTTCGTTGGAAAAACGAGAACGAAAAACTTTTTCGATTTCTTCTTTAGTTTTGCCGTTTGAAACTTGGTCAATTCCGCTTTCGATTTTTATTCTTTCCGGTTTTGGTTGTTCCTGTGCTACAAGGTGGCTTTAAACTTTCTCCTTGGAATGGCATAATGCTGGAATATAATATCACAATGGTGAGCCCAAGAGAATAAAATGACAACAAGATGGGACTGTAAGAACTGTCGTCGTCGTAATAGATGTAAGAGAAAACCAAATCAAAAGTACAAGGGTACAATCGGTCGTATCGATTTAAGTGAAATTTATGTTAAGCTGCTCAATGATTTCATGACGATTCCACTTACCCACACTCTTGACAGCTTAGATTCTGAGGGTAATCTCTGGGCTACATAAATACGTTACATGGTCTTTGGTGAAAATAACGAAGGAAGTTTCGATTTATTATTATAAAAGTGAAACCCACTATTTTTTTTTTTTTTGCAGTGCAGTGTAAAGTAAGATAATTTAAATTTTAAATTCCACAAAGAAAATAGGTTCTTTTAAGCGGTGGATGGACAAAGGATGTCGAAGTGCTACAAAGCAGATCAGCGATACGTGGTTAAACAGGTGTCAGCTGTGAAGGCGTTTGCAAAAAGGTTTTTCACTTTACATCAAAATGTTCCGGCCTTGACGAATACAACATTGGAAAATCAGAAATAGGAATATGGTAAGATTCATGTGCGATGAATGCATACATTACATTCAAAATATGGATTTGATTGTGAGGGAAATGCATGAAAAACTGTACAAAGAAGAATTTGAGGAATCAGTGAAAAAAAAGGAAAATGAAATAAAGGATTTACTTGAAGCAATCGAAATTAGATATACCGAGAGAGTATGCGAAAAGCAAATTGCCCAAGAATTCTATGAAAAAATTGTAACGGAATTAAAAACTACCACCTTGATCAAAAACGCAATAACCACCGTGTGGCTCCCATTGTTCCGATTTGAGTTCTGTTTTTTTGTTTAGTTAGTACAGATGTTGTTGACATTCCTCCTAAATCTTAGCGTCTAAATATTGCGTAAAAAACTGATTTAATGGTGCGCGAACGTTGAAAATGTTGGAAAAGGGTTTCGGCAACGATTCTCTAAAGAAAACGGTCGCTTACCAGTGGCACTAGCGGTTCAAAAGTTGTCGTGAGTCAATCGAAGATGATGAACGCAGTGGCAGACATTGATGAAGTAAAAGTTATGTTGGCCAATAACCGCAAATTAACCATCAGATAGATATCGGAGGACTTGAACATTCCCTATGGATCCGTCCAGGACATTTTGGTTAATGATTTGGGTTTCCGTCGTGCAGCAGCAAAGTTGGTGCGAAAAGACCTCAATTTCATGCAAAAAAGAGACCGTGTTGACGACGCAAAAGAAATGATTTTCGAGGCTGAATACGATTACATATTCATCAAAAGGATGAAAACTGGAGACGAGATGTGGGTTTATGAGTGCGACACGCAATCCCGACATCCGGCAAGTGAATGGCGTTCACAGTCAAAAAAGAAGGCAATGCTCGCGGTTCTCATGGATTACAACGGTGCATCATGAATTTTTGCTAGAAGGCCAGACAGCAAACAAAGAGTATTATTTTGGCGTTATAAAACGTTTGCGTGAAGCAATTCGCCGATTTTGCACCATGATAACGCACCGTCGCACAGTGTCACCATTATTCGTAATTTTTCGAAGAAAAATGCAACAAATACCATCCAACAGCCACCGAATTCACCTGATTCAATCGAGTTAAAAAACCACTACGGGGAACGCGTCTCAGCAGCCGAGAGGAAGTAATGGAAAAATCGCAGGAAGCACTGATGGACATACCGAAAACCGAATATAAAAAATGTTTCGAGGATTGGATCAAACGCTGACATAAGTGTGTTGCAGTCGATGGGGATTACTTTGAAGGGGACAATATAGACTTAGATAAATAAACTTGAATTTTTAATTTTCTGAATAAAATCCGGGAACAATGGGAGCGCCACACGGTGGTTATTCGGTTTATTTTTTGATCAAGGTGGTAAGTGCAAAGGGTATAATCATCACAAAGCAATTGAGTGTCATAATGGATCAATTACGAAATGTGTAAATTGCATGCGTGTCAATGAAAAACTAACCTCGGGCCCTGACGAAAAAAACGACACTTTCAGTAAGAGATACCCAGTATACATAAACAAACTTGCATCAAAAAGAAGCGAATTGGTTATTGGGTCATTCCATGAAAGATCGACCGACGTTCTGAACGACATCCCTCCGATTTTGCTGAAAAGTGGTAGAAATACTCATTGGTGTGGTAAAAATCATAAGGCAAAAATAGTTTTGCAGAATTCGATATAGTTTGCGTGTAAAGGAACTTCAAAAATTTGCAAAAAATCTAAATTTATGCTTTCTTTTATATACGTGTATACGTGTATGAAAACGTGCTGCAATCCTCTGGACTTAACACCTCATCAACCCAGTGCTCGTGATTTGCGGCCTGTACTTATAGAAGGTTACGATGCAACCAAAATTGAACATAAAGTTGGTAATAAGCTCTACCTGTAGGAAAAAATTGAGTCAGATCCGAAATTCTGATACAACGCCATCATTGCCAGTGGTTGAAGATCAAATTGAAGTTGATGAAATGTATTTCGATAAAGACATTGCATTCAATTTGAATAATGAATGCATGCAGTATATTGGAGAAGATACATTCGACAAGAAAAGACTTAGTGACTTAAAATATATGCAGTCAAAATTGAAAAAGTCTATGTTACTATTACTATTGATAATGATGAAGATAATTCTAGAGAGGGGAAATATTTCGTAGGGTAAACAAAAGAAAATTTCCACAAAAGTACAAGAAAAGACACCAAACTTGTTTTGTTGTCTTTACTTTCAAGAGAATGGAGTGTCGACAAAATTATAAAAAAAGTTTCCTGGATCGACAATCTATATGATCAGGAAATCTAGAAAACTTCAAGAAGATCCATCAACTTATGGGAAATGCTTAGATGATGATATCAAGCAATTGGTAGAAAGTTTTTACTGTGAAAACGATATCAGCCATTTAATGCCAGGAAAAAGGACTACGTATCTATAAAGGTAACAAAAATTTATTTTCTCAGATTGAAAATCAGAAAAAAAACATATTCAAAAGCGCTTGGTTCTGGCTAACCTTAGGGAGATATATTATAAGTTCAAAGAAGTTCATAACAATGTTTAGATTGGATTTTCCAAATTCGCGTCGTTAAGACCAAAGAACTGCATTTTGGCTGGGGCATCAGGAACTCATTCCGTGTGTGCTTGCACCATCCATCAAACTCATGTTTGAGGGTATCAATATATCAGGGCTGATAGAAAACGAAGATAAGCATTCCAATGACAGCAGAGCCTGCTTAGCTTTGGTAATTTATAACCCTCCTGATATAAATTGTTACTTGGGCAAGTGCCTTAATTGCCCAAACTATTCTAAATTAAGGAGAATCTTTGACACTGCTTTTAGTAATTACTTCATAGAAGACGTAACATACTATCGGTGGACCCACACAGACCAATCAAAATTGGAAGTAAGAATTGAAAATATAAAAGAAAGCATAAATTTTGATTTTTTGCTAATTTTTGAAGTTCCGTTACACGCAACCTATATCGAATTCCGCAAAGCTTTTTCCTTATGATTCATACCACTCTAATGAGTATTTCTACCACTTTTTAGCCAAATCGGTGGGAGGTCGTTCAGAGCTCCCCATATAGCTTCGGCGATTTATCGTGGAATGACCCTATTGTATGATCTACATACAAGGCCTAATTAATAATTTCAAAGAACTTGAAGTAATATGTAACAGTGATCAGTATGGGTTCATAATCCTTGCAGAAACATACTTAACAACTAATATCAAAAAAGAAGAAATACAAGTCAACGATTATAAGGAGGTATCCTGGATGTCAAATTCAACAAGAATAGGCGGTGCGGCATTATACCATAATAAATGGGCTGAAAAGTCTAAGAAAGGGCACCATATGAATTAAATCCATACCAGTGAATTAAATCGGTTAGTACCAACCTTCAAAAGATACTGTCGGACTATTAGTTCTCGAGATATAGCGTTGTGAGTGAAGCAACTTTTGTTGTTGAGAAAAAAAAAGGGTTCAAAGCAATTCCGTGTGTTGATTTATCATTGCTTTTTGATGGGAAAAAATGCAGCCGATGCAAAGAAATGGCTTGATAAGTGTTACTCGGACTCTGCACCAGCCGAACGAACAATTCGCAAGTGGATTGAAAAATTTAAAAATGGTCATACAAGCACCGAAGATGATCCACGCAGTGGACGTCCAAAAGAGGCCGTTTCAGATTAAAACATCAAAAAGGTCCATAAAATGATTACGAATGACCGTAAAGTGAAGTTGATCGAGATAGCTGAGGCTCTAAAGACATCAAAAGAGCGTGTTGGATATATCATACACGAATATTTGTACATGCGAAAGCTCTGTTCAAAGTGGGTGCCGCGTGTGCTCACAGTTGACCATAAACAACAACGTGTTGATGATTCAGAGGAGTGTTCAACCGCAATAAAGCCGAATTTTTGCGTCAGTATGTGACAATGGATGAAAGTTGGCGCCATCATTTCACACCAGAGTCAAATCGGCAGTCAGCTAAATGGCGAGCAGGCGACGAACCTCGTCCAAAACGACCAAAACCTCAACAGTCGGCTGGCAAGGTTATGGCATCCGTATTTTGGGATATACATGGAATTATTTTCATCGACTATCTCGATGAAAGACTAGGGGCAGACTATCAACAGCGAATACTACATTGCGTTATTGGAGCGTTTAAAGGACGAAATCGCAGAAAAACGGCCACATTTGAGGAAAAAGAAAGTGCTGTTTCATCAAGACAATGCACCGTGTCATAAGTCGATGAAAACGGTGAATGAATTGAATGAATTCGGCTACGAATTGCTTCCCCACCCACCGTATTTCCCAGATTTGAATTTTGCAAAAATTTTGTGTTCGTGCGGTTTTTTTTTTCAAAATTTGAACGTTTATTTAAGAAAAACATGTACAATAGTATTATTCAAAGTATTGCCCATCTGAAGCTATGACTTTTTCATCATCTTCCTGGCAATTTGTTGATCCCATCCCGAAAGAACTGCGCCGGCTTGGCAGCCAAGAATGAATCAAGCCAATTTTTGATATTCTGCTCTGATGTGAACCATATTTCAGTGAGGGCGTTCTGCATCGACCGGAACAAATGGTAGTCTGAAGGGGCAAGGTCTGGGCTATAAGGCGGGTGGGGTAAGACTTCCCATCCACTGTTTTCCAAATAGTTCTTAACCGGAAAAGCAACGTGGGGCCGAGCGTTGTCATGATGAAAAATTATTGCCTCATGTCTGGTCGCATATTCCGGGCGTTTTTCGGCTACTTTTCTCTTCAAACGGATTAATTGTGTTCGGTAGCGTTGTCCATTGATGGTTTCACTCAGTTTGAGCAGCTCATAATACAGCACACCCATTTGATCCCACCAAAAACAGAGCATTACCTTCGCGATATGGATATTCGGTTTTGCCGTTGATTTGGCTGGTTGGCCGGGTTTCACATATGATTTTTTGCGCTTGAGGTTGTCGTAAGGGATCAATTTTTCATCACCAGTAAAAATCCGATGCAAAAATGACTTCCTTTTGTGGCGTTCCAGCAGCATTTCGGACATGCAAAACCGCCTTTCGATGTCTCTCGGCATTCATGTGGAACCCAATTTCCTTGCTTTTGAATGAAATGGCTGCTTGAGTGACACCCAAAGATTCTACGAGCTCTTCTTGTGTTTGGCAACAATCTTCATAGAGTAATGCTTCCAGATCTTCATCTTCAAACTTTTTTGGCTGCCCAGGACGTTCATTGTCTTCCAAGCTAAAATTACTACTTTTAAATCGTGCAAACCACTTTTCGCACATTCGCTCAGCTAGCGCATGTTCACCATAAACTTTCACCAAAATACGATGACTTTCGGCAGCAGTTTTCTTCATATTAAAGCAATGAAGAAGAACTCCCGCAAAAACACTTTTTCAGGCACAAAGTTCGACATATTTGAGTGAAAAAAATTTATTGTTGTTTAAGCTTTAAATGAATGACATATACTGAAATGACTAACAATGACAGTAGCTTTCGAACGCATGTTCCAATGGAATAATACAAGTTACGCCATATCTTAGCAAACCGCAAACTCTTAGTTATAGACCCAATACTATAAAACGGCACGACTTTTCAGCCCATGTGTTATATAAAGTCTAAGTGGCAAATCAACGACACAATAAAAAGTTCATTTCAACCACACAGCATTTTGGATATCATGTAAATGTACAATACACAATAACGACGTAACGGTTGATGAGATTTACAGATCACCTAGCAGCTCAGAAAAAGAATTTTGTAGTTTTTTAAGCAAACAGGTGAAAGAAAAACACGTCTGATTGTTTGAGTATCTCAACAATCCTGTGTTTTATGCTATCCTGTTGTTGAATTGTTGGTCGTTTTCAACTCTGTACTCCCTGTCTGTCCTAAGGTAGTTTAAAAATGGCTTCTCGACTAAACTAACTTTAAAATGATATTTGATCCAATTTTTTATTTATTTTTTTGCTGATAAAAAGATTCTGAACTCATACAAATACACTCTATTGTGTAGAATATCACAAAGTACTATAAAATCAATTGTATCCTATGGAATATTCCCATGCTAGCCTGTACGGGATAAGAAACCATTGTGTTAGGATAGTTATTCCACTCTGAGGACATTCGTTTCACATGTAATATACCTGTACACTACACAGCACCTTTGAATGTTTTTATATTGAAAAGTTCTAAGGATACAAATATTTACCAGCATGTTCAAGTCCATCCAGGTAGAAACTCGTACAGGACACAATTTAAGAAATCAAAAGTTTGGTTCATTGAATATAGTTCCAGGGTCGATGGTTTGTGTTATGGTACCTTTGGTGCTAATACTGTACTACTAAATCCAAGGGATAAACCAACTTATACAAATTTTTAATGGCCACTGAATTGCCTTTTTTCCTACCCACATCGCTCCAGCCTACGACATTTCTCGTACGGGCAGTAATTCCAAAGATCTTATGGGTAGTCGTTTTGTTGGTCATATTTCTTACTAACACAATGCTTAATAGACCAATAGCATGTGGGTTGTGTAGTTAATGCCCAGGTACAATCCATAGGAACAATTGAAGCATGATGGGCTTTCATATATCCCCAAGGATTCAGGTGTAAATTCTGTCGAACGACATTTTATGATGTCGATGGAGTCTTGTGTTTATTTGTAAGGAATTTGAGCTGCTGGTGAATCAATTTGATTGTAAGAGTATAATGCACACAATGAAAACGGGCTTTAAGTGTTTGAAAGCGATTTAGAAATGTAAAGTTATGGAAACCAGTGTTTTCGAAAATTTAAACTGGTGACTGTCTTTAAGAACGATTAACAAAACCTGTATTCGTGTACATTAGGACAGTAAAACGATACACTAAGCCTCATAAACCACGAGAGTGGTAAAAGTCTTTGTAAAAACAAAGCGCAGTCTCTTGCTTACAGTGAAAATCATCAATGACCAACATTAATAGAAAAAATAAACTACCACAAATTAGGAAAACAACGTAAATTTGAGACAACGGCCCCAAAATGCAATATGCCAAGGAGAAGAGCAAGGCGCCCAAAAATAGCTAGTGTGTTACAAAGCGGGTCGGCTAATGCAAACGTCATATTTAATTGCTTAGATTGCCAACAGTTCTGGGTATCAACCAATTAACCTCTTAAGTTAGTGCAGACTTTGCCCAACTGCATTCAGCTATTCACTTGAAGATGGTTGCAGTATTCCTCAACTTTGTGGGGCCTATCTATGACGAGGTCTTTCTTGCCATTCAAAGCGGCCTAAAACATCTTTATCCGCCATCGCAAACGTACATGCTTTTGCGCCAATGAACATGACTAGGATGGTTGTGGTCTTAATATGTACAAGCTCAAGATCAAGCTGACTCAACAATTGAAGCCGATGGACCATTTGAAGCGCGGTACGTTCTCCGATTGGGTTCTGGAGAAGATGGGCCAAGATGATGAATTTCATCGCAAAATCATCTTCAGTGACGTAGCTCATTTTCGGCTCAATGGGTTCGTCAATAAGCAAAATATGAGTTATTGGTCGGGTGAAAACCCACATGTGCTTCATGAATCACCACTTCATCCACAGAAAATAACTGTTTGGTGCGGTTTGCATGCCGGCGGCGTTATTGAGCCATATTTTTTCGTCGACGATAACGATCGTCACGTTACTGTGAATGGTCAGCGTTATCGCGCCATGATCACCGAATATTTTTGGCCCGAATCGGAAGATATGGACTTGGACGACATGTGGTTTCAACAGGATGATGCCACAAACCACACAGCATACGCTACAAACGATTTATTGAAGAGTAAGTATGGTGAGCGTGTTATCTCAAAACATGGGCCAGTCGATTGGCGATTTAATGCCGCTTGACTATTTTCTGTGGGTCTACGTTAAGTCATTGGTTTATGCCAACACGCCGACGACGTTGGAAGAGCTCAGAGCCAACACTGAACGCGAAATAGCGACCGTTTCGGCCGAATTGTGTATCTGAGTCGTTGAAAATTGGGTCCAACTAATCGACCGCTGCAAACGTGCCCGCGGTGGCCATATGAACAAAGTCAATTTCCCCTCATAAATATTTTGATTGTACTTCAACCCAATAATAAAGTTTTTGAAATATCTCAAATGGTTTGCCTTTTATTTAAGAAAAAAGTTGTCAACTCGTTATTAGAAAACCCTATACATAGTTTCCTCATAATTTCTTGGAAAGGCCATATTGCGCAGTTCCCTTTTAAGGAAAAAATTGTCACGTGAAACTCTTTCTTTGATTTTTGAAGAGGTGCCATTATAATAAATATGAGTAATGGCAACTTTCGACTCAATTTCAGAAACTTCAAACCCAACAGAGACAACTTTTTTTTATTTGACCCGCTTCTAAGGGATTTTGCATCTTTAAATTGAATGCACATATCGCAGGTGAAAGAAAATTAGGGATTAAAGAAAGGGGCATACGAGAAAATAAAGAGCTCATCAGGGCATTTCATAAGCAAGTTGTACGACTTATGATATTTTAATGTACGCCCGAAAGTAAGTTTGAGGGTATATTGATAACCATTCAAACCGAAACGGGTGTTACGTCTGTAGGTATAAAGGGGAAGAATGTTTCTGTAAAGTAAGTAAAGTAACCTCCTTAGGAATGAAAAAAAAAATTTTTTTTAAATGTTTTTTATTATTTTATTCCATATAGTCACCTTTCAGTTTGATACACTTATTCTAGCGATTTTAGAACTTTTTGATCCTGTCCGAAAAGTAATTTTCTGCAAAATACTCCTCCGTGGCGTCGATGATTTCCTCGCGTGTGCTGATTTGAGGTTTGGGAAGAGATAATAGTCCGAGGGCGCCAAATCGGGCGAATACGGTGGATGCGACAGCAATTGGAGCCGTAAGTCGTTGGTTTTAGCCATGGTTGCGATGCTCTTGTGCGCCGGTGCATTTTCTTGCAAAAACAATTTTTTTTTCGCTTCATGTGAGGCTGTTTTTCAGCGAATTCGGCCTTCAATCGCTTCAACAATGCACAGTGATACTCGCTGTTGATGGTTTTTCCTTTTTCGAGGTAGACCACGAAGAGTATGCCATGACAATCCCAGAAAACCGAAACCATATCCTTTCCGACCCATCGAGCCTCCCTCAGCCGCTTCCGAGCACTCGTGCCCGCTTCGGTCCATTGAAGGGAACTCATTCTGTTCTCTGCTGTGTAATAGTGGATCCAAGTTTCATCAACAGTTACCAATCGACGCCAAAAGTCCACCCGATTCCGCATCAGCAAGTCCAAACACTCTTTCGAAGTGCTCTCGCGTTCGTGTCAGGAACGGTCAGGAGTGAGTATGCGCGGCACCCAGCGGCAGGATAACTTTTTCATATTCAGAATATTTCCTAAAATATGGAGTGTGGTATCTGCTTTCTGGTCAGCCAACACCATTTCATGGATTTTTTTGACATTGTCCTCTGTAACCGCATCGGAAGACCTGCCGCTGCGGACTTGATCGGTAGTGGAGTTGCGGCCACCACGAAACTCTCAAAACCAATATTTGACGGTGTAATCTGACGGAGCATTTGCCCCATAATATTTATCCAACTTTTCTTTAGTTTCCTTCGCCGTTTTGCCTCTCAAAAAATAATGTTTTATGAGGGAACGAAAATCGTTTTTGTCCATACTCAACATGAAGCCAAACACGTCAACAACAATCAGCTATCAAAACAAAACTAAGGACAGTATCGCACTGAAATTTGACGTGTCTGCCTAGATATGAACGAACTTCAAGGCATCATAACCTTTTTTGCAGTAGCAGCGCATTCTGGCGGTCAAGGTTACTTTTCACTCCACCTAGTAATGGAGCAATGGTGATGAAAACAGTGGAAGAATAAGTATTCGCGGGTGTCAATTGACTTTAGAATTAACATCATCTATGATGTTGTTACCTTCATAGTTACAATTCATCTTTCATATAGACCTGTAACGCACACATTGCACACAAGATCTAGCAAAACAAGCATCTCACTGACATTCGGCCCTATATTCAATCCGAACAAAAAATTTCCAGAATTCGCTCGATTTACTATGCAAAATATGTATCTTTTGTATAAGTGTAGGTAATCTATAGATATATGCAAAAATTGTTACTTAGTTTAGAAGTAGTAGCAATAAGTAAACTTTTGACTTAAACTGAAATACGGTTTTTTTTCTTTGGAGATGAAAAGATTCATCTTGAAAGTGACGCAGTCTGTAGGATACCGGGTATATTCTTTATGAATATAAGAATATTTCAATAGTATATTGTGTTTTAAGCATGGATTGAGGTCTCAGAAATAGTTGATAAAAATGCCAAGTCAATATTTTGATAAATAAGCCAGTTACTACCGAGAGAATGAAACGAGTTTTGTGGCGTCGAACCGAGAGCGACCCTTCGACCAGAGCATCCCTTGACCTATTTTATGAATCTATTTTGTTTTTAAGCGTGCTCGGCTCCAGGCATAACGTAAATATCATACGAATGCCAGAAATAGACGCGTTTTGTCAATAGCTTGCCGTTCATTCAACTGTGCGTTACAATGAATTTTCGTTTGTTAATAAATATTCTGAAGAGAATTGGTATCAGAAACAAGGTTTTTGAGAAGCTCATCGATTCGGATCTTTTCACAAAAATAAGAAAATAACGCCCGAAAATCGACATACTGCCGACAAACTTTCCGACGAGAATATTAGTTCCAGTGCCAAAAAATTTAAGACTGATCATGAGACATCCGCACCAGAAGATCAAAAAATCGATGACTTTGTTTTCTGTCTTATCGGAATGTGTAAAATGTAAAAATTGTGACAGTGATGTTTGATTTTCAATTGAAAATACTCGAGGACTTGGTTTTAAAATTGTAGTTTCGTGTTCATCGTGCAAACCGACTTTCATTTCCTCATGGCCGTACACCAAAACAGCTTACAAAATATATACGCGATTCTTTTCGCTATCCACTTATTGGGGATTGGTTTGCGTGGAGCTATGAATTTTGATTTACTGCAAATCAAACGACGTATGATATGATAACTAATAACATTCATTCTGCTGCTTCAAGTATTTTTCAATTGGGGTTAAAACAATCTGTAAAAAAAGAACAACATGAAATAACAAAACAAAATTCGAATGCTGATATAACAAAACTGACTGTTTCTGGAGATCGTACCTACGTAGCGAAAACGTGGTTTTACCTCATTGTATAAAGTTTCGGTTCTCATTGTTCAGTTTACAGGAAAACTCGTAGATTTTCTTGTAAAATCTTCTTAACTTGTTTAAATAAAAGCAGATGGTTTCAGATTACTTGGATTTACTTCTGGATACTACGATATCAAGCGTGAGCACAGCGTGATGATACAAAAGGAAGGGCAAATATGAGTGTTGCCATTTAAAAGGTATCATGAAAGTAATGCCACTATTCCAACACAGCCGCTCAACTTCATAATTGTCGATCAATCTAGTGTCAGTCATATTCTGCCTTTTACAAAATTTAAATTTTGTTTTATGATTCTTACGTTACAATTTTCTTTCCAAAGTTAAATGAAATGAATGACTCGAAAAGAAAAAAATCAAAAGGTCATTCCCATACTGGTAAAATGCTTGTAATGCGTTGTTGCAGGTAAAGCCTTCGTAAGCGTGTAGGCTATCATATCTTCAGACTTAAGATAGTTGATTTGTATTACATTATCAGCTATTGCATCTCACACGTAGTGGTAGCGGACATCTATGTGCTTGGTTCTTCACTGGTTCGCTTGGTCGTTTGCGATATGGTTAGCACCATGGCCATGGTGTAAATTTAGTTTTATGATGATATTGCGGAGATATGCAGCTTCCTTTGCCACGGAAGATAGTGTGATGTATTCGGCTTCGGTACTGGATGTGGCCACAATTCTTTGCTTTTCTGGATCCCCAGTGTACTGCTCCCCCGGCATACAGACACATGAAACTGGATTGGGTATCTCCAGTCTAACTGGAGTCTGAGTACGCTTGAAGTTGTTTGTTCGTCTTCCTGTAAGAAATTTTGGACATTTTAGTGCCGAGTAAATACTTTATGACTTTTAGTTCAGCAGTCTAATGTTGACGGCTTGGGTCTTCAACATGTTGGGAAAGTGCATTCACGATGTACGATATATCTGGCCTGCTAAACGTTGATAAGTACAGCAGTCGTCCGATTAGCTGTCGGTATGAAGTTTTATCAACCATTTCACTCTCGCCCTCTGTGGTTGGTTCGCCTTGGAGTATTAGACCAACTTGTGCAGGCAGTCGTGATGGCTTCGCTTCTTCGAGGCTGTATAGTTTTGCCAGGCTGTTGATGTATCCCGTTTTTTATAAGTGAGTTCTTCCTTCATTGCACAGTACCAATCATCTCGGTTAGCCATACCGTCCAACTGCTTCAGACTTACTGGGTCGGTCTCCGTATTGTAAACCAGTTCTTTACTATTTAATGCCTCCACCACAGTTCCATTCAAGGACGTATCTAGGTCCTCTTCAGGTGAATCATCGGATGAAGTCCGCTCTCCAGTGATTTCAGCAGGTGGTCGTTCAATGTTTCAATGTTTTCTGTTTTTGGAATTCCATGATCCGATTTGTCCTTGACGTCTTAGTTAGAGATTTGGCAGGAATCGTACGTCTCTACTCCTAGTACCAACACGAGTTCCACGCTTCCAGAATCTATTAGTGTCGTGCTTTTCGCTGTAGCCCACTATCACATGCTCTATACTTTTTGCATCAAACTTTCCGAGATTATCGCCTTTATTTAGAACATATGTTTTCGTTCCAATGCCCCTAAATGATGCAACGTCAGGCTTCTTACCTGTCCACAGTTCTTCTGGCGTAAATTGTCCATTGATTTTTGTTGAACACCTGTTTAGGATGAATGCTGTCGTACAAATTAATTCTGCCCACAATGTACCCGGCTTCTATCTTAAGACACCTAGCCATTTCTTGTAAAGTTCTGTTTGCTCTTTCGGCTATGCCATTCTGTTGCGGCGTGTGCGGGATCGAGAATTTATGGTCGATACAATTTTGCTCAAGGAACTCTTCGCATTTACCGTTTGTGTATTCGGTTCCATTATCGGTTCTTAATGACTTGACTGTTTCGCCCGTTTGTTTTTCTGCATATGCTTTGAACACTTTGAATTTATCCAATGCTTGACTTTTCTTTCGCATGAAGTAAACAAACATACGCCGAGAATTGTCGTCAATAAACGTAATAAAATAGACAGATTGGCCTAATGATTTAGTAAGCATTGGTCCACATACGTCTGAATGGATCAGTTCCAGTCTTCTACTGGTTCGTTTGGTATCGCACACACCGAAGGGCTTGGTGGATGGTTTTGCACAAATACATGTCGCAGAGCTGGTATCATCGGGCTTGATCTGCTGGGGTAATCCTGTCACAATTCCAGTTGACTACATCTGCTTCAGTGATACTAAGTTTAGGTAAACCATCCTTCTGTGCCACAAACTTAATGAATGCTCCGTGTCTTTCGCATGTAAGATACAACCCATGCTTCTTGGCAGCTGTTATTAACAGTCTGCGGCGTTGGTCGTACAATTTTGCTTGTTTATTTTCGAAAGCGACTTTGAAGCCATTATCTGTTGCTTTAACTATGGAGATAAGATTTTCTCTTAGATTTTGAATATATAGCGTATTGAAGAGCCTTATATTATCTTTGACGTGGGTCAGATGTGATGGAATTCTTGCAGTTCCAATGCCAACTATCGTCACTCGTTCTCCATTAGCCAATGTTGCATATTTGTTGGTCTTGCTCATATCTAAACTGTCGAACATTGATAGTGTGGAGCACATATGGGACGTTGCTCTTGAATCAAAACACCAGGCTGTTTCGTCATGCGTAATCCTAAAAAGAGATTGTGAACCCATAATCAGATTCCACTTTCTTTACATTTTCCCTAATTTGAAAACAATTTTTAGCCTTGTGACCCTTTTTTCCACATGTACGGCATTCGAATGGTAAAGAATTACCTCTATTTGGAAACTTCTTTCACTTGGGTTTGCCTTTCGAAAGCAATGCCTTGCTCAATTGTCCGTTTGACTAATCCTTCCGGTCGCTGACCTCTAAGATTCGAGTGCACACCACGTCGAGCTCTGGGTAACTGCTTTTTGCATCGAATGCCCTTGAACGTCTTTGGATTCGTCTGCCAGTCCATCGATAAGGATTACTACCAACAAATCCTTGTCCAGCGTAGCCCCCAATTCGTTAAATCTGTTTACGGTTGTTTGATTCCATCTTATGATTGATGAGACGTCTAAATTCTTCAGCTTTTTGCCTTGGTCCTTAGCGGTCATATGTAGCTTCTAGGAAGTTCCAGATATCACTGAACAAGTTTTGTCCGAAACTGCTTAGTTTTGATCAGAAAAACCTTCGCATGAGCATCGCTCATGAGCTCTCGGATGAAGTCAATGATTATCCTGACTTGCACAAAATTGTCATAACTAGTGATTAATCAGGAGTATATGGTTTCGATGTCAAAACTAAAGCCCAATCGTTGCAATGTAAGTAACCAAGAGAGCCAATACCGCAAAAAGCACGCCAAGTTCGACCAAATGTCAAACTTTTGATCACTTTTTTCGACTATCGTGGCGTAGTGCTTCATGAGTTTTTACCTCTAGGTCGTATGGTCAATAAGGGATATTACCTTGAGGTTATGAGGAAAAATAATTCATGGCTTTTGCATCACGTAATGCAACTGCTCATTCATCGTTGCCTGTGAGAGAGAGGACTTGTTCCTGTCCCAAAACTGAAAAGACATATGAAAGGACGGAGATTTGCAACAATTGAGGAAATAAAAACGGCATCGCTGGAAGAGATCAAGGCTATACCAAGAAGTGCTTATAAAAAATGCTTCGAGGTTTGGGAAAAGAGTTGGCACAAGTATATTATATCCGGGGGGAATAACCTTAAAGGCGACAACATGAACATTGATGAATAAATATAAAGCAACTTACGTTTTGAATACACTTCGTATATGTACTAGATCTTGTTTCAGGGTGGTGAATATGAAGGGCTCTTCTTTGGTAAGCTTGGTACACATATTACAAGATATAGGTACAAATCTCGACGTAAACGAGTGAAGGAACATCGTTGATTATTAGTCCTGGCTTATCAAAAATGAAACTATAAGAATGTTCGTAAGTAACAATTTTTTGACCATTGTCATGTAAAAAAACTAAAGAAAGAGGTAGGGAGTAGCTGCCTAACTTAGAGAAAAGCTGATCACTTTCTGAAACAACACAGTTGGCGAAATTACAGCTTAAGATAAGGTTAAGTTCCCTACCAATGCTATTGGTGACTCCACTCAACTGGAAGGTCTTTCTTTTTCAGTGGTTGGGACCGTAAAAAGTATTGATCACTTCGAACCTGTTGGAGATGGCAAGTTTACGTCTCCTAAAAAAATAACAATGTTATTGAGATTTGCAGCATTTACTATGTAATCAGTTGATATATAGCTGACTGGAAGCATTGATTTGGCTAGCAAGAACGAATATAACAACAGCATATGTAAGGATAACGCTTTAAAATAGGTACTCGCACACAGACAAATTCAAAGTATGATGTTGAAAACTTTTTAATGAGTTTGAAATCAAAGCAAGAAAGAATAGCCAGAAGAACACCATGACCATATAAGTTATCTTCTTTGTTCTGACCATCGGCGGAGTGAATAACAAAGTCATCAGCAAATAATTCCACGCCTTTAATGCTAGACACTAGATTGCTTTCGGAAAGAGCAAAAATGTTGTAAGGAAGAGGCTGGGGGTAAATATATACGGTAGAGGTTTTTTTCGAAGCCCTCTTACGGTTCATTAACAAATTAAAGGCATTTGGGAACCAAAGAGGTATGCAGAGAATAGTCTTAGCTTTCAAAAGCGTGTTTTTTGACAATGCCATAGACGCTTAGAGCTTACATTGGACACGAAAGATTAAAGGTCGTTTGCGAAACTGCCATCCTCGTTACTCTAGCATTGCTCTTGGTATTGAGAAAGGAGTGGATTTATCTGAATTTCTTTTTTTTTTAAGAAAAAGTGATACAAATATACAAATGTAAGTATTAGTATCTGTAACTTAATAGCACACAAACAACCCCAATAAAATATTATCAAATATCAAAAAAGAAAATATCTTCGTTTGGAGATAAAATTTCAAATAACGTCATACCATCAGATTGTCGAGACACAAAGTGAAATTTGAGCGTTATTCGTACAGAAAATCCCCTAAATACTCCAAAGCAAGTATCACTTTTTTAAACATAACTTTATCAATAAGAGCTTCCATCCAAATTGTGAACTCATTTGCAGCACTTTGTGAAATCGTTTCTCCAAATAGAGTCATCAGTCGTAACATAGACCCTTTGTGTCATTGCCACTCAAAATGTTTCACAGAATAACATCTTTTCCTGTGCAATGTCATCGACTTGTCAAGACGTCAAGGCAGCCGCATGCTTGAACAAAGCAATCAGCTCCCTATGCTACAATAAAAAAGAGAAGAAATAAGTTTAGCAGAAAATAAGAATATGCGAAAAGGATCACATTTACGATATATCGCTCTAAAATATAAAACCCATCACTCTGTGATACTCCAATGCCAGCACCAAGACTAACACCAACTTTAGCTACATTTCCAGCTAGCTTTGCACGCAGTACCCATATCGGAAATGTGCATGCAATCCAGTCATGTCGCGCCACGTAACACTCACAACTTACTCCCTCTGCAGGAGCTTTCAAGTAACCAGTTAGCGACTCATCCCTTAGCATTATCCTTGCGAACAAGTATATCATTCAAAACTATCATCGCAAACCTTCCCATAAGCACACCCTCATTGACTGCAGCCCTACTCTCTGACTATCTGTATTCGCGTGAGGTTCTATAAAAAGGATGCAGAGGGGTACTGCCGCGCTGTCAGTTTCACACCACCACTGGTATGACTCTGATGCAAACGTGGTACGGTGGCTTTCAAAAATGCTGGCTTCTCTGAAACCAAAAATATGAAAACTTCAAGTAAATGAGTCTTTTGCCTTATGTACGATATATACGAGTACGAATATATGGGTGTGCCAGGGGGTGGTTTAAGTCCGCTATACTATACGTGCGGTGCGATGAAAACGTCCTTCGGAACTGAATTTTCAACTCAGCGCGACAGCTAACGTGATGGCCAGAATGAATACGCCGGGGTTTGGAAGGAGCCCCTTCCATTAGCTCGTACTTGGTAAATGCTTGAGCAACAAGAATATACCGAATACCAAAAGACGCAATGGATGAAGGAGCGCTAGAGAGTAGCCCTGTATAATAATTTATTCATTATGCACAAATTTATGTTAAAAGTTTTTTGTCTAAAGTTAACGTTTCGAGGGGCATCCACCCGGAATGATGTATGACAGAAACTTGGGGTAGATCGGTCGCTCATACTATACTCGTATACGAGTATGGTGGAAGGCTTGTGGCACAGTCGTACAGTCGTATTCGTATGGTGCCACCACAAGCCAAATATCTACACACCACAGAATTGCCACAAAACTAAATGAATTCTCTAAGGGTGATATTAAAGAGTAGTTTCCAGTAGTTTTGGTTTCGGTTTAGTTTTGTTTCTTTCCGAGGCACGCTCGTGATGGGGTGAAACTTTTTCCAAAACCCACATACAAACAAGGAAATAGGAAGGGAACGAGAGATTCCAAAGTGCACTATGGATTTGAAGAAAAATTTCGAAGACTGTGTCGGTAGTTGGTATGTAGTTTTAATGTTGGCGTGTGCATGTAGAATGAAGTGAGTCAATCTATTTCCTACCACTCGAAGAACTTCTTTTACACATTAAGAGACCCAAAGAAAAGCATACGCCGCATTTACGGCCAACAACAAATCTTAGAATAGGAACTTGTGCCGGAGGGTAGGGGTTAGTGCATTCCTGCGAAAGGCCATTTTGAAAAATGTTTTTCTCCTCCCAACCTCCAAGGAATTTGTATTTCTGCATGAACATTCCAATAGTAATCAGTAATGTAAGCATTTGTATTCAGTGTTGCATCTACGTATACTATACTCGTACTCTGAACGCAATGTTGTTTTGATAGAAAACGGGAGAGGAACTTACCTTTACCGACTTACCCGTAGTCCTCGGCGTATGGTCATGCTGGATGTTTCGAAGAAAAACCAAAATATCACCCGGCTTCCAAAAGTTTACAGTATACATTCGTTTTGTGACTGTGGAGAATGCAGTCCTTCTGTAAAAGTGCACTGGAGATGTTTTATTTATTCGTCATTACCTGGAGTAGGTATCCGCACTTTGATATTAGTTCATCCGTAAGCATTTGGAATTCTTTTACGAGCAACTTTACCTCACGTTAAAGGAAAGGAGGTTTCAGTTTGTTGGAAGATATACCGATATTGGGTTTTGCATTTGTGTCCAAGAGTGTACATGACCACTTGAAATATAGCACTCGCATACACTTAACTAAAAATACTTTGGAGGTGAAATTAAGGTCATGCTATGTTCGATGTGTTCAATTCTGACATCAAACTGGTAACTTGCTTTCAATGTTTTCTTATGTTTTTCGGGCTTAGGATAAGAATAATTTTAGAAGCTTTGGGTAGAGATTGATCAAGACAATGCCGACTGCTTAATACACCGTAGCACGACAATTTAATTTGTTCCTGTTGTCCACCTTTGTGATGTGGCCCCTTGTAACTATGCATACCAGCCATAATGCAATGTGGCCTAAATAAACAATTGCGAAACGGTGAAGCGTTTTCATTCTAGGTAATGTAAGCATTTTGCGATATTGAATTTCATGTGCTACTCAAACTAAAACTACGTCTCTGATAAATACTGATGCCAGCGATTAATTTGAAAAAGAACGAAAATCGTTTTTATCCATACTCAACATGATGCCAAACACGTCAACAACAATCAGCTGTCAAAACAAAACTAAAGACAGTATCGCACTGAAATTTGGCATGTCTGCCTAAACATGAACGGGCTTCAAGGCACCATAACCTTTTTTGTTGTAGCAGCGCATTTTGGTGGTCACTCCACCTAGTATAATGGACAATGTAGGATGTACGTTATATGTATATGAGGTGTACTAGGCAATTTTAACCACAAGGATAGGAAGGAAAGACATCTTTGGTAGTACGATGGTATGAAAAGCCTACACAACTTCACATCCAGGAACGGATTTAAGTTTATTTGCTTTGAGGGGCGACGAGATATCACTATAGAAAGCACACGGATTAGTCAACTTAAAATATATACAGTGATTCATCGTTAGGTTTGATTTATAATGTAAAATAAAGCACATAAGTTTGAAAACTAACTTAACATTTTTATTATCAGTTAAAAAACGATTCATGGCATTTATTTTTCAAAAATGATATTATGTAAATAGTGGCGACGACTACGCCTGAAGTGGTCCATTCAGAAGGTCCAATTTTGGGCGACCCGTTCGGGCACTTGAGGACTTGAGACTTTACATATCCCCAGAGAAAATATGAAAATTAGCAAAACGTGAAATTAAGTGCTAAACAAGTCCTTTGTTTCACGCGCTGTATGGCTCGTGGCGCCGTCTTGTTGAAACCAGAACTCACCGAGATCATGTGCTTGAATTTCAGGAAGCACATAGTCCGTTAACATTGCTCGATAACGGTTACCATTGACGGTAACATTCTGATTTGCCTTATGTTTGAAGAACTATGGACCAATGATTCCACCAGCTCATAAACCACACCATATCGTTGTTTTTAATGGATATATTGGTAGCTCTTGGTACTATTAGGGTTGCTCATCAACCCAAATATGGCAATTTTGCTTATTAACGTTACCATTGAGCCAGAAATGGGCTTCATCACAGAACAAAATTTCACGATAAGACAACGGATTTTCATTCAGTTTTTTCAGGGCCCATTCACTGAAAATATGACGCAAATTCAAGTCGCCTGGCTTCAATTCTTGCACAAGCTGAATTTTGTACGCTTTTAGGTCGAGATCCTCACGTAAAATATGCCAATTTGTCGAATACGATTCGTCATTGCATTCGCGTACACTCTCAGCTACAGCTGCTATATAGTAGTCTCTTCACTACGTGCTGGATGTGGTCTAACCGGGCGAGTATCATCCACTTATGTAAAATGAGACTCAAATTTGGAAATGGTATTGGCAATAGTAATTTCAGTTATCACTATTAAGTTAAGTAAGTAAGTATTAAGTAAGTTCCTCGAATCGCACGGAAAACATTTCTCACAGAACACTGATTTTCGTAATACAGCTGAACAATTTAGAGACGCGGTTGTGGTATAAAATTTTTTTACGATGATTTGCCAAACGAAACTAAACAAAAAGATCACACGTGATCTGTCAAAAAAGTCTATTAAAAATCAAACCTTACCATGAATCACTTTACTTGGGAAAATGTTAAAACAAAGCGAATCGAGCTTCATATATCAGCGGGAAACTAACTTTCGTTGTTTTGACGGATTCTGGTAAATGTTGGTCACCATGGAGACCCGAAGTAAATACAGAACTTTCTCGAGATAGTACATTGGCTTTAATTGAATAGTAACATGATCCAGCAGTTGACGATTATCAAATCTATAAAATGATTAAAAGTTCGGACAAACAATTTATTCGTCCGAACGTAGCATCGATAAATCGAGATGTATCGGCCGCATAGCTCCACTCCTCCCATACACTTATTGTATAAATTGACGATGGCAGGTTAGGGCAACGAAACCCTTGATACACGCTCCTTCGAAAAGCGCTGATATATAGCTTCGGGCTGAGCTCCAACATATGATGAGAGGAAAAGCGCACCTTTATTGTCTTTCCATTTAACCACGGTTGTTTTTTATTTTCTCTCACTCTCACTTCTCACACCACCTCTTTTAATGTCCTTATCTTCCTTTAGTTTATGAATTACTGTTAAATTTTTTTTTCTTAAGAGTTTCCACACATTCAATACTAGTAAAGACACGGTCGGTGTAGACACAGTCTTCTTGTCTAATAACACTGATTAGGAGTTTCACTATTGAAGCAACTAGTCCAAGATCTTGCATGTCTTTTCTGGTCGGGTTGGGTTTTGCGGGCATAATCGTATACTGGCGAAAACCGCATCGTCCAGAAAACGGAATCATCTGTTCATCAACAGCAGTATGAAAGTGTATTGGAAGGGACTTACATTTTTGAAAAATCGGTTCAACGAACGGTCTTACTTTCCATAGTAGATCTGCCTCTTTGTTCGCACTGTTGTCATCAGCAAAACGAAAAAAATTTCCAATTTTGCAAAAGCGATTCATCAACATACAGTTAGCAACTTTTTCAATCCGAAAAAGCACCTTTGCTGATGTGTTAAAAGGTCTATGACTCGAGCGGTTTCTTCCCAAAAGGATAAAGTTAATTATTATTATTGTTATAATAAGAATTAAAAGATAATATAAAAATTTAGGAGCCTAGCTGCGGAGACTATTGGCCCTAATTAGTTAAAATTAAATATTTAAATTTAGATAAGAAAGAAATTTGAAGGATTAGGATTCTTAAGCACATATATCATAGATTGATACATTTTTGAAAATAAATTTTATGATAGGTTTTCATATTTTACAATCTTCTACAATACATAATATGTAAGTGATATTAAGAGCTACATAGCAAGTGATGAAAATTGGAGGATTGTTTTTATTTAGCAGGCGTTGGTGAGTAGCTGCGGTATGGCCAAGTCTTAATCGGACGAAGATGGAGATTTTAATTCTTAAAGATTTATGAATATTTGTTTTAAGGTCTTGTTTGGCGAATATATTAAATTTGTAGACTGGTGTTTCTTTTGCAGAGTTCGCAGTATTATCAACTTCCTCATTTCCTCGAATATTAACATGACCAGGGGTCCATATCAACTTTATTTTATTTGGCATCATAATAATTTTATTTCTTTTTTCAGATATAAGTTGAGAATTGTTGTTTGGGTTAATAAATGCTTTTAAAACTAATATACTGTCGGAGCATATAACAAATTTTCCACAGCGGCTCGTTGTTTTCTTGGTCGCTTGTAGGATAGCAAAGGCTTCTGCAGTACCATAAATATTGATGAGGAATCAGGGAGAGTACCAGTGCTCAATATACTGGGTATGCAATTTAAATCGTGCGGTTTTATTTTTTTTTTTTTTTTTTGTCAAAATTTGAAAGTTTTTTGAAAGAAAAACATGTACAGTAGTATTATTTAAAGTATTACTCATCTGAAGCTATGACTTTTTCCCAACTTTCTGGCGATTTGTGGATCCCATCCCAAAAGAACTGCGCCGGCTTGGCAGCCAAGAATGAATCAAGCCAATTTTTGATATTCTGCTCTGATGTGAACCGTATTTTAGTGAGGGTATTCTGCATCGACCGGAACAAATGGTAGTCAGAAGGGGAAAGTTCTGTACTATAAGGCAGGTGGGGTAAGACTTCCCATCCACTGTTTTCCAAACAGTTCTTAACCGGAATAGCAACGTGGGGCCGAGCGTTGTAATGATGAAAAATTATTGCCTCGTGTCTGGTCGCATATTCCGGGCGTTTTTCGGCTACTTCTCTCTTTAAACGGATTAATTGTGTTCGGTAGCGTTGTCCACTGATGGCTTCACTCGGTTTGAGCAGCTCATAATGCAGCACACCCATCAGATCCCACCAAATACAGAGCATTACCTTCGCGCCATGGATATTCGGCTTTGCCGTTGATTTGGCTGGTTGGCCGTGTTTCACATATGGTTTTTTGCGCTTGGGGTTGTAATGGATTTATTTTTCATCACCAGTAACAATCCGATGCAAAAATGACTTCCTTTTGTGGCGTTCCAGCAGCATTTCGGATATGCAAAACCGCCCTTCGGCGTCTCTCGGCTTGAGTTCATGTGTAACCCGATTTCCTTGCTTTTGAATATATCCAGCTGCTTTTAAACGTTTTCAAATGGCTGCTTGAGTGACACCCAAAGATTCTGCGAGTTCCTTTTGTGTTTGGCAACAATCTTCATAGAGAAATGCTTCCAGTTCTTCATCTTCAAACTTTTTTTGGCTGCCAAGGACGTTCATCGTTTTCCAAGCCAAAATCACCACTTTTAAATCGTGCAAACCACTTTTGGTACGTTCGCTCAGCTAGCGCATGTTCACCATAAACTTCCACCAAAATACGATGACTTTCAGCAGCAGTTTTCTTCATATTAAATTAATGAAGTAGAACTCCCCGCAAAAACACTTTTTCAGGCACAAAATTCGCCATATTTGAGTGAAAAAAAATTAATGTTGTTTACGCTTCAAATGAATGACATATACTGAAATGACGTACAATGACAGTAGCTTTCCAACGCATTTTCCAACGAGATAATACAAGTTACGCCATCTCTTAGTAAACCGCTATAGACCCGATATAAACATCTTCAAGAGTGACAACTAATGAGGTATTGTTTTGTGATTTAGATCCATCAGTGAAAATAAAACTCTATCCTTCATTTTTCAGTTCTGATGAGGTGTTTGAGAATAATGAGCAGTATAATACATTGCTGGTATTTGTTTTGCTGTATTGTGCCAAACTCATTACGAAGGAGTCAGATTTTATATGCCATGAAGGGAAAAATGCAGCCATGCTTCGTGTCCTTTAGATAGGAATATCCATTTGCTGAGCATTATCGAGGATGATACTTATTGCGGACAAGGTCCTTTTTTTTGCGTTTGTGGCCTACAGATTGTTGAATATCTTTATCGATAGTCGAATTTTTGGAAAATGCCTACTTCGCAAATAGTTTTGATGTTATTTCTTCGATTGGTTACTCAACTGTTGGAAATCCTGCGTCTGCCAAAATATTTTTAATTGGTGTTGTAGGGAAAGCGTTAATGCTTCAAGGGTTAATTTCGGACAATTGCCATAGATATAAATTCCATAATCAATCTTACTTAGAGCTAGCATTTTGAATATAGATGAAATGCTGTTGATATGTACATGACTATTCTTACTACCTAAGAACTTAATAACATTGAATATCGCAGCTAGTGATTTCTTAAGATTTAAGCAGTGCTGTTTCTAATTATAACGATTATAAAAGATTAATTCTAGGATATTTAAGTTTTTAACATTTGCAATTTGTACATTATGGATACTTAGAGTAAGTTCTGGATAATGATGTTTATGACAAACATGCAGTACCTTTAGTATGAATATGAATGTGAGTGTCAACGCATCCTCTGTTGGCCTTAAAAGCTACTTGGTTCGAAGAGAACAATTTTTTCGTTTCAACAAACCAGAGAAGGCAATCCCAAACAGTCTTCTCTAGAATCTTAGATGGACATGGGATGAGAGATATATGACGATATCCTTCAATGGAATTTGTATCTTTTATTGGTTTAGGGATGGGAAGCAATGTTGCAGCTTTCAAACTTTGTGTAATGACCGCGGTGTCAAGTTTATTATTGTACAGTCTCATAAGTCTTACTTTTACATCTAGCGACAGATTTTTAAGCATTGGGTAACAGATTCTGTCTCTTCCAGGGGTCTTACCTTTGGCTTTACTTAAACATGCTTCAAATTCAATCATAGAAATAGCTTCTTCTATCCGCAGGGTTGTTTCTAAGTTCGCAAGGGGAATAACTAAGAAATTTGTTAGGACTCATTGTGGGATTGAGGAATTAGCAGCAGTTCTGATAGGTTTCTGAATTAATGCGGCTTCTTTGTTGATGTTTGATGTGTGTTGTTTACCCGATACTTAATCAGTAGCTGCTGTCCTAAAAACTGACCCATTAACTATGTCTACTTTAAGTTTAACGCTCGGGGGAATGTCTTTATTGATGTGACCCAGTTTTATAGAGGTAATTATGGAAAAATGATCGCTGTTGTGAAGATCATCATGAGCAACATGTAATGTCAACATGGTCAGTATGCTGTGTTGAAAGATAGGTTGGTGAGCAATTATTTAAGAGTGCAAGATTCGAGTTAAATAGGAAGTCTTCATAAATGTTGCCTCTTTTACTTGAAGCAGGGGACCCCCAAAGCGTACTACACGCATTGACGTCACCTCCAAGGATCCAGAGAGATTCAGTTTGAGTGATAATATTATCAAGATCATCTCTTCAAAACGTTTGGACTGGATATATAAGCCAATGTAAGTTATTTTTGGTTGAACTTGTGTTTCTAGAGCCAGTGCTCGAATACTAGAATTAAGGGGCGGATTTTATGTGGGATGCACTTCTTGACCAACAAGCCTATTCCTTGCTTAAATGTCTTATTATTGGGGAGGTTTTTGAAGTAATCGATGTAGCCTTTCGGAATAATAGGAGTGAAGTTAAATGGACAATGTGTCTCTTGTAACGATATAATGTTTGGCATCTGTTCCTTAATTGAAATATTTAGCTCATCAAAATTATTTAAAAAAAAAACTTTCACATTCCATTAAAAGATACTGAGTGCCGTATTTTTTGGGGTACTGTGAGTACACGACCCTTTTCTGTGTGAAGCAGGAAAAGTGTGTTAAGAAGTGGTTATATTTGTTGTTTGAGATAGTTGTATTTGTTGTAAATAGATAGGGTTTGTCAGATGTTGGCTCTAGCTCTGCGATCCAGAAACTAAATCATCTAAACTCCTTGCGCCCAGATGATTCAACCTCTAAATCGCCGAGTCAGCGATAAAGTTAAATATTCGAAGTTAAATATTCAGTTAGTACCAACCTTCAAAAGATTCGTGTATAAATTTGCTGTCGGGCGATTAGTTCTCAAGATATAGCGTTGTGAGTGAAGCAACTTTTGTTGTTGTGAAAAAAATGGATTCAAAGCAATTTCGTGTGTTGATTTATCATTGCTTTTTAATGGGAAAAAATGCAGCCGATGCAAAGAAAATTTAAAAGTGGTCATATAAGCACCGAAGATGATACACGCAATAGACGTCCAAAAGGGGCTGTTTCAGATGAAAACATCAAAAAAGTCCACAAAATGATTACGAATGACCGTAAAGTGAAGTTGATCGAGATAGCTGAGGCTCTGAAGATATCAAAAGAGCGTATTGGATATATCATACACGAATATTTGGACATGCGAAAGCTCTATTCAAAGTGGGTGCCGCGTTTCCTCATAGTCGACTAAAAACAACAACATGGTGGTGATTCAGAGCAGTGTTTTAAGCCGTTCAACCGCAATAACGCTGAATTTTTGCGTCGGTATGTGACAATGGATGAAACTTGGCTCCATCACTTCACACCAGAGTCAAGTCGGCAGTCAGCTGAGTGGCTGGCAAGGTTATGGCATCCGTACCTTGGGATACTATCTTCAAAAGGGGCAGACTATAAACAGCGACTATAACATTGCGTTGTTTGAGCGTTTGAAGAACGAAACATTTGAAGAAAAAGAAAGTGCTGTTTCATCAAGACAATGCACAGTGTCACAAGTCGATGAAAACGATGGCAAAATTGAATGAATTTGGCTACAAATTGCTTCCCCACCCACCGTATTCTACAGATTTGGGCCCCAGCGACTATTTCCTGTTCGCAGACCTCAAAAGAATGCTCGCCGGAAAGAGATTTAAGACCGATGAAGAAGTAATCGCCGAAACAGAGGCCTATTTTGGTATCTAAAGATTCAAAAATCATTTCAATCAGTGTATCGCCCTCGAAGGCAACTATATTGACAAATAAAGTTGAATTTTGCAAAAAATTTTTGTTTTACTATAAAACGGCACTGACACATGGCACCATGTGTTAAGTACACTTTTTTTCATAATTCCTGTTTGCATACCCTCTTTTCTTTCATTTCATACAATATTTCGCCTATGCTCTGCTACTACTTCTTGTTTTGCTTTGTTTTCCGATTCTGCACCTTGAGCAACTAGTTCCATATCTCCATCAGCTTCACAGTGCTCTACATTTTCAGCTGTAGGGCTTAGCTGTTCATTGTTTTCTTGCACTTGATTTAAAACTTGTTTAAAAAAGTCTTCGGCTTCATCCGAGAGGTCAGCATCACTTCCATTCAAATATTTTTCGATTTCTGTATCCGCTAACTTTTTGGTAATATATAGAATTTTTTTTTTTTGTTAGGAAATTTTAAATTTATTTAAACAAAAGCGAATTAAACAGTTGACATTTTTATTTGCAGAAACATCCAAAGTACACTTACGTGGACTTGGAAGAAGCAGGTGATCCTTTTTTTTCTGTGTAACCAGCCAGAGTACTCGATGTTTATGCGAGAAAGTTTTTCTAAAAACGCGCATGAATCAAATGCATTTCATACACTGTTGATAAAATAGTATTTTATCTTCATGTTTTTGTTAGAGGGACATAATATCCTTATAGAAAACGTTATGTTTTTTACTTTCGAAAAAAAAAAGGTTTCTTACGTCGCGCCAGCCCTGCACTTCAAAAATAAAAAAAAATCGTCAAATTCAAACGAGAATTGTCAGTGATAATGTTTTTAAGAGAAAAAACATGTTTTCTTAAGAAAATTATAACATTTATGCAGGAAAAGTAAACGAAAATAATAATTTAAGAGTAAAAAGAAAGAAAGTTTTTTTCCAATAATGTACCAACAAACCGCGGAGATTTTTTATATGACCTGATATTATGATACAAAGTGACAAGTATCCTTTTGTATTTTAAGTTCCTTATACGTAACGGACTACATGCTGCTAAACAATTATCACATCAACCTATCGAATGAGCGATAAAAAAATCCCATGTTGCAAAGCTTCAAGCAATTCCACGTATTCTAAGAATAACAAGAAGTTAAATTCACTTCCATGTGTCTTATCCGACAATTTTTGGCAAGCGAGCGGAAATGTACTCGTAATATGTGATTTTTGGAAATTTTAAGTAGTAGGAACCGACGTTATATAGTCGATTCTGGAAATCTTCTCGATGTTAATTAGTATTTCAATATCAAACAGAGTAGACAGAGTAATTCAACATAAATGTAGGATATTCATTTCGAAATATGGTAGAGCTACTGAATTTTACATACAAATGTATGTCAAATCTTAAGATGAAGGTTTATTGACTTCTAAGCCTCAAATCTCGTTAATTGAAAATTGAAAGCATTCGCATTGTATGGAATAAGTTAAAAGTAAATCAATTCCCTTCTGCTTAGAATAAAATCAATGTTCCTTGTGATTTGTTAATCCGACGTTCGCTATTCGCCATTTGATATTTGTCATTCGCCATCAAGCATCTGCTTTTGTCACACTTTTACCTGACTTGAATCAACAAGTTAACATCAATTTCCTTTCTATCGTGTTGTCGTACTCGATGCCATTAGATCAAGATATTTCATCCTTAATTTAAGCAAAAGTAAAGAAGGCAATCCGTTGCCCCAAGGGACCCAACACCTCGACATCAGCTATAGTATCTATACTTTATCTTTATCTGCGTTCGTTTTTTTTTAACATCGCCTCCGTTGTTGCTCGTAGTGACTCTTAACATTCGGTTGGTGGCTCGTACCTTACCTACTCGTATATTTGCTCTTCTCAATTTTATAGGGAATTCCCCCTGGAGGAAGTTGAAAAATGAAAATAAAGCCACGACTACCGACAAAAGGATGATAAAACGAATTTGTCTCATGCTCCTAATAGCATCCGGTTTTATACAGTTATCTTGTGTATTTCTCTTTTTTTTTTTACCTTCAGTCTTCTTTTCTTGGTTTTTTTTCTTTTTATTTTGACGACGCGATTTCGGTATCTATGACATGTCAAGGATACAGTGTGGGAAAATTAGTCACCTAGTGCATTGATATAGTCGCAGAACGAACCGGATAAAGGTTTTCGCTAGTGAGTTTTACTGTCACAGATGACATTTATCGCCTGCTCATGTTGTATTCATCGCTTTTTGCAGTCGCTACGAGTATTGTGACAAAACGGGTAAATCGGTAGTGAGGACAAGTAAAATGGATTTTAAATTTGCGAATTTTCAGAAGTGAAAGGCGGAAGCTGCTTAACATATCCTCTATTGGAGATGGTTATATTTGATTGACGTTGAGATGTGCATTGAATCTTCAAAGCACTCTTTCTGGATTTTGTGCTAGGATTTCTTTTGGAGCTAAAGGGTTGTTCTTTTTGCTCATTTAATTTTCATCTTTACAATTTTCGTCTTTATACTAACCTTTACTGGCAGGTTTGGAGTAAATGTAGAGCCTATACTGTTAAGCCTCTTTAGTCAAAAGGTTTCTTAGTAATATGGGTTAGTTACGTAGAGCTTATTACTTAAAACCGAGTTTCACTTACACAATTTTTCAGGCGCTGGGTCATTGGTCGCTATGAAACTCGTATATTTATTAGTAATGCCTTCTTCTTAACGAATGCAACTCCAAGCTCAGAATTTTAGTTGATGATTCGAATGTATATACCAGGAAGAGGATGATTACGGCCTTTAAAGTAGATCATTTTTGAAAGGATATACTCACATATACGAGTAGAATAGAATCAGTAGGACCTTGTTGAAAATGATAAATGAAGTGTTCCACCTTGCGTTTATTATTTCAAAGGTTTTTGTGAGTCTTTTTAGTCCTTACTAGAGCAGCGAACTTTCTCCTCCTCTTGTTGGATTTGAAACTTTTAGATGAAAAATTTCTTCACTACTTTTCATTCATTTAATTCAACCGATGGTGGGCAATGATTTGAAAGCCTTGATAGTTTGTTAAAGAGTGGATTTAAGCGCTTCAGAATGGATATTATACGAAGGCTGTTTGATGGGTACCCGAATTAGAATATAGATCGCGCTACTGCGCCAAAATGAGTGTACCATCAATTAGTATAATTTCTGTGCTAAACAGCTGCCAAACAGCTTTTATTGGCAATCCGACGCTAAGTTTTGTTTTGACACCCATTTCAGTGTTTTTTGCGACCATGGATTAAGAGCAGTACCGCTTCGTGATCTGGTTCTTGTTTTTGGGTGGCAAAACCAGCGAAGAAATCCAGCCCATTCTCAAAAGTGTGTATGAGACCCATTCAGCTTGCACAGTTTTGCCGTGGCCGCACCAAGTGGCCCAAAAACGGTTACTACAGAGGAAATCGTAGACAAAATCCGTAATCTCGTATTGGAGAGTTGACTGAGATAGCAGGTGTCTCAACTGAATGCGTTAGCCATATCCTGCACAAGGTTTTGGGCATGAGAAAGCTGTCTGCGTAATGGGCGCCGCTGTTTCGTTTAGTGAACCTCGAACAATTAGAAGAATGGGTTTTGACCGGTGAAAGTAGTCGAAGTAGGCTAAGACCGTGCGTTCGGCCGGAAAGGTTATAGCCACCGTTGTTTGTGACTAGCGAGGTGTGATCCACGTTGACTATTTGGAGAAGGGAAAAACAATTACAGAAGCATACTACCTCGATTTATTAGGCTGATTCAACGCCAATTTGAAGAAAAAACGATCACATTTGACGAAGAAAAAAGTCCTCTTCCACCATTATAACGCACCGGATTACACTTCCGCAGTCGACTAGGCCAAATTGGTCAAATTGCACAACGAATTGCTCTCCCATCCTCCGTATTCTCAGGATTTGGCTTCCAGTGACTTCTTTTGTTCCAAAACCTTAAAAGATCACTCGATGGAAAGAAGTACGGGTCTAATGAGAAAGTCATCGCCATCGCGGGGGAGTATTTTTCAGGCCAACAAAAGTCGTACTATACGAAGGGGTCAAAAAACTTGCTACAGGCTGGGAAAAGTGTATTTATTGAGTTGATAGGGGATTATATTGAAAAATAAATTGTCAAAACCTAGTTGCGTTGTCATTTCTGAACCGGATATTCACCAAACAGCCTTCGTATGACACATTCTGAAGGTTTATAGCTTGAATTTGCTGCTACATAATAAGAAGACAAATGAGTATTACTCTTTCATGTCGTCATAAAAAACCTTGAACATCACGTCCACGTATTATCTTGGCCTGGCTATAGTTGCCTCAAACAAAAAAGCTACTGGTTGCATTGAAAGTCCATTTAGCCTGCATATTTCAGCTTAAGTTAACGGCTAAGAATTGTCTGGATAATGCTATTCTGGTGTCGTATTTTCCGTAGGAGCAAAAAAAAGATGCAAATTTCATTAAGGCTTGTAAGAAACGGACAGTTCATTCTGCCAAACTTGAGGTTAAAACTTCGTACAGATGTGTTGCTCTCTCTTAGCAGTAAACTTAATACAAATGGGATAAAATAGTTAGATCGATTCTTGATTGACGTGGTTCCAAATAGTTAGTATACCAATATAGATTAAACCCAAAAAGGAATATCTTCAAACTATTCGATCCCGCTTATTCAGATTTAAGATTTCTAGGCATGCAGATTTAGATTTTTGTTTCATTTGCCCTGCTCATTTACAGGCTCTTGTATACAACGAATTATCTTATTCAGAGGATCAAAATATTGGCTTTTTTCTCTTGCTTATTGTCCAATTGACGACGCAATAGAGGACGATTTAGAGTTATTTAAGCATTATGTTAGTTTGCCCAGTAAGGAGTTT
Organism: Volucella inanis; assembly: GCA_907269105.1. Taxonomy (NCBI): domain Eukaryota; kingdom Metazoa; phylum Arthropoda; class Insecta; order Diptera; family Syrphidae; genus Volucella; species Volucella inanis. The sequence goes on from OU026157.1 coordinate 43,691,998, forward strand.
TAAATTTATTTAGTTAGCCAAATGTAAGTACTAGCTACTAGTACTGGTACGTTATAGTGTCAATCTATGCTGTATTCCTATTTAGATGTCTTTTACTCCCAGCTAGGTGCGACCAATTATACCAAACAACTAAGCGAACCTATTGAATATAATTTTTTCCACATTTACACGTGCCCTATACCATTTTCCTTTGGCACTAAATTAAAGAAGCTCCACGGCAGAAGTTCCACTACTGGGTGATGAATAATACCATAAAAGTCTGTTACTTCAATAGAAACAGACGAATTCTGACTTAAACTGGTATCTAGTTAGTACTTACTTAAGTAAAAAAATTGGTTTAATTCTTTAAATTCAAAAACCTTTTAAATATTAAATTTGTTTATAAAAATCATGTTAATTTAAAACTTGTAAAAGTTTGCTTGTTACTCACTGTACTTGCTTTAGTCAATGCAATACATTATATTACTATGTATTTGGCATTAGCTTTTTATCTTCATATTCTTCTATTAATATCGGACGATGCAAGTACGGCAGCACTCGGCAGCATCTTTTAGCCTACCACTCTCTTTTGAATAATTGGCAGACGTACTCTCGCTCTGCTGAATATCAAAGTTTCGTTTGGGAAGCTACACATTTAAAAGTTGCAGTTGTGCTAATTTTTGCTGCTGGATGGAAACCACGTTCAGTTGGATCTCGACAGCCCGACAGACAGACAGAATCCAAACAAGCGGACCTAAAGAAGCAACACACTAAGTATCAATTGAATTACACTATTCCAATCAATTAACTATGTACTACAGGTTGGATTTGTGGTATTTTATTTTTATAATTTTTTAAAAAGTCTGAACCAGATATTGTACAATGTACTAACTCTCTGATAATTTTTTTACTCTAACTTTTTCTGATAGTTCATAGATAGATGGTCCTATCGATCATCTTCCACTTAATACGAGGATATGCACTTTTTCACAGAAAGAACATGAAATCTAGTGGCCCGCAAGGGCACCTCCAACCTCTAGACAATTCTACAGATAACTGAGCCCATGGGTTGTCTTTGTCCCTAATTTCCAGGTCAATGGTTAATAAATTTTCCAATCACAGCAGCGCCCAGACCAGATTGCGTTCTGAAAACTTTAATTCTAAACCATTCCTGCTTGCCATCATTTTCAGTTTCATTTAGCTTTCCAGCTACATCCAACATACCTAAGTATCTTTTACTCTTCCTTAACTGATCTACTCGCATAACACATTTGGTAAGAGCATCGGTGTTCCTGTTTGGCTTGCATAGTAAAATAAGTTAGTTCATGGCGTACTCCGTATTGATTTGACTTTGTGTCTGAGGTATGACCCATCTGCTGTCACTTACTCACTTACTTAGGTGAGGATATGGACCTAGTTTACCACCAATATGCCTTTAAAGCCAGTTATTGTTTCCCAGCTGGTTTTATTTTCCAACGAGGTTCTACATTGTGCGTGTAACCACTGCTGCATTTTATCTCGGTAATGGAATCGAAGACTTTAACACCTGAAGCGCTGGTGATCATCGCTTCACATGTCCCAGTCATACAAGCGAATTCTGACCGTTTTAGCTTAGTCCAATTCACTGTACACCCCATTCAATTCTTAGTTAAATTTACTCCTCCACTCTCCGTGTGTGATGACGGGGATATAAGTCGCTCCAAATACTTTTTACTTGACAGGACCGAGCTGATACAGTCCATGGAGCAATCAATATTTTATAGAGCCCCATTTTGGAAATTCAAGGGAGATCGAAAGATCTCTAAGGTGATACTATATTATGGTTTTTATAATAACTAATGAGCATAGGCCGACAAAGTCCTTGATTTGACTACCTCTAAGTGATACCCGTCTATTGTGACGAATCGTCCGAGAGATTGATTTTGTCTGTCAGCAATGACAGCGGATAGGTACTTCGTTTGGCCGCCAGCCCATTTCGCGCTTCTGCTTCAATACCTACAGCTCGCTGTGTTCTGCTGATAATATCTTTGTCGCTCTAAAAGTACTAAAAGTACTTCTAGATATTTCCAAAAGATTGTGCTTCTGTACTTTCAAACAGGATGTTGAAGAAATCGCATGACAGTGAATTACTTTCTCGGAAGCATTTTGTAATATCTAAGGTCCTGGTAAAATCATTGCTGAACCTCATGGAATAAAGAGCTTAATCCATTGTCATCTTGCAAAGACGGACAAGTTTAGGAAACCACCAGAATAGTATAGTTTTTCTCGATATACGCTGTCAAAATTGATCTTCAACTCGAAAAATAGGTGGTGAGTGTCAATCTAAGATCTGCCATAATATAAAAATATCTAGTCGATAGTAGACTTTCTAGGCCTGAAACTACAATGATAACGGCCAATGAATTTGTCGATAGAAGATTTTAGGCAAAAATACTGTATGGCACAGAAGAACCTGCTGGCAATGATAAAGAGACTGATGCCCTTATAGTTGCCGCAGACCTGAAGGTGTCATTTTTTCAGACTTGAGAATACAATGCTCATCCAACCGTAATATTAGAGACGATTTGTTGCATCCTCTTTACATCTCCCACCGGCAGTCTTTTTGGAAATACGTTTGAATATCGGTGCCTTACTTCGTTGAGATATAGTGGGAGAAACGGTTTCCCATTATCTTCAGATTCAATCATTTTGCCATTTAGCAGTCAGCAAAAATGGTTCTTATATATTTAAAGATGCGAATCTATAGTACTTAGATTCCTTTGTTCGTTCTAACAGATATTTATCTAATATGTTCGTTCTCCCGAACGTTTTTTCTGCTACAACAATTCTTGATCTTCCTCTTCTCGTGCTCTTTTTTCATCCTTTAGAGAATCCGCTGCTCATTCTTCCTTTTTTAGCTCCTCAAACTCACAAGAAATTGTCAAAATGCGGAAAAATTACATGTATCCCCGAGGTAAAGTCGATAAGCCTTCGAAATTGTTTGAGGTGGTATTAGGCAGGCTATTAATACCGCCACCACTGTCCTCTTTTCCTTACTTTGCGTTAAAATCACTAAGGACAATTTATGCTTCATGTCTACGAAATTGAGCATATACCTTGTCGAAGAGCCGCTTTGAAATAAATCCATTTTTAACATTGCGGGGGAGTTTTCCCCACATTTATTCCCTGACCTTGAGTACTAGGCTCCTCGTGGAACCCCGTAGACATAAGGGGTCGGCTAAACCTGTGTCAGTTGCCCCATTCGAGAAACTGAATCCTGCCAACATTTTACTTCTTTCATCACAATGCGTACTTCAGAAACCCTGCCATGTGTTTCTGTATACCCTTCAGACCTGGGCTTTTTAAAGTACTTCTGAAAAAGGATCATTAAGTCAAAAGACTGTACGGGTGTCAAGCGCCACAACGTAGGGATAAGTCAAAAGAGAACTTGAAATGTTGTGCTACTTGCCTAATCCATGCTTTGGGCAGTGGTTACTTGTTCAATTGTCTTCAAGACTCCCTACAGCCATATTTTTCGTAATAAAGTGTTGTCTACAGTATGGAGCTTTCCATTAGAGATATGATTTGGCTAACTGGCCGAATTCAAGGAAATCTTCAGTCCTTGCAGTATTTGGAAGGGCTTTGGCTGTCGCTACAAGCTAAGATTGCGTAGAGTGCCATTTGAAAAACAAGCTCATTCCTATCTAAATAGATATGAAACCTGATGTTACCCTACATCAGAATGGGTCCCTTGATTTGTTCTAGGGACATTCATAAGCCAGGTCATTACTGAATTTATTGAGTGAGAAAAAAAAAATGCAAAAAGGCGAGTTTCGTGATATGCCGAAAATCCAAAGCTACCACTAGGTAGGTTTAAAAGGATTTGTCTTGTATTGTCGTGTTAATCCAAACGACCAACAACCTTTTGATAGTTTTTCACTCGACGTGCTTGCAACTTAGAAATGTGTTGTGTACAAGAAGTATAGCCTCCAGAGAGAGAACCTAAACTAAATGTCCGTTTTTAGCTCACCGATAATTCCTAGGGCACTCTGCGCCTTAAATCATATTGACGACAGAAATCTCGGCGATGTCATATGCAAAGGCCTGGGTGTGGATACCAGCAGCTTTGTGATTGTTGAACTACGTATACTCTGTGCACTACCAAGCTTTAAGTAGAGTTTTCTCCCTGTGCACGTGTCATAGCACCTGCAAAAATGAGCGACGAAGAGCAGCTAACCGCTTTAAAAAAAAAAACTCTAACTCCAATGTAGAACAACAAGCGCCGACACCTCTTTAAAAGCATCAATTTCTAGCGACGCATCTGCGCTACCTGCAGCAGAAATTGCCGATCGGACATCTATTGCCAACTTTGACGTTGAAATGAGAAGCGAGAAAAGGAATGTGTACCTTCCGACAGAAACAGACCCGGACACATTGTGTGAGGACATGATTAACATGAAATCGGATAAGTTGGGTGTACCATCCGTTAGCACGAAAGTAGTCGTAAGTTCCGTGAACATGTCCCACAATCTACCGGATGCATTGAACTAGACCTTCGAAGAGGAGAAAGTTCAAACTCTCAAACAAGTGCTCTAGAGATTGCTACTGCCATTACCGAAATCAACGTCACAGAGGCCAAACATACCTGATTCGACGACTTCATTGCTTCGACGTCAAAAGCAAAGAGAGTCCGAACAGGATTTGCTACCATCGACAAAGTAGGCTGGGACAGGCTGGGTCTAGTCCCCGAAGCCATTAATCTATATCCATTTAGTGTAGAGTAGAAGATTCTTATGCAGGAGGGAGTTGTCAATGTTTCGATTGCGCATAGAGACGAAGATGTGAAACCATCTCTTGACAGCTCTACTATCATGGCTGACTAGGTCGTGCTTGTTTGCTCCAATGAATCCACTCCAAATTGGCCGAGGACTAATTTCTCTAAGATCAAGAATAAATGTGGTATGTGCCGTCGTGATTTTAGTGAAGAAGGATTTTTTTCGAAACCACAAATCATAAGAGGGTTCTTTCCGCAAAGTATTGGACTAGCTAACGAGAAAATTCTCGCGTCCTTGAATGCATAAGCCTCAGACCTTAACGCCAGAACCGGGAAGGGAAAGATTTTATCAACATGGAATTTGCTGTAAATGACAGTGCGGTGAAACGGCTAAACTGTCATGTCGCGTAGGGTTTCGGTAAGCTGAAGCGTATTCTCCACCTCCACCCCAATCAGCATCAGTATTATGTTAAAAAGACTACATACCAAAAGTACGGTTTCATCTGAGGGTGATAGAGAACGTGACCATTCCTCAACTAGCAATGAGAAAACTCGTCGATTAACACAAAAACTAACTGCTGTAGTTAGATGCAAAAGTAGAATTCCTGTACCCTTACCTAGGCAGTTAGCTAGTACTATGAGAGTGAGATCAGAGCACCACTTCATTGGCGAGATTTTTATACAGCGGAGAGGCGATAACAAATCGAATCGCCTATGAAACGACGCGTATAGTCGCAAACAACGATGGTTTCACTAAAGGTTTTTCAGGAAAACTTGCATCATGCTAAAGGTACCTCGTACACCTTTAACGAACAATGTGCAAGAAAAAACATCGCCCTTGAACTAGTTCAAGAACCTTGGGCTATTAGAGCTAAGATATTTGGCCTCAACAATAAAGAAAAAAAATAATAATTTGCCAGAGAACATTTTAGACCACGGTCTGCTTTACTGACCAGTTCCAAAATTAAATATCTTCTAATTCCAGGGCTTATCACCAAAGATTTATTGGCAGAGATCATCGAACATCATCAGGGGAATGCATAGTAAGAGTTCGTATGCATCTCAGACTGTTTCCCCAGAGACGAACATATGTAGATGCGATTCCTCCTGTTCTGGTGCAGAGCCTGATTGAACTGTGCCACAGTCGCAATTGGCATCTCGTTCTTAGATGCGATGCCAATGCTCGCAACAATATCTGAGTTATTTCTAGCACAAATCAGCTTCTGTATAGTAACTATGTAACAAGTCCACGTTTACCGATTCTCTAAGAGAGGAGGTACTTGACCTCACCATTCTCGTCTTCCTTTCTAAATAATGTTATCAAGGACATGCATGTGTCAGATGAGGCATCCTTATGAGATCATAAACCTTTATCTCATCATTTAAATGGAGTTGCAAATTAAAACGCAATGTGGTTAAAAGGTGTGTAGCATGGTGGAAGCCTCAACATGAACAAATGCGTAAAATGGTGAGACAAATTTTTGAAAAATCCAAACATACCGGTAATTGGGACCTGTACAAGTCCGCCTTCAATAGAGAATTGAGAAAGTCCTAGAATGCTTTCTAGAGAAAACCTGCAAAAACTGAAAGCAATCGGCTTAAAGTTCATTTCCAAGACTAAACCTCTTTTAACAATAGACAATATGTCAGTTCTGAAGTCATAAACTTATCGTACAATAACAGAATTAACAGCTTATCTGAAAATATGTTCAGCATAGAAAAAGTTAAATAGGACATAAAAGCACATGGATCAGACGGAATCTTCCCAGAACTGATTCAAAAAGATTTGGTACAGATTCTTTCCACTTTAACCGCTTTATTTAGCGAGATTTCTTCAACTGGGAATACATCCCACAGACAAGGTTAGTCTGAACTGCCTAAATATTATCGACCAAAGAGTCTTATATCGTTCCTTCTGATGGCCATGGAAGGACTAATCGATTTACACATCAGAGGCCCACTGACAAAAAGAGATTGCAATATTTACCTTCCTAGATAATGAAAATGCCATTGATAATACCGGATATAAATCCATTTCGGAGGCCATGTCCAAAAAGCGTATTCATTGCCCCACCAACTGCTGGGTTTGACCATGAAAATCTCCACATCTTCCGGTGAGACTAATATCCGTGTCTCAGCAGTCAAAAGTTGCCCACAAGGGGCTGTTCTCTCACCACTCTTGTGGTCACTGGTCATTGATGACCTGGGCTATCAAACAATAGTATATGCCGACGACTTAGTCATAATAGTGAACACATAACAAACAAAGTGTGCTATAAGATGCAGACTGCTCTAAAGATATTAAATGTTGGAGAAAGTGAGCCTTTACCAGATCTCATTTAACGGAGGTAGTATGATGGAACAAAACCAAAGAAAAAAACTGTCATACAAAAGCTGCAGTGGCTACAAAGACTTGCATGCCTCTGCATCAGCAACAGAATGCACACATGCCCTACAGCGGCTTTAGAAGCCTTCATTGGTTGGCAATTCACAGCACGGTTAGGCTACTACAACCAGGAGAGATTAATAACTGAGATTATCCCCAAGCTTGACATGATCTGGCCGACAAACGATCGTCTATCTACGGCACTATGCTTCTTCTGAAGATTATGATTCAGAAAGTGATCCGAAACTAAGAAACATGGAACTACAAAAACTCATCTCAAAAGTCAAAGATATCAAGCGGTATACGAATAGATCAAATATCGATGCCGTAATGGGTGGTAGGATGTTTGGTCCAAACACGAAAATTTCGCAACAAATGGGAAAAAGTCTCAGTGTATTTAAAGTATGCCATCCCAGTGTGCGTAAATCTCATCCTCGATAAGGGAATAAAGGGCGTCTCCATCCATATACTAACGTATAGTCAAACACCATTTACGGATTGGGCTCTAATAATTCTTCAATTCACTACAGGATATCTCCCATAGGAACAAAGTAAATCTATGGTAGGTGCCTGGTCAAATATGTAGGTATTGACGAAAATCAAATAGCCCACTCAGTAAAGAGTCGGGAGAACAAAATGTTGATATCTAATTGGGAAGCTAAAAAAGCCATCAAACCTTTGATTGAATTTCCAAACGGACACTTTCACCTTCTATATCACCTACACAAAATAGGTCCTATTCAGGAAACTGAATGTCGTCTTTGCATGGAAGTCCACGAAACTGCAGCACACATGTTCTTGATGGCTCTTAGTTAAGTGGTTCCTTAGAGAAATTGTAATTCCTGTAGAAATTCACAAAATCTTCACCAAAAAGATTCTTTATGTCATTAAAAGAGTTGATCCTCCATTTGCATCATAATACTGATTTTGTGATGCAAAAGATATTTTAGGTCGCAGTACCCTGCAGTTGACGAATCCAATTCTTTTTTTTTTTTTTAAGAAACTGTATTCTTTTATGGAGAATATTGTGCATCACAGGATTTAATGTTTTTGTGGCACCTTCTTAAGGAAGTCGATATTGACTGTCATTTGATGGGAGCCCTTGTCTGCCCCTGTGACAAGTAGGCCCATATCAGTTTCTACTTTTAGCAGTAGCTATCTTTATTCAAACACCATCATGAAGCCTTGGAAATCCCATAATACTTAAGTGATTAAGTATGTAAGTGAGTTTCCGCCATCGGGTAATGGGAAATTCTATGCAAATCCTTCCCTAAAACTTACAAGTTAACTTCGTCGAAACTTACTTGGCTTCTAACTTACCGACGACAAAATAACATAAAGGGTATCGCTTAAGGATGAAAACCAAAAACAAACAATCTGCCTACGTTTCAACACAGCATTCGCCCTTAAAAATTAACACAAAATCGAAAAATTCCTTTTCTGGGATTTTGTCCTACATGACGTCTCAAAAATAACTGTTATCCTCCATTTAGTTGGAAATTTACTTTCCACTAATAAATTCACCTAACAATAGTGTTTCCTTAGTGACAATGGAATTTTCAATTTCTGAAATTGTCGCCACGGTCTTTTCTTTGATAAACAGTTGAGCGACTACGAGTATAGTGAAAGGCCATGGCGCAATTCTTGTGAACACCGGAAGCATAAAATTAGACTTCTTCATACGTGCAACGTTTATTACCCCTATATACAACCCACCCAACAGACATCACAAGTGTTTCGTTCTTCGTGTTCTCCACTTCTACAATGGGAAGCACGCTCATTTGTAAACATTAAACAGTTGAATTAGGGCCAAAATTGTCTGTCTCGACCAGAGGATAGAGAAGACAGCCGGGTACAGGAGTTACCGGAGTTACCGGAACAACCATACCACACACTGTCGGAGAAATCTGCAACAACATATGCAATTCGTGTCCTAAAGGTGTCGGATGCTACAGAGCCAGTCACTCCGGTTGTCTGTTCCTTATGCAGCTTCTTCTTGTTTCTCGTCGTCCTGCTGCAGGTTAATGAGAAAAGTTTTATGCCTTTTTGGAGGAGGCTAGAGCACCATTAAGTGCACACGTCGAGTTTTCGGGCCAAGTGAGGTTTTGGATGAGTAAAATGGGGGTTGATGGTTGGTCTGAGTCTTTTCTTCTCTCAACTTTGCATCAGTTGCTCTGTTGTCATTCTTCCATAGTTTCCTCCTGTTAGTGCTGCTACATACTGCAGTTAGGCTATAGCACCTCCTGGTGCAGTACTAAATATTGCAATGAAAATCCAGGATAATTTACACTCTTGCAAATGTGAATGGGCTAAGTATCCTTGAATGGATACATGGTTCTAGTGCCACTACGTACGATCCTGGTGCTAGAGCTGTTGCTGGTAACGGTTCCTGAACATGGTTCACATGAAGTACTTCGTCGCTCACCTTTTGATGGCGACGACGCACGGTGGCGACCAGATGTCTTTTTTTTTTTTTTTTTTCCTTACTCCTGTTCGTTTACTGTTCACTACTCTATTCACTACTCAGTTCAGTGTTGATTCGCCTTCTCTCATTTAGTTCTTTAGTAGTCCATAAAGGGATGAAAGTCATAATTTGCTGCGAAAGCACTCTTGCACGTACGTACGTATCCACCGTAGGGCATCTGGAATGGGATAATATGTATGTGATGGAGGAGCAGGATACTTTTACAGATTCTTGAAGAGAGAAATAGAACTTATTTTCGTAATGCCAGGCGACTTCCGAAGGCAAGTAGGAGTGATGATAAAGTTTTCACTAATGTGAGTCCGGATTAGCTAGGCTAATTGGCCACCGTGAATGTGGTAGCTTGTTTGGCAAAGTGTTTCCGGAAATTCACCGGTTAGAAACGATTTTACTTGCAAAAGGAGTTTTACAGTATTTGAACAATTGCTCGTTATGCTTGATGAATAGTTTTGGTAGGAATAAAAGCACAACTTGAATTAATGTGTTTTTAATGAAATTTTTAGGCGTTCCAACTTCGGTGTATTACTTGATGATCCAAACACAAGTGTGGGGAGAGTGTTCTACCAATTATGTACAATTTTTTTAATTATTATTTAATTACTTATTTAAAAATTTTAGTCTTCAGATTTCGTTAGTTTCATAAAATATACTTTGAAAGCTTGTGATTGCTGTATGCAATATTAAGATACAGACAATTGTCTTAGGGACAATATACCTACCTATCTAGATTAATACTGTACTTAGTGATGAAGAACAAAAAAAAAAAAAAAACAAAAACAAATACTGTTCCACTGTCCAACATGATGCTACTAACTATGTTCATGATCCAGCAGAATGCCCAAGTTTTGTATGTAAATTGATCAACAAGTTCTATTTGGAAGCAGGCTTCATTACAACTTATCCCTCGGAGGTCACAGGGGTGCCCTAACACTCCACACCAGCAATCAAGCGCCGATTTATTGAAAATTGTTTGTCTTACCATGAGTCATTAGTAGCCGTTGGGCGGTGGAAGCGGCAACACGTCAATTTCTTTCTGCAGGTATACAATATGTGGGGTTTTGCGTCACCCCTGTTACTTTTTATGTAGGTATTTTCTTTTGTTACTGTATTTTTTTTTTATTTGTTATTTTCAGTTCATTATGGCGTTTCGTAATGATGAAGAGCTTGATCGGTACTTAAATAATATTGCTGAGGATGATGAGAGTAAAACAGAGCCATTAGCGGCGAAGGAGGCTCCAGAAATGAAGATAACGTCTCCGTTCATTCCGAATAAGACGACATTGTTTCCGACTCAGACGAAGATGATGTGCCTTGCCTCTTTTGAGAAGTAAGAATGGACATGGTCTGCTTCTGCGACATCATCAAGCAGAACACCTCAGCGTACCATAAACATCTAAAGATCTTCGCAAGTCCATTCTAATATTGAAACAAAAAAAGCTGCTTTTATGACTTTGTTCTCTAAGCCTCTCGACATAGTACTTACATACACGAACCAAGAAATTGGCAGACATGCTCTCAAATACAGAGACCGACGTTTTACTCATAAAACAGACAAAACAGAGATCGGTAAACAAAGACAGTAAAAAAAGTGCAACTGAAATGTGGGCGCCCACGAGTACCTCTGTGTACATGTCAATAATGTCCGAGTTTCGATTTCATTTTGTGCTACTTTGATTTGATGATAAGGACAGCCGTAATAAAGAGGATAAATTTGCACCTATTCCGGAAGCATGGAAGATTTTTATAAACAGTTGCACAAAAGCGTACAATTGAGCAGCAACGGAATGAAACCAGACAAACATGGCATGAAAATTATGAACATATGTGATGCTAAAACATATTGTATGTTTGACGCAATTCCTTACAGTAACCGAGACGAAGACGGCGGCAGACCACGTCACATAATTAGCTGAGAGCATCAAAGTTTCTGGACGAAACATAATCTTTGATAATAATAACAGGAATATCGACTGACTTGTATTGGAACTTTACGTAAAAATAGATATGAGATACCACCAGCTTTCTTACCGAATAAATCAAAGTTTGCTTTGTCCTCCAAGTTTGCATTTGATCGCGAGAAAACGTTAGTCTCCTTTACTCCAAAGATAAAAAAATCCGTGATATTGCTTTCTACACCCTGACTGATTCGAACTGCAACTTTTTAAAATGCTATAATTTTTTTATTTTTTGATAAATTTTATTGTGCCAAAGCAAAAAATGTTGGAAAATACAACAATTTTCAAATTGTGTCAGTAGTTTTCAATATATCCACCTTTGACGTGAATAATATGGCTTTGAGATGGCCAAAGAAAGCATCACACGCTGCACGCAAGTGACTCTGCAGTATTTTGGCCCATTTCCCGGTGAAGTGTTTGTTTCAGGTGGTCCAAACTTTGGTATTTTTTAGTGCCAACCTTCGCCTTCAAAATACCCCAGATAGAGAAATCCAACGGATTTGCATCCGGAGAATTTGCAATCCATTGTGTCGAAGAAATGAAGTGTGCAACATTGTTTTTTAATCAATCTTGGTTGACGTGCGCTTTGTGAGACGGTGCCGAGTCTTGTTTAAATGTGCACGGTCTCCGACTGAAATGATTGTTTGCCCAAGGCTTCAATACTGCCTCTAAGACAGTTTTACGGCATCCGATCGCATTAATTTTGACGCCTCGGTCCAAAAATACGAGCGGAGAGCGACCATCGGCGGTTATGGCGGCCCAAATCATCACCATCGGTGCTGGTACCACTTGTAAACATTTTTTTTACGTAGAGCAGACTCACCGTATACCACTGTCAACATTTCTCGATTCCATTTTTTACACAAAATTTATTACAAATTCTTTGCTCTATTTTTTTATAAAAATTTAATATCTCGGAGCACACCAAGATACATCTAACCTTTCTATCTGTCAAAAACAAACTAAGTATACTTAAAACAGTGAACATACGTTCGTTACATGTGTACCAACACAGTAAAAAAAAAAAAGCAATAATCGAATGTACGTTGCCCGCGAAATTTCAAAAATCAACTTACAATTTGAACACATCTCGTATAATGGATTTTTGAGAATCTAAAATAGCAAATAGCATAACGTTCACCACAGAGATATTGACGCAGATACGCACAGTATGAGCTCTTGTTGGATGAACATTATCCATAAGAGTGTACGTAGATATAAATTGATCCATAGTATTGTATATAAGCTGTTTAAATGGACGATTACGAGCACCGTAAATTGGACATAGTGCTCCATAAGTTTGATGCACATAATGCGAATTCTGGAAAAAAAATTCCACGATTCCTAAACGTTATTCGAGTAATTTGACAATATAAATATCTGAGACACGTGTCTAGTCTGACAGCTGGTATGACAGATAACCCAATTCCAAGCTCTATACCTCTAAAAAAAATCCCTTTATAGCCCTACTATGGTAACATAACACATGGGCTAAGAAGTCAGTGCCGTTTTATAGTAAAACACAAAATTTTTGCAAAATTCAACTTTATTTATCAATATAATTGCCGTCGAGGGCGACACACTGATTGAAACGATTTTTCAATCTTTCGATATCAGTTTTGTAGTACGATTTCGGTTTAGCCTCAAAATAGGTCTCTGTTTCGGCGATTACTTCTTCATCGGTCTTAAATCTCTTTCCGGCGAGCATTCTTTTGAGGTCTGCGAAAAGGAAATAGTCGCTGTTGATAGTCTGCCCCTTTTGGAGATAGTCGATGAAAATTATTTCATGTGTATCCCAAGATACGGATGCCATAATCTTGCCAGCCGACTGTTGAGTTTTTGGTCGTTTTGGACGAGGTTCGTCCCCTGCTCGCCACTCAGTTGACTGCCGACTTGACTCTGGTATGAAGTGATGGAGCCAAGTTTCATCCATTGTCACATACCTACGCAAAAATTCGGCTTTATTGCGGTTGAACAGCTTTAAACACTCCTCTGAATCATCAACACGTTATGGTTTTTGGTCGACTGTGAGCAAACGCGGCACCCACTTTGAACAGAGCTTTCGCATTCCAAAATATTCGTGTATGATATATTCAACACACTCTTTTGATATCTTCAGAGCCTCAGCTCTCTCGATCAACTTCACTTTACGGTCATTCGTAATCATTTTGTGGACTTTTTTGATGTTTTCATCTGAAACAGCCTCTTTTGGACGTCCAATGCGTGCATCATCTTCGGTGCTTGTATGACCACTTTTAAATTTTTCAGTCCACTTGCCAATGGTTCGTTCGTTCGGTAAATCAACAAACGAAATTTCTTTGAATCCGTTTTTTTCACAATAACAAAAGTTGCTTCACTCACAACGCTATATCTCGAGAACTAATCGTCTGACAGCCGTCAAATTTATCAAAGTTATCTTTTGAAGGTTGGTATTAACCGAAAATGGTATGGTTTTAATTCAAGTGGTGCCCTCTCTTAGAAACGGCATGGAACATGGAACTTTTCAGCCCATGTATTATATCTTTGCTGCAAGTATCTTTCGATGAGTCGGGTTCTGGATTTGCCATCATGTCAACTATTTCGATTGCACTCTCATCTTCAAAAGGTGTAAGAGCAATTATTACTTAGCGTGGGCAATTAATAAATAACAATGTAGGACCTACCAATTTCTTCAAGAAACTGAATATCCTTAACTGGAATGTTCTCGCATTGATTTTCTATATAGTCGACTAGTATTTCAGATTCTCCTCCATTTCTTCTAAAATTTTACAGATCTCTGCCTCTAAACCTCGCAAATTTTGTTCACTTGACATGTTGATGTTGTTCCGTATTCAATGGAAACAAATATAGGTACTAAACTAAGCAAAACAGTACCTACTATTTACATACCTATTTTCTTTTCAACTTTAACGGAAAACAAATTTTATATGTACTTGCCAATGGCTGAAAAGAGATCCTAGTCGAAAAAAATAATCATTATTCGAAAGCAAAAAGATTTTCACGGATTACAAAGTGTAGCAATAGTTTCTCTTTTTGAATTCAAATGCATTACACCACCCCAATGTAGTCATTTGGCTACGAAGTGTCATTAAATTTTGTTTTATATTTTACAAAATTCATCTTAAAACATTATTAGTTCCACAAAAATAATTTTTTTTTGTATTAGCATTAATATTTACGTGTTCAAATCCGCGACCTAAATTCACGTTCTGACAACACAACACAAGAAGTCGACATCCACGAATAAAATGTCAAAATACATCGTTACCAGATAAAAAATACAAAATTATTTCCAATAAACTGGAAGAAAATGATCCTGCCAGATTAAAATGCATGAATTCTTTTAATTTTGATTACTTTTGTAATAGTTGTTTATAAAAATGTATGAGGTAGCCAAATGGCTACCCTGTTAGGGAAAGGGTTAAGCTTCATTCGCCGTGCTGGCTTCCATTAATATTTAGTTATTTTACAGATTACTGGTATATGCTGCCGATCAACACGCACGTTCGATGATACTCGATTCGTTAGTAGTAAGATTTTATGCGGTATTGAGCAGTACAACAACGATAAACCACACTAGCCTTCCAACTTCTTCATCATCATCCCTATATGAGTAATTGGGTTAGATGTTTGCTCCATCGAAAGGTCCATGTCTTGTCTTGACCATACTTATGCATTGAAATTGGTTACGCAGGACCGGATTTTCGGTTGTATGTGTATGGTTTGGCTCAGCATGCCCCAAGATCGTGGCGTAGCTTTTTTTTCTGAATTTGAATCGAAAATAATACAATTTGAAAACATTTCCTAGTTTCGTTTACTGTGTTGAGTAGTATACTAACTAATAGTATAAATGATTTTTAAGCTATTTGAACTTTCTAAGCAGACTCGGATGAATTATTATAATTTTTTGAAACTTATAGAAAAGCACTACTTGGAGAAATGGATATTGTGCTCTATCTTCTCATCTCAGCTTATTACCATTTAAAATGTTTTTTTGATGATACAACAACCTAATATCCAAGCGACTCGGTACCTTATCTTTACACTCAAATCACCAATTGTGGTGTTCTTTAAAGGTTGACTTTGTAGTAATCCTAAAAATCCAAAGTATCGTATGGACCTTACCTAATAGTTAAGTAAATTCCACGTCGTAAAACTTTCTCACATAAATTCTAGATAGTATCTTTACAACCCAGCAAGGATAATGATTCAATCAAAGCATCCCAAAGAAAACAGGAGTATGTAATTAAATTTTACTACTTCAGCTCCGATATCCCCGAACTTAATCCAATCTGTCCACCGTCGAAATTCATTTAAAAAAAAAAAAAAGGTTTTGATTTCAACTTCCAACTTCCGCTATGTGTCTTTTTATCGAAAATGCCAATCAAATACTCCCTTCCCTCATTTCATTCAAAAAATAAATAAAAAAAAAAGGAAGCAAATTGAATCGAAAACATCACCATCCTGATTGACATACACGAACGATGATCCTAGGAACGCAGTACCACCATCACCAGTACTTCAAAAACAGTCCACCACCAGTATACTTTCGAAGGCTGCGTTTTACTCAAAGGCATGCCCTTATTGTGAACTAAAAGTCTATCTTTACAACCAATCTCCGGCATTGTTAATTCACTCTGAAACTAAAAGTCAGAATTTTTATTATGTTACCTCCATAAAAGTGCCACCATATAATTGTCCAATGAATGATGTCCCTTCTCTTTGGACTGACTTATAGCCACACACAAATAAAAACACAGACACCGATTCATGCTATAAGAACACTAGTGGCTATCACTAGTGGAAATTCGTAATCCGGAGGACATTTCATTTATATTTACGAGGAGACGACTGGAAGCTTAGCTTTAACTTTGATGTTTGGCCTGCCTAACTCTGCCTGGTTAGTTGATCTGCCTCGTCCTACTTATCTGGCCAGGGACAAATATGCAGCTAACTTCTCATCCATAGTGACCGAAGACCAAATACGGATCCTGGTAATCAATCTTGACACAAAATCAATACCTAAGGCACAATCAATAGAGAGATATAGTGATGGAAGGAGGAAAAAGCAGAAAGAGAGAGAAAGAGAAAGAGTATTCGAGTCAATTTCTACCAAAGGCTACAGGAGAAAGTCGGTAAGTCCAACAAGGACATAGTCAATCGTATGCACTTTAAAGTCGCACCACCCATCTGGTTCTCCTTTCGTAACTGTCACAAATAAAATTCTTTGATTCTAATCAATGTCTGTCTGTCTGTTTAGGGAATTGATGGCATGGTCCATTCCATATCCGGTTTTTCATCTTCTATGTTGTCGTTGTTGTGTGTTTCACACAGGACGAATTGTCTGTCCACGTTCAGCCACGACTTTTAGATAAATAGCCTTTTCCCCTTGCTAGCGTGTTGGATCGGGAGTTGGAGTGCCAGTTGAAGTGAGAGCTGGCGGTGTCCATTTAAACAGATGGGACACACATCATTTGGGATTAACTCAATTTGTTGGTTTTCAGCTTGCGTCTATCAGAGCTGTTGTTGGTCGATAGCTGGTAAGTTGTTACCCTTCCTGGTAGAATTCTACTGTTCGCCTGTGTACTATTTTATCCATGTTGGGTCCGGAAAGACA
This sequence comes from Volucella inanis, assembly GCA_907269105.1. NCBI lineage: Eukaryota > Metazoa > Arthropoda > Insecta > Diptera > Syrphidae > Volucella > Volucella inanis. Next base: position 43,709,170 of record OU026157.1, read on the forward strand.
GGGGGATGATTGTACACTGTACATATGGTATGTTCTTCTTCGATGTCTTCTTAGTTCTCTGTCGTCATCAGCATTTTGTATGCGATGGCTCTATGTAGATTTGAGACCCCGTATGTGTTTTTAACCAAACTGCCAGGATATACTTTGTATCTAAGGGTATCCTTTTTGTTGATGTTTGACGTATCCTTAAACAAATAAATCAATGCAGAAGTTTTCTTCCTCTATCATTCGATATGTTGATGTCAGTTTTTCTGTTTGTTGGTTTGGCTGTGTATAATCGTTTTGAGTGTTGGCAGCCTTTCAAGAAAAAGAAAAAGGACAAAGGTGATCCTTGTGACTGAGAAGAAGTTGGTTTAGTTCTTGTCTCGTGGTTAAATTTTGTGTAAATTTGATTATCTCTCCTAAGAAGATGATACTGATCGTTGTAGATAAAGTTCAAACGTGACAAGAAGTCCTTTGTCGAGCATTGGGATGAGTCTTACAAAAGGAGAAAATTAGTTTTGTGGGTATTGGTAATGTGTTGTGATGTTTAGGAATTTTAGTCGATTGGCCCTTGACCTTCTTTTTCATATTAATTCCGGTTATTTGGGGGATTTGCGAAAGCCCAATGGAAAAATCTCCCGTTATATAGGTTGCATAGGGCTTTGTTGACAATTCATAAGGGTGAACAATTTTATATTTGATGGGATATTTGTATTTAAGCTTAATGGAATTGAAGTATTGGAGAAAAGGAGTATTAATTTTAATTTATTCTGCAATGATTTTCTATAATAGAGTTTTCTGTGGCATCCAGATACTTGAAGGCGCTTACGTAGAAAAAAAAATGTAAGGAAACATTCCGAGATGGGCGCCTTCACCACGCTGTAGAATGGTTTTCAAGGCCTGAATAATTAACTTCTTATTATTATCATGTCCAGTATTGTCTTCAGTTTCAGACTACCTTGCATTTCGTCGTTCTCTTCTGCCAGTGTGGCTTCAACCTCTTTCAAATTTAGTATTACCATGGTTACCATTGAATCTACATGATGGTACTCTTGTCGATCTTATCTCAAATACAAATCGAGTAAAACCTATCAGTTATATAGCTATTCGTGAAATTTACGAAGGAATCGCAATTTCACTTACAATCGCAAGGTGTTTTCTGTCTACACCTAGATTTGAGTGGCCGGCCAACTCTATGAAAACTGACGTCGCTGTCCTAGTAAGACGAAGAAGCGGGCGAATGCTATTATAAATGCAGGCGCTGACTGGCATCAACTTGGCGGTGCCCAGTTGCTGTAACATTTCATACATATCAACTGTGCTTATTTTACCTCATCGTGGTAACCACCGGGTACAGGTTTACCCACCCGGGCATGACTTGCTGAATTAATAAGCGCGAGTGTTGAACACGAAGGGCAAAAAGATGAATAACTGCGAAAGTTATCATGGCGACTGCTATCGGCAACCAAAGCAGCGCTTATTTCAATGTGGATTCGTTGTTGGAGGCAGACTTAGGCAAGAAATCTTAAGTTTCAATTATGTGAACGAGCGCCTCACGATAATCCGCATCAAGGCTAAATTCGCTTAAATTAGCTTTATATGCGCTCATGCCCCCACGAAGGAGAAAGACGACGACACCAAAGAGAGATTGGAAAATAGAAAGAGGGCATCTTAAGTAGTACTGTCGGTAAGTACAGCCTACACGACACCACCTCCGATAACGGATTTAGGCTGATCGACTTCGCGGCAGGGCGAAATAGTGTCATAGCTAGTACACGGTTCCCGCATCACCGTCAACAAGATTGACCACATTTCGATCGACGCAAGGAACTCCTCCAGTATTTTGGATGTCTGAACGTTCCGAGGGGCCAACATTGACTCGGATCACTACCTTGTTTTAGCCAAGGTACGGCTGCGGATATCTCTCAAGTAAATACTGTGAGGAAATTTGACATCGGACGGCTAAAGTCGTAAGAGCTCACCAGTTCCGTCTCCGATCGAGTCTCTCTCAATCTCTCAAGAGGATCTATGCAACCAGCATCAAGCATTGAATACCAGTAGCAGCACTGCCAAAAAGCTATCAGAGACGACACCTTTGAGGTGCTCGGTTTCACTCGACCACCACAACAAAACCCCTGGTTCGACGACAAGTGCCAGCAAGCACATGCAGCGAAACAAGAGGCATAAAAAGCGGTGCTGCAAAGAAAGACCAAAAAGAAAGAAGAGACGAATACCGGCTTCTTAGGAGAAAAAAGAAAGAAGTTTTACCAAAAGGTAAAAAGAACCTGCCAAGGCTACAAAGCATGAACCGAAGCCTGCAAGAACAAGGGAACAGCATAGTAGAATTGTAGTCGATGCTGAGAATATAAAAAGACTAATTCTGCAGACTGTTTAACGGCGATGACGAATTAAATCCCGCTATCAGGCAGAATGAACTATTAATCCTGGACGATGAAGAGCAACAATTCCGTCTACCTGACCTATACGAAGTGAAGATGGAAGCTTAAGTCAAAGCAAGGCGCTGGAGCTGATGACCTAACCACCGAGCTATTTAAAGCGGCAGGCAATGACTTGGTTAGGAACATGCACCAACTCATTTGTAAAATATGGTCAGAAGAAAGCATGGAACCTCAGGATTCTTTGACCGATTTTAAGGCCGCCTATTACAGCATTTACAGAGACGTGCTCTATAGAGCCATGTCTAGTTTTGGCATCCCTACCAAACTCGTTCGATTGTGCAGAATAACAATGGAAAATTCAGGTTTCTCCATTATAGTCGGTAAAGAACTCACCGAGACCTTCGATGCCAAAAAAGTATTCAGACAAGGCGATGCGCTTCAAAGAATAGTGCAAAACTCAAACGCTAACAGCAAAGGCACTATCTTTTAAAAGTCCGTCCACCTACTTGCCTATGCCAACAACATGGACATATTCCGCAGAACACAACGGGATGTCACTGGCGCTTTCTTCAGTATCGAGACGGAGGGTACGAAAATAGGTTTGGCGGTCAATGAGGGCGAGACAAAGTATATGCTGTCATCAAGAAAGAACACCCAACATCGACCTCTCGAACAGAATGTCACTATAGACAGATATAACTTTGAGGTGGTTGTCTACCTAGGCTCCGCTTTAAACTTGGGCAATGACACCAGTGCTGGATTTATACGAAGAATAACACTTGCTGTAAAGGGACTTTTTATAAAACCCTAATCATCCTAGTCATTCTCTATGGTGCAGAGGCATGTACTCTATCCTCTATCAAAAGTGGATGAGGTTTTGAGAAAAAAATACTCCGCGTAATTTTCCGTCAGGTCTGCGACGAACTGTACGGGCTGTACAGCGACATCGATCTATCCAGAAGAGTGAAGGATCAATGACTGAAATGGCTGACTCATGTAGAGCGGATGGAAGCGAATGCTCCGATCCAAAAGATCTTCGAATCCACTTACGAGGGACATCCCAGTAGAGGAAGACCGCTACTCAGGTGGCGCACGCAAGTGAATGAGAATCTTTACCAACTTAGCGTGCGAAACTGGAGACAGCTGTCCAAAGATCGTGCTGGCTGGACACGCTTGTTGTTTGAGGTCCAGGTCCACAACGGACAACGGACTTGCCACCTTAGGCAAGTAAGTAATTTCGAAATTAATAGAAAACGATGCACATTTAGGCCTATCGCGTTGCTTAAGAAATGATCTTTGGAGATATTATTCACTTCACCTATACTATGTATAATGCCCGAATTTAAGGATTACATAATAAGAGGCTTTCTTTCGTTCAGTCATACTTAGTTTTTTTCTATTATTCAGGCCTCCGGTATGTAATTATTCGCTAAAAGCAAAATGGTTAGCACTTTCTCTTCATCTTTTGTCGATTTTCCTTAAGTTTAATCGATTCCATGACCTCTACCTTCAGAAAAGTTAATTTTTGCTATACTCGTAGCTACTCACACTTTCGTCTGCTCTGTGTTACAGTCAGAATCAAAAAAGAAACAACTTTCCTCACCATACGACGGAAACTTTGAAAGATTAACACGAAAATCATTGCGCATAAGAACCGTCTTCCAAAGGATGTAATTCCAAAGGACCGACATTAACGCCACAACGCAAATTGAACAACACCAACATCCGAAACTTACACAATGCATGCGAATAGAGTCTCTCGAACAAGAAGACATGGTGTACCAGTACTTAGGGTGTGGCAGCACCACGATGTACCACAAATCCTTGTGATTTTCGTGGTGGTGTTGGAGGGAGAAATAACTCATTCGAAATTTTCGGAAGATTGCCAAAGAACTAAAAATCTTAGACCAAGCATGCAAGGCGGTAAGTTGAAACTACTATTCGTACTTCTTCGTCTTTCTTCATCGTATCTGTAAAATGAGACTAATGTATGACTAAAGTTTATACTCATGTTGGGGATACTTTTATACGTGTAGATACTTCTACCACACGCTTTCATACACAATGGGCTATGGTAAAGAGAGATTCTGTTTGAGCGTGTGTGTTTAAAAGTTTTATGAATGATATCCTGCTCGCGAACGGACAATATTTCTAGAAGCCATAGCGTGTCCTATCATTTGTCAAATGCTATATAAATATATGTACATACACACACCATATACTCGTAGAAATGGGCTGAGTATGCGGTGGATAAAAAGGGTTTTCCACGAAAAAAAAGGATATTACTCATATACCGTATGAATAATATCCCGACGGGTTACCGCACGACTAAGTGAATGAGTAATTAAACTAAGGAGGACTAGCACACATGCACGAACGACTTGGTAGTTTTTTAGACAAAGATTTTTTTATCGTGTCGTTTGTAAATTTAGCACCCTTAGAGGTAAGCTCCCCTACTGGTAAGGATACAAGAATTCAAGAAGTATCCGCCTTAAGGTATCACTGCTAAGATAAGTTCCCGATTCCAGTAAAGTCCTTCCTTTGGACGGAAAAACCAACATTGCATGTAAAAGTTTGCTGACGACACGTGATGTGTCAGTGATGTGCATTAAATGCTTTAAGGACATAACGTCGTCCTTACTCTTATGAATATCCTGCGAATGAGTATTACCATCTATGAAAATGCGCACGGTATCCAACTGTTTTGTTTTCACCCTTTGCTTTTTCGTAATAGGGCGGTTAGTTTTAATTTCCTGTGATACAACTGTACATTTGGCCATAAGGCATTCTTCCAAAGGTACAAGTATTCAGGATGATGGGTTCCGTAGAAGAATGAGAAACTTTTCACAATTTAATCGCAATAAAAGTCACACAAAACGTATATCTAGTCAGACAGACTGCCAACAGCGGTAGCTATGAAAAGTTGCACAACGTCTTCTGGGACAATATGTGTAACAAAGATTGAATGGAAGATGGCTCACGCAAATTGTGGTGCATGAAGTTGTAAAAACAAATGACTTGGAACGTGTGGGGTTGAGACAAAGTGAAACATTGTTCTGAGATGAATGGTGGTTGGCTTTATGTTAATGTTAAAAAATGGAGAAAAATTCTTTTGACATTTGTTGGTGTGAATAAGTATGTAGTTAAAGAGACAAGGAACAAAATATGTTTGCGCAATTATTTGTAGAGTAGTGTAGAGTAAACAACAGTGAGGATGTGGACAAAAGTCAGAACCACTGACGATGCAGATTACTTAGCCCATTTGATAGGAACGGGTTACTGTATCGTACGCAGAGTTTCATGTCAGGTAAGGCTCGTTATTGTCTGTCTGTTCAACTAAATGGTTCTGTTTATATTTTGGATGCACTTTGCTCTGAGGGAGGGGCGAGGGGACATATCTCAAGAATGCTGTCGTCAGTTAATCAATTAGACGAGACAACGTTCTTTCTGTTCGATAGATGGAGTTTGTTAGTTATATTTCGATAGTAGTTTGGGGAGGACAGTCTACTTACAATAGAGTTTCATAAGCCATTAAAAGGCTGAAATAAAATCGTTGCTAGCTCAGTATCTAAGGCATATATATCAACAATCAGAAATAATCTTTCGTAGTTTTAAGTGAATATCATAGTTTGGATTGTAAGATTTTCTATGAGGATTGTTTATAGCATAGAAGGCAGAGAGAACGATTGAAAGTATTGTATTCGCTAATTTGTTTGATGTACCCTTCCTACATAATCTGGTATCTCAGATGGATATGTCTAACTCTATAAAGGTATTCAATATTAGTTCCCTGAACCAGATATGGTGGCGGATTAATCTTTAGTAGGTGAACGGAATTTTGAATATGATGTCCCAATTTGAGAGTTCTAATAGAGTTTACTACGGTGGGGCTGTCAATCTTTTGGAAAGAAACCAATATTCTCTGATAACGAGGTTGAAGGATGCAAATGTTACCTTCGACCCCTGCACAATCTGCCTGCCGCCATAAACTACTGTAGAAAAGCTATCACCAGCATCTAGGAAATGTTGTTGGCTGTGCCGTAGAAAAGTTGGATAAAAAACTGCGATGTTGAGTGTTAGACAAAACAAAAACACACACTGTTTGTAAGTGGGAGACTAAAACTAGTAGTTTTGAGCTCATGGCAAGTGAATTAATGCCTCACAACAATATGCCTTAAGTCTAAACGCCGCCTTGATATGCAACTACGACCCTACGACAGGAAAAGGCGACGATTCCAAAGAAGGTTTATTTGAGATCCTCCACAAAACGCACAAGCCCTGTATGACAGACGAATTGTTTCAAGCAATATAGTGAAAGGACAATATCTTTGGGAGTACAGTAGAAAAGCATAAATTTCATGAAAGCAAGAATATTTATCTTACTGCGGGACAGCAAGAGCAATACTATAAGATACAATCAGTCAGCCAAATTGATCATATTGTCATACACGGTTGCAATTGCAGCAAACCTTTACTGCAAACCTTTGAAATTCTGATAAGATATCACCCAGGCACACAGCCTGCTTTCTTTCTCTAGTATACGAAGAAAGTAGCTTTACAGCCGCAGAAGATATTTTGAAATCTTGACGTAACTTATTAATAAGGATACGTTGATCAACGCCTTTGAAAAATCCAAAAGGATAAGAAAAGTGACATGGTCTTCTACTACGTTCAAAAGTGCAGTGATGCAACTATATAATTTACACGAAACCCAGAATGAATGGAAACCAATAAAATATTATACCTACAAGATACTCGCTAAGTTGCTTGTGCATAATTCGTTCGAAAATTTTGGACCGATAAAGTAGTATTGAGATAGGTCTGAATTTGAACAACATAATCGCGTACCAAAAACAGTTTCATTACAATCATCTATAGATGATTTGATCAAAGATGTCTTTTAAGTTGAATTATATAATTTATATTTATATTTGTGTAAGATCTTCTAAGATCCTGATATATTTGACCTTAGACCTATTTGATCATATTTTTGTTACGCCACACTCAAAGGAATTCATAAGTGAATTGCTTCTTCGCCATTTAGCTGCCTTGAAATGATATTTCATATCTCCAGGTAACCAGTCGCTTACGAAAATGGAATCATTCAGACGGAATGAGCTTTCATAGGTTTTCTATTTGTATATATCTTTTTTATATATTTTTATATATTTTTATGGTATTCCCTGTAATTCCCTGTAAGCATGAGCCACTTATCATTTATTGTATAATAAATTTCGACCACTGAACCCCTTGCCGGTGTTTTTTTCGTTGCGTCGCAATCTGAAAAATCGTAGCTTAGTTCAAAATGAACTTTAATGATTTCGGTATTTTCGCTATCTAAAGCGCACGCTTGAAAAGCATGCCTTTTGTCCTTTCTCACTGTTTTCATTATATCCTTTAAACATAAAATATGTATTCACGTATTTTACACAGTGAAGGAGTGATCCCACGGCGCTAGTATCTTTCTGGAGGAAGAGCACGTTAGATTTCACTTTTGTCTGTCCTTCAAGATGAGATATACGAAATCCTGAAGGGAAACGAACTATATTTTGAAAAATTGGTGGGAGTATCTGTTGCTATATTCAAGCTACTCTTTAAGCAGTTTTAAATCCTCTTATGACTTCGAAGCTGGTTTGAGATTGCAAGACTTCACTGAATGCAGTCGGAAGGCTATCTTCATTGAGTCTTGTTTGAGTCCTCGTTTTGGGTTTCAATTGACAGTTGGGTTTTATATGATCATAACTGCAGATGGCATGACTCCACAGTTGTCGGCAGATCAAACAGATGCCTCCCGATGTCTCTGTTGGCTGTTCTGTTTGCTGAATGTTTAACTCCCTAGAATTTATGTTATCAAATTCTAGCTGTTTTTCACCTTCTCTATCTTCATCACCTCCTTCTCATTTCCTAGCAGTCTTAATTATGTCATCTTCAGCTGGACTTGTACTCCCATCTTGATCGATAAGCACAAAATCATAATAAATTCCCTACAGAATGACATATAATCACTGGCGCCACTATCTTAAAGCCATGAACCTTTCTCACTCGTATTGGCGAATTCTGAGATGCTGAGGAGAGCATCGCCTCTTGGTCTGGATAAAACGGGTCTTTTTATCCTTTGGAGTATTCTGATTCCAATGCCCGATATTGTTGCATAGAAAATATGTTCCCGGTTTGTTATTCTTATTATATCTAGGCGAGTGTTTGCTTTTTATCTTTTCTGGCTACAAGTGCTTCACATTCTGCTTATTGTTGTGCATTGTGCATTGGGTTTTGCTCAACAGTGATTATAGGAAAGTGGTAAAGTAATCAATATTTTCGTAATGATCATCGTCTCTGACAAGCTCCTTTTCAGCTAGCTCTCTAAGTTGATGGGTAATTTTTTGAAGTTTAGATACGAGTACATGTATTGCCGAACTCTCATTCTCAGCTTTTATAAAACTTTAAATTTTTGTTATAGTAGATGAACAGAGGTTGTAGACATTTGTAAATAAATATTTTTTAGTTTGGACCACATTTAAGCAGCTGGTTATGTGCAATAAAGGCTCCTGCGCCATGGAAGCAACGATTATCTTGCTTGCCTTAATATCCTGCTTCACCCATTCTAAAGCTATCTGGTCTGATGCCGCTGTCTCAGTTTTGATTTCTGATCTTCTTAGGCTCCCGTTGGTTATTTCCCAAAGGTCGTTTGCTTTCAAAAGAATTTTGATATATATGACCATAATTTCTATTAATTTTAATCACTCTTATAAAAAAGTTAGTTTCTGATCTCTAATTTAAAGCACCTGGGCCCATAACCTGTGAAATCAAACGGCTTCTCGAGTTATTTCAGTAAGCTCTTATAAATAGTAAAAAGCAGTTTACACATAAAAAAAATTCAAAGCTCAACAGAAACTTCAACTTAAACTGAACTTAAGCTAAATTGTATGTAATAATCCGCCCTTTCTCATCATTTACATTCCAAACAACATTGAACTGGAAAAATCCGAAAATGACATGGCCAATAAGAGCACAAAATCACATTCATTCTACTGAAGTTAAATTGAATTTTTATTCCTCGTAGTGTTATTAGGTAAAAGTAATGCAAATGGAAAAGCCAAGCAACAAGGACTCTGTGATCTATGAAACCGTAAGTGTTTAAGTGGACCACATAAAATACTTAAACCGCCAAAAGTTCTATAAATTATTTTAGCAATGATTTCCGAAAATGGCAATCCAAGGCAAAGCCCTTTAAATAAGTTTAGAAACTCTGCTCTGTACTTAACCTTGATCGTTCAGTTGATTTAACCATACTACCACTGTTACCACATGACTTTCCTCTGACTATAGTTTGCTGTTTATTTCCTCTATTTCTCCACGGTCCCCCTCTCATTTTTCTTTTAGCGTTCGTTTTTTGAGTTTTTTTTTTTTTTATTTAAAAAATCCTAGATCTCTCAACTATTTTACACTAGTGATGGAGAAAACGAAATTTAAAGACGATTACGAAGTTGAAAGGGATATGTAAGTATTTAAATCCATAGTAGGGTAAACAAGGAAGATACTGTTCTATTGGGTCTACAACTCCTTTTAAAAATCACATTCGCAGGAAGACCCTTGAAAAGGTGAGAACGTAAAATGAGGAAGAATGATATTTGGTATATTGTTACCACAAGCTTAAGTCCATCCAAAAATCAGCATCCAAATATCTGTAACTACTCAAATGTGTCGTGTTTTTCGATCACAGTTCATAGATATATATAAGCCATCTAAAAGCTTCTTTCGATGTCCGGCGAGAAACTTCATATTCAAGAGTTCCTTCATAATATATTGAAGACGGAAAATTAGTATGCATCAGGAATAAGAGTAAGGACAACTTTGTTTTTTCTTTTTTCAAAGTAGTCCCTCATTGGAATCCTTTAAGAATTTAACGTCCAGAGCATCAAACTGAAATCCTATCCAAGGCTTCACTCTTAAACAAATATGCAGCATAATAGTTATGAATTTACCAACTATTTTGCTTGTATGGGGTGATTCATCGTAAGGTTTGATTTATAATGTAAAATAAAACACATAAATATGAAAGCAAATTCAAATTTTTTATTATTGATAAAAAGGACAATTCATGGCATTTACCTTTTAAAAATAAAATTATGTATATGTCTGAGGTGATAAATTCCGAAGGTCCAATTTTGAGCGACGCGTTCAAGTATAGCGACTGTTATCTAGCGGATAACACGAGTCATGTTGGCTTTCAAAGCGTCAATCACAGCTGTCTTATTCCTGAATACCTGAAGTCTTACATATCTCCAGAGGAAATAGTCCAAAGGTGTGATATCGCACGATCTAGGTGGCCAATTTACCGTAGCAAAACCTGAAATTAAGTGCTCACCGAAATGATTTATCGACAAGTCCATTGGCTCATAGTGCCGTCTTGTTGAAACCAGAGCTCACCGAGATTATGTACTTGAATTACAGGAAGCATATAGTCTGTTTACATCGCGCGATAACGGTTACCATTTATGGTAACATTCTGATTTGCCCCTTTTTTGAAGAAATATGGACCAATGATTCCACCAGCCCATAAACCACAACATACCGTTGTTTTTAATGGATGTAATAGTAGCTCTTGGTACTCTTCGAGTTGCTCATCAGCCCAAATAAGGCAATTTTGTTTTTTAACATATCCATTGAGCCAGAAATGGGTTTCATAACTGAACAAAATTTCACGATAAAGCATCGGATTTTGATTGATTTTTCCAGAGCCCGTTCACTAAAAATATGACGTAAATTCAAGTCGCTTGGCTTTAATTTTTGCACAAGTTGAATTTTTTACGCTTTTAGGCAGAGACCCTCAAGTAAAATACTCCAATTTCTCGAATACACCAAGCCAAGCGGCTGAGAACGACGACGAATCGATTGTCACGGTCCTGGCGTACACTCTCAGCTGCAGCTGCTATATTCTCTTTACTAGGTGCTGGATGTGGTCTAACCGGTCGAGTATCATCGTTTAATAAAAACTGGGACTCACGTTTGCGAATTGTATTGGCAGTAGTGTTTTCAGTAGGTCGATTATGCACACCGTAAGTTCCTCGAATCGCACGAAAAACATTTCGCACAGAACGCTGATTTTCGTAATACAGCTGAACAATTTGAAGACGCTGTTGTGGTGTGAGTCTTTCCATGATGACCCGCTAAATGATGCTGAACAAAATTGGCAAAACAGTTTGATAGGAGTCACGCGTGATCTGTCAAAGGCTATTAAAATCAATCCTCACGATGAATCAACCTCTAGTTAAAAGTTTATCTAAACAAGACAAAGTCCCTGAAAAAGTGTTTTTGGGGGGAATTCTCCTTCATTAGTTTAATGTGAAGAAAACTGCTTCCGAAAGTCATCGTATTTTGGTGGAAGTTTATAATGAACATGTGCTAGCTGAGCGAACATGCCAAAAGTGATTTGCACGATTTAAAAGTGGTTATTTTGGCTTGGAAGACGATGAACGTCCTGGGCAGCCAAAAAAGTTTGAAGATAAAGAACTGGAAGCATTACTCTATGAAGATTGTTGCCAGACACAAGAAGAGCTCGCAGAATCTTTGGGTGTCACTCAAGCAGCCATTTCAAAATGTTTAAAAGCACCTGGATATATTCAAAAGCAAGAAAATTGGGTTCCACATGAACTCAAGCCGAGAGACTTCGAAAGGCTGGAACCCCACAAAAAGAAGTCATTTTTGCATCGGATTGTTACTGGTGATGAAAAATGGATCCATTACGACAACCCCAAGCGCAAAAAATCATATGTAAAACCCGGCCAACCAGCCAAATCAACGGCAAAGCCGAATATCCATGGCGCGAAGGTAATGCTCTGTATTTGGTGGGATCTGATGGGTGTGCTGCATTATGAGCTGCTCAAACCGAGTGAAGCCATCAATGGACAACGCTACCGAACACAATTAATCCGTTTGAAGAGAGAAGTAGCCGAAAAATGCCCGGAATATGCGACCAGAACCGAGGCAATAATTTTCCATCATGACAACGCTCGGTCCCACGTTGCTATTCCGGTTAAGAACTATTTGGAAAACAGTGGATAGGAAGTTTTACCCCACCAGCCTTATAACCCAGACCTTGCCCCTTCTGGCTTCCATTTGTTCCGATCGATGCAGAATGCCCTCACTGAAATACGGTTCACATCAGAGCAGAATTGAAATGAATGGCTTGATTCATTCTTGGCTGCCAAGCCGGCGCAGTTCTTTTGGGATGGGATCCACAAATTACCAGAAAGATTGGAAAAAGTCATAGCTTCAGATAGGCAATACCTTGAATAGTACTATTGTACATGTCTTTATTAAATTAACATTCAAATTTTGAAAAAAAAAAAAACCGCACGAATAAAAATATATATATCCAATAGATAGTTTTATTCCGGAGAATTAATATCTATTCCTACATCGTAGGAAATCGTGTGAAATCTACTAAATTCATGGGGCTCCCTTCTGTCTCCGATCTTTTCTCTGCCACATCTAATACAATATATTCCTTTGCTTTTCATATTCGTTTCCCGACTTACGTTCCTGTTTACCGGTTGTAGAACGCGAACGTCAACGTACGTTCAGCATAACTAATTGGTGATCTATCAACAGAGTGAAATTTTATGCTTCTAAAACACAATGTTCCATTAATGGCTTTTGCATCTTTGAAACCGTAAAACTTAACATTCTCGGTATGTGTGTCAACGACAACTGACGTTGGAATGACCACATATTCGATGTCACCAAAAATTCTGAAAAATGTCTAGGTTTCGTCAAGCGATGTAAGAAATATTTCACTCCCTCTAACCTGACCACAATATACAAGGCGTTTATCCGCTCAAAACTGGAGTGCAATACTCATATCTAGTCATTTGCCCCTAAGATCTTTTTGGACTTGCTAGGAAGGATCCAAAATCGTGCGATAAAACTCATAGGTGAGGCCAATATAACACAGTCTTTTGACACACTCGAACACTGACATAACGTCTAGTTTCTCACCTTATTGTATCGCTATTTTCACTATCAGTGCTCCACCAAAATTGGCAGTAGTATTTCCCCTTCATACATTTAACTTTAACACCCATTTCGCTACGAGTGCTTATCAGCTTATCATTAAGCTTACTTTCGGTATTGTATTGTGACTATTTCCTAAGCCGATCGACTCGCTTATGGAATGCCCTGCCGAACTCTTTATTTCCTAACCAATATAACCTGCAAACATTTAAAAAAAGATACGCACATCGGTATCTCTCTTGTTTTCTTCCCTAACTTTTTTTTCGCAAGCGCTATATGCAAACATCTTCAGGGTACATAAAATCCCTTGTGCGAGCGCCAAGTATAAAAAAAGTTTACAGGGTATGTTCAAAAAGTAATTTGACTTTGTATTTTTTAAAAAAAATATATTTATTTATTTATCAATAACAATATTGTCCTCTTCAAAGTTATCGTCCCTAGATGTAATACAATTATGCCAACGCTTTTTCCAATTCTCGAAGCACTTCTCATAAGCACTTTTTGATATAGCCTTCAGCTCGTTCAGCGATGCCGTTTTTCTTTCCTCAATTGTTGCAAATCCCTGTCCTTTCATAGGTCTCTTCAGTTTTGCGAATAGGAAAAAGTCGCACCGGGCCAAATTCGGTGAATATGGTGTCTGAGGCATGATTGTGTTGTTTCTGGCCAAAAAATCTCTCACAAGCAACGATAAATGAGCAGGTGCATTATCGTGGTGCAAAAGCTTTCTTGGGTGCTTCCATTGGGACTACCGGACTTTGGTTTCGACAACATTACTATCTTCTCGTAATTCGTCACCAGATATGACCCTTTGTAGCAAGTCAGGATCACCATTAACGTCATTCAAGAACTATTAAGCGATGCTCATGCTACAGTTCTTCTGATCAAAATTAAGAAGTTTCGGAATAAACTTCGCAAACACACGTCTAATGCCCAAAACATCCGCAAAAAATGCATGACATGAGCCGACCGATATTGCATTGTCAACAATTTAAGTATTTTGGAGCATTTGATTTCAGATTTTACACAAAATTTTGTGCAATTTCTTTGCTCCATTTTTATAATAATTGAAAATCGCCGAGCTCACCAAAACACGTCTAACTTTTCTATCTGCCAAACATAAACTGGTTTGACCACTTGTACCAACACAGCAAAAAAAAAAAAAAAAATTGAACATTGCCTGAGAAATTTCAAAAGTCTCCTTACTTTTTGAACACACCTCGCATTATAGATGAATTAGAATTTTCTGCCTGCCGGTTTCCACTCAGTCTCTCGATCTTTTATCTAAATTCCTTTGAAATCTTTATTGGTCTCTTGTATTCTTTTTGTCCTAATCTATGGGGATTCAGATTTCTGATTTCATTTTATATCCTATGGATATATATAGTAGCTACAAAGCTAAAATTCGATATGAGGAAGGCGATCTGTGAGAATTTTTCTGGCAGAGCAAGTCAGCTCAAAACCTTTATTGAGGTCATCTTTCAGATTTCTAACAGCTTTCTCCATTAAGTGATTTTTTCTGGATTCTTCCTCTTCATCAAAGTCGAAACTTAGGATTCTAAGTTTTGAATTCGATGTACCTTTAGACTGTAGACTCCGGTTGTATTTAGTTTCCAGCTGTTACGACAACTCATATTCTTCATGTAGAAGTGCAGCGCGTTTGTTGTTATGTTTTTTTTGTTTTGCTCAAAAGTGCTCAACAAACTGAATTACAATTTTAGACTTCTTGCGTCAGATTTTTTTATATATAGGTTGATCCAACAGCTCGTATGAAAGTTTTTATCAAATTGAATACAAATTTATTATAAAATTATTATAGAATTTTACTGATTAATAAAGTTCGGTCTATGGCAATTATGAATAAAATACAAAATTGTTGTATGTAGTGAACTGTCGCTGTAAAATTCACGATTATTACGAAACGTTACTTTTACTGATTGCCCATTTTCGCAATAAGATAGAACAACGTAAATGCATTATTGCGTTGTAAACGACTCCATGACTAAAATTTCCAAAGATTGTGTGACATAAATATGTCAAAAAGACAACCACATATTAAATTCAGTAAATGGCAGTAATATCCACACCATCTGTTGGATAACTCTTTACATTAAATACGACTTAAAGGGAACAAACCAATCCTAATCTCATTATAGCACTTCCTTTCAAAATGTAAGGCCTTTCTTGTCACCCATATTGTCTACCCAGTCTTGTGTTTCTGATTCAAGAACTTTTGAGTAGAAACAGCTCAACTGAAAATGAACTCTTATTTGGTGGTCGTAGTAGAAATCCCCAGGATATCCAGGGTATTTATCTGCATTTTCAGACGAAAGACAGAGACTTTTCTTCACCCTGATTATACCTCTCCTTCCTAGCTACTACAGTTCGTAGGAATATAACGTAGATATTTATGCATACAGAGTACTTTTTTTGTCTTTAAAAAAAAAAAAAAAAAAAAAAACTAAAAAGGAACTTATCCACTTGGAAGGCAGCAGTAGCACTCGTACCCATTCTCAAAACGAATTTGAAAAGAAACGAAAGTTTTCATCAAAAAGCTGTACCTACAGTCAGTTTTAGTTTTTGTCGATGTGGCGAGAGAATGAATGCAGGCAAACGTTCTCCAGGATGTTTCTTAATAAATGTTCTTAGATCCTTTGAAGTCTCTGTATGTCAGTGAAGTGTACCTATGTCTGTCTTAAATTTAGTTTGCACGTAAATGTGAAGTTCTTGAAGAAAATTCGATTTTCCTTTACGAAAATGAAATCAAGAAGATTTGAAAATTTTCTTCACTGTTTTACATAGAGTGGGATCTATACATACATTGGTGTGTATATGGGCCACTCATCGAGTGTATATATTCGACAAAAAAAAAAAAAAAAAAAAAAAGGATTTTGTGAAATCTTGTCAGTTTTAGAGAAATCTCATTAGGAATGCGTTCACTTTGGAAAAACTATTTTAATTATTTAACTTTTAATATTGTGTCGTTCTTTAAGAATGATATCTTCTTGCCATTTGTTCAATATGCAAAAAGTAAAACAAACGTCCTGTCAAATTGGTTTTCGTCCTTTTTCAACGGTCAATTCACACGACTGCATTTGAATGAGTTTGTGATGAGAATATTGTAATGGTTCAATGGTTTTCCGTTGACAGTTCGAAAATCTTTTTTGAGATGGAGTGTATAGTTTACAGGATAAGGAAAGGATTTTGTCCATTTGTTTGGGAATACGAGTATAGCATATTTTGTGGAACCTAAATCAAGGGATCACATTTGGTTAAGGTTAGGGCCAGCAGCACGGAAACGTTATTTTAATGATTTTCGGAAGCAGACGATAGTAGAATCATTTGACAGCAGCTTTGTGGTATATTTTTGAAATAAGAATGCGTGTGAGTAGAAGGAAATCATAGGATTTCCCTTGAGTTTGATTGATGAAGCTTAAGAATATATTTCATTTGCCTATTTTCAATCTGGTTCATCTATTCTTAGCAATTCTTCTTCTGAGCACCAATAACGTAGAAGTTTGGTTGACTTTTATGAGATGAACGACGAGTGTTTGAATAACGAATTCCTTTTTTTTTTTAATTTAGATTCAGTATTCAGTGTGTTTTTCTTGTATGTGGAATGGAATTACTTCACAAGATTTCCCTTGAATTTTTCGTATACTATGACACTTATTACATGCCCTACTTAGGATGAATAGGTGAATTCGAATAATAAACAGTTAAATGACATTCTTTTATCAAAATTATACAGATTCTTAGAATTTTTAAGTCCTTAATTTACTGGAGAGTACTTTAGTGCCTCCTGAATCTCTCCAGATCTTTAAAATACTATACATCACCGAAAGCTGAAGGAGTCATTAGCTGATAAGATCATCGTTCAGGTCAATGTTATAGCTGTACAATTGACAATAAAGCCAATTAGTGTCGCAAATATGGAATTTGTATTTAAACTCTACCCTCATCGCTTTACCGAAGTATTTGAAGGATTTCCCAAAGGACACATCGACCGAAAGCTTCTCCTTTAGGGAGGGTGTGGTTTGTACTATTGATAGTTGGAATAATTCTGTGGTAAATGGTTGAAGATTTTGCCTTGCTAGTATCACTAATAAAACCGCAAGCAGAGTGTGATTTCAATTATTAAAGTGTGCAGTTATGAATGAATTAAACAAGCATTGGTTTCCAGAGTTGTTTTATGTGGGATGTTTCCATAAATAAACGTTTTTTAATCGCCTATAAATGTACAATAAATGTACAGCCAGTATTTTTTTGATGACTTTAAGGATGTTCTCTGCCCCTCACCGGTGCGCTTTAACACAAGTTAAGAAGGATTTTGATAAGCACCTAGCGAAGTTAACCTAACGATACATACTATATATAATGCTGGCTACGTATCAATTGTGCTTTCGCAAAGAGGACATGCGACCCATGAAATTATGCCACCAAATCAACAGCAACCTCAAAAGTCAGCGAAATAGTTAAAGTAAAGAACAATTTATTTGAGAATTATCAGAGTGTTGAAATTGGTCATTGCATAGTAGATCACTGATTCTGGAATAACTGGGGTTTTCCCTATAGCGGCTTCCAGACAAGACCAGGTCTTCCAGATTGACCGCTGTTCAGGGAAATACTCCCGACATTCGTTTCTGCATATGAAATGCTCAGACTTTGAATAGATCATGTGCAACAGAATAAATATCGGAGGCCTTAGACTTCAATAAAACAAATGTCACCTGAACCAGGATATGGCTCGGGAAAATGGAAGATGGAAAATAATGTCTTATCCTACGGTGATTACTACAAAGAATAAAAGAAAAAGTCTATTTGGGTGTGGCCTTATTGTAAGCGGCAGACTAAGAAAAGAAGCAATGAGCTCTTAGTTCGTGGGCGAATGGCTTGCAACAATCCGTCTCAAGGCTAAACTAGCCCGCATCATCAGATTAATGTATCATACTAAGTATAACGTACTTAGTACAAGGCTTTTTGACATTGCATGGGCACAGAATGCCAATATAGCTATTACACGCTCTCCTCTCCTCAATATTCGCGAAGACAATGATATATTTCTGAGACCGAATACGATAGATGCAAGGCACTACTTCAGTTTGATATATAGTATGAATGTCCGAACACTCCAAATGACAGGCATAGATTCGGACCACTACCTAGTTTCAAATAAAATATCTACATAGACGCTGCTATAACACATAAGTAATGTAAGGAGATATAATGGGTCTATAACTTCGTGCGGTTTGCTAAGAGATGGCGTAACTTGTATTATTCCATAGGAACATGCGTTGGAAAGATACTGTCATTGTACGTCATTTCAGTATACATCACTCACTTGAAGCGTAAACAACAATAATTTTTTTTTCACTCAAATATGTCGAACTTTGTGCCTGAAAAAGTGTTTTTGCGGGGAGTTCTTCTTCATTAGTTTAATATGAAGAAAACTGCTGCCGAAAGTCATTGTATTTTGGTCGAAGTTTATAGTAAACATGCGCTAGCTGAGCGAACGTGCCAAAAGTGGTTTGCACGATTTAAAAGTTGTGATTTTGGCTTGGAAGACGATGAACGTCCTGGGCAGCCAAAAAAGTTTGAAGATGAAGAACTGGAAGCATTACTCTATGAAGATTGTTGCCAAACACAAGAAAAGCTCGCAGATTCTTTAGGTGTCATTCAAGCAGCCATTTCAAAACGTTTAAAAGCAGCTGGATATATTAAAAATCAAGGAAATTGGGTTCAACATGAACTTAAGCCGAGAGACGTCGAAAGGCGGTTTTGCATGTCTGAAATGCTGCTGGAACGCCACAAAAGGAAGTCATTTTTGCATCGGATTGTTACTGGTGATGAAAAATGGATCCATTACGACAACCCCAAGCGCTCCTTACTACCCGAAAAGATGTGTATATTCTTTGCAGATATCACGTTTTTATTCATCCATGACAGAGCTTACTTAATCGCCAAAATTTCCACTTGGAACACGCTACAGTGATTTGGAAGAAGTTATCGATTTTAGATCCATCTGTATAGAAGTAGATAGACTGGTCCTTCATTAAAGCATCTTCCTGCCAGAAGGTTCTAGAGGTAAAGCGCACATGTAAGTTTTTGCCATACCGAAGTTTAGGTATAGTGTAATCGATGTTCCCTGTGTGGATTCCTAAGTGAAACAGAATGTCTAAAGCCGCGGAGAAGTGGAGCGTAGATCTTCGCTTATTCATATATTGTACATGCTGTTTTTTTGACTCTGTTTAGTTGGCTGATGTTGTTAAAGGTATCCTCTATCTCCAGAAAAGCAGCCATTGTGTACGCTCCATACTGTATGTATCGTTTGATGTGGCTAGTCAGTGAATGCAGAGCTAATTCCACCGGCTTTACTTTACAGTATGTATGTTGAGCCGTTGACAAAAGTCTTGGATCAATTTTAGCTCGCATATGGATATCTATCAGCCGTCCCAGAGCTTTCAAAAGGAAAGATGATAGATTTATAAGTCTGAGGTCTGGGACAACATGAAAGTATTTTCCGGCTTTGGGAATGAAAACTACATTGACATATCTCCATGGCAATGGAATGTAGATCAGTTCTACACAGCTCCTCATCATCATTATTCATCACTTCAGATTGTCCAAGAGCCATCGTTTTTCTTTTCAAACAAAAAGGTATCAGAGGTTTCGCAGAAATGTTTTTATCTTAGCCGCGATGACACAAAGGTTTCTGTAAATTTGTCACAGAATGATCTGAAGGATTGTCGCTTTGCCTTTCTCAGTTCTTTTTTATAAATTTTGACGGATTCTTTCTGTTAAGGATTCTTGTCTGAGATTAATCTAGGGAAACCGTATCAATGCAACAATTTAACTCCACTACGGAAGTGTTCGAGTCCTCCGTTTCTAAACATGTGTCTAAGAGCTCATTTTCTCTCTCTGATCGTAAAGTATCTCTTTTTAATTCGTCATCGGTTTCCATTCCCGACAGAGCGTCAAAAGGGGAGACCGCTGGCTGAGTTGTCACCTCGGATAAATTCTGGAAGGGGTATCGACGCTCCGAGATCTAAGGTTGAATTTACACTTTCAGTTAAATGAGGAAGAGGTTGCTTATCAGCACACATTTTATCCTTTTTATAAACGCTTAAGTGAATTCACCTGCAACAGAATCGAATCATATCTTTAGTCTGCGCTAGAGGGTTAAGGTTTTTCTAATTGATCACAATCGACGCGCACCTATAACGGCCTCTTGGTTCTTCTAATTTCGTGACTTTCCAGTCATGATTCGGAAGGATTGAGTTGACAAGCTTGTTGATCTCAAGAATGAGTTGTGGATGAGATTCAGGTGCGTATTCTAGCTCTGCTAGAGATATCTTCATTTAGTACGACTTCGAGTTTTGCACCTGGCCAAATATCTCTTAATTCACCTATGGCCTTGGTGTAAAGAACGAGAGATCTTTGATCGGCACACGCGATAAGCTTAACGTGGCCTTAGTGCCAGCCAGCGTCGTGGCTAAGAAGTTGCCCGAAATCTTAACTGCCACCGTTCAGGTTTTATCGATCCGTCGTTGTCGTTTTTATCGATTACCACGATCGTTATTACATCTCAGGGATGTGCTTTTGAACGGCCCAGAGATTTTGGTGTTATAAGTTTTGGGCCTCTTAGGAACCGGCACAGTTTTTTCTAACAATCAGTGGGTAATCCGTCTTTTAGGATTTTTTTGCCCACTCAATCTTGCTGTTTATGGCCGCACTTCTCTAAAGCTCCGCAATGGATCTGAAGGTTGATAATGCATAAAGCATTTCAGCGTCTGACGCAGAGCGCCTTAGATGGAGCTTGCCGATGCAGCTGAGCATCTGATTCCTTTTTAGGTCGAGGAAGGAATTTTAGTAGTAGGAGCAAGGCAGTGGCCAGTCACAAACTTGGAAAGGGGAAGGAGAGAGCATACTTTTTTTTCGGGACTCATATGGAGAACTTGTCGACATTTATTGACCTTACCGTACTTAGCCTCTACAACTCGACAAGTTCGACTCTCAGGTACAGGTTGGTCCTATCATATGATCAAACAAAAAACTGAGCGATATTTATTTGTATGTAGTTGTTTTGACCTGTATAATAGAACCGTGTGCACACGAAACGCGAGGCCATCTTGGCCAATCAGAAAGTTAGATTTAAGATACTGACACCGAAATGACCAATGCTTCCAATCATGGAAATTTTAAGATATTTTCCATTCTTGCGCACTACTTTCAGCAAACTGAAGGTGCAAAAGTTCGAGTCATTGAGATTTCGTCTAACAGAAGCTTTTGGTCCGAAGTTATATTAAGTTTTCTGGGAAAATCCCTGGCCGCTTTTAACATTGAGATAAAGCTGGTTAGATTTTGTGGCGACGGTGAAAACACAAGCTTAAATGAAATTGATCGAAGCTGTCAAAATAATGTGTTTTATACTTTTACTTGTACACTAAGTGTGTTACAAAATAAAAAGAATTTTACCATTCTGTTGAAGAATGGCTACAGAAAAACTCGATTTTAATCATTGTTCCCAGCTATCGAATTCATTTCGCGAATCTTTCAAGGTTTGAAGGAATATTTTGTATGCAACAGCAACAGCTCACTAGTACTCAAAAATTTCTTCCGTAAGTTGAGTTTTTTTTTTTTTTTCATATATCTAGACATTTTTAGATAGTATTTTCCTTAGCCGCGATGCCTCAGAGGTTTCTGTGATTTTGTCACAGAATGATCTCCATGACTGTCGTTTTGCTTTCCTCAGTTTTTTTTATATATTTTTCGAGGGATTCTTTGTATGAGTACCAGTCAGTCACTTTTCTTATGCTTTCTAAGGATGGCAATCCTGCCAAACTATTTAAGCTAGCGTGAGATGATAAGTATATATCACACTCAAATAAATTTTTTTAGTTTGTGATCGGAAGAAGTATGCCTGATGAATGGAACAACCTTTACCAAATTTACATGAAAGGAAAACCTTGAAAATAGAGTATCTGTACATGGCATCATTCTCCTTAATGTTGTGCACAAGATCTTATCTGTCATGTTGCTTAATTGCCCGAAACTATTTGTTAACAGTGTGATCGATCCCCAGCAGTACGATTTTAGGCCGGGTAAATGCATGTTTGATCAAATGTTCAAGCAATAATACATCGCATATGGCAGCATCTATTGAAATGACTTTCATAGAGCCATGCGTAACCTTGATATCACTGCTAAATTCATCGGATCTAATCAAGACCTTTAAATGTTAGAAAGGGTTTAGATAAATTGATACTTTTTCACACCATGATTGAAGAAATGTTTGCGGAGATCCCAAGGCAAAATCAAAGACGTAATTTTCCAAATGTTTGTCAAAGAACTTGCATACGCTGATGAAATTAACATCATTGGCAGAGCGCACCTAGTTTTCGCTGGTCCGTTTGTGAGTACTAAACCAGAAAAAAATATGGGTCTTCTAAATGTGGAGAAAACCAAGTAATATTTCAACAGAAGCTTTGATTTTCAGGTAGTTAGCGATTTCTGCTCCGGTATTAGCCCTAATGTTGTCAAATTAAAAGAAAGGTTACAAAGTTTCATCGTGCGTAGAAAGTTAAGTTTCTTAATATGCTAATAAGCCATTAGCTCACTGCAACGCAGTAGTAACCGCTTTCAGCGAATAAAAGCAACGTATACGTTGTTTATATGAGGATCTGTCACCCACATTTACGCAAGAGTTTTCGAGCTATGAAGGAGAGCCTCAAGACAGATCCTACAAGCTTAGTAGTACGGTGATGCCCTAGTTTTGAAGTTATCCACTGTCATCTAGAGTATAAAAGAAAAGATGAAACATATGAAGCGGGTGGTCATAGAAATAGAAAAATCTTTTGCAGGCCCAAAAAATGGGTGAAAAGTGACGTCAACTTTGTCAGAAAGGTCTGAATAGAACGACTATGATAAATAGGACAATATAAACCCGATAAACACCAGAGTTTTAGCTTGGATAATCTTCGAATGTGCCCTTGAATAGACGGTATGCGAAATTCCGAAATTAGAACCATCATACCAAAAATCTGGAGCAGAAATGGTATATTTTTCAGATAACTACAATACATAGTTTTTTTCTTTTTTAATTTAAAATCGGCCGACAATTCTGATCTAACCGTCATCATTCACAATTTCTCGCTGATCCAAAGATATTTTAGTATTAAGTACCACAGACGGATCCAAAACTACAAGGGTAATTTGATATAGTCTTCGTACGTCTTATATTGTCTTACATTTTATTTTTCGTCTATTTCGTACAATGGTTGACAATCGAATGCTTTCCGTTTTTTTGTTTCACGTTGAACAATCCTGTCTGACATACGTCGCTCCCAAACGATAATCGCGGCACTTATGGGTTGGCGGCAGTACCAAACAGACAGGGCTGACAGCGTAAGATTTATTACAATTAATTCAAAAGTATACTACAATCGGGATGATAATTTTCCTTCAAACTGCTTCATGCTATTGATTCATAATTACGGCATTTACATAAGGCACTTGAAGCAATGCAAATCGAATTAACTCACATCAGAGATAAACGACAAAATAATTTTTTAATTAAACAATTCCCTTCCGATTAAACGTGATCGGGAAAACAGCTTACAGAATAACTACATATCTATAATAAAGTTATGGATGTATTCAGTGAATCCCTTTTATCGCCGTTAATATCGAGAAAAAGGTAATTTCTCATCATGGCTTGATACTGTGGAAATAGGGTGGACTCTAAGTAACATTAACCTGGCTATTGTGACATGATGGTAGGGATGGCGTCATGGTTGACTCACTGCCTGTCACTTCAACTATCTGGGCTCGAATCCCGGTAGTAGCACAACAGCAATTTTTCAAAAATCTTCATCACCATTTCAGCGGACAATGTGAAACCTCAGAAAGTCAAATTCTTCTGACTATAAAAAAGCTTCACAGGGGATCTGTTTCTAACTGGAAATATGTAAACAGTAGGGTCCTGCTCAGGGGTGTAAAAATTCACAAAGTGAGAAACACAAATGAGCGGGAGAAGCTAGACCTTGTCTCCTATTTATTTTATTGTGACTATTCCTACGCCAGTAGTGTTTTATTCCTGATATTGGTTTGTCGCTGTAGTTGAGTACAGCCACCTAGAATTGAACTTACATTCCAAAACACCGGTACCGGATTTATCTAAGGGCAAGCGCTATCATGTGATCTCTTCAATGTGATAATGGAACAGTAAGTACAAAGCTAAAGGACTACTGGATTACGAACACACTACCGATATCACATTGGCCGGTCCCAACGGACCGGGGTTTTTTATGGAAATTATAGAACAGGTTTTGCAATGTAAAGTATACCAAACACAAGCGTTTTCTCTATCGAGTAGCTACAGTGGACATAAGTGGTTAAATTAATTTCTTAGCCCAAAGTCAACCCTTTACGTTTCTAATGTAAACTTGCAAATTGGCTTCGATATATGAGGTATGTTCAAAAAGTAAAGTTACTTTTGAAATTTCGCGGGCAATGTACATTCGATTTTGATACATATGTCCCCAAAATATGGTCACAGTTGCAAGCATATAGCACACTTAGTTTGTTTTTGACAGAAAGAAAGGTTAAACGTGTTATGGTGAGCTCCGAGATTTTCAATTAGTTTAAAAACAAAGAATTTCCTTAAAATTCTGTGTAATAAATGAAATGGAATCGAGAAATGTTGGACAGTGGCATACGGTGAGTCTGCTCTACGTAAAAAAAATTGTTAACAAGTGCTCCAAGCTCTTCCAAGATGGCCGAGAAGATGTCAATGACAAACCAAGCTCTGGACACCCCAACACATCAACAAAAGATGATAATGTCGAAGCTGTGAAGAAAATTGTTTTGGAAAATCGTCGAATTACCGTAAAAGAAGTTGCTGGATGTTGGCATATCTGTAAAATATTTTGCCGTCAATGATGATCCTAACTAGCTCAAAAGGGTCATAGCGGATTGCGAATCATGGGTATATGATTATGACGTCGAAATTAAAGCCCCATCATCCCTATTAAAGCACCCAGGAGAGCCAATACCGAAAAAAGCAAATTTTGATCACTGTTTTTTCGATTACCGTAGCGAAGTGCATCAAGAGTTTTTACTTCAAGGTCGTACGCTAAATAAGGAGTATTACCTTGAAGTAATGCGCTGTTTACGAGAAGCAATACGGAAAAAAACATTCAGAATTGTTGGAAAAAAGTTCATGGCTTTTACGTCAAGAAAATGTACCTACTCATTCGTGGTTACTTCTGAGAGATTTTTTTAGCCAACAACAACACAACAATCACGTCTCAGCTACAATATTCATCGGATTTGTCCCCATGCGACATTTTCCTGTTCCCAAAACTGAAAAGAGGGAGTAGCGTGAGAGTGCTACTTTTCTTGAAAAGTGATGGTATTGTACGTACCGACTTTAAAGCTTACTTACTTTATGTGGCGCTATAAACCGGGGTAAATCTAGGCCTAAATTAACAAGCGTCTCCGGCCAACTTGATTTTTAGCCAGTTGCCTCCTCTTTCGCACGCTAAGTTGGCCGAGGTCCCCTTACACTTAAGTGCACCACCTGAGTCAAGGTTTTCTTATACTGCGCTATTGCTCGAGGGTGGATTCGAAGACTTTTTGAACTGGGGCACTGATGTTCATCCAGTCTACATGATCCAGCAATCTCAGTCATTGAATCTTCACCCGTCCGGCTAAGTCAATGTCGCTGTATCTCCTCCTGCACTCTATTCAGGCGAGACCAAAAACCACCCAAAGAATTTTCCTCGCCCATTTTTGATAAATCTATGTCTCCGCGCCATAAGACAGGATTGGGATTATTAAGGTCTTATACAGGGTCACTTTAGTTTTTCGAGAGAGGACTTTGCTAGTCAATTGCCTTCTTAGCCCAAAGAATCAGCGATTGTCAAGAGTTATTCTTCATCTGATTGTCGAGGGTGACGTTATATTCGTGACGTCGGTGTTGTGTGTTCTTTCATGTTTACAGCGTAGACTTGGTCTTCCCCTTATAGACGGTGAAACCCATCTTCGCTGCTTCTGTCTTAATACTTGCGAAAGCGCCACTGGTTATACTCTACTTTCCTCCGATTATGTCAATATCATTCTCATCCTCACCTAAGATGATGACGGACTTTTGAGAGGTTGTGCCTCTTGTGTTGGGGCGTAAATTTTTCACTATTCTGTCAACAATGATGTTAAAAAAGTAGCATGGTAGCTCATCGCCTTGTCTAAATCCTTTCTTGACATCAAAGGTTTGGTGAGTTCTTCACCGACATTGATGGAGCAGCGTGCGTTGTCCATCATCATCCTGCACAAACGGACGAGTTTGTCAGCGATGCCAAAGATAGACATTGCTCGTATCTAAAGATTCTGTCATACGTGGCCTTAAAATCAGTGAATAGGTGCTGTGTATCGATTTGGAGCCCATGGGTTTTTCCAAGGATAGGATCTTGTTAAGAAGACTGATGCCTCTGTAATTGGCGCATTTCAGAGTGTCTCCTTTTTTGAGGAGATAAACAAAGCTAAGGTTTAATTCATTGTCCGCCCCTATTTTACAGATTAATTGGTACGTAACAGATCATCAACTCCAGCAGAGTTGTTAGATTTAAGGTTGAATATGGCTGCCTACATAGTACAGATTGAAAGGTTCATTCTGCTTCACAGCAGTATTTGAATCGCATCGGCGTTATATAGAAATGCTCTTTCCAAATCCTTAGCATATACTGCGACTTCACTACGATGTTCCCTTGTACGTCTCTACAGGCTTCGGTTCAGGGCTTGTATCACGAATATGTTTTTTTTTTACCTTTGAGTAAAACTTATGTATCTCATTCCTGGAGTAGTATCTCTTAGTTTTCACTAACGCGCGCTTCTCATGCTCCTTCTTTTTATTCTTTTTTTTATTCCTCTTTTGCCCGTTGAGCTCGGAAGAAGCCCTCATCCTTCTATGCAGCGCTGCTTTGCATGCATCTTAATTAGCTGCATTTGCTTGAAGGCACTCGTCTTCGAACTAGGGTGTCGTTGTTGTAGGCAAGTGAAACCCAGCACATCAGAGGCGGCATATCTGATGGCTTTTTGGCAATGTTGTCACTACTTGATGCTTGGGATATTAAGGGAGACTTGATCAGAAAAGAATCAGGTGATCTCTTACGATTGAAGAGGTCCGACGTCAAACTTCCTCACAGTATTATCTTAGCATTGCGATGCTCGGAGTATTTGCTATCGCACCTTGCTTACAGCAAGGTAATGGTCTGATTGAATGTAAGCCCCTCGGAAAGTTCGGACATTCATGACACCGGATTAGTGCTTTGCATGGATCGTGTCAATCTGGTTGAGAGTTCAAATCTCTGTGTGAATATTGAGATGTGGGAACCGCGTGTTATCTACGACAGTATTTCGCCCTGCCGCAAAGTCGAATAGCTTGAATCCGTTATTGAAGGTAGTGTCGTTCAGGCCATACTTTCCGGCAGTACTATCACTACTCTCTCTTCCTAGTTTTGCATTAAGTCGCCGAGGATAAAAAAATCTCCATAGATATCGTAGTTTTTCATTCTTTGTCCGACTCATCCCATTGCATATCTTGGATGCCAATAATATCTGCTTTTCAGAACTACGGCTTCAGGTGGCCTATAAGGAGACCTGGCATTCCGCGTGCAGATCCAAAGCTTATTGTCCTCATTTCGTTTGCAAGGGTTGTCAACAGTAGATCCATTCGTATTCGAGGCTTGTTGTTTGTTCGTAACTAACCCTCCTTTTCCATGGACGGCAGTTACCCCGGCGGCACATCCCTCAATCTGGAGGGCCAGTTTCATTGTAGATACCTCATAGTATGAGGTGTGTGTTGGGCAGAAGCCAGTTACCAATTCGTGGATGTGAGGGCTGCCGTTGGTCTATTAAGAGCTCATGCGCCACCATCTATTTTCCAAGACCCTGACGTAGTCTCGAAAATCCTTTCCGACCTGAACTCCAAATGTGTCGATGTAGCCCAGATGAGGTCTCATTTGTTTTATTTTACTTCACCGTTGATTCCGCGCCTCGACCAGTACCCAATGGTTGGGACTTGGAAGTAGAGAACAACTGATACGCAAAAATAGTTAGAGCACTGAATATCTCCAGGTTGACACATCTCTATTTCTATACCAACCAACCAACCTCAAAGCAGCAGCGAAAAAGCTACATAGTACTGTCATATGCGTTGCTTATTTTCCGACCGATTGGACAGTTGACTTACTAAAGCCAGGATTTTTGTTCCTCATCGTCAGCTTGCTTAATTGATAAGGTGGGGCTATAGTTTGGGGTGGATATCAAGTAATAAGTCTCTCCAGTTAGTTCGATCCAGTTGAGGTCCCCTTCCAATTGTTCGAGTAGGATCAAAGTGAGGCCTTCCTCTAATGCGTTTTATATCCAGATTAGATTTGAAGGTACAGTGGGTTAAAGCCTTTTTGTCCATTTGTTCTACATGTCTTTACCATCTCAGGTGATTCATATGGAGATCTCTGGCTAGGTGGATGACGCTGTACAGCTCGGAAAAAGCCCTTGCTTCAGCCCCATAAAGTAGAACTAAGATGGTCACGGTCTTATACTGGGTCTCCTTAGTTATTCAGGATAAGACCTCATTACCCCATTGCTTTCTTATTTCTAGTCAAAATTACTGGCGTTTGGGAAGAGTTATTCTTCGTTTTATTTTTACTAAAGTTTTTTTTGCAAAATTAATAGGAAAGCCCAGATAGACAACAAACTTTCCTATCTCGAAGTTATCGCTGTCCACCTGTGACATTCTATCCAATTCGTCGATGTTATCTGTTTCCTCTCTTCGACAGTATATACTTGGTTTTCCCCTTATTTATCATTGAACCCATTTGGCTCCCACCG
Organism: Volucella inanis; assembly: GCA_907269105.1. Classification (NCBI taxonomy): domain Eukaryota; kingdom Metazoa; phylum Arthropoda; class Insecta; order Diptera; family Syrphidae; genus Volucella; species Volucella inanis. The sequence goes on from OU026157.1 coordinate 43,738,449, forward strand.
GTGACATACGCCTGACAGAAGGTGGTATCGTGATGGTCTAGCACAGAGTTTCCTTATCGTAGTCTCATAAGCCTTTTCATTACAACCGTACAATTCCTTTGAAAAGTTATTAAAAAGTTCTCCAGGAGATTTTGATGGGCTGAAGGGTGCTTCAGTACAAATAGGGCTACAATAATTGACTCTAATTCTACTAACTGTCCTAGATTTTCACAGTATTAAGTACTAAATTTACCCTTCGAACCATTTGTTATAATCGTTCTATAGAAGAATAGAGGAAAAGTTTATTTTCTAACTTCCTACCACATGCCCTATGAACTACAAGTTGCCACATAAAACAAACAGTTCCAGCTTGCCGGGATGAAACAAAAAATCTGTCACTAATGAGGATTTCGTAGCAATTACGAATAGCCGATAGTGAAATTAAACAATTGTCAAAAAAAAAATATAAAAAAAAAAATAAATAAAAATGTAAAATTACCACGCATTATTCTCCGAAACAACAAACACCAGCATCCGCACCACAAAGTACAATACAACCCTTGTGAGCATAGGGGGTATTCAAAACCCCCACACCACAATTATTCATGTGTAAACAGAAAAAAAAAACCAGATCCAACTTCAGAAGCCATTTCCCCTGTGGGCTTATCCATAAAGCCAACCTCTGCCGACCATACTGGCCATTGATAAAAACACACGGAAAAAGTAGGAACAACGTAAAAAAATTATGTAATTTCCCTCATTATTTCGCTCAGTTAATTGATGTGAAGAATGCCAAAAAAATATTGCATATGCCAATTAGTGTTGCCAACTCGAAGAAAATTAAGCAAATTTCGTGTATAAGGAGAGTTAAATACAAAATCCCAGTCCCTCGTTAAAGATAGACCATAGCGTTTCAATTGTGTTAATTTCTTTTAGACATTTTTCGAGTGAGGAAACTCGCATTGGGCGAGTTGTGAATATTCCAATAAATTTCCTTTTCGAGAGTTTTTCATATAATTAAGCCAATATTCCAGCAATGTCACGTCAAATTCTTGCCTTTAAGTCGACTTAAGTGTTTGGCTTATTGCCAAAGACCTAAGCCAGTGGTCCCAAAGAAAAGAGTCTAAATTGTTATAGCGCATAAATAGGCTCATTTCTGGTGATTAAACAATTACCGAGCTTTGTCTTCAATATGTCAATTTTGGAATGTGTTACTGAGATGGTCTGTTGAAACCGTATGTCTTCAAAGTTTTCTAGTTCCAATTTATGCCAACAAAAATTGGTGGATATGGAGTGACTGCACCTTTCATTGGCTATAACCAACTAGCATCATCTGGAAGGTAATGTTGCGCAATAATAACATCGTCGTGATAACGTTTCGTCGGCTGTTCGCTTAACGAAATGCTGCAATTTTAGTTATAACCAAACTCATTTACCCAAAACTGAGAGATGAATCTGAGGATAATTTTTCGCTGAAAAATTCGGTGAAATTTAGTTTTAGGTCAATACGACCTTAAAAGGGCGTATTTCGCAAAATAATTCAGCGCGAAACTGATTAATTGAGAATTGCTTACCGATTCGAAAGTTTTTTTTTATTTTTATTTTTTTTATTTTTACACTTTAACATTACAATTTATCCCATTCAATGAGTTTATATTAACAGATAACAACTTCGACTTAATAACTAAATTTTATAATAAAATTTATTTTGGATATTTAGTTAATAGAAAAATTCAAGTGTTCTTCTTACTAATATTCTTTGGGGAATAGAAGATGCATCCTGTAGTTTAGAAACTAGTGGCGGATGCATCGAGTTAAATGAAATTAAAAAGTAGGTTGTGGGGTGTTTGTGTACACTATTAAAGTAAATAAAGAAAGTTTAAGATTACGAATGGTTATACAGTCATTACGAACAAATTTTGATTATGTAGATTGTTGACTTTAAAAAAAAAAATTACAATTAAGCAGTCATTTTTCAATTTCTCTGTTAAATATAAAAGTTTTTATATTACGTCGTAGCTCAATGGGTAAATTATTAAAAAGTCTGGATGCCATTCTTATATAAAAATTGAAGAAAATATGAGTATTATGTGGTGGACTTCTAGCCAAGAAAATAATATCACTGCGAAGTTCATAGACAGTGAGGTTCTGATTAAGTAAATTTCCACTTCCAAAGAAAACACGTTTTTTGCATACGATTCTAAGAATGAGTTTCTGAGTTACGATGACGGTCCCAGAAGCACCCGGCCTGAACAAGACATGGCGGTAGTTGAATAAGAAAGTACGCGTTCTACAAAGCAAATGTTTCAAGTTTGAAAGCGCCATGTTACTTAGTATTTGTTTTGCAGCCATCAATAGTGAACGTTGTCAGTGAATTTGAAAAAATTTAGAAAATTGGTCATCGTTATGTGATACAATACTTTTATTTGAAAGGCCTCAGAACAACCAATATAAAAGCTAACCTGGATTCTACTCTGAGTGAGTCTGCTCCTTCGCTCACAACAGTAAAATTTTGGGTTGCTGCGTTTAAACGAGGTAGTATGAGCTACCAAGCCGAGCACCGCAGTAGTCAACCAAATGAGGTGACGACTCCAGAAATGGTGAAGAAAATCCACAAAGCAGTACTGGATGATTGTCGACTGACGATTTGAAAATTTGGACATGGACATTTGGACACAAGCTGTGTGCCGCGTTTGCTCATACTCGGGCAAAAACAGTGTCATGAAGATGTTTCAATTGAAATTTTTTTTGTTTTGTTTTTGAAATTGTTGTTCACAGCAATAAAGCAGAATTTTTGCACCACTTCATAACAATAGATGAAACATGGGTCAATAACTTTACACCCAAGACAAAAGAACAATCAAAACAATGGATTCAAAAAGGAGAACCGGCTCCAAAGAAGGCGAAGACCGTTTCATCTGCAGACAAGGTCATGGCGTCGATTTTTTTGGGATGCGCGTGGGATAATTTTCATTAACTATCTTGGAAAAGGAAAAACTATCAATCGCCACTATTTTGCGAACTAATCGCAACGTTTGAGCGAAGAAATCAAGCAAAAACGTCGGCATTTGGCTAAAAAGAAAGTGTTGTTCCATCAAGAAAATGCACCAGCTCACAAATCCGTTATTGCTATGGCCAAAATTAATGAATTAAAGTTTGAAATGCTACCTTATTATGCTTATGCACCCTATTCGCCAGATTTAGTTCCTCGGATTATTTTCTGTTCCCAAACTTGAAAAATTGGGTCAAAGATTTTCCAACGATGAAGAAGTGATGTCGGCAGTTAATGGCTATTTTGAGAAGCAAGACAGTTCTTATTATAAAAAGGGTATCGAACTTTTTGAACATCGCTGGGAAAAGTGTAAAGAGCTGAGAGGCGATTATGTTGAGAAATAAGTAATTTTTTTTCCAATTTTGTAGGTTATTGGAATAAATGCCACCGCAACAGTTTAGTCCATACTGTAACTTCCATTGCATTAAGCCATAGTACATAGTTACTAAAAGCTTACGAGAGCAAATTTTTCAAAGGTGGTACATAATGGATACCGCAGTTCATTTAACTATCTATGTTTGTAGAATATACTATCCCTGATATTTGTAGAATTTAACGTATTCAGCTATATTACGAAAATCAGCGTTTTGTGAGAAATGTTTTTCGTGTAATTTGAGGAACTTACGGTGCGTATTATCGACCTACTGAAACCAATATTGCCAATACCATTAGCAAATTTGAATCCCAGTTTATATTAGTGGATGATACTCGATCGGTTAGACTACATCCCGCACGTAGTGAAGAGACTATAGCAGCTGTAGCTGAGAGTGTACGCGAAAACCGACAACTTGGCGTATTTTACGTGAGGATCTCGGCTTTAAAGCGTACAAAATTCAACTTGTGCAAGAATTGAGGCCAGGCGACTTGAATTTGCGTCATATTTTCAGTGAATGGGCTCTGGAAAAACTCAATGAAAATCCGGTGTTTTATCGTGAAATTTTGTTCGGTGATGAAGCCCATTTCTGGCTCAATGGATACGTTAATAAACAAAATTGCCGTATTTGGGCTGATAAGTAACTCGAATATTACCAAGAGCTACCATTACATCCATTTAAAACAACGGTATGGTGTGGTTTATGGGCTGGTGGAATCATTGGTTCATATTTATTCAAAAATGAGGCAAATCAAAATGTTACTGTGAATGGTAACCGTTATCGCGCCATGTTAACGGACTATGTGCTTCCTGAAATTCAAGCACGTGGTCTCGGCGAGCTCTGGTTTGAACAAGACGGCGCTAGAGCGCGTAAAACAATGGACTTGTTGAGAAATCATTTTGTTGAGCACTTAGTTTCACTTTTTGCTACTGTAAATTGGCTGCCTAGATCGTGCGATATCATACCCTTGGACTATTTTCTCTGGGAATATGTCAAGTCTCAGGTCTTCAGAAATAAGCCAGCTACAATTGACGTTTTGGCACCCAACATTACTCGTGTTATCCACGAGATTACAGTTGCCATGCTCGAAGGAGTCGTTCACTTTCAAATTTATGTATTTTATTTTACATTATAAATCAAACCTTACGATGAATCACCCTATAGAAACCATTTGGAGCTCTTCATAAAGCGTAATAGACTTTTAATGTCTATGTTGCTTTAGTCACTTAAATAGTTGTGGAATATCCCCTAGGTGGATATTTCTTCTTTGGGAAAAAGCTGTTCATGGATAGCTTCTGCAAAAGTCGTTACTAAACATGCCAAGCCTTCTTACCTCTTAATCTATGAGGCAGTGTCCACTGATGACACCTATAATGGCGCTTAGATGTTTTCTATTTAGAAGAATTGAGCTTCTGGAGTGATTAAGATCTAGCACTGGCCAGATTTGTTTGGTCGCTAAGCATGTCAATCCAACCGCCCATCTGTGGTTTGTTCTTCTATTAGCATCCAGCTTTATTTCTCGTTTGCACGTAACGATAGGAATACCTTCTTTACCTTTTCAGATGTGATAGGTATAATGGTTCCAATTGTGCCAAGTTCGTCGGCCTTACAATTCCCTGGAATGTCTCTATGTCCCGGCACCCAGCAAAGGTGAATCTTAAACTGCTCCGTCATCTCCATTACAGGTGATCGGCAATCCATGACTGTTCTTGAATTTAGAGAGCATGAGTCCAGGGATTTGATAGCTGCCTGACTATCGGAAACGATGTGGATATCCATTGCAGATATTACATTTTTCTTCAGCCAGGATAGGGTTTCCTTAATTACCATAATTTCCGCCTGGAACACGCTTCAGTGATTGGGGAGGCGGATGAATTCACTAGAATGAGAAACACTTTTTTAAATTTTCATATTCACAAAAGAGAGTGAAAAAACTATTTATATTCAATCAAATTACTTAATATCATTGTTTAAATTGGAGATATTTAAAATATTTAAATAAACGATTGGAAAATAAAATTGTACATAGAAAAAAGTCGAGATAAGTTTTCAAGATCTTCAAATGAACAAATTCTAATAGCCATATACCCTTCTTGTTTTCTCAATAATATTATTTCATTAATCTTTAATCTTTAATGCTTTAATCGGTCTGGCTTTTTAAAGCAGAAATCTACTAAAACGTGTTAAACTTTGACCTACAACGACAGGCTTTTTGCCAACTACACCAAATAAATCAGATGACAGCTTCTACTTTCGTTTGTTAGTCATAACTTTCTGCTTATCTTCCAGTCTTTTGAAGTTGATGCAGACAATATTCCTTGAAGAGCTTGTGGGCTGGATATCTTCTTAGTTTTTTTTTTTTTTTTGTATTTCAAAACAAGACTTTATGGCTTCTTGAGTAAACGCTCAATAGTTCGCTTATCGGGACGATTATAACGGCCGAAAATTAGATATATGTAGTTATCGCACGTAACTCACCACAAATTTTGATAAAAAATTGGGATGATTTGAAGACGATGTTAGAACGTATAACTTTTCATGATTGAGGGATAGATTATCCGGATGTGACATCTATCATACTATCTTTTGAAAGATTTCAGAGAAACCTTAACTTCAATGGATTTTTACTGTCTTCATCTTCCAGGATTCTTCCAGCTTTGTGCTGATATTTGTTATTGTGGGAAGCTGGGTAATTAACCGTTAAACGGGTTCTTCTCCAAGTTTTAATATCGCTGCGTCTTCTCTTTTGCGTCGGCTAGTGTGGAAGCATTCTCCATGTCGGTAAAGTCCGTTTCTTTTTTTCAGAATGATCGTTTTTCTTTCATTAGTGACCCAAGTCTAGATAGTTCCTTGCGATCATTTCTATATATGGTAGATACATACAATTCCCAATTTGGTAAGACTACACCTTAAAGTATTTTTTAAACAGTCCGGAAAGTTAAATTAAGTAGAGATGAGAACAGAGTCAGGTAATGGAAGTAGAAAGCTTTGCTAAAAGGTGAACATCGTATGGGAGTAAATGCAAAAGGAGATAGATAATTGATGGTAATACAGTACGGTGTGGACCAAGGTCTAAACCAGTGGTACCCAACTGGTATTGCTCCAAGTGCTGTTTTGAAAACCTCGACATGTTACGCGGGCACCACCGAACAGAGAACAAAGTGGGATAAAGGAACATTTTTATTTGTTATGACTTACTACAAAAAATAGACCACAACAGCACAAATTTAATGTGAAACTTGGCTGTTTACGTTTTCAGATAGCTTCTTGAAGTCTGGTTGGTAATTTTTGACACACTTCTGTACTTTTAATTACTTTTAATAGAGAAAAAGCGCTTTCACATAGATATGTTGACCTGAAAAATGCTTTAATGATGAGTGCACAGTTACGTATTAAACAGGTTCTATCAGCTGCGCTTTAAGGAATGATATCACTGCAAACTGTTACAATTTCTATTCATATTTATGAAAAAAATAAGGAGAGGTTCCATACAAAACTGGTTGTCAAAACGCCTTTCGAATTTAGATTTTAGCTGATGGATAAACTCCAAATGTTGAGTTGGATTATACTCGGCAAGATAATCAGTGTCCAAAAGGGGAGTAAAGGAAGGACAATGTTGAAATATTTTCAATTCTAACTGCCTCTTCCATAAATCAATTTTGTTCATGAATGCTGGAATTACGCTCATCACGTCTGCTTTGTGTTGTTCTCTTACTGGCAACATTTAGTTGAGGCTATTTAGCTTTGTAGTTACATCTGTTAGAAAAGCCAAGTCGGCCAGCCATACCTTATTATCGATTGCAAAAATATTTTGATTTCTGCCATCAGACCAACACATCTTGTCAGCACTTTACCACGACTTAGCTCCGTTACTTCCGCGAAGTAGATCAAATCACCATACCACCTTGATTCAAAAGAATTTATTCAGAAAATTACAAATACAAATTTATTCATCTAAATCTATATCCCCATAGACTGCAACACACATATTCCAGCGCTTGATCCAATCCTTGAAACATTTTTTTTTATATTCGGTTTTCGGTATGTCCATCAGTGCTTCCTGCGATTTTTCCATTACTTCCTCTCAGCTGTTGAAACGCGTTCCTCGAAGTGGTTTTTAAATTCGTTTAAACAGAAAGAAGTCACAGGGAGCCAAATCAGGTGTATTCGGTGGCTGTTGGATGGTATTTGTTGCATTTTTCGTCAAAAAATTACGAATAATGAAGGCACTGTGCGAATCCACGAGTTTTCTGCCCAAAATTCTGGTATCTTTCTTCTCTTTACTTACTATCTGGGCTTCTGGTAAAAATTCATAAAGCACTACACCGTTGTAATTCATGAAAACCGTGAGCATTGCCTTCTTTTTTGACTGAAAACGACGAGGTTTTTTTGGTCTCGGCTCATTTGATGAACGCCATTCACTTAGTGATTCAGTAGTGATCACCAGTAGTGATCCTTTTGATGAATGCGGGATCAGATTCAGCTTCGCAAATCATCTCTTTTGCGGCGTCAACACGGTCTCTTTTTTGTATGAAATTTAGGTCTTTTGTCACCAACTTTGTTGCTACACGACGGAAACCCAAATCATTAACCAAAATGTCTTGGACGGATCCATAGGCAGTGTTAAAGTCCTCCACTATATCTCTGATGGATAATTTGCGGCTACTGACCAACATTTCTTTTACTTCATCAATGTTTTCGTCGGTTTTCGATGTCGATGGTCTGCCACTGCGTTCATCATCTTCGATTGACTCACGACCAGTTTTGAACCACTTGTGCCGCTGGTAAACGACCGTTTTATTTAGAGACTCGTTGTCGAAACACTTTTCCAACATTTCCAACGTTAATGTTGGATGCGTTGTTCCTCCGGATAAGCAAGAGCTATTCTTCTCATGATTTCTGCACTGGTCTCATTATTGGTCCTGATAGCGGATCCGATCTAGATGAAGTCCCTTTCTATCTTAAGGTTGCAGCTGGTGGTATAGTCGCGTCTCCCTAGATTTCAGAGATGAGTAAGTGCATGCTCCGTATGCAGTCGTCATCTGCTGATTTAAGCAGGAGTTAATCAATTGGATCCAGCAGCTTGAAAATTGCTATCCTGGTTTCATCTTGTGTGAACGGAAATGTTTTCCGTTATCATCCAAGGTTGAATGATATGAATGTTGTGCGAACACTTGTGTAAAAATTTATAGAGAGTAACTATATACAATTTCAATCTGTTATTTATAGAGAAAATTAACTTCCAAATTATTTGAATGTACAAGACGCTTTTGTTCAAAATATATTTTAGCAAGTCATCGTGAGAAGTCTTACGCCTCTTTCTAGTTCTTTCCAGGTGTAAAGTTTATTTGTATAATTCGAGCTTTATTTGCCGAACTTGTAGATAGCTTCGTTCATTTTTGATGCCATTAGTGACTTAACGGGTATAGTGACGCGTTTAGAGTGAGCAGAATCCTAAATCAAAAATTAACTATTTGATAGTATTTTCATAATTGGTTCCTATATTCTCCAAAATAAGGCTGGAGATGGAGATCTGATCATTGGATGCTCCACGATAATTTATTTCAAAATAAGGTTTGCACTGATCGGGACAAGATGTAGTTTTAACAGGGTGACCGTATGTATAATACAATAACTCAAATAATATATTTATTGAGATCAGAATTTGCTGACAAGATCATTTTGTGAAATGAATCTGGTAATTGGTTCCCGAAATCAAGCTTTTGACAATTTTGTGTTGTGGTGAGACAATCAAAAAAAAAATTCTACTTTCCTTCATGTAATCCTTTTTTGGGGAAAAAAGTATGAAATGCCCAAGTCGTCGCAAATTCTCGTTCCCTAGACTCGATTTATAGTTATTACGTGGAAACATCATCTTTCCGCTTCGAAATTGTGAGATGACCATTTAGGAACAAGACATTTTCGAAAATTTTCGTGCGTGCCTATCGCAAATTAATTTTGCCGATAAAATTCGGACACGTTTGGTTGGAAAATAACTTGGTGGTGGTACTCCTAGATCGAATAACATAATGAACATCTACCAGCCTATGTCACTGCGTTCTCATTTAATGTCTCCTACGTACGTGTATTTAATGAACAAACCGCAAATTATAGATAAGCAAAGTTTTTTTCAGCAGTCAAATCTTCTCTCCTTCTCTCCGGCGTTTCGTATTTTTCTTCCAATAATTCCATATGTTTGTTCATAACTTCACTGATGAAGAGCAAATTCTTCATTTGGCGTCCACCGAAACCATGGTCCTTGCATTCAGCTAAATCCATAATTCGCCATTAACATCCGTTGGCTTTTATAAAGATAATCTTGTAATCACCACATTTAGTACAACTTAAAATTACTTATCTTGATTCAAGTAAGCCACGTCAAGTGCTAATTAATCCATTTTGAATTAAATTGCATAATCATTCGTGGCAAACCGATTGAAGCGAATGTAATCCGTTTAATTTGGCTTTTAGGTATGAACATATACCTATCTAACATATATTAAGTGCTCCGGCTTATCCTAGTGCATCAATTGACTTGGCATGCAGTAAAATCTCAAGTTAGATACAATATCTTGTTGTAAAGGGTGATTCATTACGCAGTTTGATTTATATTGTAAAGTAAAATACATAAATTTGAAAACGAACTTAAAATTTTTATTATCAGTTAAAGGAATAATTCGTGGCATTTAACTTTTAAAAAGCATGTCATGTAGATGTTGGCCACCACTACGTCTCAGATGGTCCATTAGGAAGATCCAATTTTGAGCGACTCGTTCGAGCATGGCAACTATAATCTCGCGGATAACATGAGTAATGTTTTCTTCTAAAACGTTAATCGTAGCTGGCTTATTTCTGAAGACCTGAAGCCTTGCATATCCCCAGAGAAAAAAGTCCAAAGGTATGACATCGCACGATCTAGGCGGCCAATTTATCGTAGCAAAACGTGAAATAAAGTGCTCACCAAAATGATTTCTCAACATGTTCATTGTTTCACACGCTGTATGGATCGTGGCGCCGTCTTCTTGAAACCACAGCTCACCGTGACCATGCGTTTAAATTTCAGGAACTACTTAGTCCGTTTACATGGCGCGATAATGGTAGCCATTTGCTTCAATTTTGAAGAAATCTAGACTAATGATCCCAACTACCCATAAACCACACCATACCGTTGTTTTTAATTGATGTAATGGTAGCTCTTGGTACTCTTCCGGTTGCTCATCAGCCCAAATATGGCAATTTTCTTTATTTACGTATCCATTGGCTTCATTACTGAACAAAATTTCACGATAAAACACCGGATTTTCATTGAGTTTTTCCAAAGCCCATTCACTGAAAATATGACGTTAATTCAAGTCGCCTGGCTTCAATTCTTGCACAAGTTGAATTTTGTACGCTTTTATGCTGAGATCCTTACGTAAAATACCCCAAGCTGTTGAATACGAAAAGCCAAGCTGCTGAGAACGACTACGAATCGATTCCTCACAGTCTTCGAGTACACTCTCAGCTACAGCTGCTATAGTCTCTTCACTATGTGTAGGATGTGGTCTAACCGGTCGAGTATTACATAGAAATGTATACTGGGACTCAAATTTGCGAATGGTATTAGCATTACTGGTATCAGTAGGTCGATTATGCACACCGTAAGTTACTCGAATCGAACTTTTCTCACAGAACGCTGATTTTCGTAATACAGCTGATAAATTAAGAGACCTTGATGTAGTGTGAATCTTTCAATGATAATTTGCCGTACGATACTGAATAAAAATGATAAAGCAGTCTGATAGGAGTCACACGTGATCTGACAAAGAAGTCTATTAAAAATCAAACCTCACGATGAATCACCCCTTATCTATCGTATTTTTGATATGGATTTGAAGATGTCAACAAAAAATAACTGACAATTGTGATAAGGAGAAGAAATGAAAAATCATTTTGCTTTCTGTCTCCACGAGCATACCATATGCAGGCTGATATTGGCGTATAAGGATGTTCACTTGTTTGTGTAGGCCTAAAGACTTGTTGCCTAGGTCTACGACTTATAACAATCTTTCGCTCTTTTCTGTATCAAGTGCACCCTAGTGCATCTGACAAATTTTCATTTTTTTTATCCATAGCTCATCCCACCGAATTTTTTGAATGGCCGTGATTATTGTTCTGTATAAGCTACAGAAGCTGAAAACAAAAACTGATGAAAGTGACTTGATTCCTTTAGTATATTTCATATTTAACCGAAAGTAAATGCTTCACTTTAGGTAGAGGTACCAAGTTTGAATTGCTTTTTAAAATGTGAAGAGTATGTCTATATTGCAGAAAACTGGCTTCGTTGTTAGGGCTACTCAATCAAACTGATACTAATGCAATTTTTTCGATAGAGCGTTTGAAAATTCCTGTTGAAAACTGGTCTTGGGTGACTCGAGTTTTCCGTCGCTCACCTCCACTATTAAGATTACTCTTCCGCTAAGGAATTTTAGTAGCGCTACGTTGTTTTTCGTGAATTAATCCCACAGATTGCATTTTTCTGAACCAGAAATGATGTTCTAATTACTATAAAGTCAAACGAAAAATAAAATACCTAAGAAAGCAGTAATGGGAAAGACATAAACTCGAATAATGCGCTATCTCGAAGCCTAGCTTTCGAGCATCTGGAATTATCTATCGAAGGTTCGTATAAAGACTAAATTGGCCAACTTAAGACTCATAAATGCCCACGTCTTGACTGAGGGAAAAATCATCCTTTCCAAAGACTTCTTCGACGAGATCCTCAATAAAACCAACGGAGCAATATCCATAATATTAAATAAAAGTCGGCTTTGGTTATTCTAATGCCAACTTATACGCTAGGATCCGTGGGCATCTTTTGCAATATGGGCAGAAGTGTAACCTTCGCAACATCACCTCTGTAATGTATAGTAACTATAGGCAGCACACAGTTTCAGCACCGTGATATCCATACAGGAATCTGGTTGACCCCCAATTAACAAACCGTCAACCAAGTTAATGATATTAGGATCGACAAAAGGCACTTTTTCAGTATTTTGGATATGTAGAGACGTTTCGAAGAGCTAAGATCGACCGGAATACTATCTTCTTATACATATTCCGCATATCCGTAACAACCCAACGCGGTTGTGGGGTAAATAATTGGTGATCCCATTAATTGTCAAAAAAAAAAAGTGTATAAAAGTTTAACTTGAAGTGATAAATCAATGCTTGCCATTTACTTTTCAAAGCTTATTTAATGTAAATGTTGACCACTACTACGTTTTAAGTGGTCCGTACTATGAGTCCAATTTTTAATCTCTTTTTCAAGCATATTGGCTGGTATTTCATTAATAGCACGTACAATGTTGTCTTATAAGGCATAGACGAGCAATTTGACATATCCGCACAAAACATAGTCTAAAGGCGTCAAATCGCATGATCTTATCGGCCAATTCTTCGGCCCAAAACGAAAGATAAATTGCTCACCGAATTTATTTCTAAATTGGTCCATTAATTGGCGTGTTGTATGGCATGTAGCGCTGTCTTGCTGAAACTACATGTCGACTTGGTTCAGCTAGTGAATTTTGTACAAAAAAAAGGTTCGAAATCATACAACGATAGAGGGCCCCATTGATGGGGCCAATGATCCCGCCGAACCATAAACCAAAAACCATACCAAACTTTGCATTTTTTTAGGTGGATTGGCAGCTCTTACATTACTTGAGGTTGGTCATCGGACCAAATATGGCAGTTTTGTTTATAAACATCAACCATAAATGAATTTCCTCGTCGAAGACAATTTTTCAAAAAAAAAGCTCATATTCCTGCAGCTTTCTAAGGCCCACTCACAAAAAAATTCGAAGCTGTTGCAGGTCGTGACTTTAATCACTATGGATTGAATGGCTCCCTCAGTAACACATGTTAAAAGTCCGTGCCGTTTCTAAGAGAGGGCACCACTTGAATTAAATCCATACCATTTTCAGTTAGTACCAACCTTCAGAAGATACGTGTATAAATTTGAAGGCTGTCAGATGATTAGTTCTCGAGATATAGCAACTTTTGTTATTGTGAAAAAAAAAAAAATGAATTCAAAGCAATTTCGTGTGTTGATTAATCATTGCTTCTTGATGGGAAAAATGCAGCCGATGCTAAGAAATGGCTTGATAAGTGATACTCGGACTCTGCACCAGCCGAACGAACCATTCGCAAGTGGATTGAAAAATTAAAAAGTGGTCATACAAGCACCAAAGATGATGCACGCAGTGGATTCAAAAGAGGCTGTTTCAGATGAAAACATCAAAAAAGTCCACAAAATGATAACGAATGACCGTAAAGTGAAGTTTATCGAGATAGCTGAGGCTCTAAAGATATCAAAAGAGCGTGTTAGATATATCATACACGAATATTTGGACATGGGAAAGCTCTGTTCAAAGTGAGTGCCGCGTTTGCTCACAGTCGACCAAAAACAACAACGTGTTGATGATTCAAAGGAGTGTTTAAAGCTGTTTAACCGCAATAAAGCCGAATTTTTGCGTCAGTATGTGACAATGGATGAAACTTGGCTCCATCACTTCACACAAAAGTCAAGTTGGCAGTCAGCTGAGTGGCGAGCAGGCGACGAACCTCGTCCAAACCGACCAAAAACTCAACAGTCGGCTGCAAGGTTATGGCATCCGTATTTTGGGATACACATGGAATAATTTTCATCGACTATCTCAAAAAGGGGCAGACTATCAACAGCGACTATTACATTGCGTTGTTGGGGCGTTTGAAGGACGAAATCGCAGAAAAATGGCCGCATTTGAAGAAAAAGAAAGTGCTGTTTCATCAAGAGAATGCACCATATCACAAGTCGATGAAAACGATGCAAAATTGAATGAATTCGGCTACGAATTGCTTCCCCACCCACCGTATTCACCAAATTTGGCCTCCAGCGACTATTTCCTGTTCGCAGACCTCAAAAGAATGCTCGCCGGAAAGAGATTTAAGACCGATGAAGAAGTAATCGCCGAAACAGAGGCCTATTTTGAGGCTAAACCGAAATCGTACCACAGAACTGGTATCGAAATCAGTGTATCGCCCTCGAAGGCAACTATATTGACAAATAAAGTTGAATTTTGCAAAAATTTTGTGTTTTACTATAAAACGGCACTGACTTTTCAGCCCATGTGTTAGGTCGATTATACTCGTACTTATATACAAACTTACTTAGATCCTCGGACCTATTATGTCCGTGAGGTTCGTCTTGCCGGGCATAGGGCCACTACTTCTTCTCAGCTCTCTCCAGTTGTGCTAATTCCTCTTCAATAGTTCTTCGCAAAGTACTTCTAGGTCAGCCCAATCGTCTGCCCCTCTGCGTGAGAGGGTTCCATTGCATCGCTTGACTCACAATGCACTCGTGATCTTTACGAAGCGTATTCCCAATCCATTGCCACTTACATCTTCGTATGATAGAGTCAATGAGTTCCTGACCTGTTCTTACAGGAAGTTCATCATTAAAGATACGGTTAGGCTAGAAAATCCTCAAGATATTTCGCAGACATCTATTCGCGAACGTTCACAGCTTTCTTGTGACAGCGGGTGTGACTTTCTAAGTGTTGCACCCATAAAGAAGCACGGACTCAACATTGGAGGGGAACTTTCGTACTTGTTCTTTAGGCTGATAGAGTTGTTTCTCCATATTTTGGACAGCATTCCGGATTCATTTGATTATATCTAGTTCGGTCACGCCATCAGTAAAGCCAAAACTCCCAAGATATTGAAAATTCTCTACCATCTTTGTTGGTTGTCCAGAAATCTCTAGTTGGTAAGATGAGGAAGTTCCAAGTCTATCCTTTTTTTTTGCCATATTTATCTTTAGCCCACCAATTCTCTCTCCATTTTTGTTGCCATTTGATGGAGATCCATGATCCTGAGTCCAGATGTTTGAACTGTGATTGCAGAGTCCACTGGATTCATCACTTTTTACCAACAGGAACAGTAATGGTGACAATATTTAGCCCTGCATAACCCCACTTAGGATTTCAAACATCTCTGACGACTTTCCTTTATGCATAACGTGACATTTATATCTATTATATGTAGCCTTGATATCCCAATTTATCTGGGATGCCCCTCCTGCGCAAATCAAGCCAGATGAATTCTCTGTATACATTGTCGAACGCCTTTTTGAAGTCTATGAGCAGCAAGTGAAGTGGTGATCAATATTCAATGCACTATTCGATGATGATTCGCAAGGTGTTGATGTGATCCACACAGCGTCGAGTCTCGGCGTTGAGTGCTCTTTAATTCGTTCCAGGGCGATTTTTGCTATTACTTTGGCCACTACCAGGTATCCAGTTTTCGCACTGGGTAAGGTCTCCTTTCTTTGGGAAATTGACAATACCGTCCAACGTCAGTGCTTTGATTGCGGTAAAGATTTTTTCTCTACTGGAGGATACAGTGCGAATCCGGAAATTTGTTACAACGGGAGGGTCCTTTAACATTAGGTTCACTTCACTGAACATTTGTTAAAACCGCAGAAAAATGCTCCTTCCACCTTTTGAGCTTGCCCTCATCAAAAATTGGCAGAGATCTGTCTATGTCTTTTATCAGGTGTTGTTTAGAGCTTTTAACACCTGTGAGCTCTTTAGTAATTCTTTAGACAGTCCTACTGTCACACCTACTAGCGGCCTCTTCTGTAGCCAATGCATTGACATAGTTACGCTATAACATCTAACGCTACTATGATCTTCTCTCTTCATGCCTTACGCGGTTCTTTTCTCCCTGCTGCTGGAGTATCTGCGATGCGAGATTTGAAGTGTTTTCTTTCTTCGATCTTAGCTCAAGTTTCTTCGGAAAACCAAGCACTGTTTCTTCCCTGCGACCGACTGACTATTCTTTCAGCACCAGATATCAAGACATTTTTCACAGCACACCAATGGTTTTGATGGAGGTATGTTCCGTATTACTGATAACTCTCAATCCTTGTGAAAGGTGGTCTCCCAGTTGTTGGCGGACTGCGGGATCCTTTAGTATATTGGTATTAAACTTAGGCATTCAGGTGTTTTCTTGGGATCCCCAAACTGCAGCTGTACGTTATAATGCCATTCCCATGTCTACAGTCCTTCTATTAAGAAGTCCTGGAAACTGCTTTTAAATCGCCGATAAATGGCGAATTGACCAATTTGATTGGAAGTTGCTTGTCTGTTAATCGACACTCAACTAACTTTGTAGCACGTCTTGTGCCCAAACATTGTCCCTCCAATTACAAGGCAGTTGGCGTTGCAACAACCGACAAAACGCTCGTCATTGTCGTTGCGGTTGCCAACGACATGTTTTTCCATAACATGCTTGAGCCCATCATTGCCATTGCCAATCTTGGCAATCAAGTCTCTTATTATCATTATGATGTCTCCACGTAGTGTACTATCAAAAGCAGCACTCAGCTGGTTATAAAAGGCCTCCTGCTCCTCGACAGAAGAGAGTTCCTGTTGTCTAAAGTTTCCAAGGAATTTAAAATTTTGAAAGCTGTTTTGGAAAGTAGCAGATTCCCGAAAGCTTTCAGATGTAGAAAAGTACAGTGTTACGAGTTGGAGACTTAAACTTCCCCGAGCCCAACCATCGAACTTCACTAATCCCTAAGGTGTCTATCTTTTACCGCATACCGCATAAATTCCTTCTCTAATTGGAGAAATCTGCAATTTTGAGGACCTTCGCTTCCGTTGTCGAGAAGCGTCTTTAAATTCCAGAGGCCAATCTTTGTGCGGGTACATTAGCAAAAAGTCGTCAATGTGATATCATTTCTTATCCGAGTGTCGATTTTCGTAGCGGTTTTGATTTCAATTACGAAGAATGCTAATCTCCGTAACCTAAATAAATATAGCGTTAGGTAGACTACGGGCAACATACCGTTTCACCCTCCTAAACTCTTAGTGTGTTTATTATTTTTCCTTTTTAGGCATTGTGGAATGTACATAGTCTACAATCCATTCTTCGAGAAAAAATCGTAAACAATGAACTTGATGACGTCTTGATGTTTCAAACTATTAGTTAAGTGAAAATTTCTAAGTAGTTGACGTGTCCTCTCTGATAAAAATAATAAAAAATAGTTTTTATGCTATTTGGTGTTAGTTTTTGTGAAAAAAAATGTTCAATTAGTGTTCACAGTTTACTGTAAAAATATATTTTTGAATGTTTTTATTGTTGTTTTTCTAAGAAGTGTGTTCTTTAGGCTACTGTAGGATTTTGAAAGTGAAGATTGTCTCGACTTTGATGACAATAGTTCGGCAGACACTGATTTTAACCCGGATTTCGGAAATTTTATTGAAGAGTTTTTGATCGATGATTCTAATCCTGAGACAATAGTGGAATCAACGCCGTATAGTTCAAACATTACAGACAACTTAGGTCCTGCCGAAAAACGACCAAAAATTGAAAAGCTAACATTACGGTGGAAGAAGAAGAACTTAGAGCTTAACGCACAGCAGTAAGCTTTTTTTTGGTGACGATTCACTGTGTGCTGATATCTTGGATATCTTGAAACTCCCATACAGTTCTATTTTTACCTTTTTATACCAGAACTTATAAATAAAATTTCTGAAGAGCCAAACCTTTATTTAGTTCCAAAAGATCAAAATAACACTTTTCGTGTAACTAAGATCGAAATCCGATAATTTTTGGATCGGGTTTACATTACCATATGTCACTAGTCCAGCTTCCCAGAGTAACAAAACACTGAATTCTGTCCTGGGTTATCTCTTATTAAACAGACAATGACCTCTCACAAATTTGAAAGACACGAAGTACCGTCATTTCAATGACAACTCCAAATGTCTTCCAAGGACTCATCCTGACGCTGATAGGATCTTCAAAATCCGTCTAATTGCTGATGCCTTGAACGAAGCATACGCCAAAGTTCCATTAGAAACACAATTTTGTGTAGATGAGCAAATGTGCTCCACAAATCGCGAAATATGCTTTAAAGATATAACCTCAAGAAACCCCATAAGTGGTGCTATAAATTATATGTTTTGAGTGGTGTTTTTGGTTTTGCTTATATGTCAGAGGTTAAAACTGGCAAAGAAAATGTCGTTAGAGCTGATGAGTCAGATTTAGAAGAAGAATGATTCCGCGATACCAAAATTACAGAATTTATTTTGATAATTACTTCACATCCTTGCGTGTTTTGGAATATTTACCAAAAACGGTATTCTTTGGCTTGGTACTATCAGAAAAAATAGAATACATACTGCGAGCTGTCGTCAGAAAAAGCAATTATGAAGAAGGTCGAGGATATTCCGCAGAGCACGTAGCTAATGTCAACGACGTCGACGTATCTACGGTTGTATGGAAGAATAATAAATTGGTTACATAAGCTTCCACGTTTATCGGCCAAAATCCTATATCTGACGTAACATAACATAAAGCATATGTTTTAAGTTTAAAAGCGCCACATTCTTTAGTATTTGTTTGGCAGCCATCAATAGTGAACGTTGTCTGTGAATTTGTGAAAATGGAGAAAATTGATCATCGTTATGTGATGCAATACTTTTATTTGAAAGGCCTCCGCCCAACCAATATAAAAGCTGAACTGGATTCTACTCTGAGTGAGTCAGCTCCTTCATTACAACAGCAAAATTTTGGGTTGCTGTGTTTAAACGAAGCCGTACGAGCTGCCAACACGAGCATCGCAGTGGTCGACCAAATGAGGTGACGTCTTGTGAAAAAAGTACCACAAAGCGGTACTGGATGATCATCAACTGAAAGTGCGCAAGCTAGCAGACATTGTAGGCATTTCAAAAAGTGCGGTACATCGCATATTATTTCAAAATTTGGATATGAGAAAGCTGTGTGCAAGATGGGTGCCGCGTTTGCTCACACTCGAGCAAAAACAGTGTCGTGAACAAAGCAGAATTTTTGCGCCATTTCATAACAATAGATGAAACATAGGTTCATCACTTTACACCCAAGACAAAAAACCATGGCTTCAAAAGGGAGAACCGGCTACAAAGAAGGCGAAGACCGTTTCATCTGCAGGCAAGGTCATGGCGTTATTTTCATTGACTATCTTGAAAAATGAAAAACTATCAACGGTTAGTATTATGCGAACTTATTGCAACGTTTGAGTTAAGAAATCAAGCAAAAACAGCCGTATTTGGCTAAGAAGAAAGTGTTGTTTCATCAAGACACTGTAAAGCACTATCTCATAAATCCGTTATGGCCAAAATTATTGAATTAAAGTTTGAATTTCTACCTCATGCACCCTATTCGTCAGATTTAGCCCCCTCGGATTATTTTCTGTTGCCCAACTTGAAAAAATGGCTCAGTGGTCAAAGATTTTGCAACGATGAAGAAGTAATGTCGGCAGTTAATGGCTATTTTGACTAGCAAGACAGTTCTTATTATTAAAAGTGTATCGAACTTTTTGAACATCACTGGGAAAAGTATATAGAAATAAATAAATTTTTTTCTAAAATTTTTGTGTTTTCTTTCTGGTCGGGTACACCTGGGACCGCCCTCTTTAGGGTGATTCATCGTGATTTTTGACAGATCACGCGTGACTCCAATTAAAGTGCTTTCTCAGTTTTGTTCAACATCGTTTGCCAAATCATCATAGAGAGACTCACACCACAACAGTGTCTTCAAATTGTTCATCTGAATTACGAAAGTCAGGGTTCTGTGAGAAATGTTTTTCGTGCGATTCGAGGAAGCTCTGGTGTGCATAACCCACTTACTGATACCACTATTGCCAATAACATTCGCAAATTTGAGTCCTAGTTTAAATAAGTGGATGATACTCAACCGGTTATACCACACAACAGCACATAGTGAAGAGACTATAGCAGCTGTAGCTGAGAGTGTACGCGAAGACCGTGACGAATCGATTCGTCATCGTTTTCAGCAGCTTGGCTTGGCGTATTCGACAACTTGGTATATTTTACGTAAGGATCTCTGCCGTACAAAATTCAACTTGTGCAAGAATTGAGGCCAGGCGAATTGAATTTGCCTCATATTTTCAGTGAATGGGCTCTGAAAAAACTCAATGAAAATCCGGTGTTTTATCGTAATATTTTGTTCAGTGATGAAGCCCATTTTTGGCGCAATGCCGGTACCATTAGATCCACTACATTACATCCAATAAAAACAAGGGTATGGTGTGGTTTTTTGATTGGTGGAATCATTAGTCCATATTTCTTCGAAAATAAGGCAAATCAGAATGTTATCGTCAATGGTTACCGTTATCGCGCCATGTATACGGACTGTGTGCTTCCTCAAATTAAAGCATATGGTCTCGGTGAGCTCTGGTTTCAACAAGACGGCGTTAGTGTGTAATACAGTGCTTGAAGTAATGAAATTGTTGAGAAATCATTTTGGTGAGCACTCAATTCCACGTTTTGCTACGGTAAATTGGCCGCCTATATTGTGCAATATCACACGATATCATACGATTGACGCTTTGGAAGCCAACATTACTCGTGTTATCCGCGAAATACTATTCGCTATTCTCGAACGATTCGCACAAAATTGGACTTTTCGAATGGACCACCTTAGACATAGTCGTGTCCAATATTTACATGATACCATTTCTAGAAAATAAATGCCATGAATAGTTATTTTAACTGATGATAAGTATTTTAACTCTATACTATGTGAATAAAAAAGATTCAGTGTCAGAATTCGGAATCATCCGATTTTGTTTTTGAATTACTTTTTCACTTAAGAAAAAAATCACTTTGGGTAATGAAAATCTTTATTTGGACCTTTATGATTGTTTCTGTCTAGTGAAAGGGGTGATATCCATGACTTTCCGCAAGATTTGCGGTGATAACTATTCGCATTCCTCTCGAATATTCGGTTGCGATTATCTGACGCTTGTTGGTATGAACCCGCGAGTTCAAATAGTCTCAAAGAAATCAGTCTGGGATATTTAAATCGGGCGATCTTGCTGGCCATGCCGAATCGCCAGAACGTGAGATTACGCGACCAGGAAGCGCTTCCTTCACAATATCTATTGTAGTTCGTGCTGTGTGTGCGATTGCATCGTCTTGTTGAAACCACATGTTCACCAAACCTCTCTCATCTAATTCCGGCAGTAACATGTCGTTAATCATGACCCTGTAGCGTTCGCCATTAACAGTGACCGCTTTGCTGATGGCGTCCTCAAAAAAAATACAGCCCAATCACTCCTCCGACAGGAACCCCGCGCCAAACAGTGGCTTTGAGTGGATGTAATAGCTCTTCATGCATCACACGCTGATTTTCAGTGACCCGTAAAAGAAGATTTTGCTTATTGACGTAACAGCTTAAGGGGAAATGCGCCTCGTCGCTTATGATGATTTTTGAGACAAAATCGTCCTCTTTGTTGTTGAGATTGAGGATTGCTTTACAGTAATTCACACGCGACTGATGGTCAGGATGCATTTACTGATGCTCTGTTTGCTTTGTACGGGAACCTGTGAAAGTCTTTCACTAAAATTTGCTGTCCGTCTGGTGATGCCCAATTTTGTGACCGGTCGTCTGTTTGATGTTTCTTCGTTCTCAGTAACATAGGCAACTACAGCCGTGTTATTCTCGGCCGAACGACCAGTGTGGTGGCAGCCACGACCTGCATAGTCTTCTGTGGTTCCACTCTGTTCGAATCGAGTAGCTAAACACCGGAATGTTTACCCAGTTGGCACGACACGATTAGGAAATTCACGCTGCGCTAACACTATTGAGCGATTATTGGTCAAAAACATCGACAATTACTCCACGCTCTTGCGGAATATAGCGCTCCATTGCTTGTAGAAAACTAAAATCGGCTCTGACTCTTTTAGATTTTCGAATTTATTCAGCATTTTGTTAAGTAATATGTTCGACTATACATATACTTACTTAAAACAATTCAATTACATATTTTTTCGTTTTTTTTTTTTTTTTTTTGTTTTCATATCTTACCTTAGACGGAAGTGGTCTTTAAGAACAAATAAGTGCAGTATTGATATGGATAGTATCCCTACGGTATACATACATATTTTACTTTTGCGCTGGTTTTTAAAACTTTTGCTTTGTATTAAAGATTAGGAGAGATCTAATTCTTTTTACAAAAACTGATCTTATTGAACAATTATTGCACCAATCGATTCACCAATTAAAGCATATTTTGGTTTACTTATGCGAGTAAAGTGAGAACCACAACCAACTTCCGCCCGCATATGCATGCATATTCAAACTTGCGTTTACACAGGAACTTACGAGAAAACACATAATAAGCTCAGAGTCGTATTGTTCAATTGTCGGTCACTTTTGAAAATATAAGCAAACATAAGTCAGTCGCTGATTGCATATACAAATTTGACGAACAAGATACTTTTTATGAAAACATCGCTGGAAAAATTTTGGACTATGAATTTGTTCATCTGCTTATTGAAAGTGTAAGGAAAAATACAATAGGTGTACTATATTTTCGATAAGGGAGATGCATTTCATTTAAATAGAATAAAAAAGGAAGAAGGCGCTTAGGGAAATATTTTCACGGGAGTTGAGGAAGCAGAACATGCCTGAACATCGACTGCGAGTTGTTCGAGAAGTTGAACTTCCTAAGGGATACGAACGTTAATGTTTTATGTTTTTCTTTTATTTAATTTTTTTTTCTTTATTTCAAAACTCGATGTAACGAATTGATGGACACTGAAGGTACCTCCGACCCAGTAATCGACGACAATGCTCCTGTATAGTCAACTCCCGCAAAAAGACGGAAAATTGGACTTAACAAATTAAAAGACCAGTTTGGCACTGTCATAGAAAATCTGCAAGAGCAAATGTTACCACCGGCACCGAATTTTCAAGCGACTGACGACATTGATGATGCACAATATCTGCAGACTCTAGCACATTGAAACAAAGTATCAGCTTAATACAACAGTAATACAACAGTGTGATCGCAAAATTAAAAAAAAAAAAATAAAAAATATATCGAATAAAAAAACATTAACATTTATTTAAAGTGCATAGTTATAAAATATCACCAATAGAGTTTCGTATTATAATGGATGTAATGGATCACTCCGACATAATCTATTAGGCACTTGGCCATCAGAGTCCTCCCAATCGATGACTATACTATTCCTGGCTGCATATTCCACTCTAGTTTGCTGGTTTTTGAAGTAGATTGTTGCAGCTGGTTGAGTGCGAATGAAATTAAAATCTCCTACAATATTTGCGATGAAAATTTTAATTTTGTTTGTATGCAAAGATTACATTCTTATAACGTTCAATCTTTCCTGAATTAGTTTTCAGTCTTTTTAAGCAACGAAAAAGGGGCGATTTTTGTTGTCCTAGGCGACTTCAACATTGATATTTTAAACTTGAATACTGTAGTAGATTCCTACCAAGCTCTAACTGCGGAACATGAAATGAAATCACGAGACCAATATTGTGATCGTTTTGGGAAAATACTCTGAGAAATGCAAAGCGAACAATTCCCACTCATACACCCACCGTGACTAAGATAAGGTTTAATTTATTTAAACAGTGAGAAAATTGTAAGGAAGTCTACGTCGAATGCAATTTTTCGAAGATTTTTGACATTTTTAGCAAATTTTACAAAGCTATGTTAGAGCTAATATCCAAAACACGGTGCGAAAAAAATTCAGAATTTGAATTAAAAGCCTTGATAAGCCATACAATCCTTAAAAATATTAAACTTAAATATCAACTATAAGCCGTTTCAAAGAATGTCTAAAAAAATTAACAAAGAAATTAGGATGTACCGTGATAGGTATTATTATTCCAAGGTACAAAGTGATAAAGGCAACCCTAAAAATGAATGGAATGCCCACATGTGCTTCATGAATCACCACCGCATGCCGGCGGCGTTATTTTGCCATATTCTTTTGTCGACAATAACGATCGTCAAGTTACTGTGAATGTTCAGCGTTATTGCGCCATGATCACCGATTATTTTTGGCCCGAATTGAAAGATATGGACTTGGACGACATGTGGTTTCAATAGGATGGTGCCACAAGCCACACAGCACACGCTACAATCGATTTATTGAAGAGTAAGTATAATGAGCTTGTTATCTTAAGACATGGGCCAGTCGAATGGCCGTCTTGTTCGTGCGATTTAACGCCGAAGGTACGAACAATGGTACGTCAGTCCATGATTCCAGAATTTGGAGAAGTGAAGAAATATGCGAAGTTCAACTGACGTTGTTTTGCTCGGAGATGAGGGCTCTGGAATTACACCGTGGCTTATGACACCTTTTAATAATGCAACGACAAATCAAGAAAAAGCATTTAATCAGCTCCACACTTACAAGAAAGTTGTTATTGAAAGATGTTTCGGGCAGTTGAAAAAGAGATTTGAAATACTACAAAACTGTGTACGTCTAAATTTGGAAAATGTTCCAAATTCAATTGTAGCTTGCTTTGTCTTGCACAACGTTGCAAAATATTTAAAATACAACGATTATTCTCAACCATTTTAAGAAACAGAAAATATTAGAATTCTTGGTAAAAGTGAACTTCTTTCTAACAGCTCTCTTTAAATTCGAAGATTAGGCCAAATAAAAAGAATGGAAATTGCTGAAATAATACGCAATAATTTTAGTTTATATGTAGGTATGTATTTTTAATTATTCAAATGATTTGTTATCTTTTTTATTAATACCTTAACAAAAAATTAACTTTCCAAAAAATTAAATTTACTTCCACTTGTAAATTAAAAAAAAAAGTTTTTTTTTTTTACAAATTAAACGAGTGAGATCCTCGTTCTTCATTGTCGCTATGTGTCCTTCTTTCAATCTCCTCTTGCTGCATCCGAATGAGTTTTAATTGCCCCAACAAAACCAAACACTGAAGCTCACCATTTGTAAGACTTCTTGTTTCTTCTGCTTCGTTGAACTTCCGTCTTTTTTCTCTTGCTGGAACTTGTTCTATCTATTCTGTTGATGCAGTGTGTTTTTTGTGTGTTTATTGTGCTGTTCGATGCATCTTCTTCCTCCAGACCTTGGTTGTCATAATTTGCACCGACAGATAAGCCACCTTTACAAAACGCATGTAACTTAAAGTCGTATATAGTTTTTATTTCAATACTTACCAGGAATACAAGTGATGAGAAAGATAATCCCCCATTCTTTAAGCTTAATGGGCTTGTTTCCAGTTTTCTTCATATCTGTTGTTTTTTTTTTTACATCGTTTTTCAAATTATTATTATTTTTTTTTTATTTGATCTGCATTTAATTTTACACACGATTTGTTATTATATTCATTAATGAATAGCTCTACTGCTTCTACCTTAGCACGTTTAATGCATGGTTGCTGTGATTTGTTCAGTAAAACGTAATGCACTTCTAAGATTTGCACAAATTCTTGCCATCACTTTGGTTGTCACTTGAAGAGTCGAAATAAGAATGACGAAAAAGCTAAACGTGATGGATGTTTACAATAAGAAACTAAGTAATTTTAACTGTTACTTACGTAGACTTACGGTATAAGTTTTTCAAAACAATTTTTTATATTTTAAACAGAATAAAAAAAAAGATAGTATTTACTATGATTTCCGATAAATTTTAAGTATTTACTTAAAGTATTTGCAATCAAGTAAAAACTTTTTTTATGCATACGAAACGAAGTAAATACTAAAAATTGGAGCATCTACTTAGATTTTAGTATTTACCTAAACTTTTTACTTGAAGTAAGTACTTCGGTTTTATGCGTATCACCCATTATATTCCTTGCACTGAGTCTAGTTTAGCGGAAAGCACATCAAGTAGCGGAAGTTTGTTTTTTCACCAGATTACTGGTCTTGAAGTTTAACGCATTATTAATTCGTGCTCTTGTGGAGAAGATGGGCTCTTTAATATTACCCTTAAGTATATCGCTCAGAACTTAGTTGACGTTCAAGCTCACCCTTTTAACCTAAATATTTTAATTGGAATTTTTCCTGGCAACTTAAAAGTGTACTAACCTGAAACCACTTTTTTAGAAAAGAAAATAGAAAGGAGAAAAACAACTACAGGCCAATTTCGCTAACGTACCTACGACATCTAATATTTTTGAAAAAGCTGTTAACAACAAAATGTTAGATCACTTCAAGAGAATACATTTTTTAGTCCTGCAAAGTATGGGTTTAGGATGGGGTTCTCTACAGATGATGCACTTCTAGAGTTCTGCTCGCTAATAAACAAGAGACTAGATGATAAAAAGTGTTACGCCGGTCTGTTCGTAGACATCACAAAAGCGTTTGAAACGATTGACCACGATATTCTTCTGATCAAAGTATATACTGCAGGTTTTCGCGGTTTTATGTTTGATTGGTTTGTGACTTTATTAAAGGATAGAATACAAGTTAAAATTGGTGATTGTTTTAGTAACCCGATAGTAATAAACCTAGGTGTACCGCAAGGTTCTATCCTTGATCCTGTTTTGTTTCTTATTTATAGTAATTCGTTATTTAATCCATTTGTTGAAAAAGTAATGGCTTTCGCAGATGAACTTGGTATTGCATATGGTTCAACCAACCTTTTAGATCTCATTGCGGCTATAAATTTTTATGTTACCTTGCTAAGACTCTGGTTTGCGAAACACAAACAAGTTGTCAGTAATAAAACAAAACCCAAGTTTTTCAGCTTAGTCTACTTTGGTTTGTTCCACTCTAAGTGTGGTATTGAAAATTCTGCCAGTTCGACATCTATACTACTATAGGATTTTCCAATAGGGACTTGACAACTTTGAATTTAATTTGTGAACGCATTCTTTCACTAATCATCAAACTGTCACTGTCAATTTATTCAGTAAATTCAACATTTTCATCATGGTAAAGTACACTAACGAGCAATGTCTGCAAATTATAAAAATTTTCTACAGATATTCGGAGTCGGTGACTGCATCTTTAAGAGCGTTAACTCAAATTTTCGGTCGTAATTCTCTCCCTAGTAGACAGGAAATAACAAGTTTAGTGCAAAAATTTGAGTCTACATATTCGTTGTGTAACTTTGCCGTGGCAGTGAGACAACGGGTTGGTCGAAATGTCTAAAAAATTTCGCTGCCGTTCAGACGTCCGTAGCAAACGATCCAAATCAGTCAATTCCACGGCGTTCTCAAAAATTGGGCATCGCTCAGACCACATTATGGCGTATTTTGCGTAAGGATCTTGGTTTACAAACATACAAGATCAAGCTGACTCAAAAATTGAAGCCGATGGACCATTTGAAGCGACATACGCTCTCCGCTTGGGTTCTGGAGAAGATGCGCCAAGATGATGAATCTCATCGCAAAATCATCTTCAGTAATGAAGCTCATTTTTGGCTCAATAGGTTCATCAATAAGCAAAATATGCGTTATTGGTCGGATGAAAACCTACATGTGCTTCATGAATCACCACTTCATCCACAAAAAATAACTGTTTGATGCGATTTGCATGCCGGTGGCGTTTTTGGGCCATATTTTTTCGTCGACGATAACAATCGTCACGTTACTGTAAATGGTCAGCGTTATCGCGCCATGATCACCGATTATTTTTGGCCCGAATTGGAAGATATGGACTTGGACGACATGTGGTTTTAACAGGATGTGTGGCCACAAGCCACACAGCACACGCTACAATCGATATCTCAAATTGTTTGCCTTTTATTTAAAAAAAAGTTGTCAAGTCGTTATTAGAAAACTCTATATGTACAAAGCTTAAGAAAATTTTTTTATGAGAGGTGGCTACATGCAAAACCAAATCTCTGACGAACATATCTTGCGTAGCAATTCTGGCTCCGTTGCAAGTATTTCTACTTTTCGAACCTCTCATTACAGAAACTCTTACACATTTGTGTGTTTCTAACTTTTTAATAGACTTTCAGCGTATTTACGAGTGTTAAGAAGATTGTCCGAATTTTTAAACAAAGGTAAAACATGGCTTTTTGATTTCTATCATGAACAAATCGATGTTTTGCTACCCTACATTGTATGTAGTTAAAAACCAAATATAAAGAAAAAAAAAACAGGAAAACGAATTTTATATGTAATGTTCACCCCACATCATTTGCACATTAATTATAAATTTTAATGTAAAGTTTTTCTGTAAAGAATTTTTATTTATCACAATTTAAATTTGTGAAATAAAAATGCCACAAGCTAAAGTTACCCAAATATGAAAATATGTAAAAAAATATATATAAATGAATAATGAATAATAAAAAAAAATATTTGTGCACTTGCTGGGACAATATGATGCTGAATTGCGCTTGTTTAACACAATAAAATTATGAAGCGCTATAGCAGCCAATACAATTTTCTCGGTATTCTTTGGCAACATATGTAATGTGGTCAACAAAATACGCCAACGAGAGACCAGAATGCCGAAACACTTTTCATTTGTGCAGCAAATTCTAGAAAACCTTTTATTGAAAGTGTTCCACTTTACGGTCGCATAAGGTTTCTTGATATCAGAAAGGTGATTTCAGCTACAAAGAAACATGGGATCTGTTGCGTAGAGCCCGACAAGGTTTTCGAGTCAGGAATAGAAAGATTATTAAAACATCACATCAATATTTGTTTTGCGAGGAGCAAACAGTTTAATATACATTTCTTACATCACTTTCGCTAACATATGCTCCAATGTCGACATTTGTAAACCGATATTTCGCATCATATACTGCCATTAGAGCTATGCTGAAGTGTTTTTTGTATGAAAAATACTAGTTTCCGCTATTTGGTTGGTATCTGATTGCGATGCTTTTCCCATCAACTGAGCCAATGCAATAAGACATATTCCATAGTTCCCAAAAATCATGTAAAATCTCCTTGTTGTCCTCGGAATTGCGATCAAACACATATATTAGGTGAGATACAACGCCCTCCACATTTCTTCTGAAGTCGCCAAAACTATATGCCAAACAGTTTCCTTTCCCAATTTAAAGGGCCAAGCCAAAGACTTTAGAGAACTACCTTGAGACACACACCTATAAAGAAATCGACGTCATTATTTGTGAAATGTTTCCCCAATAAAACTTACAGTAAGAGCACCGCCAGACGCTGGTATATTTAACCAGGAGTGGTCCCTGCATTATGGTTATCAGTAGAAATTTCCAAAACATAAGGAAGTACTTCGTTGAGTTATGACATTAGCTTATGCTTCCCAATGTTGAGCCTTAAAATCTTTAACCCTAGACCGTCATTCTTCGTCAAAACAACGACGTTCGATCTTATTTTCGAGCTTTTTTCATATTTGGTGTTGGAAGACATTGCGCACATCATTATGGCGTACTCAAAACGACGAAGGATGACGTTTGTGTAACGGGTATTTTGCTTATGTGATTAATTGTTCAGCTTTCATACTATGACTACAGAATATCAATAACTGGAAAAGAAATTGTGCACTTCCTCTCCTGAGGCGATAACAAGGATGAATTGTCAGTGAAAAGTCAAAAAAGACGAATCAATTCCAAATACCAGTCCATCAGATGTGGATGAAGATGGCATTCCCATAAATATTTTGATATCGTAACTTAAGTTATACTTTGTGAGACAAATGGTCTTAAATAATCTTCAGTCAAAGGTACGACATATCACTATGGACTAACCATACGTAAAAGTTGGGGACCAACACGTCAATGCAAAAAAATAACTGATCCACCCGAATGTTTCAAAATGTTTGTAACGATATCTTGTCGATGAAATTTTACAGTGGACAAATGTAACTTAACATCAATCCATCTTGCTTGAAAATACGAATAAGACACATAGGCGGAACACTACTGTAAATTAAATATTTTGTAACAAAATCTACTTGCTGAACATTCCCATAAACTCAAGCCACGAAGAAATCTGTTATGTAGGGTGATTCATCGTAAGGTTTGATTTGTAATGTAAAATAAAACACATACATTTGAAAACAAAACTAAAAGTTTTAAAAGCTGAGACCATGTGCTTTAATTTTAGGAAGCACATTGTCCGTTAACATGGCGCGATAATGGTTACCATTGACGGTAACATTCTGATTTGCTTTATTTTTGAAGGAATATGAACCAATGATTCCACCAGACCATAAACCACGCCATACATCATATGGTAGCTCCTCTTCGGGTTGCTCATCAGCCCAAATACGACAATTTTGTTTATTAACGTGTTTATTGAGCCAGAAATGGGTTTCATCACTGAACAAAATTTCACGATAAAACACTGGATTTTCATAGAGTTTTCCCAGATCCAATTCACTGAAAATATGACGCAAATTCAAGTCGCCTGGCTTTAATTCTTGCACAAGTTGTACGTTTTTAGGCCGAGATCCTCATATAAAACACGCCAAGTTGTCGAATACGCCAAGCCAAGCTGCTGAGAATGACGACGAATCGATTCATCACGGTCTTCGCATACACTCTCACCTAGAGCTGCTATAGTCTCTTCACTTCGTGCTGGATGTGGTCTTACCGGTCGAGTATCTTCCATTAATGGAAACTGGGACTCAAATTTGCGAATGGTACTGGCAATAGTGGTTCAGGATGTCGAAACGCACGAAAAATACCTTTCACAGAACGCTGATTTTTGTTATACAGTTGAACAATTTGGAGACACTGTTGTGGTGTGAGTCTTTTCATGATGACTTGCCGAACGCTACTGAACAAAAATAAAGAAGCAGTTTGATAGAAGTCATGCATGATCTGTCAAAAACAATCTATTGAAACTCAAACTTCACGATGAATCACCCTATATATTTCTATAATCGATATAGCCAATCATTTCACACTCGACAGATTGTCTCTAATAAAATAAAATTGAGTTTTTTTTTAAGTATTTCGACCACGAGGCCGATTAGAGTTGAGAATTATTTTCTAAATAAATGTTGCCCATTTGTCTATTGATAGGTATTTCTTACAGGAGTTGTTCTGTTCAGGCATTCAAGGAATAGCCCCTAAAATTGCAATGCTAGTGTCAGAAGTGGGATATATTTTTTGTTTCTGGTAGGATGGCAACTGATTCTTCACTTCAACTGGATGCAATCCTTGGTAAATTAACTTTGCTCGCAGACGCAGTGATAAAACAAACGGCGAAATTGATTTTTGAACCTGAGTAGGTTATGCTGTGTATTTGGTGGGACCAGATCAGTGTTAATTATTATGAGCTGTTGAAACTCAACGAAACCACCACTGAGAAACGATATCGACTTCAATTGATGCGATTGAGCCAAGCACGGCACGAAAAAGTGATTCTGCAGCATGACAATGCTCGGCTTCACGTTGCCAAACGTGAAACGTGAAACTGGAAACGCTCAAATGGGTAGACTTACCCCACCCGATATATTTCCCAGATATTACGCCGTTCTATTATTACTTCTTTCGTTCGATGGCACATGGAACTGATCAACAGTTCCTCTCATGTGAAAACATCCAAAAACGGCTTGATTCGTGGATAGCCTCAAAAGATAAACACCTTTACCGGAACGGTTTGTATGGTTCATTTGTAGACATCTTTTCACAATAAAGTTCCATTTTCATTATCCACTGTGTTGCGCTCAAATTATTCCGATTTGAGTTTTTTTATTTGTTAAGTTGGTACGTTTACTGTTGACATTCAATCTAAATCTTAGCATCATAGCTTGACATTTGTAAAAGTTACGTAGCCAAGAGTACATCTATCTCTGCGTGTGTTGGCTTTTTTTTATAATTTTAGAAATGCATTTAAATTTTGCGTAAAAAACGGATTTAATGGTGCGCGAACGTTGAAAATGTTGGAAAAGGGTTTCGGCAACGATTCTCTTAAGAAAATGGTAGTTTGCCAGTAGCACGAGCGGTTCAAAAATGATCGTGAGACAATCGAAGATGATGTACGCAGTGGCAGACTATCGACATCGAAAACCGACGAAAACATTGATGAAGTAAAAGAAATCAGAGAGATAGGCGAGGATTTGAACATTGCTTATGGATCCGTCCAAGACGTTTTAGTTAATGATTTGGGTTTCCGTCATGTAGCAAAGGTGATGCCAAAAGACCTCTATTTCGAGGCTTAATCCGATCCCACATTCATCAAAAGGATCATTACTGGAGACGAGACGTGGGTTTATGAGTACGACACACAATCCAGACATCAGGCAAGTGAATGGCGTACACCAAATCACTTCGTTTTTAGTCAAAAAAGAAGTCAATGCTCACGGTTTTTATGGATTACAACGGCCAGAGAGTAAACAAAGAGTATTATTTCGGCGATATGAGAAGTTTGCGTGCAATAAAGAATTGTGGCCGGACAACTCGTGTATTTTGCACTACAGTAACGCACCGTCGCACAGTGCCATCATTATTCGTAGTTTTTTGACGAAAAATGCAACAAATACCATTCAACAGCCACTGAATTTATTCAGTTGGCTCCCTGTGACTTCTTTTTGTTCAATCGAGTTAAAAAACCACTACGGGGAACGCGTTTCAGCAGCCGAGAGGAAGTAATGGAAAAATCGCAGAAAGCAACCGAATATAAAAAATGTTATGAGGATTGGATCAAGCGCTGGCATAAGTGTTTTGCAGTCGATGGGGATTACTTTAAAGGGGACAATGTAGATTTAGATGAATAAACTTGTAGTTTTAATTTTCTAAATACATTTCGGGAATGTATTTGATCAAGGTAAAATATCCGAACCGATCAAGAGAGCTGATCAGCATGAAATATATAAAATTGTTCCAAATCACTAACATGATCACATTACATTGTGCTGCAATTGCATAAGAGTACAGTTCTTTGGTTGTTATCATTTTCGAAATCCCAGGAATATCAGGAAATCGCTTTAATTTCAGGGGTAGCTGACTGGTCATGGACAACTCCAATCTAGCCCAACCTTTCTTTTATGCTTGATAAGAAGCTGCATTTGATTCAACAGAAACAACTTCTTAGATTTAAGTGATATTCAAAGCTAACTTAAGCTCGCTCTTGATTTAGAAAAGTATCTGCTTGTACAACGTAAATTTAAATTCGCCATTAAGGGAAATGCAGTAGATCCTTCAACAATACATTGAAGTATGTTGGCAACGCTGATGTCCATTTGTGATTTTGCACATGGGAGGAGGATTTTTTATTTTTTATTTTTAAATTGCCGTTGACGTCCACAGATGGACCTCAGTCAGTTGGCCGTTGAAATTAATAAAATCTACGAAAATTATTCATCGTGAAAAATAAAAAGTAGCTAAAGACATTATGGATATGCAAAGGGAGGAGAAGTCACCATTGGCTTCTGTTCTTCAGAAGTGTAGTCCCAGAATTAACCACCCCCTACAGTCGCACATGTACTCTACGTAGAAGTACATATATGTTACATACATACATGTTTGATCAGCTAGCCTCTCCTAGTCCCTGTTGTGCTGGATAGAGGACGAGGGATATTAACAATAAAAATGATTACTGCATGCGTATAATTCATCGAGCGATAATGTTGACTACAGATGACACACAGGGCTGTGTGCTATTAAACTGTTGTTATTGGTTACAAACAGTCGAAGGGATGATTCGGGGTAGACCGGAGCTATTCATTGTCGAAATGTTTGATGTCAAAATGTGTAATGTAGAATATGAGTAATAAATAAAATTTTTGTTATTGTTTGAGTTATGACAGTCCTTCGTGTTGGTCTTTTCATTTTGAATTTTTTATTTTCTGTAATGTTACTCTTTTTTTTTTTAATTGGAATCCCTTGGGCTGGGAATTGGGCAATTTTGCTCTCCGATGACTGATAAGGAAGATGGAAATGTTGGTTGGTTATAACCACGACAACAAACAACCATACCCTGTATATACCACCCCCTTATTTCGCCTTTATTGTGTGTCGATGGTGTGATTTTTATTACTTTGGCGGACGGACAGTATTTTTTTATTTTTTTTATTTTTGTTGAAGGCACAGAACTGTGTAATCACCAGGGGCAGCTATCTGGTGTTTGCAGGCTTTTTATCTGGCACAGTCTATCAATCGTGTTTGGTTATTGTAAGGGCAGTAAAGATTTTTTATTAACTTCCTAAGGGCTTAAATCAGATTTTATATACATATATCAAAAGTGCGGCTCGCTGCAAAGTACTCGTATTCGTACAATATGGAAATGGTAATCGGCTAAACGGAAATTCGTGTGGTATTTGCCGGCGGGTTGCTATTATTTTCAAAAGCATTGCCAATATGTGTTTATTTTTTGAATGAGCATTCGAGGGCAGTAATAGAAAGGGCGTTAGATAATGCTACAGCTAGCGGCATTTTAAATAAATGCTGGCCTTGTTACTTTAATAAGGATTTTGAATTTTACAAAAAAATGTCCAGCAAATTGCTCAGGGTAGATTTGAGGTATTGGGTCGAGTTAGGTTTTGCGTGATTGGACTAGTATCTCACATCTTTTGACTATCGAATGAAAAAAGTATTTCAATTTACTAACTTCAATAAGAGTGCTGGTTGAGTTAAAAGATGGTGTCGATATTGGTTGTCGTTAAATGACACCTACTGAATTTAACATCATTGATCTTTGCGACAGATATCAAGAACAAACAAGGGTTGTCAGCCTCACAACAACAAGTTTTTGGTATTCAAAATCAAAGTGAAAATGAGAGTTCTGTGATGACAATTGTTCTTTGCTCAAAATTGTCCTCTGGAAAATTCAGATATGCATATTAGTGCCAAGCTGATGAGAGCAGATCAGTACTTTCGAATGAAACAAAATTTTTTTTGTTTCCAGGGCGCTCTAACTTCAAAATTAAATAAAACAAGTTGTTTATGAGATATTAAATATGACCTACATACTATACATACACCCTACCTGACTCAAACTGCAACCAACTTCATACTGCTATAATTTCCAAACCGTTCATGACAGTGAGCTCAAATTTCGACACATAACAGATAATTTTATTATTTACAGGCCTTGTAAACAATTTGCGTCTCAGTTGTGTTGAAAAATTGTTATTTGCGATGAAATTCAAACGTGATAGTGTGATTGCTTTATGTTTGGTTGGAAAACCACAAGTTAGTATCATTAGAGCCCTCCAGCACCTCAACATGAATAAATCATTTGTGTCTCGAACCATAGCTCGTTACCGTGATACTGCCAGTGTTGCAAAACGCCATGGAGGTGGTCATAAATCCGCGTCGAAGTGGAAGAAAAATGGCTCGTAAGCTCAACACATCATTGGAACAGATGCTACACATACTTGAAAATGAGCTTGGGCTCAAGCCATTAAAGTTCCAAAAAGCACACGATCTTACACCGCAACAGAAAAAAGTTAGAGTCGAAAGAGCGAAGGAGTTGCTACGCTTGCACGAAAGTGGTGAGTTGCCGAATTTGGTTTTTTCCGATGAGTCGCCATTTGTTATCGAGTTTACTTGCCAGAGAGGTCCTTCAAAAATTAACACCTTCGGACGGCCACCAGAAAGCAGACAGCACCGATGGTGATAGTTTGGGCCGCCATAACCGCCGATGGTCGCTCTCTGCTTGTATTTTTGGACCGTGGCGTCAAAATTAATGCGATCGTATACCGTGAAACTGTCTTAGAGGCAGTATTGAAGCCTTGGGCAAACAATCATTTCTGTCTGAGACCGTGGACATTTCAACAAGACTCGGCACCGTCAATCAAGATTGGTTAAAAAACAATGTTCCAGACTTCATTTCATCGACACAATGGATTGCAAGTTCTCCGGATGCAAGTCCGTTGGATTTCTCTGTCTAGGGTATTTTGAAAGCGAAGGTTGGCACTAAAAAATACCAAAGTTTGGACCACATCAAACAAGCACTTCGCCTTCGGAATGAGCCAAAATACCGCAGAGCAACTTGCGTGCAGCGTGGGATGCTTTCTTCGGCCGTCTCAAGTCCATTATTAGCGCCAAAGGTAGACATATTGAAAACTACTGATATAATTTGAAAATTGTTGTATTTTCCAACATTTTTTGCATTGGCACAATAAAATTTATCAAAAAATAAAAAAGTTATAGCATTTTAAAAAATTGCACTTCGAGTCAGGGTGTATATTGTATAACATACTCTCGATAACTTGACACTCGATTAATTGAAAAAAAATCAATGTAATTTGGTCCCCTCGGTAATTTGAAGTTGTAGGAATGGCATGTTGCTCGCTGACGTTCTATAATTTGAAGTCGGTTATTACTGTTTTCATCCACGGAACCTGTTGGTTGTTAACATGATACGAGTAAGTTCGCAGTTGTAAGTATTCTTTCGAACGTTAAAGTGCGTATGTTAGTGATTGACTTGTGTTAAAGAAGGAACAAGTGTATTTCCAAAAGTCAAAAAAAAGCAAGCCGAGAAGGATAGACAACTAAAAAACAACATCGCCAAACAGTTTGACACTTCATTATTTTGAAAAACAAAGATCGCGTCACCGGAATTGCCTGGAGTAGAAAAAGGTCTCGTCAGGGTGAAATTTCTCATGTTGTGGAGTGCTGGCTTAGGTGGATTCATCGGTGTATAGGAAAAATGTTACCATAGGCAGTTTTCTATTGAAGGAAAAAAAAGAAAAGAGTCTTTTGCGCAGTCTCCCAGGACTGAAGAATTTGCGATAAATGGCAGCAATTTCAAAAACCGAAACGCGATCACATAAGAAAAAAAAAATCTTTGAAGAGAGCGCCAGCGTGGATATTTCCAATTGTTCCGAGTGGATTGACAAACTTAATCAAACCCAAGAAACATATTCAACACAAACGAAACCGGGCTCTTTTATAAATGTCTCCAGATCGCACCCTGATGTTCAACGGCGAAAAGCTTCATGGAGGGAAACTGAGAAAGGATGTAATGACCGTCCTATTAGCGTGTAACTAAACGGATTTCAAAAGTTGGAACCACTCATTATAGTGAAATGTGCGAAACCACGCTGTTTCAAAGTAATAAGATCGCTGCCCATAACTTATCGGCCAAACAAAAAATCTTGGAAAACGAAAGAGTTATTTTATAAAGGCTGACCTCACTTGACATCATGACGTGACATGAAAAAGGAAAAACGCGAGATATTAGAGTTTCTGGACAACTACACAGTTCATAATAACTCGCCACCATTATATCACTTAAAATTGATTTTTTTCTACCCAGCATGACATCAATATAACAACCATTAGTCTTAGACGTTTTAGAATTCTCTACCACAGAGAAATTGTTTCTCTTGTGCTCCATAGTATAGGAAAATGTGACAAAGCCGACTTGGCAGTTTTAATTGCTAAAATCATAATTGGGTAAGCCTGGAAAAATGTCAACCCTACTAACCTCTATATCTGCGTCAGAAAGTGCGGATTTAAGCAAACAAAAAACGTCATCAGTCAAGTCATCAGAGCTGCCAAAAATTACGAATTCTGATTCAGGGTAGGGATTTCTATTTAACTGTGGAGAACAAACATTTGAGGATTATTTTTAGGTTGACAATGACATCAGTGTGCACGGTGTCACAACCGATGTTGAACTGTCGAAATTGACCTCTCTGGATGAGAACGAGGAAGAATAGTTTTTAAAATGAACTTTTATGTATAGTTGGTAAATTTATTCCCCCGCCCTCAGAGCTTCAGTTTTCGTGGTGATAAATATAAAATATGATATCGGCCAAATGGCCGATGAGCATCGCTTTTCCGGGAGCTCCAATTTTCGATGACTCGACCACATAAATCGGGCTCGATTTCGTTGATGTTATTATCTTGAGGCAGATTAAGTTGAGATCATACATTTCAATTCAGGCCACTACAGAGTGGTTATCATCGACCTGTATCTTCTGCCGGTGACAATTTTAGCTTCATTTTGTTAGAAGTACAGGGCAGTCACCCCACCGGAAAAAAAAGCCACACCAAGCAGTAACATTTTAGGATGAATTTGGAACTGATGCATCTCATGTGAATTGTTATCTCCCAAGTTGCAACAATCCTGCTTATTGACTTAGCCATTCATGCACAAAAAGTTTTCTATCTGAAATCTGGTTTCACTTCCAACTGCTCCAGAGCTCAGATTGCGAATGTTCGATTCTGCTTATGGCCATTTGCCTTCAATTTCAGGTCTAATTATCGACGCAAAAAATTGACTCAATAGGATGATTGTGTGCACCAAAAAAATCACGTAGCGCACCCAGCGTTTGTATCATTAGTTTTGATACTAACGTTAGTTAAGTAAAATGCTCAGCACTGGTTTCGAGTATGGTTTGATGATAGATGATATATTTCCTCTTCCTCTGAACAGATGCACTTTCTCGGTGGCAAAACCATTGCGTAAACTTATCATCAATCCTACTCTTTAGAACTCTTTCTAAGCAGATGGAAAATAGAATATGTGCAGGCCGGTCCCTAAAATAAGACGAATTTTTATCTCCTCCTACAGACCCATGGTGATCATACAATAGAAGCGCTCAGACGGAACGGAATCATCAGCTCATGATATATCACGGAACACGAAGACTTCTCAATGACCGGCAGAAAAGTCTTCATACCAATATGTCCACTGGTGATTTGATGACATGTCTCAGTGACAAGTGGAACTAAATCATATATCAATCTGGCAAAAGCAAGATAGTTGCACTTGTTATTTCTAAAGCATTTGATAGAGTTTTTCATCAGACTTCTTTGTAGAAATGCGTGGTTTTGGGCTTGGCGACTCTCTACTTCAATGGATTAGAAATTATCTTTCGGAACTTTCAATTCAAATTGACCTTGAAATTTTCAAGGCTGATACCCACAAAATATATACTGGTGTACCCTAGGGCTTCGTTCTGTCTCCGACAATTCTCTTATTGATGACAGTGTGATCACTTGTCTGCTACTTCTAATCCTAACACATGAGCTTTCCGTCCGTTTGTGCCGTTTTATAGTAAAACACAAAATTATCAATATAGTTGCCTTCGAGGGCGATACACTGAATGAAACGATTTTTAAATCTTTCGATACCACTTTTGTAGTACGATTTCGGTTTAGCCTCAAAATGAGCCTCTGTTTCGGCGATTACTTCTTCATCGGTCTTAAATCTTTTGAGGTCTACGAACAGGAAATAGTCGCTGGGGGCCAAATCTAGAGAATACGGTGGGTGGGGAAGCAATTCGTAGCTAAATTCATTCAATTTTGCCATCGTTTTCATCGACTTGTGACACGGTGCATTGTCTTGATGAAACAGCACTTTCTTTTTCTTCAAATGCGGCCGTTTTTCTACGATTTCGTCCTTCAAACGATCCAAAAAACGCAAGGTAATAGTCGCTGTTGATAGTCCGCCCCTTTTGGAGATAGTCGATGAAAATTATTCCATGTGTATTCCAAAATACGGATGCCATAACCTTGCCAGCCAACTGTTGAGTTTTTGGTCGTTTTGGACGAGGTTTGTCGCCTTCTCGCCACTCAGCTGACTGCCGACTGTGAAGTGATGGAGCCAAGTTTCATATATTGTCACATACCGATGCAAAAATTCGGCTTTATTGCGGTTGAACAGCTTTAAACACTCCTCTGAATCATCAACAACATATTTTTTTTTTGGTCGACTGTGAGCAAACGCGGCACCCACTTTGAACAGAGCTTTCGCATGTCCAAATATTTGTGTATGATATATCCAACACGCTCCTTTGATATCTTCAGAGCCTCAGCTATCTCAATCAACTTCTCTTTACGGTCATTCGTAATCATTTTGTGGACTTTTTTGATCTTTTCATCTGAAACAGCCTCTTTGGGACGTCCACTGCGTGCATCATCTTCGGTGCTTGTATGACCACTTTTAAATTTTTCAATCCACTTGCGAATAGTTCGTTCGGCTGGTGCAGAGTCCGGGTAATACTTATCAAGCCATTTCTTTGCATCGGCTGCATTTTTTCCCATCAAAAAGCAATGATAAATCAACACACGAAATTGCTTTGAATCCATTTTTTTTTACACAATAACAAAAGTTGCTTAACTCACAACGCTATATCTCGAGAACTAATAATCCGACAGCTGTCAAATTTATACACGTATCTTTTGAAGGTTGGTACTATGGTATGGATTTAATTCAAGTGGTGCCCTCTTTTAGAAATTGAATTTTCAGCCCATGTATATGGTTTTCCAATAGGGACTTGACAACTTGGAATTTAATTTGTGAACGGACTCTATCACTAATCATCAAATTGTCACTGTCAATTTATTCAGTAAACTCAACATTTTGATCGTGCTCGTTAGTGTAGAGTAACGTCTGCAAATTTTAAAAATTTTCTACATCTTCTACATCTACAAATCAATCTACAAATCATCTTCAGTGACGAAGCTTACTTTTGGCTCAATGGGTTCGCCAATAAGCAAAATATGTGTCGGGTGAAAAAACGCATGTGCTTCATGAATCACTACTTCATCCACAAAAAATAACTGTTTGGTGCCGGCGGCGTTATTGGGCCATATTTTTTCGTCGACGATAACGATCGTTACTGTGAATGGTCAGCGTTATCGCGCCATGATCACTGAATATTGTTGGCCCGAATTTAAAGATATGGACTTGGACGACATGTGGTTTCAACAGGATGGTGCCACAAGCCACACAGCACACGCTACAATCGATTTATTGAAAAGTAAGTACGGTGAGCGTGTTATCTTAAGACATGGGCCAGTCGATTGGCCGCCTCGTTCGTATGATTTAACGCCGCTTGACTATTTTCTGTGGCGCTACGTTGAGTCATTGGCTTATGCCAACACGCTAACGACATTGGAAGAGCTCAGAGCCAACATTGAACGCGAAATAGTGGCCGTTGTGTATGGCCGAGTCGTTGAAAATTGGGTCCAACGAATCGACTGCTGCAAACGTGCCCGTGGTGGCCATATGCACGAAGTCGAGTTCCATTCATAAATGTTTTGATTGTACTTTAAGCCAATAATAAAGTTTTTGAAATATCTCAAATGGTTTGCCTTTTATTTAAAAAAAAAGAAGTTGTTAAGGTGTTATTAGAAAACCTACGGGCTCACATTCCTACCCTGCGGTGGCGTATATTAAGCTTATTAAATTCCGATAATTGGAAACAGAGTGGAATTTGATACTTCCAAAACACAATGCTGCGTGTTGACTTTAAAACGAAATCTAAACACCCAGTCATTATCCATGAATTGCACTTCCGTTGTCGAAACCGAAAAACTTCCCAATCTCGGTATAAATGTCAATGATAACTTACCTTGGAATGACTAGATATTTGATGTCACCAGAAATGTAAGAAATAATTTTCCCCTCGAATCTGGCCATAATTCATGGTATTACAACGACAGCATTTGATCAGGTGCCCTTAAGAAATCGTTGTACTTGTTACGTAGGATTCAAAATGTGCGATAAAACTTATAGAGGATAATAATCAAAACCTACATACACTTCACATATTACAGCCTGTAGACTTATACTTGTTGCAAGCAATCCTTTGATTTACTAAAAACAAACCAGTTTGTATTTCCAATCCAAAGCACTACCACTAAAAACATCCAAACAGGCACACATCTCTCTTATTCAAACCCAGTAGCTGCATCATACACATCCGCTACCAACATCGCTATAGAGACTCAATCAATTAATCTTTTACCTATACAAGACGATGACAACATATAATTACCAAAGTAAGCACACCCAAAATAATAATTCACAACAGCCAAGCTCTCTAGAGTGCGTGAATACATCAACATCTCATTAGCGAAGTCACATACAAAATTCACAGCAAAATTTAACCCACTCAATTCTTTTCCAAAGGCTTAATATTTTTAAAGCTCTCCTGTGGCATACAAAACGTTAATATTAACGACTATGATGAGCTTAATTTTTTGATAAAAGAACATTCGTCATATCTCTTCAAGCGACGCATTGTGCGTTTGATTCCACTCCCTTTGAATCTCAATCATACAGAGTTTATTTCCACAATTTCCCTCATATTTCCACAGCAAAACAAAGCATTGATCTTCTTATTAAAAGCAAAATTCCCATACAGTAATCAATATTAATTCAAATATTTTAACTACAGCAGTTCAAATTAATTATTTCGGAATTTACAATTGTTTTCCTTTATATCCTTCCTGATCAGCAGTTTTCACAGTATGACCTTGAAACTATTCTTAATTAAATTTCCACTTCCATCTTCCTTGTTGGGGATATTGACTCCTGAAGCGTTCTATGGAGCTCCTCATAAATAAATTCTAAGGGTGCTATTTTAGAAGATTATATACTCAACCCTTATATAACCCTTAAACACAGAGCAACTTTACACATATTGACATTATCTGCTGTTCACTCAAACTTCATTCGCGAACATCTTGGACAATTTTGAAAGATCTTCACAATAGTGATCATTTCCCAATTGTTACAGATATTGCAACAAATCCAGCCAAAACAGAGTCGCTGACATGGTCACCTGGGACTAGTTTCAGTCCAATATTATAGAGATTCTCCATAAAAGTTTACCCTTCTCGAATATAAATAGGGAGCAGCTTCAATCCAAAAAGCAATACGCTCTTCCTCTAACATCTCTATCCCTCAAAATGCTCCCTTCTGCTCCAAAAAAATACGCTCCGTGGTGATGTCCCATTTAAAATACACTCAAATACGAAAATATTAAAACATGGCGATTTTTTTACGAAATATAACACCAACGGCAACCAAATAGCCTACAAAAAGCGAATGCGTTAGTCAGGAGAGAAAAGGAAATAAGCAAAGCTAAAAGCCTATATGATTTCACCTCAGCATTAAATCCAAACTCCTGTCCCGCTAAAATTTGGCATATTAGAATATTTCCTGCCTAACTGGAAACGGTATTTGGGTGCCCAGGTGTTGTTACTTTTTCAAACATATCAATTTTGCTTATTTTACCTCCTCGTGGTAACCACCAGGTACAGGTCTACCCATACGGACGTGACAGATTGACTGAAAGAGTCTCAGAAGTCTTAGATGACCCGCTGTGAAAGAGGACATACGGCGGATGAATTCACTAGACTTTATCAACGATGAAGGCAAAAGTCAATTTGGCAGATACCTTACTTGAGCTCCTTCGTCATATTTTGAGCTAAGATCATTACTGACACTGGAAAATCCGTCCCCTTTCGTCCAAGTGGTCAAACAAAAGCCTGGACCTCCAAAATGGGGGTTGTACGCCGGGTAACTGCCTTTCTGCGTAAAAAAATATATAGTTGCGAAGCAACAACAAGCCTCCGATATGGATAATTTTACTGTTGACGAACAATTCAAACGAAACAAGGACAACAAATTTCGGATCTGTACGTGGAATCTTAGCAGCCGAACAGCTATCGGAGTCTCTGAACTGCTATAAAGCAGACCTAACCCGGACCGGGCAAAAATAGGATGAAAAACTGCGATAGTTACATGGCGACTGCTATCGGAAACAAAAACAGCGCTTATTTGAATGTGGATTCGTCGTTGGAGGCAGGCTTAGGCAAAAAGTCTTAAGCTTCTATTATGTGAACGAGCGCCTCACGATAAACCGCAAAATTCGCCAAGATAAGCTTAATATGCGCGCTTGCCAACATGGAGGAGAAATACGACGACACCAAAGAGAGGTTCTACGAGCTCCTAGACAAGACATACGAGCAGTGTGCTAAAATTTTCTTAGGTGTTAGATGTTAATGCAAAGACAGGAGGAGAGGGCATCTTTGGTAGTACTGTCAGTAAGTACAGCCTACAAGACACCACCTCCGATAACGGACTTAGGCTATCATAGCTAGTATGCGGTTCCCGCATCTCGATATTTATACAGGGACATGGACAACTCCCGATTGATCAACCGTCAACCAGATGGACCCTTTTTTGATCGATGCAAGGCAGTCATCCAGTATTATGGATGTCCGAACATTCCGAGAGGTCAACATTGCCTCGAACCACTACATTGCTGTAGCCAAGGTACAACTTCAGATATCCCGAACACCGCCAAGACAAGTAAATACTGTGAGGAGATTTGACATCGGACGGCTTAAATCGCAAGAGATCACCAGTTCCTTCTCTGATCGAGTCTCTCAATCATTTAAGAGGTTCTATGCAGCCAGCATCAAGCATTGAAGACCAGTGGTAGCACTGCCAAAAAGCCATCAGAGGCGCCGCCTTCGAGGTGTTTGGTCTCACTCGACCACCACAGGG
This sequence comes from Volucella inanis, assembly GCA_907269105.1. Taxonomy (NCBI): domain Eukaryota; kingdom Metazoa; phylum Arthropoda; class Insecta; order Diptera; family Syrphidae; genus Volucella; species Volucella inanis. Next base: position 43,782,837 of record OU026157.1, read on the forward strand.
AAACCCCTGGTTTGACGACGAGTGCCGCAAGCACATGCAGTGAAACAAGAGGCATATAAACCTGCGCTGCAAAGAAGGACCGGAGCTGCTCATGAGTTTTACGCACAAAAAACAAGTGACGAACACCGGTTCCTCAGCACGAGAAGCGCGTGATCGAGAAAATAGAGAGTTGTTACAGCAAAAATGAGGTGTCGAAGTTTTACTAAAAGGTAAAAATAACCTACCAGGGCTACAAAGCCCGAACCGAAGTCTGCAAGGACGAACAAAGGGAATATCATAGTAAAATCGCAGGCGATCCTGAGGAGATGAAATAACTACTTCTTCAGACTGCTTAACGACAATGACGAATTAAATCCCGCTGTCAGGCACAATGAACCGTTCAACCTGCACAATGAAGATCAACAATTCCGTCTACCCGACCTACTCGAAGTGAATAAAGCTATATTTGAGCTCTAGTCCAACAAAGCCGCTGGATTAGATGGCCTAACCGCCGGACTGTTCTAAACGGCAGGCGATGACTTGGTTAGGAACATGCACCAACTCATTTGTAAAATGTAGCCGGAAGACAGTATGCTCGATAAATTGAACTTAAGCATTATTTGCCCGAGGAGACGCTCTTCACTGCGTCAACTACAGAGGAATTAGTCTTCTTAACATCGCTTACAAGATCTTATCTGCCATCAATCAAATATTCACACTGCTCCAAGTTTTGGAGAAAATCCAGTAAGTCCAAATCGATACCCACCACCTTTTCATCGATTTTAAGGCCGTCTATGACAGCATTTATAGAGACGAGATATACAGAGCCATGTCAAGTTTTGGCATCCCTGTTAAACTCGTCCGCTTGTGCAGAATAACAATGTAAAATGCACGCTACTCATCAAGTCATGTGACTTATTCAACATCGCTCTATAAAGAATAGTGCAAAACTCAAACACTAACACCAGAGGCACTATCTTTCAAAAGTTCGTCCATCTAATTGCCTATGCTGACAACATCGACATAATTCGCAGAACGCAACGGGATGTTATTGGCGCTTTTTTGAGTATCGCGGGGCGAAGATGGGCTTCTTGGTCAATGAGGGCAAAAAGAAATACATGCTGTCATCAAGAAAGGACACCCAAAACCGACCTCGGACAGAATGTCACTATAGACAGATATAACTTTCAGGTGGTTAAGTATTTTGGCAACCTAGGCTCCGGCTTGAACTCAGGCAATAACACCAGCGCTGAGATTAAACAAAGAATAACTCTTGCCAATCGCTCTATATTTGGGCTAAGAAAACAAATGAGTAGCAAAGCCCTCTCTCGAACAACTTAAGTGACCCTAATTTGCGAGGAGGAGTAGATACAACGATGAACTTTACGGGCTGTACAGCAACATCGATCTATCCAGAAGAGTGAAGGTCCAACGACTGAGATGGCTAAGTCATGTAGAGCGAATGGAAGTGAATGCTCCTATCCGAAAGATCTTCGAATCCACCACCGAGGGATGGCGCAGTAGAAGAAGATCACTACTCAGGTGAGGCATGCAAGTGGAAAGTGACCTTAACCAACTTAGCGTGCGAAACTGGAGACACCTGGTCAAAAATAGTGCTGATTGGAGACCCGGTCTGCCATGCCATCTTAAGTAAGTAACTAGGATCGCTGGCCCACGTTCTTTTAAATGCATTTTGTCGTATGTATGTTTCTCGAAAGCTTTTTTTGTTAGAAATTCAATTTAAATGTTCATAACGTAAATATGTTTATGTACAAAATGTTAAAAACTTAAAAATCTTGGAGATACTATTTCTTAACAAATACAACTGGAAACTATAGACCGTATAGAACCTAAGAAGAGCCTCTAAAACAGTCACAACTGTAAAGTTAGCTTGTAAGAAGAAAAAAACGTGCATGCGAATACTCTCCGTAACATAACAAGATCTTTAGTAAGTAAGGAGTAAGGAGTAGCATTAATGCAAACCGCACATCGAAAATCGAAGATATGATGGCTGAAGGGGGACTTCACACTTTAGTCAGATGGTGTTACCAAACTTCTCGAAGAATTCACCTTTTCCTAAAATTTCATAATCTATAAGGATATTTCTTCTGCAATCAAATAAAAAAAAAAAAAAAACCAGCTTCATAAAAAAATCCTCTATCTTTCTGTCTATCTTTCGTTGTCTAAATACAAAGTCAATACAGACAGCAAAACATACTTATTTCTGGAAAGCATGTCCAAGCTTAAAACTAATCTGAACATAAAGGAGGCTTTGTTTCCACTTTATAAAATGGTATTTTGTTGCATTTCACCAGGCCAATATTCCATAACTTAGTTTGGATTCCACAATTGCTTAGTATACTTTTTTAAGCACTGTAATAGTTGAGCATTTCTTCAGATATACTATTGCGAAAAGTGTTTTTTTTATATCTGACCTATGCCTCTGAATATGGTTTTCCCAACGAAAGTGACTGTCGATTACAATTCCAAAATATTTGTATTCTTTCAAAACTTCTATTTGCTCAGTTTTCTCATGCGGACACTCGGGGTTCCGAAAATGAATTGTAGGTTTTGTTAGTCTACCGCGTGTTCCCCTAATGTGCATGAGCTTAGTTTTCTTTGCGTTTATTACAAGCCCCATGTCATGACACCACTTTATAGCTTCCTCGAAATCCTCCTGCATTATCCTCACAGCTGTTTCGAAGCATGCATGCTGAACTACAATTGCCATATCATCGGCATATGCGAATAAAATACTACTCTTGAAGATTTTAAGAAGTTCGTTCGTGTACAGGATAAATAATACGGGTCCTAGTTTCGAGCCTTGTGGAACCCCATATTTGACTTCTTTCCACTCACTCAATTCGCCTGCTATTTTCACTTTAAAACCTCTGTTATTTAAATAATTGCATAACCAATCTGCTAGACCCCTCTTATTCCAGCACTATTCAGGATGTCCATTAGTCGCTGAACATTACCATTACGTGATGATTTAAATTTAGACTCTGATTGACTAGATTTGCAAGTTCACCAAGTAGTTTTCCTGTGCTTTTATTCTTTTGAAACCCGAACTGGTTCTTCGCCATGGTTTTCTCCTTGTCAAGAAAATTCCAAAGTGTTCTTGTTACAATTTCTTCAAGACAATTTTCAACTACTGGTAATATAGAGATAGGCCTATAGTTCTCTAAAGCCCTCTTTTCACCACCTTTGTATATTGATCTTACAATTGCCGTCTTAAGAATAGTCGGAATTTGTCGCTCAGATACAAATCTATTAACGATTTTGCTTAAAACTGGGGCGAAAATGTTTTCATTATTTTTTTTAAGTCGCATGCCCTTATGTCATCTGCACCTGGAGATTTTTTGGTTTTGATAGATTGCAGGATCATATACATTTCGGCTTCATTGGTTTCCTCCACAAATATCGAGTTTGGAGTATTAGGTATATATTTTAATTCGTGCGGTTTTTTTTTTCAAAATTTGAAAGCTTATTTAAGAAAAACATGTACAATAGTATTATTCAAAGTATTGCCCATCTGATGCTATGACTTTTTCCCATCTTTCTGGCAATTTGTGGATCCCATCCCAAAAGAATTGCGTCGGCTTGGCAGCCAAGAATGGATCAAAGCGAATTTTTGATATTCTGCTCTGTGTTTGATAACGTTGTACATCATAATACAGCACACCCATCTGATCCCACCAAATACAGAGCATTACCTTCGCGCCATGGATATTCGGCTTTGCCGTTGGTTTGGCTGGTTGGCCGGGTTTCACTATGATTTTTTGCGCTTGGGATTGTCGTAATGGATCCATTTTTCATCACTAATAACAATCCGATGCAAAAATGACTTCCTTTTGTGTCGTTCCAGCAGCATTTCGGACATACAAAACCGCCTTTCGACGTCTATCGGCTTGAGTTCATGTGGAACCCAATTTCCTTGCTTTTGAATATATCCAGCTGCTTTTAAATGTTTTGAAATTGCTGCTTGAGTGACACCCAAAGATTTTGCGAGCTCTTCTTGTGTTTGGCAACAATATTCATAGAGTAATGCTTCCAGTTCTTCAACTTCAAACTTTTTTGACTGCCCAGGACGTTTATCGTCTTCCAAGCCAAAATCACCACTTTTGAATCGTGCAAACCACTTTTGGCACGTTTGCTCAGCTAGCGCATGTTCACCATAAACTTCCACCAAAATTCGATGACTTTCGGCAGCAGTTTACTTCATATTAAAGTAATGAAGAAGAACTCCCCGCAAAAACACTTTTTCAGGCACAAAGTTCGACATATTTGAGTGAAAAAAAAAAATTATTGTTGTTTACGCTTCAAATGAATGATATATACTGAAATGACGTACAATGACAGTAGCTTTCCAACGCATGTTGCAAAGGAATAATAACAATAGAAGAATACAAGTTACGCCATCTTTTAGCAAACCGCACGAATTAAGTTATAGACCCAATAGTTGTACATATATGATTCGAAGTTTTAATGTTGCAGTCGTGAATAATTTTAGAAGCTTGTTTGCTATATCCGTTAGCACATTCATTAGCTAATGTATTAACATTTTTATTTGAGCCACAATGTCGTCCAAATTGGTTTTCCTTCTTCCCAACAATTCATTTATTATTTCCCATGTTTCCTTTGGGTTATTATTCGCTTGGTCGAAACGATTCTTGTAAAACGACGACTTTTGTATAAAGATTTCTTTATTTATTTGCTTTCGCAGTAACTTGTATTCTGCTTTATAAGATTTGTTCAGTCTATTATTTTTCCATCTCCGGTACAGTCTGTTCCTTTCTTTGCATGGTTTTTACGTCTTCCCTTATTTGTTTTTAAGGTTGCGTTTGTATAGATCTCGTTCATTTTTTCTACAAATTTCTCATACGCTCCTTCTACATCCGCACAGCTTTCAATAATTGACCAATCAGTTGAGGAGATCAGATTGTCAACAATTGCACTTTTTAGACTATCCACACGTTCCTTGGAGTTTTCTACTGGAGGTTTGTTTTTAAAAGTTCCAAATAGTTACTACAGCATAATGATATATGGAGACTGATCCACTACTCCAGATAAAAATATATTTTCATGCATTTTGACTATGATGTGGTCTATTAGAGTAGAGTTTCCTTTTTGCAAATCTACTTGAGTATTGCTATTTATAATATTTCTAAGCCCTTTGGATTTATATCACCCATTAGTATTACTTCCTCGCCACGCGCAACATTTTTTTAAGTTCAGTGATAAATGAATTTTTACTAAAACGTATTAACGTATCTATTGAGGTAGAAATGGGCTTCATCACTGAACAAAATTTCACGATAAAACACTGGAGTTTTTCCAGATCCCATTTACTGAAAATATGACGCAAATTCAAGTCGCCTGGCTTCAATTCTTGCACAAGTTGAATTTCGTACGTTTTTAAGCAGAGATTCTCACGTAAATTACGCCAAGTTGTCGAATACGCTTAGCCAAGCTGCTGAGAACGACAACCAATCGTCAAGTCTAGATTTTTAGTTATCCAGCATCGATTTGTTTTTTGCCAAAATTACTAAATTAATTAATAATTTATTTTAATCGTTTCTTGTTGAACAAAAAACACAAGGAATGGTTCCAGTAGACAATAATGAATAAGTTTTTATTTTTTTTTTTAGGACAGACCCTACTAACTATTTCCTTTTTAAATGCCTCGTATAAAATTTTCACAGCTGTTCTACAAAAACAGGTTGACAACTTGGATCACGGATAACAAGGTTTTCAAGGAATTCAAGGCGGGATTCAGACCTGGGTACTCAACAGTGGACCATATTTTTGTGTTAAACAGTGTTCCAGAGGTATTCTTAGTGAAGGGTAAACAACTGTACGCCTTTTTTGTTGATTTTAAGGCGGCGTTTGATACAGTAGATCGAAACGCACTGTACTTTAAACTCTACAATATGGGAATCTCTATCAAATTTAGAAGGGTCATACAAAATTTGTACCAGTATATCGGATCGGTTCCAGACTAGATCTGTAGTCAGACAAGGTTGTTCATTGAGCCCGATATTATTTGCACTCTTTATTGAGAATATTGTTGATGTTCTACCAGGAGGTGTGGAGTGTGCCTGTATAGTAATCAAAGCCTTCTTTTTGCTGTCGATATTGTGCTCCTAGCTCATTCCTTTGCAACACTGCAGCGGATGATAAATCGTTTGGCTGAATATTACTGCTTATGGAGTATTGTGGTCAACCTAAGGTGATGATTTTTAAAAACGGCGGAGGAAGAAACTATACCAACGAGAGATGGACTTTTAATGGTTATCAAATCGAAATTGTCAAGGAGTACAAATACCTTGGTGTGATATTAAAAAAAATATGAGCATGGAGAAACAGCTGAAAGAGAAACTCACGAAGGCTAAAACTGCAATAAATACGACCTGGAGTAAATGTTTTGTAATTGTAAGCTCTTAGTAGTAAACATAAAGTTTTCAAAGCGGTTGCAGAGTCCATTCTTTTTTATGCAGCGCAAATATAGGGTAATAAGAGGTGTGAGAGACCGTCGAAGAACTCCAGAAATACTACATCAAGCGAATTTTCCACCTGCCACCCAATACACCGAACTATTTGCTGGCAATCGAGACAGGACTATCTCTCATGTATATTGAAACATTTAACCTGCAAGTTCACTTTATTATAAAGGTCTTGGGCATGGAAAACCATCGTGTACCTAAGATAGTTGCGCCCAGCGCAATTAGGAACAGGACAAGTTGGTTTGGTGAGTGGAAAAATTAGAGCCCAATGTTATGGGATGGAGCTGAATCTCAATCCGGATGCTCTTCAAAATGGAAGCCGATATTGACAGAGCTCTGCTTAGAGATGATGAAACTGCGAGGCGAATTAATTCATCTAAATTTTATGGCACACAGGAGTGATCCTACCGTGATTTGTGGAATATGTAATACAAACAAGAGAGAGGATGTTTTCCACTAAATAGGAAGATGCCCAACACTGCTTGAAACCAGGCGACACTTCTTTGGAACGGACTATTTATAAGAGGATCAGGTTATCAACTACCTAAATGAAATGAATGTTCCCATATTGTACGTGTTCTACAAAACAGCATTTAATTATCGAGAAAGGACATTAACCGAAAATTTTTAATTAATCTTAAAATTAACTTTGCACAAGAAGACTTCAATGCCATGCTTTTATATGATTTTTTACTTTTCCTGATATTGAAAAATTAATTAAAGAAAAATCATTTACTACTACTACTCCTACTGCTAATGAATAAGTCAACAACAATTAGCTGTCAAAACAAAACTAAAGACAGTATCGCACTGAAATTTGGCATGTCTGCCTAAATATGAACGGACTACAAGGCACCATAACCTTTTTTGCAGTAGCAGCGCATTATAGCGCTCAAAGAGATTACTTTTCACTCCACCTAGTAGATTAATTTTTTTTTACAAAATCAGTACTTCCGTACAATTTACAACGCTCATCGCAAAAGTGTTTAAACTCTCCGGACAATTTTTGCTACATTTTTGAGAAAACAACAGCAAAACATTACCGAATTCATAAGTAACCTAAAAATCGCCAATTAAGATAAACAGTGGGTCCCACATAAAGTTTGTACGACATGCGTGAACTTTGAAAGTGGTCAAAAGGGAGGAACAACACCTTTGATCTCGTATCGCCTGAGAGAACCTCAGAATCATGCTGAAAATTGTTATTTTTGCTGCTGCAAGACTACAGGCTACAATTCAAAAACAAAACAGGACTTAGCATATCCAACATTGCAATCAGTAACACTCGCTGTGCATCGCGACCAGAACGTTTCACCGGCATACTTGGAAGCATTGCAGTGACAGTCTTGTCGAAGAGGTATCTCAACCTGATGCTGAATTTGAGCTAAGTACAAGTGGAACACAATTATTTTCACAATCAGAACTGAACGCCTTAACGTGAGATCTAAACCTGCCAAAAGATGCTCTTTGAGCTCCTCGGATCAAGACTTTCGGAAAAGAATATGCTTGCTTCTGGCACTTCATTTTCTCAGTAACGCAACAGAGAAAAAGACTTTGTACCATATTTTGCTCAAGATCGTAATCTACTGTATGGCGAAGACATTCTTGGCTTAGACCTATCAAAACGAAATATGAAAGCAGTCCCTTTGCATATTGGCAATAAGTACGCTACACTGCCACTTGCCCCTTCTGTACATTTGAAGGAATGCTAAGAGAATTTGAAAAATTTGTTGGATAATATTAAGTACGTAGAACTAGGTTGGATGATCTGTGGAGATCTGAAAGTATTAAGTATGCTGCTCGGTCAACAAGGTGTCTATACGAAGTAGCCTTGCTTTCTCTGCGAGTGGGTCAGTCGAAACAGAGGACAACATTGGACAAAGAAAGAGTGGCCACTGAAGACTGAACTAGTCCATGGAACTAAAAATGCTGTGAGAGACAATTTAGTCCCCCGAGAAAAAATTTTGCTACCCCCTTTACACATAAAACAATTGAAACAATTTGTGAAGGCGCTGAACAGGAGAAGGTTTTAAATATCTACACCAGATTTTTCCATCTCTGTCTGAAGCTAAACTGAAATAAGGTATTTTCGTTGGCCCGGACATAAGAAAATTGATGAAGCATACAGATTTCGATAAAAAATTGCGTGAAATTGAATTATAGGCCTGGAAATATCTTAAGGAAGTTGTAAGACATTTTCTAGGAAATCATAAAAGTCCAGATTATGAGGAAATTACGAAGAAAATGATTGAAAATTTCGGAAAAATAGGATGTTTGATGAGCATTGAACTTCACTTCCTTAATTCGCATTTGGACTACCTACGTTCCTGATAATTTGGAAGCTGTAAGTGAATAGCAAGGCGAAAGATTTCACCAGGATTTGAAAAAGATGGAACGTCGCTATCAGGGAAAGTGGAATAGAAGAATGATAGCAGACTATTGTTGTCTTTTAAACCGAAATGAGCCAAGTCGGAATTTCAAGCGAAAATCTAATGTTTTAAAATGTAATTGTTTCTTAGTTGTAATTAATAAAAATACTTGGTAAAGTTGGTTTTTTTTTGCAAATTCACACAAAGGGAATTTTCAAAAAAGAACTGAAGGTGATAGGAAAAATCCAAGTTCATTTTTGTAATCAGAGCACCAAAATACACCCAGATAAAAGTGTATCGACGTAATGTCTCTTACCGCAACTTGATCGACCGCTTTTTTTTTACCACCAGTGCGTCGCGAGAATTTCCAGTAGCAGTGATTTTTAATATAAATTATAGGGTTCAATGATTTTAACTTAAATTATGTGATATACTATAAGAGCGTTCTCAAACATTCCGCCGCCCCTGGATGAAATTTCAGCAGACCGGTAATTTGGCCAACTTGTGGATCGGTCGCAGTAGATTTCCATTTGCTCTTTTCAGTATGACGACACGAACGTAGCCGTTTTTACTGGGATGGGTTTCTACAACACGTCCCATGGCCCTTTTTTCAGAGGGTAGATCTGTGTCCTTAAACATCACGAGGCCGGTGACTTGAATGTCTACTTGTGCCTGCAGCCAAAAAGATCGGTGCTGAAGTGACGTCAAGTATTCGATTTGCCATCGTTTCCAAAAGCCTTGGAACTTGGCATGTAGTTGTTGCTAACAGGACAGACGGTTGATTGGCCCCTCTAGAGATGGTTCAGTTACAGCAGCGTAGGACTCAGAAAGGACCTAGAAAGAAATGAGCAAGCGTTAGAGGATCGCGAGCTTAGAACGGCTTCGATTTAGGTTAGCAACATATAATATTGTTTAAATGTGTAACTGTCTGTCTCAATAACACGCCGCAAATGCTGTTCCGCCGACTTCACTCCGGCCTCACACAAACCGCCGAAATGTAGTGCCGAAGGCGGAATGAAGTGCCACGTTATACCATCGCAAGCAAGAGATTCTGCCACAATCGAATTAAAGTGTGTCGCAAGAACGAGCTTATGAATCTCAGATAGTTTCCGAACAGCTCAGCGGAGTTTGTGGCATTGTCGGAGTAGAGATGCGATGATTTACCGCGGCGTGCCACGAAGCGTCGAAAGGCGTCAAGGAACGCGTCGGTGGTCAAGTCACTCACGAGTTCTAGATGTATAGCTTTTGACACTAAGCATACAAACAGCGATATGTAATCCTTTAAAAAGGTGGATTTTCGTCCCGATTTCACTTTTATCGTTATAGATCCCACGTAATCACAGCCTCATTTCGCGAAGGGTCTACTTTGCTCTAGGCGACCGCGAGGGAGACTTCCCATCAGTTGCGTAACCGTGTCCTTACGGTGGTGAAAACAGGGAATACACTTGTAGGTGATCTTGTGGATCAAGTTGCGATAACCGAGCACCCAATATTCTTGGCGGATAAGCACGAATAAGGTCTAAACTCCAGGATGCAGGTATCGATCGAACCTGGTAATTGCGTGGCCTTTAGGTATTATTGTTAGGTGTTTTGTGCTATACGCGACGTTGGCTTGTTGAATTCGTCCTCCGACCCGTGATATGTTTCCCTGATCTAAAAAGGGAGAGGTTTAGTAGCTGCTTAGGTATCGTCGAATAATTAGAGTAAATAATAGTTTTAATATAGTCACTGAAGTATTGGCCCTGCAACCTTTTGATTACTGTTTTCTTGATGTGTTTTCCGACATCGAAGAAGTATGTTCCACGATGAGATTCTCCTTACTAGCGTACCGAATGGATGTTTCTTGTCGTTGGTCGTGAAGTAGAATTGTGTCGGAACCCTTTTCGCCGGGCACAATGGGTCTTCTTCCACTTCCTTAATGATTCACGAAGCCAAGCAGGGCCCGTCCACCAAAGAGGATGCAATATCAACTAGGAAGGCGGTATTCCGCGTGAGGCGAAAAACGGGAGAAAGCCACGACAATACTACCTAGGAATAGGACCAAGTGTATATGTTTTCGAAACTTATTTTCAATGACTTCTGCACCGAGTCAAGGAGTCTAGCGAGTAGGAGAGCGGCGCAGAGCTCTGAATGAGGAATGCTTAATTGTTTTAAAGGCGAAACACGAGATTTTGCAGTCACGATAGCTGTTCAAAACGTTCCATTTAAAAGTTCGTACCGAGAGTATGTGACTGCAGCATATTCCGAGTAGCTAGAACGACGAATTCGACAAAACTATGCTTCTTGGAACTTCTATTTTGGTTAAAATTTGTAGTTTATCTTGAAACTTGCACCATATCGCGACTATTGAATTTTAAATTTCGTCATCCCAATCTAATTTTAAGTGCCACGGTTCTTGGAACACTATTTTCAACTAAATGACCGAAGGGGCACGGAAACCGAGTGGATCAAAGATCCGTGCGAAGTCTTTTAATATTTGTCGTTTCGTTATAATCTCACTCGATTAGTAGTTAAGCCGAAAGCTAAATATATCACACTGAGAGTTTCAGTAAGGCTCGAGCACTTTAATTTACGAATCCGCTTCAGTATCTTACGAAATAGGGTTCACAGAAAGGGAGTCAGAGCCTTCACGTAGCTAGGCACAATTACTTTGCCATTTACTGAGTTCCATTCCGCATTTCGTAAGGAGTTTAATTAAGAATTTCTTTTTGAGAATGGCTTCAGCTAACGTGTCACCGTCCGAGACAACGTCGTCAACATAAAAATCATTCAAAACAATATCTGAAGCGATTAGATACTCTTCAACGTGATCGCGCGAGTTATGTTTTTTTATGTTTTTGTAAATTAAAAGTTTTTATTTTCAAGAGTAATCTCCTCAGTGGTCTACTAACTACTAACGCTTAGCATCCATGCACTTGACAAACACCATTCCACAGTTAACATTGGCTCGGAGGATGATTTTCGCCAAACAATACGTTGAAAGTCTTCGTCCGACAAAAAGATCTGGCGAAACATTTTTACGATGTCGGCCGTAAAACTGAGTTTGTGACGACGAGACCGAATGAAAACCGAGAATAATTCCATTAATCGTATTTTAATGGAAAAGATTTTTTTTTGAAAATATCCCGGTTGATTGGGTCTACCGGTTAATTGGAAACCGGTTAATCGGCTCACAACTGTATCTAAAAACGTTATAAACACCTTTAAACGTAAAGATCTCACAAGATTTCGATTTTCGATTTTCAAGGTACGAGGGCGGTCCCAACAAAGACAACACTTTTTAGAGCCTTTCAGCTCTATACACTTTTCCCAGCGATGTTCAAAAAGTTCGATACCCTTTTTATAATAAGAATTATCTTGCTCCTCAAAATAGCCATTAACTGCCGACATCACTTCTTCATCGTTGGAAAATCTTTGACCACTAAGTCATTTTTTCAAGTTTGGTAACAGAAAATAATCCGAGGGGGCTAAGTCTGACGAGTAGGGTACATGAGGTAGCAATTCAAACTTTAATTCAAATGGTCATTGCAATAACGGATTTGTGAGCTGGTGCATTGTCTTGTTGAGACAGCACTATCTTCTTAGCCAAATGATGCCGCTTTTGCTTGATTTCTTCGCTCAAACGTTGCAATAATTTCGCATAATACTGGCCGTTGATAGTTTTCCCTTTTTCAAGATTGTCAATAAAAATTATCCCACGCGCATGCCAAAAAATCGTCGCCATGACCTTGCCTGCAGATGAAACGGTCTTTGTCTCATTTGGAGCCAGTTCTCCCATTGTTTTGATTGTTCTTTTGTCTCGGATGTAATGTTTCATCCATTGTTATGAAATGCCGCAAAAACCCTGCTTTGTTGCTGTGAAACTTCGCTAAACACTTAATTGAAACATATTCACGACACTGTTTTTGCTCGAGGTGAGCAAACGCGGCACCCATCTTGCACACAGCTTTCCCATGTCGAAATTTTCAAATAATATGCGATGCACCGCACTTTTTGAAAGGCCTACAATGTCTGCTAGCTTGCGCACTTTCAGTCGACGATCATCCAGTACCGCTTTGTGGATTTTCTTCACTATTTCTGGAGTCGTAACCTCATTTGGTCCACCACTGCGATGCTCGTGATGGCAGCTCGTACGGCCTCGTTTAAACTCAGCAACCTAAAATTTTACTGTTGTAAACGAAGGAACGGACTCACCCAGAGTAGAATTCAGTTCAGCTCTTGTATTGGTTGGGCTGAGGCCTTTCGAATAAAAGTATTGCATCACATAACGATGACAAATTTTCTCCATTTTCACTAATTCACTGACAACGTTTACTATTGATGGCTGCGAAACAAATACTAAACATCGTGGCGCTTTCAAACTTGAAGCATATTCTTTGTAGACTGTGTACTTTCCAAAATAGTGATATTTTCAAACAACTACCGCCATATCTTGGTCAGACCGGGTACTTCTGGGCCTGCCATCGTAAATTCATTTGTATCTTATGAAAAATCTCAGTTTCTGGTACCAAAAGGAAGTAAAAAATGTAAACTGGTTGTCAACTTATAGTTTCAATATAATCAGAAAACTGGCTGAGTACATAATATTTCCAATATGTAGGGATAACTTCCAAATTGTGGGGCCATTTTGGACATTTTCTTGATATTTATGTTCAATATTGATCGACAAATCATCATTAATAGACCTATACTTTTGTATAGTTCAATGCTATTTAGAAAATCGTGCAGAAGATTACCTGTTTCTGTTATCCCTTAGCTTAAGAAACTGGCTGAACTAAGGCGGAAACGTCCCATAAGTAATTTCTGAGCATTTCCAGTTCAATAGGGCGATGGGAAGTCATGATTTGGGGGATATTTCTCGTCAGCACCACGAATTTTGATGGCTTAATGAAGTAGAAGAAACTTTTTCATCGCTTCCTTCAATTTCGGGGTAGAAGTATTTGAAGGGAAAGCGTATCCTTAAGTTATTTTTAAACTGTAATATACGACTATATACAATATTAGAAAATTGTGTGTGTATAAGATAAAAAATAAAAAAATAAGAAAAAGAGGGATATTATTGTTTGGCCTTTATAAGGGCTATGCGGACGGGCTACACTAGTAAATTTTGAAACATATGTACATCTTAGAGCACATATAATACCATACATCTTTTTTACAATTAACGACAGCTTTATTTATTTTCCTTTTTTTTACTACATACAAAACATTATTGCATTTTGAGCAATTAGATATTGGAAAACCTGTGTGGCATTCAGATGGATGATGTTCGTAATGGATGAGGTGTATACGAAGGAGGTTATGATAAGAGCGTTTTAAATAAATGAGCTGGAGATAAAGAATGGCGATGACTTTTATTTGCAGTTATTCTTTAGCTATGTCTAGCTAAAACTTAATGATTAGCAAATACTTTGTTTCTGTTTTGGCATTTTGGGCAATTTCTCAATACTGTCGCGTTAATGCACCAATACACTATCCGTATGTATTATTGCTTCGAACGATCCTTTATTTTACATTATTAAAGCATTATAGGAGAAAGATCAACACCTCTCATTTGTTTTTTATAGCAGTTAGCAATAGCTGGACACCATCCCTTTCATTCACTAATTGGGTTAACGCCGATATACAGGATGTCCCCTAATTTGTCAAAGGTAATTTGGGAAATGATTCTTAGGCATATTCTAAGAAAAAAATCTTTCTACAGTAAGGACTTATCTCTAATGTTGACATCATTTATCGAGGACTTGTGAAAAGGCTTACTTTGGTGTTACCTGACCAATGTTAACGAATATTAGTCCGTTAATACTAATGGTAGAAACTAGATTTATTAATTTATTTTAACAAGAAATACTAGAGTTTGTAACTTACTTACTTACTTACTTACTTAAGGTGGCGCTACAGTCTGGGGTGGAACTGGCGTTGCCCTCATTGACCGCCAAAACCATCTTCGCCGAATACTAACGAAAGCGCCAGTGACATCTTGCTGTGTTCTGTCGATTATGTCAATGTCGTCGGCATTGATTTTAGCGTTTGAGTTTTGCATTATTCCTTCAAGAACGATGTTGAAGAATTCACATGACAGAGCATCGATGTCATACTGCACAAGCGGACGAGTTTGGCAGGAATGTCAAAAGTTGACATGACTCTGTATAGCTCGCCTCTATAAATGCTGTCATAGGCAGACTTAAAATCGATGAAAAGGTGGTGGGTATCGACTTTGACTTCCTGGGTTTTCTCCAGGATCTGCCACAGTGTGAATATTTGATCCATTGTGGATTTTTCTGGCCTGAAGCCACACTGCTAGGGAAAAATCAGGTTGTTGACAAAAGACTTCAAGTGTTAACACAACATGGCAGATAAGATCTTGTAAGCGATGTTAAGAAGACTAATACCTTTGGAGTTGGCGCAGTTCAGAGGGTCTCCTTTCTAGAAGATCAGGCAAACAATGCTGAGGTTCCATTCATCGGGCATACTTTTTTCTGACCATATTTTACATATGAGTTGGTGCATGTTCCTAACCAAGTCATCGCCTGCCGCCTTGAATAGCTCGGCGGTTAGGCCATCTGCTTTAGCGGCTTGGTTGGACTTAAGCTTAGATATGGCTATCTTCACTTCGTCCAGGTCGGGTAGACGGAATTCTTAGTCTTCATCATCCAGGTTAAATAAGTCATTCTGCCTGACAGCGGGATTTAATTCGTCATTGCAGTTAAACAGTCAGTAAAAGTAGTTCTTCCATATCCTCAGCATCGAGTAAATTCTACTATGATGTTCTTTTGTTCGTCCTTGTAGGCTTTGGTTCCGGCTTTGTAGCCCTGGCAGGTTCTTTTTACCTTTTGGTAAAACTACCGAACTTCATTCCTGCGCTTCTCGTGCTGTTTATTTTTTCTCCTGAAAAGCCGGTGTTTGTCTCTTCCTTTCTGCGCATAGAGCTCACGAGCAGCTCCTTCTTTGCAGCACCGCTTTGTATGTTTTTTGTTTCGCTGCATATGCTTGCCAGCACTCGTCTTCGAGCCAGGGGTTTAGTTGTGGTGGTTGAATGAAACCAAACACCTCAGTGGCGGCGTCATTGATCGCTGCCACTGGTCTTCAATGATCTTCAAGGATCTGGTGATATCCTGCGATTTTAGCCATCTAATGTCAAATTTCCTCACAGTATTTACTTGTCTTGGCGGTGTTCGGGATATCAAAAGCCGTACCTTTGCAACAACAAGGTAGTGATCCGTGTCAATGGTGGCCCCTCAGAACGTTCGGACATCCATAATACTGGAGGAATGCTTTGCGTCGATCGCAATGTGGTCAATCTGGCAAACGGTTAATTAGTCGGGAGTTATCCCTGTCCCTTTATGAATATAGAGATGCGGAAACCTACCTACAGTACAGTACTAACAAAGGTGCATTCTCTTCCTATCTTTGCATTAAAATCACCTTAGACAATTTTAATGTCATAGTTAGGACATTGCTCGTATGTTTTGTCTACGCCGGTTTTAGTCTGGTTGTTGAACAAAATAATCTCAGGTTTGCCAGTTGTAAAATTTATAACGGGACCTTCATCGCATGAGGATAATAAGTACACCATCTTCGACGGCTTCGGCTTTTACGACACTGGGGTTAAATATCCATCAAAGCAAAGCATTGACGTTCCCCCTTGTCGAGAACGGGTGTTTTTCAACTGTGTTTGACCTTACCATGCCCACAATTGTCAAGCAGCAATAATTTTGCGGCAGGGATAGACGTGAACCAACTGTCACACGTTATGTTGCGGTTTGTGGCATGAATTGATCGTGATAGCCCCTTCAGGTAGTATTCGCCTTGCGGCAAACCGTTTGTATTTGTTGCTCTTCCAATGTATGGCATAGCATTCAGAACATAAAAGGTTCCGCTATCGCACATCATTGGGATTTTTATTCCATAATTACTTGGTTTGTTAGGTATTCAGAATGGGCATCTACCTCGGAACCCAAGTAATTGTTCATCAATAGTGACATTACTTTCAGGAGAGTAATTATTTTTGCATTGACCTATAAACAAATCCCAAACCTTTCGAACAGGAATAAATGGATCTTGCTGACGACGAGCAGGGCGTAGAATCTTGTCATCCATTTTTAGACACCTGATAAAATCGAATCTATCTCTACTCATTACTACCACATTACTGCCGCTAAATGAACTATCAAACAATTCAATGGTTGATAAAAGGTTATCTTTCATTGCAGCACTTAGAATAAGTATTCCAATAAAGGCTTTGATTTCAGTAGAATTCGTATCCCTAAATGTCGAAGAAGTCAAACTCTCAGTACGTATTATTGATATCTCCACATTTGTCCACTGAACGAATGATATCATCTGTGATAAATAACTTAAAACATAAAAGTGGTTCGAAAATATTTCGACACATTTGAATAGGAATTATATTGATTGCAGATGTTCTACCATGACTTTGACCTTTAGACGTAGCCCAAACCTGTCCATTCTTACCTCTAATTACTCTTTGAGCCGGAACAATTATGCGGTGGTCATATACGACCATTCTTCGATTACTTCATCTACGTACTCGTCGTCAGTTTTACTTTGAACATCATCTTCGCTTATATGATCTTCAAACTCGCTGTCACTGCCATCATTTGCAAGTTCGTCTTTTTGATTCGAAAAAGAAACAATTTCTTCCTCTTCCAATACTTTTCTAGACGCCATGATGTGAAAACGTTCCTTAAACCCATACAGTTCAAAATACTAAAAAAAAAAAAAAAATACTAAAAAACTGTGGTGCTTACCGAGGCGGAACGACCGTCTCTTGCAAGTGTTTATCGAAGACTGAGTTGGTTTAAAAGAACAAGTTTGTTTGAGAGTCGGTTATAAGAAGAAATCAATATATGTATTTCGAGGGCGCCTCTGAAGTTTATTTTTCTAGAGTTAAAGTGTATCCAGTTGGTAGCCCGCGGACTCCGGACCTTCTTACCATACTTATAGGGAACTTTGATTTTGACATATTATAATTGGAACTAATGCATTACAATTTTTATGGAATACTTTTTTTTTTATTGAAGTGTACTTTATATTGTTAATTTGTATATGTAATATATATTCTGATTTTTAATTTACTTACAATACATCGCCAAAAATTGTTTACACGTCTGGCTACAACGAAGAGCATAGTCTACATTTTTTTAGTTTAATTAAGAGAATCCCATTGGCCTTTTTTATGTGCATGGTAGAAATGTTAAATTGCACATGGTAAAGGGATGTAGTTTTATCTTTTCCCGAAAGTTAGGGGTATGTACCATAAATATTCCGCCATATATAAATTAAACGGTTAAAATGAAACACAAACAATTAGTTAATTTGTTTTCCTTTTTTTTTATGTTATTCCGAAAAAATATCATCTGTTTTATTTAATTTTTTTTTTTGTAAGTTTTTTAGGAGTTTCTTTTATATAAGTTTACAATTTTTATTTAGCTTTTAGTTTTACAAAATAAAAAGTTTTTTATTCTTTCAATAACCCTTGAGCATGTTACTTTAAATCGCAGAGTTAATATTTCAATTAACTAAAATATCTTTTGTGAATGATAATAGTTGATAGATATTTTCACATTTTCTCAAGACGTTTTTAAGTTGTTGTTTTTATTTGTAGAATTTTTATAACGATATGCGATACTACTTTACGATTCAATAAGTAAAAATAAGTTCCACAAGTTTATATAGTAAATTAATATGTATGTATTAT
Organism: Volucella inanis; assembly: GCA_907269105.1. Classification (NCBI taxonomy): domain Eukaryota; kingdom Metazoa; phylum Arthropoda; class Insecta; order Diptera; family Syrphidae; genus Volucella; species Volucella inanis. Next base: position 43,801,412 of record OU026157.1, read on the forward strand.
ATATGTACATAGATATGCATAGTTAGCTAATACATCAGATTCTGTTTTTATTTTTATTTAATGTTTATAATTTTATATATTTTCTGTTTTTTTTCTTATATTTTTTTCTACAAGAATTTAATTTTTAAACAAAATATATATATTTAGTAATTATTTACATAACTATAATAAATTTGAATTGTCTGAATTTTTTAACAATTTATTATGCAAGTCAGCTATCTACATAGAGAATTTATTATTTAATATATTTATATATATATAACTCTGGCATTTTTCGAAAGACGATTTGTTTGGATTATTAAAAATACTTACGAGATATGGATATAGTTACTGACTTCGATTTTTAATTCAGATTGTATAAAAGAATGTTATAAAACAATTTGTCTATACGAATATATGTACATATGTATGCATGCTTTTTGCAAAGTGATATGACTTGGATTATCAAATAGGATTCCTATGCTACGATTTAAGTTTGTTTTAATATATAGGTTTTAATAATAGCTTGTAGTATAGCTGATTGCTTGAATGACTCATTTGTAGGCAGTGGTTGTTTGTACGTACTTTAACTAAGATCTGCCAAGAAATATACAATTATACTGGAGAGAAAGTAAGAAAATGTTCATGTTTGAAATTTAATAAAAACTTTTTGTGTTACCTTATATATCTTATGCATTTAAGGTAATAAATGTTTCATTTAAGATTTAACATCGAAAATATTCAATTCGAAACCATACGGCGGACAGCTTTCTGCACGATCCGAATCGTTTAAAGATAGTTAATGTAAACCTTTGACAAGCTGTAAGTAAGCTGACAAAAAATCAAGCGAAAAAAATCACCGATGTGTGGACTATCTGAAGAATCAATACAATGTGCCAACAGAAACTCTTCAATCATTCGGCAATACACTGCAACGATCACTATTTCTCTCCGTTTAAAAAAAAAAATAATAGTAAAGTCCAATTATCGGGCAGATATCGTATGCACAATGAAGATATGGTTGAAGGGATTCTTGATGCGTGTTAAACTTCTCCACAAAGCCATTGACATGGCTTTGTGTTTCAAACTCTTTCTGCTCTTTGAATTGTCAAGCATTTTTCTTGCGTAGTAACAGTCACATTTGTTAAGAACCGCTCCTGTTTGCATCATATATGGGTAGTGCTTTAATTTCGTTTTCAAAATTATGTGCACTGCTCATTTGTTTAATTCCAGTATAGAACGCATATTTTTTTTTTTTTTTTTGTCTGAAAATTGATTAACACGTTTTGGCACCGCAGCCATAAACTCCCGGAGGAGTTCTTTTAACCATTGTGCGGTCTTATCTGATTCTTTACTTCTACCAATAGGTTAGTTTTGAGTACTGCCTATTAAATTTAAACTTATCAAAAACCCACTGTCTCTCGATATTATTATTAATATTGAATTCATTGTTCACATAAGACTTGTGTACAAAATACATCTTTTAAATAATAGAACAAGCCTTTGTACATTACTTTAATTTGAGTTTGAATAAAAAAAAGAGTTAAGGGAAAGAAAGTACCAAGAAAAAGAAACATAAGGAAAAGAAGAGGGAGGAAAGAAGGCAACTCTATTAGGAATTATTGGCATAATGAAGAAACAATTTTTTCTTAAAGGCTGTTCTGTTCGTCGTGCGCTTTATATCTACGGGTAAACTATTCCAAAGGCGAATCGAGTTAACAAAAAATTGTCTAGATGTATTAACATATTTGCATCTTGGAATGATCAATTGCAACATTCTAACATTACGCGGAAATTCTATTTTTTCAAATAGATATTCTGATTGTTTTGTTGCTAAAATTTTGTGTAGTGATAGTACAGTTCGATATTTCAACAATTCGTCGATTGACAAACCTACAATCTGATGGGAGTAGAAAGAGATATGTTCATATCTTGCTATGCCGAATATATATCTCGCACAGCTATTATAAGCAACATTCAGCTTTCGCCGAGATTCATATACCATGTCGGAGTATATTTCACACCCATGTAATAGAATAGGCAGGATGTATGATTTTAAAAGCTTTAACTTAACTTTGGTGCGATAATATTTGGAGGTTGGACTAAGTAATCTAAGGGCTCCGTAAACTTTCGATGCAGTTTTTGTAATATGAGTCCTCCAAGTAAAATATTGGCTCATGTAAGCCCCAAGATTTTTGAATATTTCAACATATTCAATTGGAGTTCGATTAATAAAGGGTTTTCTAATAACGACTTGACAACTTTTTTTTTAAATAAAAGGCAAACCATTTGAGATATTTCAAAAACTTTATTATTGGCAATCCAAACATTTATGAATGGAACTCAACTTCGTTCATATGGCCACTGCGGGCACGTTTGCAGCGGTCGATTCGTTGCATCCAATTTTTAACGACTCGGTCACACATTTCGGCCGAAACGGCCACTATTTCGCGTTCAATGTTGGCTCTAAGCTCTTCCAACGTCGTCGGCGTGTTGGCATAAACCAATGACTTAACGTAGCCTTACAGAAAATAGTCAAGCGGGGCTAAATCGCACGAACGAGACGGCCAATCGACTGGCCCATGTCTTGAGATAACACGCCCACCACATTTACTTTTCAATAAATCGATTGTAGCGTATGCTGTGTGGCTTGTGGCACCATCCTGTTGAAATAACGCATATTTTGCTTATTGACGAACCCATTGAGCCAAAAACGAGCTTCGTCACTGAAGATGATTTTGCGATGAAATTCATCATCTTGGCGCATCTTCTCCAGAATCCAATCGGAGAACGTACGTCGCTTCAAATAGTCCATCGGCTTCAATTCTTGAGTCAGCTTGATCTTGTACGGGTGTAAACCAAGATCCTTACGCAAAATACGCCATAATGTGGTCTAAGCGATGCCCAATTCTTGAGAACGCCGTGGAATTGTCTGATTTGGATCGTTTGCTACAAACGTCTGAACGGCAGCGATATTTTCGACACTTCGACCAACTCGTTGTCTCACTGACACGGCAACATCACACTACGAATATGTAGATTCAAATTTTCGCACTAAACTTGTTATTGCCTGTCTACTAGGGCGAGAATTACGACCGAAAATTGGAGTTAACGCTCTTAAAGTTGCAGTCACCGACTCCGAATATTTGTAGAAAATTTTTATAATATGCAGACGTTGCTTGTTATTGTACTTTACTACGATGAAAATGTTGAGTTTACTGAATAAATTGATAGTGACGGTTTGATGATTAGTTAAAGAGTGCGTTCACAAATTAAATTCAAAGTTGTCAAGTCCCTATTGGAGAACCCTATATAAAGAAGAAACTGAGTTTATTTTCAAATGACCACTTACAAATTGTTGCTAATTGGTCGTTTAGATTAATTATCGCTTGCTTATTATGGGATTTGGGAAAAACCGAATAAATCTGCACATCATCTGCATAAATACGACGTTTACAATTCACAAGACGCACGGCTAAGTCATTTATATAACATATAAAGAGTCCTAAAACGGATTTTTGGGGAACACCTGATGGAACAAAAAGACAAGATGAGCGCTTTTTCTCATGACACACATACTGTGACCAATTACTTAGATATGACGACACCAAATTACATAGAGACCGGTCGAACAACAACTCGGTCCAAAGTTTCATGACTAGTATTTTATGATCAACAAAATCAAATGTCTTACAAAAGTCTAAAAAAAAAACAATTAGTGCTAACATTTTGTGGTTTAAGCCCTCACGCATATCTTCGCAAACATTAAGTAAAGCTGTGGTGCAAATATGCTTAGCACGGAAGCCCGATTATCAGTTTGTAATAAGCTGTTTATAGTTTAAATAACGTTTGACTTGTTTACTAACGATAGTCTCAAGGACTTTGCTCAGAAATGGAAGTATGGCAATGGGTCGATATTCAGTTTCTGGGCGCGATGGAGATTTCAGAATTGGCATCACTTTAGCAATTTTCCAATTTCAGAGAAGGTTGAAGTTATGAGTATTGAATTAAAAATATTTCCAGAATGACTGGAAGCAGAATTTTTATGAACTTGGGAACGATATTATCCCATCCAACTGCGTTAGATGTAATGTCAAGGATCGTTTTACCAACACTGATTTTGTCGGCGCATTGTAGGGAGAAAGTGTCGTCGCTACTGCATTGTGGTTCAAATATATTTGTCGGATTATGTATATCATATGCAGAAACAAATTTAGCATTAAGTTCGTCTAAATTGATGAGGCTTGGAAGGGCTGGCTTTTCAGAAGTCAAACCGAGTGAGCGCACAGTAGGTGTTTAAGCTAACTGCATTGAACTTGTTTGCATAAAATGACCTTTTATGAGATCTGATTATTGAGATTACTGCACTATGAACAACTTTGAACTCTGTGTGTATTTTAGGACATTTGTACCGTCTCTATATCCTGTATAGGATATCCCGGGCTTTCATGAGATCAAAGGTAATGTGCATTTTTTGGACCTTCTTTTTAACATTGGCACATGCTTTTTAAAAATGTATAAAATGTAATCATTGAAATATTTAATTTGAACGCTGGTATCATTTGTCTGGCAGTCATGAAAGAGTACTACTAGATTGAATTTTGTATAATCAAATGACTCGAAGAAATCATTAGTCGGTACTTCTGAATGTATGTTGACTGCTAACAGAATCATGTCGTGATTTGGTACGTGATCGTACCGAAGCACGAAATTTTCTTCAGACACTAACGCAATATCAATTACAGAGGGTGTTTTGTTGGGTGCAAAATGAGTAGGATGGATAATATTTACGAAACTCAGACGAAGGGACTCAATCAGTTCTTTAAAAACACTATTTCCCTTTTCTAAGATGTTTAGGTTTCAGTCACCACATATAATGATTTTGAAATATAAAGGAGATAATTCCTCGAGCACAACTCTTATTAGCGTATGGTGTGCAACATCTGAATAATTCAGATTCCTAGATGCAAAGGCTTATAAAACTGGAATGTACCTATGAAAAGGCTACCAATTTACACTTCTTGGTTCTAATTCCTTTTGTGACTTATGAATATGAACAACAAAACACACTCTATGACTAGGACAGTGGAATTATCCCATGTCTGTGCCATAATCGGTCTCAGGTATTACTTGAGAATTGTCGCTGAGGATAATACAAACATTTTCCAGTATTCCAAAATGACTATACAAATGTAACTTAACACCTGTACTTGCTCAAGCATAGCTAGATAAGTTTAAGTGCAAACGCATACTACGGTGAAACACAATACAGAGGTTTTGAAAGAGTAATTCCAAAGTTATCGCCGAGGCAGATACAACGAAGATATAATTTGAGATACTTCAACTTACTCGAAGCTCAGGTTTGATTAGTTTGCATCGTGCCAGGTTTTCGGAATAGGGGTTGTGACGGAGGAGTTTTAGGCAAATCAACTAGCGTGCCCAAACCTCCAAACTTAGCTACTGGTTTTATGATCTGAAACATCTGGATGATGTTCGGACGTTTTATGCTGTGAAGCAAGATACAGCCTCGAATATGGATGGACCTACTATTGATGGCCCCAACAAACAAAAAATAGTCAAGATTCGAAGTATGAACATCGGCTCAAATTACTACATCAACCGACCACAAAGTCATAAATTTGATGAAAAACTTATGCACTCGCGAGGCAGCAATACAGTAGGCATACAAGACGGCGCTGTAAAAAAGGACGATAGCTGCTGATGAATTGTTTGAGCAAAGGAGACGGGAGGAAAATCAACGTAGACTCTGATTGACAAAACCTTCATCAACCTGACCAAAAAGAAGAATAGATTGTGATGTCTAACTAAAAATCAATAGGGCAGCAGGGCAATCTGTATGACTGGTGTAAAGAACCTTAGTACCATTTGACCGATCCTCAAGTAGGGATACCCTATAAATTCCCGTAACTAAGGAGTAAGGAGTAACTAGCATGTACTGTGCAAGTACAAGATTTTATTAAACGTTTTATGTGAACGTCTGAAATCTTATATCAACAATCATTTCAGTATAGTTTTAGGCCTGACAAGTCCAAAATTGACCAGATATTTACTTTACGGCAGAAGTTTTTGCATAGAAACCCTAAAACTTCAAATCGATACAACAACTCGTTTATTGATATTAAGACCGTTTGTGACAGGAATTATATAGACAAGCTACATAGAGCCATGCCATCTTTGAATGATGCTAATGGAAAACAATGGTTGGTGCATAAAATTCCGTAGTAGCACCACCGAAAATTTGATGGCAAACAAGGACTTCGAGAAGGTGATGCATTTTCATGTGAGTTGTTAAGCAGCATATTCAAAATTCGTAGGCCAGTACCGAAAGAAATCAGCGAAGCTGTCACTGGACCGTTTGCGCTATCGAAACAGAACCAAAGAAGATGGGTTTAATGGTAAATGGAAGTTGAACAAATAAAACGCTATCGAGAATGAGGAATTCATACCACCAATAGCATATCTAACGCGTCACAGCGGCAAACTATAACTTTGAGATGACGAAAGACCTCGCTGTGAGCAAGCAAATCATCAAATTTTCCATTTATTTATTTACTTATATATATTTTTATTTTATTTATTTATTTATTTTTGTTTTGACTAAAAAAATAGCAACGCATCACGAACAACGAAAAATATATGATAGTGTTTCAGAGGTTTGTTGTTCCAGGTCTACTATATGGCGTGAAGCATTGACCTTATCTTAAGTAGACGAAACTGCATTTGATTGCTTTAAGAAATAAATTGAGCGGGTGACTTATATTTCCGTCTACTTGAACGGAATTCGGACAAGATTAAGTAACAATAAGTTAGGTACGGTATACAGCATTGGCTTCGAAAGTAAAAGCTTCAATGTATTCGGATCCTGTTCAAAGGACATCGCGGTCATTAGGTCACTGCCTAATATGGTACCTCAACAAACCTGATGGGCAAAACTGAACGCGATATGCGCGTATAGTTTGTACAAGATGGAAAAAGCTTTTGGTTGAGACACATGTCCAGCCGGAAATGCAGTATCACTTCTAGTAAAGTTAGCAAGCTAGACGTATTATTCGTGGAATAGGATACCAGAATTATCTCTCCACAATTGGGGTGGCCGTGGTATAGTGGTATATGCATACACTCCTTAAGCGGGTTCGAATCCCGTGCGAGGCAATTCTCTGAATAAGTCTTTTCGTAGAATTTGCATGTAGTTATATGAGAATCCCGTCGGCGTCAACTCCGACATGAAGGCATAACACTGATGTTGGAGTGGTTGCTGCCTGGGCTAAATGTAACGAACTAACAACTAGCACGTACTGAGACCCACTGGTTGAGGATGCACGTGCTCGTCCCGTCCAGTTTGACAACCACCTCTGGCAAAAATATCGAAACCTAATACACCTGAGTGCGCGCGCGGGATTATAAAAAAAATTCGTACAAGAAGTACCTTAACTTGCTTTGAAAGATCCACAACATTTTTGTGAGCCTTAAAATTTAACCAATGGATCTTTTGCAATTTTGAGATTTTATACCAATAAAAGAACTTGGATAATAAATTTTGGGTATTTTGAATTTTAAAGTCACTGTCTCGTTTCGGATATAAATGTAACCATTTGTTTGTAAAGATCAGAATCACTTTTTGTGATTAATAGTTTTAAATTTTTTAATTCCGAGACATTTTTTTAGGTTAAAAATCTTTGGACTTAACTTAAGAATTGGAGTCAGGATCCGCACTATCTAATTGAAAATATTTCTAGCAGAAATGGTTTGATACATAAAATCATAAATTTAAGTGAAAACTCAAGTTAATTGATTGTAAAATACCCTAATCATCAAAATACAAAAATACCACTCTTGAGAAATAAACAATTTGTGCTTCAAAAGCATAAGCGTAAACATAATTTCTTTGCAAGAAGATGAAACGAGAGATTTTACTGCATAGGAAGGATGCATCCTCATCCCTAATGGATGAGCGAATACAAAATCCAACTCTTCTCATATTCGGGAATATGCTACAGGTAAAGATGAGCTTATTGTTAAAACAGATTGGATTGTAAAAAAGAAAACGGGATATATAAAAAAAAAAAAGGAATGCTGAATCATCTCCAGAAATTGTAATTCAGGATGAACACAAGATTTTAGAACAAAAAAAAAAGAGGTGATGTAGGTAGGCAATGAATAAATTAAACACTCAAAAATTATCCTAACTTGCAAGAACTGTCAAACTTTTAGTTCAAAAAAAAACTTCCAAGATTCCAAAATGTGACAAGTGTGCTGGCAAACACAAAACATCAGAATGCGATGAAGCGAAAACGAAAACCCAAGTGCTATAACTACAAAGAAGAACACTCAGCTAGATAACGAGGTTGTATTGTAGCTAAATAATTGCAGAAAATCCGAAACAAATTATCACGACATAAAACTAAGCCACCTCAAAAAGAGACACCTACCATCCTGTCTATAAAAAGAAAGCAAAAAATCGCAGACAAAGTCCGATTACTCACAAATCCTAGAGGAAACCTGAGTCCAGATCTCCTATCAAGAATTCTAACTAGTTTAGGTCAGCAGAAGCTTTTTAACGAATTCCTGATACAACGCCGTGATAGCCTAGAACTTACACTAAATTAAAAATGGCTAAACACCTAAGAATTATGCTATGAAAAGCGAACGGATTACTTCAGCGCCAAGGTGAGGTGCAAGTTATCTTGGATATAGAAAAAATTTATGTCTGCTTAGTGTCTGAAACTCACTTTACAAAGCAGTCCAACAGAGGTTGGAGTGAAAGTGCTGTAATAGTCAAAAAAATCATTGACGCCATCAAGAGTACTTATGGTATACAGTACAGACGAGTTCCTTTCTTCTTGTATTCACAAGAAAAAATAAAAAAATACCAGGTGTACCGGTATAAAGTGAGCGTCTTCTTGTGAAAATAAAACACTAATGAGAAAGTAAAAAACATTCTATTCAATGTATTGGCCATTGCTAGCTACACATTTTTTCCATCTTTCAGGAAATTTATGAATTTCACGCCAATAAAACTGTTCGTCTTTTGACTTCCTCGTAGGTTTCGAAGTACTGCTCAGCTAATGCGTGTCCCATCGATAAAAATAAATGGTAGTCGGAAGGAGCCCTGTCTGGTGAATACGACCAGTTTTGCTTTGTGTGCAGGTACATTGACATGGAGCAAAATTACCTTGCCGTGTCTTTTGGCTTATTATGGTCATTTTTCGATCAATGCATGGTTCAAATTGATTATTTGTTGTCGGTAGCGATCTATAATAACGGTTTTACCAAGTTTAAAGAGCTCGTGGTACACCACACCTTTCTGCTCCCACCAAACACACAGAATTGTTTTCTTGCCGAATCGATCTGGTTTTGCAGTCGAAGTTGATGGTTGTCCCGCATTAGCCCATGAGTTTTTCCGTTTAGGATTCTGAAAATAAATCCATTTTTCTTCGCCAGTTACAATTCGATGCAAAACTGATTTTTTATCGTGTCATTGAAGCAAAATTTCATGTGGCACCTATTTTCCAGACTTTTGGATCTTTCCCATAGCTTTTAAACGATTAAAAATTTTTTGTTGTGCAACATTTAACATTTCTGCGTCTGACTCAAAGTGTCATCTTCATCTAATATTGTTTGCAATTCGGCATCTTCAAATTTTTTGGCGGTCTTAAACGTTCTTCTTTTCTGACATCAAAATCGTTATCTCTGAACCGCTGAAACCATCTTTTGCATGTTGCTTCTGATAGAGCATGCCTCGACAAGCACTCGAGGCAAAAAAAAAATAAATTAAGGCCCGTTTACAATAAACGTTCCCTATCGAGACATTTGTATCTTGACGCTCACTTCATACCGGTACACCTGGTATGTATATCCAGGCTCTCTAACCATAACACTTCATCCGAACAATGCAATTATATATATTATTCAAAAACAGGCACGAAACTTCATAATGGGAGGACATGTAATGTGTAAGTAATCGGTGGAAATTGTTATTTACTTGTTAGAAATTTTGGGTGGCAACATGAATTATCAGACGTTTGATTGGTAGTTTAAGTGAAGGTTTGATGGTTTTGTTAGGTTTGGATACTTCGGATGCGCCATGCAAGGACTTGGCGATAAGTAAAGTATCTGGGGTTGATATATTTATAAAGAATGGGTGTTCTGTTATCTTATTGGTCAATTTCTAGTGTTTAGGCACAAAAATTGTAATTTTATGAGTTATTTTCGTTCGGGTACATTCCATGTTTTTTGTTACATTAGTTACTTTGGCAAGAACTTGGACGGGCGCAAAACGTCTGACGTTCATAATTTTTTAATCTGGAAGAGTTGAGCTTTCTCAAAAAATTGGTTGTGTTAGTTATGAAATAATGGAATATTTACTTATTTTAACGATGCCTGGCACTGCCTTAAACGTATATCGTATATTCATAATAATAAAACTCAGTTCTATGTTTTATGTAAAATTGACATGCAAATTGGGTTTTATTCGAAAACCAAGTCTTCAGTTGGGCTTTGGAGAAAGTTATTTAACTATTTAACTATAGACCAAGTACCTACATAGAATTATTGATGTCATAGAAAAGTCACTGGAAGTGAATAAGTTTTGCTCTGCGCGTCTTTGGACGTAGCTCAAACATTCGACAAAGTCTGGCAAGAAGATCTACAAACTAAACAATATTCTACCAACCAAGTTACCTGAATCATATTTAGCGATTCGTTTCTTTAGAATAAATTCGGTGATGATACAACGGTTTTGGCAGTCGACAAAACAGGAGAAGACGCAGCGAGAAAGCTACACACAGCGATGTACACCATTGAATGTTGAACTAAAAAATGGCGCATAGGAATAAGCGACGCAAAGTCTGTGCATGTTGACTTTACAAACAAAGGAATAAGGGAAATTCCAATATGCACCCGCAATACCCAAATTCTTTATGCTAATACCGCCAAATACCTGGGAGTACCATTGAATGCAAAACTTCGTTGGAAAGAGCACATCAAGAAAGGAAAAGATGAAATCAACCTAAAAAATGGACTGGCTATCTATTCACAAAAAACTAAATATGTATTTATGGTCTCCACCATGGCACATTCGTACCACATACCTTGGAGATGGAGATGGTATCTAGCGAAATTCAGAGGTATGCAACAGCTCACCCGAAAAGACTGAGACAACACACAAACCAATAGGCATCTAAACTCCAAAACCAAGTGACCAAGTAAGAAGACTCCAACATGCGAAGCAGCACGAACTGGTAAATTAGTAGACAAACTAGATAAACTAGCATCCGACGGGTATCAAATAGTTCAATCACTTATCTACTCAAAGTATGTTCATAAGCAGGCTGGTTGTTAGTCTTATTGACTAGTTCTTGTGTCATGTAACAAAGAAATTGTTTAAATTAAAAGAAAGAAGCACAACCCATCCTTGCATAACACAAAATTAAATACCTAAATTATTGAAGCATCTGGACATACTAATAACTCCTTCTTTGTCTTTCACACATACATAACATATATCCATAAACAATTGTTTTTACCGTTTCATTCTGTATTTGAAAACATTAAGAGTCCTGAAGTCCTTCTCCACCTAATAACTAATGCATAAGAGGTTGGTTTATATTTTATTTTCTTACTTTACACTGACAATTGTATCATGCAATGACGATATTCACGACGAAAATAATCGAATAGGGGGTACAGAGAAAATTTCATTAAAAATTTATTCTCATTTTCAGTGCAACTAGTCCGTCTTTATATATACAAAAATAGAAATTCAGTTTACCATCGACATGAAATCGTCCTTAAAAAAATAACCCAATTACCTTAACACATACATTTTCTTAGTGATACTCATGCATAAAATATTTCTGTATACATCACATGTTAGTCTAAATCATCACCTTACCTCAAACTGCTAAGCTTACTCTATAATTAACATTAACACCAACATGAACGCGTGTCACATAAGTATTCCAGATGTCCTTGATAAAATAACAAATACAACAGAACAGAAAAAATATCTTAAAACAGAAGGAAAATCTCGTAATAAAATGTCTCTCTGTTTCTTATTCAGTTTTCTTAACCAGGTATCCTGTATTCCCTCAAAGCATCGAGGTTCTTCCTTGTTTTTTTTTTTTTTTTTTTTGTATTTGTTCGTCCTAGATGAGTGGATGCCACGCCTCCCTTTCAGCTATTTTTCTTTTTCTGCTCGTTTTATTGTGCTAACAATTAAATTTCACTTATCCCAAATCGATTATATTTTTATTGTTATCTCCGATGGAGACTAATTAATTGATAAGACATAATGTCATGCTGGGAGAGAGCAATTAAAATTGGCAGAGCATAAAAGGACATTAAGTGTTGAGGAGGAATACTTCTACTTCGGCAGCTACCGCTACTTGGGCTACTACTACTACTGCTGCTGCTGCTGCTGCTGCTGCTGCTGCTGCTGCTGCTACTCCCACTGTTGCTGTTCTTATTCTTTATCGTATTATCTGCAAATAAGAAAATCAAAGTGAAAGAATGAAAAAGGAGAGGAGTAAACGAAAAGATTGAGTGTGATTAGAGCTTTGGAAAAAAGTGGGCGACTGATGGAAGTGTTATTTTGTAGATTGATTAAAGGATTGTTAGAAGTAGTGGACTTACCTTCGAGTGTCTTGTCGAGTAATCGAGATTTGGGCACAACAGTCTCTCTTGACTCGAGTACTGGTATCCGCTGATGTTTGTCACTTTCCACGCTTTCCTCATTACTCTGCCAGTAGACTGATGATATCTTTGCAACACACTGTAATGACATGAGGATTCCCAGTTCAAATGGAATTTCTTGAAATACGTTTGCACGTAAAATCAATAAAATATTACAGACACACACATGGATGAGCTCTTGTTTCATTTTACTCAAATACACTTGTATCTATACCAAATTACGAGTTCAAATAATAGGTTGAGATTAATTTCCTTTAAGAATATGAGAGCAAAAATACAAAAACTTCCTCCAGTTGATATACTTCTAATTGATTACAAAGGTGGTTTCTGGAAGGCCTTATTTCATTTATCTACAGCTCATAGGTCGATATGGATTCATTAGAGGACCAATATTGATTTATCCACCGAAAAACCGATGATTATACCAAAAATGTGTGTCCATGAGTCTGTACGTATATATGCTGTGATGAATGTATAATAATTAGACGTACATACCTTGAGTTTCATGTCGCCATGCTTGAAATGTCATCCACGTACTCGAAATTCAAGTCCGAGTCTTGCCACCTCTAATCCCTCACGTCCGACAATAATATTGTCATACGACCGGAGGAATGATCGATTGGCATGGACACCATTTATAAGCCAACTGAGATGGCATACTGGTTTTGATGGTGCTGAGGTACAATTTACTCGGACTGTGTCTCCGATTTGGTAACGCGGCTGTCCGCCTGTGATTTGTGGTCCACGTTTTGGGGTAACTGCAAAATTAATAATACATACATACATGCATGAGAATCATACTAAATGACATCATGGTTATCATTATTGTACGAGTATAGTGGAATTGAAAAGGATACTGAAGGACATGTAGCACATCAGAAAGGTAAGCAGGTTTCATGACCCAGTTGTGGGATTGTTTGGAATTGATTAAATTTTCTGATCCGTCCGACGATTGTTGGTGGTGTATACTCATAATGCGTGTAAATTCCTTGCGTGTTGTCTGGATACAGTATTTTCGTTTTTTTTTTTTTTTATAGGCCGCGCAGGGGGCTATGGTAAGTCAATACATTTTTTTAATTCCAGGCAATAGCACTAATGAGATGTTAATTTGTGTAATGACAAGAAATGTTAAATTAACATTTTTATTTGAGATATGTTACGTATACGCCACAGACGTAATTGCTAACAGGCACGTCTATGTCTTTTTTTTTGTAAGGCTCAAAAATTGTATCTTACAATCCGAAACATAGTCATGGTAAACTTAACATCAATTTATGTATCTTACTTACTTATAAGAGTTTATCATAAAAATAAAACTTAGTAACTATACATATATTTCTATGACATTTAATGGCAGTTCAGCTGTCGGTTGGTAAACATATCTAATTTATTTTGAAAAAATATTGTTGAAAAATTCATGTGCAAAAATTCGAGGACTATATTGCGCTACAGTCCGAAATGTACTTGGGCCTCAAGCAACATGCCTCTTAGTCATCCCTGTTGTTTGCCAAATTCCAAGTTTGGTGAGAGACGTTTACACTTGTGCAGCACCCGATATGAAGACATCTGCTGTTGCGTTAACCCTCGGTGAAGGATTCGAAGATTTTCCGAACTGGTGTCCATGTAAGCTGATAAATTTAGACATTGTAAGAAGAGTCCATTCCACTTTATAGCCCTTGCAGATCCTGTTCTTCTCCACTATCCGTCCGAACATATAGGGCCGTGATTCACTCGACAAACTTTTCTCTCACAATAATCAAGTGTCTCCACAACCTTGTCTATTCTTCTTTGTCGTTCTGACGATCAGTGCTTTACAGAACATAATTTTGGTTGCCCAAGAGAGAGATCTGCTATTCGCTAAAATAATTATCCCATGGAGTAGCGAGCTCTTCCCATGGTCATGGACATGGCTCCGATTTTTTCCGATATATACTCTCGTATGTAGCCTTAAAATCGAAAAAAAGGTGACAAATACGAGGTCGTTTCAAAGATCTGAAGAAATGTAAATATCTCGTCAATTGTACACTTTCTTGGTTTGGAATCTAGGTAAGCTAGAGAAGATTTTTGAGGAGATTGATGTCCTCTAGCTGGCAGAGACTATCTTCAAAATCAGACACATTAAACAATACTGAAGTTTAATTTATCCCGATGTTCAAGAGCCAATTTGGGACATTACCTTCGCAAAATCACATTTCGATACATTTACCAGCTCGGCAGTTAGAGAGTAAGTATCGTCAGCCTTGTTTAACTTAATTCTGGGTACGGCTATCCTCACTTTGTCAAAGTCAGGTAGATGTAAATAATTTGTTGTGTTAATCGACAACTCCGTTTAATAGTCTGCAGAAATAAAAGACGCTTGATCGTCATTGCTGGTATCCGTTCAAACTTTGTTGGCATATTCTTCTTCTTCGAAAGACTTTCCTGGGAAAATATCTTTCAACTTCCTCGAACTTGCACTTTTTGTGCTCTCTTTTCTTCTTTCTGCGAAGCCATTCCTCTTAAGAGGATTAAGGGCATTTGGGAGAACTGCATGCTTGGCACGATGTCTTCGAAACGTGGTCGATAAGCCTGAATATGTTATAAGAGGCAGAGTTATGCAGGCTATAACTCCCGACTGTGTTTGTATTATAAAGCAGCGATTAAAAGCAGTCCTTAGTACCGACGTCTTTCTCCTCCGTAAATGAGGAGATCCTCCTCTCAGTCATTTAAAAAACCCAAAAACATCTCCTCATCCCACTCAAATAAAAACGACATACCCTAACTTTATTCGCTCCCATATTTTAAATCCCTCCCCATCTTCTAAGCTAGAGTCTCACCCTAATACCACACCACCTTCTTTTTTAGACCCTATACTTCCTCCAAAGGTAAAGTTAACCAAGCACCTTATCGATTCAAGAGAAGATGGCCGGTATGTTCTCTCTAGACTACGAAACCGCAGACTATACGGGCCAGAGCCAGACTCTGTTTGTATAGATGGTATAACGAAAACCAATGCAATGGTTTCCATTCTGCAAGAAGGCCTTCCCACTAATCACAATGATCTGCGGCAACTTTTTATACGTTTTCATGAGCAATTAGATATGACTCCTGATTACGTGGCTATTTATCTCTCTTCTTTTGCGTCTCACGTAAGTTCCAAACGCATACTATACCTCCAGCGAAGACGGTCTAGTTTCAAAAACTACCATCGCTCCTAACCCACCACTCAATTCTTTGCCGAAGCCTCCCAAATATCTGTCCCTGTATTATCAAAATGTGAGAGGATTACGAACTAAGGTATCTGCTATATATCTTAATTCGCAGATTCTGTCCTACGAAATTTTTGCACTCACAAAAACCAATCTCAACCCTAATATTAAGAATAATGATTTTTTTTTCCCAAGACTTTGATTTACACCGTGACGACGGTCTAGATAAAGAGGAAAATTTATATGACCGTGGGGTACTTCTAGCTATACACTCTCGTCTCAAGTGTAAACTCTTTAAAAAATCGTCCACTGCATTCTTTGAATTTGTTTGCGCTAGAATTCCTATTCGAAAGCGCAACCTATATACTTGCTGCTGCTATATTCGCCCCCCTCACCCAATTCAAGGTTACCAGTTAGCTATTGATGCAATACGTTGGCGTATGACAATGGTCTTAATTGCGTTTCTTATGAGTATTCTCACAGTTTTAATTTTCATAGGGCTAACTACGCCAAACTGAAAAACCTCCTCAGTATAGCCAATTTTGACTTTCTTTACGATAATCCCAACCTCACGGTTAACGATGCTCTCGCATCCTTTTATACCGAAATTTTCAAATGCCTCTCCCAATCTGTACCTTTTCTACCCCAAAAAGAATCCCTCATTATCACCACCCTGGTATGATAATGAGCTGCGATCTCTTCGTAATAAGAGAAATAAGCTCTGTCGTACTTACTTAATATCGCGATCCGACATCGATTTCTATTACTACCAGTCTGCCCAAATAAATTTCTTTGTACTTTGTCAAACTCTATACGACAACTATTTAAACCAAACGGACCGCACACTCATTTCCGACCCCAAGTGATTCTTTCAGTTCATCAAAACTAAAAGTTAATCGGATAGCTATCCATCATCTCTGATGGGCGATCCCCAAATTATAGCAAATCTCTTCGCAATTTTTGTAGCCAAGCGTTCGCCACCCATTCCAAAGAGCCAGACCACTCTTACTTTTGCTACTTAAACAGCTGCCCGCAAACAACTTTGGAATCTGCGTCTATAAATTTAGAGCAAGTCAAAGATAAAATAATAAACCTCAAAGATGATTATCCTGCCGAAACTGATGATCTTCCCCCTATATTTTTAAAGAAATGTGAAATGCACCTAGCCCAACCTCTTACAGTTCTCTTTCAGCTTTCTATCACCCAGGTATTATTTCCCTTGACCTGGAAAAGGTCATTTATTATTCCCCATTCCCCGATAGTCCAACTATCAACCAATTGCAAAGCTGACCTGCATACCTAAGCTTTTCGAGAGCATTATTTATGACATAATGCTTCTCCATTGTAAGCCTATTGTTTCCCAAAATCAGCACGGATTTCTCAAAGGTAGATCCACGACCACCAACTTAACGGAATTCGTATCAAGCACTTTATGTGCACTGGAATCTGGAATTGAAGTTGATTTCAGCAAATCCTTTGATAGGATTTCACATGATATAATCCTTCTGTTTCCAAATAAACTTTATAACATGGGTTCAATCATATTTAAATCAAAGACAGTATTATGTTTTATTTAGGTGCATGCTTTCTGACCCAATTAAAGCCTCCTCTGGTGTCCCTCAAGGCAGCCACCTTGGCCCCTTACTATTTATTCTGGACATTAATGATGTTGATTGCATCATTAAAAACTCATACATATCTGTTTACGCAGACGATATAAAAATCTTTAGATATATATCCTCTTCCTCAGACTCCTAAGGAGTTTTCCAATCCTTATGCTACCAAATCTCTTTATATAACCTTTGTTAGGCATCTTCTTGAATTAGCAAGCCAAGTTTGGTCACCCTACTACAGATCACACATCCTACGGATAGAAGCTGTTCAACGTAGGTTTTTACGATTCGCCTTACGTGTTCTTCCCTGGGATAATAGCCAAAACTTACCACCTTATACTGACCAGCTGAAACTTATAAATTTACAACCTCTTTCTATACGTCGAAAAGTTGCCGACATTCTCTTTATTCATCAAATTTTAGTTGGTAATATCGAGTGTCCTTCTTTACTTCGAAATGTTTCTTTGAATACCAACCCACACAATCTTAGATCTGTGCCACTTTTCTGGCTCAATCTTCACCGAACGAATTACGGACACTTGGAGCCAATGTCTAGAATGCTTCGTGAAGTCAACGATATTTTCTGCCTCTCTTCGACTACCATTTCAATAAACTCTCTCTTAAAAACACTTTTATTTCCACCTATGCCTCACGTTCTAACTTTTTTTAACCGCTGCCACCCTTTAGTTTTTATCTTTATTTTTAAGTGAAAAATTGTTAAGAATAAGCTTGCACTAAGCATTAATAAAATTAAATTCCGTCGCTTAGCAGCAAAGTTGGTGCTAAAAGACCTCAATTTGAGACCGTGTTGACGAGGATCATTACTGGATACGAGACGTGGCAAGGCAATGCCATCATAATTCGTAATTTTTTGACGAAAAATGCAACAAATACCACCCAACAGCCACCGAATTCACCTGATTTGGCTCCTTGTGACTTCTTTCTGTTCAATCAAGTTAAAAAACCACTACGGGGAAGGGGTTTCAGCATCCGAGAGGAAATAATGGAAAAATCACAAGAAGCACTGATGGACATACCGAAAACCGAATATAAAAAATGTTTCGACGATTGGATCAAGCACTGCCATAAGTGTGTTGCAGTCCGTCGACTTACTTTGAAGGGGACAATATAGATTTAGATGAATAAACTTTTTTTTTTTTAATTTTTATTCAAGGTAATTGAACACACATTTATTATGGGACCAACATAGAATTTTATCAATTAATAAAGTTCACTGTATGGGAATTATAAATAAAATATTACATCGTTCATGTGATGACCATAGCTTCTGTTGCAAGCGACAATCGCAAGGTCAAAATTGTCGATGACTTTCTGAAGAATAAGTAGGCCAAGGGCCGCAATTTTAGTTTGGATGTTGTGTTTGAGATTCTGAATTGTCGCTGAGTTATTCGCAAAGACCTTTGAAATAAATAAATTGATTGAGTGATGGCCTTTTAAAACCAGAGATCGTCCGGACCCAACTCATTAAATTTTGACAGACAATAGCTCGTCAACATGTTGCAGTAACGTTCTGCATTCATTGAAACTGCCTCTCCAGCCTCATTTTCGAAAAATTACGGTTCAATGAAGCCGCCAACCCATAATCCGCAGCATACATTAATTTTCTAAAGATTCATTGGTTTTTCAAGAATCTCGTATGGGTTTTCCGGTCCTCAGATACTATTACGTACCCATCCATCTAAAAATGGGCTTCATCGGAAAAGATCAAATCCGATGACAAATTGTCCTGGCAATACAATATCTAGTTAACAAATTCTAGTCCTATTATTGTGTAATTTGGATTTTAAAGGCATGCAAATGAAGATCAACTTTTAAGATTTGTCGTAAAGTGGCAAGTACCTGGCTAGTTTTGAATACTTTCGCTCCCAGTGGTTTTGACATATGCGTGATAGCCATCTTTTTTTTGACATTTGTCAAAAAGAACAAGCACTTTGAATTGAGTAAATGACAGTAATTAACAGCCAACATCCACACCATCTGTTGGCCCACCCTTTACGTTTCGAAACCCACAAAAAATAGTACGTATACGCCTAGATGAACAAAAGTCAATAAAATTGTTATATCTTGCAAAGAGTATGTATTCCCAAACAAACTCTGGGCGAGCACTAGTCATATTTTTGATTTTGAGTATAAGGGCTACTATTACCGTTTGCCAGAGATTCGGTTTCTATACCAATCCCAAGCAAGCGGTGAGTGTTATCTTCAGAAATCCCTTTTTAAGTTATAATTGGATGTATTCTATCAGTGTATGTCGATTAAAGGCAATTAAAGAAACGAACAGCTTGTTTTATGGCTTCATCCGTCACCATAACCGATAAAGTGTTGTGTTTATCAGCTCACTTGCAGCTTCGGTGGTAGGATAACATAGTTTGATTTCTTTTTTGGTTTTAGCCCTCTACACTTCTCACAAAATTCGGACGTTTTACGCACCCATAATACTTATTTTTTACAATATAGCTTAAAAAGGTCCATGATGTCACCGTTGCGGCTTGATGTATTGCATCTGCTCCGAGTCAAGCATTCGAAGTCATATTTCATGAATGGTGCACCCGATTGATGTGCCTTGTGCACATAGACGAACGACTTCAAATACCTCCACTAAAATAGTCAAGGGACATTAAATCATGTCATCTCTGGTAATATTCTTGTAATCGAACATTACCTTCAATAACTCGTTGACATTGCCCGCAATACAGTATGCGGCACCATCATGTTGAAAATAAATGCAGTTTTGAAAACTTTAAAACTCTGCTTACGGTTGTGTATCGGGCGACATTGACGGTGACATATCAATTTTCTTCAATTTTGAAGAAGTAGGGCCGGTGATCCTGCAAGCCCATAAGCCGCACAGTGAAATGCATTTTGCAGGGTGCTTAGGCGGCTAATGGATAACCTCTAGAGTTTCTTAGCTCTAAATTCATCTTCATCACTATACAAAATGTGACGCTAAAAAAGTGGATAGGCAGCTGTTCAAGCGCGATTCAAATTCTGCAGCAATTGAATGTTGTAAGCGAGTGAACTATGATCCTTCCGCACAATCCTCCACATAGTCAAAAGACACACAGCAAGTTCTGGCGAACAAGAAATAATCGATGAATTAGGATCTTCCTAAACACTGGCGTCAACAGCGTCGATATTTTCATCTAAACAGACCCTTCACTTTCTGGTAAATGGCTTGGAGTCCAAGAGAGTAAATTTAGTGCAAATTTTTTCAATTATGTTGCGAAAAGCCGACTGTCATGTGCTTTTGTTTTTGGTTGCGTCAAAGAATGTGCAATTTTCATAGATACCTAGCCCGTGCCACCAGCATGCACGATTTGCTAGGATAATTGCTCGATTCCAGGAATTCGCTCGCTCTCTCCGCAGAACTGCAATCAGATATTACTTCGCGGAACTGGATAGCAATCTATGATATATCTTCAATGTTTGCTACGCAGCTCATTTTGCACGTTTATTATGAATGTGCAAATCTCCATCCAATTATCTTCTAACCGCAACATTTGGTCAATTATTGACCAGTCAGTTCTCCATCCATGCATGCTATGTAATGAAATATATCCATAAAATATTGCATGCTATGTGTTTTCCTCTTAATTTGGTCAATCTGAACAAAAGGGTGAGCTTTCCTATCCTAAGCGTTGTAGATATTTTTGATACACATCGTGACTAGATAAGAACTGCGTAAGATAGTAGTTACAGTTTCCATACCTTCGATTTGCCCATACGTGTATGATTGGAAACAATTTGTAAGTATATCTGCCCTTCTTAGTGGTATTCCGCCAAGCTTGCCACCTTGTCATTAAGGTCGCTCTTTCTTGTTCCTTAATCCTTTTAACGACTATCGCCTCTTGGTTATTAGAAATTCTCTTATTATAGACTTTTTGCTTCATGTCCGCAAGGATATCGATGGGCATCATCCCACCTATAAAAAAGTAGCTTCGTTCAAAATACTTTTAAAGCCACTGATTACCCTTATTTCGCTAAGTCGACATGTTGATGATAACTTTCTCCTTGCTTCCTTTTTAACTAGGGCTTTCACCTAAATTAGGGAAACGTATTACAGGACTAAGTTTACTACCTTGAATTTTAAGATTCTTCCAGCATATCCGGATCCTTCGATATTTGGCAGTTTTCCAAAAAGTGTTTCCTGAAGCTCTGACGTTTTTGGCCCGAATTATCAATAGTGTTCGGTATAAAGCTAAGTCTATGGTCAAGTACTACTCTAGAGACTTTTGATCTGATTTTTTGACTTCCTTCTCTTATGCCCATGTATTCCACATTTTTCCGGTTGGCTATTAGATTTCAACTTCCATTTTGTGTTGTGCTTATTCTAGGTCGGCAGATATTAGCCAGTTTTTGATGTGATTGATTGCATTGTTCGTAGCTGACTCTATCTCGCAAATATTTTTTGCAACGGTTACAATTGTTCCGCAAACCCGATTGTTTTAACTCCTGGTGGCAATGTGAATTACAGAACTCTGTCGTACATAATATTCTTGAAAAGAGGCCCCAGTATAGACCCTTGTGGGTTCGTCGCTTTTATATTTCAAGAATGATATAATCAATTATGACAAATGACCTTCTTATAAATGACAAATCTTTTGAGTTAAAGCCATATTTTATGTCCAGCATCAATACTGCACAAAAATCCCTGTTCCCCAACGCCATCTTTCTTCCTTTATTGCTTAGGCTGCTACGTTTACCAACGCTTTTATTACGTCGACGGTGGAGTAGGGTTTTCTGAAGCTTGTTGTTCTGTTGATCTGATAATGCTTCCTTTTCTTCTGCCACAGTGAGCAATATATAATATATGATTCGTTGAAGTATTTTCCTCAGTATGTCCAGTAGTCATATTAGGCGATATGATCCAGATGTTTCACTTTCTACTGTTTTAGAAAAACTCCACTCTTTCAGACAATTAAGCATCGTTGTTATAAACATGTCCGATCCCTTTTGGTGACAACTTTTACTACCTTATTTGGGACGCCATCAAGTCCAGGCGCTTCGCTGATGCCTATCTTCTCCTCGCACGTTAAAAAGTTCGTCTGGTATTACTTTTGGAACTGTCTCGATGCTACGTTCCTCGACTATATTGCACAGAGTCGACTGTTTCTATGGGTATTTGTGCTTTCTAATAAACTTAAGCATTGTTGGACTTGATAATTGTAGAGATTTACAGCCTTAGTTAGTATCATTATGTACGCCGTACCCAAAGGATTTATATCCGCTTCGTCCCACAGGCACTTAAAGCATCTTGCTTTATTATCTTTTATCGCCTTTTTTAGGTCTCTTCTTGCTAGTCGGAATATGCCTAGTAGTTCTTAAACATCGTCTCCCTTCTAGAACGCTGCACTCTTCGCCAATCTTGTAAGAAATTTGCTCTGAGTGCTTTTATTTCTTGGCCACACCAGTAGCACGAAGTATCTTTTTTACTGGATATTCGTTTGGATATTGCAACATTACATGCTGTGGTTATGATGCATGTTGGGTACTACTGGGCTGAAAAGTAACCTCCTTGGGAATGAAAAAAAAAAAATTTAATTTTAGTTTGATACACTTATTACAGCGATTTTCCAACTTCTTAATCTCGTTCGAAAAGTAATTTTTCGGAATGTCTGCAAAATACTCCTCCGTGGCGTCGATGATTTCCCTACAGCTGAATTTTTTATTGATGAGCCATCTTTTGAGGTTTGGGAAGAGAAAATAGTCCGAGGGAGCCAAATCGGGCGAATACGGTGCATGCGACAGCAATTGGAGCCATAAGTCACTGATTTAAGTCGTGGTGCATTGTCTTGCAAAACAAATTTTTTTTCGCTTCATGTGAGGTCGTTTTTCAGCGATTTCGGCCTTCAATCGCTCCAATAATGCACAGTAAAACTCGCTGTTGATGGTTTTTTCTTTTTCGAAGTAAACCACGAAGAGTATACCATGACAATCCCAGAAAACCGACGCCATAACCTTTCCGACCCATCGAACCTCCCTCGGCCGCTTCCGAGCACTTGTGATAGCTTCAGTACATTGCCGAGCACTCATTCTGTTCTCTACTGTGTAAAAGTGGATCCAAGTTTCGCCCGATTCCGCATCAGCAAGTCCAAACACACTTTTGAAGTGCTCTCGCGTTCGTGTTTTTGGCCAGGAGTGAGTATGTGCATCATCCAGCTGTAGAATAACTTTTTCATAGGTAGAATATTGCCCAAAATATGGCGTGTGCGCTCAGTACTAATTGTGGTATCTGCTAGTTCGCGCACCTTCACTTTCTGGTCAGCCAACACAATTTCATGGATTTTTTTGACATTGTCCTCTGTAACCGCATCGGAGGGCCTGCCGCTACGAACTTGTTCGGTAGTGGAGTTGTGGCAACCACGAAACTCTCGAAACCAATTCTTGACGGTGTAATCTGACGGAGCATTAGCCCCATAATATTTATCCAACTTTTCTTTTGTTTCCTTCGCCGTTTTGCCACTCAAAAAATAATGTTTTATGAGAGAACGAAAATCGTTTTTGTCATGATGCCAAACACGTTAACAACAATTAGCTGTCAAAACAAAACTAAATTTTGCATGTCTGCCTAAATATAACTTCAAGGCACTATAACCTTTCTTGCAGTAGCAGCGCATTCTGACGGTCAATTAGGTTATTTTTCACCCCACCAATGCGACAAACATTTGGTCGAAGAGTATATCTTTCCATTCTGGGACCGCTAGATTAGGCGTGTAATGGCCTTTAGCTCTTTAATATTACCTGATGGTCACTGTCAGGATATTCTTCCATGACCCTCTATTCTGTGTTGTGCAGTAGAAAATTACTCATGAAGGTAATAGCGACGAGTGATCCCATTTTCGCGACCATTGTTGGTGTATCGGCTTTTTAGCATGCACAGATGCACACATACTAGCGGCCCATTTGCCAGATTAATTTATGAAAGCATTTCAACAAAACATAGTGTCAATGTTGGAGGACCTTTCTTGAAAAGACATCAGATCCGGCGGGCTTCCTTACCTTTTGAATAATGTATCTTCTAAGCTATAGATACACCATCAATTAAGTATTTTCCTTCAATCTATTGGACTTTTTTTTAAAGAAACTTAGAAACTTTTTTTGATACATAAGTTAAGTTTGTAATACTATATCTGCATGTTATGAAGCCTTTGCAGCTTTTAGTAAGATATCTGAATTACTTCACTTCGACCAAGCCTAGTCTACGTAAATGACTAAAACATCAAGAAATGCTTAACAGGAATCGTGCAAGATGTACATTTTTCTAATATTTCTCATTGCGTAGGGAGATGAACTTTCACTCAAAATAAAAAGAAACAAAAACCAAACCACACAATTATGCGACCACATCCAGTTTTAAAACACCCAAAATACTTTCCTTAAATGAGGCCAAAAAAGTTTTTAACATTTGATACCCAGCTGGAATATAAACAGAATATCTGCCCACACAAAAATTTAAATATGTAAACATCTTCTACAAACTAAATACAGATTTCATGGTCTTCTCGAATACTACCTAATTATGCTAATATAAACATTTTCAAGACAATCCAAGACAATTAATTTTATTCCGTGAAAAATGAGTAAAGAAAAAATAAACACATTTACCAGTACCATTGCCACTTCATGGTTTAATTTTAATGACTAAATTAATTAGTAAATTTCCCTGAAAAGGATGTACGAGTATGCACGACTACGTGTGTATTATTCAACCAAAAAAAAAAAAAAATAGAATCACTTTCTTCAAGAAAATGACTCACATCAACTACAGCAATCTTCCTAACCAGGGAAATATCTTTAAATTAACGGCCACATTAATTTAATTCATCCGCAATAAATATCTTGAGAAATCAACTTAAAAGTTAACAAAAAATGTGAGACAAAAGAACACACACACATACAAGTGGAAGCAAAAAAAGATAACTCCATGCGCCTGTATATCGTCCTGGATCTACTCCAAAAAAAAAAAAAACTGAAAAGGACACGCAATAAAAAGAAATATAGAGCACCATCTTTCTTTAGTGCTATACTCGTAGCTAAGCTGCGCACAGTACGTACTCGTATATACTTTTTGTGCGTTTTGGTCTTCTTTCTAGTTGTTGTTGCTTCCGGTTTTTATTTTTAATTAATTAAATTCCTTGCATTTGTGATTTTTAATTCCTTTCTGCCTGAAATAGGACATAATTTACATATAGAGCCACACTAACACAAACAAGTACAGAATGAATAACAAGGACACCATGGGAGGAAAAATGCGCGTTCATACTCATAGACTTGATGACAGAGAAACTAAATGAAAATGAGGTACATTCAGTGCTCATTTCGACAAGCAGATGACAGCGTGGCATTTTGTTTGTTTATGTAAGGGTGCAGTTTTGTAGGGTTTTATTCCATAACCACTGGTAATAACAATAGCAAAAAGGACAACGCAATATTTGCGGTGACTGAAAATCGACAGTTCATCTAGACACTGCTACATAATAGAACTAATATTTCTCTTTCCATACTTCCAGGGCTGCATACTGATTAATATCTGCGAGTAAGTAATCTTAAATTTAAGTGAGCCACTCATGGGTGGTTATGGGTCATTTTTATAAGCCTAACGCTCATATTATCTTACACGATAATTAGAAACCTGTCCTGAATGATGAGTTCATCATCGGCCGCTAGCAACTGAAGCTAGATCTGTGAAACTTGGACGTCTTATTGTGTAGACTACAAAAAGATGGTATTTCGTAACCAATTTCAGCATTTTTCAAAATTGTCTAAATATTTTGCTTTGGTATAGGAGATTGCATCTAGCAGTGCATCCGAATTTATATCGTACCAGCAATTCATGGCTTTGGCTGTAAATCTTAGCTTATGTATTGTCACCTCATACCCGGTTACCAGCCTGTTTCTTAGTTCTGGCAAGTAGCTTGGTCCGCTCGATAATCAGCTGAAGCTCTTATTCAAAATTTAGCATAGTTGGAGAAAATTCAGTTGACTCTTGCTCTGCTACCTGATAAGCTTTTAAGGCTAGTTGTAACCAGAGATCGCATTCTGTTTGGAGATTAGAGAACTTTGCCACGTAGTCCAACAGTGTGCAGTTAATGAGCTCAGCATTCCATCACACTGAGGACGTAAATGCGTTGTGCACGTTTTTTCCAATATTTCCGACTAATACCATACCATACCGACCAACGTAGAAACTTGGTTCGAGTGGATTATCTGTGGGACCTCAAGTTTGCAAAAGATGTTATTAATTAGTTGTTCAACTAACCACTTCTGCTGTCTGGTTAAAAGCTGCGAAGCATTCGGGCCATTTTACAAAATTATCCGTCACGACATTACTGTACCGACTTTTGGCTGCCGTTCTTGGAAGAGATTGGCTTGCTGGTTGATTTGGGTGTAGCTTATCTCTGGTTAGCCATATAGGACAATTCCTCCAGTAACAAGTCTTGTAGTTCTGACACCATTACTTATCATCAATTGTTCATCCAACCCAATAGTTTTTCTGTAATCAAAAGTACCCTCTGCTAAGCCTATCGTGTAGATGCGAAAGTACTTTTGGAACCAGTTTACTTGGTATTACCGATTACAGTTTTTTTTTTTCTTCCCCCATTTCCCATACCTGATTCAGGACTTCTTCTTGCATTTTTAGCTGAAGAAGAAGAGGATTTTTTTCCTCATAGTGCTCATGTAGAATCTGTTCATTCTGAAGCTGTTATCCTTCTTGAAACCCATCCGATGACTTCGTTTACCAAAGAGGTAGTGGTGGAAGTGATGGGTTGATAGGACTTCTGCCTAGTAATTCACTTCTCGCCACGCAGTATTTCTACTCTCCTCTTTTCAAAGTGCGACTAAAATATTCGATTACTACCTCCGTTTTTCCTTGTATATGACTTAGGACATCTCAAATGCACACATTTGCGTTGATATCCCCGTTGTAAGGAAATCAGAAGATGTGGCCGTTGTTAGCTCTTCATTTAAGCTGCCAAAGGATCGTGTGATTTCTTCGTTTCAAATAAATCGCCGTGTTCCTTCTGTTAATTCTGAATGAGGCTTTACCTAAGTTAAAAGCCCAGTGATGAATCGTTGGAAGTAAGTGCAAACCTTAGTTTGCCTTATTCTTTCCAGCTCTATGAAAAGTCCGTTCGATGAAACGACGTAATTCACGCTCTTTTTCAAAAAAAATTGCACTTACCCGGACTCAGCTTTCTATAAGCACTCCCAAGTCGACTTAGTACCGCATTCAAATTGGTAAAGTGTTCTTCGAATGTCTTAGAGTAAACAATGATGTCAGCAAGGTACTCGTATATCAGGGCCTTTGTCCATCGCATTACTATACTTCGTCCATTAGCTTTTCGATCGAGCGTTGCATAGACCAAAAAGCTTAATATTAAATTGCCGCAGCCCATTGCCATAAGTGGAAGTCGTTTTTTTTTAAGCTAGAGTCCGTTTCAACCTACAAATAACCGCTTTGGAGACCTAGAATCGAAAACCATTTTGAGCCTACTCACGTTGAAAAGAAGTCACCCACTCTAGGTAATGGGTAGGAATTATTATTATTTTATTTTTTTTGGAAACGTCATTGAGCTACCCGTAGTCAGGGTTCCAGGGTTCTGCTTTTTGATTAGAACGATGTTTCTATTACGCCTCTTTCTCCTATATCCTGCACCTTGTGCCGCTTGGCGAAATGAACTCTCCTGGCTCTTAGTTTAACAAGCTTCGTCTAAATTGTTTTAATCCAATGCCAAGTTATGGCAGTTCCTTCGATGTCAGATGTTCTTTTAGAGAAAACAACATTGAATTTTCATATGAGAGTTTTGCATGACGTTCTCTTGTCCTCTTAGCAAGTTCATCATAGGCTTCTTCACAAAGGTCTTGTATGTTGAAGCACTTATTGGACGGAAAGTTTGCTGGCAGTTCGCAGATTTCTACCGACTCCACTTACTAAACGGTGGTATTTGGAGGCAACATAATATTTTGCGCAATGTTCGCCATATTTACGAAAAAGTTTCCCTCACTTTAATTGATCAGGCCTCGTACTATCTTCACCCCTTGTGGCAGCTTCAAACCTAATGCAGATTCAACTATCTCTGCACATCCCTCAACATTATATGGGATCAAGGCCTCTGTTATCTATCATTGAAAACCCTGCAATCCCAAGGCATTCTCTATTTCCAACATATATACCTTTTGTGTCACATACTTTATCCTTAGAGTTACGGTTTATAAATTATGTATGTATATCATCAGTCATCACTGACTAAATTCGTTCAAAGAGATATTTTGAGATAAACCTATTCTTGCATTGAAGTCGGATACATCTTTGTTTAAGTCGCGGAATCAGTGGCTACAATTTAAATATATTCGCACTGGGAAGAGAGTGTTGAAATAATATTTAAATTTGAGCACGTAATTGCTGAGATTCCTATAAGCTTATTCCGATGTACAAAAAGTTCATCACCCACTCGATTTTCCACATAGGCTCGATTTAACCTCAGCTTTGCTTCGTTGTAGTTTAATACTCCTTCTCGCGGAAGCACCAAACAAGTTTGTGCCGGTCAAATTTTTTATAACTCAGTCCAATATGTGCGGCGTTATTGCGGCAATAGCGTGTCGAATGTTGACCTCAAGCTCGTCCAAAGTGGTTGACTTATTAGCGTAGGCTAATGACTTGACTTAGTCCTAGAGAAAATAATCGAGTGGTGTCAAATCGAATTATTTTTATCATCAAATTGATGAACGCTCGCCGTGGGATGAACCATTCTCCAAATTTCTCCTTCAAAACTTCGGGCGTTAAGTCGCTTGTATGGCATGTAGCAACATTTTGTTGGAAATACAACTCGGATATATCGATGTTGTCAAGCTTTGACCACATAAAGTCGGTTAACATCACTCAAAACCTGAGACCATTGACGGTAATGGTTTTTCCTTTCTCATTTCGAAAGAAATAAGGTCCGATTATGTTGCCATGCCATAAAACGCACCAAACAGTCAATCGTTGTAGCGGACGACAACTGCTTTTGCGTTTGCGACAAGATAAGGGACGTGATGATTATTAAAAAGAAGCTGCAGTTTGGAATCCCTCAGGGATCAAAGTTAGGGCCGATTATCTTCATCCTATACACGAATGAGCTACTTCGGATCTTCAAGCAGGCAGCATCTCATTTGTCTTTACTGACAATATGGCGATTATGGTCAGTGACAGGTCATTGGACATGGCGACGAAGATTATACAGGAGGAGTGCGATGCTGCAGTAAAATGGTGCCACGACAATGGCTTGATTATAAATGCTACAAAAACCAAGATGATGCAACATCCGGAGTCCACCATTCAAACCAACGCAGAGTTAAATATATATTTCACAAACTATGCGAATACTACAAATATTGCCATTGGATTAGTTGAAAGCTACAAATATCTTGAAATTATCATTGACAGTCATTTTATATGGAACAAGCACATTGACAAGACGGACTAGCCCATTTGCTAGTATATAACATTGGTTGAGTCGAAGTTACGAGATGGTATACTTGTTACAACAACCCACATTAATAAGTTAAAAAGGCTGCAAAATTCACGATGAAGAAACATTGAAATACAATTTTCTGCAGGCAAGAATATGGCTTCGCGGAGAAACTACTTAATATTGTGCAACCCATGTCAAATAAATTTCTTAAGAATCTTTTATCTAATTCAAAATCGTTTCTCTCAAATCTAATTTATTCCACAAATCCAATCATCTAAAGAATTTCCTAAAAAATTAACACCTGCTTCCGTTTGTATCGAATTCTCAGATGGAACAAATTATCCTCGCTGCAATCTAAAATGTATAATTCGATTGCAAATTAAATGCAATCTAAATTCTCAGCAGCAAATAGGGGAAAAACTTAGATTCAAAGGAAATCACCTACCTCCCGAAACCATCTGGAATCAGTTCAACTACAATACAAGATGTCTCACTACAATTTATATAAATTTCTTGCCGCCTTCAGTGTAATCAAAGAAAGTACTTTCACCACAAAGTCGATAAAAAACTATCATCACCATTCTCCACCTTCTCATTTGGACTTCAAAATAAAGCAGGGGGAAAGGATGACAGAAGAGAAATTAACAAATAAAAAAATCAGAACGAAACAAGGACGACAGGTAAAGGAGAAAAGAAAAAAATTAATTACTCTCTTCCTGGCTTGATGTGTGTGGGGTGGCTTTACATTGTACTCATATATCACCATATATTTGCCACAAATCACTATCTTTGCTTTTCCGATTCATCACCTTATACTTATTTATGTCTTTCGAAGGCTGCCGTAATGGCATACAACCTGGCCTAAGTTCTTAGGACTACGACTGCTAACGGCAATAGCTACAACGATGAAGTGTCCATTTAACTGGTTAGGGATAAGCCTGAGAAGACATACCTACATACATTGCTTGTAAAATAGTCTGCCGCCAGTCGGTTTGTTGGACAAAAAAAAAAAAAAAACCGAAGCATACATAATCGTATATGCGGTCGTCAAAGATGGATTGCAAAATGTCTAAGAGAAAAATTTCCAGACACGCCTAGCCAAACACAAAAGTGCGAGTGCTACGCAGGATAATCAATTCAACTCTCCATAGTGCAAGACATCATACGAAAACAAGGTGAAGTGTACTCGTACGAGTATTCACCTCACCGTTAGAATAGCTACACAAATTCATTTAGATGAATTAGGGTTAGATTACATCGATAGTGGTGAGGTAGGCTGTACAAATTTGCACAATCCTTCAATGTCCCCTACAGTGCCACATGACATTGTTCAATAAGAGTAAGGTACACGACACGGTACACAACTTCTACTCCCATACACGTTTGCATTCAAGGATACAACTAACGTATCCGAATACATTCGACAGTTACAATTCTCGGTCTTGCCAACACTAGAGCTTTGTCTGTATGTCCTGAATACGAATATTGTAGAGAGAGATCACCCTCTTCAAGTATCAAGTTTTAGAATTTTGCTTTAATTAACTAAAAGTGAAGGAGGAACTGGTTACCGTAAATACGGGGACTAAAGAATATAGGAAATGAATAGGAAATTTTCCAAACTGACGCACAACTAGAGTATGTTATGTGAGTACCTACTACCTAGTGCTCTCGTGTCCGGGGTATAAGAAGAAATACATACGCGCTCTTGAATTTTCGCCTCCCTATGGAGGTATGGTAGAAGAATCGATATTTTGGAAACGAAGGAGAATGTCCTTGTCAGTTTTAATAAAATTTTTTGTTTCATATTCCTTTTGGGAATTGGGGAAGGACTTTATTTGTTGGTGGGCACATAATATATGAGAGAATTGCCATGATTGAAGAGTTGTGTTGAGTGATGACATTTGTGAAAGATAGAATTAGTAAAAAAAAAGAGCGCACTTTACTATTAGAAGTATCCGCAATTATAGCACTTGTCTTCAGTAGTTATAACAGCTTACACAACAACAACGCTTTACAAGAGCCTTTACGTTTAAAAAAAGCATGAATCTTAAGGTCAACAAGCATAGGAAGATTACCGAACTGAAATGAAATTGGCAAGCGATCTGAAAGTATACCCTTGAACTACACGAGTATGTACCCTTACCACTCCAGGAGCTACTGAAAAACTGTAAAGTATTTGCGACGTCTAATCAACATACCATACATATGCTATTGCGATTGACCGTGGAAAATCGTTTCAGTTTTAGGACTATGGTCCGTAAGAGGATTAGAGATCGCCATTCAGTTATCCAAATAAGACCCACATTACAAAAGAATCTTAAAGATTAAACGACTGTGGAGACTTACTCTAGAGATAGACAATAGCTTCGAGATTTCGGGAATAAGGCGCTCGGAAATAACTAGTCCATAGTACTTAGTGTATCATCCTTTTACTAAAATTTCATTAAAAAATGAGATAAATACTTCCGTAATGAGGTGCCGATAACATCACAAGGACCGCCCTGGCATTCACAAGAATAATGTTTCGCGCTTAGCTACTACAAACACAGTAAGCATCGTGGGATAATGTGTCACTTATGCCTAACGCTATTAGAATGTTAGAAAAAACGTAATTCCCCGAAGTCAGTAGTTTCCTACTGACTCAGATGAAAGTCGCTTACCTCTTCAGAGTTCGGAGAGCAATCGGTTGGTTGGTTAGGCCGAACTTTGGAGACGTATCCCATCTGCATCTATGTTCATATGAACCTGTCAACAAATGCCCTAAAGCATAACGCAGGCAGTCCTAATGCAGGTTCGGGTCCTGAGAAACATTCCTCTGAGCAGTTCCTAGCAAGATCAGCGCTAATCGTGGTAACTTTGTAAACTGGGACAAAACAAAGAGTATTTCCACTTTAAAGACAGACGTAACTCGAACAAGGGGTGAAATCTATGTAATGTAGAAAGAAAGCGCCGCATTCTACACAGGTTTTTGAGTCATGCAGGGAAACCCAACTAAGGGGTAATTCATCGTGAAGTTTGATTTTCAATATCAAACTTCTTCATCACTTTTGTTCAGTATCGTTTGGCAAGTCATCACAGAAAGACAGAAATCAGCGTTCTGTGATTTTCGTGCGTTTCGAGGACCTTACGGTGTGCATAATAGATCTACTCAAACCACTATTGCCAATACCAAATTTGAGTCCTAGTTTACATCAGTGGATGATACTCGACCAGTTATACCACATCCAGCACGTATTGAAGATACTATAGCAGCTGTAGCTGAGAGTATACGCCAAGACTGTGACGAATTGATTCGTTGTCGTTCTCAGCAGCTTGGCTTGTCGTATTCTACAATTTGGCGTATTTTACGTGAGGATTTCGGCCTAAAAGCGTACAAAATTCAACTTGTGCAAAATTGAAGCCAGGCGATTTGAATTTGCGTCATATTTTCAGTGAATGGGCTCTGGAAAAACTCAATGAAAATCCGATGTTTTATCGTGAAGTTTTGGTCAATGATGAAGCCAATTTCTGGCTCAATGGATACGTTAATAAACAAAATTGGCGTATTTTGGGCTGATGAGCAACCCGAAGAGTACCAAGATCTACCATTACATATATTAAAAATAACGGTATGGTGTGGTTTATGGGCTGGTAAAATCATTGGTCCATTCAAAAATGAGGCAATTCAAAATGTTACTGTCAATGGTAACCGTTATCGCGCCATGTTAACGGACTATGTGCTTCCTGAAATTCAAGCACATGTTCTCGGTGAGCTCTGGTTTCAACGAGACGGCACTAAGAGCCATACAGCGCGTGAATCAATGGACTTGTTGAGAAATCATTTTGGTGAGCACTTAAATTGGTAAATTGGCCGCCTAGATCGTGCGATATTACACATTCGTACTATTTTCTCTGGGTATATGTAAAGTTTCAGGTCTTCAGAAATAAGGCAGCTATGATTGACGTTTTGGAAGCCAACATTACTCGTGTTATCCGCGAGATACCAGTCACTATGCTCGAACAAGTCGCCCAAAATTGGACCTTCCGAACGGATCACCTCAGACGTAGTCGTGGCCAACATTTACATAATATCATTTTCAAAAAGTAAATGCCATGAATTGTTTCTATAAGTGATAATAAAAATTTTAAGGTCGCTTTAAAATTTATGTGTTTTACTTTATATTGTAAATCAAACCTCACGATTAATCACACTTTACACTTCTTCTCTGAAGAAAAGTTTCATTATTTCCAACAAACAGACAAAATACTACCAGAAAACCGACAGCGGCTTGGAGTTCCAAAGTTAGGTGCAGTAAACTCAAGGCTGCGTGTCCAGAGTGTTCGAGCCGGCTAGAGTGGAAGACAGCTTTAGCCTCCTGCAATTTTACTATTGACCTTCGCTGATTACGTTGAAATCAAATCGAAAAACGAAACAATGTTGCATAAAATACCAGTAATACCAGAATAATGAGTTGAAGCGGATTTTGACATCATGAGTTAAAATTGACCGCAGACATCGGCGTTTTTAACGTTTCTGAATTGACTGTAGGAGATTCGATAAGATTAAGGCATTTTTCATTGTTTGATTTAAAATAGACTTATTTCCATGTCCGGGTTGAAGTAGAATCGCAGATTTTCTTCAGTCCGGTAGACGTTCATAAAGTGGAGCACACAGAACAAAACTTTGCAGGATAACAACTTATTTTCGTTTTACTCTTAATGAAAGTCTGCTCCGATTTTTTATTTTTAGTGGTAATATTTCAGCGTTACAGAATACAAAATACAAAATACCTTTCTGTATGAAATCAGCAGATTCCTAGTATTTTACGCTCGCCACCAAACTTACATAAGAAAGTGTTCCTTGAAAAAATAAACTGGCACATAAACATAACGGTATTTTGTAGAGGAGTTAAAAACTAGCATTTTTTACTAGGGGGGGGGGTCCATCTCGACTCGTTTTATGTTATAAGCAATTTAAAAACAAATGACTTAAGATGGGAAAAAATTATTTAAAAAACAACGGTAACACTTACAATAAAGTACTATGCAGAATATGAAAGTCCGAAACTTGTTCTTTAATATAAAATTTACATCAAATTATTCGTGTGAATAGTTTTTGAATAATTCACGTTCAAACTCAAATTCTTGGTAAAAAATTAAAAAAAAAATTAACAATATTACTCAAAATTGAGAAATAATGTGCCAAATTGATTTTATGAATTCAATGCGCGCATTAATTCTGAATGGAACACAAAAAACCGTATGACTTTATGTCCTCTAGTATTTGAGCAAATTGAAATTACTGCTTTAGTTTTGTTTTTGGCATTTATGTACGTAGTCTTCCTTTGAATAAGCTAATGAGTATTATTTAAACATCTCGCAGACGCCTATATCAATAGTTTTTTTAATTAAGAGTACACGGGTGACGCGCTTCGCGGGATTAAGGGATTTCAACAAACAAACAAACATTTACCGTTATTTCTTTTTGTGATAAGGCATGTAGTTATTGATATTCACAAAGATCACTCTATGTTCAACCGTAGTGCGAATCAAGTGATATTCTTTTGTGAATAAGCAATGATGGCTAAGCATCCTATAATCCATCCTAAGCTATTGGGTCTATAACTCATTTTTGCGGTTTGCTAAGAGATGGCGTAACTTGTATTATTCCATTGTTACTATTCCATTGGAACATGCGTTGGAAAGCTACTATCATTGTACGTCATTTCAGTATATGTCGTTCATTTGAAGCGTAAGCAACAATAATTTTTTTTTTCATTCAAATATGTCGAACTTTGTGCCTGAAAAAGTGTTTTTGCGGGGAGTTCTTCTTCATTGCTTTAATATGAAGAAAATGCTGCCGAAAGTCATCGTATTTTGGTGGAAGTTTATGGTGAACATGCGCTAGCTGAGCGAATGTATGAAAAGTGGTTTGCACGATTTAAAAGTGGTAATTTTGGCTTGGAAGACGATGAACGTCCTGGGCAGCCAAAAAAGTTTGAAGATGAAGATCTGGAAGCATTACTCTATGAAGATTGTTACCAAACACAAGAAGAGCTTGCAGAATCTTTGGGTGTCACTCAAGCAGTCAAAACGTTTAAAAGCAGCTGGATATATTTAAAAGCAAGGAAATTGGGTTCCTTGGTCGGTTTTGCATGTCCGAAATGCTGCTGGAACGCCATAAAAGGAAGTCATTTTTGCATCGGATTGTTACTGGTGATGAAAAATGGATCCATTAAAACAACTCCAAGCGCAAAAAATCATATGTGAAACCCGGCCAACCAGCCAAATCAACGGCAAAGCCGAATATCCATGGCGCGAAGGTAATGCTCTGTATTTGGTGGGATCAGATGTGTGTGCTGTATTATAAGCTGCTAAAACCGGTTGAAGCCATCAATGGACAACGCTACCGAACACCGTTAATCCGTTTAAAGAGAGCAGTAGCCGAAAAACGCCCAGAATATACGACCAGACACGAGGCAACAATTTTCCATCATGACAACGCTCGGCCATATGTTGCTATTCCGGTTAAGAACTATTTGGAAAACAGTGGATGAGAAGTCTTACCCCACCCGTTTTATAGCCCAGACGTTGCCTCTTCTGACTACCATTTGTTCCAGTCGATGCAAAACGCCCTCACTGAAATACGGTTCACATCAGGTCAGAATATCAAAAATTGACTTGATTCATTCTTGGCTGCCAAGCCGGCGCAGTTCTTCTGGGATGGGATCCAAAAATTGCCGGAAAGATAGGAAGAAGTCATAGCTTCAGATGGGCAATACTTTGAATAATACTATTGTACATGTTTTTCTTAAATAAACGTTCAAATTTTGGGAAAAAAAAAACCGCACGATTTAAAATATATACCCAATATCATATACTATATGTATGTACATATGTCTACTTCGGTATCGTCAAGTCAATTTGATTGCTTTTTGAACACTTAACCTCAACATGAGTTGGCATAACTTTCCTCCAACAATACCATACCATGTACCATACTAAGGTACAAGAACAATCTAAGTTAGTGGCAACACTGCAATGTACTTGTTCTCTCGTTCCTGTTGGGGAGAACAATTACTCCCAAGTATGATACTTCGATGTACGTCCTTCTCTTCATAAATTCATAATCATTTTTGTCGTTGCGGTTTGCGACTGAACATGTATTCTTTCTTCGGAAAAAAAAAAATAAAATGGTTTTGGTTTCCTGTTCTTTGGAATTAAATTGCTTTTCATTCCAATGTAGAGGGTTTGGTTAGATATTTTATAGAAAATCTGAAGACAAGAATAAACTGCAAGGAATATCCAACTGATGGTAACGAGTTCAAGTCAAACATGGGCTATCACAATTTTTGGTAAGAAATTTGAGGTATTGTAGTTTCCCAGAATTACTTGCCCATTAACCACAAATTTGTGGGGACTTTTCTGTATTGATGTGGCACCATCAAGGACGAGGGTTTTAGTTGAACAGGAATCATATTCTAACAAGAGATGGGATATCAGCAAAAGTCGTTTGTTTCATGTTCATGCGTTGTAAGAATGTCGGTTGAGTAAATAATTGGATTAATCATCGGAAGTGATTGGAATTTAATACGAAATAGCATCAGAGAAATTTTGTTTAAGATGAATTTATTAATGTTTTGTAGGTATAGGGGATAAGTTGCATAGGGTTGTGAACAATGGGAGGCAACCATCTTTTTGGCCTTTAAATGTTTACGAAGGAAAGTTATTGCAAAAGAAAGGGCACCTTAGTTTTGAATGCTTGCATATTATAATGACTAGAAAATAAAGAGCTCAACAGGGCATTCCATTACCTAGGGCCGAATATGACAAGCAGAGTGTAAGAACAGATCATTGATGAAAATTAAGAAGAGTGTCAGAGACAGAATGGAGCCCTGGGGCACACCACCATTTGTTTTCTGAATACCAGATTTGAAATCATCCAAGACAACTTGAATTTAAGGTTACTTTTGATCTATGAAGAAGAGAGTCGTCGCTCCTAAGAGTAAGCATTTTATACATTGAAAAATTCTGTCAAATGCCTTAGAAATATCAGGTGTCCCTATCTTGCTTTAGCCAGTTTGATGTACACTTTTCTCTGAGATATGCCATCAAATAACTTAAAGATCTGTTGCTACGAAAACCGTATTGCTGATTGTTTCGTGTTTCGAGATATTTCATGAACTGACAGTTTATCAGCGGTTAACCGTGGAAAGAACGGACGTAAGTGCAAAGGGTCTGTAAGAGAGAGAGAAGAAGATTCGTCTTTTTAGGGACGGGTAGGACAAATGCTGTTTTCTAGCTTCTCAGAAAGATTCCTAAAGGGTAGGAATGATTACACAGTGGTTTTGCCGGCGTGGAAGAACACCTCTTCAG
This sequence comes from Volucella inanis, assembly GCA_907269105.1. NCBI lineage: Eukaryota > Metazoa > Arthropoda > Insecta > Diptera > Syrphidae > Volucella > Volucella inanis. The sequence continues at coordinate 43,839,737 of OU026157.1, forward strand.
AAGAAGGGGAGATATACCATCTGAACTAGCAGATTTGTGTCCCAGAAATACCCTTCCTGACCAAGACATGGCGGTAGTTGTTTGAAAATGTTACTCTATTGGAAAGTACGTAGTCCATAAATTTTGACTATTTGTTTGGAAGCCATCAATAGTGAACGTTGTCAGTGAATTTGTGAAAATGGAGAAGAAAATTGGACATCGTTATGTGATGCAATACATTTATTTGAAAGGTCTTAGCCCAACCAATATAAAAGCTGAACTGGATTCTACTCTGGGTAAGTCTGCTCCTTCATTTACAACAGTAAAATTTTGGGTTGCTGCGTTTAAACGAGGCCGTACGAGCTGCCAAGATGAGCATCGCTGTGGTGAACCAAATGATGTGACGACTTCAGAAATGTTGATGAAAATCCACAAAGCGGTACTGGACGATCGTCGACTGAAAGTGCGCGAGCTAGCAGACATTATAGGCATTTCAAAAATTCAGGTACATCGCATATTATTTGAAAATTTGGACATGAGATGCCGCGTTTGCTTATACCCGAGCAAAAACAGTGTCATGAAGATGTTTCAATTGAGCGTTTAGCGAAGTTTCACAGCAACAAAGCAGAATTTTTGCGCCATTTCATAACAATGGATGAAACATGGGTCCATCACTTTACACCCGAGAGAAAAGAACAATCAAAACAATGGATTCAAAAAGGAGAACCGGCTCCAAAGAAGGCGAAGACCGTTTCATGTGCAGACAAGTGGATAATTTTCATTGACTATCTTGAAAAAGGAAAAACTATCAACCGCCACTATTGCAACGTTTGAGTGAAGAAATCAAGCAAAAACGGCCGCATTTGGCTAAGAAGAAAGTGTTGTTTCATCAAGATAATGCAAAATTAATGAATTCAAATTTGAATTGCTAGCTCATGCTACCCTATTCGTCAGATTTAGCCCCCACGGATTATTTTGATTTGAAAAAATTACTCAGTGGTCAAAGATTTCCCAATGATGAAGAAGTGGTGTCGGCAGTTAATGGCTATTATTAAAAGAGTATCGAACATTTTGTACATCGCTGTGAAAAGTGTGAAAAAGTTGAGAAATAAATAAATTTTTTTCCAAAATTCTTGTGTTTTCTTTGTTGGGTCGGGAACTTCTGGGACCGCCATTGTATATTGAGATCTTTATGTAATCTTGCTACGACACGAGTGTGAAAGTGGATTCGTCCCATTAAAGATTCGACGTATTAAAATGTAGGCGGGGACAAATAACAATCTTCAAGTGTTGAACTGGCCGCAAAATGTGTAGCAAGCAGATTAGCCTTGTCCAAAGAGCTGACAGCTGGAATGTCATGGTAAATAAGAGTTGTGATGGAAGATGAGACAGAATTTCTTATGTTTTTGACAACCGACAAAAAATCTTACTACTTTTGGGACATTGTAGTATTTTTTGCCTCAATTTTTGGTCGTATTAGAATTTCACACGCTTAACAAGGACGTTGCAATCATTCCTGGCATGTATAAACATTTTTCGGCTTTTGTCTGTCAGGTTGATCTTGAAGGACCGAAAAAACATTTCTCTAACCCTGACAACTTCTTTACAGCTCGATTCGTACCATGTATTTTGTTTCAGTTTGATACTCTTTATCCGATGAAGGATAAATTATTTCATTCAAAGCTGGATAAAGTTATTTTCTGCAGCAAAGAACTAAACACACCGTCCTTCAGGTGTTGTCTGTCCAAAATGGAATTTTAGCCACAAGAAGTTGAATTGGAACACGGATCCCATTGTGGTGGATTTTGGTAAGGTACATCACTACACACGTAAATGGGAAGACCGCGGTGAGAGAAGAATAGTGGCACTAGTTTGTAATAATGGTAGTTTCATATCTATTTGATCCAAGAGGTGTTGACGGGGAACTACCTGTGTTTCACTAACTGCCGAATCAGATGGCCTGTATTTATAGACGTAGACATACGCAGGGAAGTGATTTCTACATAGCCCGCGTATAATTGTTAATCCACTATTTCCCAAGTCATTACTTCAAACAAATACTAATAACACAAACACCGACGATGCTAAACAAAGGCGTGAAGTACCCTTACATCAATACAAAACTATGCATCAACCAAGTCTTTACTCACAATCCGCTATCCAACGTTTGTTGCATGCACTCAGTCATTACCTTTGTCGTATGACAGTGATACAGCTGTAGCAACAGCATTGTGATCAGGGCACAAAAATGTGCACAAAACGACGCTAATTGACCTGACAACGGAGGTATAATACACCGTGTAGAAACGTGATGACTTTGTATGTGTGTCTGATACCAAGGAGTGTGGTTGGTTGACACAAATTTTTTTGCACTTACAGAATTGTGGGCATACACAAGATTGTTCATAGGGCCCTTTCGAAAACCTCATCTGCATCACAGCTGCATTTGCAGTTTGTTCGTAAACGCAAGTTGCAAAAGTCATTTGTTCGAAAACATCTTCAGAGTCAAACTGCATTAGCTTGGTGATCGATAAAGCAGTTTGTTTCTGCCATATTTTCGAAAACGTCATTTGCGTGTCATTTGCGCTGCAGAAAGATAGCCAGAAATCTGCGCTGCGCAACGTCAGATTGGTAATCCAAATTTGCCAGGCAGTAAGGAAGATTTTGGTTTCTGAAAAAAAAGGATAGTGTCAACGGAGCGTTGAATCTGGAGTTGGGTCAGACTACTTCACTCTATGAGATTGGTCTCTCCATTCTGGAAAGAAGTCAAAAAGATCCGCGTGAAGTCTGGTTCGACGGGATATGATGTTAGAGGACAGTAGCTTCCCTTTTGGCTGTGACGAACAACAAAAAAAAAAAAAAAAAAAAAAAACAAGTCCGGAAGAGGAGCATCCAATTGGGAATATTTCGAAGAATCCGACGCAGTATACGGGACAAGGCATTTCGTAAGTGCAACCCATTCAAATCTGGGAGATTCCATGTTGGTCGGTGAGATATTTGAAAACGATGAAAATATTGCTGCTTCTACGACAAAAGAGTATCACTCACAGGGCGCAAGGAGAAGAAAAATGAAGTGCTGGAGTACCTGAAAGAACAGAAGAAAGTTGAGGCAAAGCGTCATAAGGAATACATGTCCCTTCAAAGGCATAAATTGTAAATTGAAAAAGAAAAAGTAATTGCTATTACAAAAAATGTATAGTTTAGGATACTTTTTGGATTTAGCGTGAAATGCACAGAATTCTAAGTTTTTAAGTCCAACGTGCAATGATTGTATTTCTAGTTTTGTTTTTATAACATCAATAAATATTATTGTAAATAAATAATTCATTATAAATTTTATGCGTACAATTAATCTGCAATTAGATCTCATTTACAACGTCCTGCTGCACAGCGAATACTTCTTGAGTTTCGGATGAATGATGAGGCAGTATTGTGGCAAATATTTTGTGAGGTTATTTCACCTTGCAATAAAACGAAATTATGCAGCACAACACATCATATAACGATAAATTTAATATTTTCTATTTTTTTTTTTTTTTAATTGAGGTTGTCGAGTATTCTGAATTTGACTTTGAGAATATCAAAAGCTTGCTCAATCATAACCCTTGATGAGCTTAAAAGATAGTTGAATCGATTTTGGGTTTCAAGGAGATTGCCTTTATCTCTGTAACGCACCATTAAATATGTGGATAAGGGGTACGCCGATTCACTTTCCTTAAACACGCTTACATTGTGTGATTTATCGGGCCATCAAAAAAACACATTTGTGAAAACTCCATCACTATCGCATGTCGCCTAAAATATTAAAAATAGCAGTTATAAGACTACTGACTGAAAATGGCTGTGCTACATATCCATGTGTGTGAATTATATCCCTTTCGATTGTAGTAGCTTGATCTATCTACCTGTAGGTTGAAGATGTCAATGGACTCTACCACGTTCGAAAAACTATTAGCCCCACGCAAATAGTTGAATTTGGCGACTACAGAATTAATTTCTTCATTAGAATCAGGCCATTTAACAACTTTTGTCAATCATTTTGTAATAGTCCTACAGGTTTTCATGACTATTTTAAAAACACTGCTGAGAGATTTATTAAACCGGTCTCCAATTTCCCTGTATGAATTTTTCTTTGCGAGAGTTATGTACAGACATTCTTCCTGTCTTTGAATTTATCCACAAGGGCTGTAATTCTTGTTTTGGTTTCTGTAATTAGGTATACAAAGTACATACTTTTCGTTACATTATAAGTTGGAGGAATCACAGATAACTTAAAGAAAAAATGCTTTTGGACATCCTGAAGTGGTTGTAGAAACTATCTTCGGAAAATTGTTCAATTGTATTCAGATAATTATGAACTTTTGGGATTGTTCCTTCATTATTTAGCAATTTCAGTAAAATCTTATTTTTACAATAAATATTCTTAAGGACTCCATCTGCATTGTTTGAAAACGTACAGGCAACACAAGTCAATGGTAGCAAAAAACCTTTGCAGTTTGACGTTTACAACCCTTATGTGCTGCAATGACGATCAAATGACGTTTTCGAAAAGGGCCATATTCGAAATCATCATTGCGGGAACAAACTATACGCTGATGTACAAATATGACGTCGGAGTGGAACTCGACGATATTTTTGAATCTTCAACACGGGCATTTAGACGACGTATCTCCTCGTTCAGCGTTCGCATGCCTTTCTCATGTTCATTCTGCCGATCCTGGTGATAATCTGTCAACTCCTCAAATGGTAGAGTTGTTTCCCTTGCACTGAAATTCCGCTTTCCTTCCACCCTCGTTTGAGTTGCTTAACGTTCAGATCTTCAGTCCATATCCCTTCTTTTAGGCAGTTTTAAAGGTCACTATCTTGTTTTTGAATATTTTAAGAGGATGCCAGACGGAATATAAAATGAAATTTTACCATAATTCCTTAGCGCTTTTAAAAAAGAAACGAGAATGTTCACAAACAAGTTTACTCCACACACACGGGAAGAAAAAGACCAATTCACTATTGTTAACTAACAACTCAAATGCTATTTTATTTATTTATTTATTTGTATTTATTTATTTAAAGAATATGTACACATTAAGATTACTTTTTAAAGTTTGTGTAGGCTTTACAAAAATCTTAGGTTCGAAAGCAATTTTATTAAATTTTATTTAATTATTTATAAAATTTGAAAAAGAAAGCTTTGAATGTTCTTGTGTCTGTGGCTCTTCTTAGTGTTATGGGTAATGAGTTCCATAGGAGAGTGGCATGGACGAATAATGAGCGCTCAGATTGCAAGCGAAGCCGAATAAGGATGGCTGTTCTTTGTGAACTTTATGTTTAAGAGCCCTCTGTAGTATGATCGCTAGATCTTCGTTCATCATTTCAATTACAAAACTGAGAAGTCGTGGAACTCCCGCGCGAACTCCAAGAAACGAAGACATTTGGCTTCCTACTGTCACATTGCTAACGACCCGTGAGGTATGAATGCAAAAGTTTGACTACCAAAGGCGAAAATCGAAATTCATACCACAGCTTCTTACAGAGGAGAAAGTGGTTCATCGTATCGAATGCTTTCGAAAAGTCCAATAATGTCAAAAACGTAGAACAGTTGGTATCTAGCCCATTGCGGATGTCGTCGACAACAAGCAAAACGGGGTGGCCGTGGTGTAGTGGTATATGCATAGACTCCTCAAGCAGATGGTCGCGGGTTCGAATCCCGTGCCAGGCAATTCTGTGAAAAAGTCCCGTCGACATCAACTCTGACATGAGGGCATAACACTGATGTTGCAATGGTTGCTGGCTGGGCTAAAATGTAACGAACTTATTTATAGCACGACTTTAAGACCCACTGGTTGAGGATGCACTGGCTCCAGTTTGCCAACAACCTCTGGAAAAAATATCGACACCTAATACACCTGAGTTTCAAACTACTACATCACCCGCCCGCGCCCTGGAGAAAAAGCCAGTAAGAGTTTATTCATATCCCCTTGGTGCGCACACGGTATCGTAAAAGAAAAAAATTCCTCTTTTGCGCAAAAATTGGATTGGGCGGGATTTAAGAGGTTTTTGTCGCTTAGGTGCGCTTGCATCTGCTTTAGCACAGTTTTCTGGAATACTTTGGATAAAAACGGTAAGATTGGGATTGGTCTATACTCAGTGTTAATTCGGCTTTGCGACTTGAGTATCGGTAGTATTGTTTGCCATTTTCCACGAAAGGGGGTATTCATAAGAGGCAACTACGTGATTTAAAATATGTGCTATGTATTTGAGTATGAAAGTAAGCAGGAGTTTCAAAAATTTTAAATTAATTTCATCCAAACCTATCGCATTAGGATTGACCGATAGTACGGCTTCAACTACATCTTCATCCGTAAAGCGAATAAAGTTGAAATCTGCTATATAGTATTGTCATAGTCACTAGACTGACTCGTAATATATGCAGAGTCTTGATATTGAGTTGGCGGCTCAGAGACATTCTTCATCGTCAATTGCACCTGAACGCTATCTCTCATTGCCTAGTTTGCACATTTTTTGATATAGAACTTTCCCAGGCTGGATTTCAGAGTTAAGAAAATGTTCATAGTGGCGCCGCTTTGCAGCCCTAATATGAAGAACAACTATGTTGCGAAGGGACCAATAAATGTCGTAAAGTACGAGGAGTTTGTACCGTTTTCAACAAGCGTATGTAGTATCACTATTATACATCAGATCTAGTAAATCTCTATTAAGGCAATGTCAAATTTGTCAAAATACAGAAACTGATCTAGCCAGATCCCAAGGTATCTGACTACATTTCGACAGGCAAGAGGCTGTTCGTGTTGTCGAATGATCGAGAACTTTCGCCAATTTCTTCTGGTATTCCTAGAGGCTCCAAACAACGGCGTCCTTAAGAGAATGGTTTCCGACTTGTGAAAGTTGATTTTCAACTTCCAGTCATCGCAAACTCGTCTTATCTTATCGAAGTCACTCTGCAAGAGTGTATTAATGACCTCGATTTTTGGACCTGTTTTGTACGCTATCAAACCGTCTGTGTACGCAATAGTATAGGGAAGTGAACCTATCAAGTCGCTTGTATAAATGTTAAATAGGATCGGCGAATTGACCGCGTCTTGCTGCAGACCATTTTTAGTTTGAAATATTCCAACAGAAGTCACATCACCATTTTTCACGATAAACTGTCTGTTGGTAAGCATATTATAAAGAATGTACAAGAGTGGTTTACTGATCCCCAGCCTAGTCAGCTTATAGAAAAGACCTTCTAACCATACGGTGTCGAAGGCCTTCTCCAAGTCAACAAGGCAGGCACCAGTACATTGGTTTTTGCATTTATTTCATTGGATATCGGACGTCAGTTTAGACGCGGTATGTGAGATATCATGTCCCGCCTTAAAACCGAATTGATTATCCAGAACTATATGTTTGTCCTCAACCAACCTAGACAGAGCTCTATTGATTACCTTTTTAAACATCTTACTGATATTTGGAAGGAGACTTATCGACCGGAGATTCGCCAGATTGGATATATCCTTTCCCTTTTTGGGGATAGGTTGAACCACCGCCGTTTTCCAATGCGCTGGATAATGTGCATTATTCATTGCATTATTATTCCGAGCACGATGCTCGGAATACCATCGGTCCCCAATGATTTCTTAACCCTGATTGTTTCGAAGATCTCATGGAGCTCTTCCTTCGAAATGAACGGGGGTAGGTCACCCTATCTGGTAATGACATTATATGCTATATTTTCGTCGCTAAACCAGGCGAAACCAGAGCCCTCGAATCGCCAGTTCTCTACTTCATTTCGAATGTAGAAGCCGTGCACCAAGACGCGACTGTCTAGGTCATAATTAATGCCAATAGTATCAGTGGCCTTGTATATTTCCTGGAAAGTCGCCCCAATGGCCTCAACCTTCTCCTGTGGATCCTCGATCACAAAGAAGTCGTCATCATCAGCGGCCTCATTTGGATCAATACCTGCTATTGTCAGTAACAGTTATTTGTCTGTTGTCAAGGCTATTTTAAGACACTGAAGGTAGTTTTGATTTTTTTTCCGAAATAGTTTATTTATTTGCGGGAACATATTCGGGTTTCTGGTGTTTACAGACTGAACCTTATTGTTCCAATGCAAACTTACAGAAATTCTACAATTCTCTCTTATTAACGTTTGAATATTTTTAATCCACGACTTCAGTGTCCTAATCTCCGGGTCTTGTCTGTCAGTTAACTGTCTGTACAAGTTTTTGAGTCTCGACAGAAGTCTACTTTTCTGTCAGTGCACTGCGTCAATAGTAGGATTGCGGGACAGGTCTTCGTTAGTCGTACGTCGACACCGCGATATTGTAGCGTCCATAGTTTGTTTAATTGTCTCGTCCATTTGTTTTAGGTAATTGTCGATCTCCTCATTTGACAAATTCCTATTGGACGGTGGGTGAAGCGTATTCGAGGAGAGCGCACTTGTCATGGTTGCGGAGAAGCGGGTCCATCGAGTCTTACTGTAGTTGTAAGAATATCTTTGGACAAACTCCTCTAATTCCACAATGTCGTTGGGAACTGTATTTTCGGTGCTAAAACCGCAATGGTCACTGTCATACACGAATGTGAGCAGACAGTTTAGCGTTTGTAAATTCGTACCTGTCAGTCGTATACGTTCTTCGTACATCAGTAGATCCAAATAAGACCCGCCTCTGGTAAACGGCGGGTTATCCGTCGCTTTAAGACCGAGTCTGTACATGACATCGTGCTGACCCCACCAATCGAGTAGTAGGTTCCATCAAGTATTTGGCAAATTATTTCCCCAATCTCTGTGTCTAGCGTTGAAGTCCCCGCCGATTATAAAATAATTCTCCCCCGATTCCAGGCTCAGAAGTCGAAAAAGCTTGTCGAGGTCTGTAATGAATAAAGTGAATTGTGGAGTCTCAGGTGCATAAACAGAGGCCAAGTACAGTCACTTTCCACTGCGGAGTGGGATATAAATGACGACTGCCTCCAACACCCGGAACATCAGGAGTTTGGTCTTGTAGCAATTTAAACATCGCGGCTCTTCATTCGATCCTAATCAGTGAATTAACATTCACCGCAAGGACCTTTAAAGTTTGCTCCACCATGTGCGTACCCATTACGACATGTGTTGCGTTAGGCCCGGCAGCAGCGCGTAGATCTGATTCACCCTTGGCCTGTTCTTGCACCTGCTTTTGCAGCTGAGTAATCTGCCCTTGGATAGCGAGCAAGATGGCCAGCATGTTAGGTGCAGCTTCCGTTGTCCTCGGCATTGGCGTCGGAGAAGCAACAGTCGCTTTCTGCGAACTTAGGACAACTCTGATAGTTTGCGGTGTGTCCCACGTTCCCACATAACATGCACGAGAGCTGCGTCCTATCGGACGCTCCGTCCCTGCCCAGAGCACACTCCACGGAACTGTGGTTCTTTGCGCACTTTACGCATCGAGGCTGCATTTGGCAGTTCGACTCGGCGTGCCCAAACCTCTGGCAGCGAACGCATTGTATAACACCTTCGCTAATTTTTAATTTTTCCCAGTGAACCTGGTAGTCTAGGATATTGATACTCCTTAGACTATCCAAACGGCTTTCGGGACTGAGTTGCACCAGGAAGAACGGCAGCCTCCGTTTCTCCCGCCTGGCTCTAGCTGTGGTAAATGGCTTTACCCCCACAAACTTGAGTCCTTCGTACTCCTTCTCTTTGAGCAGTGCCAGGATCTCCTCAGGATCAGAAGATGGTTCCAACCCCTTCAGCAGCATCGATTTCCGCTTTTCACACTTCGGTGTGAATGAGTAGTTTCCTTTAGGAGCTCTTTCACTTTCACTTTGGCATGGCGATCGTTCCCCAATCTCTTAATATTAAAATTATTACCAATGACCAGCCTACACAGGTCCTTGGTAGCATTTACCTCCAATTTATAGGTGCTGCTGCTGGTTTTTCTGTTGCCGTTTTTGTGGCTGCTGCTGTTTAAGCTTTTGCCGGTGTTGTGACTGCTCTTGTTGTTGCTGGTGTTTCTTTATCTTTTGTTGTTGTAGCACTTGTGCTACTTTATTTGTTTGGTGTTGTTGTTTCTGCTTTTGAGCAGGCTGCTGTAGTTGGGATTGCTCTAGCTCTTCCCTCTTCCTTCTTACCATTTGCTTTTCTTTTATGGGCCTGCGGCATATTTGGTCAACGAGAAATGGACAGTGAAACGTAAGAAATGCTATCATACGTTCAAAAGTTGAACCACCAGATCTGATTAAATTTCTTCGCCAAAGTTATTAGCCGAAAAATCTATGCACCTTTGTGACTTCTAATTGACCCACTTAAGCACATCTTAGTGAACTCAATCCAAGTATGCTACTTATATGAAACATGCCCTTGTAAGTCCAGTATGTACATACAAATGTAAGATTCCGTAAAAGGATGGCAGACGACAAAGACGATCACGCCACTTAAACAGTACATACACACGAAGTTAAAACTTCAAAGAAGCAAGAGACTAACAAAACGTACAAACGAGACAATCTTAAGAGGAGAATGGAAACAGATAAGTCCTTACGGAGGACAAAAGAAGTCGACAGTAATCGATAGTGAACTACAGCAGAGCAGTTATCACCCTAATCCGTAACATACTGTACCACAGTGATTTCTACAGACAAAAGCAACTTCTATTTATGTGAGGACTTGTCTTAAGTGGCAGGCCTAATCAAGTTGTCCTTAGTATTTAACTTATACGATCTTAAAATTAAAAACTAAACCTTAGATAGTAAGAACATGTCGATCATATTTTCTCGACTCCAACTCTACAGCCAGAAGAGACTTCAAGTGTTCTTATTGAGACTTCGTCGCAGTGAAATGTAGCCACTGGTATGTACCAGCTTGTACCAGCAAGTGTTCAAAAAATCCTAACTTCTGAAATGTATGTATAAATCAAACGTTAAATGTACCATTCCGTACCCTGAAGTATAAACAATAAATTTTTATCTCCCAACGGTCAACTTTGCAGTCATGTCAGTGTTTTTGCCAGAAGTGCACGTGGTGTCGAAAACTTTTGCTAAAAAAAAAAAAACAACATTTCGCTATTCAAAACTGATTAAAACTGTGTAAAACTATTAATTTAAAATTGTTTTATTGTTGTATAAAACGTAAGTAGTGAAATCATCTCCACAATTGTTTATTTAGCCCTTTTTTAATGATTGGTAAACATTTGCACCAGTGGTACTTTTTGGTGGTAATTACTATATGTGCACCAATAGTCCCTTACGGCCTTTACTATTTCTTATTTTTGTTTTTTTCCATTTTATTCAGTAAAAGTAAAATGCCGAAGCAAATGCCGAGACGCGAGATCAAAAGGGTACTTGAGGAGCCGTTGGACGATTCTTGGAACATGGAAGAGACCTGAGGAAGTGATTTTTCGTACGATAGTAGTATCGACTACGAGTCAGAAGAAGATGTCAGCGCGGAAAGAGTAGAATCTTCAGATTAAGAAGCAGAGGAAGCAACAAGTCATTCAACGAATTGAAGTGAGTCCCAACAAGAGGTTACGCATTCTGAGAGTGGAGGTAATGCTACGGATAATTTTACACAGATTTGGAATGATCCTGGGGATAGCTTTGTTCCACGAGTGATAGCATCAATACCCCGAGAGTGTACAGTAGATTCAAGTATTTTGCATACGTCGACACCCATCGATGTTTTTTACAAAGTGTTTCCAAAAAGCTTGTTCATGTACATAGCTCAATGCACCAACAAAAGAATTAAAATGTTGATTTCCACCAACAAACGGAGGAAGTATAAGCTAACAGATGCAGGTGCAATCAAGGTTGTTGTAGGTTGTATGTTCATCATGAGCTATAACAGAGTACCAGCTTTGAAAGATTACTGGTCAACACATCCATCGCTTGGGAATAATGCTGTCAAATCAGCTATTTCAAGGGATAGATACAAACTAATATCTTCAAAAATTTATTTTGCTCCTCCTGAAAAGCCAAACGATTGTTCATAGACGTACTATATACACCCTGACTGACTCGAACTGCAACCAACTTTAGACTGCTATAATTTCCAAACCGTTCATGACAGTGAGCTCTAATTTTGACACATGACAGATAATTTTGTTGAAAAATTTTTATCCGCAATGGAATTCAAACGTGAAAGTGTGATTGCTTTATATTTCGCTGGAAAACCACAAGTAGCTATCGTTAGAGCCCTCCAGCACCTCAAAGTGAATAAATCATTTGTGTCTCGAAACATTGGAACGTATGCAATACATACTGAAAAATGAGCTTGTTCACAAGCCATTGAAGTCCCAAAAAGCACACTATCTTACACTGCAACAGAAAAAAGTTAGAGTCGAAAGAGCGAAGGAGTTGCTACGCTTGCACGAAAGTGGTGAGTTGCCGAATTTGGTTTTTTCCGATGAGTCGTCATTTGTTATTGAGCAATTTGTCAACAAACAAAATGACCGAGTTTACTTGCCAGAGAGGTCCTTCGAAAATGTACACCTTCGGACGGCCACTAAAAACCAGGCAGCACCGATGGTGATGGTTTGGGCCGCCATAACCGCTGATGATCGCTTTCCGCTCCTATTTTTGGACCGTGGCGTCAAAATTAATGCGATCGTATACCGTGGAACTGTCTTAGAGGCAGTATTGAAGCCTTGGGCAAACAATCATTTCGGTCGGAGACCGTGAACATTTCAACAAGACTCGGTACCGTCTCACAAGATTGGTCAAAAAACATTGTTCCACACTTCATTTCTTCGACAAAATGGATTACAAATTCTCCGGATGCAAATCCGTTGTATTTCTCTTTCTGGGGTATTTTGAAGGCAAAGGTTGGCACTAAAAAATACCAAAGTTTGGACCACCTCAAACAAGCATTTCGCCGAGAATGGGCCAAAATACCGCAGAGCCACTTGCGTGCAGCGTGCGATGCTTTCTTCAGCCGTCTCATCGGTCGTAAATTTCTTTCCGGCGAGCATTCTTTTGAGGTCTGTGAACAGGAAATAGTCGCTGGGACCAAATCTGGAGAATACGGTGAGTAGAGAAGCAATTCGTAGCCGAATTCATTCAATTTTGCCATCGTTTTCATCGACTTGTGACACGATGCATTGTCTTGATGAAACAGCACTTTCTTTTTCTTCAAATGCGGCCATTTTTCTGCGAATTCGTCCTTCAAACGCTCCAACAACGCAGTGTAATAGTAGCTGTTGATATTCAGCCCCTTTTGGAGATAGTCGATGAAAATTATTCCATGTGTATCCCAAAATACGGATGCCATAACCTTGCCAGCCGACTGTTGAGTTTTTGATCGTTTTGGACGAGGTTCGTCGCCTGCTCGCCACTCAGATGACTGCCGAATTGACTCTGGTGTGAAGTGATGGAGCCAAGTTTCATCCATTGTCACATACCGACGCAAAAATTCGACTTTATTGCGGTTGAACAGCATTATCTCTGAATCATCAACACGTTGTTGTTTTTGGTCGACTGTAAGCAAACGCAGCACCCACTTTGAACAGAGCTTTCGCATGTCCAAATATTCGTCTATGATATATCCAACACGCTCTTTTGATATTTTCAGAGCCTCAGCTATCTCGATCAACTTCACTTTACGGTCATTCGTAATCATTTTGTGGACTTTTTTGATGTTTTCTTCTGAAACAGCCTCTTTTGGACGTCTACTGCGTTCATCATCTTCGGTGCTTGTATGACCACTTTTAAATTTTTCAATCCACTTGGGAATGGTTCGTTCGGCTGTTGCTGAGTCCGAGTAACACTAATCAAGCCATTTCTTTGCATCGGCTGCATTTTTTCCCATCAAAAAGCAATGATAAATCAACACACGAAATTGCTTTGAATCCATTTTTTTCACAATAACAAAAGTTGCTTCACTCACAACGCTATATCTCAAGAGCTAATAGTCCGACAGCTGTCAAATTTATCAAAGTTATCTTTTGAAGGTTGGTACTAACTGAAAATGGTATGGATTTAAATCAAGTGGTGCCCTCTCTTAGAAACGGCATGTATTACTGAAACAATTTGAAAATTGATGTATTTTCCAACATTTTTTGCTTCGGCACAATTAAATTTATCAAAAAATAAAATAAATTAAAGCATTTTAGAAAGTTGCAGTTCGTGTCAGTCACCCTGTTAATGGCATTGTTTCTTGCTTGAAGGGCACATTCAAGAAATTGCGACAAGATAGCTACAGTTAGCATTGACGAATCTAATACAAAGTTTAAGGGTCGATCTTCTCTCAAGTAATATATGCCCCTAAAACCAATAAAACGTGGATCAAAAATATGGTTGCGGTGTGACTCCGTAAACGGAGGGAACTTTAGGTGAAAGAGTCGTCAATGGCTTGCTTTGACAGATTTTTTACCTCTTTAAACTTACTGGAAAGCCTTAACTTTCCAGATGTGGGAACATGCATGACCCAAAGAAAAAATTTGCCAAAAATGGGCGATAAACTCAAGCGAGGGTAGGCAATTTTTACAGCCAGTTCTTTAGTTTTAACGTGTGTCAAATGACAGGACATTCCTTTCATCGAATACCTTATAACTATATCGGATAGTCTAATTGCTGAAGGTGTTGAAGCCACGCAAATTCGAAGGGCAGAAAGTAGAGGAAGAGTGTCTGAGAGACAAAAAATATGGGCAATGTTTCAATGCATTTGGATGTTCCCGTAGCGACCCGAAGACGGTGCTCAAATTGCGCCCAAAAACAAAAACAAACGCGCACAAAAATAATTTGCCAGGAATGCGATTTTCCTTTGTGCAAATCTTGCTTTGCACCGTATCATACGAAATGAATATTTTTCTTTTATCTTAAATTCTAAATGTAAATAAAGAAGTTCAAATAAAGTTTTATTTCCAAAAATAAAATTCTTTTCAAAATTTTCTTTTTCCAATTATTTGGGTGGTTTTAGTGTTGTGTTGTGTTTTTACTGATGGTACAATGGTGTACCGTCTCCTAACAGCCCCGCCTTTACTTAAAAAGTAACGTATTTGAATTCAGGTTCGAAAGGGTTAAAATGGTCAAAGTCAGTGACGTTTGTTTTCAATCCATATCAGTTCCGAATTCAAGAAAATAAGTCTTACCTATCCATCTCTAATGAAAATAAAAATCCTTCTTCTCTTCTGGCTCCTTCTAGAAGAATATAATTTGTTCGAATAAACAAAGTTTAAGAACCCGACGAAAATAATTTTTTTTTTTTTGCACTTGTTCCTATATGTATATACATAAACTTTACAGGAGCTCATATTGTAGAAAAATGCATTAAGAAATTACTTTATCCCATCAATCCAGTCTCTGTTTGCACAACGTTTTGCTAAAAAAACAATTCTTTAAATTTTTTTGCTTGTTCCATTGAATTTTATTTTCAAGATACAATTTCAGTAAATAACTAGACAAGTTCGGTAATTGCTTGGTGACCTTTCGTGAACCGAATTGGTATTTGTTTTCTTCTAGGAAAATAGATTTTCATAAAACAAATCATCAGTTTGCTTTGATGTACCTACCCACTTAATCTTCATCTGCTTTGCTCACGTTAATTAGCTAAAATGAAAGCGCACGACGTCCTTCTCAGAGCGAAAAAAAAAAAATATATTAAATTTAATCTTGCCCCAACTCCTCGTCATTAATTCTCATTAAATCAACACAGCAACCATAAATAAGGCATCCAGTTAGCACAGTTATAGGAGCTAAGGTAGTTACATAGTATCTACATGGTCTGAAGGCAGTAATCGGTAGCTTCAGTAACCAATTGAAGAATTGAAAGGACGGACACAAAGTATTAACGACGAACATCCTTTAAGCGGGTATTCCTCGTCATTGCCTATCCCATTCTTCGTCCAGCACCGTTGATAAAGTCAAGTCCCGTTGTAAATTATTTTATATTTTCATGGCAACCAGCAATAATTTACCGAGCACAGCACAGCACAGACGTCTAATTACAATTCGCAGATCACATAGTTCGTTGGCCGTTAATTGTACTCGTCTGCGTCCATATCGTGTTGGCGCGTTTTTCGTCGTCCTCACGATTGTCGACTGAAAATAGGAGGCTACCTCTGTCTTGAGCTCATTCGTCATGACGTATACTTGCAGAAGTCGCGCCTTTATTTATTTGTTTCAGTTAACTTCTCCCCTGGCTGAACTATTCTTTTTTCAGTATTATAAAGTTGGAGTTGGTGTTGGAGCAGGAGTTATCCGAAGAACTAAAGCATTTGCTTTGCGCGATTTTGCATTCTTAGTACGCAACAAGGATTTGAAGTGTCGTTATTCGGGTTCCTGTGACTTGCTTTAGATGAAGTAGGAGAAGGTAACGTAACACGTAATATTCGTCAAGGCAACAAGGTCCCATTCGACTCTCTGCTGCGCAGAAATTATAACAAATTTAAATGAAGATTTATTCATTCAATTAAAAATCTCTGGGAGCGGTTAAGGATAACGTTATACAATTGGGAGGAAAATTCTTTTGTTGAAAAATTTCGTAAATTTATTACAAGGACGCGAGTGAATGCTATTGCCGGCTGCTGATATCTTTTCTTATTATGTGTCCTTGCTAGGATTTTCTTTTTCGTTTTTTCTTTATAAAATTTTCAGAGTGTATAAGACATCTGTTATCCTGCGTGCGATTTTTCAGCCGGCAGTAATTTTTCTTCCGGTTTTTCGTAAATGAATTTTCAAAAAGAGAAAAATACGCGAAATGGGTAGTTGCTAGTCATGCTGAACATGTTGATGCAGAAGGTATGACATTGAGTGTTGGATTTAACTTTTGATTTGATTTTAATCACGTCTGTGATGTCCGGTATATATAGAAAGATGCTTAAGCACTAAGTCACATATCTACGTATACATTCATAAAAGATAAAAAGTAACAGCTCTGAAAAGTTTATTTCAAAGGAATCGATACATATGTATATATTTGTACAACAAACACTTGAACTGCAACAATTTTAGCAAAACTTCCTACCATCGTATGGGGAGTCACATCATGCAATATAACAAACTTTTCTCAGTGGACGAAATAGCAGCAACAAGGATGACATATGGAATTCTTACGGACCTTGAACTTCTTAAACTCTTGGCCTTCAGATTTCGAAGACGCTCCGAAGAATATTTTGCAATGCTTCAAGGACATTTAAATGGTAAGGCGCAATTTCACGAGTTAATGATCAAATATCAAAGCACTTTGGAGTATATGTGGTGAAAGTTGAAAGTGCAAGCCCTGGAAACTATTGAACCGCTTGTTTTTCCTATGTACCTCTTGTCCTGTTGAAACTATGACTTTGAAATACAAATAAAGACTAGTCTTTAGTACTAATATTACTAAGAGACACACGGTAAGGTTTGCAACAAACATAGTCAGCAAAACATAGTCAGCAATCCGCAATTTAAGATAACAGCCAATATTAATGTGGTTACTACAAAAGCCAGTTCCAGCGATGACCTAGTTTGAGATACTTCGATATATTTTGATCTCAGGTTGTATGGGCATTTCTTGATGATGATATAGATAATGACAGAGGAAATTCAATGTTATTATCCAATAACCGATATGGCCTTCTAGGTTAGGGCTTGTGCCATCGGGTTAACTGCCCGATCAAGTCAAACATTATATGTTGTGAAATCACAAATTATCTCGGATATGTAGACTTAATGGTGACGACCACAACCAAAAAAATAAAAAATAAAAAAAGGGACAAAGATATTCGGCTATGCATGTGGAATGATTAAGCTCCTAACAGTCCACATGCCACCGAATAACTAACAGACGACTAAAAGCATTATGAAATGCATATCACTGCCATCCATAAAATGTGATAAAATGGACGCTGCAAAAAGATCTATAAAAGACTGTGACCATTTAACAAATTTCACACCACTTTATGACGATCGGAAAGATGAAGAACTTGTTTTTATGCCCCGAACTCACTCTCATCGTCTAAACTTGTGCAATTTTGTAACCAAGATTTAGTTACTGCAGACATAAGCTATGAAACGAATGAAGAATGGCATAAATTCTTCGTTACGCCTGCTTATTTTCCCTATGATTCGTTGGTATCACCACCACCGAAAGCGGTAGCCAAACATATGGAATACTGTGATTCCATGAAGATGGGTCTTATCATATGCTTCGATGTTAATGCTCAGAATATCAATCATCTCCTGGATTTCATACTATTGTCCGACCTTATTTTTTGATACCCTGTTTGAGAGTAAGACAGCAAGTAGTCGACTTAACGTAATTTAAGGAGATTACTGGCTGGGAAGTACAACCGGAGATCTCCAGATCGAATTAAGAATGGGATGCAAGGTCTCGACCTTGTTGCAGAGGAGAAATCCGCAGAAAACGAACTGGACAACATTTAAGCACAAGTCTGACAGTGCTCCACCAGCTAGTAAGCAATAATGCAGATCGCCCGTTCCTTGGTGAAACGCAGATCTGCAGAATCCTTGAAAAAAAAACCACAAAACTTCGAAACCACTCAGAAGAGAATTTTCACTGCTAGCCTGGCACTGGTATACATACCGGAACTTTGGCGAACAGTGAGAGTAGCATTTATATCTAAAATCGGAAAGGAAGACTACACGCTCGCCTAGAGCTTTAGTGTCATAAGTCTGACTTCTTTCATGTTTAAAAGTATAGAAAGAATGGTTGAGATCCATGTGCGCAAAACTACCTTGCGAATGTATCATTTGTCTGCGGTGGAACACGTTTACCAACACGAAGATTCTGCGAAAGTGCGCTTCAGGATCTGGTAGGCAGAATTAAAGGCGCAAATGACAAGACGGTATTTCTATCGATGTAAACGAGTCACTAGTTTAAGAATAATACTGATGAATATAACAATGATTACGGATTCTGGCTGTGGTCAATATATGGTGGAGTGGGTAAACAGATGTTGCCCACAAGGCGGCGTTGTCTCCATTGCCATGGTGTAAGTTATTCGAATCACCTCTCAATGGGCTCAATAACTCTGACATCTATGCACAAATATACGCGGATAATGCAGCTTTACGGTCTGTTGGATTGTGTCTGGCGACTGTCTGAACTGAGGTTGTTCTCTTTACGAGAAGGAGGAACCTGTCTGGTCTGATTGATTTAAAAAAGCTCCTAAGGCGCTTTCAGCCTTCTGGCAGTGCAAAGAGCTATCGGCATCGAGAAGGATACTCTGAAACTATTGTATGGTCGATTATATCCTATGCTTGTCTGGTGGAATAAGCTCTCACGAAAATGACTGATTACTGCTTTTATAGTACTAGACTCCAAACAACGATCTGTCTCAGCTGCATGGGCGTTTTCCCTAGTACACCTGGCTCCAGTCTTAATATTATGATGAATCTCCTTCTCCATAAAAATACAATAACTGGTCACGCACTGTGGTTTTGATGACCTTGCGCCCCGACAGTCTTATTACTTTGGTCTTATGAACATGTCGTGTCATGATGTAATGACACCAGAACTTCTGCTTAGAAAAAATTATGAAATGGAGTTTCCCTGTGTCAAAGACTGGTTTCGGTCTGAATCTAAACCATGAAGGAAATGCAGCTGGGTCTTCACGGACGATTCCAAAACCGATATAGGATGTGGTGCTGTTGTCTTTCTAAAGGATGACAACGTTATATATCACCTGTATCTATCTTTCAAAATGAGCAATAATATAAACAATCCTGACAGCAACGAACTACATACATTGTAAAGAACCAGTGGAGGAGGAGAAGCTATTGCATCTGCAGTGACAGCCGAACTGCTTTTTTTTTAGATCGTTGCAGAATTCTCTTACGACTTTCAAGCTAACTCAAGAATGAACAACATCACTGAACGCTGTCGGAACGCTAATTCACTGAGTCTTATCTAGGTATTACTCGTAGGTCACAATGGGATCAATGGAAATTAAATCGCCGATGAACTTTTCATGCAAGATTCAGAGAAGTGTTTTTCAGGATCCGAACCTACGTCGGGTCAACCTGCGTCATCGATTAAGGTTTCCATTGACAGTTGGATTTCATTTCATCAGGCAGACCAAACGAATGCTTTCCGTCGTCTATAGGAAGGCTATCCCTTAGCAGAAAAGACTACACCTTTGCTAAGCACTTAAATGTGCTTTGCATAAGCGATGTTTGCTGTGAAAGTGATTATGACACCGCGGAGCACTACCTCTGTGAATGTCAGGCTTACGCTCATATCAGGGTGCAGGTACTCGACGTTGACGTGCTGGATGCTGAAACTGTAGGCAGTTCATCACTGAAGCGCTTAATCATCTTAATTTGAAAGACTGAAGAGCAAGAGCATGTACCAAACAGACCAAGAATTGCTTGTGGACACTATAAGCAAAGGAGATGAAAGAAATATTAACATATCTGTTAGGAAAAGAAATAAGCAGATAAGCGATCGAGTCAAGGTCCTTCTGCAGAAATTATGTTCGGAATGTTCGGAAGTTAAACCAAAAAGTGAAAGGACACGCCACGGATACAAATACCGAACGAAGTATACAGAAATAGGAATAGGAACGTCATCCCAAGGTCGCCGACGAATTCATTCAACCAATTAGGAAGTGCTCTGAATAGCAAACCCAAACTAAATACCAATAACAGACGGATTACCTTCGGAGTTACTTACATCTTGCATCTGTACAAGAAGGACGTAGACGGGCAAAAGTTTGAGAGGTCTAGAAACCTCTACAAAGAACTCCAAATCGATACCTTACAACTGATAATTGTTTAAAGAGCCGCATTCGACAGCATTTATAAGGAATAGCCATTAACAGCCATGTTAAGTTTTTTCATCTCTACAAGCACGTCCCCCCCCCAACGTTCCCTTGGGAACGCTCACGCTCCATAGAATTCGGCTTTTGTACCACCGAAATATTTGATGTCGAAAAAGATTTCCAACAAGGTGGCACGCTGTGATGTGATTTCTTCAACAGCAACAAAAAACTGATTATATCCCTGCGAGCATAATCAGACGGCATTAGCATTAAAGAAAAATATCAGTGAACTGTCACTGAAACATCTAGCTATTGGAGCAGAAGCAGCAACGATGGGTTCAGTGGTAAATTAGGGGGTTAACAAAGAACTTGTTACCAAATAAAGGGTACCCAACTTAAACGCGCGACACAGCGTAAAAAGACTTTGCTAACCTAAGCTCCGCTGTAAATTCAAGCAATGGCACCACCATAGAGATGAAGTGATGAAAACTTTTGCTAGTGGCTGTTGAGATATAAGTGACTCTCACGAACAACGAAGAAGCGATATATAAGACCCTTATTGTGCCAATCTTTTTCTAAAACCATGGACTTTATCTAAGGCAGACGAAAATGTTGTCAATGTGGTATAATTTTTGACCCTGGTTGCATGGACGGAAATTGGACAAGAATTTGTAACAATGAATTGTATGTGGTATATAGCAACATTGAGCTGATCAAAAGGGATATAAATAATCGGCTTCAAGGCTTGAATATGCTGATCTAATGAACACACCTTCGAAATAATTCCGGAAGGCCAACGCCAACTTGGTGTGCAAAACTGGGGGCGTTTAAAGCAAGATCGAGCTTAATGAACAAAGATTTTGATTGGGGCTTAGGCTCACCATTGGTTGTAGAACAACCTAAAGTAAGATTAGTTAGGAGAACTAAAGAACTTTTTTGTTGAAAGCCACTTCAGTCCAATTAGGATAGATCATATTGAAGTCACTCAATTAATTGAGCCCAAACAAACACCTACTTAAGAAGTTACTATCGTCAAAGCCCAAATCAGCTCTTATGTCAGTTTCGACTTGCGAGTATAACTGATTAATTGATGTCCCATAGTCTCAACTGTGACAGCTATAATCAGAAAGCTCTCCAAAAATTAATCATCTCTCCATCTTAGTCTCTACTTTGTCAACAATTCCTCTTAATCCTGTTGAGTAACAACTATTTTTCATCCTTTACCCCTTTCAGAACACAATAATCCCACGAAACTAACCAAAATTATCTCGAAAAATCCAATTCTCGAACCATCAACGAAACTGTGATCAATGTCACATAATTCCATTTATTAATATCCCAGAATAGTGAAGAAATCCCTTCACAAGGACGTCATAATCTTACAAGGTGGCAGGCAACCCCTCCCAAAAAGATGCTTAATAAATAATTTACCGAAGAAAATGCAACCCTCTTTGGTGCAAAGTTTCATCCGCAGTGCAAATATTAATTTTCTGGCAAAAAGGAAAATTAAAACGATTTCCTTCCTCTTGTCTAGCGTCCTACAAATAGAAGCCGGCCTCTGGCAGTCGTTCATTCACAAAGTTTCCACAAAAACTTTCAACCCCTAGAAACCAAATAATGTTATATGAGTAATTATTTAGTTTCTTTTTTTTATCATAGTTATCCTCCAAAGTGCATCATTGTGGTATTCTATTGTAAGGATAATCACAGCAACAGTTTTAGACAAAATTAGTAATAAAAATTAATTTTCTCAAAACTAAGGGATAAGGACTATACTCGTACTCGTAGGTGGAAGCAGAAAGTGATATCAGAACGATTTTTCTTTGCATATAATACTTACCAACAACAATCATATCCTCGTGGCCGGAAACAGTTTGAAATGACGGCGCTTCTCCGGAAACTTCACATCTGTAACGACCCGTCGATTGGAGTGTCACTCGCTTGAGAACCACGACATTGTCAGTTGAATTAGTCAGCTGCAAAGAAAAAAAGATACAAAGATACAGTGTGAGAGAGAAAAAAAGTTGTTTATTTTTTTTATTAAATTATGCAAAAGTTTGTCTGATATACTTTTCTTGTACGGAAAAACTTTAAGATTCTTTTTGGAAGAAAAATCTGCTGTCTCTCTTGTGAAACCTTAAATTCGCCTTAGAACTACCAAGTGACTATGGCACAGATTATAGCCAGATTGTCAGTTGGTGTTTTCTTAACAACTGTCCATCCATAAAGTTTTTTTGTTCTTCCTCTTTTTTTCAATAAACGCGAACTACAACGAACTACCAGGATAATATTGCAACCAAACTAGAGAACAAAAACAAAAAACAACAGATTGTCAACAAAGAAGGAATTTATACATATAGTATACGTACTATACCCATGCATAAATGTATAAAAAATAAGAGGCATGACTGGGTCGTTTGGAGTTGTCTTCTTGTACCTACTCAAATGTGTACAATGCTTTTATAATCGTAGACTCCTGGAAATCAGTTAATTCCAATTTTCATTCAATAAACGTACAAAGAGGATGACAAACTATTGGGTCTATAACTTTCGTGCGGTTTGCTAAGAGATGGCGTAACTTGTATCATTTTTTTGTTATTATTCCATTGTAACATCCGTTGGAAAGCTACTGTTATTGTACGTCATTTCAGTATACGCCATTCATTTAAAGCGTAAACAACAATAATTTTTTTTCACTCAAATATGTCGAACCTTGTGTCTGAAAGAGTGTTTTTACGGGGAGTTGTTCTTCATGAAGAAAACTGCTGCCGAAAGTCATCGTATTTTGGTGGAAGTTTATGATGAACATGCGCTAGCGGAGCGAACGTGCCAAAAGTGGTTTGCACGATTTAAAAGTGGTGATTTTGGCTCGGAAGACGATAAATGTCCTGGGCAGCCAAAAAAGTTTGAAGATGAAGAACTTGAAGCATTACTCTATGAAGATTATTGCCAAACACAAGAAGAGCTCGCAGAATCTTTGGGCGTCACTCAAGCAGCCATTTCAGAACGTTTAAAAGCAGCTGGGTATATTCAAAAGCAAGGAAATTGGGTTCCACATGAACTCAAGCAGAGAGACGTCGAAAGGCGGTTTTGCGTGTCCGAAATGCTGCTGGAACTCCACAAAGGAAAGTAATTTTTGCATCGGATTGCTACTTGTGATGAAAAATGAATCTATTACGACAACCCCAAGCGCAAAAAATTATATGTAAAACCCGGCCAACCAGCCAAATCAACGGCAAAGCCGAATATTCATGGCGCGAAGGTAATGCTCAGTATTTGGTGGGATCAGATGGGTGTGCTGTATTATGAGCTGCTAAAACCGGGTGAAACCATCAATGGACAACGCTACCGAACACAATTAATCCGTTTGAAGAGAGAAGTAGCCGAAAAACGCCCGGAATATGCGACCAGACACGCGGCAATAATTTTCCATCATGACAACGCTCGGCCCCACGTTGCTATTCCGGTTAAGAACTATTTGGAAAACAGTGGATAGGAAGTCTTACCCCACCCGCTTTATAGCCCAGACGTTGCCTCTTCTGACTACCATTTGTTCCAGTCGATGCAGAACGCCCTCACTTAAATACGTTTCACATCAGAGCAGAATATCAAAAATTCGCTTGATTCATTCTTGGCTGCCAAGCCGGCGCAGTTCTTTTGAGATGGGATCCACAAATTGCCAGAAAGATGGGAAAAAGTCATAGCTTCAGATGGGCAATACTTTGAATAATACTATTGTACATGTTCTTCTTAAATAAACGTTCAAATTTTAAAAGAAAAAAACCGCATGAATTAAATTACATACCCAATATTTTAGTTCCTAAGAGAGTCCATCACTTTCACCTGGATGTGGAAAGGAATAACGGGGTCAGGGAGGAGTGTGAACAGATTATAAACATGACTTTTTCTAAAAGCTGGTCTGACAAACTATTTCACAACTTCATGGAGGAGTTGTTAAGAGCAGCGATTTCTAGGGCTATAAGTGCAATATATTCTAGAATCCAATGTGAAACCCAAATTTTAGCTGGAGAAAAATCATTTTGAATGCCCAATATGTGATAATCAGAAATGTTGCCATCTAGCCAGAACCGTTAAGGATGTCTTCTACTAAAAGAATCGGAAGAAAGGAAGTAATAAAAGTAGAGAGCCGCAAAGGAAAACAAGCAGTCATTGAAGAAGAAAAATAACAACATCGTAAACCACAGCTGGATTAAATTTTGTAGTGGCACCGACTTTGGCGAACGATATAAAGATGCGCTCAGCCAAAATTACGTCAAAGATAACATTAATCCAATACCCAGCCACCAGATTTCTTCAATCCAACAGCTTTGGGGATACAAAAGCACTTCGGTACTACAATGGAAGTGATAGAATCGATTAACACCAATCTACGGTATCCGTAATGATAAACAAAAAATAATTGACAGCACATCTACTACATAAATTCAATTTACCAGATGTAGTGCGCCAAGCTTGTTCAGGATCATATATCAGATGTTCTTCTCTTAGAGGAACTGCTTTAGAATCATGGTGTTGGTTCTATTTGTAAAAGCAACATTCTTTCAGCACAGAAAAAGGACACATACAGTTTGAGCAGTTGCTATCTAAGACAAGAGACCTAAATGCCACGCATCCGCTTTGGGAACTCAACTTATCAATATCACATATGTGACGAAAACCATATAACAGGTGTACCGGTGAGCGTCTTTTTGTGAAAATAAAACTCCAATTTTTAATTGGAAAGTAAAAACCATTTTATTCAAAGTATTCGCCATTGCTAGTTACACATTTTTCCCATCTTTTAGGCAATTTATAGATTCTACGCCAATAAAACTGTTCGTCTTTTGAAGCAAACCAAAAAGTCACTCAAATTTCAACTTACTGCTAGGATTCGAAGTGCTGTTCAGCTAATAAGTGTCTCATCGATGAAAAAAGATGGTAGTCGAAAGGAGCCAAGTCTAGTGAATACGACGGCTTGTGCAGCAGCTCCCAGTCAAGTGCTTTGGTTGTATCCTGAACCAGTTTTACTTTGTGTGCAGGTGCATTGATTATTTGTTGTCGGTAGCGGTTTGTATTAACGGTTTCACCTGGTTTTAGGAGCTCGTGGTACACCACACCTTTCTGGTCCCATCAGATACACAGCATTGTCTTCTTGCCGAATCGATCTGGTTTTGCAGTCGAAGTTGACGGTTGTCCCGGATTAACCCATGATTTTTCCGTTTAGCGTTCTGAAAAGAAATTCATTCTTCATCGTCAGTAACAGTTTGATGCAAAACTGATATTTTATCGTGTCTTTGAAGCAAAATTTCATGTGGCACCCATTTTCCAAACTTTTGGAGCTTTCCCATAGCTTTTAAATGGTCAGAAATTGTTTGGTGTGCAACATTTAACATTTCTGCCATTTGTTTCTGACTCAAAGTGTTATCTTCATCCAATATTGTTTGAAATTCAGCATCTTCAAACTTTTTGGTGGTCTTCCAGGTTCTTCATTTCTCACATCAAAATCGTTATCTCTGAACCGTTGAAACCATCTTTTGCATGTTGCTTCTGATAGAGCATGATCACCATGTGCCTCGACGAGTATTCGATCCGACCCTGCAGGACTTTTTTTCAAATGAAAACAAAAAATTAATGCTTTCCGTAAGTCATTATTTTCTGTTACAAAATTCGACATTTTTAACGCCATGAAAAAATATGATGTTGTTTGCTCAATGACTTGATGTATGCTAAATATGTTTGAAAGGTGTCATAGCAACTAAACAAACAAAAAAAAAAAAAAAAAGGCCCGCTCACAATAAATGTTCCCTATCGAGACATTTTTATCTTGACGCTCACTTCATACCGAAACACCTGGTAAGTACACTATTTTGTAGTGCTGTCTAATATATTTTCCCAGGACATCATCAGTGTTACATTTTTTTTTCTGATTTCTACGAATCTTATCAACATTTTTCTAGACTTTCAGAATTGCACATGCATTTTCCATTAAGTGATTGTAATCATCTAACGAAAAACTACACCACTACAGGATCATCACATCAGTTAAAAAGGAAATCTACCAGCACCGATTTCAGTACGACATCAAAGCGGAACCGAAGAGAGAACTCTAGCTAATAAGGAAAAAGGTATAATATTGCACCTGCAGGCAGTTATATATGATACGTTTCAAACGTTCAAACCATTTTTTCCCACAGATCTTAGCTACACCTTTACACCTCTTTCCACTGGACCTGGAATATACCTTATGGTGATTAGATTACTGCTAACTCACAGCAGAATGTGCACACATTAAATACTTAGCATCGCGTGACAAAGTATCATTGCGAGAGGACTTCAAAAGTAGCATTGTCAGTATTAGTGATGGAAATTAACGCGATTTCTTATTAATCGTAATTTTATTATTGTATTTGGTGTGCAACTAAGTTCTCAATAGATGGCTCCAGAAGTACGTGCTGGTCGATTTTCACATATCCAAATAATCGTCTTTTGCTGGATGTGTTGATTTTTCTTCTTTCATTCGAAGAAAACGGCGGCTGAAGCTCAAGAAGAGTTTCAAAAAGTTTGAAGCTGTGTTTCAAACACTATAAGACTGTCGCTATTAAACGAATGAAATTCGGAAGTTTTACCAAAAATATAAATCGAACATGCCAAAACTGTTATTCCCGAATATAAATCTGCTTGTATGGAGGACGGAATCTTATAGTACAACCACAGTGGCTGTTTAACGGTGATGAAAAAATCCCGCCTTCAGGTAAAATGAACCATTGAAGATAGTCAAAAGCAAACAAAGTGTCCATTGATGATTGGATATGGAACATAGGCCAACTCTTCTCTTAAAACTTCATCCCTGATCATGTTATCGATTGTTTCGAGAGAAGAGTTCTTGGGATAGTTTTCGGTTCGATTTGCATCAATGGATCATGGGTGAAAAAAGTTGGGATAATCTAGCTTAGATCGCTTAGTCACTTTAAACGCCCTTGCACGGAATGTTTCGAATTCAATTCAGTGCGAAAACACAAGAAGGGGTGTTTCCATACCAGCTTTGTGTGAGCAAATTTGCAGACACTGAAGCGATGTTCTTCGTCAGCAATATTTTCAGACCACAAGCTTTTCGCCGTATTTCTGGAGATTGATCTATTGTCTGTTTTGAAATTTTACCACAACATAGTGCCATGAAGTGCCCTAGGAAAATAGAGACTTCTCTTCAAGAGCTAAGGCTGTTACCAGGCAATAAGGGGCGAGACTATTTTGATCGAATTTGGGATCAGCTAAGCAGTGCTTTTAATTGGATTCGATGAGCAAATGATGGAAATTGGTAAGACAATTAGAAGATAGTTTGTTCGTACAAGACCACCACGGAATATGTTAAATCGTAAAATTAGTAGCTTGCCTCATTTAATGTTACTTAAAAGAGGAACTTGTTTCAGGAAATTATTACACAGTTGGAGGCTGTTTGTGGGTTTTTTCCGGACCTACGAAAAGTGACGTAGGCTGTGTATGCTACAACAATAAATTCTTTGTTCTTTTGTTTGGTAACCAACACATTGAGGTTCCATTGTAGACGAGAGAATACACACCTACAGGATGATCTCCTATATGGCTTCTATATCCCAGAACAGTGAACAAAGTTTGCATTCATGAGTCTACTGTTGAGAATGAAGTGAATTCGGCGGCAGATAATCAATTCATGTTCGAGTAGATTTAAATTTTGATGAAAAGTGCTGATCTCTGATGAGTGCATACACGCTAACAAAGTGCACTAGCAAGTTTTTACTCGCTGCTCGTGTATTGTAACAAAAAAAAAATATTTAGTGCAGTGCACTGTCTAAAGGAAAAAAAAAAACAAAACACAGTTTGGGTATCCCAACTCTCCCACCACCGGTCATAGTAAACCAGCGTCGGAATTTTCATTTCACAACGTCGTAGATGGTCCAAAGGCTTCAATTGTTGTGTAATATGAATTTTATAGGCGTGCAAATGAAGATCAACTTTTGAAATTTGCCGTACAGTGCTATAAGTGAGACCCAATTTTTGAATTCCGTGACGAATTGAGGTGTCTAGCTGGTTTTGAACACATCCACACTATCTGTTGGCTCACCTTTTACCTATTCATTTACCTCATCTTTTTTACAAACACGCAATAAGTTTACTTTTTTTATTTAGTGAACGCAATTCCTACTGCAGAAAACAATTTTCGCTTTTCTTCGAATTTATCAACTCGTTTTGGCACTACTAATGCGAAAAAATCTAATGCTGATGCTAATTATCCCATCAGTAGTCGGTAGTGTTTTGTTAGTAAGATTATGGAATCAACTTTAGTTACTCTGCTGCATTCGAAGAGCTGGAGCACTGGTGTCAATACGCTCTACATATACCAGTCAATTGCGCTGACGAGTTATGACTTTTATAGCTAGGCCCATGTCGGTGTAATAACCCTTATAGTTTTTGATTAAATCTCCGATTCAATTCTCCATTGGTGTGGTCCCTGTCCTGATCACACGAAACACTTTTTCTCGAAACGACCAAGCGTCTGATTATCCTTTTTTGACAAAATCCATGTCTTTGCATCATAGAGGGAGAAAAATTTATCCAAAAGTTAACCAAAAGAAGTTACACTTCGAATGTTCTTGAAGCTGATGTTTTTTTATTATCTACCTACTGCGGAGCTTAATTGGACAAAGTTCTTGACTTTAAAGTTCTACCTGTCCATTGCAACACTTTTGTCTAGTCATCTTGATGACAACGTATACTCTGTATTTCCCTCATTTACTGCCAGACTCATTTTCCTTAAATTTCTGCTTGAATTCTTGCGAATGACTCACAAACAGCTTGCTGCATTCTGCCAATAATGTCTATAACATTCGCATATGCAAGTTGTGCAGATTTTTAAAGATTATGACTCTGTACGATGTTGAAAAATAGCGTGACAGCTATGATATTGGTAATGGAGGAGCGAACTTTTTTCGTGGTCATCGCAGAGCCAAAAAGTTTGCCATATTGTCACATAAATGCTATAGTGGGTGTTTTTTTTTTTGAATTTCCTAAATCCGCTGTAATGCAAAAGTTTGATCGGTGATGATCTTTCCAGACGTGAAGCCACACTGACAATTACCATTCAGTTGGTTAACAAATGGTTTTAGGCAGCAACATACGATGTATATTAGTAAAGCTGTGAAATTTTAGGAGACTGATGTCTCTTTAGTTTTTGCAGGCTATAGGGTATCCTATCAGGTATAGAGCATTCAATGCTTAGGTAACATTTATCTGGCATGCCTTCGATTGACAATACAAATATTCTAAGAATGATTTGGTGCATGTTCTTTGCAAAGCTTGAACAGCTCGACAGCTAGGGCATCAGTACCGGCAACAGTGTTGAACTTCAGTTTGGAAATAGCTATTTGCACCTTATTGAGTTTGAATGGACCGAATTGTTGCCCATTACGGTTCAGGCTGAATGGTTCGTTCTACCCGATAGCTGTCGTTAAAAAGCAAGCAAAAATAGTTCTTTTATATTCTCACCACGTATGGAGAATCTGTCACCAGTTCCTTTTTCTATTATTTATTTTAGATGTTGCGAATTATTATTTATTAATTATTTTCGGAACGGTAGCACTCAGAAACAAAACTGGTCTATTGTACTGTGTTCCGACTGACAACACCACGCGGGATTGGTACCGAGGTCCGGTGTGGTCGGTATCCCATCTAGGTTCTTACCGCGCCCAACACTGCTCGATTTCGGTGATCTTATGGGTACCGATGCTTTTAGTGTGGCGAGCCCGTTTACCACTAGTTTTCTTGGTCATCCTTGAAATTTCCGTTTATATTTTGTTGTTCTGGAGTGCTCTGTTAACTTCTTTTTACTGATGGTTTGCTAGAGATTTTGGCACTAGATTTCGGGTCCATATATTGACGGTGGAGGACGTCGAAAATATTGTTCCTATTAGTGAAGAAGAAATCGGTTTATTTGGTTTGATTTTTCAGAGTTTTTTGTTTGCTGTAGACACATGACACAGCGGATAGATTTTCCTCATTAGAATTGAGAGTCTAAGAAAGAGTCTAAGTATCTCAAACAAGCCCTCGTCGTACACATGCATATACTCCATATCATTACGAGAAGCAAGATGTAGTTTGTATAAGCATGCGTTGTGAAAGTTAATTTCGATCCTAGGCAGGTTTTGTTCGTAAAGATTTATTGGAAGACATCATTCTTGTTGCAATGAAAGAAACATCGCAAACGTCAGTTTTTACAACTGAGAAAATAAGATATTTTTTACAGAACATATTGCAATTAACACGAGTCTTTTTCACAATAAATGTGTTAGGTTAGTGTGCTGAAACAAGTGGGTTAGATTGGAGAGCACTCCCTTATGATCATGTGCTGGTAAGTGTATGTGGTATGGTCCAAACTGAACGACAGTGCTATAGTGCTTTAGTTTAAATTATAATGTTTCCATTTAAATTTTAATAGTTGTTGGTTACGGCAATCCTGATTTATGTGTCTCTTTGCATTAAGAAAAGAGAGGGCGTTGTACGTGAAAATAGTAGCCTTAAGCGCGGAGTTTGAGGCAGCGTCTGCGAACTCGTTTCCCTTTATTTTTGCATGAGTTTTATCCTTAATTTTAAATTAATTGCAATATAATATCTACATAATATCAATATAATAGCTACGTTAATAGTGTCATTGCGAGGATTAGCGACGCATTTTAGTACTGAGAGACTCTCGGAACAGATAATCCATTTACCTGGTGTTTGTGAACATTTCTTTGTAGCTTCCAGAATAGCTTTTGCTTCATTTAAGTAAATGGTGATTGGTGATTGACTCTTTGGGCACTAAATGTGGATTCACTGTGCACCAAAACTACAAATTTGATTTATTCACATAACCACTTAAGTCATCCTCTTTTATCATCAAGTTTAATAGAACAAGGGAGTAAGTTAATCTCACTTGTCGATCAGCAGGCAGCAATGCAATGCACTGTATAAGGGAAAATTTCGACGCAACAAATATCTACTGATTGATCTACAAATTGTAAGCATCGTTGTCTCGTCAATGTTTGTGAACTCTCAGTCGAACGAACAGTATGGGGCAGGACACTACTTGCGGCATCCCCAGTTAACTCAATTTGCACGAAATGCTCGGACAAATGCTTAATTGTTTACGCACATAGTGCAGAACGACAAACAAAACGACGACGAAATTCACATTAAAACAACAAATCAGATATTGGTCAAATAAGCAGTAACAATGATTCCACCATTTTCAGGTGTCTATCGCTCCAATGCTTGTTATCGACTAATTCTCTATCTGGCTACAACATAAATGTTAAAACACAATAATACTTGAGACCATTCCCAAAGATTATGGCTCATTCACACTATGACATTACTTTTGCCCCACCTTGTACTTGCCTTTCTGATAGGAATTCTTTACTGCCAGATTGTTGATAATGTCAACTTCAGGTTCCCATCTATCGATCGGTTTTGAAATGTTATTTAAACGAAAGGTCATTGTCATTTGAAGAATAAGTATTTCGGAATAACTTGCTGGAAAAGTAGATAAGCTTAAGCCTGCATAATTTCCATGAGACCAAGAGCTTATATTTTAACTGCCTACAAAGCTCTTGAAAATTTTCTTGACCACAATACTGGACCCTCATATGTTAGCTGACAACAACAAAGAAAAAAAAAGGAGGACAACTTTCTCTTACACCAAATTACTTGGACGAAACCTCAAAACTATCTCCAAAACTAAACAGAAAAATAAAGGAGGGCGAAAACTTATGGTTTTTATCGTTCTTCGTCTTCTCCACAATTGTCCTTGTATCCTGCGGAAGTATCAACAAAACTTTTTCTCCTCGCCCCACCCACTGCTTCACACTATTAATCTTGCCACCTAAATCTAGGACATCCACCCACTACCTCACCAAAGAAGTATTACATGAGAACAGTACTACGAAAAAATATTAAAAAAAAAAAGAAAAAAATTCCAAACGCCCGTTAGAAGAGAAATATAAGTTTTCGACAAGATAGCAGTTGAACCACAAACTTGTATGAGTTACAAGGGATAAAAATATACAAATATATGTATGTATAGGGATATCTTGAACTACAGATGGATTCACTGGAGATCCTGTGAGACGTAAACTCCAATGGGATGTAGAAAAGTCCTAATTCAACTGATTACTGTGAACACTAGGGCGGGTAAATTGCATTCGATGGCGCACTTGGGTGTATGGTCTACTGCCCCAGTTGTAGGAGCTGTTTTCAGGTTCTAGAACGAAATAAATCCCCTCAGTGAACAATAAGAAAAGTCACGTAGTAAATGCTTATTAAATTTATATATTCCAACCTGCTTTTGAGGTTGAGAAAAGTTCGTTTTTTTTTTTGTGAAATGACACATACGAGTTCAACAACTTAAGGTTTTTTATTTTTGTTTTGTTCGTCTGGATCTTTTTTTCTCTCTCTACTGAAGGTCCTGCTGAGAAGTAGTTTCAGTGTTCCGAGATTTATCGAGGGGAAATCTGCACTGTGTGAAGTGTATGGTTGCATAGAATGCAATCGAGTCAGAGCCTATTATCCTTGGATTTGTTACTTCTTTTTTACCATCTCCAATTTCTGCAGAACTCGACTTAAATGCGAAGGTACCAAGAAAAGATGCATAAATATGAGTGTACTCAAATACCGGAAAGGAGGAATGCAACTAGCGTTTGCATACTAATAAAGAAATATGAAAGAAAATAAATTATAATTACGGAGAGAATGAGGAAAAAGGAAAAGATAATAATTTTAACTATGTTAATTGTCATCTGCAGGATATGGGAGAATGAATACGGATAGTTACCAGCTACGAAAGATTATGCATCTACTGCAAAGGGATTTATGGATTTACGAATACAACTAGTGCTGCTGCAGGGTATATCCTTTAATGAGGCATGCGAGATATTAATGAACGAACAGTGATTGTGTAATGGAGAACAGAGGTAGTATGTGTGTATTATACAAAGAACATTGTCAAAGATAAAGAAAGTGATTACCTTTGGGACGATGCCGCCTGTAATGCCATATTATACAGACAGATTGCCTTTGAGGTAAGCTACTCTTACCCAAAAACAAAGGAAAACACAAGCTAATGCCATTTTTTTTTTTAAAAAATCACGCACATTTCCAATTTATATCAAGAAATACGGAGTTATGCCTAACATGCCCTTGGGTGATTTGCTTCTCAGTTTTTCCGAAACGGTGCACTCAAATTTCGAAAGGATTATCAACAATGTTCGTTGAATACTTTCAACTAAATTTGAATTCAAAATGACTATCAGTAAATGAACTTTTGATAAATATTGTATTAACGTGACTAAAATAGGGCAGCAGTGATTTTTGCATCCTAGCGATTTAAACAAAAGCTTTGTTGGCACGTCGTCACAACAAGTACTTCGGCTGAAACTTGACGGCTAAAACTTGACTTTCTCTTGCTTTTTACAGAGCCTGACATTTCTATATTATCGGTTTCTTTAAGTGGAGGCTTTCGTTGATGTGCGTATTTCTTAAAAGACCGCTTTTTGTTACAACCGCTGGCTTTCATAACATTTTCATTTCCGGTGCAATCAACTTTTCTTTATATTTTTCATGTACCGTCCAACATTGCGATGGATATGTTGGAGCGGGATAAACTACTGTCATAAAAAACAAACCCTTAAGTTTCAAAATACTGCAGAGTTTTCACGCCATACAGGCTAGGATACATTGAATCTATGTTCCACATCAAAGAGCACTTTGACTCTACGACTCCTTGTAAAAAGAAAACAGCGTTTGATTTTCTGCTTTAGAAAATCAACAACATATATATTCGGACTTTGTTCTATTGATATCTTTAAAAAAACTTTCTTGACTATCTGTCACGTCGTTGCCTATAATAGCGCTGTTTTTGCTGAAAAGAAGAGAAGTTGTTCTGCAATGTTTGATGTGTTCCTTCAACAGGAAATCTCGCACGGTATTAAAAAGCAACGGACTTTGTACACTACCTGCGTATACTCCAACAATAACTCTGCTTTGTTACCTCCATTTAAACGTCATCGCACATACCGCGTAATATTCGAACGAATTTTTTGAGTTTAATACAAACCAGTCTCAAATTAAAACTAAAATTGAGGGACAAAGGAAACCGAAGACATATGGAGGTCTTTTAGATTCGCGTAGCATTTGATAAACGGATCGTTAAAACCATACCCCATTCTGCGGTTATTTGGATGAAAAAGAGGAACATACCTTCAACTGGTTGGTATTAAAAAAATCCACCAATCCAACCGGAGGGACAGTCAGTGGTGTCGGTTGAGAGCGTCAAGATACAAATGTCTCGATAGGGAACATTTATTGTAAACGGGCATAAATTTTTTTTGTTTTGTTGCTATGAAACCTGTCAAACATACTTAGTATACATCAAGTCATTGAGTCGAAATTTGTACCAGAAAATGATGACTTGTGGAAGACCACTAAAAAGTTTGAAAACGCCGTATTGCAAACAATATTGTATGAAGATGACACTTTGAGTCAGAAACAAACGGCAGAAATGTTAAATGTTGCACAACAAACAATTTCAGACCGTTTAAAAGCTATGGGAAAGATCCAAAAGTCTACAAAATGGATGCCACATGAAATTTTGCTTCAAAGACATAATAAAAAATCAGTTTTGCAGAATTGTTACTGGCGATGAAAAATGGATTTATTTTCAAAATTCTAAACGGAAAAAAATCATGTGTCGAGCTCCTAAAACCTGGTGAAACCGTTAATACAGATCTCTACGGACAACAAATGATCAATTTGAACTATGCATTAATCGAAAAACGACCAGAATGGGCCAGAAGACACGGCAAGGTAATTTTGCTCCATGACAATGCACCTGCACACAAAGCAAAACTGGTTCAGGATACAACCAAAGCACTTGACTGGGAGCTGCTACCCCACCCGGCGTATTCATAAAACTTGGCTCCTTCCGACTACCATTTGTTTTCATCGATGGGAAATGCAGTAGCGACGTTTTTCCAGATAGTAGCAGACCTAGAAACTTGAGTCGGACATCATAGGGCGGAAGGATGTAGTGTAGACAGTTTTGATACGTAGAATATAGATTCCATTGTAAGGCGACCATACCTGGCTATCATAAAAGAGAAATGGCCTAACAAAAGTGATGTACAGTGATTTTGTGACTTAACGGTCACATCGGCCCTTTGCTTAACAAATTCAAGCGCGGAGTTAGCTCTGTTAAATAGGAAATCAATGTGGGTGAAGTGACCGAAGCAACAGCAACTTTCAGAACAATCGCAAGTAATAACTTAACAATTTCCAAAACTGTTACGTGTTTCAAGGAAGCCATTATAAAGAACTACCAAAAAAAAAAAAAACGCGGCATTTAACATCACCACAAACTACGTATTCGTCGAAACGACGAACATGTGAGACTACAAAAATAAATAAATCTAGAAATACTCTCTTTACTTGGTGGAACCAATCGTCTTTCGCAAAACCACATCGGTGACTGAGTTATTTATTGAATACAACATATGGACTGAAAAGTCAGTGCCGTTCTATAGTAAAACACAATATTTTTTCAAAATTCAACTTTATTTATCAATATAGTTGCCTTCGAGGGCGATATACTGATTGAAACGATTTTTTAATCTTTCGATACCAGTTTTGTAGTACGATTTCGGTTTAGCCTTAAAATAGGCCTCTGTTTCGGCGATTACTTCTTCATCGGTCTTAAATCTCTTTCCGGCGAGCATTCTTTTGAGGTCTGCGAAAAGGAAATAGTCGCTGGGGGCCAAATCTGGGGAAGCAATTCGTAGCCGAATTCATTTAATTTTACCATCGTTTTCATCGACTTGTGACACGGTGCATTGTCTTGATGAAACAGCACTTTCTTTTTCTTTAAATGCGGCCGTCTTTCTGCGATTTCGTCCTTCAAACGCTCCAACAACGCAATGTCGATAGTCGATAGTCGATGAATGCCAACTGACTGTTGAGTTTTTGGTCGTTTTGGACGAGGTACGTCGCCTGCTCGCCACTCAGCTGACTGCGAACTTGCTCTGGTGTGAAGTGATGGAGCCAAGTTTCATCCACTGTCATATACTGACACAAAAATTTGGCTTTATTGCGGTTGAACAGCTTTAAACACTCCTCTGAATCATCAACACGTTGTTGTTTTTGGTCGACTGTGAGCAAACGCGACACCACCTTTGAACAGAGCTTTCGCATGTCAAAATATTCGTGTATGATGTATCCAACACGCTCTTTTGATATCTTCAGATCCTCAGCTATCTCGATCAACTTCACTTTACGGTCATTCGTAATCATTTTGTGGACTTTTTTGATGTTTTCATCTGAAACAGCCTCTTTTGGACGTCCACTGCGTGCATCATCTTCGGTGCTTGTATGACCACTTTTAAATTTTTCAATCCACTTGCGAATGGTTCGCTCGGTTGGTGCAGAGTCCGTGTAACACTTATCAAGCCATTTCTTTGCTTCTCCTGCATTTTTTCCTATCAAAAAGCATTGATAAAACCACACACGAAATTGCTTTGAATCCATTTTTTTTTTCACAATACTAGGTGGAGTGAAAAGTAACCTTATTGACCGCCCGAATGCGCTACTACTGCAAAAAAAGGTTATAATGCCTTAAAATCCGTTCATATGTAGACAGACTTGTCAAACTTCAGTGCGATACTGTCTTCGGTGTTGTTTTGACAGCTGATTGTTGTTGACGTGTTTGGCATCATGTTGAGTATGGACAAAAACGATTTTCGTTCTCTCATAAAACATTATTTTTTGAGTGGCAAAACGGCGAAGGAAACAAAAGAAAAGTTGGATAAATATTATGGGGCTAATGCTCCGTCATATTACACCGTCAAATATTGGTTTCGAGAGTTTCATGGTGGCCGCAACTCCACTACCAATCAAGTTCGCAGGGGCAGGCCCTCCGATGCGGTTACAGAGGACAATGTCAAAAAAATACATGAAATGGTGTTGGCTGACCGGAAAGTGAAGATTAGTACTGAGCACACACGCCATATTTTGGGCAATATTCTGCATATGAAAAAGTTATCCTGCCGCTGGGTGCCGCGCATACTCACGAGCGCGAGAGCACTTTGAAAGAGTGTTTGGACTTGCTGATGCGGAATCAGGCGGGCTTTTGGCGTCGATTGGTAACTGTTGAACACCAGAGAACAGAACGAGTGCTCGGCAATGGACTGAAGCGGGCACGAGTGCTCCGAAGCGGCCGAGGGAGACTCGATGGGTCGGAAAGTTTATGGCGTCGGTTTTTTGAGATTGTCATGGCATACTCTTCGTGGACTACCTCGAAAAAAGAAAAACCATCAACAGCGAGTATTACTGTGCATTATCAGAGCGATTGAAAAACGAAAGCGCTGCAAAACGGCCTCAGATGAAGCGAAAAAAATTTTGGTTTTGCAAGACAATGCACCGGCACACAAGAGCTTCGCAACCACGGCTAAAATCAATAACTTACGGCTCCAATTGCTGTCGCATCCCCCGTATTCGCCCGATTTGGCTCCCTCGGACTATTATCTCTTCCCAAACCTCAAAAGATTGCTAATCAATGAAAAATTCATGACTTTCCGGAAAATTACTTTTCGGACGGGATCAAGAAGTTTGAAAATCGCTAGAATAAGTTTATCAAACTAAAAGAAGACTTTATTGAATAAAATAAAAAAAACTTTAAAAAAAAATTCATTATCGCTGATACGAGTAGGCGCCTGTATTTGTTTGTGTTGGTGCTGATGCCCGCATTTATTTAGCTTAATACAAGCTAACTCTAACTTAAGAACTAGGACTTAAAAACTAATAAAAATTGAGTGTTAGGAACCAAGGGAATGTGGCAGGGGGTCAAGTTTGAAACGAGAAGTGCTCAGGTTAAAATTAAAATCGGGTACTTTTGAGTTAACCTTACGGAGCATGGGAATATGGAAGAGATGAGGACATCTTAAATTACGAGGTTTCGTATTAAAGGTAAGAGAGTTATAAAGGGATGTGCAATCCACAGAACCAAAAAACAGTCGATGAATTAAGGAAATGTCAGCTACGTCTTTGTGTTTTTGGGTTAAGAAGTTTCAGGCGGACATGATAGGGAGGTAAAATAAAAAGGTCATGCCAGGGTTTTCCTCGAAGGGCAAATCAAAGAAAACGACTTTGAATATTATCGATTCGGGGTAAATGAACTCGCTGAAAAAGGAACCACACGTGGCTGACATATTCAAGAAAGATCAGGATAAGGGTAATGTAAAGTGACTTTGTCACATAGGGGTTGCAAAATTCTTTAGAGCATCATTTGATACAACCAAGTGATGAGTTAGCTTTAAGGATT
Source organism: Volucella inanis (assembly GCA_907269105.1). NCBI lineage: Eukaryota > Metazoa > Arthropoda > Insecta > Diptera > Syrphidae > Volucella > Volucella inanis. The sequence goes on from OU026157.1 coordinate 43,878,770, forward strand.
ATCTCATCAATATGCGAACGAAAGTTTAACTCTCTATCGAGTGAACCTAGAGTATAAGTTGGCCATGTAGAAAATAAAGTCGAGAGAAGTTTGATTGCATTTACGTAACAAAGTCATAGATTGTTATTTGGGGACATTTCGCTCTATGCAATTTTTTAGACACCAAGTGGAAAACCTGTCGAGATCTTCTTGAAGAAGAATAGTCTTGGAGTGAAGAAATAGCTTTGGAAAACTAAGTACCAGCGGCGTAAATGGATAGAGGGCACGGTTTAATAATCCTCTCAATATCGCTTATAGTTGAAATATAAAGATAGCTTCCTTGTTGGATACCCGAAGTGGCTTAACGGGGTTGAGAAGGCTGACCCAATAAGAACGCTTTAATAATAGTTCTTGAGATAAGAAAATATCCATTTTAATAATATTGGGTCAAAAGCCAGAAAAGGCAATTTGAAAAGGGTGAATTGATGAGATATTTTATCGAAAGCCTCCGAATTCGTTGCCATTTTCTAGGGCTGTAGTCGCAAAGGATACGAATTGAAATAGGTTTGCAGTGTTGACCTACTGAAGAAAGTGACTTGCACCGAAAGCTTAGAACTTTATATAAAAAATTTTCAAACATTTTAGGTATATGAGAAAGCTTAACGATGGGATGATAGTTAGTTACTTCATTCTTTTATCGCTTTCTGTCGACCGAGGTTATGAAAGAGGTCTTCCAAACTTGGGGGAATTCTCTTTATGTGAGGGATAGATGAAATAAAAAAATACTGCAGTTCAAACTATTAGCAGCTAATTTTTGTAATATATTTTACAATTCTTCGAGAAAAACATCGCCGCTACTATCATAAGCCTGCAAGCACACAGAAACCAATGTTTTTCTTACAAGTTGTCCAACATATGAGACTTTATGCCGAACGCGTATCCCATAATCTCTCAGCCAGTGGGAATGGCTGCCAACGGCTCATCAAAGTTGAAGCAAATGATATGCTGGGTTTAAAAGAATCAAATGATTTACCAAAGAAATCGTTATTCCTCTCTATGGCACTTTGGAGGCATTCTCGCAAATGTAGCGGATTTTATTGGTTATTTTTTGTCAGCAAAAGCCCGTGCTTACTTGATAGTGGTTCGCCTTAGATCACTTTTAATCTATTAGCAGTATTCCAGCATAGATGGTTTTTTATCTGCATTCGGTGTCCACTGCTTCATTATGTAATCGAATGCAACTCTTGCTTAATAAATAGCATACTTAATATAGTATAATCATTTTCCAATCACCAACCTGCTTACTTACTTTCCACAAATTGGAGCTATACTCCGGACTTAAATTATGCCTAAGATAACAGTTCCCTTTAGTTAGCATGATCTTGCATAGTTGTGAAAGTTGCGAGAGATTTCTTAGAACTTGAAAGCACTACCTAAGATCTTCCCATTCCAGGTTGTTCCTCAAGAATGGAATCGAAGCCATTTCGGATTAGAATGGTGATGTTCATTCATTCAACACGTCCTACTAACTACAGTCGATGAATTCTTATCCTTTTCATCAGATCGCTGTGATTGCGTGTCGTCAAATAGTCCGTTGTTTTACAATATATTCTTCTGCTAGTGTGGACTTTACCAAAAATCACTTGAAAAACTTTTCTCTTGCACCAAACTAGGGAATATTCTTCCGCTTAAAATAATGTCAAAAAATAAAGTCAAAAAAAAAAAAAGCGAAGGGCAACAATGATTTTTCGCATGCCTCTATGGTGGTATCAAAAATATAGGTTGACCTTCTGGCGTGCTGTCCGAGTTGTTGGTGTTGGATGTCATTTCTTTTCATACCATAACTACCTTTCCCAGATCTGGCTTCAGATGAATATTTAGTCGATAGTGGACAGACAGGTCACTGGGAAGATGAATATCAAACATTCATATTGCACCAAAGCTAAAATTGTCTACGCGATGTTAAGGAGACTGATTTCTCTTCAGATATGGGAATTTAGAAAATTTTCTTCTTAAATTACGGGCAAGCAATGCTTAGATTCCATATAACGGGCGTACTTTCATTCACTCCTTATCAAAAAATGAATCGCCTGTACTTTACACTGTCGGACAAAATAAAGTGCAAAAGCACACTCAGAAACATTTCTTAGTTGTAAAAGCGTTACAACGCTGATTTTTTTTTTATTTTTTTTTTTTCAAGACTTTGTTATTCATAACTGTTGAACTATTTAAATTATTTACAAAATTCATTTGAGAAATAAAAAGATACAGCAATATTAAAAAAAAAAAAAATCATGTAAGAGGACAAAATAAAGTGCAAATTCAAAAAAAAAAGTAACAAAAACTAATCAAATTCTCAAAATTCAGCTTCAGAAATGAAAAAAAACTTAATAACGAGTGGCCCCTCCTTTATTTTGTATCACTGCCGCAAGACGCTTTGGGCATGTTGGACACCAGATTCTTTAACAATTCCCCTGGAATTTTCTCCCATTAATTTTGAATACTTTCCCAAAAAGATGTTAAATTTCGACGCTTATCCAGTGGAATTCTGTCATCCAAAATGGACCACAGGTGCTCTATTGGGTTCAGGTCTGGGGACTGAGGTGGTCATTCCAATACGTCAACATTATTTTGGGTAAAAAACTCCTTGGCGACTTTGCTCGTATGATTTGGGTCGTTATCTTGTTGGAAAATATAACTTCCCTAAGACATTTTAGAACCAGAAGAAGCTAAATTTCCCCTAATAATGTTGACGTACGTTGGACCCGTCACTTCGACACCTGTTGTGTCGATTTTAACAAGATTTCCAACGCTGCTAAAGGAGAAACATCCCCAGATAATCACCGACCCTACTCCGTGTTTCACGGTTTTTTGAATGCACCTTTGGCTTAGCCTTTCGACGGTCTGCACCAAACTCGCTTTCTTGTTTTAGGGTTTTTCATTACAAAAAGCAGCGGCTTTAGTAAAAACTTTCCTGCGAAGGCGAGGCGTTTTTTGATGTTAATAAAACGAAGCATAGGCTTTTTCTTCGCCAAAAAGTTTTTTAAGCCGCTTTCCTGGAGTCGCCTTTGTACCGTCCTTGGTGTGATATTCAATTCAAGGTCTTAGTTGATACTCCTGGCCGAAGATAACGGGTTTTTCCTGGCCTCAATTTCAATTCTCCGATCAACAGTTGCAGAAGTCTTCCGCTTCCTTCCGCAAGAACTTTTTAAACTGGCAACTGTTCCTTGTTGTTCAAAGTTAAGGCAGATCTTCCTTGCTCCAGAGATTGGTAGTGGATATTTTTCTGCAACTTTATGGAATGTCAATCCACTTTGACGGTCCAAAACCAGCAGTTCCTATATTTCAGGTGTTAGCGTAATTATGCACGTAGGTCATCTTCTGCTGGAGCCTTGTTAGTCTTTAATTTGAATATCGTTATCCTGACTCTTTCTTGATCGGGTGGACGAAGTTGTTGCCGATCGCTACCCACGTTGAATAGTTAGCAATTTATTCACACATTTTGGTAGAACTTCCGAATATCCTTGCAGCAGAAGCATACCTCAATGCCCTTGATCGATTGTAACTTTCTTTTTTTTTCTGCCGTTTCTTTTACTAATTGACTTAGTTGTTCACTCTCTAACGTTTTAACAGCGTCACCTTTTATCCTTTTTTTCCGTTCCGTGCCCTCGTCAATACTGTTCATAAAACTAGAGGCTTCATTGTGGTGGTTAGGTGAAACCTTGCACAGCAGATGCTGCATTTCTTATGGTTTACTGTTACTGAAGTTCTACGTTTGAATCTAATTTAGAGCCGTCAATTTTCTTTATAGTACTTCCTGGGAGCCCTGGCTTCTTCGCACCGTAGCTGAGTCGATGTTGTCCCCTCGAAACGTTCAGATAACTTGAATACTGGTTAACGATTTTTGGATCCGATGACTACCATATTCCTTTGCAGACATTAATATTTTTCTTCCCCGCAAAGTCGATTAGCCTAAGCTCAGTTTTGGGGGTGCCACCAAAGACGATCTCCTTTCTACATTAATCAATAAAATCACCAATAATGGTCCGGTCAAGGAGTAACTTTTTGACGCTGCTGTTCTGTTCTTTTGTTATAGTGTGAGTGCACATCAGGATTATGTTGATGAATTGCGACTGGGGTTGTACGAGGCGAGTAAAGAAGATTACTTTAAGGGCTGCACAAGAATTTTTAAGAAGCTAATGCATTGATTCTGCGAGCGTGCTATTGCATCTCCTCAGAGAAAAGGAAACTATACCACTTGAAGCCTATGTGCGTGAGCTCACATAATGAAGCAAAGCTATAGCATAACTCTGAAAGCGTGTTCAAAGGGCTAACAGTTTGAATGTTATTGTACGTGAGTGCTCCATTGGAAAATGATACAGAATTCCTTATGTTTCTTGAAGAACGACCATAGTTTATCCTTCTTTAGTATGCAGTAAAATTGTTTAGCAAAATATTGGATCATATTGGAACTCTGCAAGTTAAGGAAGGGTGGTGAAGTCATCCCTGAATTGTTTGAACTTTTTTCGATGTTGGATTAATCTGATAGGTAGGAGAACAATGTTTGCGGCTATATCAGCGGCGCGATTCATATCGTTATCGACGTCCAGTGAACATTCTCATAAGAGCTATTGAGTAGGTTCAATTGACTTTCTTGTATTGCCATTCACTTCCTTAAGATATCTTTTTCTAACAGTGATATCAACGTACGAGCATTTATCTAATATTATACATTAGCCCGTTGAGTCAAGAGGTGTTATTTTGTGAAACCATTAAGGGAAAACTCAGAAGAATCTGTAGAAATTAAAAGCGGAAATTGTTGCGGTATATGTAAAATGCTAATCTTGTTCCACTGTTTTCTTAATTTTTATTGCCTTTTCTGTCTCTTCTATACCACCTTTCTACACTTCTAGGGTGGTGAATAGCCATGGGTCCACCAGCCGATAGGCTAGTACAGTAGGTAGGATACATTTCAATGTAAATGTGATGTAGATTAATAGCAGAAGTGAACAGTTAGTTGTTCGCTAAGTTATCTATTGAGATATTCTTGATATGATGAGTAGTCTCAGGGACGTGCATCTACTTCCAAATCTATCGCTCTGCTCTGAAATTAATAAAAAAAACTCTCAATGTCGATTAAGGCTACAAGCGCATACTCTTTGTAATTAATTTTAGTCCAGCATCCAGAAGATGTATGCCAATGCGTCTATCCAAGGGTTTTCAAGGAAATTTTGTTATACTAACGAGCCTTTACTCATTACGGTATACAGCTATTTACTTTTAGTATCATGGCCAAGTTGTTTATTCGATTAAGTAGGGAATAATAATTTTGTGAATTTTCCAATTTCATTTGTTCCAGTTATACCAATCTAACCTATATTCTTACCCAACAATTGTTATCGCTGACATGCCTTTTTTTCTGTTATTGTTGACCTACTAGTCTGTTCATTTCACGACAGTGCGTTCAGTGCTTTTATTATTATTTTTTTTCCGCAATTTGCTTTTTGTTTTTCCTGGTCTTCGTCATGTCTTCTTGTGGATTAACCAACTGCTCCATTAACGACAATAATGCTGATTTTGTTGCCTGTAAGGGGCAAAATATTCTATGCTATTTGTGTCGGGCTAAATAAAAGAAACACGGTCTTCATTAAAGAGTTCTCCGAAAAGCTGCTGTTCTTCTGTGATGAGTGTATCAGTATTTCTCTCTCACATGTGCTCCTTGCATTCAAATGCCTCAGTGACTCAAATGAATCCAATCATAACTCACTTGTCAGACTGATATTTAAACAAAGTGTAAGATGTGCGGAAGACTTTGGTCATAGCATTGAAAAACAAATTGCGCGTTTAATTGAACTAGAAAGTGCAAGATCCAGAAGTGAAGAAATATACAAGCGCCACCTTGATACAACATTAAGTGAATTTATTTGAATCGGTTCCGCAATGATGGATTCCAATAAAAAAACATGTAATTCCATCAACTCTCTCCGAGAAGACATCGATATCTATCTCTAATCATCCATCTCGAACCTGCAACAAACAATCACCAACTCTCAAATCATTACGGGTCGATACTTGATATCATATTCGATAAAATCAGTGAGCTTAATGATGAACTCACCACGAATAGAACAGTGTTGAATGATTTAGAAAATCTCATTGGAACAGTATTCCATAAAATAGATTGTCTTCCAAACCATCCCCTACCGCACAAAAGTTACAATACTTCAATTTTGACAGAATTGTTACAAACCGAAGCCGAATCATTGCCACACTTAGTGCCAACAACCCAACCTCCAAACCTTCACACTAGCTCATCGATCCAAAAACCTTATGGTGATATAACTGCTTCAATGCCAACTCCTCCTATCGCCGCCCCACGGAAACTTGTTACACAATTTAACACGACGTGGACACCCTCAGAGTGGCAAGGCAGGCTAGACCGACTCAGCACAACGAATCAGATGTTCACCACCCTACTCATCAAAAGTGCCCCAATTTATGCAGATGTTGCTTGGATTTCCGAATTTTTCAAAAAGAGGTATGGCGTCACCATTAGCCAATGTGCAATACTCCCAACATCCCACCACAAAAACAAACGGAATTTCAAAATTAATTTACCGGCTAAATACGAATGGTTATTTGTTAACCCATCCAACACCAACCTCAACCTAGGAACGATCAACCAATCAACAAAAAAAAAAACAGCAAAAAAACGAAGCATCGTCTCATCAAAAGATAATTATAAATCGCCCAGACCCATTCCCCATCCACATCCTAAACCAGACCCCAACTGGAGCCTTAAAACCAAAATATTTCCCAATTTTTCCCCTCCCGTTTATATCCCTAAGCACCCCATTCACAAATCTCCTCAAAAGCTCCAAGTGCCTCTATTTCATCCAAGCCCCAACGCGTCTTTCGAAGTCTATGCTCTTACAGAAACCAATCTGATCCTCTACATAAAGAGCCAGGAGCTATTCCCATCTTCGTTTAATATCTTCCGAGATGACGATCACTCTCTCCTTATGGTTAATGACCCTGCCATTCCTAAAGTTAATTCTCCATGTAGAGGTGTCCTACTTGCTATTCCCAATAACCTCAACTCTTCTCTCATCGCTATCTCTTCTTCTGCTAAAATTGACTTTGTCTCAATTAAAATAACACTTCCCAATAGGTCCCTGTACGTTATGTGCTGCTACATTCTCCCAGCTCAACCTATCGAATCCTCCATCCTTGCTATTAAAGCAATTGACCAACTAATTGACCTAAGTGATTCCATCGACGATATCCTTATCTTTGGAGACTTCAATCTGCCCCTGCTGAAGTGGATTCCATCGGATGATCACTTATTTTTTTACCGCGTCAAATGTCACTTCATCCAAGGAATGTCTTATCATTAATAGCATAACTGACTCAAGCCTGTTCCAAGTAAGTGGCGTCCCTAAATCTCTCCATCCCAGCCCACTTCTTCAACTACCATCTCTTCTTACAACTTCCATAAAGCTAATTTTCGCAAAATCAATACCTATCTAAGCAAATGTTCTTTTGATTTAACTAACCTATCGTTATCTGATGCTGTCTAAATTTTCTACAGCGAAATATTTAATTACATTTCTCTCTACGTCCCCTTTTCACGGCATAAAACATCTTCTATTTCCCCTCCATTATACAACAGAAGACTTCGCTCTTTACGTAATAAAAGAAACAAATTATGGGCAACTTTTCTTCGCACCAATTCTTTTTACGACTACTCTAACTACTTTGGAACTTACCTGCAATTCATCCAGCTCTATAACTGCCTCTATCAGCGCTTTCTCGACACAGCGCAAACCAACCTTATCAATGATCCTAAGACATTTTATCAATTCGTGAACTACAAAAGAAAATCAGACGGATATTCCCCCCTTCTCTTGTTCGATAACATATCGTCGATTGACCCACATATTATTGCCAACTACTTTGCAAACTTTTTTAAGCAGTCATTTGCAGACAACCCCTTCGTACCCGACCCCATGTATTTCAATTACCTTCCCAATTTCTACATTGGCCCCTCTCTCTCTCTCAACCTTTTGATCCCACCCTTATCGAAGAAAAGTTACAAAATCTCAATGATGAAGTTCTATCCGGTCCAGATGGGCTCCCAGCAATATTTCTCAAAAAGTGTGCCTCCAATCTTTCGCACCCACTTACCTCCCTATTTCATCTGTCACTCACACAAGGGGAATTCCCCCAAGTTTGGAAGACCTCTTTTATAACCCCGGTTCACAAAAAGGTATCAAAGAATGAAGTAACCAACTACCGTCCCATTGCTAAGCTTTCTCACATACCTAAAATGTTCGAAAGTGTTTTATATGATGTTTTAAGCTTTCAGTGCAAGTCACTTATATCACCCAGTCAACACGGATTTCTAAAAGGTAGATCAACTACTACAAACTTAGTTGAATTCGTGTCCTTTGCGCTTTCAGCCTTAGAAAATGGCAACGAAATTGATGTTATTGCTACAGATTTCGCTAAGGCCTTCGATAAAATATCACGTCAACTGATCCTTTTCAAATTGTCTTCCCTCGGTTTTGACCCCATTTTGTTAAAATGGATATCTTCTTATTTGGAGAACCGTTACTATAGCGTTCGCTTTAGGTCAGCCTTCTCAATGCCGTTTTTAGCCACTTCTGGTGTCCCACAAGGCAGCCATCTTGGTCCCCTCCTTTTCATTCTAACTATAAACGATCTTGAGAGGATTATCAAACACTGCTCCGTATCCATTTACGCTGATGACACTTAGTTCTCGAAAACTATTTCTTCACCCCAAGACTCTATTCTCCTTCAAGAAGACCTCGATAGCTTTTCAACCTGGTGTCTAAAAAATTGCTTTGAGCTGAACGTTTCCAAATGCCAATCTATGACTTTGTCTCGTAAGTCCTGTCAAACCCCCTCTAGACTTTATTTTCTGCATGACCAACTTGTACCCCAGGTGCAATCCCTTCGCAACCTCGGAATTTTATACGATAGAGAGTTAAGCTTCCGTTCGCATATTGATGAGATAATCCTTAAAGCCAACTCATCGCTCGGTTTATCACACGTTGGTCTAAAGAATTTACCAACCCTTATGTGACAAGGTCACTTTACATTACGCTTGTTCGCCCATTTCTTGAATATGCCAGCCAAGTGTGGTCCCCCTTTCAGCGAACTCATATATCCCGAATCGAGAGCATTCAACGTCGTTTTCTTCGTTTTGCTCTTCGTGGACTACCCTGGAGTGACCCATTCATCTTACCTCCCTATCGCGACCGCCTCAAACTTCTTTTTCTGAGTACCCTCGAAAAACGTAGAGACGTAGCCGACATTCTATTCATTCATCGACTGCTCTCCGGTTCTGTGGTCTGCGCTTCCCTTTACAACTCTATTTCCTTCAACACTTATCCTCGTAATTTACGCTGTCCTCGTCTCTTCTATATCCCAACCCATCGCACCTCTTATGGCTCTAACGAACCAATCTCCCGCATGCTCCGTAAGGTCAACTCAAACCTCCCCCTTTTTGATTTTAACCTGAGTACTTCTCACCTAAAACTTGATCCCCTATACCACTCCCTTTTTCACTAACCCTTAAGTTAGTTCTAGTTTTTAAGTTAGCTTCTTAAGTCCTAGTTTTTTAAGTTAGTTTAAGCTTGCATTAAGCGAAATAAATGGGGGCATTAGCCTCCACCAAATTAAAAATTACATACCGCTGAATGGATAAGGTATAGGGCATAGAATAATTCAGACTTTACAAAACAGCAAGACTTCAGACCATGCCAAATGCTTCACCGAAGCCATAAAACTTATGTTTTAATACGTACTGTAGTGAGTAACTCTAAACTAAATATGCCGTCGTCGTGACAGATGCCAAAATCACCACTCCTAAAAGTTGTAACCGTTCGCTTACTCACTCTACCCCCTATTAATATGGAGTACTCAGGCCACAGTAGGAAATCGTACGTGACCAGAAATTGAAAATCCAATAGAATAACATTTCCAACATATCCAACGTCACGAATACAAGTCAAAACGACTATCACGAACACAGATTGCAATAATGTCGCATCCACCATGGCGATGTTTTGTGTTTTGTGTTTTTTTTGGTTCTTTTTTTTTCATTCTACGAAAAATTGTCACTTTTGGCTCAATTTACCAGCCCCCATACTCGACCTAGCTCATGCACTTTTGCATTTGTTTTTCTGGTACTCGAAACTTATTTTATTTAATTTGGAAAAAAAGAACTGTTGGACACATCACGTTCGCACAGCAGAGGGAACAAATACACCCGAGAAAGAGTTAATTTAAACCAAAAACAAACCTGAAAACAAAACCAATACGAAACGAAACTTTCTGAGCAATAGGAAGTGGTAGAAAACATCAAAACAGAAACATCAAACCGAGAAATGAGCAGGAACAAAAAAAAACTGAAAACACCGACAAACGAACAGAGAAAAACGAAAAAACGAAAACCAAAAAAAAAAAAAAAAAAAAAAAATCCATAAAACTTACATCAATATCAACGCCAGGAAGTGGAAAAACTTGCGCCGGTGGCATATCCCTCGGAACATATCGATAGAATTCATATCCGTCCTTGTACCACTTCACCGAATACAGTGATTCGCCGTCCAAAAAATATTTGCAACCCAAAACTGCATCCTCGTAGCGCATAATGTGCTTGGGTATTCGAATCTCTGTCATGGATAGGCCGATGGTATATTCTGAAATGAAATAAAAAAAGAACGGTTCTTATACGGTTTTCGTTTTTTGGTACTATGTCCATAGAACCTCAATATCTGTAAGAGAATATTCAAAAAATCACAAAGTGGCGAAGGATCTATAAAAAAGGAGTGAGTTTCTGAAACAGGATAGAGAAGAAGGAGGAAAAAAAAGCAAGAAAGCTTTAAGCCAGAACAAACGCCGTTTCCCTCACTCTAATAGAATGATTGAGTTTTCCTTTAGTTTTATTATTTTTCAGTTGGTCCTTCCTGACTGATTCTCTTTGATTTTACCTCCCCCAGTTACGGATGTTTTTTTTTTTTTTTTTGCTATATTTTCGGCTCTTTTACTATAGGCCATGCCGATGTTTTTTCGGACTGCGCTATGATTTAATTTCAAAAACAGTCGCATTCAGTTTCGTCCTTTGGATATTTTATTTCTGCTTGATATGAAGTTTTAGTTAATTTCGTTCCCTTTGGGACATTGATAACTGGTATTGGAAAGTTCCTGCAATTTCTGGGAAAAGTTTCAAAACTACCAGACGAAAGACGTGAGTTCTTTTAAAGTGGATTTGAAAAGGGGCAGAAAAATCCCAGAAATGTTCGAAAAAGGGAGGTGTAATCCGTACGAACCAAAAATCGAACTATCCTTCTGCCGGTCTATTTAGTTGCTCATCCATAACTTGAGCACCAATTATTTGATTTAAGTACGACTTATTTTGTTATGAAGACATTCAAATGACGTACGGAGTCCATTAAAAATATTAGGTCATTACCTACCTACAGTCGGAAGTGAGCGTAAGACGGTGCGAATTCGCTGTATAGTAAGCATTGCAGATATTTAAGTCTTAGATACTTAAGTGCTAAGCAGAAGGACATTGCACAATTAAAAGCCAAATGCAGGTTTTCTCTCTTACTTATGAAGCACATGAATAATTTTGATTTTGTAAAGTCATCAGAAAATTTTCATTTGGGCGACTTGCCAACGAGAGAGCGCCAGTGCCACCTACAATTCTGCTTATAAATTGACAAACTGTAATTAAAAGCCCTAAACTGAGATGCAGGTATTTCATGCACGTAGTCCTGAGAGATCCTCCTCTTAAAGTTACCTTATTTATTCCTCAGCGATATCATTTACTGTGATTCAACTGAAACCTGGAACACAAAAAAGACACAGAGAAAACTTTCTTCTGATCTGCGTCCAGAGAGGCAATTTTTTCAAATGTTATGTTTCAGCAGCTTTCAAAATTAGCAATAACATTCAGCTGTCAAAATATTCAGTAAGGTTTGCCATTTCATGATGCATCTTTTAACCTTCTGACTGTTAGAGTTTTGTTCACCTTGTTCACCGTATGTTGGGGTCATATAGACCCCACAAGCCGACCCATATATTTTGCATGCAGAGGCTAATAAAACAAGAAAATTAAGATATTTTTTATTTAGTATTTAATTGTGAGCTCAAAATAAGGCAGCGAAATTTGTTTTTTTTTTTTTATTTTAACTGTGATTTTCTTCTTCAGAATCTTCATATTCAGTGGCAGCTATACACAAACTACGTATCATTATCAAATGTTCCTTGCACGTATATTTTTGGCATGAGGAACATACTGTACTCACTTTATTGTCTTTTGATCGTAGGCAAACTGAGCAACGGACGCGTTTTAGTTTTTCGTCTACCGGCCCTTGGACTTCCAAGGGAGAGAGAGAATCCCATGTTTTTTATGGCTTGGGCAGTAGCTCCGTACATTTATTTCCCACGACCAATTCTTTCTATTATTTGTGGATGGACCAATTCTTCGCCGAGCTTTCGAAGGAAAATACGACGTTCGTCATCCATGGTTATGTTCATTCCTGAAAACAAAACATATTTTTCTTTACATTGAAAGTTGCCAGACATTCTGGAAGAATTTACCTTGGTTGACAAATACGTTGCACTAAATTCAATGCGTAGTCCCGTCCTTTCGATTCATAGCGCAAGGGATAGCTATTCTGCGAATCACATACCCAAAAATTTTAATTCCATACTTTCCTGGTGTTGATGGAATGTATTGCCGAAGTTTTAGTCGCCCGCATGTCGCCACCAGTTGCTCTTCAACTGTTAGAAAAGCTGATGGCTTGTACGCTGCTTTTAGCTGTTCAAGAAACATGCTCCAAACTTCTCGAATGGGAAGTGGGTGGCACTTCTTGCAATCCAATTTCATCATCTTCATCTTCAGTTTCTAATTTAGAAATTTCAATGTCTTCAAAAATGTCGAAATATGAAAATTCGCCATCGATGTTGTCGGCTGCTTCATTTATCGACTCATCGTCACTATCAATCAAATCCTTCGCACTCATACTGTATGCAAAGAAAGGAGGTTTTTTTTCTTTTTATTTTCTAACGCTCAAACTATCCATTTGGACAGTATCGAAGAAGAACCAGAAATGTGGATTTGGCACCAATCAGCTGAATTGGGCATCAGGAGAGAGTCAACCCGATTTAGGCCTACATCCGCATAAGATTGTTTTGACGCAAGAATCGAAGCCGAACGACAGTAGGAAACACCGTGAGTTTGTTAATTGGGCACTGGAAATGTTGGCCGAAGATCTGAATTTTGGCCAAAAAATCATCTTCTCGGACGAGACCCATTTTTGACTCAGCGGCAATGTCGACAAGCAAAATTGTGGTTATTGGAGCGAACACAATCTACTAGTGTTCAACCAAGCATCAACACAATTCACAATGATTGAATGTTTGGTGCGGTTTATGGCATGGCGGCATAATTGGACCTTATTTCTTCCGAAATAAAGAGGGAGACACCTTTACCATCAATGGTTAAGTGTATAGAGCGACATTAAGGGACTTTCTGTGGTCTGATCCCGACAACATCGATATATTCGAGCTGTGATTTTGACAATACGGCGCTACATGTCATACAAGTGACGCAACGCTTGTGAAGTAGAAATTTGGCGACTGGGTCATCTCACGGCGAGGGCTCAACAATTGGCCGCCGCGATCATGTGATTTGACACCACTAGATTATTTTTTCTGAGGCTACGTCAAGGCTTTAATCTACGCTAACAAGCCAACCACTTTGACAAGCTCAAGGCCAACATTCGAAACTCTATAGGACATATTGAACCGAGTCATCAAGAATTGTACATCACACTGCCAACGAAGCTGAGACGGTCATTTGAATAATGTGCTATTCCACACATAATGGCAGGAACATAACTTCAAGATAAAGCCAGCATCAATTAAGTATCTTACACCGTTGTTATTTTATTTAATTTTTTTTTTTTACTATCGTCCTTAAGAAAGGAAGACCTTAAGTAATTTAAAGAATCGCTGAAGCAGCGAATTTTCTATACACATGTAGAAAGAAAAACGACAATCGAGAGGAATGGAGGAATGGATAGACCGCACGATAATAAATTTCCAGAACAGATGTGACGGCAAATGGTCATACTGAACTCTATGTAAAATTATGTAAACATAAAATAACCTAAGAGAATAGAAGGAAATATTGTCGTATTCAAGTCACGAAAGTATCACACTGCATAATTGAATGCAACTTGAAATTTTCTTTGCGAGAGATGATCAAGTGTACTAAAGACATCTGAATTGGTTATAAGCTACCTCCTTACCTAGGTGACGCCAGAGATCACGGTAAGGCCATGCCTCAACTAACAAGCCTCGATCCTTAGCTAACTGCCTCCAGTTATGCACTCAAAGTCGGATGAGGGCTCATTCTACTTGTAGCGCCGCATAAGGTGAAGTCTTCCTGTACTGTGTTGTCCCTCCGGGTAAGATTCCAAGGCTCTGTGGGCCGAAGCACTGGTTTCCATTCGTTCTACATGTCTTAGTCAGTAATTTTCCGACTACGTCGATGTCGCTTTACAGACGTTGTAATTCATCGTTGAAAAATGCCCTTCAAAGCCCGTCAACGCAAATGATACCGAATATGATACATTTTTCTCCTGCAACGGCTGAAGATATCTACATGCGCGTTCGATAGATTCCATGCTTTCGTGCCTTAAAGTAGAACTGTGACGATCAAGATCTTATAAAGAGTCTCCTAAGTTGTAACTCCTCAATTGCCTTCTTACCCTAAAGAAACAGCAATTTGCAAGAGTGATTCTTTGTTTTATTTGTATTGAACTGCTATTGGTCCTTTACTACTCGAAATTAAAGCTTTCGACAGTGACGTCGATGTTGTGTCTCCTCTCTTATTGACAGGATATATTTGGTTTTATCCCCATTTACGGCTAAACCCATTTTGGCAGTTTCCGTTTCAATACTAGCGAATGAACCGGTGAGAGATCATTGAGGTCTACCAATAATGTCAATAACATTGGCGTACTCTAGTAGTTGCAAAGACTTTTAAAAGATTTTTCCTCCAGTATTCGCTTGTCAGTTCCGCACAATTCCTTCAAGTATGATTTTAAAGAAGTCACATCACAGCACATCACCTTGTCTAAAACCTTTTTTGACGTCAAAAGTCTCGACTATGTTGTTATCGACCTTCTCAATCTCCATTCTACACAAATGGACGAGTTTGACAGATATGCCAAAACTAGCAATGGCTCCGTACAGTTCAGCCATACAGCCGCACGCCTTGAGTGATCGCATAAAAAGATAAATGATATTCACCAGATACTACTTTTGGTGTCTATCAGATAAAAAACTGCTCATTAGTTTGGCCACCAGTTCACTAAATTCAAAACCGTTCTTAAATTTTACTTTGTCAAATGCCCCTAAAATATTCAGCAAAAGGAAGGACGTTACATTCACTTAATTAGTACTCGATTATTAGCTATGACTAGCTATGAAATAAAAAGTGTGGCGGATGTTGATGTGGCGTTAAACAGTTTGGTATCTGTTTAGCTAAAAGTTTTTCAAAAACCGTTGACAGGCATGGACGGTTGCTAAAAGTTGTATAATCGGCTAGAAAATTTACCTTTTTTAAAATATAAATAACCAATTGGGGAAAGTTAAGACTAGCGATGAGGTGACCTCAAAATCATCGCCTGTGGATCATGGTTGACTATAATTACATAACGAGAGGCTACTTTGATTCACTCTGTTGGGTTCAGCACTAGGAAAAATGTCGTTTATTAGAATTAAGGCTACATTTCTATATCGTACATTTACTTCACAATTTTTCCTTCATATTCAATCGAGAATGGCAGACACGTTTCAACGGCGAACTGTTCAGGCCGACCTCGTCAGAAAGGCTAGGATAACCCGGCGCTCACCTTGAGTGCATGGACACTAGCGTCTCGGCTGGTAAAGTTTTTCGATTGAAACCCAAAGTAGACAACGACCTCATCTAAGGTGGCGCACACAAGAAGAAGGGTACCTCGGCCAACTTCGGTGAACAACTGGAGGCAGCTGTCAAAAGACCAATTCAGCTGGAGTGCCACATTTTGTTTAAAGAACATAACACTCAAGTGGGTATGACTACACTTAAAGTACCTGAGCACATGTTCACAGAAAGATAAAAAGATTTTTTGGGGTCAATTGTTATTTTGATCCATGGGTGGCATGCAACATTCAATGGGAAGACTAAATTATTAGTGTAATTGGACTTGTTGTTTTATTCTGAGTAACCAGAACCAGAACGCGACTAGTATTGAACTCGTAACTATCTTATTTGGAAGCCAATACACATCCACTTGAGCCACGGCCACCCGTTGTAGCAATGATCTACCAAGGAGTGTATCACCATCTAAGTAAGTAAGTGAAACATATGCTGATGCCCTTGAATTTGGAAGGAAAATGATGTTTTTATTCTCTGTGTTTTAGAGCAAACAATCACTACACAAGCTCTGATGTACCTTCCAGCTAAACTATCGCATACATCTGAGTTTACGTGTTAGGTCTGTTGAAAGCAAAGCGTGTTATATATTGTTTGACAATCAGGGAGAGACAGAACACTGAACTGTAGGCACTTTCTATCCACCATCCCATAATGATTGCAGACGACAATCCGTTCATTAGTGGTATCTTAATCTGGCGTATTGTACGGTGTCGTCCCGGAAGCCATTTAAAATTTAGTTGTAGAAGGCACTATCAATCTCCTTCTTATCAAAGGCATAATCTATTTAACGTTCATGAAGATTGACCATCTTTCTCACCTTTTTAAGCAAGAAAAGACTCAAACTGATATGCCATGAGATTGACTAGTTTTCTACTATGTCATATATGTATAAGGTGGGGCAAAATTAAGTACCCTATCGGAAGATGATATAATTTTTGCAAGTGGCATCATACGTCAATCATATTTGACACTTGTGAATTAGACAACTGCAGTATACAAATAAATAAGCAATGAAGCGCTATACTTAGCAAGAGTGTGGAATAATTATGTCGATGTTTTTAACCAATAATCGGTCGGTGGTGTTAGCGTAGCGTGAATTTCGACGTCGATTTCCTTATCGTACCACGCCAACTTGGCACACATTCTGGCACTTAGCTACTCGACTCGAATAGAGTAGAACCACAAAAGACCATTCAAGGCGTGGCCGTCACCGGACTGGTCGGTCGGCCGAGAATATCGCGACTGGAGCTGGCGATGTCGCTGAGAACGAAGAAACATCAACCAGACGACGGGCCACGCAATTGAGCATCACCAGACAGACTCTACGGCGAATTTTAATGAAAGAATTACACATGTTCACGTACAAAGTGCAAAAAGTGCATCAGTTTTTCCTCCTGACCGTCAGTCGCGTGTGAATTACTGTAAAGCCATCCTCATTCTCAACAACGAAGAGGACGATTTTGTGTCGAAAATCATCATGATCGACGAGGAGCATTTCCACTAAAGTGGTTACGTCAATTAGCAAAATCTTCCTTTCTGGGGCACTGAAAATGCGCATGTGATGCACGAAGAGCCATTACATCCACTCAAAGCCAGAAGAGTGATTGGGCCGTATTTTTTTGAGAACGCCTTTGGCAACACGGTAATAAATAATAAATGACTTCTTACTGCCAGAACTGTATGAGCAGGGCTTGGTGAACATGTGGTTTCAACACGATAGTGCAACCGCACACACAGCACGAGTCACAATGGATATTGTGAAGGAAGCGTTTCCTATTTTTTTTTTTTTTTTTTTTTTTTTTTTTTTTTTTTCTGCCCAGTTTAACCATCCCAGACTCCTTTCTTTGGAGCTTTATGCCAGCAAGCATCAGACAATCGCAGTCATGGAAAATGCGATAAAACGGGCACAAATGTGTATCAACACTGGCGGCAGCCACTTGCCGGATATCATCTTGTCAAAACAGAAACAATTTTAAAGGTCCAAATATAGATTTCCATCGCTCAAAATTACTTTTTTTTATTTAGTAAAAATTTAATTCAAAAGCAAAATTGGATAATTTATTTTGCAGCATCTTGTATATTATATCGATGACAGTGATATTTAAAGGGAATCACTGATGAGCTAACGAACATGGAGTTGCAATGGCACTGATAAGAAAATAGGGCTACTAGATCATTAAGAGTGGTGCTAGAGGTCTTGACTTCTTGCTTAATGAACATGATATTTTTTAAAACTTGATTAATATAAAATTCAAAATTTTGGAAGCCAAAAACTTGATAGCAACAGAAAGATCAAAAGGTTATGACGGGAAACTAACGCCAAGAAATAGAAAATTGCTTCTTATTATGCTTTTTTCATAATTAAAGAATTATCGAAAGGGTATACACTGGTAAATCTATAATAATGGGTATTGTTGTTAAGATTGAACGACTTCGAAGAAGTTCCAACTCAACATCTCAATGAGGAGGATGCCAAGCCTTCAGAAATGCGCAAAGCTATTGTAAAATAAATTTTTCATGCATCAAATGTAAAGGAAAACATCCAACAAATAGCTGCCCATTAAAGAAGGATAAGAGAGCGAAACATTTCAACTGCCAAGGAAACCACCCAACTAATTACCTAAGTGATCCGGTTACAAAAGGATTTCAAGAATGGAAAAACAGAGTGATTATCAATCACCAACAAAACCCATTACAAGCAAAAACAAGCAACAAGTAAATATTGAAGACAATAATGTAGACAAAATACCCATTGCTGCTAAAACAAATGTGCTAGTAATGAATAACAAATCGTATTCCCAAATTGTGAAAAATAACCGTGAAGGAAATGCTTTAAACTATTATTCAAAGATTGGATAATCATGATAAAATCATTGAGCCATTATGCAAAGAATAAATAAATAATAAAGGGCTTAACCAACCAAATAAAAGTGGTTAAAAATCTGAAGGTTGCAGCTTGGAATGCAAACAGTTTATTCCGATAGATCTTTGAATTTCAGGTATTTCTATACAATGACGACATTAATGTTTACTTATTTTCTAAAACCCACTTTAAACAGGTAACAAAGATTAAGATTCCTCGATACTTCTGTACCACTCCCCCCGTTCAGCTGACAGTGCCACGAGAGGTAGTGTTGTAATTGTAAAAACTACTTTTGAGCCTCATGAATTGCCTAAAATAGCAAGCAATGCAAGTAGCGAAAGTACACATTTTGACTAAAATCAAAGAATTTAAAGCTGCCTTATACGTGGCATCTTGAACAATATTAAAATTGAAAACTATTTAATAAAAAGACATCTTATTTGGATACAATATAAGATCTTCAACATTGGACAGTTACAACAAAATTAAAGCTGAACTCCTGCGTCTAAAATGTGAATTCTTTACCCACTTACGTAAGGAAAATCTCTCACTAAAGGTTATGTTATCCGGATTAGATTTAATTAGCAACCATGTAGTTAAAAAGGAACTTATACACTCGAGATAAAGTGCTTAGATGTAAAAACCATAACTATTAACCCAACAATTACAGCTCTGCACAAACACTACATGTACATTGTTTACATTCAACGAGGTTGTATAAAATTAAATAAACTCAAACGTACGTTAGTCAATAGAGGACAGATATATTTGAAATAAAAAAAATATCTCAATCGAAGAGCGAAAAGGTTAGTACATATATATATATATATATCTTAGCAAGACCTAAATCTCAATGCCCAATGCAATATGTCTCAGGGAGGAACCAAATGAAAATAAAGGTTGAGAGTTATGTTCGAGCTCTGGCGACAACAGTAAATGCAATTTATTTTTTTCTCTCAGTGATATATCTCATTGATTGACAAGAACCTAAAAAAAAAAAATAAGGGTTTCTCTCCGACCAAGTGCGAAAAAAGTACGGTGAAACAAAACGGTTATTAAGTGATCTTATTTTGTAATCTCATCAGCAGAGAGTAATTTAAAAACCTTTGATAAGGTAGAGAGTAATTTTCGAGCTCTGCTTTTAACTAAGTTACATAATATTAGTTTTCGTGGTTCTGCTCTAAAATAGTTTGCGTCTAAATTAAAAAAAACAGAGCTGAAAAAATCAAAATAGGCAAAATTTTCAGTGATTTAAAATCGATTGACCTAGGAGTACCACAAGGTTCAGTTCTCGGTCTGATTTTGTTCTTGATATATATCAATTCAATCTTTAAGCAACAATTTGTTGGAAAACAAATAGCTGCCTCTGATAATATAGCCATTGCTTACGATTTACAATATCTAATCTCTCTAATGTAGTCGCAGACATATATCATGACGTACATTTGTTAAGAACGTGATTTGCTGAACATAAGCAAAAGTTCTTAAGTAAAAAAAAAAACAAAATTAATATTGTTAAGCCTTGTGTTTAAAGAACTTGCGTGTATTCATATTAAATTTTGCTCCAAATTGCAAAAACCCCTTGTTGTTTAGTGTGAACTGTCCGAATCTTAGCTCTATACGTTTATATAGTCCAATGAACGCTTGTGATGCCAATTGCTTCAAAATTGAAATTGTGCAACAATTAAATATTTTGGGGTAACAATTGATTATCAGTGGTGCTGGGATCAACATATTTTAAGTTTGAAACAGTATCTTTTAACTTCTGTTCGATATTTTTCTCATTAAAGGAAATATTCGTCAAACGCAATGTTAAGAACTGCCTAAGTTAGATTACGGAATGTGCTGCTTGGGTGAAGCTTACCTTAATAAATTGCAAACCCTAACTGTCTTGCAAAAATGTGCTTTTGGAAAGTTTTCAACAAAACTCACACTCACGCTCTATGAATCTCTTTCGTGAAATGAATATCCTTCCAGTAAGACACGTATTTTATTTTAAGGTCCTTAAAATATTTTTAATAAAAGGAGGATATATGCAAAGTCTTTTTTTTTTTTTTTTTTAATCATACAGCTTATGCAGCAGTACCTCTGGAGCTGTTATCTTGCCTTCTTTTCGGACCACATTTTTTCGAAACTCATACGCTATCGTATCTTTTAAATTATTCAATAAACTCCCACCCCATATACATATCATTAGAATATTACCGGTTTTTTAATTGATGTAAAATTATGGTTTTTTGTCTTCGATTTTAATGAATTAAAAATATTGCTGCAATATAGTATATCGCTTAAAATCCATTTTTACTGATTGCTTAAATTTGTTTTATTGAATTCCCTTTTCTTTTCAAAATGTTATAGTGCAAAATTTAATTATTCACCAAAGAATATATTTATTTTAATTAGAAATTGGTATTATCACTATTAAAATAAATATAAAATGCCACAAACTATTCTCCAACCATTTGATAACTTAGTTTAAGTCATTAAAAAGATTGTTTAGGAGAATACAAATAAATAAAATTGAAAATTGGAATTGTTGTCCCAAATCACTAAAAATCTAGTTGCAAATTCTTCAATTGTATTTTTTTTGTATTATCTAATCAAAACAAATCAAAACAAGCATCGGTGAATTTTAAAATAGATCTCTAACTAGATATCTTTTTACCTTAACTTAACATCGAATGGCACAAAAATGACACAGATTGAAGTTTACTATTCAGAACTGGCACAAAAAACAAACATCGCTCCTATATCCTTTCCTTCAAAATCCTTCAATGTAAACATAGCTTAGGTGATTCGACTCTTGCATAGATTCTCCTTAGTATTTTTTGGCAAGGCCTTATTATATCATTTGCCCTTTTCGACGTTAGAATTAATAACCCCTCGCTTGATTTCTGATGAGGTTTAGAGAAAACCTTTAACTACCTAAACCTGCTCTTAGTTGTCTGTTATGACGTTATTTCCGATTCGGTGACATCAATGTCAACAGCCTACCAAAGTGACCATATACTACTCGACGATAGGAAATGAAGTGGCTTTACAATCTTATTCAGTCAGCTCTATGTAATAAAATTAGCTATACAATGTAACAGAGTGATTTTATGTACAAGCTTATTCAATTAGCCCCTTTTTTTTCAACATCCTCCAGCAGAAAGTTCTAATTGGTACATCAGTTGAACAGATCTTCGAGTCTCGCTGCCATCGAGTAGCGCACTCGACAAGTTCGAACTTTCACGTCACAACCGGTTAAAACATCTTCAATAACAGCTAGTCGCCAGTGAACGTGTGTCTTCCTAGCGTCGAATAGATGGTTAAAACACATTATGATGAAACAACAGCAAAAGTTTCATATATTCAGTTCGCCTTTTCATGTACTTCATACGCTGGTCCCATAGATCTTGAATTTTGGCAGAATTATGAGCCAGCCGGCTTATACTTGATGGAATTGAATAAGTTATCAGGAAACTTGCAGGTGTCAGTGGCGTAGTATCCAATGAGTCGCTGCTCACATAGGTAATAGGACGAGCCCTAACCATCCCTTCAGTCTCCACAATGATTGTTCTGAGTTGTTCGAAACTCAACTTGGCTTTTCCAATCACCAAGACGTTTTTTACAGTACAGATGAGTCGCTTGCAAAAACAGCCCCAATTTCGGCTACAAATTGAAATTTAATGCGTTTTTTGGTCAAGAAATCATGAAGAGTTTTATCTTCGACAATCTGGGTCACTCCTTCCAGTTCCAGACCTACTGTACGAAATGAAGGCGCGTTTTCCGAAAAAAACAAAAAAACTCCTTCAAACGCTATAGTCCTATCAAATAGCTGTCCGTAGACAAGTTTTTTTACAATCTCCAAATGTACGGAACGAATGACAGCACATGTAAAAGTCATGAGATAAGATTTACTCTGTCTGTCTATGGAGATATCGAAGTGGTACAATGGTCCCGTAAAGTCAATGCCGACGTTATCTAAGTCTTTAGATCTCTCTATTGAAAGAGGCCCAAATGGTTGTCATGCTGGATTCCCCTGTAGCTTCTTGCAGATGACACAATTTTTTATCTGCTCGCTATCGTTTGATGATTATCATTGCGACTCTAGAAAAAGTATTATAGGATGCTAAAACTCCATTGACTCATCTAATGATTGAAATCGACCGCCTTATCTTATCATACCATCTTCATCCAAAAACGGCGATAGCTGTGAAATTTGTGTTGCTTCAGCTAAAGAACAAATTTCATTAGTAAAACATTGCTATTGTATAAAGCTAACCAACTATTTTTCAGCAACATTTAGTTCGTCCGCTAATAATTGTATTCAATGAGATATTTCTCGCTTTTGCAAGATTCCAGAAAGCGTAAAATCTAAACAGTAACTCGTAACAGTCACTTCAGGTGCTGTAGTTTTTATAACTTAAAAGTAGCTCCTGTAAAGTATTGAAAACATTCACAGTGTGGTTCAGCAAGGCAATGAACTGTTCAGAATGAATTCGTTTTGAATTTTACACCTGTCATCCTCTTGCAAACAAACTGGTTTTTAGTATGTAGCCGTATCGGAGAATTTTTTAAATTATTAGAACAAATCTACTGGGTTATCATTGCTGGAACAATTATTCCAATCGAAAATTGCTATATGACATCGTATTTCCATAACATAGCTCTGCATGTAAGGCTACCATCTATAAAACGCTCCCTGTGTCAAACTAAGGAAATTAAAGCCGCAGTTAACTCCAACTTTGGTATCGTTAGCCAGCTTTCTTTGCCTTCTCAAAGTGGAGCAACTCGGTTCTGTGCACACAAAATAGAAATAGAACACATACTCTCCTTAAGGCTTTGAGTTGGCCTCGGGAAAAATATGAATTTATATCATGCTCTTCGAAGAAAATGGTAAAACGGACCGTGGAAGTAGCACATCTTTTAACAGAGGCACATTTCTCAAACTATCGTCCCATTCAGTCATCAAATCAAATGGAAGTAAGTCATCCCCCAACAGCTTGTTGAAATAATATTTTTAGTCTGATGAGCACAGGTCCAATTAGCAGGATCGTATACCCTGAATCGTATACGTTTGGAGGACATTTTGTCCTTATGTCCTTCGTTGTTTTGAGGGCAGAAAGTATTTAACGGACAGCAGAGGAATGCCGACTTCATCACTAGGAACCAACCATGTTAATCCTAATATTTTTTGGACAGCAGGTGGAGTATCATGAAAACAAATCGCCTCACGAATTCGAACGCTGTTTGAATTTCACTTTCTCAGGTTCATAGATGCACCCTTCATTCAAATTTGTTTCTTTACAGATTTTCACACCGTAGTCTACAAGAACATCCACAAAGAAAGCTTTCTCGTAATTGGAAACGGTTTTTTCTTTCGATTGATGTATACCCGCAGTGTACCAGCCAAAATCAATGGACTGCAGTTGACGTTAAATGTTATAGTGCGATAATCGACAGACACCAACTGACCAACTAAGGGACGCTTGACAAGATCCAAATGAAACGATGGCTATCTTTGCTCAATAAGATTTGGTGAAAATCTTTTTCCACATCAGCCACCAGACTAAAATGGCCTAGGCGAATGCTCAACAGCATCATTAACATATCCGGCAGAAGATTAGTTCCCACATGAAGTTAATTGTTAAGCAAAGGAAAGTTTTTTGAATGGGCAGAAGCATCAAATACAATTCTTAGCTTGGTTGACTGGGGGGCTAGGCAAATAGAACACCCCCTGTGCAGTGATACTTGATATTACTTGTTCTGCGATACTATCCGAAATAAGTTGTTCTATGGCTGCATATTCATCGAATCTGCCAGGAATTTTCGATAGGTACCGCATGAGATAATACAGCCTCTTTATTGCATCTTCTGGGTTATTCGTCAACTGAACGTCAGTAACACATGGCAGTGTGACTTCGCATCATTTGCCCTTTCTTGTGATATATTTTGCAATTAAATCATCCGCCAAGTGATTTTTCAGCGTTTTCCCTTCGAATACCAATGTCATACAATGACCAAAATGAAGTTAAACCTGTGCTATTCTCAGAAAAATGTAAATTCTAGCTGGGGAAGAAAAAAGTGGATAAGTAACATCAGATATGGTATAAGCATTTAAACCCTGCAAGGTCCACTCAAATTTAGTTTCTACAGATCGCAGAAATCTGTAGGCAGCGTCTGGTTTTACGAAGAAAAATGATAAAACGTTTTGAATATGTATATCTACCATCAAAAACGTCGAATTTCACGATGCTGATGTCAAATGTAATATATCTACACCTTTATTGCCAAACACAGATAAAGATATCCAAAAACCAGACAGCAAAAAATCAAAAACTGCTGATTTCAACGAATTGCCAGCAGAGCTCTTCAAAAATATCAATATTGTCAAATCATCGGGAAACTAAACTTCATGTGGCTAAAATTCCATCTCCAAAAGCAGATTATCCACTGTTGCTTTATCTACAGAAGCCCCAAACTGGACAGCAATTCGACTTTTAATGAGTTCTATGTGCTGTCTGACTCCATTCAAAGAGTTGTATCCATGTATCCTTATACTGAAATCTTTATTACGGGCAGTTTCAATACCCACAATTCTAGATAGCTTCGATATTCTGGACAGACAACCCGCGAAGGACGGTGTGTTGAGATCTTTACTGCGGAAAATAACTTAATCATGCATGTAAATGAGCCCACACGAATACCTGATGTTGATATTCATGACACCAATGGCCAGCAAAACGGTTTTCGTAGCCACAAGTGAAACCAAAGCATACAACAATCTGGCGTGAGCAAGATAATTGCACTTGATATTTCTAAAGCATTTGACAGAATTTGACATCAGGCTCTTTAGTCGAAAATGCGTGCATTTGGAATCGACGTTCCTCTTCTTCAATGGATTACAAACTACCTTTCGAAATTTTAAATTTAAGTTGTCTTGGATGATTTCAAGTCTGATATTCACAAAATAAATGCTGGTAAGCTCCGTTCTGTCTCTCCTGACTTTTTATCAATAATTTTTTGTCTGTCACTTCTAATCCAATATTTTCCTTTGCTGACGACAGTACCTACTCACTGCTACGCTACGGTAGCGTATGTTAAAATCGAAATTTAAATTTAAACATCCAGCCATTATCTATTAATGGCACTTGCATCGACGAAGTAGAAAAACTTTCCATTCTCGATATGTATGTCAGTAACATCTAACGTTGGAAGGACCCCGATAGAAATACTTTTCCCCTTCTAATCTGGCATCAAAATAAAAAGCATTTATCTGCATAAAATTGGAGTACAATGCACACATTTGATCAGGTGCCCTTAAAACATGCAAAACTGCGCGATAAAACTCATAGGCGATGTTAATATCACTCAGTTAAAGAATACCCTCGAACATCAACTAAATGTCTCGAGTTTGGTTTTGTTTTATCGCTATTTCCACCACCAGTGCTCCATAGAAATCCATTCCACTCCTTCAAACCTTCAACCGAAAGACTCGTCTCGCTATGAATGCTCATCAGTATACCCTCAAGCCCACTTTCGGACGTACTCTGAAATATAGTAATTCGTTTCTAAGCCGAACAACTCGCTTGTGGGATGCTCTATCGTGTTGGCTTTTTCCTAATCATTGTCACATTCAGACATTTAAAACCAACGTACATCGGTACCTATCTTTCTTTCCCCCTTAATTTTAGTTTTCAAACATTTTAAGGGTACTCGTACTTTAACCCCTTGAGAGCGCGCTATTTCAAAAAAAAAAAGGATTTAGAAACAGCTCTACAGACCTATGTATTTCAAACATATTCTTGATATTGGTAAATAGGTAGATGCCTTGTTATGATAATTGAAGTGCAGAGGGCATGTTAAAACAAAGACTTTCTTCTCTCTTTCTCTCTTCTCTTTCAAGAAGGCTTTATCTGCAAATGAAAAGCAAGCAATAGGTACCTATTTGCCTTGAAGATTGAACCAAATCCATTGGAATTAAATTATTCTACGATTTGTTAGGTTACGTCTGATAAAAAAAAATTGACGGAAACAAACTTCAGCAGATGTTTGTGAATCTTTTCTATCACGAAAGTGTAAAACAACGTTATCCCCTTTGTTTTATGACAAAAACTCTCAGCAGAAAGTAAATATAATAATTTATGAGCCGCAAAGCTTTTGAACATCTTTAAATTCAAAAATACTCCCTTAAGTAATCATCTCAATTCAAACCACGCGTGTCTGCAAAAGGAACTTCATAAGACTCTGTTAAATCTATCTCCAAGGATTTAATCTACGAAACTATACAATATTAATCAAATTACGATTGACATTGCTCAGTTATTCACAAAAGCAACTTAACATCCTTTTATCAAAAAAGACTTAACTTCTCCCAGCGCATAGAGGAGTCGGTGGTTTTTTACTCTCCTTCCTTTCATCTATAAATAACGAAGAGTACTATCTTTAAGTAAACTAAAAACGAAACCCAAAAACATCTTTCTCAGTAGAACCTATTTCGCGTAAGCTTTAATTAAACCGCAAAACAACCAACTTTAAGGGAATCTCAAGGGTCCTTGGTAGAATTGTAAGCCGCGTTCCTTGTAAAACGTGTATAAAGTCCTCATGTCCACGAGCGCAAAAACATTTTAATAGTTAATTTGGTGCAAAAACATTCACCTGCCATCAGCCAAAGGAAGAGGACTAGAATTATCCTCATGATGGTCGTAAAGCTCTGTTCATCTAGTCTCGAATGGAATGCTCTTACAAAGTGTGGGTACTCTTATTCAACACACTCGAAGATCAAATGTTAATTCAAAGGAAATTCCCTTCTCTCCGCACTCATTTACTCATTCTATTGGCTGCTGTTAGTCCTGAGAATATTCTCGCATTCGCCTGATGTTAGGTACGAGCACATTGAGTTGTCTTACGGACCCTAGTGTGACTAACTCTGCGACGTGTAATCACACACCATAAATATGCTTTTTCGCCCCGACTGGAACTGGGCTAGAGTCAAGAGCCTCCTTCTTCAATCTACACAATGAAAAAATAATTTAACGGAACCAGGAACAAAATGTATGTATTTCCTAAACGTAACCAAGGATTCCTAAAGACATTTCCTAACAAAACAGAGGTACATGAATTAAAAAAGAAAACAAAAAACGGAACTAAGGACATACAGACGAGTGAAGAAGTTGAAATTAAATATTTACACTCTACCAAGTTAGATGCTACTCGTCAGTCGTCACCCAGTTTCACAGTGTGTCTTTACATCAATACACTCACTTTATGACTCACTCACCCCAAGGACTTATTCACTCACACACTCAGTCATTCACTCGCTTAAGCATTCACTTGGTTCATACAATTTCGCCTTCAAAAAGAAATTTATGACACCGAATCGCACTTCATTATGCGTTCATTTTGATTTTCTTCTTCCTTGCCCGTTCTTCTTCATTGTGACCCTTCTTTGTTTCTCATTTATGCTCATGGTCGTCTTAGTCGTCTAAATCGTCCTGGGCTCGGATATATTTATATACGTTCTCTCTTTTTTTTTTTTTTTTTTTTTTTTTGGTTTTTTAAGGCTTTTAAGAGCCTTTTAAGCTACAAACAGTAAATACAAAAAGCACGCCTGAAGGATCCAGGACGCGACGACAACGATATCCTGGTTTGGTAACTGTGTATACAAATATGTTGAAGATGGGCAAAAAAAAAGCAAACAAACCGTTTAGAAATGCCAAGCGCTGATGTTGCGTCCTTAAGAAAAAAACAAATTCCAAAAGAAAACATCTTTCGTTGGGGTAGGTATGCACTGCAAATTCTAGGCATCTCAAGGAAGGAATTCCAAGTCCTGATGTATAATATGCGCGTTTGAATGTGATTGACAGAATAAACAAACAACGGCACGAAAAAAAAAAAATTCATTCATTAAATTGGGTTCTTAACATAAGAGCGGAGCGAGTGCAGAAGGCGAATAACGATAGCAGGTAAACTTGAGGGTGTTATGGGGAGCAAATGTTTTATAGTCTTGTCAACAAATGGAACGAGAGTTAAGGAGCCTCTCGTATTTAATAGCTACACCCCTTCAGTTATTAAAGTTTATTTAACCCGGCAGAAGGGGCAACACTACTCTTGTTAGTCAGTACAAGTGCTCGTACTCAGCAGTATTTTTTTTTTTTTTTTTTTTTGTCCTTGAAGAACTGTTCTGTATCTCAAGTCACTGATATTTTATTTGGTTCCTCTTAGAAAGTAACGCGAAACCAAATATCCATAGCGGATGGCTGCCAAGAATCATAAAAAATGCCTGAATAATTCATAATGTCAAAATTTGAAAATTTATGCGAGTTTTGCAAATTTTGTGGCGGCAGGATTTCGATGTATAAGTATGTCTCTTATTTCCACCAACACAATCTAAAAGAAAGAATATAATGTTGATGTAGGTGGTGCCGCATCGCGTTTAGATGCTTTACGAAACTATTCAAATGAATTTTTGTATTTTAACCTAACGGATTTTTTAAAAGAACTTTTCATTGAAAAGTTACGTATCTGACAAGTCCAAGTGTAAATAATTTATTGACGTTGCCTGTATAACTCCCTTTGGGCGGCAAATATAGGGTGATTTATTGTGAAGTTTGATTTTTAATAGGATTCTTTTGGCAGATCAGGTGTGACTCTTATCAAACTGCTTTGTCATTTTTGTTCAGTATCGCTTGGCAAATCATTATGGAAAGACTCACACCACAACGGCGTCTCCAAATTGTTCAGCCGTATTACGAAAACCAGCGTTCTGTGAGAAATGTTTTTCGAGCGATTCCAGGAACTTACGGTGCGCATAATCGACCTACTGAAACCACTATTGCCAATACAAATTGCAAATTTGTGTCCCAGTTTACATAAGTGAATGATACTCGATCGGTTAGACCACATCCAGAATGTAGTGAAGAGACTATAGCACCTGTAGCTGAGAGTGTACGCAAAGACCTTGACGAATCGATTCGTCGCCGTTCTCAGCCGCTTGGCTTAGCGTATTCGACAACTTGACATGTTTTACGTGAGGAACTCGGCCTAAAAGCGAACGAAATTCACCTTGTGCAAGAATTGAAGCCAAGCGACTTGAATTTGCGTCATATTTTCAGTGAATGGGCTCTGGAAAAATTCAATGAAAATCCGGTGTTTTATCGTGAAATTTTGTTCAGTAATGAAGCCCATTTCTGGCTCAATGGATACGTTAATAAACGAAATTGTCGTATTCGGGCTATTGAGCAACCCAAAGAGCACCAAGAGCTACGATTACATTCATTAAAAACGAAGGTATGGTGTGGTTTATGGACTGGTGAAATCATTATTCCATATTTCTTCAAAAATGAGGCAATGGTAACCGTTATCGCGACATGTTAACGGACTATGTGCTTCCTGAAATTCAAGCACATGATCTCGGTGAGCTCTGGTTTCAACAAGACGGCGCTACGAGCCATAAAGCGCGTAAAACAATGGACTCTCATTTTAGTGAGCACTTAATTAATTTCACGTTTTGCTACGGTAAATTGGCCGTCTAGACCGTGCGATATCACACCGTTGTACTATTTTCTCTGAGGATATGTAAATTATCAGGTCTTCAAGAATAAGCCAGCTACGATTGACCCTTTGAAAGCCAACATTACTAGTGTTATCCGCGCGATACCAAATTAATGTGTTATATTTTGCATTATAAATCAAACCTCACGATGAACCACCCTATAGTTGTCCTGACGCCACATTTTTACAAGGGCGTTAAGCTGTTGGTAAATCTTCATGCGCTCTTACGCTTAAAAAAAATTGGGTTGTACCATATAAAATGTTTTTCGCTCAGTCGGAAATAAGGTCTGGAGTGAACATCTGTGGCAGATGGTACGTCAGCTTGACGTGTGAGAAATTTAGGGCTCGTTACAAGCACCGTTATTTTTTTCTAGGAATTATTTACCATGTTTAAGGCAGTTTCAATTCGAACGCGTCAATGTGTCATTGACAATGAAAAACATTAATGACGAATTTGAGTATGTAGCGGTAAACGAACTGACTATACGGCGTTGGTTTGGAAAGTTCCGTTCGGGAGATTTCAGCCTTGAAAATGAACCACTTTAGTTGACGACGATGTTTTAAGAACAACAGTGGATCCGGACACAACCAAATCAGTGCGGGAGATCGCACGAAGCATGGGAGTATCCCCAATGGCAATAAGTCGACACCTTTATCACATAGGAAAGGTAAAGAAACTTAATAAGTGGAAACTAAACTGAACCATTTTTGCATAGGATAGTCAACTGTGATTTGGGCAGTGGTTGGATGCAGATGAGAAAACAAAACACACCCCCAAATCTGATCTTCACCCAAAAAAGTTTATGGTGACAATTTGATGAACATCGAAAGGGCCAATCCACTTTTCATTTATTCAACCAGGAGAAACGATAAACGCTATCAAATATTGTGTGGAAATCGACATATTGCATGCCAAATTGGCTGAAGAGTAACCTGCGTTGGTCAATAGACACGCCCTATCCTTTTGCATGACAATGTTAGACTCCATACCTCACAAGTAATGGTGCAAAAACTTTTGTAGCTGAGATTTAAAATTCCTCCGCATCCACCGTACTCTCCTGATATTTTCTCTACGAATTACCATATTTTCCGCAATCTGGATTCATTTTGCCGGCAGAATGTCTTCCGAAACCGAGCAGAGGTCTTAAAAGCCTTTGAAGGTTTTATTGTTTCGAAAAGTCAGCACTTCTACGAAAGAGGAAAACTTGACATTGTATTACAATGGAAGAATGTCATAGATGCCAACGAATTCTATCGGACACTTCATGTGGTGCAACCCGACAGAAGATGGTATTCATAGTAGGTCTATACTCTATGGTATCTGTTATATAGGGTGTCACCTAATTCGTCAAGAATATGTTGGGGAATGATTTTTGTGTATATTCTAAGAAAAAAATAGTTCTAAAATAAGGTTCTATCGCCAATGTTGATTTTGTTTATCAAGGATTTAAGAAAACGCTAAATTTGATGTACCCTGACCTATGTTAACAAAAATTACTCTGTTCCTCTCACACGAAGAACAAGACGTGCTTGACCCTGTTTATTCGAAATCCGGAGGAGTTTTTGCATCGTTTCGTGACCGTCGATGAGACATGGATTCATTGGTATACACCAGAGACCAAAACCAATAGAAACAATGAGTTTTACCCCGTGAACGTGCTCCAAGAAAGGCGAAGACTGTGCCTTCCGCCGGTGAGGTGATAGCCATCGTTTTTCGGGATGCACGAGGTGTGATTCACGTTGACTATTTGGAGAAATGAAAAACAATCACAGGAGCATACTACGTTTTATTGGGCCGATTTAACGCGGATTTGAAGAAAAAATGACCACATTTGAAGAAGAATAAAGTGGTTTTCCACCAAGGTAACGAACCGGCTCACATGTTTGCACTCGCCACAGCCAAATTTGCACTACGAATTGCTCCCCCATCCTCTGGATTTGGTTCTCTGCTACTTTTTTTTCTTCTCAAACTTTAAAAGATCACTCGACCGAAAGAAGTACGGGTCGAACGAGTAATTCATCGCCACCGCAGATGAGTATTTTGCAGGCTTACAAATGTCGTACCTTATGTAGGAGTTGAAAAAGTTTCAGCACCGCTGATAAAATTGTATCGAGTTGAAAGGGGATTATATTGAAAAATAAAATGTCAAAACCTAAAAATCTTGCGTTGTCATTTATAATCTGGGTATTCATCAAACAAGGAGACATAAATTATTTCAACACAAATTCGGCGTCAATATATGAGCAGTTTTAATTAGAAACAAGTTAATCGGGCCCTTCAAAATACCACCTAGGCTAAATTCTACAAACTATCTAAAGTTTTTGCAAAATAATTTAGCAGAACTACTGATTCCACTAGCTCCATCATATTTCCAACAGGACGGTACTCCAGCCCACTATGTTAGTGAGGTTGAGAATTGAAGATGAAGAATGATGAGTACGGTAATCGTTGAATAATAAAAATTGGACCAGTTCACTGGCCTGCAAAATTTCCTGACCTTAGACTATTAGATTTTTTTTTTTTTTGGGGGGGGAAGAATGAAAGAACTTGTTTATTGAACCGAAATAGCAACTTTAAGTGAATTGGAAGAGCGTATTCTCGAAGCGTCATCAAATGTGAGGCAGCAGTTAGCATAAGTAAACATTCTCACTGAAATCCAAAAACGGGCTCTAGCAAGCATACAAAACAAAGGAGGACTCTTTGAGCATACAGTTATAATGTTTTAGTATACTCATAAAATAAAAATTATCTAAATTGTAATCTCGTCAAAGAAATAAAAAAAATGCGAAGCTTTTTTTGTTACTTTTCCAAATCCAAATGGCGGAAAATATCACATTTTCATGCCGTTCCAGTTCCAGTTTTTTTTTTTTTTACTGAATTTCCAGCATTGCCAACTCAACAATTTTTATAAGTTATAATGGAGAAACAGCAGAGGGCGTTTCTATTGTATAAGTTAAGAAAAAGAAATAATATTGCAGAATCAAACCTTTTTTATAAATTTTACCAGCTACAGGTTTTCCAAAGTATGGATTCTTCGGCAACCTTGTTGATGATTTTTTATTATTTTTAGCATGGGCAAGAAAAATGAAACAGGCTTAAAAATTGGATATCTGAAGGTTCAAATAAGTATTCAATTTTAGTTACAAAGGCTAACATTTCTTCTAAAAATAAAATCCAAAACAAAATTTCTACCATTACGTACCATCTACGTACCAATTTTCGGTAACATGGGTCAGAGTACACCAAAGCAAGCCTTTTCTTAAATCCTCGCTAAATGATGTCAACATTGGAGATAGAACGGTTTTTTTTATTTTTTTTTTTTTAGAATATACCTCAAAATCATTCCCTAATTTATCCTTGATTAGTTAGGGGACAACATGTATATACACCCTGCCTGACTCGAACCGCAGCCAACTTCAGACTGCTTTAATTTCCAAACCGTTCATGACAGTAAGCTCAAATTTTGACACATGACAGATATTTTTTAAACGTTTTGTGTCTCAGTTGTGTTCAATAATTTTTATCCCCGAAGGAATTCAAACGTGATAGTGTGATTGCTTTATATTTGGCTGGAAAACCACAAGTAGCTATCGTTAGAGCCCTCCAGCACCTCAACGTGAATAAATCATTTTTGTCTCGAAATAAAGCTCGTTGCCGTGATACTGGCAGCGTTGCAAAACGCCATGGAGGTAATCATAAAAAAACAGCAACATCGGCAGAAAGGGTTCGGAAAGTGAAGGCTCGAATTGAGGGAAATCGCGTCGAAGTGGAAGAAAAATGGCTCGTGAAACGGATGCAACACATACTGAAAAATGAGATTGGGCTCAAGCCATTGAAGTTCCAAAAAACACACGATTTTACACTGCAACAGAAAAAAGTAAGAGTCGAAAGAGCGAAGGAGTTGCTACGTTTGCACAAAAGTTATGAGTTGCAGAATTTGGTTTTTTCCGATGGCTCGCCATTTGTTATCGAGCAATATGTCAACAAACAAAATGACCGAGTTTACTTGCTAGAGAGGTCCTTCGAAAATTTACACCTTCAGACGGCCACCAGAAAACAGGCAGCACCGATGCTGATGGTTTGGGCCGTCATAACCGCCGATGGTCGCACTCCGCTCGTATTTTTGGACCGTGGTGTTAAAATTAATGCGATCGTACACCGTGAGACTGTATTAGAGGCAGTATTGAAGCCTTAAGCAAGCAATCATTTTGGTCGGTGACCGGGGACATTTCAACAAGACTCGGCACCGTCTCACAAAGCGCGCGTCAACCCAGAATGGTTTAAAAACAATGTTCCACACTTCATTTCTTCGACACAATGGATTGTAAATTCTCCGGATGCAAATCCGTTGGATTTCACTGTCTGGGGTATTTTGAAGGCGAAGGTTGGCACTAAAAAATATCAAAGTTTGAACCACCTCAAACAAGCACTTCGCCGAGAATGGGCAAAAATACCGCAGAGCCACTTGTGTGCAGCGTGCGATGCTTTCTTCGGCCGTCTCCAGGCCATTATTCGCGCCAAAGGTGGACATATTGAGTCCACTGCAGTTCGAGTCAGGCAGGTTGTATTGTATGTATGTCCTTTAAGAAGCTGTAAGGAATATATTGAAGAAAGGAAACTAAACTCTTAAAGTATACAAATTGAATGTACGAGTAAGTACGTGTATATCGAGGTGAAAGTCCATCTAGTAAACACATATCGGATGTCCAGAACTCTTTGAAGCCCTAGATCTTACATTGATCCTGAAACAATACTTATACGCACGACCAAGTCTACTGTCCAAAATGTGATGAATTCTTGAAAAATCTTAAAAAACCGCTCTAGCATCACCAAACATAGACGGATATATTGCTGTATGATGACTATTTGATAAATAATCGAAACATATTGTATGATAATTGTTTTAATTATTTCGTTGCTATTGGTACTTAGCACTGGCAATGAGGTTTATATGAAGAACTCTAGGAAGTCCTAAATTATAAATAAATATAAGCTGCGTTTTCTGTAATCACCAAGAAGCTTTCCAAAACCAACTAGATAGGATAGACTGTCTTCACGGTATTCTTTGAGTATATTGTTGCCAGTTATTAATATCTTAGAAACTATGATACATAGTTAGAGGCACTATCTACAATGCACATTACCATGGCAAAAGTATCAGTAGACTCGTTCTTCCTCATTAGTGGTTTACTGATTGCCTGGCTGGGACTTTGGGAATTGAACAAAACAAAGGTAAAATTGAATCTTCCACTCATGTACCTTACTTGGTACAACCGACTTACATCAATAGTAGCGTTTATGATGTTTTTCTATACCACCATTGTGTTGTACATAGGAAGAGTCTTGGTATATAGGTGTGGAAATGGGGTAGTAAATTTTCTCTCCTCATGGTTATCCTGTCATCTTTTTTCGATTGGAAGCATGGTTTATATATACTAAGAATTTTGTTAATGCATTAAGCGGTAATGAAGAAGGAAATTGACTGCGAATTATTTTCGTTACCCAAAAGTTAGCCGTTTCATTTTAAGTTCTATTTATTTTAAAGCGTTCAATAGGCACTCAGCGAAGGCGAGGCGTGATAGTTAATACTTCAATAAGTTGTTAATTCAAGATTAGAACACTTTAAGCGAAATAATCTGGTATGAAGATGTCTAAACCAAGCTAAAAAGTCTTCAGACAAGGTGAGACTTTTGTTCTCGTAATAACATATACGTACATTACATAACCATAAACTCAAGGCTGATCGTTTTATTTGGGGTCTACCACCATATACATGAATTTCGAACGGACTTATGCACTCAGGTGGTACTTGGTTAACTATAGGTGAAATTCATGGATTTGCTTATGAGAACACTTTTCATTGCCACCATTGCACACCAAAAATCTGTCGTATTAATAGCGATCAAATGATCAGAACATAGCTCATCCTTTTCACAAGAAGAGTCTATACGAGTATACCATGTGATGGATCATCCCACCCAAGCATTATGGCATAATTATTAGTTTTTCAAAAATTAGTACTAATTAGTAGGTCCCATTTGGAATAGAAAGCCGAAGTAAAAGAGTAATTTGCCTAAATCCTGCAAGATTGCTGTTGCCCCAAAGTTCAGTGGTAGAAGGCATACACCATTTCACAAGTCTACCCACTCTTTATAGCACGTGGGTTCTAAGCTGAAGTGTCGGCTGCTGGTCAGCCCGCTTATCCTCTCAGTCTACACCAATACCACTGGCGGGTATTGCAATATGTTTAGACAGCCAAGTATCAATCAAATCCTTTACTTCAAACCGAATTTTTTAGTAGCTATTACCATCTGTTGGGGTCTGGAACATTCGGTGTCCCATCAAGTGTCAAAGTCAAATTAGAATCTTTAAGACCGTTCACAGTTTACAGTTTAAAAACGCCAAAGTGCTTTGTGTAAGATACTATACAATCTCAAGTAATCTCTATGGCCAATCATAGATTGACTCAATAGGGCAATTGTGAGTCAGCTAGATGCATTCCCTATATTCAGTACAAAATGATCAAGGAAACTGAATAACCCCAGAAGGATCAAATTATAAATATGTATAGTCACGAAATACTGGGATATTGAGAGCAACAATTTAGCATTCCTCACAATAATTTCTCCATAGATGAAGTGAATGAGGAATTTTTTTGGAATTTCCTGTGCAAGTCAGTTGCTATAGCGCGTTAAAGAGTACATTCTCTAGGCAGTTCCAATACCAAAATGATCTATCTTCTATTAAGATTACCGATCTTGACAAATCCACAATTATATAAATCCAGTTGTAACCAGGATGTCGCCCTCTTCCTCTATGCTAGATGGAGTCCTACATAGATATCCATTCGTTAATCTTGTGCTTAGTCCCCACTATCTCCCAAATTAATTTACAAGAGAATCGGAGGACTATCATGTTCAACATGATCACTAGGCTCAGTCATTAAAGCCTTGTTCAAAATAATCAGATGTATTGCAATCTGGAAATTTGTATTTTAGCGTAATAGGTAGGTAAGATGGCTTTGCAGGAGCTACAAAGCTACACACTATTCACGTGAAGAAAATTATTTCTGCTTCAGCTAATTCAGATATTTTCAGATATATTCAGACTTAAGTGGAAAGAGTTAAGCTCTTTGTGCTATTTTAAATTTGTGAGGATACGGCTCTATGATGTCAGAAATTAAAAGGAGAAACTAAGCACGTAAGACACGTGGAACAACTTGAATACCAAATTTGAAGAATTGCATAAAGGTAAAGGCGATTCCGATCCGAGAGCTATACATGTGAATGACATTGTTCTCAGATAGATGCCGTACGATGACGTTAAATCGAAAGATAAATACACAGCGTGAATAACTAGAGAATTTGTCATTGAAGATATACCATATTGCACCAGGACACTGTTCAACTAAATAAAAAAATAAAAACTAAATATCTGCGATGCATTCAAACTCACAATCCAAACTCTTGGAATCTATTTGAGAGAAATCATCGTGCCAAAGTGCAAAAGAGCGCCCAAATTCGGCAGCATTTTGTGACAGAAGACAACTACTTAGACTTAAAGGGTTGTAGAAGCCTCCCCATTGAGAAACGCTGACTTTACAGAAGCAATTTTTGGAGTGTATTGGGGAGTCCTTGTAATAAAAAATAAATGTTCAATGAGGCCTGCAGGATGATTTGGTAGCAAAAGCTCGTTTTAACTCCTCATGGGGCCTATGAAAACTGCTTATAACACTTGTATATGAAGACGAAACTAGCAAAGCACAAGCCAGTACTCAACGTTGAATAAAAAAATAGAGGAATAACTTCTCAGAATAAATTAAAAGAATTGTCTGCCTCCAAAATTTTTGCCTAATAATCTTCTTGAAACGCTATGTGGACATACTCAGGTAGGAAATGGGCTTCGAAACAAGCTGTCAGAGTTTCTGAAGTAAAAGTGGTGGTATAAATTGGGTCGGCGTCAGCACTTATCTCCTCGCAAGGTGTTATTGATCCCAAACCACGTCCCGAACAACTCACAGAGGCTATAAAAAGATTTAACCATCCAAACAGTATGTTCGAATAGACTGGGTTTAATGCAAATGCAAAACATGCAAAATCTATGAGTATCATCCCCCTTCATACATCCTACTGAATAGTAGAATAATACTTACCTACGCCAGCAAATGGCTCACAACCCTAAACGGAAGAGATTGAAAATATATGACAAAGATTCGAATAAAGGGTGAATTCGCCAATATAAGCCTATTAAACAGACAGAGGAGAACGAAGGGTTTACAAAAGACGAACTCCTCGACAAAAATCTACTAACAATGCTCTAAGTATGATACTTATATCGTCCTAAGTGGTTTTAATGCCAAACTTTACAAGGGAGGGATCTTTAGTAAAGCAGTGTGGAAGTACAACATCCACTAACAACAACAACTAACAATGACTCGTTTAATAACCTTATTGAAGCTGAGCTACGGATGAGGATATCCGTAACAGCCCCACGCCACAAAACCATTACGAGAAGTTCAACTTCGAACGCCTACAATCGTAAGAGATGCCAAGGGCCTTTTTCGATTGAGTTTTTCTTAACCTCACCAGAAGTCCGATGCCGGCAGCATCGAATGTAGAAAACCAGTGGCATCATTTCCAAACTGACTTTCAAAGAGTTTCAACCCGCCCAATCTGTGAACAGAAGAACACACGTTTCTCAGAAGAAAAAATAAAGAACACGAGCAGCGCTCGATTTTTCTTCTTCTCATGGAAGAGAAGAATGCAGTTCGCGAGCTCAACCAAATAATAAAGTGAATACACCGAAGCTGTAAAGCCCGAACAGAAATCTGCAAATATGGAAAAGAAAGCCTCATACTAAGTCAAAGAGAAAGTCAGGACAGTGATTTCCAAATATAGATCTAAAAAAGCCGCTGGACCTTTCGTTTTCCAAATCACTGTAGCGTGTTCCAGACGGAAACACGATTAAAGAAGCTCTCTCCTGAAGTCCCTGAACTTAGTCTGAACTCTGCCGATCATTTCTTACGGAGATGGCAGAGCAGTTCAACTTTCAACAGACGAACGTGACACAATTGAAACCACCCTACTTATTTTACCGGAAAAGGGTAGTATATAGAGATATACCAATCGCTACGAGAAAATCACTATTAAAATTGGATGCTAATAAAAGAACAGACCTTAGATGGACCGGTGGGCCAACATGTCTAACGACTAAACAGATCTGGCAAAAGCCGGATCTGAATCCCTCTAAAAGTCTGAATCTTTTAAATATGAAACATCTCAGCGCCATTATAGGTGTCATCACTGGACACTGCCTTAAAGGCCAG
Organism: Volucella inanis; assembly: GCA_907269105.1. NCBI lineage: Eukaryota > Metazoa > Arthropoda > Insecta > Diptera > Syrphidae > Volucella > Volucella inanis. Next base: position 43,918,506 of record OU026157.1, read on the forward strand.
CATACAAGAAAGCTTGGTGATTTTATAAACGAGGGGGAGGAGGAGAGAATCCTCCACCTTCTCTATACATGTCCTGCTCTCTTCCAGAGAAGAAAACTCCACCTAGGAGCTTTCTTCTACAACGATTTGTACGATCTAAAGAACATTAACGTTAATAGTCTGCTCTTCATCGTAAGCTCAAATTGGTTTCATGAGTAAGTGGATCATAGATCAACGTGGCAGCACAACAGGTCAATAGGCCTTAGTGGGTTGGTCTTTCCACACCACCACTCTTACCCACCCACCTACGTATCTACCTTCTCGCATATGCAGACGTTGTTGACATAATGAGGAAAACACGGAGAGTTTTTAATGGAGAGTTTGCGACTTTTGAAGGAAATCCGCTTACGGTCAATGAAGGAAAAACTGTATATGCTGTCAACAAATAGGGATCTAGGACGAAATGTCACGACAGGCTTCAACAACCTTAAGGTAATAAGGGACTTAAACGGATCAAAAGGCAATTGAGTATTAAAGTAAACAAAACACTGATCACCCCAGTCCTGCTTTATGACGCAGAAGCGTGGACACTGTCATAGGATGATGAAAGTTCTCTCGGGCACTTTGAGGGAAAAGTTTTTCGGTTAATTTTCGGTTCAATTTGCATCACTGGGGAATGGCCGAGACGTTTCAATGGCGAACTATACGGTTTGTTCCCCGATGTCGACCTCTTCAAAAAAGCTCGCATAACCTGGTATAAATGGCTTGGTAACATTAAGCGGAAAATGTTCGACTCCAAGCCAAATGGAAAACGAAGCAGTGGAGAGGCATGTTTGCTGAGGCCCTTGTCCAACTCTGGGCTGTAGCGCCATATAAGCAAACAAGTATCAAAGAACAGAGCTAGCTGCAGAGTCCACCCCGGGACTAAAGCGAATTCTTATCACAAGCTGAGGGGTCACTAAGAAAGCTTAGGGCGGCTCAAATATGTGAGATAAAGGTGGCTAGCCTAATTATACAGATTGAGTTTTTTAACTTGAGACATCCAAATTACTAGAAAAATACGCGATATCGCGAAAAATGTTTCAGACAAAAGTCACAAGGTTCTGAAGGGGACATAAGATGGTGACCACGAATTTAACCTTGAGACCCATTGTCAAACGATTGTCACTGAAATTAATGATTTTCATTGCTCAATCGTATTCCTCAATGGGGCACACGACTTTGTCTCAAAGCTCTTATTCATTCGGTGCTAGATACCACTGCACTGGCACGCCTAAATCATTAATCGGTTTCCAACGTTGTTAGGGTGTTAGTTGTTTTGAGGAAGTCATTATTGCTTTGAATGAAGTTAAAATTCAAAGAAATTTTAGGTAGAGACAAATTGTCTTAAACTTATCTGAGAGTGTATGATGTGCACTCTGCCTTTTTTTTCTACTTGAACGGAACTGTACTTCATTTAGAAGTGCGATATTTGTTTTGAGTAACTGATTATTATTAGTTACGTTTTCCAGATTAATAATGCAGGTTATTTCAATTCAAGAGAAAATTGAAATGATGTTGATTTATGGAGAAAGTGGAAGGAACATCGATGGTGCTGTTGCTCTTTACGATACGATACGATCGCGCGCTTCCTTTTACCGGATCATCCAACAATTCACTGGTGAAGGGAGTGTACAACCAAAGAAAAGGAATCGGTCAGATAGGGTGGCTGTTGAGGACAATGGAATAGCAGTGTTAGCTGCCGTTGCACACGATCCTCACATTAGCACTCGCCAAATAAGTCGTGAATCAGGAATTTCTCAAACGACTGTCTGTAAGATATTACATTGGCATAAATACCATCCTTATCATGTTTCAATGCATCAAGAACTTTCTAGTTAGGATTTTTTCAACCGAGTTTCCTTTTGTCAATGGGCACTTCAGCAAATTGAACGAGACCCCCTTTTCTTCGCCAAGGTGTTATTCTCTGATGAGTCGACTTTCACCAATCACGGTACGGTCAATCGATATAATATGCATTACTGGGCTAACGAAAACCCTTCAAAAAGCATTCAAAAAGCCAAGTTGAACGCCGGCACCCTTGGAATGTAAATGTTTGGGCGGGAATTATTGGGGATAAATTAATAGTTCCATATTTTATTGAAGGCAACTTGAATGGCGAAAAGTATGCAAACTTCTTGCGGGACCATCTTCCAGTATTACTAGAAGAACTGCCATTGGGCAAACTGCAACAAACAATGTGGTTTCAACATGGTGGTTATCCAGCCCATTATTCCCAAGTATCGGACGAGGGGGTCCGAGGCAATGGCCTGCTAGATCACCTGATCTTACGTCACTTGATTTCTTCTTGTGGGGCTACTTAAAAAGTGAAGTTAACAGAAAAAAGCCATCAACCCGTGAGGACATGAAAAGACGAATAAGTGAAGCTTGCCGGAAGATTACGCCAGAAATACTTTTCAGTTCTATTGGTTCATTTAGAGCGCGGATAGACAGGTGTATTGAAGTGAATGGTCATATTTTCGAGCATTTGTTGAAATAGTCTCGGGAAATAAACGTCGAAATGGGAAGAATTCAATGATTCAACAGTGGAAGGCAAGGGGACCCACTCTAATTAATCACCCCGATGGGAACAAAATACTGCTACGTCCACGTCGTTGTTTCTGGGTTATGCTAAACGCTGTATGTAAAAACAAATGACAAGCCTACAAGCAATACGACTGAGCAAGGAAAATCAGGAATTATCATTTGAAAAATCAAAAGTGACATTCGTTTGAAATTGAAAATGGGTCTCAAGGTCAAACTCGTGGTCACCATCTTATGTTCCCTTCAGAACCTTGTGACTTTTGTCTAAAACATTTTTTGCGATATCGCGTATTTTTCAAGTAATTTGGATGTCTCAAGTTAAAAAACTCATCCTGTATAAAAAAAAAAAACCGTCTCGTCTAGTTGAAATAAGCAGTACAATAAGGAAATTGTATTCGAAGTTTGAATTTTTATTTAAAATGTTAGTTTTAGAATCCTCAACTTTCAGTTGTATTATTTTTGCTGTTAATTTATTGCTTTACTAGTTAAATGTGTAAATTATATATATGTTACATATAACAATGTCATTTGTTCAATTTTGTACGAGTATGCGCATAAGTGACTGCAACAAGGTACGCAAGGTCTCCAAATGCAAGCTTACATATGTAAGTAATATTAACAAAAGTTTGAATAAAACCATCACATGTACCTTAAAGCACCTACCACCCAAAAATGACATCAAACTGCTGCTTTTATTTTACTTACTTTGTCAAAACTAGTAAAATGTACATAAATTACCATATATGTACTGCATAAAAATATATTCACCAAGCAAAGGAAACGAGCGGCAAAAAAGGAAACATGTCACCAAAAGGCACCAAGGGAGTGTGCAAAAGCAAAAGAACGAAAACCTCGTAAAAATAACAGCAAACTCCTTCGAAAGGAATAAAAAAAAACAGAGAGGAGGAAAAAATTTACACTTTGCGAAGCCGTGCGGAACGTTCAGAAGTCAAATGTACTTTGAGTTGCCGCCAAGGTTTATAGTGCCTATGAGAGGGCAACACTATTTTTTTGTTGTTTTCATATTGTTGCCAACATCCAAAGAACCCTTTTTTGTGCTGTTTTGTGTCCTGGGGTGGGCTGCCGTTGTCGACATCGTTTATATGGGTATTTCTCGGGTAAATACTTAAGGCCGGTTTTCATAACAAAATGCTTATGGGCAAATGATTTTGGATGAAAGGATTCAGCACTTGGGATGCCATTCCGTTTGGCTGGAAAGCATTTGGATAATTTTTTGTGTTGTTATCTTTTTTCTTAAAAAAAAAAAAAAAACAAAACAAAAAATCCCGTCGAAGGATTCTGTTTTTGTTTGGGGTATTAGTGACCTTTTTGCGGACAGTTAGGATTTGTAAGTATGCCTTCTTTTTCTTCTTCTTCTTGAATGGTGTTGTTGTTTGGTTTTTCTATCCTTATGAATCCAGGGGTGATTTACTACCTCAAGAAATGTTAAGATTTCGCTTGGAATTCTTCGTTTGTACTTTGGATTACATGTTATGATGACCAGTAACTTGGGTGGCATAATGTCCAAATGCCCCATTTGGATTTGATAAGTTTTACGAAGTAGAGCTGTATGTTCTTTATTTGAAAGTTAAAAAAACAAAACAAAAGAAATAACCACAGCCTTGAGCATAGGGAGATTTTGAATAACTGAATTCAAAAGTAAAGAACGAAACAAGGAGAAATGCAATCATTTAAGAATTTAACAATCACTTAATTTTTTACTTTGTAAATTTAATCTGATTGTATAAAAATAGTAACAAAAATTAATATGGCGACAAGTGAAGATCATGCCTAAAATAATTCGTTTGACGATTTATTTTTACCAACTTCCGACGACGTCAGATACTATCAGTGACACGATAATAGCAGACGATAACAGACGTACAAAAAAAGGATTTTGTAATAAATTGGCGTATTTCCAAGGGCAATCAAGTATCACTTTCTTGAATGCTTCTGGAATCAGTGCCTGTGATCCTGGGTTTTTGATTATACCGAACCGAATAGCTTTGAACTCTTTAAGCGATGCCGTTTTTATTTCCTCAATCGCTGCAAATCTCCGTCCTTTCATAGGTCCCTTCAGTTTTGGGAACAGAAAAAACGTCTCATGAGACCAAATCCGGTGAATATGGTGACAAGACTTGATTGCTGTGTTGGTTTTGGCCAACAAATCTCTCACAAGCCACGATAAATCATATTACTTCGCGCAAATGGCGCATAAATTCAAAGTAATATTCTCTTTTTACCGTACGACTTTGAGATAAAAACTCCTGATGCACTACGCCACGCCTATTGAAACTTTAACATTTGATCGAACTTGATGTGCTTTTTTCGGTCTTGGCTCTCCTGGGTGCTTCCATTGGGATGATTGGGCTTTGGTTTCGACGTCATAATCATATATCCATGACCTGTCACCAGCTATGACCCTTTCGAGTCAAGTCAGGACTATCAATGCATCATTCAAGAGCTCCTGAGCGATACTCATGCAATTGTTCTTCTGGTCATGCCCATAACATCCGAAAAAAATGGCATCTTTTATTGATGTGCTCGGGCGTCCAGAGCAAGGTTCTTCATTGGCATCTTCTCGGCCATCTTGGACATGTTGCCCCCGAAATTTCAAAAGTCTCCTTACTTTTTGAACAAACTTCGTACACTTCACCTCCTTGAAAGCATTTTGTACAAAGCCTTAAGTTTCCAGTAGAAATCTCTTATTTCCCGTAACCAACATGACTTCGTGAGCTAACCTAACTAACCGAACTAACTAAATTCAACTACCACTTGCCTTGTTGAATTCCTGTACTCTCTACCCTCAGGTTTAGAAATTGGTAAAGAAAGAGTTAACTTTATAATAATTGATATCAGTAAAGCTTTCGATAAGATGTCCGTCCTAGGCTTTGAACCCCTTTTTGCTGAAATGGATATCTTTCTACCTAGATAATTGTTTTTATAATGCTCGTCCTAATGACCTCTTTCTTGGACACGTCAGGTGTTCCTCAAGGTAGTCAACTAGATCCACTTCTCTTCATTCTAACTATTAATTATTTTGAAAGGGTCATTCAACATTCAGCGCTTTCTCTCTATGACGATGATACCAAATTTTTTAAGCCCATTTCCTCACAACATGACTCCAACCTCTTTCAAATAGATCTTAAAAAATTTTCCCCTGGTGCATTAGCTTCTCATGTAAGTGCAAAAAGTCTTATCCCCAAATTTACTTTTTCAATGGTCAACCTATATCCCTTGTTCAGTCTACTCACGACCTTGGCATATTATGTGACAGGAAGGTTAATTTTCGCTCAAATATTGATGAGATAATTACCAAAGCAAACTCAACACTAATCTTCGTTAAAAAATGGTCCAAAGAATTCGGAAGCCCATACGTGACCAGATCTCTATATATCACTGTTGTTCACCCTATTCTTGAGTATGCTATCCAAGCGTGGTCCCTTTCAACAAATTTGGTTTTCGGGGTTTTAGTGATCCTCCAATCTTATCTACCTATCGAGAACGTCTCAAGCTCATTAACCTGAATATCCTTGAGGAACGAAGAGACACAGCAGACATTCTTTTCATTCACCGACTCCTCTCAGGCTTTATTGATTGTACTTTTCTTCACAAATCCATTTTCTTTTACACCAATCCTCGAGATCTTAGTTGCCCTCGTCTCTTTTAACTACCAGTCCACCGCACCACATATGGCATTAACGAACCAATGTCTGGTATGCTGCGTAAAGTAAACTCCAACCTTTCCGTTTTCAATTTTAGTCGCATTACTCTCTCCCTTAAATTCCATCTCCTTTTCCATCATTAGCTCTAAGCCCTAATGATAGAGCCTTACTTTTTGTTAGTATTTACTAGTTGGTTTTAAGTTAGTTTAAGCTTGTACTAAGCGAAATAGGCGTCAGCCTCTATCAAAATCAAATCACTGTCACTGAAAAGTTGCTGAAGTGATCATGGTACCTAAACCAGATAAATCCCCGTATGAGACCGGCTCTAACAGGCATATATCCTTCCTCCTAGTCATGTTCAAATTGTTCGAAAACCAGTCTCAAACCCCTAAATTATAGTACCAAGTCACCAGTTTGGCTTTAGAGAAAGTCATTCAACTATAGACCAAGTAGAATCACTGATGTCATGGAAAAGTCGCTGGATAAAAAAAAGGTTTGTTCTGCTGTTTTTTGGATTAAGCTCACCCTTTCGACAAAGTTTTGTACGAAGGACAAGTGAATAAACTGAACAATACCATATTCTTCCAATGCAGTATTCACAGTTACCTTAATCATACTTAACGCCTCATTTTTTTAGAATAAAACAGGAAAGAGCACACGAAGACAAAAAGAAATGAAATCAACTTAAAGCTAATCAAAGTACTGACATGAAGTGAGCGTCAAGATACAAATGTCTCGATAGGGATCATTTACTGTGAACGGGCCTTTTTTTTTTGTTCGGTTTCTATGACACCTGTCAAACAAATTTAGTATACATCAAGTCATTAACCAAACAACATCATATTCTTTCAACGTGTTAAAAATGTCAAATTTTATACCAGAAAATGATGACTTGCGGAAAGCATGACCACTAAAAAAGTTTGAGGACGCCGAATTGCAAACAATATTGGATGAAGATGACGCCGCTTTGAGTCAGAAATAAATGGCAGAAATGTTAAATGTGGCACAACAAACAATTTCTGACCGTAAAGCTATGGGAAAGATCCTAAAGTCTGGAAAATGGGTGCCACATGAAATTTTGCTTCAATGACACGATAAAAAATCAGTTTTGCATCGAATTGTTACTGGCCATGGAAAATGGATTTATTTTCAGAATCCTAAACGAAAAAAATTATAGGTTAATCCGAGACAACCATCAACATCAACTGCAAAACCAGATCGATTAGGTGGTATCAGAAAGGTGTGGTGTACCACGAGCTCCTAAAACCTGGTGAAATCAGATCGATATCGACAACAAATGATCAATTTGAACCATGCATTGATCGAAAAACGACCAGAACAGGCCAGAAGACACGGCAAGATAAATTTGCTCCATGGCAATGCAAAACTGGTTCAGGATACAACCAAGGCACTTGGCTGGGAGCTGCTGCCCAATCCGTCGTATTCACCAGAATTGGCTTCTTTCGACTTCCATCTGTTTTCATCGATGGGACACGCATTAGCTGAGCAGCACTTCGAATCCTAGCAGGAAGACGAATATTGGGTGACTTTTTGGTTTGCTTTAAAAGACGAACATTCCTATTGGCGTGGAATCCATAAATTGCCTGAAGGATAGGAAAAAAATGTGAAGCTAGCAATGGCCAATTTTTTGAATAAAATATTTTTTACTTTCCCATTACGCTCATTTCATACCGGTACACCTGGTAGAATGGCTCATAAAAAGGCGATCAGTCCTGTCTATCCGCAACAAACTTTCACTCTACAAACAAATAATAAAACTTGTATGGACCTGTGGCATCCAATTATGAGGATGTGTACCCCCAAAACAATTTAAAGGATTCAAAGCAAAGTATTACGGCGCATTTTTAACACACCATGGTACATCAGACACTATACAGGCTGTTCGTGCTATAGTTTATAGTTTATTGCAGCCGTAAATGCTTCAGTTCAAAATGAGTGAAATCAGTCGGTTTTACGCCGATTCCCACAGAAGTTGGAAATCAATCAGTCCAGATTGTGGCAAATGTTGCGTAATGATCTTAGCCTACACCCTTACAAAAATAAACTCAAGAACTGGAGCGCTGAAACTTCCCTTAATGAGCTCTGCAAAAGTTTGCAGAAAATCTTGAATTTCATCGAAAAATCTTTTCATTTTCAGCGTTGAGGTCATTTTTGGCTCAGTTTACAGGAACAAGCCTGCATGTGCTTCAAGAGGCTCCAGTGCATCCACAAAAAGTGACTGTGTGGTGAGAGTTTTATGCCTGAACTGTGACGTGACCGTATTTTTTCGTCGATGAAAATGATCGCCATGTTACGGGCAATGAAGTTTACTATCGTGTCATGTTCAAGTAGTATTTTTGGCCAGAATTAGATGGACTAGATATTGGTGATATGGGATTCCAACAACATGGTGCCACCTGTCACACAGCTGATCAAACATTTGATCTATTGAAGGGGAAGTTCCGTAATGGTGTAATTTCGAGAAGTGGTCTGGTCGAATGGCCACATCGCTCATGCGATTTTATAATTATTCACCAGAGAGGAGCTCTAGGTTGTCTAGTAATTAAATTTTTTGTAAAATATTTTAGCCAGTTTTATAGCAACAGGATATCAGCTAAACCAAGAAATATTGCATAATGCTGTTACGAAGGAGATGAGAGGGAGTGATATCCAAGGAATCTATCGTCGTGTTTTGCTCTAAATATTAGAATTGGTTTCTCTTGCTACACATAGTTTGGCATTTTGTCCGGCAAATCGTAGGTACCCTTAGTAATATCATTTTGCCAATCCTGTATTTCAAGCCGAGGTTCTTAGTTTCTTAGTGCAACAAATCGTTTACACTTCCTTATCAGAAACCGAAGAATAGGAAGGCTTTTGAGTACGTTGTCCTAGCTAGTAAAACTTTTCATAAGACGGAAAGCTAAACTTTTCCAATTAAAATAAAAAGTTGTAATTGGACACAAGAATGATGTAGGCTGATGAAAAGATGCGATTAACTTTACATATAATGTCTGGAAAGATATATTCCAAGGTCCAGAACATGGCCTCCGAATCTAGTTACTCTGCGAAGAGGAAGGACAAACCTCAGCTTTTAGAAGTTGGCTGTAGGATGTACAAGAACTTATTTTTTCTGTATGTAATTAGAAGCAGGGACATATTAGGCTGTTATTGACAAGCCCTTCATCAGTGAAAAGCAGGTTACTTGTATTTCAACCTGCGGACATTTTCGTCCAAAGTATCCATCTGACGCCCTTATATATCTTAATACAAGCTTAATCTTATTTAAAAACTAGGTCTTAACAACTACAAAAATGAATGGTTTGGAACTAAAAGAATATTGAAGGAGATCAAGGATAATGTAAAGTGACCTTATCACATAGGGGTTGCAAACTTTCGTTTGATGAAACCAAGCGATTATTTGACTTTAAGGATTATCTCATCAATATGCGATTAAAAGTTTACCTTTCTGTTGTATAATATTCAATGTTCGCCAATGGATTGAACCTATATTCTAGGTTGGACATGCAGCAAATAAAGTCAATGGAGACATTGATTGGACTTTCGTGACAAAGTCATAAATTAACAATTGGAGACATTAAGCAATTTCGTAGACATTAAGTGGAAAACTTATGGAGGACTTTTTAGAGGAGAGTAGAATCTTGAAGTGAATGAATCTTCGAGAGCTTAGAGTCGTCGGCATAAGTGGATAGGGGGCAGTGTTTATTAATCCATTTAAGATCGTTTATAGTTAAAACGAAAAGAAGGGGACCTAGATGGCTGCCTTGTAGGACACCAGAAGTGGCTAAAAACGGGATTGAGAAGGCTGATCTAAAACAAGCTATAGTTTTATTAGTTCTATTTATAGTAATATATACAGTTCTCCAGATAAGAAGATATCCATTTTAATAATAAGGGACCAAAACCGAGGGAAACAATTTGAAAAGGGTCAATTGCTGAGATATTGAAGTCCTTAGCAAAATCTGTAGCAGTAACATCGATTTTGTTGCCACTTTCTAAGAGCAAACCATACGAATTCAACTATGTTTATAGTAGTTAATCTACCTTTCAGAAACCCATGCTAACTGGGTGATAAGCACTGAAAGCTTAAACAACTTTCGAAAATGTTGGGTACCTATGGTTTGTGAGAAAGCTTAGTAATGTGAAGGTAGTCAGTTGATCTTTTTTTGTAGACCGGAGTTATGAAAGAGGGATTCCAAACTTGGGGAAATATGAAAGTATGTACGGAAGAGAGCATCTAGCTCAAGTAAAAGTTCTTTATTAAGAATATTATGTTGGTTGGTAGATGATATACGTATTATCGAACGAGAGAGAGTAGGCGGGTAACCGTCTGATTTTCTTTTGTAGTTGACGAATTGATAAAAATTCATAGGCTCTTGGATAATGTGGTCTTCGCAGTATTAAGAAAGCGCTGATAGGGACAGTTATAGACCTGGGTAAATTTTAGGTAGATTCCAAGATAGTAAGAGTAGTCAAAATAAGAATTTATGAGAAGAAAATCGCCGATAATTTGTTTCTTTTGTTTCGTTAAGAGAGAAATCTCCTGTCATACCAGAAAGTGGATAGAGATGATGAAGAGACGGGGGTGAAAAATATCGAAAGTTGATAGCGTAAAGGGACAAAACGTTACTGTGGAGTTAATGGGATTGCTAGTGAAAATAAGGTCTAGTTGCCCACCGTTAGTGAAGCCACTTACTTGGCATAAACCTGAGCCTGTTATACGAACAATGAATAGATATTCTTTGATCATCCGATGGAAAGAATTGACTTCAGTAGAGGCAAATAAAGTCACTAAGGATAAAGTCATCCTCGATGGAATAACAAAGGTCAATAAGTTGGTCAATCGCTCAAATGGCAAGGATGTAGGATGCGATGGGTTGAGCTGGGAGGATAAGAGGCTACTTAATCGTATACAGCCGGTTATTGACAAAAGAAATCTTGACCCTGATCACTAGGTTGGATTCGTAAGCAAGCATTCAATAATTGGTCAGGCGCATTGACTCACCAATGTAATCAAGAAAGCTTTTGGCGAAATAAGGGTTTACTTAAGCACATTTTTTACTGTCTCGCAAGCTTCTGACAAATTTATGGAATGAAGTCTTGAAATTTAAATTATATAAGATCTTGACTTTCAACCTATATAATACACCCTGTCTGACTCGAACTGCAACCAACTTCAGACTGCTATAATTTCCAAACCGTTCATGACAGTGAGCTCAAATTTTGACACATTAAAGACATTTTATTATTTACAAGCCTTTTAAACGATTTGCGCCTCAGTTGTGTTGTTTTTAATCTGCGATGGAATTCAAACGTGATAGTGTGATTGCTTTATATTTGGCTGGAAAACCACAAGTAGCTATCGTTAGAACCCTCCAACACCTCAACGTGAATAAATCATCTGTGCCTCGAACCATAGCTCATTATCGTGATACTGGCAGCATTGCAAAACGAGGTGGTCATAAAAAAACAGCAAATGGTTCGGAAAGTGAAGGCTCGAATTGAGCGAAATCCGCGTCGAAGTAGAAAAAAAAATGGCTCGTGAGCTCAAAATATCGTTGGAACAGATGCAACGTATACTGAAAAATGAGCTTGGGCTCAAGCCGTTGAAGTTCCAAAAAGCACACGATCTTACACCGCAACAGAAAAAAGTTAGAGTCGATAGAGCGAATGAGTTGCTTGCACGAAAATGGTGAGTTGCCGAATTCGGTTTATTCCGATGAGTCGCCATTTGTTATCGAGCAATATGTTAACAAACAAAATGACCGAGTTTACTTGCCAGAAAGATCTTTCGAAAATGTATACCTTCGGACGGCATCTTTCTAATGGTGATGCTTTGAGCCGCCATAACCTCCAATGGTCGCTTTCTGCTCGTATTTTTGGAACGTGGTTTCAAAATTAATGCGATCGAATACCGTAAAACTGTCTTAGAGGCAGTATTGAAGCCTTGGGAAAACAATCATTTCGGTCGGAGACCGTGGACGTTTCAACGAGACTCGGCACCGTCTTACAAAGCGCACGTCAACCAAGATTGGTTAAAAAAAAAAATGTTCCACACTTCATTTCTTCGAAACAATGGATTGAAAATTCTCCGGATGCAAATCCGTTGGATTTCATTGTCTGGGGTATTTTGAAGGCAAAGGTTGACACTAAAAAATACCAAAGTTTGGACCACCTCAAACAAGCACTTCGCTGGGAATATGCCAAAATACCGCAGAGCCACTTGCGTGCAGCGTGCGATGCTTACTTCGGCCGTCTCAAGGCCATTATTCGTGCCAAAGGTAGACGTATTGAAAACTACTGATACAATTTGAAAATTAATGTATTTTTCAACATTTTTTGCTTTGGCACAATAAATTTTATCAAACAATAAAAAAATTATAGCGTTTTACAATAAAAAGTTGCGTTTCGAGTCAGGCTAGGCTCGGAAACGAATTTTCGGAATTCAATGAAATTAAAACCGACGTACCGCAAGGAAGTTTTCTCGGTGAACTTCTATATATCTCCTACACTTATCTCTATTTAACAACAGTTAAACTACAAAGCGCTCTCAATAATCTGAATGAACAGCCGAAAACCTGGCGTACGGCCCTCAACCAAACTGAATCTATTCACGTTATCTTAACTTACAGAAAATCATCAAGTTTCTCACTATCACAATATCGATTATTATCCCGTCCTCAAAAGAGAATAAACATCTAGGAATGATTGTCGGTGCAAAAGAAACGTTTAGTGCTCGAAAACAAATACAGATCAGTGTCGGCAAAAAAAAAAAATACTTACTTTTAAAGAGTATTAATATAAGAAATAAAAGGTATTTAACATAGTACTCCTTCCTTTCAAAGGCGTAGTTAAACTTTTAATGGATCATAACATTCGTAGTGACTACTTTTGACAAGTCAATAAAATACTCCTGCGCCCTCAACCCGGATACCTAGCATAAACTCGTAAACCAATTTGTTTCTCAACTTCAATTCTTATTCTTTTTTTATTTCTAACAATTCAATGAGTATTTGATGAGAAACTTCTGAACAAAGATTGCGCTCAATACAATCTTCTCTTTACTATTATACTCATACCATTAACTAACCCCGAAGAGCATCCTTCAGATAAAACCTAAACGTGCGAATAAAACTTTATTTTCTCCTTTGCTCCACACTTTGGTTCATCGAACAACAACTTGGAACAGAAACTTTCCCGATTCCAATCAGAATAATCCGTCGAGAAATAATAAAAAAAAAAAAAAAAAAAAAAAAAACAAAGATACGAATATATTCTCCACATGATCGGAACCATTGGCGAGCTAAGGGAGTAAGAACGAATTGTATCTCTAAAACGAGCATTTCAAAAACCGTCCATTTAAATTGGATTATATTAGCTCTGATGTTCGTACAGTATTTAACGGTACAGAACTAGTACAAAACACATAAAACTGACAGTGAGAGTGAAATGTTGATTGGAGTAATTGTCAAGTTGAATGACAGCACGGAAGGATGTTCGAAAGCACGATGGAACTGTCATCTGCTAACAGAATTTCTTGTTTCCTTTTTTTTTTTTCTCTACTTTTATCTCAAGTCTATAAGACTGGGATGACAGGATTTGTAATTAGAAAATATTTTTATTCACAGTTGAATTTCTTCTTCCGTTTTTGATGAAATAACACTGGCGACTCCTTTGCTCGTGTTTTTCTTGCTCCCCGTTTGCTTTCTTTGGATAATTTCCGCTCGATCTTTTTCCTTTACGGAAAGAGAGCGAGAATATTTAAAAGTTTTTTTTTTTGTTTTTTGTTTTTTTTTTTTAACGGAAGTTTACACTAGCAGTCAGGGACCATTTGAAAGGAAGCAGAAACGAATATTCATAGACTTGCATAGTCGTAGGTCTTAAGGCAGATAAACCGGTCCACAGATTTTATGTTTGTTTATCGTTGAAGTTTACCATAAGTTCAGCAGATGACTATTAAGCAAAGGACTAAAGATAAAGAGAAAACGCACGAGTTAATGCAATTAACAGACCGGACTTTAGAGTTTTCGAAAAAAAAGAAAAATATATAAACTACAAAATTTATCAACTTATATTATAGCAAGTGAAGCGATATAAATTCAATTTAATGAATTTCACTTGCATAGAATAAAATCTTTTAATAATAATTTAATTAAAATTCCATTTCATGGATTTTTACGTCAACCAATAAAGTGGGTATTAATGGATAAATTATGATGATCTGCATGGACTCGCATCCCTTTGTATGGTTGGTAAAGCGTAGAAGCATGCTATTGATTTAATTTAATGAACTGCGTAAATATTAATTTAAGTTTTAACTCTCATCGAGGATTATTATATACTTTTGCAAGCAATTTAATTGGTACTCGGGATGAGTTGGAATGTAAAATATTACTTTTGAGAGGTGATATGTATAAGTAGTCGTTAATTGGAATTTAGCTGAAGCAAGAAACAGGATGCACGTACATAGGCACATGACGGAATTAAGGAATTTATTTCCTCACCTGTCAACAACAAATTTAATAGAAAAACAAACTCGTCACTTACTGTTTATTGGGTTAGAAAACAAGACAAGATACACCTACACGCCAGCCAACGTGATTCTTAGAATGGCGCATGCTGTTGTAAGAGTCTTTTGATGCTTAATTGTCCTGCGATTGAGGCAATGATTTGCACTCACAATCCTGTCATTTCGGCTTTCCGGAAGAAGAAATTTTACAATAACACAACCGGTATTCTATAGGTTCACGTCAACGTCGATGAGACTGAAAATTCTATCTGGAAGGAATTTTTTTTAAATTGATCCTATCTTAACTACAAACGCCTTCAAGAGTCTCGCCACGGTGAAAACATCGGCTCCAACTTACTTACTTAGTTAAGGTGGCACTACAGTCCAGGTTGGACCTAGACCTTAACCAACAAGCATCTCTAAGCAGCTCGATTTTTGACTAACTGCATCCAGTTTCACACGCTAAGCTGGTTGAGGTCCCCTTCCACCTGCGTGCACCACCAGAGTGTCGGTCTTCCTCTACTGCGCTGTCCCTCTACGGCGGATTCGAAGACAGATGGGACCGAAAATCACCCGAAGAAGTTTCCTCTTAAAACAGCCAAGAGCTCTCTTTGATAGTCACTTTCCTTTTTTTTTATTAATTATTATTTTCATTAAAACTTAATGATCGTTAGATATTTCTGCGAAGCCTTAAATGCTTTTCTGCATAAGATTGGTTTTCACAGTTTGATAATTAGACCATTAAAGAAAAAAACTGATAATAATTGATAATATAAGTTTTGTGAGTAAATTAAGTTTGAAATTTAGCTATTTAAGTTCGAATTCAAGAAAAACTGTTTTATAATTTTCTTTCTATTTTTAATATTTTGTAGATTTTTTAATTCTGTAGCTGTCTTCTCCCGTAGTTATTGTAGATTCGGGGTTTGTGAAGCATACCTTTAGCTCTTATTCTTGTGTTGATTCCATGTTGAATTGGTGTTATAAATCGGTTGTCATTATAGTACTCCAATATAATGGTCATCTTGAAGATCTACTCGAAGAACTTTAAAACACCTTTGTTCCGGAAAATTGAGCTGGTTATGTATGCCTATTTTCTTCAGTGTTTTTGAATTTTCTGCATATGTATTGCTGATGCCTTTCCCATGCAAGTATACCATACCTAAGTTTAGATTCCATAAGGACAAAGTAAGCTTGTCATAATACGGCCGTTGTGGCATGATTTTTTAGAATGGTTAGTGTTTGTTAGTTGCTGTCGATCGTAACTTCCAAATATTTGTATCTCTCCATTGTGTCGATAGGATAGTTTACTCAACTATTGCATGATTTATTTTTGAAGTGGATTTGTAATTGTGTAGCCCTGAATTGCGGGTTTCGTATATGCATCATTTTTGTTTTAGAAGCATTGATCGTTAAGCCGTGTTCGTGACACCACTTTACCGCGTTGTCAAACTCCTGCATAAATTCTGTTGCCGTATGTTAGGATCTGTGACGTACCACTATCGTCGTATCGTCTGCATATGCAAATGGAATGGCCTTCATGAAAACTCGTAACAGCTCATTGGTGTACAATATGAACATGATTGGACCCAATTTTGATTGTTGAGGAACTCCATATTGAACGTTTTCATTTTGGCTGTATGCATTATTTATTTTGACGCAAAATTGCCTATTCGTCAGATATTCACGTAGCCAGTCTGCCATCAGTCCTCGTATACCATTATTTTCCAGTACTTCTACTAGTTTGTCATGGTTTAGTCTATCGAAAGCTTTACTGAAGTCCACGAATAGCACTAAAACATGATGACTTTTATAAAGACTTTTGTTGACGCAATTTGCAAATTCTCGTAACAGCTTACCAGTGCTTTTATTTTTCTGGAAGCCGTACTGGCTTGCGTGATATTGATATTGGTATTGGCCGATATATTTTAAGGTCGCTTTTTGTACCACCTTTATATATTTTTTGCTTGTACAATACTCAAGTTAATTAATTTACACAATAATGGGGTAAATAAGTCCGTGTGCCTTTTTTTTAGGGCTCCCGATTTAAAGCGTGTATGTAATTACACGTGTATTTGTGTCACGTGTACACGGTTAGTAAGAAAATTTTACACGTGAACATTTAAATACACGTGTTCTTTTTTAATATGCGTGTGAATAAAATAACACATGTAATTACAACACTACGTTTTTTCGATTATTGGATGTTACGAATACCTGCCGAAACAGTTATTTCTGTTCAATTCATAGTTTATTTTTCTATGTTTTATTGAGATTCAAATTTAATCATTAAACCGGCTTATAAATTGATGACGAAAAGCTTCTTCTCAGCTTTAGTTGAGTGTTGATCTGGAAAGTCTGATAAGTATATCTTTTGCTAATTCAACTTGTTAACGTGATAAAATGAAACCAAAGAGTTGGGTATGACAATATGCATATCGAGAAGGTGATATAGCCTTCTATGATTTGTGTAGTGAGGACAGGAACAATTCTTTCTCCTGTCGTAGTGGTACGACAGGGTCATTAGAACGGCATTTGCAAGGAATTCATGCAGTTCAAACAAACATAAATAGAGAAAATCCGGTTTCTACTCAAATCAAGTGAATAAAAATAGATTAACACTTTAACGTAAAAAATACTTTTTGTAATAGAGATTCGTCAAGAACTGAAACTAACGATGATAGCAGTCCTGGACCGTCCTCTTTCAAAAAAACGCAGCCCAAGAGTTAGCAATGCTCGACCATGTTCGCCGGATAGGATGGAAGGGATCCACTAGGCCCTAGCTAAAATGATTGCGTTAAACCAAATTCCAATTTCTTTTTATTCAAGCCCGGGTTTTCTCCAATTCATGACTGATGTTGAATCGAACTATAAACCGTTGAGAGAAGAGGCAATAAAAAAACGACTGCAATCACTTAAACAGGAAGTTGAAACAGTAATAAAGGACAAAATTGATAGCGTTAATGAAGTTTCTTGCACGTCTGATTGTTGGAAGTCTGCCGCACAAGAATCATATATAACAATGACAGTACATTTCATAGATGACGATTGGGTACCTCAGTCTTTTACACTTGAGACAAGTGAAATTGATACACGTCACATTGCAGAAAATCTCATGAACAAGATGGAAGGCATTTTTCTCGATTGGGAACTTAATGAAAAAGTCACAGCAGTAGTCACAAACAACGCTGCAAATGTGGTTAAAGCTGTGGAATCTATGAGGCAAGTAGAGCAGATTGTTGGTTTGACATGCTCAGTACACAGTCTTCAGTTGGCAGTAAGGACATCCATGTCTTCTGAAAATATAAAAAAAATAATTGAGAAAGCCAGTAAACTAGTTTGCCATTTTAAACATTCCAACGTTGCGAAATATGCTTTGCAAAAAAAGCAGAAACATTGGGTCTACCAGCACAATCCCTTTTACAATCATGCAACACTCGGTGGAACTCAATCTTTTTTATGCTTCAGCGTCTAACACAAAACCGGAGTTCAGTGATAAATGTATTGACAGATCGTACAGTCACTTCCTCAGCTATCGCTACAAAGTTGGAAATTTTAGAACAAGAATGGACATTGATGGAAGAATTTAGAAAAATTTTGCGGCCTATTCAAGCGCTTAAAAAGGTTCTCAGCAATGAAAATTCGTCCACATCCATGGTGCGACCTCTTATGCTAAAAATGCTGGAGCAACATATGAATTTTTTTGCAAGCGACTCAGACATGATTACATCGTTCAAAATCAGTTTACGTAAGGATATACGAAATAGATTTGATTTAAATCAGAGTAACACAACTGATGTTTCTGCAATGCAATAAGCATATTTTCTCGACCCACGATATAAAGACCTAGAAAATGAGAGTGTTGATGAAAAAATGTCTATAAGAAATAAAGTCAAGCAGTTCATGACAGCATATTTACCTAACGATAATAATTCGGAAACAGAAACTGGGTCCACTATGAATGTTACAAGTGACTTAGAGTTTCTTTATAACACACATGGAACTAAGCGAAATGCTATCCAACATCAACTGGACACTTATTTAGCTGAACCTCAATTGAAGTTTGACCTAGATCCATATGATAATTTTCCGGCTATCGCAATTTAAGCGAGAAAATATTTGTCTATACCAGCTACATCTGTTAGCTCAGAACGCTGTTTTTCCACGGCTGGAAATATTGTCACATCTAAAAGATCTTTGTTGCTCCCTGAAAATGTAGATTTTTTGGTATTTCTTTATCAAAATAGAAAGTGTTTCTAACATTAAATAAGACCATACACATACTTTACTTAAGAATGAATTTAATTTTTTGTTTGATTTATAAAATAAAATAATTTGTCACAAACTACCAAATAAAATGAACTCATAAATACACGTGTTTACACACGTGAAGGTAATTACAAGTATAACACGTGCATAAGTGTACCTGTGTAATAAGGACCTCTACTTTTTATATCAATAACTCGTATTCCATCAATAACTGGTGACTTGTTTCAATAGATTAATTATTCTTAGAGTTCCAAAGAAATCTGTTTCCTGAATATAAATTGTGCTGGCTTATCTTGATTTTGCGAGTCACAATGATGCACAATATCTTTTATTTATATGCTAAAGTTGTTAACATACGCATTAGATAAATTGTTCAAACACATTTTACCCGTGAAATTCTTTATTATTGCTTCATCTTTTTTCTTCCCAATATCTCATTTACTAAGCCCCATGTTTTTCTGGGGTCAGATCTTATTTGGTTGAACTTGGATTTATAAAAAAAAAGATTTTTGGGCTGTTATTTCCTTGTTCAGTCTGTTTCTGAAGGTCTTATATCCTTGTTCATACGCCTTGTTTAGTTAAGCTAAATAAATTCCAATATTAACAGCATAACCAATTGGGGAACTATCAACAGAGTGTTTGATATCAAAATGCTATCCGCTGTCGTAAAAGCGAAATTTAAACACCAGCCATTATCCATTAATGCCATTTGTATCGTCAAAGCCAAAAAACTTTCCATTCTCGATATGTGTGTCAATGACAACTTTTGTTAAAAGGACCATTTATTCGATGTTGTCAAAAATGCTGGGAAATGTTTGGGTTTTCTTAAACAATGATAGAAATGCTTTCATCCCTTTTGATCGGGCCTAAATATATAAAGCATTTATCAGCATAAAATTGGAGTAAAATGCACATATCTGATCAGGTGCGCCTAAGGCATTAAAAGCCGCACTCAGTTAAAGAACACCCTCGAACACCGACGAAATGTCTCGTGTTTGGTTTTGTTCTATAGCTATTTTCACCATAGAAATCATCAGTAACATTCCCCTCCTTCAAACCTTCAACCGTAACACCCGTCTCGCTATGAATACTCTTCAGTGTACCTTCAAACCCACTTTCGGACGTACTATAAAAAAAAAATTGTGATGCGTTCCTATGCATTAAACTCGCTTATGGAATGCCCTGCCAAGTTTGCTGTTTCCTAGTCATTATAACATTCAGACATTTAAAACCAACGTACATCGGTACCTATCTTTCTTTCCTCCCTAATTTTACTTCGCCGGCGCTGTATGCAAACATTTTGAGTGTACTCAAATCCCTTGAGCTTAGCGTGTAGTTATAGAAGGAAATAAAAATCAAGATGAAAAAGATAATGACGCCACTAAAACAATACATATACTCGGCGTTCATGCACAATGCATAGATGAATTCAGGATCTCTTATTCGATTATTTTCGCTTTCCAGATTCCAGATTGCCATTCTTATTTCAATTTCAGCATATACTAAACCTTTTTCAATGAATATGTTAGTCATGGCTCCTAAATCCATCCTGCCTGCCAGCGTTGTGTCGAAAAAGTATATCCACAATATTCTTCATGTGCGATAGTTTTAAAATAGTCTAAGTCGACTACATACAGCTGATTTCTGTCGGTGTAGTCCTCAATAGATCTACCATGACCTGCATTAGCTTCCACTGCATTTGAATCAATTGTGAAGGAGTTATCTTTTTGAGTTCTTTGAATTTAAGTTTAAATATCCTCCGTTTTTTTTTTTTTTTTTTTTTGTAACAATGGTGTTCGCCTATTCGAAAATTCTTATTCGTGTT
Organism: Volucella inanis; assembly: GCA_907269105.1. Taxonomy (NCBI): domain Eukaryota; kingdom Metazoa; phylum Arthropoda; class Insecta; order Diptera; family Syrphidae; genus Volucella; species Volucella inanis. The sequence continues at coordinate 43,939,351 of OU026157.1, forward strand.
TTGACCAAACCTTTTCGAAGAGATTTCTGTAGGAGTTTGTTATAACCCCACAAGGCATAAGTTTCTTCCACAAACGACCCAGAAATATGCTTCTTCCAAGAGTCTTTCTTTCAACTTAACATTGGGAGCTATAAGCTGTCATTCACTAGGTTTGTGAAGCAGTTCTATCATGACAAGTAGCTTTTCTATTGAGTAAAAGCCAGGTGAATATTTTAATGAAAGGTGACTCTAAGTGTTAAACTTAAGTATGTTGATACGCATGACGAAAAAGAAAAAAAAAGCACCTAATCGCATATCTGCAAGACTCAGGTATATGGTTACATAAATATAGCTTTCAGGCATCAGTCGTCAATTGAAAATTTTACTCATTTAGCATTGCTGTTGATATCGATGTCACTGTCATTGTCACTGTTTCCTGTAAAACAATTCAATTATATGTTTACCCTCGCAACAGACAGCCAAGCGCTGCATACACATCAGGCAACCATGTCGACTGAAATTAAACTTATCTCCAGTTATGACAGAATCCTTATTTAAAATATCAAATCCGTCATTTCACCATCACAATTTCGTATGTCAGTCCACAAACGTATAACCAAAAAATTCACATTTCCATTACAAATTTAATATCCTAAACTTTTTCCCTAAAAAAAAAAAAAAAAAATAATAACAATAATAACAAATTTGATTCAGATGAAAAATGCCAGCAATAGGAGCAAGGATATTAATTTTCACACCTTCACTCGCATCGGTGTGGTTTGCTTATGTATTCACACATTTATATCCTGCATCCTTCCGGCATCCACACGAAAATCATCATAAATTTTTCCTTAAGAACCTCATGCGGCAGCCCTCGCATGGTATCCACCGAAGCCCATCACAAGCATACAACTCTATCTATCAGCATGTCTTGTCATCCAGACCAACATCGTTTTTCGTCTATAATCATACATCATGTGGAGCAATGAGGGAAGGCATGAGGGGCTACTTCGTGTCATGGGAAGCCATGAGGAGGCTTCTTCTTCTACCATTGAGTCACCTTTTCACGACGAATTACTGATGTGCGCCGCAACTTTCCACCAGTATCAGTATCAGTACAAGTTCAACTATACAGCGATAGTACGAGTCTGATAGCTTTACTACCCTTATATCGTCACATAGACAGTGAGGGTTAACGGGCTCCACTGTTTTGCATTGTTTATGGAGGACATTAATTTCTGACGAAGCGAAGGCTACTCTCTCTCTCCGGGTCCGATAACTCATGTCGACTTGAACAAATTATCCCTTCGTGTTAATTGCTTTTTCTTTGAAGGATAATTTTCATTCACGTTGCAGAAGAAAATGAAATGAAAAAAAAAAAATAAAAAAAAAAAAAAAAAAATAAAAAAAAGAAAAAAAAAGAGAAGTATTGTAATATGCAACTCCCTGTGGGGGTGGTGGCTGAAAGTGACACTTCGTATATCCGCCAGCCTTGGCCCAAAACCCACCCGAGCGGCAGGAGGATTGGGAAATTAATTCTGTAGCTAAAGATGCAAAACGCCAACTGAACTGTAAAACATTCCAAAATGCAATGCACTTCACACGTTCACATAAAACACTTAGCTAAAGGGGTTAACTTCCGCTTTTGGTTCTGGTTCTGTTTTTCGGTATAAATTTTCAGAGCTGGTGGGGGGAATAGATGTGACGACCGACGACTGATGACGATGTCACTCCAACAGGAGAGTGTTACTATTGCTCTACGAATGGCGGGGGATAGGGGAAATTCAAATGTATTCAGGGAAAGCCGTAAGTAAGTGATATATAAATTTTTAAGTGACATTCATGAGTTTCTATTAAGTCATTGAGTTGATGATTGTGATGCGACACATTTGCTGCCGTTCTACTTCGTCCTGGCAGCAGTTTCTCTGGAATGAGAGTAATTTATGACTATGTGGAATATGGGACATGAAATAAATAGCTTTCGCTTTGTAGGTTTATGGTCCAAGGACGTTTTAAATGATAGCAAAAGTCGGCTCTGATGGTGGTGGTGATGGTGGTAATTTAAACATCCATTTGAGAAACTGAGACGGCTATTCCAGTTTAGGCAAATTATTTTCTTGTGTGGAGGTAAAATGGGCCTTTGTACGAGTTGGGAGAAAAAAAAAAATCCTGAAAGTGTTCTAGATAAAGAGTACCAATTGTAAGGTTGAATATCTCTTGCAAAGTTACATTTTAATGACACACATATTCATGTGTACATACTAATGGAACTACATATGTTATTTCTCCGGACTCAACGATGGACTGATGAATTTAATTAAATATTTAGACCATATGAACCGAACACAAACTGGTCCGGTCTCTAATTTACCGGATTTGTTCGCCTTACAATTTTTGTCTCGAAAGAGAGGGACCTCTTATTGATTCCAAGAGGAGGCAATATTTGGGACTTTTCATTGGCAGAAGCTTTGACTTCTGCTCTTCGATGTACATATGTATGGTTCGGCAATCAAATCTTGAACTTCAAACGTTTTAACAACATACTTAGTCAGTGCTTTAAGTCGCACGGCATTGCTTTCTTGTGATTTTTTATAATCCTGGCCAGGATTATGATCAGAGCTGTGGTCAGGGTAATTGTGCATAAATGAGAAATGGATGTCCTGTATTCTTCTTTTCACTATCGAAAGCTTCGAAATAATCTCAGATAGCCTTTTCGCCAAAGTCATATCAAAGTCTGCCCTACTTGTAATATTTTCTTTTTCGGATATTTTTTTAGATAACATTGGAACTACAAACACCAAACACGTTTAGAATAGCAAGTTCACGGTTCTTTTTTTGATAACACTGTTACAACAAGATGCCTACTAAGAGGTAATAACTGGTGCGGAATGATTATTATGTGCATAGCGATCACAATACTATACTGTTTACAGACGCACCGGTTCGGCACTCAAATAGTCTAAATGGAATATTACCCTGGAGGAAAATCTTCTAAGTTTCATCGCTAGTGAGACGATGGTATAATCCAGAATAGCAGGGTATTTTGTAACCCACGTACCACAGTTAAAAATCAATACATGCAATGCATCAACGTCTACGCTGGGAAAGAGAACATAGATTTCCTGTATACTGGTGGATCTCTAAACTCGCAGAACTAATATCAAGTTCCCGTATCTGGAATACCGATGACCAGCAAATGCACGCCCAATGCGTATCGGGAAGCAAGAATCCGATTAAACAAGATCGATTGAGCAAATGCATTTACTTTAGAGATCTGTTCGAATAACTTAATCACGATGTATGGGGTAAAGCTTATCAAATTGTATCAAATTAGCTAAAAGTCCTCCCCATGCAATCGCCCACATGTTCGGTAGAAAGTAGGACGTCGGGTGGTAAAAGAACCGCTTTATTATTGAATACACACACAAAAATTATCCGAAGACTTAAAAAGGTGTACAAAAACAACTGAATGATATTTCAACTAAAAGCACAACTAGATCAATATACCAAAATGTTGACCCTTGTCTGTACGAGGGTTTTTTTTGAGTCTTCGAGGTACCAACGCTTTTTGCTATTACCAAAAGGAAAAAACAACACAAACGATCCTTCGATCATTTATTGCTCTTTCAGGCAATTAAAAGATACATAAGTCTATTGAAACACCGATATGGTTTTTTTTAAATCTCGGTTACTAGTGGACACAATTACAGCAGTAAGAACTAGAGCATTAGATGCCAAACCGTCCAGGCACTGGATAAGAGGCATTAAGAAAAACTCCGTTATTATAACTCAGGACGTGAAAAACGAGTTCAGAAAGGATTACAACCGTCTTAATCTTAATAATAATCACCGATTTCTCGAACAGAATCCTCCTTCGTGATAGAGTTAAAACGATTGAAGTTACTAGCGAGATACTAGAAGGCTTGGTCTTGTGGTATGAAGAAATTTTGTACCTACAGTTCAATGTGAAGCATCGATTATCGGCTTTGCTGATGCCGTTGCCCTGGTGGGTGTAGCAAAACACTGTACGTCACAGATTTGCAACTCAACTAACGATTAGAAGTAGAGGGCATCAAATTTTTGCTCAACCATTTCTTAAGTTCTCGGAGTTATTATTTTCACTGATTTAAGTTCTAAACGTAAGTAAGAGCTGATACAGAAAAAAATCATAAAAATACATCAGCATGTAGGTATACTCACAAGGCTGATGTGTATTATAGCGTACTAAGAGCCGGTAGTGCATTTCGAACTATTTTGCATGATGCTACACTCGTAGTATCTTCAATATTATTTTTCGACACACCTGCTGAAGAAATGTTGAGAATCAGAAGAAAGCGAAGAAACGCGGTATCGCAACAATAATGGAACTTATCTTTAAAAGGAAGATCAAGATTAAACAAAGTCACGAAGAAACAAATTTCTATCTGACTCACTTTATGCCGATATATGGCTGTTTTATGTAGTATCCCAAATTATCCATATTGTGAAAATGCTCTGGAATAAGTGGAATACCGAGAGGGTAGCTCTACGGTATAAATTTACAGAGCGGCCAACTTCCGATTATGTCGCTACGCATATGCTTTAAAACGAGGAAAACTGGAATTTTGTTAGACATACCATATATCGGTGAACATTTTCAGCGACCTTGGACAGTAAGAACGTCAAAGTTAGTTGAATCAGTTAAATAGTTGGATCGTATAGAGCAAGCTGAAGTAGGTACAAATAGAGTTGAACCAGATAACTTGCGAGTGGTAAAACCATATCCGAGACATTGGGAGTTAATAAAATGGCTCGTATGCCGATCGGAATGGTAACAAACTGACAGCTGATGTGCAATCAGTCATCAACAACCGACAGTTTATTAGAACTATCCATTTATCATGAGATTCACTACCACAACTATCACAAACAGTCAATTAGAATTAGGAATTAGCAAAGAGTTGATCTCAATCTCGTCTTTGGTTAACTTCTTCCAGTTATGGACTCCAACAATTACGCGCAACCCAAAGCAAGGTCTTCCTCTTTAGCTTTGTCATTCTCGGTTGGAACTGTATCAGGCTCTGTGGCCCATTCTCTCTACATATCCTAGTTCTACTAATCTTAGATACGCATTTCTCTGACCAGGTTTATCTTACAACACAGTTTATAGAGATCGATGTTTTATGTATTCCTTTAAGGCAAACGGGATCAAAAATTACCAGTGATGTCTTCGCTCGCCTTTGCGAACGTCAATGTTTTTTTAATATTATTTTTTTCTCAGACAAAAATAAAAACTTATATGCCTTTCGACTGCAGCCTGCAGTCTTTTCTACTGGGGGGCAACTGAAGTCTTAAAGCATTCGTTTGATCTGCCGGCAAACTGGACAATTATTCCATTTGCAGTAATGCTCATATGAACCCCCGAACTAGCTTTGAAGTGAAAAGACTCACAATATAGTTCACTACTAGCACAATTGCCGAAGGATCTCGCGCTTACATTCGCAAAGTTGTCTCTTCAACATAAAGGAAGTCAGAGTTATAAGTCTAGCACGCTCATGGCGAGCGTATAGTCCTCTTTTCCGATTTTGTATATATATACCCAAATTCGCCAAAATTTTTGTATGTATGCCACTGCTAGGCTACCAGTGACGATTATCTTCAGAGTTACCAGCAGCTGGTCTGGTGACTATAACATAGAGTGGTATTAAATGATGTAGGTGTTATACATTTATTTTTTTTTTTTTTTTTTTAAATAGTCCTTAGCCAAGGTTTATTACTCAGCTGTGTTCTCAGATTAATTCTTAGACAATTCTGTAACTATAATACCTTAAGGTTATTCAACAGCTATCTGTGGCGTTCTGCCCGATTCATTGTTGACAAAATTTTGAAACTTCTGTTACAATGCTTATAAGCGCACCTGTGACAGATCATTGTCATCAATGTCGAGAGCGTATGCAAGTATAATACATAGTTACACAGAGTTTTGAGCCTGTCGTGCAAGTATGATATTAAAAAGTCGCCTGACAGGAGACTGTTGCATCCTTGTGAATTTAATTCATCAGGCATAAATTCCTCTGACCAAATCTTTGTAATGGGTTACTGTAATTCATCTCCAGCTGCCTTAAATACTTCAACAGATATGTAGATCACACGGTACGATATAGTTCAGCTTAGATATTGCTATCTTTTTTTTGGACACGTGGAATTCAGGTTATCTCCACCAGCAAAGTTTTTTTTTTTTTTAATCTAGTACCACGTACGTTTCCTTTTCCATCTCTATAGGTTTCTGTTTAGGTCTTGTTGGATTGGCACACTTGCTTTAGCTTTTGGTTACAACTCTCTATTTCCATTCTATTCTCGTCTTATACTTGTGTTTTTTCGGTGAAGGCGATGTTTTTCCCATTTTCTTCACTCGTAAAGCACACGAACCACGCTCACTTTTCTAGCTTCATAGACGATATTACTTATACTACAATTGCTTAGCTGAAATATTCAGCAAGAGAAATTTTTCTATTTCGACATCGAAGCCTCTGCTATTTAGAACCAAATGCAGGATGTAAAGCCGTTGACTAGATGTTAAGTTATGTGCAATCAGCAAAGATTATAGAGGTTTGTTGCGATTACAGCCATTCAATCTCCTGGGAGTGTTTCTTCGTTGTTGTGGCTTCTGAGATACAGGTTGCGCCTTGGCTACAACTAGCAAGTGCATGGTTGTCGAGTAGGTCAACTACTGTCAGTAACTTATTTTGTGGATTTGCAAGCTCTAGTTAAGATCGATCTATTATTTCTGTTTCAATAGCCTGTTTAGTTCCTAATGATCTTATTTTACCTCAGATTCAAATACGTCGTAGCCTATATGCATACGGCATCTACCATCCTGACCGTACGCTACTAATGTTTGGATCACGTGCGACTACTATATGAGACAAAACTCGTCAGATAACATACTGCGACGCTTGACGTAAAAGTGCATCACTTTCACTCCGTGGAGTACTACCACTGTGAATGTTCGGCTTACGCTCACATCAGGCTTCAGGTACTCGTTGTTGACGTGATTGGTGCTGCTACTGTAGACACTTTATCACTGAGGCGCTTTGTCTTTTTTTTACAGTCTGAGAAATTTAAATAAAAGGAACCTTCAATGAGCACAATGGATTAATTCCTTGTCAGAGAGCTCGGTTTTGACAGAAAAAAAAAAAACTAACCATCATAAGCGTAACAGAGTATATCTTTAGATATAGAAGAGTAGGTCGTCAAAAAGTGATGTTCCCAGCTTACTTTATAGTGTATACCAGGTTAAGCCCTCCCTCAAAATCTCTGAATGCATTAAAACCATCATCATCAAATTAAGAAGTACGGCTAACATAAGGCTTATTTCATTCGTTAAAAAAAAAGAAACAAAACTTGTCCTGTCATTCTAGGTACTCATTTAGATTTATATCTCATTCACAACTGCCACTCAAACGCTTAATAAGCCGTCAGCAAATTGTCAAAACATACTCGTGTTACGAGAGCATATTGCAGCGCTGTAGATTACTCAAGCACCCACTTCAAGGACTCCCTCTGCCGTCTCTTCATCACTATCAAACGAGCAACAATATTAAATTTGATTCCGTTCACGTAAGCGCATTTCGAGTGTCCTGAAATATTTTCATGAAGAACTGCAAAATAAATCCTAAGCGCATGAAACAAACACGAAAAAAACAACAACAACCAAATCCCGAGAGCAGATTTGTGAATTTTTTGGCAATTCCTCAGGGAAAAATGCCCATTTTGCAAATGATTTTCTAACAACGAGTATTCTGCTTTAGCAGGCCGCGAACAAATAGCACTACATTTCAAATGCAACATTTGTTACACCTTACGGATACCCTATAACATGAATAGAATTTAGACATGTACAGATATGAGTATTCGTGTTCGGTACATACATACTGGTATGTACGACATGCAAAGTCATAGTTCACCCGCATGATACCCGCAAAACAATTGTATCTAAAAATGGAAACGTCCCATTGAGTTATGCTCGCACAAAATTGGAACAGAGCAACAGTAGCAGGCAGCACTATGAACAAAGCTATTACCGTCACTATGGATAAATGAACGAGACTCCGTCGCCCAGTCAAGCTTGAATAGCCCTGAGGGACACAACGACTTTATAAAGTGGATACGCTTGGGTTGGGTTACTGTGATGGTAGGAAAGGACATAGCTTGACGCTGTCGCATTTGAATACAAACTACGTGCATGCACATCGTGCCAAAGGTGTACAACATGGACAATGGTTCTATTTACATCCGCAAAATGAGTTTTCTAAACTAAAAAAAAAAAAAAAAAAACTAAAAACAAAACAATAATACATTAAATCCTGGGTGGCAAGCAGAATAGTAGTAGAAAGAAGGGCATTGTACTACAAGGATCCATGACTTTCTTATCGGGGCATCCCATCACAAGTCATCTACTTCATCATCTTCATCATCATTATCGCCGTCGTCGTCATCATCATCAGTATTATTGTTGTTTGTGTACATTGTTGATCCGGACTACGTGAAAGTGTGGCACATTTGCAACCCGGTTGGGGGTATCCGATGAAAATGCAAAATTAAAATATGACAAATGCAACCAGCATCTGGAGAGTAATAGCCCATTCACCTGCCTGCACAGTGGTTGGTATTCTTAGAATGAGACGGTACACGTTTTCTAAGTGTTAAGCACAGAGGAAAGATAGAAAAAAAATAAAATAAAACAAATAAAAGACATTGGAAACGTTGCATGCAATTTTCGATGATGACACCACCAGATGTTGCTTCAGAGGGTAAAACAAAGAACCTCAGGGCATTAGGGGCAGTATTGATGCTGACTCTCAAGGTATTAAGAAACTCTATACGTTGTGTTTGAAAAAAAATATACTTTAAATGTAAAAGAATTTCTGTCAGGTATACCAAGTAGAGCCTGAATTGCTGATGATATTAAGAAAATCTTCAAATTTTCATAAAGGCATGCTTTTCAAACACTGAATCAGTTAATGGGTCTATAACGTGCGGTTTGCTAAGAGATGGCGTAACTTGTATTATTCCATTGTTATTATTCCATTGGAACATGCGTTGGAAAGCTACTGTCATTGTACGTCGTTTCAGTATATGTCATATATGTATATGCCATTCAAATATGCTGAGCTTTGTGCCTGAAAAAGTGTTTTTTTCGGGGAGTTCTTCTTCATTACTTTAATATGAAGAAAACTGCTGCCGAAAGTCATCGTATTTTTGTGGAAGTTTATGGTGAACATACGCTAGCTGAGCGTACATGCCAAAAGTGGTTTGCACGATTTAAAAGTGGTGATTTTGGCTTGGAAGACGACGAACGTCCTGGGCAGCCAAAAAAGCTTGAAGATGAAGAATTGGAAGCGTTACTCTATGAAGATTGTTGCCAAACACAAGAAGAGCTCGCAGAATCTTGGGGTGTTACTCAAGCAGCCATTTCAAAATGTTTAAAAGTAGCTGGATATATTCAAAAGCAAGGAAATTGGGTTCCACATGAACTCAAGCCGAGAGACGTCGAAAGGCGGTTTTGCATGTCCGAAATGCTGCTGGAACGCCACAAAAGGAAGTCATTTTTGCATCGGATTGTTACTGGTGATGAAAAATGGATCCATTACGACTACCGCAAGCGCAAAAAATCATATGTGAAACCCGGCCAAGCAGCCAAATCAACGGCAAAGCCGAATATCTATGGCGCGAAGGTAATGCTCTGTATTTGGTGGAATCAGATGGGTGTGCTGTATTATGAGCTGCTAGAACCAACGTACAACAATGTACAATGTAGCCGTAAAACGCCCGGAATATGAGACCAGACACGAGGCAATAATTTTCCATCATGACAACGCTCAGCCCCACGTTGCTATTCCGGTTGAAAAGTATTTGGGAAGTTTTACCCCACCCGCTTTATAGCCCAGACCTTGCCCCTTCTGACTACCATTTGCTCCGGTCGATGCAGAACGCCCTCACTGAAATACGGTTCACATCAGCGCAGAATATAAAAAATTGGTTTGATTCATTCTTGGCTCCAAGCCGGCGCCAATTTTGGATGGGATCCAAAAATTGCCAGAAATATATTGTACATGTTTTTTTTAAATAAACGTTAAAATTTTGAAAAAAAAGCGCACGAATTAAAATATATACCCAATACATGAATTCCATCTCCTACTTGATTTCAGAAATCGACGCTTGATTGACGGCACTACATACATCAAAGCTCTTGAAAGATTGATCACAACCGATGCTTCAACGATGAATATGCTCAGCAAAGGCTCTGATTAGTATTTTTATTTTATTAATGTTTTGTCACACGACCCTCAAGACTTCGACAACCACAACACCCAGTCAAGTACCTAAACGGCTACATTGGACCAAACAAGAAATTGAAACATGGATTGCAGGCGACATTATAAAATCTTCGAATAGTCAGTTTTCCAATGCAATACTTATGCGACAAAAGAAGGATGCAATTTGGGGTATCTCCGGAGACTACAGGCGATTTAACGCTATGACTTTGCCTGATAAGTACTCTGTTTACTCATATACGAGACTACGCACGTTGTCTGTACGGCTGTCAAATGTTTTTCACGCTAGATATCGAACGAGCATATTTCCAGATTCCGTTTGGATTATTTGAATGTAACATAATGCCATTCGGTTTGACCAACGCCGCCCAAACTTTCCAACGCTTCATCGATAGAGTGGTTCGAGGACTGATTTTCGTCTTTTGCTATATCGACGATATTTTAATAGCGTCAAGAACATGTGAAGAACACAAAGAACACTTGAGATAGGTTCTTAAACGCTTGTAATACCACGAACTTACCACCAAAAGTCGAATATTTCGGCCACCTGATAATGACCGACGAAATGAGACCACCACCTCAAAGTATCCATGCCCTGTTGCATTAGAAGTTACTGCAGACCTTCATTCAACTTTTACCGACATTCAATGATAGCAGGTTCCAGAAAGATTGACAAGCGACTTTTAACCTGGAATAAAGAAGAGCAACGTGCTTTTAAACAGTGAAAAGACCAGCTTGCACATGCCACGTGATTGGCATATGTATATTATCGAACTTTCAAAATTGAGGCTCGTCACAGACGTTTCAGACACAGCTGTAGGAGCAATATTGGAAAAGTCAACAATATTCCACAGTCGCTTGGGTTTTTCTCCAAGAAACTCTCCGAGACTCAAAAACTCTATTCCACAAATGACCGTGAAATTTTAGCAGCCTACTTGGGTATAAAAATTTTCTGGCATATGATCGAAGAGCGAGAACCAGAACTCTTCATGGATCACAAACCGCTGGCATACGCTTTTTAGCAATGTTCAGCTAAGGCATCATCCAGGCAACAACGAAAAGTAGATTTCATCAGCCAATTTATCAATTAAGTCATTAACATACCCGGAACGGACAATCAAGTAGCGAAGCACTTTCTAGAAATAATAACATTGATCTGCCACTCACCATTACCACAGAGAACATCGCCATGGAACAATAGAGAAACTCTGAAGTGCAATCACTTCTTCAAGATCCAAAAGTCCTGCGGCAAAAAAATTTACGAGTCGACGGTACAAAAATCCGACCATACATTCCGAAATCACTCAGGAAACGAGTTTATCGACAATATACACAATACTACACATACTATATGAAAAGGAACCGCTTCAAAGTTTGTATGGCTGTGCATGACTAACGCAATCACAAGTTGGACAAAAACCAAAAAGAAATTGTCAGGCAGTACGCGATAATGGATGAAACATGGTCTTTGTAGCCTGATCACAAACCTCAAAAAAATGCTCACTGGAAAGAGATATGGCTCTAATGAAGTGATGATCGCCGAAACTGAAGCGTATTCGGATGGGTTGAAATGTTAGATCGGCGTTGGAATGATTGAAGTACTCTAGAAGCAGACTATGTTAATGAATAAACTCGATTTTCACCAGCAAAATGTGCTTTCATATGTTAGTCTCGGGACTTTTCGAACCACCTGTTATATGCTGTCAATGAAAAGGGACACCTTGTGGTGGTTAAAGTCTTTACCAACTTCAAATAATAATCACTCTTTCGAATCGCTGTTTTTTTTGTCTAAGAAACCAATTGAGAAATAAGTCGCTCTCACGAAACTCGAAGACAGCAGGTCTTACTGTAAGAATATTTGTTAATTTAGTGGTGTAGTGGTATACGCATAGACTCCTCAAGCAGAGGGTCGCGGGTTCGAGTCCTGTGAGAGGCAATTCTCTGAAAAAGGTCTTTTCATAGAATTTGTATGTAGCTATATGAAAATCCCGTCGGCGTCAACTCTGACATGAAGGCATAACACTGATGTTGGATGATGTTGTTGCTGGCTGGACTAAATGTAAAGAACTAACAACTAGCACGTACTAAGACCCACTGGTTGAGTATGCACTGGCTCCAGTTTGACAACCACCTCTGAAAAATATCGAAACCTAATACACCTGAGTTTCAAAGTATTACACCACTCGCCCGCGCCCTGGAGAAAAGCCAATAAAAGAGTATTCATAATCCCCTTGGTGCGCGCGCGGGATTATAAAAAAAAAAAAAAATTGCGACATTCACTTGGTCAAAAGTTGCAAGAGTTCAATCGCTCCGATCCGGTCTTCGCGGTAAATGATTATTTGCGCTAGTTTTTTGCGCTTAAATGGAAAAGGACCACAGCCCACTTGGTGTCCGCAACTGGGAGCGATTAGTGCAAGATAACGCTCAATGAAGGGAGAGCTGTTGGTTGTGGTCCAGTCAGAGCTGAAGCGCCGCCTGAACTAAAGTAAAAGTATGTTTTAATGCGTAACTTGTATTATTCCATTGTTATTATTCCATTGGAACATACGTTGGAAAGCTACTGTCATTGTACGTCATTTCAGTATATGTCATTCATTTGAAGCGTAAACAACAATAATTTTTTTTTTCACTCAAATATTTTGAAATTTGTGCCTGAAAAAGTGTTTTTGCGGGGAGTTCTTCTTCATTACTTTAATATGAAGAAAACTGCTCCCGAAAGTCATCGTATTTTGGTGGAAGTTTATGGTGAACATGCGCTAGCTGAGCGAATGTGCGAAAAGTGGTTTGCACGATTTAAAAGTGGTAATTTTGGCTTGGAAGACGATGAACGTCCTGGGCAGCCAAAAAAGTTTGAAGATGAAGATCTGGAAGCATTACTCTATGAAGATTGTTACCAAACACAAGAAGAGCTTGCAGAATCAAGCAGTCAAAACGTTTAAAAGCAGCTGGATATATTCAAAAGCAAGGAAATTGAGTTCCTTAGGCGGTTTTGCATGTCCGAAATGCTGCTGGAACGCCACAAAAGGAAGTCATTTTTCCATCGGATTGTTACTGGTGGTGAAAAATGGATCCATTACGACAACCCCAAGCGCAAAAAATCATATGTGAAACCCGGCTAACCAGCCAAATCAACGGCAAAGCCGAATATCCATGGCGCGTAGGTAATGCTCTGTATTTGGTTGGATCAGATGGGTGTGCTGTATTATGAGCTGCTAAAACAACGTTAAACCATCAATGGACAACGCTACCGAACACAGTTAATCCGTTTGAAGAGAGCAGTAGCCGAAAAACGCCCGGAATATGCGACCAGACACGGGGAAACATTTTTCCATCATGATAACGCTCGGTCCCACGTTGTTATTCCGGTTAAGAACAATTTGGAAAACAGTGGATACGAAGTCTTATCCCACCCACCTTTTAGCCCTGACCTTGCCCCTTCTGACTATTATTTGTTCCGGTCGATGCAGAACACCCTCACTGAAATACGGTTCACATCAGAGCAGAATATCAAAAAATGGCTTGATTCATTCTTGGCTCCAAGCCGGCGCCAATTTGGGATGGGATCCAAAAATTGCCAGAAAGATAGAAAAAAGTCATAGCTTCAGATAAGCAATACTTTAAATAATACTATTGTACATGTTTTTCTTAAATAAACGTTCAAATTTTGAAAAAAAAAAACCGCATGAATTACAATAAGTTAAATACCCAATATTATTTAATAAAATGTTTCAAACGTAAGTAGAATATATGCGATTGGAGGTTCCTTTACTTATATATAGAAATTTTTTTCAAAACTGTGTTTTGGCCAAAGTGTCCTAACAAAGCAGGTTTTCTTATTCCAGTGCTCCATTAACTTTATGATTCAAATACATATACCTTTCTTTTAGTGTAAAAATTTAATAACAAAGAGACTTCAATTCACCTCATGAAGTTAACATAGTTCACCCAGAAAAAGAAAAACAACATTGTAATGTGCAAATGTGCTGTAGAAATGTTTTCTTGATTCAAAACATATCTGAGACCTATTATGTCGAAAATACAACGAAAGTCACTTTAAAAATTGATGTACCCATTAAGAGCATCCACGTGCCAGTGATTATGTTCTCAAAATTTCAAAATACAACAATAAATACAAGAAGCAACATCCCACGAATGAGAAGAGTCGTACAAGTACTCGTATGTCCTTGCAAAGGATCAGCTATTTGAGCTTTTCTAACTCCCACTCAGGTAAGCGTTCAATTTTGATTTATTTAGATTTTTGTTTCTAAAGCTAAAGACATCCTTCGGGGAAAATTCCACTCCATTTAGTCAAATCTACGCGAATAAAGATTTGGGTCAACCGTTATCCATCTATCAGGTTAATTTAATGAGAAGCACACACAAAAACAAAAACATCGACAAAAACAAATAGACAAAAAAGGGTGTCCTCCCTCATCCATGTTAACTGTCTATCTCGGTCATGAAACCTAATGCCTCCCTGGTCGTATTGTTCATTTTTGTCCTTTTGTAGTAGGGCAAATCTAAATAACGGTTTTGTGGTGTTTTACATGACTCTGTAATGTAGCTCGAGATGGAAACGGGTCAGCAGTGTATTTTTCCGGAAGCGGCCATTCATTATTCCGCCAAAAAAAAAAAAAAAAAAAAAAAAAAACAAACAAACAACACCCTACTCAGGTGAATATACCACGTAACGTGCTAATGTTAGACAAATGTCAAATGCTCATCTGACAGTGTGTTGCCCTATTTAGCTTTTTTTTCTGTTTGTTCTATTGTACTTTTGTATTTGTATACGTACCTACTGATGAATGCATCTGCATAGGAGCAACGAATGCGGATATGAGTGAGAATGATGAAGGAAACCAGGATAATGGTATGCATTGTGACTTAAATTGTTTTCACCTAGTAATGCGACCAGTTTGGGTATGTATGTGTGATGGTTGAGGATTAGGATTGCAGCTATTTAAACACTGGTGTGCGTATAATGTTTTAACTGCAAGGGATTATGGTTGTTTTTGAGTGCGGCTACATCTATTTAAATACGCTCAAAATGGACCGATTCGGTCTCGGAAAGTAACGACTAGTTTTTGATTACTCTTACCCGCAATTCTAATGCCGATTAGCATAATTAGCTTCAGTGAAATGATGTGTTAAGAATTCAACGCTACTTTCTGATGAAATCATTACAAGGCCAATGATTGTACAAAACTATTGAAAATTTTCATACAATAGCATCAATATTGATCTATTTCACTATGCAAATGACGGTCTTTTCTCATTATTTTTCCATTCCCTCGAAACTCTTTGTACTTGTAATATTGCACTTTGTTAATCTAATATTCTACCAACATATCATTGAACCGACAATAGACATCAACAACGAATAATGCAAATTTATTAAATCCAACATACTCTGGGATATCCCCTAAGAATCTACAAAATTCACTAGAGTTGTCCATCATCGCTTTAAAACTACGCCAACTGGGCTTTAATAAAACAAAAAATTGGAAAAACCTATCTTCTCACTCCGTTCAGGTAGGGGGCCTTGTCAATTTCTCTACCATCATTTCGCACTGACTATTCCTTGCAGCATTTCGATTTCAAATCCATTCAGTCACTGATTCAGAAAACCATTCGAAACACTTTTAGTCCAATCATTGAAGAGCAATCAATACACCTTTGATTGCAATTCGCCTACGGATACTATGCACGCAGTCCGATAAATTATCGATAACTGCAGCAATTTTAATTGAATCAGTTACAGAAAAAATAAAAACAAAATTGAAATTGAAATGGAATTAACATAAATATAACAGACGAGTGACTTCTCTTCTAAATGGCAACTGACTGTCCCGGGCATTCGTAAATAATTTATGCACATCAACTGCATTGTTTGCAAAATTTCTTCGATGCCACTCTTTATTGAGTATCTATAGCCTTTAATTAAGCTGTCATCGGTAGATTGGTAACCGTATGACATTAATCCACTTTCCATTGTCATAGTTATTAAGACCGTTTCGACTAAATGTACAACCTGATTGCAGCAACCTAAAACTTTCTAATTTCATAATGATTATCGCATTATCACTTAATGTGTTTTTCACATCTCTAAAACCCTCGCGGACTCAATTTCATAAGGAATTGCCATGGGCTATATACCGCAGGAGAAAATCTCGATTGAAAATTGCATCGATTTTCCATCGGGATTAATGTCACCAGCATAAATGGATCACATCCTATGCACATAATTGATTTTCGCATAATTTATGCTCCAAAAAGCTGTCATATATTTGAGATACGAGAACTCTTTCACATGGATGCGTTTGCATATGTGGGAGTTTGCATTTATTGCTACAAGTGTAGTAGGGCTGCCTTTTCGATTTTTCACCGGCAACGTAGCAGAAAGTATTAGAAAATCATTGGATATACAAACCAAAACGATCTTTTTAGAGGACATCCATATGACCTCGTACGCAGATGACATTGCTATATCCGCCTCAGGAAAACATCACAATACCATTAAAAAACTCTTTCAGCTAAATTTTAACAGATTAACGTTGGGCGGATCGTTGTAGATCGGGAGCAAACCCGATCTTGTCCTTTTTTCCAGGAAACATAAAACTCCAATCATAAACATTCCCTCAATCTACATATATTACTTAGTCCTTTCCTGTACAACGAAATATCTGGAAACTGAAATAAACTGGAAACCTAACATTTAAGAAAGAGTCAAGAAAGCTACAACTTTATTCTCTTGCAATAAGCCATTGGGAGCAATGGGGCCTTCAATCTCGTATAACCCACTGGCTATACATCTCGATCATAAGACCTATACTCACCTATGGGTTTGTTCTCTGGTCGACGGCCTTAGATAATGCAGTCAACTCCAGCAAACTAAGCTAAGTACAAAGGACTTTGTGCATCAGCAGAGTCTTACGTACTGCTCTACACGTGGTACCACCTAATATTTTTTGCATGCAAGTAACTCCTAACAGAGCTATTTATTTTAAAGCGGCTTCATAGCGAACCAATGATAGTCTTAATATTCCCATTGAAAATCGACTACTTATACACCAAGATTGGTTTGACAAAGACTTTCATGTAACAAAGGATGCTTTCATGTACGATAAGTCAATCCACTTCTTCTCCACTTTTGAGAAAACTAAGATACAAGCTTAACTTAAGCCTCTTCTTCCAACTTCGAAATCACTGTAGCATGTTACAGGCAGAAATTTTTGTGATTAAAGAAGTTGTGTCTTGGCTTAAGAAAAACGGGATATCCGTATCTTTTCGGATAGTTAGGCAGCTATAAAGGCTATGGACTAAATCCCACTGAATTCTAAATCCGAGCTTAACTCAAGATCATCTCTCAGGGAGATGGCAGAGCAGTTGAACATTCAATTCTAGGGAATTGTAACCACTCTACTAATCCTTGGTGAAAAAGATGTCATAGGTATTACCAATCGCTATTTGCAAACTTAAGCTTAAGAAGAACAACCCTTAGCTTGGCTGTCGGGTCAACATGTCTAGCGACCAAACAAGTCTGGCCAAAGCTGGATCTGAGAGGAGGAGGAGACAATCCTAAACAAGAAAACTCGATTTAGGATCCTTTTGACATACCACTTTGATCAATTTATTC
Source organism: Volucella inanis (assembly GCA_907269105.1). Taxonomy (NCBI): domain Eukaryota; kingdom Metazoa; phylum Arthropoda; class Insecta; order Diptera; family Syrphidae; genus Volucella; species Volucella inanis. Next base: position 43,957,282 of record OU026157.1, read on the forward strand.
AGAAAATTAAAAATACAAGTTTATTCATCTAAATCTATTTTGTCCCCTTCCCCATTGACTGGAACACACTTATGCCAGCTGTTGGATGGTATTTGTTGCATTTTTCGTCAAAAACTTACGAATAATGATGGCACTGTGCGGCGGTGCAATATGACGGTGCAAAATCCACGAGTTTTCTGCCCACAATTCTGGTCTTTTTCGGCGAATTGTTTCATGCAAACGTCTTATAATTCCCAAATAATTGTTTTTGTTTACTGTCTGGCCTTCTGGCAAAAATTCATGATGCATTGCACCGTTGTAATCTATGAAAACCATGAGCATTGCCTTCTTTTTTGACTGAAAACGACGTGGTTTTTTTGGCTTCGGCTCATTTGGTGAACGCCATTCACTTGCCTGATGTCTAGATTGCGTGTCGTACTCATAAACCCACGTCTTGTCTCCTGTAATAATCCTTTTGATGATTGTGGGATCGGATTCAGCCTCACAAATCATCTCTTTTGCTATGTCAACACGTTTTATTTTTTGCATGAATTTGAGGTCTTTTGGCACCAACTTTGTAGCTGCACGATGGAAACCCAAATCATTAACCAAAATGTCCTGGACGGATCCATTGGCAATGTTCAAGTCCTCCGCTATCTCTCTGATAGTTAATTTGCGGTTATTGACCAACATTTCTTTTACTTTATCAATGTTTTCGTCCGTTTTGGATGTCAATGTTCTGCCATTGTGGTCATCATCATCGATTGACTCACGACCACTTTTGAACCGAAAGTGCCACTGGTAAACGACCGTTTTTTTAGAGAATCATTGCCGAAAAATTTAATACAAGTTCATACAATTGGGGGTGGCCGTCGTGTAGTGGTATAAGCATAGACTCCTCAAGCAGAGGGTTCAAATCCCTTGCAAAGCAATTCTCTGAAAAAAGTCTTTTCATAGAATTTGTATGTAGTTATATGAAAATCCCGTCGGCGTCGACTCTGACATGGAGGCAACACTGATGTTGGAGTGGTTACTGGCTGGGCTTAATGGAACGAACTAACAACTAGCACGTACTAGCACGTCCCGTCCAGTTTGACAACCAGCTCTTGGAAACATATTGGAACCAAACACACCTGAGTTTCAACCTACTATACCACCCGTCCGCGCCCTGGATAAAAGCCAGTAAAAGGGTATTCATATCTCCTTGGTGCGCGCGCGGTATAAAAAAAAAATCCATTTCTAAAATTGTAAAAAATAGCCAACGCGATTTGGCTGCGTAACTTTTGCAAATATCAACCTATGACGCTAAGATTTAGAGAGAATGTCAACAACAGATGTACCCACTTAACAAAAAAAAAAAAAAGAACTCAAATCGGAACAATGTGGTTATTCCATGTTGTATGAACAAATAAAAACTATTATACCAAGGAGACTCTGCCTACTACTGCTGGTCCAATTTAAGCAACCTCTTACTATATTTGAACAAATATTTTTAAAAAATCACAGAGCATCACTTTCATTCTGTCCAGAGCACTGCAAACATAGCACATATTTTTCAATAGAATATTATCGACATATAAGGATTAGCAATCTGTATGACTGCTGATGATATCGCTTGATGCACAGATAGGCAAACAACAACTTCAGTATCGGCACATCAATTTCCAATTTTGTTTTGAAACAAGGAAATAGTTTTAAGCAAATTTTCGAACAGTTTTCGAGGCTTCAAGGGAACGAAAACTATTGTATGAACCAACTAACATTCTGAAACGTTTTCAACCAGCGATAGTAGGCAATATCGCCTACTAACCAGTTTAGTGTTAAGTGGATTCAAACAATTAAAAACTGACAGTTACATATGGTATGTGCTGAATTAAACAATCCAAAGATTAAAGCAATCTGATGAATAAATCAGGAGGTTGATTCTCTTTAAGAAACATGTGCCTGGTAGTTTTTGGAACGAGTGTTGTTGCCCATATATGTATGTAACATACTTAATGGCGCCATAGATAGTGGCGATTGTGGATAGATAGTGGGAATTGTGCGATTATAATTACGTTACGACTATATAAAATATAGATATAGATATAGTTGAATAACTATTAACGACGCTGCAAACGAAATACGGGCAATGATGTTTGTATCTATACGTACGAGGAATTTTCAATATCTAAGCAAACAGCAATGGAATCATAACCGAATGTGCTATAATATCATAGATCACTACAAAGTGGATATCGCTGACATCCAAGAAATATGATGGGATTGCTATATGGCACAGATCAGAAATCCCGGCTATTAGGATGCGAATTTGTTGTCAGAGAAAGACCCAGGCAAGAACTCTTGAGGATAAGGTATATGAATGAACGTATAATTATATTGCGTATTAAGGTCAAGCTCATCGACATAAGCCTGATATATGTACATAACTTTATGTTCCCATAGTGGAGACTTTGACAAAGATTACTTCTATGATCGCAGACACATACTCAGCCTAACAGTGAGATTATTGGCAGGTTTAAGACAAGGCTAATCGACTACAAGGCGGGGTATTAAGTATAACACATTTCTTATACCTTAAATTAAGCCGGGAGTTCCTTACTAATATTGCTAACGATATTAGGCATAACTTCCATTGAAACATACTAATCCGACTAATCTCATTGTAACTACTCTAAAACACCGACGAATCAATATGAATTAACTAAACAACGAACATCTATGAACAAGAGACTGCCATAGCCGTCTCTGATTGAGTCCCTCAAGACTTTATTTATAATCGGTGTGCGTTCAAGAGATTGCGTACCCTTAAATCAATCGCACATTGTACGGCCGAAGGAAAGTTAGGGAAGAAAAAAGAGATTAAAAGGTGAGCAAGGGTATACTAAAGAGCATTCATAGCGAGACGAGTATTACGATTCAAGGTTTGAAGCGGTGGAATGCTCCTGGCAATTTCGATAGAGCATTGAATCAAATAAAGAAAACCAAAAACAACATGAGAAGCCGAATCTGGTGTTGGACTTCATCTGGCTACCGAAACGAAGTCCCCGTTTTTACGAAGAATGCTGGCAAGTAAAAGTAAAAAAAAAACAGGATTCGAATCTTGACTCGAAGCATATATAGATAGGAATGGGAACGTAGTAGAGCACCGTCAACAATGTGGTAGGTCCGTATCAGTCTAGTTTCAAGGCCGGTAGGTCCACCTGAGATCATCGACGACATCGAGATCATGCCGACTAAACAGGCAAGTTTTTACTGACATTGGACATCGAAGAAAATTTCAACTGATGGGAAATAACATTAAACACCAATAGTTTGGCGGTTTGGACATTATGCAATACAAGATAATTTAAGCTTTGAAGTTGGATCTGCTGTAAATTAAAACGATGACGGAACTGTAGAGAGCAAGCAAAGAATCGCTTTTACTAATTGCTATATACAGATGTGGACTATGAAGGTAGCTTGTGAACACTGTGTACAACGTTTTTTTTGTTTTTATATTATCGCTCGTCTAAGCATTGTTGTCTCTTTGGAATTTTGAAAATAAGATACGGAAACGAAACGTTTGGATGGCAAGAATGAACAACACAGTTCTGCTTCGAAGTGCTTTTGAATTTATTCCGGAGGGCAGTCCGTTAGAAATAGATCTATGCCATTGAAGATGGGCGTTTGGATGAAGAAAAACATGATATCTGTAAAGGATATCTGCATCTTTTTTCCAATAGTCAGGCCGCTATAGAGTCCCTGGACTCAGTCTCACTAAATTCTAGAACCGGCCTCGAAAACTAATCATCTCTTAGGGAGATAGCAGAGCAAAGCAACCTTCACCTATGTTGGGTCCCAGGCCGCCAACTTAAGCTAGTAGATTGTTGGATCAACATGTCTAGCGACCAAGTAGATCTTGCCAAATTTGGATTTCAAACGCTCTAAGAGTATGATCTTTCTAAATAGGAAACATATCAGCGCCATCACTATACTCTACCTTACATGCAAGCATGCAATAGGAGGGAGGAAGAGATAATCTTCCACCTACTCCGTACATGCCCAGCTCTCTTGCAAAGAATAAAACTTCACTTAGCAGCTTTCTTCTACAGTGACTTAAGCGATCTAAAGAAAATATACATTCACAGTCTTCTACGCTTCATTATAAGTTTAAATTCTTCCGAATAGTAGGAGAATCACAGATCCACGCGATCAGAGAGATCACAGATCCAACAAGTTGGTTTTTCGTAAACATATTTTCTATTAGAAGCGAGTTTCTGCCTTTTTTATGAAACCCTTACTCCTGGACATGATTTTTCTTTAAGCTTAAAAATTACATATATATCTTTTTGCTCTCACCTTTTATTGATTTTTGTTTACCATGTATGTTACTGCCAAAGCAATACGAGTACGTTCAGCTCCTTCTTCTTTTGTATGCTGCTATGGTGTTACTAGATGTAGTCGACACCTAAGAGAATATTGATATTGAGAATATTTTTCCAAAGCACCCAGTCGAAATACGAAGCATCTGTTGAAGTTAATTGAATCTATAACATTTTGTCACGTATTTACTTCAATAAAACTGGTCCTAGCGTAGAGCCCTGTGGATTACCAACCAAAAGGAAAATTGTCGGTCTATGTCGGTTTTCAATACGTACAAAGCTCTAAAAATACCTATTACTTATTACACTTCATCATCACTGGCAACACCAAACTTGAATATATAGCTTTGTGGCTGACAAGGGTACCGTCGAAGGTTTCAGAATGGGAAATGATTTTCGAACGCAATTTAATGCATCCGCATGCAAAAATTACGGTTAACGAAATACCCGCGGTTTAGAGAGAAATCATTTTCATGATTTCCACTAGGTCACAGGATATAAACATCCTAGGGATCTATGATACCCTAACGTTAATAGGTAGGAGGTTGAATATTTACGTGTTGTATCCTTGATGAGTTGAAAATGTAGCGTCTGCACTTAAATATTTTCACATAAACACACAAATACAAATTCTGATGCAAACTCGATGTTGCTTTTAATTAATTATGCAAAAATGCTGGCACACAGTTAACGGTAAATGCATGCGGTTGTTTCACGTATTGTTAGGTTTTATTTTAGTCCCTGGTATTTATGTATTTTTAATGAAATTAAATTACAACTTCCCTATCGGAATGACAGTGCAAAATTCCATACCATAAGCCGTTGTTGCTCCCGATACCGTCTACAATGCCAATGCCGACCATATCGGCCCTGATAGAGCAAATGGTTACTTTTTGTGATATTTTTTATTTTTACTTTTTGTCTCCTCAATTTTGTTGACGGCAGTTGGTAGCCCTGCATGTAATTGGTGCACTCTACCTACAGCATAATATTCACGTATGTATGTACATAAGTTCAAGGTAATGAGATACTCGCACCGTTTTACATTTTATGGTCGCCACGGTGGTTAGCGAGATTGGGGAGAGATGAAAATGATGTTGTGTCAGGTGGTTTTAGATTGTTGTATAAATTTTATAAAGAGCAGGAAGTTTGTTTAATTTGTAATATCATTACAATGCAGTGCAAACAGAAAAATGTAAGGTATTGCTTGCAGTTGTTCGGTAGTCCAACGTTAATTTTTTTTTTTTTTAATTTGCTTGTATTTGTATCTTATTAACCAAAAACTACAAATGAATCAGCTGCATTTTTAATTAGGCCGTAAATATTTAAACGAATAATTCATAGTAAGTACTCATTTTTGTGAAGTTAATTGGAAAGTTGTGTTAATTTCGATGTGACATATGCGTCTTTGTCATTTGTGACAATTGCCAATCGCAGATTGCAATATACGAATATATGTGTCAGAGTTATGGCTATTATAGAACTGAAAGTGATATTTTAACGTGTAGCAGATGTGGAGATGCATTTGGAAAGATGAAAGGTTTTATAGTGCTCTGAAAATGTTATCTACTTCATAGTGATTATTCAAAACTTCTCAGTCAGTCAGTCAGCTTTCAAAAATGTGAGGATTCAGTCTGAAGAAAAAGCTGGTGTCATTGCAATGACTTACGAGTATGTTCCGCATTTTGACTGAGAGATCTCTCAATAGGGATAACCTTTAAACCTTCACACTTACTTTTATTACTATTTAGCAAATCTCCATAAACTGAAGACTTATAGCCGAAGAATTCCTCCATATCCTTTCGAACTCATTTTGAAAATCAGTCTTTGATTCGCGGAATGTGTCGACGATTACGTGGTACTTTCATTTTCATAGTAAGCTAGCTATGTTCGCTATTAGTAATGATTCGGATAATTTTCATACCACATGTGTTCTACATAACGCAAGGCCAAAGAAGAGATTGAAGTCCCTGTGATTCGGCCCCCAACCTGTCGGTGCAAGGTGCTCTGAAAAAAAAATCATAAAATACGCTTTTTTGGATCTCAGACACTTTTTCCCCTTAAAAATTTTCTCTCGTCGAGTTGCATGATATGGATCATGAGTAAAACTTAAGAATGTGTAGCAACTAATTAGGATATTTCGACTCGCCGCTTGAAATCCCTACATGGTAAGATTTGAAAAAGAATTAGATGCACCCAGGGCGTTAAGAAGTTAGGATATGAAATTTTACAAAGGACGAGATACCAGAAAGTGACAAAGTCAAAATACTTCCTCGAAGTCTCTTTGCTAATGAATCAGTTGCAAGAACCTTTCGAAACCCTAGAAAATACAAAACACTGCATCCATCGTCAGCAGTACTTCATTTAAGCGTCTGCATAAACTTTCGCCAGCATTTTTTAATTTTTCTGTGAAAAATAATAACAGTGTGTTTTCAAATAGAATGCGTACAGCATCGGTTGCCTTACAGTGATAACCGCAATACTTAGAAATCTTCACACAACATGCATGTACATGCGAGTATCTATTCAACCATTGACACTTTAAGTGCTTCCAGGTTTGTTTACCCTGAATACTGGCATCCACAGAATGGTATAGCATAGCACGGCTCAGGTTCAATGCACATACTTCGGTACGCACTTTTTGTTATTCAGTGCAATCGGCGTCATGTGCTGTTATTCAGAGTGGCAGCCATGATTAATAAATTCTCTGATTCAGTACAGGTGTGTCCACTTCTGGAATTGCAGCCGCAATTTGATGCCTACCAACAAAAGATACATACAGGGTAGTGGTAGTTCGTTCAACGATTGGGTCACAAAGGCGCTGGATACATCCGTACTATGCGACAGATCGAAGTGCGTGTTTTTTCATTCACCACAAGGGAATAGCGTCAGGGTTTTTCCATTTTCTAATCAATTTTGCTGTCATCTAGATTCGACGATACGAGTACGAATACGGTAGCCCTCTCTGATCACCAAATGGTCTTTCATTTGACTAATGTAACGGAGGAGGTTTCGCTTTTTTGTATTCGTTAGAAGAGGAATGTCACTTTTAATTTTCCATTCGGTTGTCGAAAGTGGATGTCACGTTTAGGAAGCTATGTAAGTGAGCGATAGTGTTCCAAAAGCTCAATGACGGGTCCTCCAAAGACTAACCACTTAGTTCTTTATCAATGTAAATTTCGCGGAATACAGTAGTTGCGTTTACATAAACACATACCCGTACTCGTAGTTGCCTTAAATCAGCTTCCTGCTACTAGCGATGGAAATGACAATATTCCACCAAAGCGGATACCCAACTAAGATAATGACGATGATAACGTAACGTTTATCAGCGCAGCGAATACATCTCAAAAACCCTTTATATGAAAAGCAACAAATGTTGAAACGAGTACGAGTACGATATCTGGAACTGGGGAAGCAATTTCGACATTAAATCTCAGTTAGCGGGGCAAATTGTACAATCGCACCACCAACTACTCGACAATAGTACGACGCGGGTTATTGTGTCCGTGTTGGTAGTCTAAGAGCACGTTACAAAATCGCATCGCAAACATAACTAATCCAATCGTCAATCCCTGGCTCGTTGGTGGATTCATTAATTGATTGAATTTGCTTAGCGCGTGGTTACCTATTTTTCGGGACACATTTAGATGGTGGCACAATACGACCGAAAGACGAAGATTGCAGAGAAACCAGAAATTTACTTGCGCTCACGTACACGAATATTTGCCAAGCTACACGCCGCACCTTCTGCTTCGTTTCGTGCCGTGTTGTGACGTTGCGGTTGGATTGTTGTGAAGAGGGCTTAAACGTTGCTTTCGTTTATAATTGTTGTTTACACATTGCGAATTCGGGATTTAATTACGAAGACAATCACTATGAAGGATTTGTTTGAACAGCGGTTAATTGAGTTTCGGTTACGCGACGCGCTCAACGTTCCTTGCGACTTTTGTTTTGTTTGGGAAATTAGAAAGCTCTCTTTGTATACACGAGGATGAGGCTGTGCGATATAGATACTTGAATGAATGTTATGGCAGTGAAAGAAGAGAGAGAAGAAGACGAAAAGTAGGGCAGTGATGGAAAAGGAATAAAGGATTAGGGTTAAGGGACTTCGAATGAAATTAAAATGGATATCGCAATTGGAGTAGAATAATGGGTTTTCCCAAGGAATAATTAATTTGCCATTGATAAGGAGTAATACCCTAAAGGGTTCGATGGTTTTCCCTTTCTACAATTTTTTGTGTTTGTGGTTTTTTCTGTATTTTCTCTTTTTCTTTTTATTTTAAGGGCAAAGCAGGGTTTCGACGTGAAATTGATGGACAGATTGGAAGAGGTTGATCAATCAGTGGAAGAATAGTATCAATAATGGTCCTCGATATAAGCGCCTAAAATGGTTTACTTCAGTAGAGACACGAGAACTTAATAAAATGAATGCAGTCGCTGTTCAAACTTGAGCTGGGTTTGATTGAAAAAAGGTAAAGGCAGGATTTTCGTTGTGAAAGTACGTATAATCCCATTCAAAAGCATCTGTGCAAATGGTCCGTTTTTCTTAAAAACATTAATACACTGGTATATACAATTTTTTTATTTATTTAACAAATTAATGTTTAATTCCATGTTGAATGCAGAGTACGCTTTTGAGTGACCTTTATCTTCTAGGTTGGTAGAGATACATGTCTGTTAGCAAAATCTAAGATCAATTGCATGTTTTCAACTGAAGGGAAAGTTGTTAACGACGACACTAATGAAGTTGTGCGCAACTGTTTTCCGTCGTAGTTTCCATTAGCCGACCTATCCAACTAGCTAACAATGTTGAGAAAGCTTTAAATCAAGAAACTCTGAGATTGGTTTGAGCAGGTTGGTGTTCTAGTTACTATTGTCTGCGACGATTATGTGACAAAAATATGAACTGAAATTAAAGTTCATTTTGACCAATTGCGGGTCCATTGTGATAATACGGAGCGAAAATACGACGGCGATGCCCCGACTTCTCATGGAACAATATAAATTTTTGGGTGCAGATACCATTTAGTTCTTGGACGTGCTTACAGTCAGGGGATTGCATTCTAACGCATGCTAAAAGGGTACAGTTCCATAAGAACTGCGCAACAGATTCCTAGTGCTCCTTATCCCTGAAGACCTTGCAGATTTTATTATGAGGAATCTCAACTCAATCGATGCGAATACCGATATACAAAAAGTCCTGGATTACGTTTGTGAGTTTGGAGATAACTCTTCTTTTTGAATAGATCTGCTCTCTTGATCGTTTGGGATCAGGTAGGGGCCAAGTAGATTTCGTACAGCTGTCCCGATAGGACAGAATGTGTCACTATCAATTATTTGTTGTAAGACATTGGCGGCCTAACAATGTTGAGCAGGCCACTTTTTGACTAGTTAGTCATCGACACAGTTCTTTAGTGTCTTGGAACTCAACAGAGTGTAATTCTATACTGTTTGGCTTTCTAGTTAAGAGGTTCAGTGATATTCAAATTTAGGAATTTGATCACTGCTCAGCCGTCTATGTATTCTGTATTGCAATATCCGTCGAGGGTATCAAACTTAGTCCGATCAAAACAGCGGGCTGACGTATAATTGAAAACGCTGTAATGTGTGGGTAGATTGAAGGGTTTGCAAATGAAGGAATTCTCTGTGAAAATGGACGGATCTACAGAGGATAACCAGGCTTTGTCTCCATTCGCTGCTTCTTGGAATCAGTCAGTTGAAAGCCTCTTGACTTGGGAAGCCGTGGTGCAATGTAAATAGACAAGCATGTCATGCATTAAGTTCTTCCCATTTTTGTAATAAGCTGCATGCTAATGTACCTAATGGAAAGTAAATGAAACAACATTTTGACATGTAGGCAGAAGTTTCAATTTCCTATTTTCCAGTGCAAACCATGCAACTACGGCCTTAAGGTACATCATCGTATTCCGCGTCATCAAATTTAGTAAGAGAGTTGTTGATAACTAGGTTTTGAGTGGGGGGAACACACCTCTTCGGATGTGTCAATATTGTTCAAAGCTCCTTCGTTGTTTAAAAAAAAGCCACTATTGTAGGTATACTTCTTGTGTGCGAATGATTTTTTTTTTTTTTTTTTTGGGTCATCAACTTATTGTTTTAAAGTCCACGTGCATACTGTTTTTTCCTGCCAAAACAGAACAATCTGACGGATAACTAGTTCACTGTACTTCTTGTAGATTCCTTTTGGTGAGACTTGTCAGTCCTTTGTAAAAAGATGAGTCAGCGCTTCAGTGATAAAATGCCTATAGTAGGTACTCACTTGGTTTTGGATCAGAGGTCTAGCTTCGAACCAAAGCAATCACTTGGATGGCAAAACGGACATAACTAACAAACACCACCCACAAAGGTAGAACGTCGACTGGTGTGATTGGCTGTTGGAGCTCTGGATGGAGCGGCGATGGATAAAGAGCGCGGTTAGCTCATTCGGTAACTTATTAGTGGCAAAAGCCAACACAAAAAGGAGAACAAACGAAAGAACGAAAATTAAACATAAAGTGACGACAAAAAAAACCCAAATACAAAACAAAGAATAACAAGTAAAATTAAATTAAAAATTTACTATTCCCCTACGCAAACTTATAAAAAAACGGTTAAACGGATTTACTTGAATTAAAGCTAAGAACACTCTCGATCAAGTCACCTTTCAAACAAAAAAAAAAAATCATCGAAATCGGTACAGCCGTTTGGGAGCTACGATGCCACAGGCAGATACACAGATATACAGATACACATGTTGAACTTATAACGTCGGCGGTTAAAAACAATGAGGTCGAGAACAAGAACGAAAACACGAACAACAAAACTAAGGAACACACCAACGGACAAACCAGAAAAAAAATTGCAACGACAGGACGAAAGTTAATGATTGTGGCGGAGACGACTTACACTCTTCCCCCAGCAGAAACTCCAGCTAGAGATAAGTACCTACCCCTTTCTTTCATAAACATATCTATAGTAGTAAGAACCGTGACCGTAACCCTACTTCCCGGTTGTAATATTTACTACAAGTGAAACAGTTTTCTTTTTTAAATTACGCGACCTGCTAGCCCTGACCGTACGACAACATGACTGCCTTCCCTTGGTAAAATAAAATTTAAAACAAAAGTTTTTTTTATTTTCAGTTCTTGGCATATCCTGTGATTCAGCCCAAAAGGATCAAAATATACCAACATAAATTCCTCATCAGGGAAAAGATAATTTTTGCGTTTCCTTTCATCTGTTTTCCCAATTTTGCATTAAAAATTTGTGGGTGGTGCCTACCTTCTGTTTATATTATCGGTTTTTCTGTTCTGTACTATCTTTCCTACCCTCCATTTTGATGAGCAGCCGGTGTATGCAATAAACCCACAGCTGTTTGTTGGTTTTGCAATTCTCTTTAGCGCCTTTTGGACTATTTTCGGATTTTCGTCATTTGCTCATCAACCACTGCAAGTCCCTTTTGTTTTCGTAAAGCGTTAAAACCATCTGAATATTTTATTTTTCCACTCCCGGGGCTTGAAATATATTCGCTTATAAACGTTTTTTTGCCTTGGTCTTCTCTACTAAGGAACATCAGGAAATTCGCTGACCACCTAGAGATGCAGCTACGTTTTCGTTTAGTCTACTTGGTCTACTATTTAAACAAAATCCAACCAAACCAAGAATAATCTCAACAACATTACAGAAGCCCTATGGGCAATCGAAGAAGTCAAGACTTCAAAAAACACGTTATCTGTTGAAAGTGATCTATGCAAAAAGCGCCTTACATCTACAGTCGCCAGAAATATAAAATGGCTCTACATCGTCAAAAATCCTTTTCGAGAATCACTTTCATCTCTAGGAAAGTTTGACAAGGAGCCGCATCTCAATATACAATACCCAAAATTCATTGAGGAGTATGCTTCGTTGAGGTATTTAGAGAAAATCCAGTCAATGGAATTAAGCAAGGTAACTTATAATTTCTTTCTCCCATATCATCCAGTCGCAAAACAAGATAGCTGTACCACCAAGTTACGGGCAGTCTTTGATGACTCCGCTAAGAGCACCAGTGGAAAATCCATCAACGTCATACTGATGGTGGGACTCACTATCCAAGACGACATTTGCTTCGTTTCCCTCCTCATCGTTTCGTGTTTTGTGCTGATATTGAAAAAATGATTGACAAGTGTTAAAATATAAGGAACACGCAAATTTCCAGTAAATCTTATAGCGTCACAACACTACTGAGAACATTAAACTTCCACGATTTCTCACGGTCACTTATTGGCATAGCCCCTGCAGCATTCGGCCTATTGTATAACTGGCTCAGCATGAACAACCACACTTCCTTCTTGGAACTATCGAAATTTTAACACATTTCTATATCGATTTTTGACGATTGGTGTAGATAATCTGGATGATTTATCTGCAATTAAGAAACCAAACTGCGGAAATTTATTTTGCGGAAATGGTGTTCGTCATGTGACGTTTTTTATTTATACAAATTGTATACGCTCTAAGCAAATCAAACTAAATACTGAACAACAGAGGTCGCTCAATTTATCCTATACTTTTTCTCTAATCGCACTAGCCCCGCTTCCTTATTACCTAACTTACACTCATTCGATCACTTCTTCTACGACTGTGCCAGAACTCAAGAGAACCTGCAGAATCGATTCGACCCACAACAAAACAAGATTTCAACAAATTATCACGGTTATCAAAGCTTAATAATTTCTTGAAGTCGTAAAATCTAGTCTGTAAAATAATAAATTCGATGTTAAAATTGGCGATGATTTACAAAAGGTCACTCAGTTCACCTTTACCAACAACCAAATGAAAATCTCTTTGAGTCTGTCCCGTATTCAAGTTGAATCAGGAAAAGCTCCAAAGTGATATTGATGATTGCTTAGTTGCGTAACAAACCCATGATATAAGAGGTGTATTCAAAAAGTAAAGCGCTTCGATTGGGACGGTTGGAACGATTGGGCTTCGATTTCGACGTCATAACTATATACCCATGACTCATTACCAGTTATAACCCTTTCGAGCAAGTCAGGATCATCATTGACGTCATTCAAGAGCTCCTGAGCAATGCTCATGCGAAGGTTCGCCTGATCAAAATTAAGAAGTTTCAGAGTAAACTTCGCAGACACACGTCTCATGCCAAAAACATCCGAAAAAATTGCATGACACGAGCCGACCGATATGCCAACATCCTCAGCAACTTCTGTTTTGGTAATTCGAAGATTTTCCAAAACAATTTTACAGCTTCGACGTTCGTCATTGGCATCTTTTCTGGCATCTTGGAAGAGTTTGTACCACTTATAGGTAAACATTTTTTTTTTTACTTAGAGCGAAATCACCGTATGCCACTGTTAACACTTCAAGTGTCCAAGAGTACTTGATTCCATGGATGCAAATTTTTTGCTCCACCATTTCTTTCTAACCTTTCTATCTGTCGAAAACAAATTTAGTATGCTATATACGTGAAACAGTGAACATATGTTCGGTACATACCATATGTACCAACACAGTAAAAAAAAAATCCATATTCGAATGTACGTTGCCCGTGAAATTTTAAACGTCACCTTACTTCTTGAATACACCTCGTAGATACTTGTTCCTAGGTTCTATTATCTCCTATTAATCCTCAAGCAATATTTTCGCTTTGAGAGCAATCTTTGTCAAAGCCCACAGAGAAAGTATACTGTGATGAGAAGAGCCTTTTTCTCTCGAATCGGTATCGTGTGCTGTTTCTGACATGAAGTTCTCTAAAAAATTTAAACCAAAATAACCCTAAGTTGTACATTCAAAGCATATTCGAAACCATCACGCACTAGTTATTAACACTCGCAAAGTTTGTAAATGGCAACACACTATACTTCTTTGTCCTGAATTTTTAAATATGCTGCAGTCGGAATTTGAAATTCCTCCGCATTCACCGTACTCTCCTGTTTTTTTTCCAATGGATTGACACCTGATCCGTAGTCTGGAGTCATTTTGTCGGCAGAAAGTATTCAAAAACCGAATAGAGAACATAAAAACCTTTGAAGTCTTTATAGCGTCTAAAAATCAAACCTCTCATTAAAAAAATTATTAATAAACCTTAAATCATGTTGGAAAAATATTAAATTATAGCAAATTATAACAGAAAGAGTTATAACAAAAAAGATTGGCTCTTAAATTCTTACCAAAAAAATCGAAAATTTCCTGTGATACAACGTAATACAGACATACTTGTACCTAGCTGATCTGAAATCTCACAGTTTCCGTGTAATTATGCATTAACATTGTTTTTTTTTTTTTTGAAAAGGATCTCTTGGAGCTATGAATATCTTGCGAGTGCTCAGGGTGAAAATACTCACAGCTAGTTCTTACAGACCTAGTCTATAGGCCACATACTTCTGTAACATTTTCACTCAACACAAGTTTTTAACCATATTTCGCAACAGTCTTATTGTACGTATGCAGATACGCAAAGACCTATTTTTTCTCTACTTCTCGCTTCACGTCATTCTTGTAAACGTGTATATATTTTTTTTTTTTTTGTGGAAGGAAACAAGAAACAAGTACCCCCTCCCATGATAACCACTGTTATCAAATGAGAGCTTATATCCCCCTGGCGGGCTTCTATTAACCATCTAGGCAACTACAATTAACAAATAATTAATTTATTAAAGCATTTAAAATGAAATGGATTCCCACACGACATATTCTTTTATTGCAGGCGAAAAACGGCCAAAGTTAACTATAAGTACTGTACTGTCCAACATTAGAACTTTGTTTGATCCACTAGGGTTCTTAACCTTTGACGGTTGTCTAAAGAACCTATTTTCGGTTTTTTTTTTTTTTTTTTGTTTTTAATTTTCCAGAAATTAAATACAAATGTAAAATCAGCAGATGAAACAAATATTATAGTTTTGAAACTAAAAAATGTTGATTACCTGCGTAATAGTGAAGAACAAGATGATAATGTGCAGCCATTGAACGAGGGAAACGCATTCCTAAATGATTAAAAAGTTGAACCTGCAATTTTCATAACTTGAATTATCAAAAGCCACGTGACACAAACGGACAATTGGAAATGGATACATTACTGGCAGATTCGTCAACATTCCAAAATGTGGCTACCAATTCCGTAAATGACCCATCAACGTCTTTTCATTACGAATTGCCAAAATGGAGTTGAATTTTCAAAGACTACAACAAATGTATCAAGTGACAGGATAAAAGACATTTATCATGAAATCGGTAAGTTTGTCCCCGTATATACTTACGCATATTGTACTGAATTCCTTATCCTTGAATCCCTTGAAAAAGGGTAGAACATGATTTATAGTCTTTTTATTTTTCTTACAGGCAATACTCTGCATATGCTTGGATTATTTCTGAATAGCAATATAATCAATTCTGTTGTTGAGAGCAACGAATAGATAAAATAAGGATAAAAACAATCAGATATTCAAAACTAATTTTTATGAAATGCTTAGGTTCAGTAGAATAATGTATTTTTCGGACTTACATACACTACCTCCGTTGGATTTACCAGGTGTACCGGTATAAAGTGAGCGTTTTTCTGTGACAATAAAACACTTATTTTTAATGGGAAAGTAAGAAAAATGTTTTATAAGGTATTGGCCATTGCCAGCTACACATTTTTCCCATCTTTCAGGCAATTTATGGATTCCAAGTCAATACAACTGTGCGTCTGTTGACTTCCTTGTATGATTCGAAGTGCTGCTCAGCTAATGCATGTCCCATCGATGAAAACAAATGATAGTCGGAAGCAGTCAAGTCTGGAACAAAATTACCTTGTCTTGTCTTCTGGCCCATTCTGGTTGTTTTTCGATCAATGCATGACTCAAATTGATCATTTGTTGTTGCTGTTGTTTTAGGAGATCATAGTACACCACACCTTTCTGGACCCACCAGACACACAGCACTGTCTTCTTGCCGAATCGATCTGGTTTTGCAGTCGAAGTTGATGGTTGTCCCGGATTAACCCATGATTTTTTATGTTTAGGATTCTGAAAATAAATCCATTTTTCATCGCTAGTAACAATTCGATGCAAAACTGATTTCTAATCGTGTCTTTGAAGCAAAATTTCATGTGGCACCCATTTTCCAGACTTCTGGACCTTTCCCATTGCTTGTTGTGCAACTATAACATTTCTGCCATTTGTTTCTGACTCAAAGTGTCACCTTCACCCAATATTGTTTGCAATTCGGTGTCTTCAAATTTTTTGGCGGTCTTCCATGTTCTTCTTTTCTCACAGTCCTTGTTTACATTAGTGGATAATACTCGACCGGTTATACCACATCCAGTACGTAGTGAAGAGACTATAGCAGCTGTAGCTGAGAGTGTACATGAATCCATAAGTCGTCGTTCTCAGCAGCTTGGCTTGGCATATTCGACAATTTGGCGTATTTTACGTTTGAATCTCGGCTTAAAAGCGTACAAAATTCAACTTGTGCAAGAATTGAAGCCAGGCGATTTGAATTTGCGTCATATTTTCAGTGAATGGGCTCTGGAAAAACTTAATGAATAAAGCCCATTTCTGGCTCAATGGATACGTTAATAAACAAAATTGCCGTATTTGGGCTGATGAGCAACCCGAATAGTACCAAGATCTACCATTACATCCATTTAAAACAACGGTATGGTGTGGTTTATGGGCTGGTGGAATCATTGGCCCATATTTCTTTAAACATGTTAACGAACTAACATATGTGCTTCCTGAAATTCAAGCACATGGTCTCGGCGAGCTCTGGTTTCAACAAGACGGCGCTGCGAGCCATACAGCACGTGAAACAATGGACTTCTGAGATATCATTAATTTCACGTTTTGCTATGGTAAATTGGCCGCCCAGATCGTGCGATATCACACCTTTGGACTATTTTCTATGGGGATATGTAATGTCCTAGGTCTTCAGGAATAAGTCAGCTACGATTGATGCCTTGGAAACCAACATTACTCGTGTTATCCGCGAGATACCAGTCACTACGCTCGAACGAGTCGCCCAAAATTTGACCTTCCGGCCAACATTTACATGATATTATTTTCAAAAAGTAATGATTGAAACGATTTTTCAATCTTTCGATACCAGTTTTGTAGTACGATTTCGGTTTAGCCTCAAAATAGACCTCTGTTTCGGCGATTACTTCTTCATCAGTCTTAAATCTCTTTCCGGCGAGCATTCTTTTGAGGTCCAGGAAATAGTCGATGGGGGCCAAATCTGGAGAATACGGTGGGTGTGAAAGTAATTCGTAGCCGAATTCATTCAATTTTGCCATCGTTTTCATCGACTTGTGACACGGTGCATTGTCTTGATGAAACAGCAATTTCCTTTTCTTCAAATGCGGCCGTTTTTCTGCGATTTCGTCCTCTAGACGCTCCAACAACGCAATGTAATAGTCGCTGTTGATAATCTGCCCCTTTTGGAGAAAGTCGATGAAAATTATTCCATGTGTATCGAAAAATACCGATGCCATAACCTTGCCAGTCGACTGTTGAGTTTTTGGTCGTTTTGGACGAGGTTCGACTGCTCGCCACTCATCTGACTGCCGACTTGACTCTGGTGTGAAGTGCTGGAGCCAAGTTTCATCCATTGGCTTTATTGCGGTTGAACAGATTTAAACACTCCTCTGAATCATCAACACGTTGTTGTTTTTGATCGACTGTAAGCAAACGCGGCACCCACTTTGAACAGAGCTTTCGCATGTCCAAATATTCGTCTATGATATATCCAACACGCTCTTTTGATATTTTCAGAGCCTCAGATATCTCGATCAACTTCACTTTACGGTCATTCGTAATCATTTTGTGGACTTTTTTGATGTTTTCATCTGAAACAGGTTCTTTTTTGAGTCCACTGCGTACATCAACTTCGGTGCTTGTATGACCACTTTTAAATTTGTCAATCTACTTGCGAATGGTTCGTTTGGCTGGTGCAGAGTCCGGGTAACACTTATCAAGCCATTTCTTTGCATCGGCTACATTTTTTCCCATCAAAAAGCAATGATAAATCAACACACGAAATTGCTTTGAATCCATTTTTTTCACAATAACAAAAGTTTCTTCACTCAGAACGCTATATCTCGAGAACTAATCGTCTGACAGCTCTCAAATTTATACACTTATCTTTTGAAGGTTGGTACCAACTGAAAATGGTATGGATTTAATTTGAGTGGTGCCCTCTCTTAGACTTTTCAGCCCATGTATTGTAAGCCTATGGAAAAAAAAAAAAAAACTTTTTCAATTTTAAAGTCTGAAGCCTTTTGATAAGCATTAACTTCTTGGGACGCATCTGCATTTCCTGCAGCTGAAACTGTCGATCGCACGGCTGTTGCCAACTCTGACGCTGAAATTAGAAGCGAGGAAAGGAATAAGTCCTTCCTCAATTAATTTGTTAACTCTTCTCGAAAGATGCGTCCAAGAAAGCAGCACTTTCTGTGAACCTTAGAAAGTGGCCGCAAAAAAAACAAAAATGTCTCATTTCATGTCGCAAAACTATCCAATACACTTTTACGGTAAACGATAACCGTCTCATTTCACCCTAATTTGTCATACAAAATTCGTCAATAAAATTTCGCTTAAAGACTGCCTTCATAAAAATAGAAAGATAAATACAAAAATATCATCTCTGTCAGCAGGATATGTCATCAGACTTTTTCACCATTAAAATTGAAGGGTAAAAGAGATTGATGGAGGGGAGGGGTCGAATACTGGGTGGGAAAAATAGCAGAAACAGAAACAGAACCATGAATTCCTTCTCTCCGATGTCCGATGTCAGAACTGACATGCATTACATATTGACAAGCTCTCCACTTAAAGATATTAAATGGGAGCATAAAAAGGAAAATGTCCTGAAGCTTCATGAAAAATCGACATACACCAAATGGCAGTGGCGGCGCTGTTGGTGGTGATGATGGCAGTGGTAGTTTTTGTGGTACTAGTGGTGTTGGGTAGAGTTGAACCCCGAACTATCGAAATCATAGAATTCGAAGCCCATGCCGCCCAAAAACCATCACCATAACTATGTCATCTTGTCATATGTATACAATGCATTATCCTGAATTGGATTTTACCTTCGGCAACTGGCGTGGTAAAACTTTATTATCTTTTAATAGACTACCCCGTTCGATCCTCACCGATGGCTGTGGTATGCCCGGTACCGTCATATACAGAGTGATATGCTCTTTTAGTTGCAGTATTTATGGCAGTGTTTAAGCGTTGCGTGTCAATAACCGCAACAGAGAAAGGGAAAAAATCATCAAAAAACAATACTGAAAAGCGACAAAAACATGGAAGTACCGGAGTACCGTCGGACGGGTAGAAAGGGGTTAGAGAAAGTAGAAAACAAAGTGATAAAAATGAAAATTACAGAAAAGGGTGGAGTGGAGTTGAGTTGTCGTCCTATTTTCGAGAAATTTGAGGGCAGTTCACGGAACCCGTAGAGCGTTCCAGTACGTCAGTCAAGTGGGGACGATATGCAAATAAAGATTTCCATTCATCATTTTTGCATTTTCCTTTTTCCATTTTTCTTTTGCTGTTGCTGTTGCAGTTCCGGTTGTGGTTTTTTTTTTTTTTTTTTTTTTTTTGTTCTTCTTTCTAATTTCAACACACATTGTACGTATGTACATATATAACTCTTCCTTTGGTAATTATCCATCGACTTTGTGGAATATGCTAGTCTTTAGGGAATACGTCAGGTGGTGCTGCGTGTTGCTGTTCCCACAGTTGAGGTGTGGTGAACATGTGGATTCTGCCACAGCAGCCGGAAAAGCCGCGCATTCGCAATTAGTTAGGAGTAAACTGGCTTCTTCGTATAACAACCAGGACACACTCCATCATTGTTGGTATCTAGAAGCGATAAATAGCTCGCTAGGAGGAAATGCACTCGGAAAATTAAATCTGCCAGTTGCAGTTGAAAGGCGAAAGCTTTCATAAAAAGGGAGCCACAGGCTTGATGGAAGGAAACCATATCATTCTCATTCATGCTAACTTGAGTTAACCCCGATCAAAGATTAACAAACAAAACTTTTCGATGAATGAAAGCAACCCTTAACCTCGTCATTGTCATTATCTGCTAAAACTTTACCTCCCCTGTTGATTCTGGTGATGGTGAATGCTATCCTTCTGGTCGCGTGTTGACACATAATAACAATTTCGCACATACATATTTGAATACACTGAAGAGAATGGAAGCGACCTCCGCTTGACTTTTACCCGACCTCGAGGTGTATGCTGTGGGAGGTGTTTACTTAAGGGCTGACTTATTTATGGAACATTTGTTGGGTCCGTAGCAATTGCATTTATGTACATTCTTCTGCAAGAGTTTACGATGGTTTAAGTTTATTGCATGGAATTTGGCAAGGTAATGGCAACAAAGTGCAATAACGGCTGTAACAATACAATAACGACTAAAGTCAGAGCTATAAGAGCTGTACGTATGTATGTACGGGAAAAGTCCTCCAAATGGGATTGGGGTTGAACTCAACACATTAAAATGGTCTTGGCATATTGTTACCTTTCTTTTGGATGCTCTGTTTGGTTTCCATAACTGCTAGATAGATTTACAAATCGAAAGATTCTTTCTGATAAGGGACTTCAGCTCAATTCGAATTTTTTCATCATGATCGAAACGTGACCTAGAACACTCACTTTGAGGTTTTTCAAAAGTGAAATCTGCATTGACTTAAAGTTTAAGATCTGAAGTATATTAAAGGTGTAGATAAAACAGATAGCGTGACAACTGACGGTTCAGGGTTATTAAAAATGGAACGCTACAGGAAGGAACAACGCGTTTTCTTTATTGAGCAATATTTTAGCAATAATAAAGGTTTGGCATCTACTATACAGTTCGCAATTTTCGTACAAAATATGGAGGGAAAAGTGATTTAACTTCATCAACTGTGAAGAAATTAATTTAAAAATTCAAGGAGACTGGATCAATTAGTAATCTAAGACACTCTGACCGTCCTTTAACAAGTCGCTCAACACAAAACATTCAAGCAGTTCGTGAGAGTGTTACTGAGAATCCAGGAATATAAATTCAGCAACCTCGTCAAAAATTGGACATTTCGAGAAGCCCTTTATGGATTCTCATAAAAAATTTGCATTTTAATGCATACAAAGTACGATTGACTCAAAATCAGATATCTACTGACCACCATAGTTAAGGGAGTTCGTTGCATGCATTATGCAACAACAGCAAATGGATGCTGATTTTTTAAACAAAATCATTTCCAGCGAAGAGGTGCATTTTCATCTTGCTGGTTTTATTGTCAAATGTGTCGAATTTAGGGTTCAGAAAATCAACGAGTGATTGTTAACGAACAAATGCATCCACAACGAACCACAGTTTGTTGTTAATTTTCATTGAATCATTCTTCTTTGAAAATGTTAATGATGCTTGCTATCTTTACATTTTATACAAATTTTTTGTGCCTAAGATGCAAGATATGGATGTGGACAGCATGTGGTTTCAACAAGACCATGCCAGATGCCATACAGCCCAAGAAACAATTCAATTACTGTATGAGTCACTTCTTGGTTGTGTAATTTACCGTATTGGTGATCAGAATTCGCCGCACAGATAATGCTAATTAATGTCGCAGTACTTATTTTTAGGGAGGATTTTTAAAGCCTAAGGTTTCTGCCAACAAAGGAGAAAGAAAATTTAGCGCTGTATCAACGAAATTCAGCCAAATTTTTGCAGAACCGTCACGGGAAATTTCGAAAAAATAGTGCGTATGTGCCAGTAGCTATAACCCTATACATAACCTTATATTGTATAATTTCTATCAATATTACTTCTTGCATGAATTTTGGAAGACCCGGTATAACACATCAGGAACATTCAACCCTTGATACCATAGCATCACCTTAGGACTCCACTTGCTTTTTACTTTTCCATTGAAAGGGTGATACGAACGCAAGAATTGTTAATCTCTTAACGAAATGCTAAGAAGGATAATTGAGAATCTCTGAGAGTTCGATAGGTACTTATTTAAAACAACAAACTGTATAGTATTTTAACAAAGTTGTACCTGGATTGTGAGTGACTAGGACGTAACAAATAAGAACGTAGCTATTCGTAGTCGACCAAAAGTATTTTTTTTTTTTTTTTTGTTTTCGATTGCTCGTTGTATTTTTGTTTAGTTACTACATAATAATTTAAGATATTCTGCCAGTTTCAGAGATTACCCAGGCTCCTGAAACTAAAATCGAAAGTTGTGCTACCTAATATGTACTTTGCCCAAATGGCAGATGGGTCAGATATACTCACAATGAAACGCAAAATGTAACCGAAAGAGCACAGTATCCTATTTTAGATTTGAAAGTTAGCTTTTGGGCCCCCGCCCAATTATCAAGTCTTCTCCCATCAATGACGTTGTCTAATAAAAAAACGGAGGCAGAGCAAATGTACTGGTCTTTCTGTAAAGGTTTTCAGTACTTAACGCCTCCGAATGCTGCTACGATTTGATCAGCTTCAAGCGGCCGGTCAGAAGTCCTGTTGAGTGGCAGGATCACCAGTATTTCATACCAGGACTTAAAACACAAATGTTGGTCCAGGCCTGACCTGTTGAGGTAGGCCCCCTTGTGGAAGCGTCATGGTGGCTGTAGTTTTAAACCCAAAGTCGTGGAAAGGGTCTTGACTAAATGTAGAGTTGCTAGATACTGGGTGCTGTGACCCTAGGAGGTTTTTAGGTCGGCCTCGAACCTTACCAAGATTGGAAATTTTTGCCTCCAACACGAGTGTCAAAGAATTGACGGCGATCGATGGCAAGGCGTATTATTGCTCCCATAGATGTATGGGCATCCCGCGAAATTAAGCCTACAAGGCAGGAGTTCATGTTAAACACAAGAGACGTTCTGTCCCTGCACAGTGCTGCTCGTGTGGAGCTCCTTTTGAAGACTGGGTACACGTTGTGTGTAAATGTTCGCTGTATGATTATGTTAGGGATCTTGAAGCTATTGACTTAGGTTTTAAGACGGGGTTTGCGACGTTGGCAGTATACAAGCTGACTATGCGAATATAGTGTTTTCTAGACGTTGAACTAGGTAGCTATACCCTGAAGCTCAGTGAACAGGGTTAAAAGGCTAATAAGGTGCCCTACTGGAAGTAATCGCAAGATTGCGAAGCTCAACCGGAGACTATATTCTGGTACCACGGAAAGTCAGGAGTCCCCGAAACTTAGTTCCGGCCTGACTTAAAAGTTGGCTCCCTTGTGGGAATATCGTGGTGGCTATGGTTCGTGGACATTGCTTGGTTGAGCATTTGTTGTAGCGTACTAAACTATTTGATGGCTAATTGGCACTAATTGGTTTGCTCGATATAGAGTTGGATTACAACCGAGTGCCATGACCCACAGAATGTCAGGGGTATAAGATAGGCCTCGACTCTATACCAAGAGAGAAGATCGTGCCTTACACACGATTTGTAGTAGGTACTGGAGGTGGTAGTAATACCATCCGAAGGGCGCTGATTGACGAACTATGGTATATTAATCCTGTTATGATCGTAAGCCCTCCGTGGGATAAGGCCTTCATGGCAGGTGTTCACGTAAAACACAAGATACGTTCTGTCCATGCACAGTTATCACACTAACATCTGTAACAAACTGCTGACATTGTTTAGATTTTCGAACTCAGCTACAAGTACCATCTCATCTTCCCTTAAGCTTAGAAAGCAACTTATCTCAAAAATCATCTGACTTTATGTAGAATACTAGAGGAGTTCAACAGGGCTCCTGGAACCTCTCCTATTCTCGTCCTACGTAAATGAGATTCCTACTTTCTTGACCTTATCTATCCAAATGCGTGCTGATAACCTTCAAATCTATCGAAGTTTCCCTGTTGGCTCTAGATATCACACTAATCCACCCCTTCCAAAACTCGACACTTAACATATTTGCTAATACATTTCTTGTACCAGTTCTCTGTTATAAGTGCGAAATATTCTGTTACTATAAAGCTAATAGTCAAAGACAACTTAATGTCGCTTTCAAAAATGTTGTGTTTTCAAATTTCGACGCTTCGACAGAATATCTCGTTACTCAATGTTGCTCTTTAACATGTCACTTGAAGATCTCATGCGCTATCGATCCCTTGAAGAAGAATCAAGGAGGATGTACATTTGTCTTAAATGTTTGCGAGCTATAATAAATAGAAAATATAAAGCTCGACAGGGCATTTCATAACATAGTTGTCCGGCTTAAAAAAGAATCACGATATTTCGGACTACACCCGAAACTGAGCTTGATGGTATACATACTGATGAGCAATCAAAGTGAGACACATGTTACAGTTGAAATTTTGAAGGGGCGGAATGCTACTGTGGATTTCTATAGAGCAGTGTTGGTGGAAATAGCGATAAAACAAAGTGATGTAGCAGACACTACGTCAATGTTCAAGGGTGACAATTGACTGAATGATATAAGTATCACCTATAAGTTTTATCAGACGGGCTTGAATCCTATCTAGCAGGTGCAGATATGTTTTAGGAGCACATCACCAGATGTGAGAATTGTACTTCAATTTTGGGCGGATGAATGCCTTTTATATTGAGGCCAGATCAGAGGGGGTGAAATATTTCTTTCATCGCTTGAGGAAACTAAGACATTTTGCAGTATTTTTGGCGACATCAAATAAATGAAGTCTTTCCAACGTAGGTTGTCACTGAGACTCATACCGAGAGTTAAAAGTTCGAAGAGCAGGGATGTGAGCCCAAAAACGAATACGAAAAGCAGGAAATACTATCGTTAACAAAGGCGTATATTGGGACACACCAGCATTTATTTTGTGAATATTAGAATTGAAACCATCGAAGACAACTTAAATTGAACGTTCCGAAAGATTATTTTTTTCAACTTTTAAATTTGATTCAAATCAATCAGCCTTGTAACCTTTTCAATAAGACACGATTAACTACGTCTAAAAGATTTCGACAAATCTTTCACCTGCTGAACTCCCTATAATGGCATGTCCGAAGGTCTTGTGGCAGGTATAGAAATGTACTTAACTTCTTCTTCATGAACAAGAACACCTAGTTCTTTCGATTTTTTTTTCTCTTTGTTTGTATACTCATACGAGGCCTGTTCAAAGAGTAAGGTAACTCTATATTTTTATAAAAAAATATTTATATATTCATGTTGTATTCAATATTCAAAGTATTGACACTTGTGTCAACGCTGTTTCCAATCCTCGAAGCACTTTTCATCAGCACTTTTTGGTATAGCACTGAGATCTTCCAGTGATGCATGATTTTTTCGGTGTTGGCTCACCTGGGTACTTCTTTTGGGTTGATTAAACTTTGGCTTCGACGTTATAACCATACACTCATGATTCGTCAACAGTTATGACCTCATTGAGCAAGTCGGAATCATCAATGACTACATTCAAGAGCTCCTAAGCGATTCTCATGTGACGGTTCGCCTGGTCAAAATTAAGAAGTTTCGGAGCAAAGTTCACGTCTCATGCATAAGACATCCGAAAAAATTGCATGACAAGAGCACAGATATGCCAACATCGTCAGAAACTTTTCTTATTTTCATTCGAAGATTTTCCAAAACAAATTTTTCACAGCTTCGAATCTATCATCTTTTTTTGATGTGCTGGGGCGGCCAGAGCGAGACTTGTCATTGGCATTTTCTCGGCCATTTTAAAAGAGCTTGTACTACTTATAAACATTTTTTTTACTTAGAGCAGACCACCGTATGCCACTGTTAACATATCAAGTGTTTCAGAGCATTTGATTTCAAGTTTGCGAATTCTTTGCTCCATTTTTTAGAATAATTGAAAATCCCAGAGCACACAAAACCACGTCTTACCTTTTTATCTGTCAAAAAAGCATGCTCTATACTTAAAACTGTGAATATATGTTGGAGTTGGATGTTATGTACCAACACGATAATCGAAAGTACGTTGCCCGTAAAATTTTAAGTCACCATACTTTTTGAACATACCTCGTACACCTCACTGTGGAGATATTCATACATGAATGCAGCTGAGATTATTTAAATGTTATATTATATAAAAAACTGTAAAATAATATTATCTTAATCTTTTTTATTAGCTTGAATCTGAATTTGTATTAAACATATTAAAGCTTCATTAGCTTATAAGACAATTGTATGTCTTAAAGTACTTTTCTCTGAGAACTTTTGTGAACACCCTGTACCTCGGTACAAAAATATCTGCATCCCTAACCGGACCACTCTATATAAGATCTTATCATCCTAGTGCTGCTATTATATTTATATTTATATTTATATTTCGAATGTAAAATTCATTAAGTGTTCTTTGATACCGTTTGAGTTGACGGCGTTTATAGGAGGAGATTTAAGGACAAACTCCACGATCTGTACAGCGATATTGACCGGATCAGAAAAACACACATTAGTCGCTTTAGATGCCTTGGAAAAATAGAGT
The DNA here is from genome assembly GCA_907269105.1 of Volucella inanis. Lineage (NCBI taxonomy): Eukaryota > Metazoa > Arthropoda > Insecta > Diptera > Syrphidae > Volucella > Volucella inanis. Next base: position 43,984,043 of record OU026157.1, read on the forward strand.
AAATTGACACGACTACTTAAGCCCGAAGAGTCATCGATTCCAACTCGGATGGACAACACAGTATAGAAAGACTCCATATTAGGTGATGCATTCAAGTGAAAGTTGAAATTAGTTAGCCAGAGACCTATCTGGAGAGCCTTATTGGTTGAGATGCAGTTCCATCCCAAAATATCCCTAGCAATATTGCCTCTTACAATAGGGAAGTGTAATGCGACGATAAACAATGAGCCGTTGTCATACACCCGGACGCTTTGTTTAAAACGAATGCGACCTTATAGTTGGGATTATTTGCAATTTTTTCTTCTTTCATCTAAACTAGTGCAAATTTCTCAGATTACCCCACATGGGCTCCTCTTCTTGTACTTCAGTCATATGTTGTTTTTAACTAAATTTAATCCCATGTTGATCTGGATCTGGTTACCCTCTGTTGACGTTGTAAGTAAAAGCTGTCAAACAAATCTGTATTTTGCTACTTTCAATAAAGGCAAGAAATTAAAAATCTTGAACTTTCCACAGTGGCAACATTATTGATTTTGCAAAATGTTATGTTCACGCCCAGGTTAAAGTGTTCTCGAGACCGTCTTTCGATAACTCAATGTAAACGAATTACCCCATTTGAGTGTGTTCCTTTCATTTGCAACCATCGTTGAACGGCTATTACCAAATCTATTCAAGGATACTAAATTTGATTGAATTATTGAAGCTTCAAGCCCACAAAATGTTTGTTTTTATTAAAAAGAAAAAAAATTTAAATTATTTCCACTGACCAAAGTTGAAAAAGAAATCCCCAAATACCAGTCATCCTACAAAAAACAAAAAACCAGACTCCATCAATAAACATCTCTCAGATCCTCCTACAGAGAATTTCTACAAAATCAAAATCCGGAACTCGAAAAACATAAATCTCAGGTACAATCACTACACAAACCACTGCTATTAACAAAACTGAAACTAAAAAAAGGAAGAAAAGGGATATAAAAACGAATAAGAGTAACGAAAAAGTAGAAAGTGAAAAGTCTAACCAAAGCCCCAAAAGAATCTTGAAGCCACAATTCAGCCGCTAGCTCCGAATGACTTTAAAAATTACCTCCCGAACAGTCAGCAGTCATGTGGGAAGGCGCAGGATCATTCTCAATCGGTATTTCTCTTCGTTTTTAATGGTCATGCCGAACCAATTTAAAATTTCCTTTTTTCGTTCCCATCTACCCCCGGTTTTTTTTTTTTTTTTTTTTTTTTTTTTTTTTTTATTGTCACTACCACAGAAGTACAAAACAAGTCCAACCGGATCCCATAAAAAAGGACCTATATACACGAGCGAGCCTTCCAAACCTCCTTGCATAATTCAGTACTTTATTTCAGTTTCCCTTTAATCCAGAGTTGAATTTATGTGCGAGCATCCCTATGACCAGTAGCAAGGAGGCTTCACTTCAATTTTGTTTATGCCAGTTGTGGAGGTGGACCATGGGTTTAGTCCTTTGACTGGTTCTGAATTTCTAGTTACTCTGGGATGGGACCAGCTGTGGAGCATGTGAAATATATTTTATTGTATTGTTTCAAGAGATAAATTTAATTACACCCAAATACAAGTGTCCTCAAGAGTTCCTTGAATTTTCATTGTCTTTGTAACAAGCGTGCGTATGTTAAAAGTATTCAATGGAGTTAAAACTCGTAGTTCAAGGAATACATTGGGATTTAATATGCATACTCGTAAAGTAAAAGAGCAATAAGAAATTTTTCCATAAAATGCAAGTTTCATGATAAAATTTTCATATTTTGTCAAAGCGAATTCAATTTCCCGAAATTGGATGGTAATTTTCGGGAGTGAATATGAAGTTAAACTGAGCAATCTTTGGTTATATTGTGCCAATAATGTATATGGTAGATACAAGATTTTTGATGTTCACTTTTATACAAGTTTCTCTAGGACAGATTCACCTTTCCATTGAGAAATTCTTGATCGTTTTGATCGAATAGCATTTGTAGCAAAATGTAGTGATAAGACAGAAAGTGATTTATGGACTTATTAGCCAGAATAAATCGTTTCAGAATTTTCCTATAGCCATCACTAGGACTTTTATGCATTCAAATAGATTATGATAGCATGGTGGGCAAAATAATGCACAAATATAAGGCCTCAGTAGTCGATTAGTGCAAAATTGATCAAAAATTGATCGGAATTTATTCAGAAAATTAAAAATACAAATTTATTCATTTAAATCTATATTGTCTCCTTCGAAGTAATCCCCATCGATTGCAACACACTTATGCCAGCGCTTGATCCAATCTTCGAAACATTTCTTATATTCGGTTTTCGGTTGGTCCATCAGTGCTTCCTGCGATTTTTTAATTATTTCCTCTTGGCTGCTGAAATGCGTTCCCCGTAGTGGTTTTTTAACTCGGTTGAACAGAATGAGGTCACAGAGAGCCAAATCAGGTGAATTCGGTGGCTGTTGGATGGTATTTGTTGCATTTTTCGGGAGAAAATTACGAATAATGATGGTAATGCGCGACGGTGCGTTATCGTGCAAAATTTACGAGCTTTCTGCTCACATATCTGGTCTCTTTCGGCAAATTGCTTCACGCAAACGTCTCATAACGCCCAAATAATATTCTTTTTTTACTGTCTGGCATTTTGGCAAAAAGTCATGATGCACTACACCGTTGTAATCCATGAAAACCGTGAGCATTGTCTTCTTTTTTGACTGAAAACGACATGTTTTTTTTTTTGGTCTCGGCTCATTTGGTGAACACCATTCACTTGCCTGATATCTGGATTGCGTGTCGTACTCATAAACCCACGTCTTGTCTCCAGTAATGATCCTTTTGATGATTGTGGGGTCGGATTCGGCCTCGCAAATCATCTCTTTTTAGACGTCAACACGGTCTGCTTTTTGCATGAAACTGAGGTCTTTTGGCACCAACTTTGCTGTTACACGACGGAAACCAAAATCATTAACCAAAATATCTTTGACGGATCCATAGGCAATGTTTAAATCCTCCGCTATATCTCTGATGGTTAATTTGCGGTTATTGACCAAAATTTCTTTTACTTCATCAATTTTTCGTCGGTGTTCCACTGCGTTCATCATCTTGGATTGTCTCACGATCACTTTTGAACCGCTCGTGCCACTGGTAAACGACCGTTTTCTTTGGAGAATCGTTGCCGAAACACTTTTCCAACATTTCCAACGTTTGCGCACTATTAAATCAGTTTTTTACGCAAAATTTAATACAATTTCGTTGTTGAAAATTTAAATCCACTTCTATAATTGTAAAAAAATCGCTAACACACACAGGGTTAGATATACTCCTCGCTACGTAACTTTTGCAAATGTCAAGCTATGACGCTAAAAATGAGAGGGAATGTCAACAGCAGATGTACCAATTTAACAAAAAAAAAAAAAAAAAAAAAAGACCTTAAATCGGAACAATGGGAGCGCCACACGGTGGTGCACCGAGGACTTTTTGATCAAGGTGGCATTAGTCTGGTAATCACAACAACGGGCTAATCAACTTCCATAAGAAGGCAATAAAAGTATTAGTAGTAGTAGTAGAAGTTCTTTATTTAGTAATACAAATAATTTCCCTTTACAATTTCACAATTTAAAATTTCAGAACATACGTAAGAACATAAATGTCCTCCCTCGGAATTTTGCTTTTAGAAGTTTAGATACAGGCGTAGATGTTTAAGTCTGTAACTTTCTGTACGCTGAAGCTATGATAATACAATTTGTAGGATTTTCTCAATTACTATTTCCTATTCTATTTTTTAACAAAGTATTTATACCTGAATTTTTTTGAGAATGGGATATCTCCTTACGAAATGTACTATGTGCGCAACTAAGTTGTCAATAGATGGCTCCATCATATATACGTCATATACTTTTGGCTGTGTGAAAATGTCTGATTTTGTGCCAAATAATCGTTATTTGCGGGAAGTGTTTATTTTCTTATTTTATTCCAAGAAACGGCAGCTGAAGGGCAACGAGAGCTTCAAAAAGTTTAGGAAGATGTTTCGTTCCTTCAAAAGAATTTCGATTTCCTTCAAAGACACTTAATTGGAGGCATTGCTCGATGAGGATACGTGCTATAATCAAAAAGAGCTTGTTTCAGCATTAGGAGTTACCCACTTAGACATTTCAAAGCGATTGCATACGTTGGGAATAATTCAAAAACAAGGAACTTGGGTTCCTTATGATTCGAAGCCAAAGGACGTTGAGCGTCGTTTTTTCGTCTTGATCGCATCTTGATGGGTGATAAAAAATGGATTCATTACAGCAACTCAAAGAGAAGAAAGGCATGCGAACTTCCCGGCCATGCTTTTTCTTCGTCGGGTTGGCCGACTATAGTATTCACGCTGCGAAGGTTATGCTGTCCATGTGGTTTGACCAGGTCGGTGTTATTTATTATGAACTATGGAAATCCAACAAAACCATATCTGCGGAGATATGCTAGAAAGATGGGGAAAAGTTGAAGCTAGCGATGGGCAATACTTTCAATATTTTTTCACAATAAAGTTGCATTTTTAAAAATATATTTTCAATTTCTTTTAGATTTCATAAAGAATAGTTCTTTGACTTGTTTGCCTTAAAAGTTTTTGTGCTTGAATCAATTAGAACCGAGCCTAAACAATCTACATTATTGTTATGGTAATAACTGAGTTTCGGGTACCCGTTTCATGATCTAGGCTTCTATAAAACCTTTCAGTTTCCCTCGCTCTTTGCATCCTCTTCCGAGGGTACTTATTGGTATCTTACTGGTCCGTTCCGAATATGTTATATTGTCGTATCTCCAACTAAGGCTAAGTCAGCAATCAACTTATTTAAGTTCTGGAGCAACTGCTTCTGAATTAATTTTAAGGTAAGTAAGTGCGGCAACCAATTGTTTCCACATTCGAAAAATGTCCGAAGTACATTAGATGCAGATTTGATGTATAAAAATTTCCATATTCCATTCCAGTTTCTAGCATAAGTGTGTAGCCGAATTTCCGGCCAACATTTCCTAACCCCAGCGAACTCATGGCGTCGCCTACGGTCGTCTGGCATCAACTCTTGAGTTAGCACAATCTTTTATGGATGTAGGCCTAAATTTTACTGCAAAATTCACCAGTTGATTATCTGGCGACGCCCAATTCAACTGGTCGGTGCCAAATCTACATTGATAGGTGTTCTTCGATACTGGTTACTGCGGCGTCTATGTTTTTACCATTTCGCACCAATTTCTATTTGGTTGGTGGCTTAAGATTCAAAAGAGTGTGCTCACGCTTTTCGGCGACGAATTTACACCACACTGAAGCTATGATGACGACCGACCTTACGACGAAATTCACCTCACGTACTTGCAACTGAACTCAAATTTCGATATTTTTTCATAATTTTTGCAACCGTAAAACGATAATAAGTCAATAGCCGCGTGACTCCTATCAAACTGCTTTATCATTTATGTTCAATATCGTTTGGCCAGTCATCCATGAAAGACTCACACCATAACAGCGTCTCCAAATTGTACAGCTGTATTACGAAAATCAGCGTTCTGTGAGAAATGTTTTTCGTGCGATTCGAGGAACTTACTGTGCGCATAATCGACCTACTGAAACCATTATTGCCAATACCATTCGCACATTTGAGTCCCAGCTTACATTAGTGGATGATACTCGACCGGTTAGACCACATCCAGCACGTAATGAAGAGACTATAGCAGTTGTAGATTAGATCGTACACGAAGACCGTGACGAATCGATTAGTCGTACTTCTCAGCAGCTTGACTTGGCGTATTCGACAACTTGGCATATTTAACGTGAGGATATCGCCCTAAAAGCGAACGAAATTCACCTTGTGCAAGAATTGAAGCCAAGCGACTTGAATTTGCGTCATATTTTAAGTGAATTAGCTCTGGAAAAACTCAATGAAAAATTGGCCCCATAGATCGTGCGATATTACACCTTTGGGCTATTTTCTCTGGGGATATGTAAAATCGCAGGTCTTCAGGAGTAAGCCAGCTACGATTGATGCTTCGGAAGCCAACATTACTCGTGTAATCCACGAGATACCAGTCGCTATGCTCGAACGAGTTTCCCAAAATTGGACCTTCCGAATGGACCACCCCAGACGCAGTAGTGGCCAATATTTACATATCTTTTTTAGAGAGTAAATGGCATGTATTGTTCTTTAAATGGATAATGAAAATTTTAAGTTCACTTACAAATTTATGTATTTTATATAAGTTTATAAATCAAACCTTACGATGAATCACCCTTTACATGCCATAGTTCAACCCCGGCGAATTACCAAGTGTTTCATCTGCACTGAGCAGCATCAAGTTATGGATTGCACAAAGTTCTTGAGTTCCCACAATCGAGGAGGATTATTACGAGATCATAAAATTTGCATATACTGCGTCAGGCATCGGTTTAACTATCAAACTCCTTGCAGATCAAAACAGTTTTAAAAATGTGAAATCTGCCAAAAATCTCACATTACGGCCATGCATCCTCAACCAACTTTGACACTGAATGGACTGCCAGCAACAAGGGGAACTTACTCTTGCCAAATTGAGACTGAACCGTCCTCTAATGTGATCCTGCCCACGGCTATTTCTACATTTCTGGCAAACAATGACAGCGTTCCTATTCGGTGCTTACTAGATCAGAGCTGCCAAGCCAACTACATATCTCAGGAATTGGTGCTAAAATTACGCTTACCAAAAAAACGAACACGCATCAAAGTCATAGTAGTAGGAGGAGAAATTGGTACAGTCCCTTCTGTTGGTAGCATCAAACCCATTCGTAAAAATAAAAGCACTCGTAGACCACTTCTCAGCATTCCAAGTCACATCAATTGGAAGTCCTCATATGATAAGCCACTCGCTGGTCCACAGTTAAATAGACCAGTACATGAACACCTATTATTAGGTCAGCCTGTCTATTCAACAGTGTTGCGACCTGGCCTAGAGAAAAAGGGTGGACTGTTATTGCAAAATACTTAACTTGGTGGGTGGATTGTATCTGGAGATCCGGCAAGCGGGATTAGAAATCAAACCTCAGGCTACACGAAACTTTCAGAGTTCGCTTCAAATCTAATTGATTTTTGGGACCTGGGATCGCGAAAATGACGATAGTTTATACTGCGAAAAACTGTTTGCCAGGAAACAGTCTCGAACCGAAGATGGGCGTTATATCGTCCCCATCCCTTGGAAGGTCGACGGCGCTGCACTAGGAAACTCGTTTAGGACGGCTGTTAAATTCTAAATTAGTCAAGAAAGGCGTTGAGAGAAAGACGAAAACCACAAGAAAATGTCAAACGAGTTTATGAAAAACTATCTCGCATCTCAACATATGTCCCCAGTTCTTGTTAAGCGAATGAGTGTTATTCGCGAAGATAAATCCATCCGCATGTTGAGCAATAAACAGCAAGACGAACCGTACGAGATCATGTATAGGATGAGGTAAAATGGATATGAATATCCAAGATATTCATTTAGAATAGAAGAAAGAGTCACCATAATGAACCCTATAAGCTAAGTAAAACCCTGTTTGTTTAGACTGTGCGATAACCTTTTTATGGATTTAGCAGAGGGTATTTAGATTACAAATTCTTAATGTGCTTCCAACTATAATCTGCGTAGAGCAATTTTATGCACTTTTAAGGCTGTTTTCCTCCTGTATTAAGCAACTATGCAAATAGACACATTATTAAAGCATCGTCAGAGTCGAAAGAAAGGGAAACATCTACCCCTATGACTGAGATATTGGAATTTTTTTTAAGGTATTGTTACTGTTATAACAGCTCTCGCTAAAACAGAAAACTGATTGATCATCAAACGAGGACTGGATGGTGGTTTATACAGCGCGTGCACATCGATTAAAAAATTTTGATTCTGATGGCTTATTGCACCGCATATCCAACAATATTTCAAATACTGGCTTACGATTTTCTTGTGGGAATCCGAGATATGTTTTCTGCTCTAGTATCACATCATAAACAGAGTGTGCTTTAACATGTTTTTTTTTTTTTTTTTTTTTTTTTTTTGTCATATGCTTAGTACTTCAGCTCACATGACCCAATTCTCAGAAAGTCTAAGATGAGGTTCACTACAAAAAACGCTTAATCCTTTACCCTTTGTCTTAAAAGTCAATCTTAACAATGTGAAAATATTGATAAGTGCCCTCCTCATTCCTCCAAAGAAAGATAAACAAGACCGATTCCTGTCATTCTACTCCTATATTTTTAGTGTTTAACAATCTCTGCAGGTTTAGTTCTCGTTAAATCCTACCACTTGGTTCTTAGCCCCTAAAAAAAAAAAAAAAAAAAAAAAAACACTAAAAGATGAGCTAAATCACTTATACATTCATACTAGCATAACGTACGTGCACCTGTCTCCGTGGCCGAAGGGTCTTCACAATTGTGATATATCCTGCACGAATTCCTTTTTTCTTCCTTCTGTTTTCCATTGTTAGTTGAAGTTATTACCCTGAACATAAAAGCAAGGATAATGGCGCAATAAGAAACAAAGAGGACATGAAGATGCATAGAATCATGAATAGAATCATGGATAGATGAATACACACAGATGCCGGGATACACAGATCGTTCACCTTACAAATAATCACAGAATGAGATGGGAAGAATAAAAAACAGAGGAAAAACAAATAAATGAATGGTAAAACAAAAAATTTGTCACGCTTCTACTTGAATTTCATTTGGCACGATGGATGACGTCTTAAAGGATACCACAAAGCACAAGTGCCAAAGTATTCCCTCTTATGACAAGTTGTGCTCTGAAATTGCATCGAAAAAGTGAGAATCGTGTCGTTTTTCTTGAAATTGTCTACGCATATTTACGGAACAGATGGATTGCATCATAGGACTGCACCTAACCAGAAAATGAAAAATTCAAAAAAAAAAAAAAAACATTGACAAATTGCCACAAGGCAAACGACTTTAGATCAACGTCAAAGATAGCAGCAATTAGGATCCTATTGCCATTACCAACGCGGAAAACCCTACCATGATGACATCGTCGACTTCATCGACAACGACGATGAAGATGGCTAGATGACAAAAAAAAAAAACCGAATTGAGGATTCTTTGTAAACGTCCTGATGCTAAATGTAAGAGGATAATGGAAAATATCTTCCTGGCTAGGATAAAAATAACAAGAGCAAAAAAACAAAAAACAGCTAAAAGCCGTATGACAAAGGATGCAATTACATCCCTCCAAAGAAAAAAGTCTCCCTGATGTTATCGTTTCCAAGAAGCATCAGGAAATTGCTTGCTACAGATGCATGAAAGCCATGTCATAATCTCTGGTAACTGCATAATGCTAATGGTACGATAACAGTGAATTTAACGTAAGTCGACTCTATGCTTATAGCTTATACGAACTAAGTGAACATTGCTAAGGCTCTCGTTTAAGCCGTACCGTCGTTTACCTAAAATTCGTCTGCAAATGACGAAGTTAAAAATATGTCCCGATGTGTTATCCTGGCAACAGGCAAGAGTAGACATAATAGGGCTTTCCCCTTACAAATTTCGTGGGTGAGTAGTTAGAAACACATTGGACTATATGTTTTGCAATCCTGGAATAAAAAGGGTACGAGGTCGTATGCTCGGTCAGCTAGGAGAAGCGATACATCATATGGCTCCTTTACCATGAGTTCTCACCAGCCTATCTTACAGTTTGACCAATGCACATAGAACTTAAGGTTTTCATGATCTAAAAATTTAAATTCGGCGGACATTTTTGGGCAGAAAAAATATGAACGATTGTTTGTTAGACTTGGCGTCATCAATTAGTTGAACGCTTCGCTTTAGCGATGTACCATTCCAAAAGTCGGATTGATTTTTGGGTAAGCACAGAAATGTACATACATACTTACTTCATCTAATCAGCAAAATTGCTCTAAATTCGTAAAATACGTTCATTGAGAATCGACAAATTTAGGAAATACTTCTTTGGATCTGACATCAGTTAATGCCACTCGTGACGCCTGAGTAGATACTAATTTACTTGGACGGCATTACAATCCGAAGTGGACTTGGGCGTCAGCATGTATGCTGCTCCAACTAACGAGGTATTTTGCTGGGGCGCTGATGTCAATGCATTTAATGTGATTTAGCCGTCTCAGTTATTCGAGCATTTCCGACGAGGTTGGCTTCACTGTAAAGTTTTTACTGCTTTCTGTTAAAATGTCTCCTTTATTCTCCATTGATACAAATGGAATCGAAAATTACCAAAAAAACTTTTGTTTCAAAGCGCGCGAAAACATTTTCATCAGCCTTCGTCAATATCTAAGCTTCTGCGCCATTAAGCAGGACTGATATGAACAGTGTTTTGTTGATTACTCGGAAGAAGGTTTTAAGATTATTCAGTTTCCAGTTTAAGCCCAAGGAGGCAGCGATTAGCAAGATCGATTTTCGCGCTTGTGTAATTGCTTGAGTTGACAACGGAGCCAAAACCAGCAAAGCAGTGAAAACAACAGACCAGAGATGTGTAGTTAGGCCGGATTATATGCATCTCAAATGTAAAATACTTTGTATGGGTGACAATCAGAAATCCTAGATATAAATGGCTCAGGCCGTGGTTAGCCGGTAAAGGAAGATATTTCTTTTCAAACGTAGGACCTCTTCATGGTCCCGAATTTCCGCTCCTAATGATTTTTCTTTTTTTTATAAAACTCGGGAACATCAGTGGATAAGCTCGGTCTAGAATAAATGCAGCACAAATGATAAGGAACCTTTATCAGAGGCATATTCAGCGGTAGTCTCATTAAACTCACTTGAACGTATTGAAATTTATTGACATTATTCGGTATCTTGCAGGAATATCGAAACGGGGGTAGTAATAAAGAGTTTCTTTGCATTAGATATGACGACGGATTTACATTAAGGTCAGTTCATCAAAGACTGAGTTTCTTAGGATTTTGAATTGTCCCGGAACCCACAGACAGAGTAACCTTCTGTTACTTAACCATCGCGTTGAGAAATTCATGGCAGTCTGTAACAACACTTGAATTTATGGTCTTCGAAGCCTTGACTGCCTGTGTATCTTGCTATATTTGATGTTGGTATAGGATTCAGGGTCAGCTAAACAGCAGTCTTGTAAAAATCTAAGACTTCGGCTTTTTGTATGCAAAGGCCCTTCGAGAAGACCGTTGCCTCAATGCCTCCGGCTGTCTTAAAGTTCTTGTTGAAGATAATTACGGTAACTTAAGGAGGAAGACTCCGAGTTATCTTCGTTTATTTTTTATTTTTTTCTTGACGGGGGTCAACGCCGAAGCCAACTTCAGTTCATTAGAGGAGGTCATGATGCGGTGTCACTAAAGTGGCACTTCTATGGTAAAAGCAGAGCTAAATGCAATTTGCATGCCATAGAAATCTTACTACAGTGGTCTAGGCTCAGTGCATAACTTCTTGTTATAAACTACACTTTGAGACTACAGGAGGGCTGTATCGAGTTTTTTTATTTCACTCTCTAATATTTTCTGTCTACCTAACATCGCTATCAAAGATGAGTCCTAGGTACCTGGTATTCTCTGAAAACTGGTGGTGATGCATGGTATCTTGATTTTTCTAGTGAAGGGGATCAATTCCGTTTTGGCCGCATTTATACTGAACAGGTACGTGAGTCTATGGTGTACTGCCTAGGGTATACTGGAGGTTATTAGAGAGTGTCTATGACTGTTAGCTTGTCACAATAGGAGTGACGCAGTCTGCGTTAGTTATTTGTGCCACACTACATTCCGCGTTCCGCAATATAGATAATAAAATGCCTATTGAGGACTCGGTAGATAAGAGAGTTTTATTTTTGTAGGTCAGCGACCTAAGATAACATTTTTAACTCCACTGTTGAAAATGGTCTGAATCAAGGTGCAGAGGGAATCATTTATTATAGTTTATGATCGTTGAGGTCTAAGTGTTTTTGAAAGCTTTGACAATAACAAAGAACTTCATAGTATATTCCCTGATAGCGAGTACTTTTCAGTAGGCCATAGCAGATAGTGTTGTGCATCTTTAACCGATTAACCTTTTTGGTTGGCCTATTGGCAATTCCACAGTCTCATGTGATTGAGACTACACTTCATGTCAAGAATAAGGATTCTCTCGAAATTCTTTGGCAGACTACATTGACTTTGGCCATCACTCATACGAGATTACCATCTTATTTTAGTGACTGTCCTACGACACGAAGGTAACCAGATTCAACATCGTCAAATCAGATGATCCTTCAATGAAATAGGTACTCAATGTTGGTCTGTAAGATCAATGCTAGTGTTTAAGTACCTGCAAAATTTCTTAACTCGATTCTGGTGTATGCCTACATTCATGTAAGATAATATGTTAGATCTCAAAGGTCGTAAATGTAGGGATTAAGTTGTAGGCTTGAAGTTTAAGACCATGTCTGACTCGTCGTTCAATTTTTCCATTCCTTATAACGTTTCTGTATCAAGGGGACCAGGATATGTACTTTTTGACTGCCGTATATGTAAAACTGTATGGTTTGCTGTACCTGTACTTCTGCATTTAAGACACCACAAAATCTGAATGAACAAATAATAAGAAAGAGCCCAATTCAGTTCAGAAGATACTTTAATAGACACCGCAATTCTTCTTTAGGTCTTAAATGTGTTTTAGTGAAGTTGGTTAGAGTAGAGTAGAAGGTACAAGAGTACTTCATTGGGGACATTAACAGGAAATTTACTTACATCGGATTCCTTTTATAAAGTGCGCAGCCGATTTTTTCTAGCGAAAAATTAGAAAAATGAAAGCCCTGCATATAATAAAAATAAAGCAATCGCTTTATATGTACCGTATGTCGTAACATCGATTAAGTTTACGGGCTACGATAAAAGGATAAATAAAGCAAGATGTACGACATCACCATATTCAAGAACTTCTATTGATAAATCCCACCAAGGTATCTTAGGAAGGGGTGATGTGCACGCAGTCTGTACCGTTAGAAAGAGACGATCGTAACTCAGTTGGGTCTCTTTAGTGTCAAAAGAAACAATGCGCGAGAAAGAAGTGCATATCTCTCTGTAGCAGTCGTCAATTTTTTGGTCCAGATGGGGATGAACCCAACCGGAATTTTGGAGCGATTACAGGCACATTTCTGGAACAACAAACTGTCAACAAACCCGTGTGATTGCTTGGCATAAACAATTTTCTGGATAACGTGAAAAGTTGGAGAACGAGATGGCTGCCCAAGGAGAAGTGTGACATTGAAGCAGTCCAAAGTCGTATGGATTACTCTCTTCAAAATCGATGAGAATGTAAACATCAATTACGGATGTATCCAACGGATCATGACAGATGACTTGGGATTTTGCAAAGTGCCCGCTAGTTGGGTTCAACTTCTGTTGCCAGAGGATCACAAGGAACATCGAATGGAATTTTCGCAGCGACTGTTTAACCGTTTCCAGCAAGAAGGTGAGTGCATCATTATATGTCTGAGTTAAAACAGATTAGTATGGAGTAAAGAAAACGCGGCTACAGAACACCAGTGCAGGCAAAGATGCCGTCGTCAGTCGAAAAGGTAATGGCAGCAGTTTTTTTGATTGACAGGAAGGTTTTCACGTTGATTTTCTCCACAATCAATGCATATTTAATGCGAAATAATATTATGAATTACTGGGTGCTGCCAAATTATCATTTCAAGGGAAAAGGAAGAACTAATCAGCCAGAAGTGTCATTCTTCTAAATGAAAACGACAGGTCTCATGTGGCTATTGATACGATGCAAAAATAGGATGCATTAGGATGGGAACCACTACATATATTCTTGATTTATCATATTGTGACTACCATTTTATTGGACCCCTCAAAGGCCCCAAAGACGAGTTAAGTCTACCCGTCATGGAAACACAAACAAATCGCTTAGACCCTTATCCGAAAATCATTATTATTTTTAATTCCACAAGGATGGAAAAGTCTACCACTGTGTGTCCATTGATCCCCTTTCGTTTCATATTTCTTATTTCGTATGCTGTGTCCAGGGGTGACACAACTGGTAAGTGAATTCCGTTTTCTGCTTGTTCTCCTAATATAATTACAATAGCTTTTGGATTTGAATTTCGAAACAAACACAAGCCAGAGGATAGCGCAGGAGTTTGGAAACAAGGGAGAGCGCCTCTGCTATCGGAAGGACATTTATTCAATTATTTATACATTTGATGGAAACGACTAAAAGAAACGAAAAACAAGGCAAACTCACTCATAAGCAACTTAATAAGTAGTGCAATGGATTTAAATTGCGATTGGTTTGGCCTTGTAGAAATCGCCTTGGCACCAGAAACATCTGCGAAACCATGACATCCTTCCGCTATCCGATTCCCACTACATTGCCACATAACGAAGACATAATGAGAAATGTTTCATTCGCAAGGACTCTTTAATTTTGTTCAGTCCTGTGGACTTCGTGTTTTGGTTTTTTTTTTTTATATAAATTTCAAATGTGACAGCTGTGGAATGAAAAAAAAAAAAAAATGTTTTTCTCTCCCCTTGCATTTTGGTAAATTGATATCATGGGGTGGGTGGTATTCGTATCGTAGTTTAAAAGTCGAAATACTTTTGGCATTCTGGTGGTATCTGGTATCTAGTGATATCCGTTTTAAGGTCGAGAGTAGACACTCAATTTGGTAGGCCACCAGGCTTCGTTGTGATTTGATATACATAGAAGACACAAAATAAATGAAAAAAAAAAAAAGAAGAAAATTGGACAAGCCAATTGGAAAAAGGGGTCTGTTGCTGCAGAAATGTATTTACTTGGAATTTTCTTTGATTATGTGAGATTCTACATTCATAGGCTAATAGTTAGGGGACTAATAAATTTTTATTTGGATTAAGGTCATCATAGTTTGGTAGAATTGACCTAATTTTCTGATAGAAAAGGTTAAGTTGAAACTGCTTCACTCTGTTTTGAAGTACATTTTGTTCTGAGCTGTGTGTGGCTGTGTATGTGTCTAATGGAGGATATGTTCTCATTTTTGTTGAACCCATAGAGAAGGAATTCTTCTCAGAAACTTGGGTTTTCATCCAGCGTAAAGAAAAAGTACTTCGTTACTCATTTCTCGAAATGTAATCGAATTTTGTACGTACATTGCTTTAACTGACCTGACCTAGTAAAGTTAAATGGATTTGAATGGCTTTGAAAGCACTTATTGAAGAAATTGGAAGTCTTTTACTGATTGATGCTTAAAACTGAATGGTTATTGGGTTAAAATGTTGCGATGGAATGCAAGACTTTCGTTGTGGTAAGCTAAAGAATACTTGTATATACATATATTGCAAGTAAAAGGTGTAAGGTTATAGTTAACGTAACTGATTTATTATTTGGCATTACATTGGCATCAGAAGAGGAGCGGATGAAATGGAAAAGTAGGTCGATTGAAGAAGGAGAAAGCAGTGCTATCAAAAGGAGACAAACCTTACAAAAAGTACTCCAATAAGAAGAAAGACCAAGTAAAATCAGGAAAATGTTTTGTTTTTTGTAAGTAACCTGGGCACTGGAAGAAAGATTCCCAACACGGAAAGAAAAAAATCAAAATCAGCAATCAAAACGTAAATAAAAAAAGAGAAAATGGATTTCAGTACGAGACTTTTCTAGCTGAAGGTAGTGAGTGGTTTCTTAACTCAGGTGCAAGTGACCATATGACTAATCGAAGAATGGTTCACTTACTACAAAGGGCTTGCCGAAATTGCTTAAAATAAGAAGACAATAAGTGACTTTTAAATGTTGCAGCTTAGATATAAAAATAGATGTACAGATAGTAGAAATAATCAAAATGTTACAAAGTGTTAAAACAAATTATAAAATAATTCTAAATAAAAGCTTATATATGGTGATTCATCGTGAGGTTTGATTTCTAAAGAGTTTTTTTGACAGATCACACATGACTCTGCTCAAACTGCTTTGTTATTTTTGTTCAGTATCGTTTGGCAAGTCATCATGGAAAGACTCACACCACAACAGCGTCTCCAAACTGTTCAGCTGTATTACTGTATTACTCAGCGTTCTGTGAGATTCGAGGAAATTACAGTGTGCATACTCCATTCGCAAATTTGAGTCCCAGTTTACATAAGTGGATGATACTCGACCAGTTAGACCACATCCAGCACGTAGTGAAGAGACTATAGCAGCTGTAGCTGAGAGTATACGCGAAGACCGTGACGAATTGATTCATTGTCGTTCTCAACAGCTTGACTTGGCGTATTCGACAACTTGGTGTATTTTACGTGAGGATCTCGGCCCAAAAGCGTACAAAATTCAACTTGTGCAAGAATTGAAGCCAGGCGATTTGAATTTGCGTCATATTTTCAGTAAATGGGCTCTGAAAAACTCAATGAAAATCCGGTGTTTTATCGTGAAATTTTATTCAGTGATGAGGCCCATTTCTGGCTCAAAGGATACGTTGATAAACAAAATTGCCGTATTTGGGCTGATGAGCAACCCGAAGAGTACCAAGAGCTTCCATTAGATCCATTTAAACAACGGTATGGTGTAATATATGGGCTCATGGAATCATTTGTTCATATTTCTTCAAAAATGAGGCATATCAGAATGTTACCGTCAATGGTAACCGTAATCGCGCCACGTTAACGGACTATGTGCTTCCTGAAATTCAAGCACATGGTCTCGGTGAGTTCTGGTTTCAACAAGACGGCGCTAAGAGCAATACAGCGCCTGAAGCAATTTACTTATTGAGAAATCATTTTCGTGAGCACTTAATTTCACATTTTGCTACGGTAAATTGGTCGCCTAGATCGTGTGATATCACACCTATGGACTATTCTTTCTGGAGATATAGATAAAGATAAAGTCTCAGAATGAGTGCCAAAATTGGACCTTTCGAATGGACCACCTCAGACGTAGTCGTGGCCAACATTTACATGATATCATTTTCAGAAAGTAAATGCCATGAATTGTTCTTTAAACGGATAATAAAAATCTTAAGTTCACTCAAGCTCACGATGAATCACCCTATACTTGTACATCAATTCCCAATGGACAGGTATTTTTAAAAAGAATACTTACACAGAGTCGAAAGCAGAGACTCTCCGTCTTACGCTTGAGTCTCATTTTCCAAGTAGCCAGCTCACAACTAGTTCCTATCAAAGAAGCTGGTCGTGAGCTGAACAACACAACACGCTGTAGCTGGTATATCTTATCATAATGGATGAGGCCATTAAATAAGCTGTTGCTTTCTTTGATGGCTACAAATCGCCTGGCACCGATGATATTTACTCATGTAAGTACCATGCATAATGGCTGGGTAATTAAGTGTCGCTATAATGACAGCAGGCAGCATTGAGTTTTGGAAGCATTAAATTCAACTTTGTTGATGTTTCCCAAATTGGAATTTAAAGAGATTAACATACGCTGCCGTTCCCGTTCTATAGCCGAAGAGCAGTCCGGCAACAAATATGAAAAGCACGTAGTACTGTCATCAATAAAGGAATATATTGGATTGGAAGTAGCAGATAAGAGATCATTAATGAAAATTAAAAAGAGTTTCGGAGAGAGAACATAGCACTGTGGTACATCAGCATTTACATTGTGTATATCAGACTTGAAATCATCTAAGACAACTGAAATTGAACGTTCCGATAGTACATTTCTAATCCATTGAAGTAGTGCGTTATCGATTTCAAAAACACGCATATTCGACAAAAGAGGCTGATGTTAAACTCTGTCGAATGCTTTAGAAATATCTAGTGCAACTATCTTGCATATAGTTGGCATCAAATTACAAACGGACCTGTTGTTGTTGTTGTACTGTCAGTCAGAAGTTTTCGTGTTTCAAGATATTTCGTGAGCTTATGATTTATCTGCGTTTCGATGACCTTGGAAAGAAGGTACGTAAGTGTAACGGGTCGGTAGGAAGAGAGAGAAGACCGGTCTTTTTTCAATCTTTGCCATCTTCTCGGAAAGAGTCCTAAGGAGTAGGATTTATGAAAAAGCTTACGCAGTGGTTTTGCCAGCGAGGAAGAACAGCTCTTCAGAAGAAGGGGAGATATATTATCTGGACTAGAGGATTTGTGTTTATTAAGATCTTTAAGTACTCAATTGCTACTACACGAGTGCGAAAGCGGATTCGACACAGTCGAGTGAAGCCGGTGACAAGGCACAATTTGGAAGTGTTGAGTTAGCCGCAGTGTCTGCAGGAAGCAAATTGGCCTTGTCCAAAGAGGTGACATCTAAAACATCATTCTAAATTAGCGTTGGGATGGAGAATGAGGCGGAATACCTTTGGGACATTGTAGTATTTTTTGCTTCAGTGTTTGGTCGTATTGGAATTTCACACGCTTAAGAAACGCGTTTCAGCCATACCAGAAGAGAAGAGGTGAACACCAGTTTCTCAGAAGGAAATGAAAGGAGCATGAGAAGTATGCGGTCAATGAAATTAAAAGATTATTGTATGGACGCCTGAAGTGAACATTTTGTTTGCCGATAAACACTCCCCAGAAGTAGATTTTTGATATTCTCAGGTGCAAGTGGTTCTACCTGCTATTTAACTACATTTTCTTTTATCTTATGGGGAAAAAGTTAGTTCCAATGATAGATTTTACGATCTATCTGGATAAAAAATGTAATTCCGAAAACCATTATTTCTGTTGTTACCCTGTCAAAGTGGTTCAAAGCATTCATACTTCTCTTGTATATTTGGCTTTTAATCAGGCAAGGTAAGCAGTCGAAAAAATTACCTAGGGACCTAGTAGTTGCATATCTTAAGCCTATGAACTCATTACAACTTTTCAAAGTACCAGGAAATGACAAAATCTTTCCAGCCTTATTCTTTTTTCCTTAAAACAATGGAAAAGTTAATATAAAATCAATATATCCACAGGAATGGATCAATTGACCAATGGTACCCTTTTAAATCTAGTATCACAGATAACGTATCCCTATTGACGAAAAGATATCGCATTACATGTTTTCCTAGATATTAAAGGATACGATTGTGTCGCAAACGCCATGGAATCTACGGGTATTGATCACCCTACATGCAAATAAATCAGTGTGATGATCGAAATCCATAGAATAGCCACCATTTCTAGCGAGATATCGGTTATTGTCTCTACCGCCAAAGGCTGTCCACTAGAAGGTGTTTTTTCAATCCGTCCATGGTCACTTGTCAACGTAGACTTACTAGTGAAAAATGTGATTTTGTGATAAATGTGAATGGTTTATATTAAATAAAATTTGACACAGAATGAATTTGCAACAACCAGATCAGACTAGATGTCTCTGAACTCCAATGAAATTAAATATCTAGCAGCAGCCTTTGACAAAAAAGCTAAATTGAACCTCACATTTATAAGTTGAATAACAAAATTACCAAGGTTTCCGAACCCATATGAGCTAGTAGACACATTTCTGATAAGACATGGAGGATATCCCCAAAACTAGATGTCTTGGATCTATATAATAACAGTCAGACCGATTATGACAATGAAAAAGAAAAAAAAAAACACCATATCAAAGCGGCAACGTCTTTAGAAACTTGCATGCGAACTAGCTCGACAGCTGTCATTTAAACTTTCACTAAATAAAAAATGGCAATTCGCAGCACAGTCAGGTTATTACAAACAAAAGAAAGATAAAACCTTCAGTATGATCGGACCTGGAAAGTTTAATACCAGAGATTCCTGAACTCGATATAATCAGCACGGTAAATGAGAAGCATACCAAAAACTCTATGCTTCACAAAAGGTACACCAAGTGATCCCAAATAGACATTTGGATTTCCATCACCCACCATCTAACCCTAAAGGTAACAAGCATTCCATGGGTGGATCTAAAATGTACACCGGAATAAGTGCATATATCCGCAGTAAAAAAAAAAAAAAACTAATGTTGAAAGGCCAATGTGAAAAAGGCCCAGTATGTTTCCAGCTGATCTACATGTTTTTCAAGAAAGTGACAATATCACTCTGAATCTCTGATAAAAAGCGCTCCATCGATATACTCACGGAAAGCCAAGGAAGAAAACCACACTGTTGCAATACTCTTCAAGACTTATGTAAGAGAAACAAAGTCGAACTCTGATGAGTGCCAGGGCACTACAGTATCAAAGGTCATGAAAAACGCCATGAGCTGGCTAGATAAGATTCAGCTGATCCATGCAATGGCCCAGAGCTTTTCTGAATCATCCCGTCTTCAGCAATATGATAAACGCTCAAAAAGTGGCTGAACAATCTATGTCTTTCCTATTGGAAAAAGACGAAAGAAACACAGCCAGTTGGTATTATATCAAACGCATACTTTCATTGTCATTTCTAAAGTCATTTCTTCTAAAATATGTAAAACTGGTCAGTTAAAAAGTGCATATTATACATACATATAATACTAGGTATTTAATAAATCCCTCTAAAGTTTTTAAGATTTCCACTTTGAAAAACGTTTCCTCCTGAAACTGATTTAAATTGCAATATTAGTTTTCGTCGTATCTAAAAATATACTCTCCTGTACCACCAAAGTCAAGCAAATACCTCAAAGAGAAACTGAAATATTCGAAAAAAAATAAAAAAATAAAAAAAAAGGTTCTATGCAGTCTAGGAGCTTGGTTTTTGTGGAGAATGATCTTCATCTCTGCAGGAGACCGCAACGTATAAACAGATGGAAACCGCAACTGCCAACTTTAATTTCAACTTTCACCTCAACCATTATCAAATATTTCCCAGAAGTGTAAGTATCTGTATTCTATGCTGTATGTTTACCTTCGCACATCGTCCAGTTGGAGTTAGAATGCAGGCTCCTGGTCATGCTCTTTGTCATTCCATTCATCGTTTGGTTTTTGCAACTGCTTCTGGGTAATAAAGAAGTATCTAAGAGAATGTAAAATGAAAAAAAAAAGAAGAATAACGTCGAGTTGAATAAATGGTTTACCTCAAAAACTGAGCTACCTTTACGTTACGTTCACATATTGAGATTCTTCAGCTGAGGTATTAATTTTCACATGGACTAGTCCTTTGGTATGTTTATTGACTCATCGCTTGAATTTTTTTTTATTTTTGCTCCCTTTTATGGTTATAGGAATAGGACTGTACTTTTATTAGGGACAATCGTTGAATTCGTTTTTAGCTTTTGGATTGTTGTAGAAGGATTGAGGTATGTATTTGTCATTAAATTAAATTTATTTTAAGGTCTTAATAGTTAGAGTAATTACGTGATCTCTACTGGACATTATATACGGGTACAATAAGCAATATGTATGATGGACATTTCGGGACACACATCATCTGCAATATGTAATCCGTTTAGTTACATTGAATGCTACATATTTCTCCTATTTATTTGCATTG
Source organism: Volucella inanis (assembly GCA_907269105.1). Lineage (NCBI taxonomy): Eukaryota > Metazoa > Arthropoda > Insecta > Diptera > Syrphidae > Volucella > Volucella inanis. The sequence goes on from OU026157.1 coordinate 44,005,344, forward strand.
CTACTGGCCTGCTTGTGCGATTGATATATTGTATGTGGAACTTAATTCCATTATACAACAGCTCTAGTGAGAGAAAGAGCTTGGCGATGTTTAAAACTTAAATGATCTTTTCATTTCTTTCTCGGCCCCATTTCAAATAAGTCACTATTGCTTTTGAACCGGGTTCTCCAACGACTTTCGTTGCACATGGCGTAATCTGCTGATTTGGTCACCCTGAAATTTGCCCACTATCAGTGAACAGACTTCCACGATAGCTCATACATCTTATTAAGACATCGTGACTACCGTAACATAAGAACCTGCAAAAAAATACTGCCAACTTTCGCCAAACCATCACACGCTAACCCTATAGCGCCGTCATCATTGCGATTTGTTTGGTTCTTAATGACGGAACTCTATCGAAAGATTTTTCCAAATCGATGAAAACGATATGTAGACCTTTGGAAGCGGCACAATGTTTCTCCATCAATAGAAGTGAATTTTGATTTGATTTGAGCAGATCGTTGATGTGATTTTCGCAAGTTGATAGGAAATGTGCCCTCCACAAATTGCATTTCTACTTCCTCATCACCACTTGTAGTAACCTTCGTCAATATCATGTTTTTATTGAATAGCTTAATCTTATACAATGGGGTATATGTACCGGCATTAAGTGAGTCTTTTGTTTTTGTGAAAAAAGAACATTAAACTTTAATGTGAAAGTAAAAAACATTTTATTCAAAGTATTGGCCATTGCTAGCTACACATTTTTCCCATCTTTCAGGTACTTTATGGATTCCACGCCAATAAAACTTTTTTCGACTTCATCGTAGGATTCGAAGTGCTGCTCAACTAATGCCTGTCCCATATGAAAACAAATGGTAGTCGGAAGGTGCCAAGTCTGGTGAATACGGCGGGTAGGGTAGCAGCTCCCAGCCAAGTGTACAGGTGCATGGAACATATCATGGAACAAAATTACCTTGTCTTGTCTTCTGGCCCATTCTGGTTGTTTTTCGATCAATGCATGGCTCAAATTGATCATTTGTTGTTGCTGTTGTTTTAGGAGATCATAGTACACCACACCTTTCTGGACCCACCAGACACACCGCACTGTCTTCTTGCCGAATCGATCTGGTTTTGCAGTCGAAGTTGATGGTTGTCCCGGATTAACCCATGATTTTTTATTTTTAGGATTCTGAAAATAAATCCATTTTTCATCGCTAGTAACAATTCGATGCAAGACTGATTTCTTATAGTGTCTTTGAAGCACAATTTCATGTGGCACCCATTTTCCAGACTTTTGGACCTTTCCCATTGCTTTTAAACGGTCAGAAATTGTTTGTTGTGCAACATTTAACATTTCTACCATTTGTTTCTAACTCAAAGTGTCATCTTCATCCAATATTGTTTGAAATTAGGCGTCTTCAAACTTTTTGGTGTTCTTCCAGGTTCTTCATTTCTCACATCAAAATCGTTATCTCTGAACAAATGACAAAAAAAAAATTAATGCTTTCCACAAGGCATAATTTTCTGGTATGAAATCTGCAATTTTTAAAAATTAAGGCCGGTTCACAGTAAATGTTCTCTATCTGGGTACACAGGGTGACTGCCAAAGCAAAAAATGTTGGAACATGCATTAACTTTCAAATTGTATCAGTAGTTTTCAATATGTCCACCTTTGGCGCGAATAATGGCCTTGAGACAGCCGAAGAAAGCATCGCACGCTGCACACAAGTGGCTCTGCGGTATTTTGGCCCATTCCCGGCGAAGTGCTTTTTTGAGGTAGTCCAAGCTTTGCTATTTTATATTTTTTCACCTTCAAAATACGCCAGAGAGAGAAATCCGACGGATTTGCATCCGGAGAATTTGCAATCCATTGTGTCGAAGAAGCGAAGTGTGGAACATTGTTTTTTAACCAATCTTGGGTAATGCGCGCTTTGTGAGACGGTGCCGAGTCTTGTTGAAATGTCCACGGTCTCCGACCGAAATGATTGTTTGCCCAAGGCTTCAATACTGTCTCTAAGACAGTTTCGCGGTATACGATCTCATAAACTTTGACTCCACGAGCGGAGAGCGACCATCGGTGGTTATGGCGGCCCACACCATCACTATCGGTGCTGATGGTGGCCGTCCGAAGGTATAAATTTTCGAAGGACCTCTCTGGCAAGTAAACTTGGTCATTTTGTTTGTTGACATATTGCTCTATAACAAATAGCGACTCATCGGAAAAAACCAAATTCGGCAACTCACCACTTTCGTGCAAGCTCTTCGCTCTTTTTTTGCATTGAAAGATCTTGTACTTTTTGGAGCTTCAATGGCTTGAGCTCATTTTTCAATATGTGTTGCATCCGTTTCAATGATATGTTTATCGCACGAGCCATTTTTCTTCCACTTCGACGCGGATTTCGCTCAATTCGAGCCTTCACTTTTCAAACCATTTGCTGTTTTTTTATGACCACCTCCATGGTGTTTTGCAACGCTGCCTGTATCACGGTAACGAGCTATGTTTCGAGACATAAATGATTTATTCACGTTGAGGTACTGGAGGGCTCTAATGATAGCTACTTGTGGTTTTCCAACCAAATATAAAGCAATCACACTATCACGTTTGAATTCCATTGCGGATAAAAATTTTTCAACAAAATTATCTGTCATGTGTCAAAATTAGAGCTCACTGTCATGAACGGTTTGGAAATTATAGCAGGCTGAAGTTGGTTGCAGTTCGAGTCAGTCAGGGTGTATAGAACCTGTCGAACGGAAAAAATCAATTCATTTCGCGCCTAGTTCTATCGACTTATAATGTCAATTATACCATGAAACCATGAAACTCGATGTTTCGAGGTAAAAGTAGACCCATCCGTGACGAAGAAATTCACGCCGTTAAACCATTCAGCTTGAGACGACCTTAGTTTTTAATTTTTTTATTTATTTATTTATTTATTATGATTATCCACAGATTCGCAAATTTGTAAAAAAAAAATTCATAATTAAAACTTAGTAAATACGAGTATAGTTCACAAAATTAGATTTCATTAATTAGGAATACATTTTAGAGTATTTGTTAATTCATTTCTGGGTTAGAATATATCTAGTTCTGAGCAGCATATGTTAAGAAATTTAGTGCAAAGACAAATAGATTCACACTGTTCATACAAAATAGTATGACGAACCTCAAATTACAAAGGCCTTCTCCTAAGAACTCTAGATGAAGCATCAAAATTCAGGCCCATAAGAAGATTTTCAATACAATAGTTGCACATACAATACCTCTAATAAACATGAATCGATTCAGGAATCGATAGATAGATAGATAGATGAATAGAAGATATTCAGAGCGATAATAATTGAATAATTGAGCTAATAAAATAAGGAGTTTAAAGTACGATTAGTAGTGTTTCCCTAAAAGCACTACCAAACATAAGGAGTAGACTTGGCATCTAATAACATGCCTGGAGGCAAAGCGTTTGACTATGTAAATGGCGTACCTATTACCGTACCGAGGAAACACCCGTACATCTTTAAAAAAAAATGTATAATACATTCTCAGCAAGTTTACAACATAGACAAAAGGATTTAGTATAGGTGTAAGTTCTCTTCCCGACCACAATTAGTGGATGGTCATAGACAAAACGATTAGTTGTAATTAGCTAGGCGCAGTCTAACCATCATATACTATATTTATAAGTGAAGCCTCCCCGCATATCTGATTAATTCCTTTGTCCTGATACCCCCGATATTTGGATACAGGCGCTGCTTTAATGCAATCTTACAAAAGACCTAAAGGGAAATGCCTACCCTGTTATCCCTACAACATATGTATGTTACATGATCCTTCCAAGAAAGAACGACAACTCCATATCACAGGCAAAGTTCAGCAAAATAACAAAGAATATTCCTTCGACGACTGTATTGATTCCCAGAAGATTTTTTTGGTATGCACCTGTGAGTGGCCAACCTTGAACCAATTGACAGGTGGCCAATTTAATTCAGATTCAATAATTGGGACAAAATCGGGGATGCTCCCTAATCAGTGGTTTCCATCAGGGAAATTTAAATGATGAAATTTCCTCTTCTGATAAATTCTTATTTCATCCATATTTTTTGAAAACCGCCAGGTCAACATGTGCAAGTATACGCCCAAAAGCGTAGGATAAGGACTATTCCCAAAGGTAAGTCTTGAATTTAATTTTTTTTTTTTTTTTTTTTTTTAATAATATGATGATCAGATCCCAAACTCCAGACTAGTGGTGTGAGAGCTCTCTTGTTTCGCAGGATAGAGGCAAAGATTAGCATATAGGTAAGACACCCTTGCATATTTTTTATACAAATAGTCATAGCTTGATTGAATATCTGCGTTTTTTACAGTCGGTCCTCGTAAAAGTATTCACTTATCAATATTTGTTGCTAGGTAGGCTAAGGCTTAAATAAAGGGTGATTCATTGTGAGGTTTGATTTATAATGTTAAATAAAAGACATACATTTGAAAGGGAATTTAAAACTTTTATTATCGGTTAAAAGAACAATACATGGCATCTAGTTTTTAAAAATGATATCATGTAAATGTTGGCCATATCTACGTCATTACGTTTAAGGTGGTTCATCCGGAAGGTCCAACTTTGGGCGACTCGTTCGAGCGTAGCAACTCGTATCTCGCGGATAACACGAGTAATATTGGCTTCTAAAGTATCAATCGTAGCTGGCTTATTCCTAAAGATTTGAGACTTAGTATAGTCCAAAGGTGTGTTATCGCACGATCTAGACGGCCAATTTACCGTAGCAAAACGTGAAATTAGCTGCTCACCAAAATGATTTCTCAGCAAGTCCTTTTTTTCACGCGCTGTATGGCTTGTTGAGCCATCTTGTAGAAACCAGAGCTCACTGAGACTATGTGCTTGAATTTCAGGAGACACATAGTCCGTTAAAATGGCGCGATAACGGTTACCATGGTAATATTCTGATTTGTCTCATTTTTATAGAAATATGGACAAATGATTCCACCAGCCCAAAAACCACAACATACCGTTGTTTATAATGGATGTAATGTAGCGGCATTGAGTCAGAAATGGGCTTCATCACTGAACAAAATTTCACGATAAAACACCGGATTTTCATTGAGTTTATTCAGAGCCCATTCACTAAAAATATGAGGCAAATTCAAGTCGCCTGGCCTCAATTCTTGCACAAGTTGAATTTTGTACGCTTTTAGGCAGAGATCTTTACGTAAAATACGCCAAGTTGTCGAATAAGCCAAGCCAAGCTGCTGAAAACGACGACGAATCGATTCGTCACTTTATTCACGTACACTCTCAGCTACATCTACTATATTCTTTTCGCTACGTGCTGGATGTGGCCTAACAGGTTGAGTACCTATCATCCACTAATGTAAACTGGGACTCAAATTTGCGAATGGTATTGTAAATAGTGGTTTGAGTAGATCGATTATGAGCACCGTAAGTTCCTCGAATCGCACGAAAAACATTTTTCACAGAACGCTGATTTTCGTAATACAGCTGATCAATTCGGAGACACTGTTGTGGTAAGAGTCTTTCCGTGATGACTTGGCGGACTATGCTGAACCAAAATGACAAAGCATTTTGATAGGAGTCACGTGTGGTCTGTCAAAAACAGCCTATTTAAAATCAAACCTTTACGATGAATCACCCTTTACTTGGAGAAGAAAGATTTTTTTTTTTTTTGTCTCTTGGTTTTGGATTACTTAGCTTTACATTTTTCTCGTAAAACTCTTGTAGTTTGTAGGTACCTTTTCATTATTTTAAATTGAACATAGATACTTTCTTGAAGAAAGGATACTTGAAGGCATAGACTCGTAATAAATATTTTCCCACACACCCACGTTATCAGTTTCTAAAAGTTCCATGTTCATTTTTATAAAATCTCTGAAGATTACAGATGTCTGTTCACTTCTACGTCAAAGAAGGCAAACATAGGGCCATGGTGAGAAAAGCAAAGCGCAGCTAACAATTGCTCATAAAAGAGAATATGTTGGGAATTATTAATAAAAAAATATATGTAGCAAGCTACAATACATTCAAAATGGGTAGGTAAATGGGAATTTCTAAGGTATGTTGTTGTCGTTCTATTTATAGGTTGTTTAGCAAAGCTTAACATGTGTTCCATAAAAGATTTGGACGTTTCTCTAAAGAAAAGATTACAATTGAAATCCCTAAAAGCCTAAAAGGAAAATATATTGGTATATGAAGGCGAAAGTTCTCCCAAAATTATGTATAAGGGGACGAAGTTATGATATGGACGATAAATACATACAATAAGGCAATTGTCTAGACTTCTTTCCATTTCTGTGAACAATATTTTATAGACTATTATACGGTGATTCAGTATATAGCCACTTCACCTTCAATCTCTTTTTTTTTTTCATCTGGACGTTCGCTTCCAATTTTTATTCGTCTATGACCACGGAAAAGTTCATAACAGGGAAGATTATATGTTTTATTTCCAACGCCTTTCTTGAATTATGTTTCAGAAACACAAATTACGTTCATAATATTCAGATTGAATTTAGTGACAGAAAAGTGCAACTTAAAGACCATCTGTGCGAAATAGTCATACATACGGTTCTTTCATACGGATTGGAGTTTTGAATAATCCACGAGAAGTACTCCCATATGAAGTGGCGACAGTACTAAATCTTTATAAATTTTATTATTCGATTGTTTGCTTATTAAAAACTGTTGAAGTGACTTGGAGAAGCGCGATTTAATGCGGGTGGATGCTAACTAAAAACTGACAACTATTCCGATCTGACGACTGACTGGTTGACGGCTGCTGATCAGATCTGACGTTAGCTAACACAGTTAGGGTCGCTTGCGCGATGAGTTTTTTTGTTTGTTTGGTTTATTGACGGCTAACGACGGTTATTTTTGTTGTGTGTTCACCACATATCCATAAGAGATAAATTAACGCAACGAAAATGAAGATATTACGAGTGGTAGTGGTAGCGTGGGCGCAAGTCTTCAAATTAAAAAAAAAAAAAAAAAAAGAAGAAGAGAAAAACTATCAGGCTGACCAAAGTTGTTGGTTTTGGCATGTTCAACGAAACCAATCGGTAAACCCAATGTAAAAGTATAAGAGACCTAAATTCCAGACGGTGATCATGGAAAAAACCGAAAGAAAAGTAATAAAACTTGCCTTCCGCTGTCAGCTATCGCAAAGGTCAGAAGACTAACTCAGTTTGACCCCACGGAAGAATCCTTTTATCTACTTATAGTATAAACAATCACTTCCCACTTCAAACCCAATTCGACGAAATCTACTCACCTACAGATTGATCTAGTCATAGTCTGATAGAAAAAATTCGAGTACGAGTATTTCCTCTACACAACAACATAATTCAGAGATTCCAGAACCGAAGAAAGTGTATTTCTTAGCAAAATCAAACAAAACAGCACATATGCTCACGAAGGGCTTAAGTCTGCTATCCTCTTTCAAGAAAATCTTCGATCTTCACACCAAGTGCAATATCAATCACTGAAAACATGCTCAGCATGATTTCGTATAGATTTTTTTTATTTTTATAATAAGCCACACTCAAGGGATTTGAGTACCCTTAAAATGTTTGTACATAACGTCGGCGAAGGAAAATTAGAGAGGAAGGAAGAGATATAACGATGTAAATTGGTTTCAAATATTTGCAGGGTATAGTTAATAGAGAGCTCGGCAGGGCATTCCATATACGACTTATACGGCTTAGAAACGAATCACGATATTTTAGAGTACGTTCAAAAGGAGGCTTGATGATATACTGATGAGCATTCATAGAGAGGCGAGTATTACGGATAAAGGTTTGAAGGGGTAGAATGCGGACAAGGTAAAACCGGAGATATTTCGTCGCAGTTTGAGGATGTCAATTTACTGTAAAATATTGACGTAACTTGTGAGTTTCATTGCACGGTTTTGAAACTAATCTAGCAAGCGCAAGGAGGTCTTAGGAGCACCTGATCAGATGCGGGTGTTGAACTCTAATTTTGAGTGGATAAATGTCTTATATATTGACGCGTTATTAGAGGGAGTGAAATATTTCTTACATTATGTAAGGAAATCTAGACATGTCGCAGCATTTTTGGCGACATGGTCTAAGTAGTCACGTTCCGACGAGTGCCATTCATGGATAATGGGTGTGTATTTAAATTTTGCTTTAATGACGGCAAACAACATTGAGTTCTGAAAGCATTAAATTTCACTCTGTCGATAGTCCCCAATTTGTTATGCTGCTAATACCGGAATTTAATGAGCTTAAAATACGCTACTGTTCCCGTTCTACATCCGAAGATCATTGACGCGAGTCCAGGAACTAATATGAAACGCAGAGAGTACTGTCATCAGCAAAGGATTATATTAGATTAGAAGTAGCAGACAAGAGATTATTGATGAAAATAAGAAGAGTATCGGAGAAAGAACAAATCCCTGGAGCACACAACCAATTATTTTGGAATTTAACATTCCGAAAGGTAGTTTCTAATCCATTGAAGGAAAAAAGTCGATCCCAAATGCACGCATTTTCCACAAGTGCCAAACTTTATCAAATCAAAATCGGTATTACTATCAACATCTTATATTTGTGCAAGCTGATTTAAGTTATTTTCTGTAGCGAAGATCTCGAAGAGATCTTTTTTCATTATTCTGTCAAAGCTGGAATACCGTTACGGTTTACCTTTTGATGGTATTCATGAATCAAACCATTTTTTGATGTCTTCATATGAGCGGAGTTGCTGATCAGCCACACCTTGTGCCGTCGAAAAGAACAAATACTAATCGGACGGGGCAATATTTTGAAATATGGCGGGTAGGGTAGGACTTCCCATTTGAGCATTTCCAGGTAGGTTCAGACTGGTTTGGCAACGTAAAGCCTAGCGTTGTCATACTGTGGAATCACTTTTTCGTGCCTCTGCTAATCTTGTGGCTGTTTTTCGCTCAGTGCTTGGTTCAATCGCATCAATTGAACTCGATACCGTTCCCTAGTGATGGTTTTGTTGGATTTCAACAGTTCATAATAGATACCACCGACCTGGTCCCACTAAAACACAGCATAACCTTCAACCGAGCCGAAGACGCAGAAACATGTCCGGGCAGTACCCATGACTTCCTTCACTTTGAGTTGCTGTAATGAATCAATTTTTTATCACCCGTTACGATGCGATGGAGCAGTTGTTCATAGGCGAAAAAACGACGCCCAATGTCCCTTCTTTGTTTGTGAATTATTCCTAACGCATGTAATCGCTTAGAAATGGCTTAGCGGATAACTCCTAAAGCTGAAGCAAGCTCTTCTTATGTTTGGCCTGGATCCTCATTGAGCAATTCATCCAATTCAGGTTTTTCGAAGAATTTTGACCTTCCTTCATGAGGACGGTCGTCAACATATTAATCACCGTCTTAAAAGTGACGAAATCAATGATGGCACTTTATTTTACTTAGATCAGCATCTCTGTAAACTTTTTGGAGTTCGCGATGCGCTCCAGCCACCGTTTTCCTTGATTGAAAGAAGAAAATCAACACTTTCCGTAAATGACGATTATTTGGCACACAATCAGACGTTTTCACACAACCGAAAGTTGTTAAAACGGTTTGTTTACCATATGTCTAAGCTTGGTTCATGATGTTTTGGATATGTCAAAATCGCCCACCAGTTACTGCTGGAGCCATCTATTGACAAAGAGCGAGATTTTACGAGTATTAATTGCGCACTCATACTAACACTAACACTAATTTCAAGTAACAACCATTGTAATGCAAAATGGAGTAAATAAATGATATTTAAAAAAATAAAAAATAAAAAAAAATATATAGTTTTGTAGCCGAAGTTCCGTGACACTCCTAAGTCTGAAGGAACTGGCTTGCTGATAAACTGACCAGACTCGGATTTCTAGGTATCAATAGTAGGCAGCTTGATAGGACACAAATATCCTGCGTTAAGCAAATGGCGAACATAAAAGTGCTCTCTGTGGCGAGTCATAAAGAAACTGTGAGATATGGGAAATAATATGTCCCATACTCGACTCCAAGCAATCAAGAGAGCTGATCAACACCAGAGGAAGAAATATTTTTAAAGTTGCAAACATAATCACGGAACACTACATCATTGAAAGACACACGCAGCAATTGTGTTTTCCTCACAACGATTTTTTACTGGAGCTGTAATCAAGAGGAGGAGGAATCTGACGTGCACTCCTCTTCCAATTAGATCAGAATGCAATTAATATGTACTAACCACATCCTAGAGCTAAATGATCTCTGCTCTATGAACATCACCGATCTTGAGAAACTTGTCGAGAAATTTATTCGATTCTCTCTTGTGACATCACAATGGACTTTGTGTCTAAGAGCACTTCAACTAGGACCACTTCAACCTAAGGGGGAATTGAATCACTCAGAAGTAAGATCTTGGCATCACCAACTAGGTTATCAAAAATTGAACAGCCTGTAGGATGATACGAGTACTTTAGATCGTAAACACAGATTCATACATTTTGTGGTTTTGTGATTTTGTGGTAAATTTAAATAAAACACATTTATCATTTAGATTTCGATCAATATATTGATTAGATCTTGTATGGAATATAAAATTATTACACGGAAGTTCCTGTAGGACTAGATTCGGACAAGGTAATTTTGAATGACTTTTCGACATATATCGAGCTATAACTCGGCCATAACTTGAGGAATATTCGTTTTCAAAGCGTCAAGAGCTTACGGATTATATGCTTTAACACGATCCGACAAAAAGAAATCCAACGGGAACAAATCACACGATTTTGGTAGCCAGTTTACTTCAGCAAAACCCGAAATAACACGTTCACGAAATTTTTCTTGCAATAAAGTTAAAACAGCTAGGAGAGTCTTGTTGAAACCACATGTCCTCCACATCCATATTTTCGATTTGAGGCCAAAAAAAATTTGGCTAACATTTGACTATAGCTATGAAAATTGACTGTGACTGAACAAAGTCACCACCAGACCAAATTGCACACCATACAGTGACTTTTTGTAGATGGAATAGTCTTTCGACCGTTATACCATATATCCACTCAGTAAAAAATGAGCCTAATCGGTGAAAAAAATGTTGTGTTGGTCATCCAAACGCTGATGTTCAAGCAACCATTCGACATATTTTCTGTGCATTCTGTTATTAGCTGGCTTCAATTCTTGAATGAGTTGAAGTTAATAAGGGTGTGGATGTAAATCCAAATGCAAAATACGTCATAATACGCACAACAACCTGCATTCTATCTATCACAGCAACAGTTACAAATGTTGCAGTTCCTGCAGCAAAACCAAAATAACTTAAGTCCCGAACAGCAACAGCTGTTTCAACAATTAAGCAGTCAATATTGGCTGGTGCAGCCGTATCAGCAGCAGCTAAGGCTACAGCAACAACAACAGCTTCTTCCACCGCAACAGCAACTGTCGTAGTACAAAATTCTTCCTCCCTTGGTGCACCCCCTGCGTATTCTAGTCAACTGCCAACACCACGACCACGAGCTGTCGATCATGTAATTACGGAGAATGGCAGCATTGAAGGAGGCTTTAGGGGATATGTGGATATGTGGACGTCGAATTTTGTTCCAGCCACAACGGGGAATATAAAGCCGGGTGCAGGAATGCTACTTAAGTCAGCAAATGCCCACATGAATGGTATTGTGCAGCCGCAGAAGCACCCGAGTTCACTTCAGTAACAATCGGTACAACAGCCGCAGCAATCTCAAGAGGCGGGGTTTGACCCATTGAATGAGCTCACGCAACTGTCTCCATACAGTGATGAGAATGTTTTGAGTGGTATAACTGATCAGGAGGAGATCAAGGTCAAGACATTAAAGAAGATTTTGATGAAAACTTTCATGATCTGTTCAATGGATTCGATTCAACACCATTCTGATGGCTCATCAGAGTCGACACCCTTCGACAAATTTCTATCAATCACAAAAGCAATACAGTTGTTACAAATATCAATTGCAATAACAACAACATTAGTAGTTGTAGTAGAGTGGTAATTTTCGTAACAAATTCCCGCCAGTAAAATGTGAAGCTACTTCAACGGTGCGAGTGGTGACGTAGACGGTGATCTGTCATCAAATGTCGGTGCTATTGTTAAAGATGATGCTGACACAGATGTCCAGGTTAAGCTGGAGAATAACTTTCTAGAGGATGATGAGCTGCCAAAATTGCAAATATGAATGAGTGCAAAGCAAGTATTACATGCAGTGAAGCAATTACCTATTGAAACAGCAATACCACATTGTTCAGTGTTGCATGTTGATGGAAAACCTCCCTGATTTCGCTCGTGTGATATCCGCATATCACATGTCAGCCATGTTATCCTAGAAATGAAGACAGTCCAGCTGTACATGAAAGTTCCGGATAGTCGGGCGCCTGGATATAAGGAGAATAATAATTTTTGTTCGATTGACATCAACATTGGACCGGAAGACTGTGAATGGTTCGCAGTGCCTGACGCCTATTGTGGTGGAAACCATAGTCTGTGCGAGAAGAATAATATAGGGTTTTCCAATAGGGACTTGACAACTTTGAATTTAATTTGTGAACGCACTCTTTCACTAATCATCAAACTGTCACTGTCAAACTCAACATTTTCAACAACTTTACCCAACATTATGGTAAAGTACACTAACGAGCAACGTCTGCAAATTATAAAAATTTTCTACAGATATTCGGAGTCGCAAAATCATCTTCAGTGACGAAGCTCATTTTTGGCTCAATGGGTTCGTCAATAAGCAAAATATGCGTTATTGGTCGGGTGAAAACCCACATGTGCATCATGAATCACCACTTCATCCACAATTTGGTGCGGTTTGCATGCCGGCAGCATCGACGATAACGATCGTCACGTTAATGTAAATGGTCAGTGTTATCGCTCCACGATCACCGATTATTTCTGACCTGAATTGGAAGATATGGACTTGGACGACATGTGGTTTCAACAGGATGGTGCCAGGATGGTGGATTTATTGAAGAGTAAGTATGGTGAGCGTGTTATCTCAAGACATGGGCCAGTCGATTGGCCGCCTCGTTCGTGCGATTTAACGCCGCTTGACTATTTTCTGTGAGGCTATGTTAAGCCATTGGTTTATGTCAACACGCCGACGACGTTGAAAGAGCTCAGAGTCAACATTGAACTCGAAATAGCGGCCGTTTCGGCCGAAATGTGTGGCAGAGTCGTTGAAAATTGGGTCCAATGAATCGACCGCTGCAAACTTGCCCGCAGTGGCCATAGTCGTTATTAGAAAACCCTATATAAGTTATTTGCACGGGTCATGGTGGCCGGTCTTAGAGGATCTTTACAAAGAAAATAATCCTGTGTATAGATTTATTCAAATACCGGGTAAATTGGTGGAGGTTAATGCTGGTTGTGTTCATTGGATGCAAGCGGTTTCTTTGTGCAATAATACACATAGCTTTGAGTGCTGATCCGCTAACAGAGCGACACTATTCATTGCTTATTCAAGTGGAATAAGTTGCAGATTTTCAAAAGTATTGTACCAATGGTGCAATTAAGTAGAAATTTAGCACGAAATATCAAATTGTTGAAACCTAAGCTTTTCGAACTTTTAAAAATGTGTTTGCTGAAGACTCTTAAGAATGCATTTTACATAGTCGTATTGGGCTACGTCAAGTTGAAAGGGGTTGAAGTGCGTTTCCATGGTCGTAAAAGAATGAAGAGAGGAAGACTTCAACATACTTTTTATACGTGAACAAGAAAAATAGTTTGATAAGAGGAATATCGTCTATTGGAATAATGCCATTTCTATGGTCAATGTACATTATTTAAGCCACCAGCTTGACCGAGTACTCTGACGAAAAAATAACATTAATGGATCTTAGTTAATTTTATTTTTTTTATTATTATTTTCCTTGGGCCCAAATCTCAAATATTTTAATTTTTTATCTTCTCTTACACAAAACACACAAAAATAAGAACCTCCGCCCCACTTACCGTATATAAAAACGTCAAAAGGAAAACAAATAACACTCACTTCCACCAGCATTAAGCGAAAGAGAATACATACATTGGTGTATGTTCAATTTGTGTGTGTCCCAGTTTAGCAGAATAATCCTTAAGTGGCATATTCCTGAAGTTCCGCCGAACAAAAAATTGTATAGCACGGGGGGTCTATTCTCATTCCATTTCAAGTTACAGCCCATCAAAGTGGATAACCTCTAATTTGGAAGTTGTAACTACTTTAAACGCTATAACTTCTAAACTAGTACAGATACAAAAATAGTTTTAGACATTTTGAAAAGATAATTTATCAGTGCATACAAGCCTGAAATGCGTTGGGTACATCTGTGCAGTAACAAAAAAGTTATTGCTTTTTAAACTCAAAAGTATGAAAATTTGTGCAGTTCCATTTTTTGACTTAAAATGCATTTTTCTTAAACAAACTTAATAAATTTTCTGAAATTTTCTGAAATTTTTATCCATTCAAAATTTCCTACAAAATTATGTTAATAAACTTTTTTACGTATAATTAACAAATTTTGTAGTAAAAACCATTTTTTATCAGAAAAAAATTGCCAAAGAGAAGTTAGGTACACTTGAATTACTCTTAGAATCTCTTAGATAGTTGTTTGTGGTCCTGAGAATGACCTTTTTGGAACAATTTATGGAATGTTTATCGTAACTCTTCGAAGTGCCTTCCATTCGAATACACTTTTGGGCGCGTTTAACCATTATGGATGGCAGATTAACGGGCATCAAAATTCTTCTCATCTCTTCTGAAATGAGAAGCTCTACCAGACTCGAAATTTGTCTAAAATAAACCTTTTCTTTCATAGCACCCCAGAGAAAAAATCCATGGATGTTAGGTCAGTAGATTTGGGTGGCCAAGGTTCGCGACCGAATCGTCCAATCCACCGTTCGTTAAAAGTATGGTTGAGGAACGAAGGTACCTCGCTGCTACTGTGACAAGATGCTCTATCTTGTTAAAAGAACAAGAGAAACATCTCCAAGGATCTCCGGCAATCGTTCTCTAAGAAATTCCAGGTAGTAATGGGAATTAACTGATTGTGGAAGAATGTGCGGACCTACTTAAATGTTTTCTATCAATTAAGCCAAAACATTTACGCTAAACCTCCTTTAAAAAAAAAAAAAAAAAAAAAAACACTATTTGTAGAAGTTGTTTACAATAATCAAATTCTTACCTTTGAAAGAACGTTGTACGTATTTAATGCGGATTAGAGTCTGACCAATGGTGCAAATTGTAAACTGCGCTTCGTCAGTCCACAGAATATTCTTGGGGAATTGCCCGTCTTCTGCATAGTAACCATTGGCAAAATTTCACTCTTCTGTGCGCATCACCTGATAGTAAATCCTGTTCCAATGTAAAATGGAAACGGTGTAATCTATTACTCTGTAGAGTTCTGTGAATTCTGGTTCTGGGAATTCCAAATGTACAGCTAGTCTCATCCTCAACTTTTGCCACAGCTGCGTCTCTTCTTTTTTTTTTTTTGGTGCAGTTGACTTAGTATCAACGAGGAACTGATACGTATCTGCGAATAGCCGGATGCGCGGTGTTCTACGATTTGGGTATCGTCATTGGTATTCCAATCTTGCCGCGAATTTACGTTTTGATCGGCTGTTCACTTATAGAGCAAAATGTCGATTGTAATAATTATCAAAGCTTTGCAAATGTATCGCAATGTCAAATTGAAAAAAATAGTAACAAAAAATTATTAAGAAATTATAGCGCTTAAAATGGTTACACCTCCAGATTTTTGGCCATTTTTTACTGACAAAAAATAGTTTTTACTACGAAATCTGTTGATCGTAAGTAATAAAGTTTTTAAATAAAATTTTTAGGAAATCTTGCAAGAATAAAAATTTCATAAAATTTTATTAAGTAAACCTTTGAAGTGAACAAATTTTCATAATTTTGAGTTTTTTTGTTGCACAGATGTACCCAAAGCATTAAAGTACCTGTACTTGTTTAGAAGTTATAGCGTTTAAAGTAGTTACAACCTCCAAATTAGAGGTTGTCCACTTTGATGGGCTGTAACTTGAAATGGAGTGAGAATAGAGAATAGAGAATAGGAGCTTCAGGAATATGCCCCTTAAGGATTATACTGCTAAGCTGAGACACCCTGTATATTTAAATTTCCTGTTAGATAAGCCCAATTTCTGTGTTCGTCGTAAAATCGATAGATTTAAATCTTCTTCAACACTTTCACTAACGGCAGTAATATTTCTTGTAGAGCGTACATTTCGATGACAGATAGATCTTAAAATATCTGTAAAACCAGCCTCTTCGATTTTTTTTTTTTTTGCAGATTTGCCTAAACTATGCCCAGATGGATCACTATGTCTACCATAATCTAAGTGTTCACAATTAATTTTAGCACGTTCAGCGATTGTTAAAGATCCATATTGCGGAATAGCAAACCTTATACTAAACATATACAGTCTCGGGCACCCACGGAAACGTAATATCGCTCTCTTTTTATCCGTTGCGCGTATGCATTTGTTTTTTTTTTAGACAACTCAGCGGCAGCTGTGAATATGCGGTAAGTACCATAGTTTTCGAGTTATAACAGGTCGATGCGCTCGAGAAGCGTATGGTTATCTTTTGAGTAACTTTTAGTACATTTTCAAACTTAAAGTATTTTTGTTTTTATGGCATTGAAAACAATTTTTATTTAGTTATCGGGACCCATTTATGTTGTGATGATTATGGCACGTAGGACACCCTTGGATGAAGGCGAAATATCAACATTATTAGGCATACGAAAGGAGACTGACAGTTATTTAGAGGTTCATCGTGGATAGTGTGCCTGAAGATGTACAAAGTTCTTCTGATGATGAAGAGGAATTGTCCCAGGCTGGCTCTTTAGCATCCCGCGATCGGACGGATATCGAACGTGATCGGCGTATTATTATTGCGAGTCGAGCAGTGATGGCAAGAACAAACATCGTTGATCTACAATTAAGGGTCAAACACATTCACGAACTCCTGCTATTAACATTATTCGAATCAGTAGAGGCCCAACACATATGTGTAGAAATATTTGTGACCCTGTTTTGATCTCTTCATCACTGATGATCGTCAAGTGGACAAATGTAGAAATGATTGCAAAACGCCGAGAAAATATGTCTATAGCCACTTTTAGAGATAAAAATTCACTAGAAATCCGAGCTTTCTACTGATGAACTATTAGGTATATATTTTAATTCGTGCGCTTTTTTTTCAAAATTTGAACGTTTATTTAAGAAAAACATGTACAATAGTATTATTCAAAGTATTGCTCATCTGAAGCTATGACTTTTTCCCATCTTTCTGATAATTTGTGGATCATATTACAAAAGAACTGCGCCGGCTTGGCAGCCAAGAATGAAGCAAGCCAATTTTTGATATTCTGCTCTGATGTGAACCGTATTTCAGTGAGAGCGTTCTGCATCGACCGGAACAAATGGTAGTCGGAAATGGTAAGGTCTGGGCTATAAGGTTCTTAACCGGAATAGCAACATGAGGCCGAGCGTTGTCATGATGGAAAATTATTGCCTCGTGTCTGGTCGCATATTCCGGGCGTTTTTCGGCTACTGCTTTCTTCAAACGTATTAACTGTGTTCGGTAGCGTTGTCCATTGATGGTTTTACCCGGTTTTAACCACTCATAATACAGCACACCCATCTGATCCCACCAAATACTGAGCATTACCTTCGCGCAATGGATATTCGGCTTTGCCGTTGATTTGGCTGGTTGGCCGGGTTTCACATATGATTTTTTGTGCTTGGGGTGTTAGTAATGGATCCAATTTTCATCACCAGTAACAATCCGATTAATTCCTTTTGTGGCGTTCCAGCAGCATTTTGAACATGCAAAACTGCCTTTCGACTTCTCCCAATTTCCTTGCTTTTGAATATATCCAGCTGCTTTTAAACGTTTTGAAATGGCTGCTTGAGTGAAACCCAAAGATTCTGCGAGCTCTTCTTGTGTATGGCAACAATCTTCATAGAGTAATGCTTCCAGTTCTTCATCGTCAAACTTTTTTGGCTGCCCAGGACGTTCATCGTCTTCCAAGCCAAAATCACCACTTTTAAATCGTGCAAACCACTTTTGGCACGTTCGCTCAGCTAGCGCATGTTCACCATAAACTTCCTCCAAAATACGATGACTTTCGGCAGCAGTTTTCTTCATATTAAAGTAATGAAGAAGAAATCCTCGCAAAAACGCTTTTTCAGGAAAAAAGTTCGACATATTTGAGTGGAAAAAAATGATTGTTGTTTACGCTTCAAATGAATGACATATACTGAAATGAAGTACAATGACAGTAGCTTTCCAATGCATGTTCCAATGGAATAATACAAGTCACGCCATCTCTTAGCAAATCGCACGAATTAAGATCCAATATTTGATAGCTCATATTCTGGAACAAAATACGTAGCTGTCATGAGTAGGGATCGATTCAATTTCTTAACAAGGTGTCTTAGGATGGATGATAAGTCTCTGCGACCTGCTGTTCATAAAGAAGATCCTTTCATACCAGTGAGAAAAGTTTGGGAACTTTTCATAAATCACCAGGAGGAAATGTAACCATCGATGAACAATTGCTCGGATTTCGCGGACTATGTCCATCCCGTATGAATATCCCAAATAAGCCTAATAAATACGACATAAAAATTCCTATGCTTTGTGACAGTGGAATCACTTGCCATACATTGGCAAGATACGATCAAACAAACGGGAAATACCCGAGGAGATGAAGAATACCTGTAATATCTTCAATGCTATTGCCCAGAGGGTTATTACTCCAGGGTTAAAACCAGACCATGAGCTGGATGACGCTACAGATGTGAATTTACGCGTTAATTACGAATATTTTAAGGGTTAGTAGAAGAAGAAGGCAAAGGATTGTCAGAACAGCCAGAGTCTCTCTTATGATCTATTTTTGTGCTAGGAACTAATGTTAGATTTTAACTACCAGTAATCCAAAACTAATCCTGTACTACTAGATATGTAAGCCTGGTGATCAAAGGCTTAGAAAATCAAATACCTGATCCCATACGAGTATGCGCAAAGCAAGCTATTAAAACTTTCCTTCATACTTTTGTAATAAATTTTAAAACCATTTCTTTTATGGTTGATACACATACCAACTTAATTTGTATGCCTTTCACAGCTTTTCACTGAGGGTGGCACTAATGTAACATTTCTTTTATACCAACATCGCATGTCAACTGATGCCATTCTATAAATCGAAATTCATTAGAACATTTTCAAAGCTCCTCACAAAAAGTAGGACGTTCTTTCTCATATGGAAAGCCCTCTAAAGAAACCAATAAAGATTAAAAACAAAATCCGCTTTTTGTCTTATTCATTCCCAATCGACATTGTCTGTACGGTACTGGGGTTTTAGTTTCGGGCATGGGACTTGTGTCATTGCATTCAATGTCTTCAAGAAATTGCCAACGACATAGAACACGCAGAATAAACCGAAAAACTCAATTGACGGCAACGAAGCTCAAAAGGCCGTTGAATGACTAAGACTAAGAAAATGACACATATTTCGATTCAAAAAATAATAAAAAGGCTATGGCCCACCACCTCAGTCAATCTTTCCATCCATCCATATTATCTAAAACGCTTTGAATAGAAAACAACAAAAAGGACGACCTTCTGCGTATGTCTCTCTCTCAACTCAGTCAATGCTTAAGTGTCCTTTCTGCTCGAATAAAGCAGTTTTGTTGTAGCAGCATCGTGTCAGATTACGAGGATTATCATAAACGAACACAAACGACTGACGTCGATGTTTGGTTTTTTTTTTTTTTTTTTTTTTCTTTCCTCTTTCGTTTACTCCATTCTTTCCTAAGATGTTGGAAGGAACCACCCATAAAGAAAGAAAGCAAGCAAAGCATATTTGTTAAGGATGTTGCAAAATAAGAGGAAAATATAAAGAAAAAAGTTTAAAGTTCGCTCATGTGGAGGTCAAATTGGCAGAAGATCATTTTCAGTATTATACCCAAGCGACTTGATTTTTTCGCACCGGTCTGTGACAGGCCTGACTCGTCTTCGGTTTTCATTTTTATGTTACATGGTCTTGTGTCTTTACCTTGGGTACTATCTCGTACTACCTTCTCTTGATTGTGTGGCATGGTATTCGAAATACTTTCTTGGAGATTTGCCTTTATTGTTGAAGAGAATTTGCAAATTGAAAACGTCTTGATGGGTCTTCTAATCGGGAAAGACTTCATCGTTCTCTCCCTTGCCAGGTTTCCTTTTTATATTTCTTTTTTTTTTTTTTTTTTTTGAAATGTATCTATATACAATATTATACAAATATAAGTATTGAGCTATACGTGTGTATTTTGTTTTGTGTAAAAGTCTTGCTTTTTGTGTATTTACATTAATCCTATTGTACGAGGACTCATATGATGGTGTACGTCCTTTTTTGAATGACCCGAAAAATTGTCTTACGTGCGATGAAAACTTTTGACATTACCCAACGGCATGGGATAACAGATACTTGTTGTTGTTGATGTTACGAGTATAGTCACAGGAACTGCGGTTAAGATTCAACATGTGTTGTTGTGTTATACCTTTATTTCGTACTAGATTTCGAGGAAGAGGTAAATATCCTGTTTCCGATTGAAGGTAGATGTTGTAGATACTTTCATTCACAATTCAACTTAGTTTTTTTTTTTTTTTTTTTTTGAGTTTGTGTTAAAAAACTTACAACAAAAGACGGACGAAAATGTTTTGATTGAAATTTTTGCCTATGGTGTACGAGCAGTTTGGATTAAAGCGGTTTTGGGCGATATACGATAATTTAAAAGTCTTGGATATATAACGGAGTGCTCTGTGTTCTAAATCGAGTGAGTTGGTAAAACACGACACCGATGAGGGCAACGACAAGGACAACGACAAGGACAACGAAAACGGCAACGGCAACGAAGACGACAAAAACAAATTGCGGTCGATGTGGTCTCGTTTGCAGTTTAGGTTTAGGAATTTTCCCAAATACTTTCGGGAATACAACTTTTTGATACCTGCTTTCGGTTAAAAGGGGTAACACAGTTCCTTTCTATGATATATTCACAGTAACTTTTGGGTTGGCATTTGAAGGAGGTACTGTGTGGTTAAATTAGTTGGAAGTGAGTGAAAAATTGTTGGGAAATCCCTTTCTTGTCTCTAATTAAAGTAGTATTTTAGTATTTGAAGACAGGCAGAGTTTGTGACCCCTTAGCAATGTGTGTAGGTGGTTCTGTAGTTACACAGGTGTATGCCTAAATTTTCTCTAAATAAAATAAGCAAATGAATGGTGTGGAATTATTTATACTGTGGGTAGATTTTTGACTATTTGATGTGGATTTTAATTAAAAATACTTGTTCTCGGATCTGTATGAATGGAATCAATCAGGTTGTATCTTTGAATGAAAATCATTACATCAATGACATTTACGTACACATATGAGGCTGGGTGGGACGGATAGAACTAACTTCAAGCATTAACTTCGATGATGATGTATTGTGAGAATAAAGCCAAAAGTCTTAAGCTTTCGGATAGGTAATCGAACATAGTAAAACAACAAAAGGAAAGAGAAGACAAAATTCAAAAATGGATGTTGACTTGACTCGTCAAGTGCTTAAGGACACCACTATTCCCTTCTACAATGAAACTAAGTATTTGAATGTCATTCTGTATAACAAACTTATTAGGAATAAACCTGTAGGAGTTTTCCTTATATCCCATACAATGTGCCGCATTATCAAAACCTTCAGCCTGCGTACGCCTGTGCTCGCAAAACTCGAAAAGTACTCATTCGATTGACTTGAAATTTTAACACAACTAAAGAAGAAGAGAATTGATCACTCAATCATTAATAATTTGTAATGCATCGCATCGGCATATCAGCGGGAAGAAAGACTTTAAGTCTCATGAGTTGAAAAGGGAAAAATAAAAGCATCACAGCCGTCTCAACAACGCCAAGAATAACTAGATCAACAACGAAGATCGAATTGCTTTTTCATACGAACCGGATATTCAATACAATATTTCAAGTCAAAAAGGTGAACAAAGTTTGTCCTAGAGAAACACCAGCAATGTGCTGCGCCAGCGGAAAAGTGAAGCATCCTGAATTTGAGCAGCCAAAAAAAACAAAAAAATTTTGAAAAAACATTGGAAACTACAGTTCATGTTTACAGATGTTTTCATTTGGCGCCAGCGTTATAGCGGAACATTTTATGCCGACATTTAAAATTCAGGGACAAATTTACCACAGAGCCGGCTCTTTGCTTCATTTCCCCAGTAGTAATCATAAACCTACTTCATCTGAGATGAAAATGGGTAATTTAATGCACGCTGCCAAATCTCCACAGAAATCGAAAAGCATATTGTTGAGTTGTTGCCAAAAAGAGAACAATACACGACAACAATAATTTAATTCGGATGTTCAAAAATACGATTGATGATCTCATGCCATCAGACAGCCATAGAATTGTTATTCGTGCTGATCAAACAACAGCCAGAAAGTATATTAGACGATATAAACCGTCAACAATTGATGAGGTAGAAGCTGCCATAGTTGGAGGAGAATTTTATCCTTTCGATATAGCAGAAATAGCAAATACAAACAATTGCTGACACTCAAAGGTGCTACGATCTATTGCAATATCCAATTATATTTACAGACGGTCAAGATGCTAACTATTTCAACAGCAAAATGATAAATCCTGTCATAGGTGAACATAACACTAAAAATTTTGGTTCAATGAATTATTATTCCTATCGAACTATGGTACGTGAAAATGAAGATAATCATACTCTGAAATGCCGTCAGCTAATATATAATATAGGGTAATTCATCGTGAGGTTTGATTTATGATCTAAAACAAAACACATAAATTTGAAAGTGAACTTAAAATTTTTATTATTGGTTAAAGGAGCAATTCATGGCTTTACTTTTTGAAAATAATATCATGTAAATGCTGGCCATGACTACGTCTGAGGTGGTCCATTTGGAAGGTCCAATTTTGGACGACTCGTTTGAGTATAGCGACTGGTATCTCGCGGATTACATTGAGTAATGTTGGCTTCCTAAGCGTCAATCGTATCTAGGTAATTCCTGAAGACCTGAGACTTTACATATCCCAAGAGAAAATAGTCCAAAGGTGTGATATCGCACGAACTAGGCGACCAATTTACCGTAGCAAAACGTGATATTAAATTCTCACCAAAATAATTTTTAACAAGTCCATTGCTTCACGCGCTGTATGGCTCGTAGCGCCGTCTTGTTGAAACTAGAGCTCATCGAGACCATGTGCTTGAATTTTAGGAAGCACACAGTACGTTAACATGGCGCGATTACGGTTTTCATTGACGGTAACATTATGATTTGCCTCATTTTTGAAGAAATATGAACCAATGATTCCACCAGCCCATAAACTACACCATACCGTTGTTTTTAATGGATGTAATGGTAGCTCTTGGTACTCTTCGGGTTGCTTATCAGCCCAAATACGGAAATTTTGTTTATTAAAGTACCAATCTAGCCAGAAATGGGCTTTATCATTGAACAAAGTTTCACGATAAAACACCGAATTTTCATTGAGTTTTTCCAGAGTCCATTCACCGAAAATATGACGCAACAGTCATAAGTTGAATTTTGTCGAGATCCTCTCGTTAAATACGCCAAGTTGTCGAATACGCCAAGCCAAGCTGCTGAGAACGACGACAAATCGACTCGTCACGGTCTTCGCGTACACTCTCAGCTACAGCTGCTATAGTCTCTTCACTACGTACTGAATGTGGTCTCACCGGTCGAGTATCATTCACTAATGTAAACTGGGACTCAAATTTGCGAATGGTGTTGCGAGTGGTTTCAGTATGTCGATTACGCGCACCGTAAGTTCCTCGAATCGCACGAAAAACATTTCTCATAGAACACTGATTTTTGAAATACAGCTGAACAATTTACAGATGCTGTTGTGGTGCGAGTCTTTCCATGATGACTTGTCAAACGATACTGGACAAAAATAACAAAGCAGTTTGATAGCAGTCACGCGTGATCTGTCAAGAAAATCCTATTGAAAATCAAACCTCACGATGAATTATATTATATAAGTAACACAAAGAATATTACCATATTCCTTGCCACATATACTGGTAGCCGGTGACAAGTGCACAAGTAAGAACCGGACGCTTTTACTTATGTGCGAAAATATTGTCCTCCTGATCTTTTCATTCCATTTATATGTACTAGGTGGAGTGAAAAGTAACCTCTTTGACCGCCAGAATGCGCTGCTACCTCAAAAAAAGTTATGATGCCTTGAAGTCCGTTCATATTTAGGCAGACATGTCAAATTTCAGTGCGATACTGTCTTTAGTTTTATTTTGACAGCTGATTGTTGTTGACGTGTTTGGCATCGTGTTGAGTATAGACAAAAACGATTTTCGTTCTCTCATAAAACATTATTTTTTGAGAAGCAAAACGGCGAAGGAAACAAAAGAAAAGTTCGATAAATATTATGGGGCTCATGCTCCGTCAGATTACACCGTCAAGTATTGGTTTTGAGAGTTTCGTAGTTGCCGCAACTCCACTACCGAACAAGTCCGCAGCGTCAGGCCCTCCGACCCGGTTACAGAGGACAATGTCAAAAAAATACATTATATGGTGTTGGCTGACCGGAAAGTGAAGGTTCGCGAGCTAGCAGATACCACAAAGATTAGTATTGAGCACACACGCCATATTTTGTGCAATATTCTGCATATGAAAAAGTTATCCTGCCGCTGGGTGCCGCGCATACTCACTCCTGACCAAAAACACGAACGCGAGAGCACTTCGAAAGAGTTTTTGGACTTGCTGATGCGGAATCGGGCGGGCTTTTGCCGTCGATTGGTAACTGTTGAACACCACAGAACAGAATGAGTGCCCGGCAATGGACTGAAGCTGGCACAAGTGCTCGTAAGCGGCTGAGGGAGGCTCGATGGGTCGGAAAGGTTATGGCGTCGGTTTTCTGGGATTGTGATGGCATACTCTTCGTGGACTACCTCGAAAAAGGAAAAACCATCAACGGCGAGTATTACTGTGCAATATTGGAGCGATTGAAGGCCGAAATCGCCGCAAAACAGTCTCACATGAAACGGAAAAAAATTTTGTTTTTGCAAGATAATGCACCGGCGCACAAGAGCATCGCGACCATGGCCAAAATCAATGACTTACGGCTCTAATTGCTGTCGCATTCACCGTATTCGCCCGCTTTGGCTGTCTCGGACTATTATTTCTTCCCAAATCTCAAAAGATGGCTCATCAGTAAAAAATTCAGCTCAAGCGAGGAAATCATCAACGCCACGGAGGATATTTTTGCAGACCTCTTGGAAAATTACTTTTCGGACGGGATCAAGAAGTTGAAAAATCGCTGGAATAAGTGAATCAAACTAAAAGAAGACTATATTGTATAAAATAAAAAAAAAAACATTTTATAAAATTTTTTTGTTCATTCCCAAGGATCTAGTACTCTAGCATGGGATGAAATAAAAAGTTTCTACTTCCAGTACAAACTCCTACTGTTTTTGGAGAAACACAATGTTTGATACGCCCTGTTAAGTGGCAAAAAAGGGGATTGCTACATTCTAATATGGGTTACTGTAAAGATAATGCCAAATGAAATCGAGAAAGTAATATCTAGTGAAATACCAGCTCCCACAATTGGTAATGAGTTGTTTGAAATTATGGCCAAGAACATGCTGCAAGAAACATATAAAGAAATCAATACAAATTCACCGTTTATGATTGCTGGAAAATGTTCTAAACAGTAGCCATGAGAGTTATTGAAATATACAATTACATACTGGCAATAATGGTTACTCACTAGAGTAAGAGAAAACGATATTGAAGTCGATAATCGTTTGGTTGTTACATACGAGTATTCATCACTTTTATCGAAAACGTTTTAACCACCATATCAACGTTGAGTATTGTAATTCTGTGGTATCCACAAAATACATTTGTAAATACGTCAGCAAAGGCAGTGATATGGCAGTGTTTCAACAAGAATTTGGATGAAATCTTTCAATATATCAACAGCAATAAAGCTGCGTGGCGTATATTAGGATTTGTCATCCACAAAAGGGATAATGTTGAATTGTCGTTCATCTTGAAAACGGATAAAGAAACAAAACAAAACAAAACAAAACAAAACATCATGACAGAGCAACAAATCAACCGAACACAACATTATAGTATGGTATAAGGTTTTTTCAGTTATGTCAAACAGATGATTTCGCAATAATTTTTATGTAAGTAGACATTATTACACTCTACATAGAGCAACTCGAAAGAATTTTGAAAGAAGAAACAAAGGCAAATCAGAAGCTAGACAACCAGAAATATTTTCATCAAGGAAATATACACTGTACATCCAAACACCGCTGAATGGTTTTATTCATCGTTGCTTCTGATTACCTTTAGTCGTTCAACAATATTTATATATTTACGAACAGTAGAAAACGACGAAAAGTCAATTGAAGATTCATTCGCCATTACTTATCCATTTCTAATACGTACAGTGTTCGCAATTATTTTATCTACATGTTTTTCGTCAAAAACACTACAATTGTGGGTGAAAGACTACAAGGTCAAGGATATTCTGCACAGAATTCATCAAGAAACACAAAATCATGGCCTGGATTTCACAAAAGAAATATACAATGAAGCGCTTATCTTCATTTATGAAAGTTGTTGGTACAATTGGGAATGACAGCACCAAAAATGTCCACCAATGTAATATTCGACAGACAATTGCTCAGAGAGCAATCATAAAATATATATTAGATATGACTATCAGCTGTTCGTCCAAGAAAATGCACCGAAACTCCTTCCAGAACAAAAGATAGCCTTTGATACAAGCAGTGACCAACCAACTCGGTTAATTGTAATTTTTGGACGCTCCAAGTGGAGTTGGAAAAACGTTCTTAATTTCCTTGACCATGGCTAAGATCTTTTCAAACGGTCATATTACGTTAGCTCTAGCTGTAGCTCATTGCTGTCACATTGATTGAGGGAGCGAGAACAGCGCGTTCATCTCTTAACCTAAACTTATCAAAAACATCAGGAATGGTGAAGGTTCTTCAATTGTGTAAAATTAATGTATGGAATGAGCATGCAATGTCTCAGAATAAGTCATTGAAAGCATTAGACCATATATTGAAAGACTTGAGGAAAAATTAGGTGTTACTATGTGACTTCGCTAATCCAACAGCTGACATATTTTGAGGCAATAACTCGGGGTCGGTAACGGCACTCTACCTATAAACCAGGAAACAGAAAAAAACCAGCTTTCCATCTAATTTCTGCAACATCGTGAATTCAAAAGAAAAATTAGTAAACAAAATTTTCCAAAGCACCAAAACAAATTATCGAAATCACGCTTGGTTGAGCGAAAGAGCCATTCTAGCGGCTAAAAATTTCAACATTTAAACAGAAATAGGATAGAGAACGATCAGTTATATCGACAAATGTTGGTCCTATTTATATTTTGATGAAGATCGTGTATATAAATGTTACATTTTTGAAAAAAAAAATTCTTTATTCAAAATCAATTTTAATCAAGTTTCATAATTCCATCAGTGTAGAACTTCTGTGGTTTATCAGCGAAAACCTTGGCCAAGTGATTTTCAGTGGCTCTTCGGTCGGCCAATTTGTCTTGCAAGGACCGAAACAACCGGTAATAGGAGGGTGTAAGGTCCGGGCTATACGGTGAATGCATTAAATCTTCCCAATCAAGCTCCATCAATTTATTCTGAGTCATCAAAGATGTATGTGGCCTAGAACTGTCATGACGGTAGGCAACTCCCTTTCTGTTGGCCAATTCTGGTCGTTATTTCTTGAAAGCCTTATTCAAACGGTCGAGTTGTGTACAATAGAGGATTGAATTGACCGTTTCACCACGTTCCGGCAGCTCATAATAGGCAATTCCCTTCCAATTCCAATAGCCTTGTTGCCGTCAAACCAGGCTTTGAAGTCGTTTG
The DNA here is from genome assembly GCA_907269105.1 of Volucella inanis. Taxonomy (NCBI): domain Eukaryota; kingdom Metazoa; phylum Arthropoda; class Insecta; order Diptera; family Syrphidae; genus Volucella; species Volucella inanis. The sequence goes on from OU026157.1 coordinate 44,033,334, forward strand.
TGGTCGGTCTCCGCCCTTTGACCATGATTGCTTGCGTTGAATTTTATCGTATTTAATCCATTTTTCAACGCCCGTAATGAATCGCTTTAAAAATAGTTCCATTTCGTTACCTTTCAGCAGCGTTTCACTGATGGTTATCCGGTCAATTAAATTTCTTTGCGTTAATTCATGTGGCACACAAACATCGAGCTTCTTTGAGTAGGCTGCTCATTGTAGATGATTCCAAACTATCTTACGGTTGATGTTTAGTACCTCCGCTATCTCAAACAGCTTCCGTGCCGATCTTGCTCCATCAGTTGCAAAAATTCATCGACTTTGTAGTGACAGGCCGACCAGTGCGAGGTGCATCTTTTACATCGAAATTTCCGGAAAGGAATCGAACAAACCACATCTGGGTAGGCGTTCACTTACAGTATTCTCACCGGCACAAATATTTCAGCATGTTTTTGCAGCGTTTTTCCCTTTTCATAGTAAAAAAGCGTCACAGAACATATTTCTTTAGATATTTCACACCAACACCATCTAGTGACAAAAAACCGCGGAGAGTTTTTATATTTGTGGGAAAGGGTTTTTTGAAATATCCATACCTACGAGGTCGCTTATGCTATAGTCGAACAGAATTTTCTTCAATCATTCCTGATACTATTAAATCACCTACTCATTACCTGAGTTCTGATTTTCTCCTCCTTCCCGACCACTGTATCGTATAATTTACACAATCACAAAATGAATATATACAATCCAAATGACCCAACTGATTTGAAATAATTATTCGTTGTCAACAGACACAAATGACTAGCGACTAAAAAACACAATCAGTTTGCTTTTTGTCATTACCATTAGATGTGGTTTAACGAAGAGATTAAAAGAAAGAATGTTCGATTGATATTAATTTCGTTCAATTAACTTGACAGTCGACACAAGGCCTACAAACAAAAACCAAATTTGTGCAATTAATTAACATAATTAGGCTAGTGTTCTTAATACGCACGAACGTATATAAGGTCATTAATTTTCTTTGACAGTTTATTGCTTAGACGTTAATAAATAATAAATGTCGTATTCTTTTAATCGATAAGAATTGATTTCTATTCACTTTTTAGGAGGCTCTTACTGGCTAAAATACTGCTTTCATTTGTGATTTGATGAAGTTTAGGTTGTCACTCATTTTCTTCAGTACACCGAAGTGAAATCTGTGTCCAGAAGACTTATTTTCAAACAAAACCTTTCGGAAGTGATATTTCCTATTAGCATCATATGGTATATGTATTTTGAGTTCAAAAAATACCTTGAATAGTTTATGGATTAAAGAGCTCCATTAAACTGAATAGATCTCAAGGTTCAAGTCCAATGCGATTTTTATATCTATTTTGGGTTCCTAAATATATTGACCATTAGAACATCTACACTGATTTAGTTCACTATCTGACCTTCACATCTAGATGATAGACTGACTAAGTGAATTAATAACTCTAGACTATTGACATAAGCCTTCATTTCTTTTAGGGGACTTGGCGCCTTTTGATCGCCGAGTGGAATTACTGAAATTGAGAGTAACAGAAATTGTGGGCTACAAATATTGGTTTTAAAAAGAGGCAACTAGCTGAATATGTACCAAAAAAAAGGAGATTATTCCAACATTCCTAAGAAAAGCCGAAAATACGTAATCCAAAATTGTAGGCTCATAGCGAAAATATACACGACTTCGACCCTTCGAGAGCATTGTATACAGGTATGTAATTTAATTCGTGCGTTTTTTTTTCAAAATTTGAACGTTTATTTAAGAAAAACATGTAAAATAGTATTATTCACAGTATTGCCCATCTAAAGCTATGATGTGGGGCCGAGCGTTGTCATGATGAAAAATTATTGCCTCGTGTCTGGTCGCATATTCCGGGTGTTTTTCGGCTACTGCTCTCTTCAAACGGATTAATTGTGTTCGGTACCGTTGTCCATTGATGGTTTCACCCCGTTTTAGCAGCTCATAATACATAACACCCATCTGATCCCATCAAATACAGAGCATTACCTTCGCGTCATGGATATTCGGCTTTGCCGTTGATTTGGCTGGTTGGCCAGGTTTCACATATGATTTTTTTTCTCTTGGGGTTGTCGTAATGGATCCATTTTTCATCACCAGTAAAAATCTGATGCAAAAATGACTTCCTTTTGTGGCATTCCAGCAGCATTTCGGACAAGCAAAACCGCCTTTTGACGTCTCTCGGCTTGAGTTCAGGTGGAGCCCAATTTCCTTGCTTTTGAATATATCCAGCTGCTGTTAAGCATTTTGAAATAGCTGCGTGAGTGACACCCAAAGATTCAGCGAGCTCTTCTTGTGTTTGGCAACAATCTTCATAGAATAATGCTTCCAGTTTTTCATTTTCAAACTTTTTTGGCTGCCCAGGACGTTCATCGTGTTCCAAGCCAAAATCACCACTTTTTAATCGTGCAAACCACTTTTACGTGCGTAGTGATGTACCTTACCAAACTCCACCACAATATGACACGTGATTCAATCCGGAATTCAACTTCCATCCCCGTAAGCAAATTATCCACTACTGATTTATTTAGAGAAGCTCCAAACAGGACACCCATTCTACCTTTATCGAGTTTGACGCGCTGTCTGACTTTGCAAAGAAGTGTATTCCCGTATCCTCATACTGAAAATATTATTATGGACATTTTCAATATATAATACACAATTCTGAATGGCTTCGACATTTTGGACAGACAACACCTGATGTACGGTGTATTGAGATCTTTGCTGCAGAAAATAACTTGTAAAAAAGCCCACACGAATACCAGACATTGATAGTCATACCGCCAACACCCTGGACTTGGTTTTAGCTTCACACTCTGATAAGTATAAGGCCAATGCGCTATTCCCTCTAGGCTCTTCGGACAACTGTGTCATATCAGCTAGTTAGAGAAATAATTTTTAAAAACCATATGGCAGTACGAGAAAACCAATTGGAGCGGACTTAACAGCTTCTTTAGGAATTGTGACATGATCATAGACACTATTCTCTTTGGAATGAGATCCTTTATCCTTCATCGAATGAAGAGTATCAAACCAAAAGATAGATGACTATAAAATACCTACAATATGGCAAAAGCATATCAACAAATAACTAATAAATCTCACAACAGCTATATTCGCAATGGTCTACCTGAAACAATGTTTCATTATAGAAGTACAAAAACAGGTGTATTACTCCCTGGACGAATTTCGTCTTAGATATGGCATACTATTAAAGGGAAGGGCCTCGAATACAGCTCTGAATAAACTGATCAATATTTAACGTTAAATACTTCGAACTATTACCGCTAATTATTATAATTTCAAGGTTCTCGACGCTAACAATATATTCAAGATGACAGCTGTAATTGAGTACTATAATGACCGGCATTTCCCACAATCTTAATACAAGTCAATCACAATGAATTAAAACTTAATTCATAAGCTTAACATTCTCATTTATTAACAATTTATTTTACCGCTCGAGCGTTATAAAACGGTTAATTATTATATTTTTGGCAATCCGATTTGAACTCGTGTAGTCTAATTTTTCTGGAACTTAATTTTTTTAATTGCCTATAAAATGAAAATATAAATTTGGTTCCCCAATATAAAAATAGCTAAATTACCGCCGAACGCGACGTCGTAAACAATCGACCGAGGACAGAGCAAAACTTTTAGCTAAATGTCAAATGTGTCCGATGATGGGCTCTTTTCCCATCACATGAGGATGATTGCTTGACAATCAAGGGCACTGCAGTAACCAGTCACACTAATTACGATGGAAATCGGGCGAATTGTGTAGGAAGGAGATCAAATAAAATCTGTGTGCTCAGTCTCGCATAGCGTGAGCCACCTGAATGATATAAACATATATATAGTAGTTATAAGAAAATCAGGTTTATATAAGGCCAACACCAATGCAAACGGATAGAAAACACCCGAAGTACGGTGTGTTGAGTTCTTCGTTGCGTAAAAAAACTTCACCCAGCTTGTAAATGTGCCCATACGAATACCAGGCGTTGATAGTCATACCGCCAACACCTTGGAGCTATTCTCACCCTTACTCATTTCTCCCTAGGCTCGTCGGACTATTGTGTCAAATCAGCTAATTTCTCGTATACCATACTGACCACACAGTTGTAACAAAAATTCCTAAAAGAATCGTATGGCAATACAAAAAAGCCACCTTCTTTAGAAATTTTAACTTGTCATTATATTTCCTCGATAACCACATGAATGCCGCTGCTGATATGTCCACATATATTATTCTCTTTAAAATGAGATCCTTTATCCCTCATCGGATAAGGAGTATCAGCCCAAAAGAAGAGCATGGTATGACTTGAGCTGTAAAGAGGCTGTTAGGATTAAAGAAATGATTTCTCGGTCCTGCAAGAGAACGCGAGAGGGGAAAACCAAAAAAAAAAAATTCAAACCAAAAACCTAAAAAACTACTACAAAGTCCGAAAGGTAGTAAACGTTTTTAGTCGTTCGTCAAAATTAATAAAAACTCTGCCTCATCCTCTTTCCCAACGCTCATTTAAAATTAAATTCCAGCTGACAGCTCTTTGGACAGGGCAATCTGCTTGCTGCATACTTGGCGGCCAGTTCAATACTTCCAGATTGTGCTTTGTCTCGGCCTACACTTGTGTGCATCGAATCTTCAATAAGACGAATCAACTTTCGCACTCCTGTAATAGCAAGAGTACTTAAAGTTTTCAACATACTCAAATCCGCTGGTCCAGATGGAATATCCCACCTTTTCTAGAGAGGTTTCGTTCCACGCTGGCAAAACCACTATTTTTCATTAATCCTACTGTGTTGGACTCTTTTCGAGCAGATGTAAGACATCATTTGCCCAGCAAGTCTCTAAAAAAGGCAAATCGTCTTCTCTCTCTTCCTACAGACCCATCGTACTTACGTCCCTTCTTTACAAGGTCATGAAAACGCTGATAAACCGTCAGCACATAAAATATCTCGAAACACTTGTGGCAACAGGTCCACTAGCATACTCGTACATTAATCTGGCGAGAACAAGATAGTTGCACTTGATATTTCTAAGGCATTTGACAAAGTTTGGCATCAGACACTTTTGTAGAAAATGCGTGCATTTGGGATCGACGACTCTCTTTTTCAATGGATTAGAAACATTATTTCGGAACTTTCAATTCAAGTTGTCTCGGTTGGTTAAAGTCTAATATTCAAAAAATAAATGCTGGTATGCACTAGGGCTCCGTTCTCTGTTTGATTTTAATCCAATATCCTTTGCTAACGACAGTACTCTGTGCTTCTTACTAGGTGTACCGGTTTCTTTTGAAAATAAAACAATAACTTTTAATGGGAAAGTAAAAAACATTTTATTTAAAGTATTGGGGCCATTGCTAGCTACACGTTTTTCCCATCTTTCAGGCAATTTATGGATTCCACGCCAATAAAACTGTTCGTCTTTTGAAGCAAAGCAAGAAGTCACATAATTTTTGACTTTCTCGCAGGATTCGAAGTGCTGCTCAGCTAATGCGTATCCCATCGATGAAAACAAATGGTAGCCGGAAGGAGCCAAGTCTGGTGAGTACGGCGGGTGGTGTAGCAGCTCCCAGCCAAGTGCTTTGATTGTATCTTGAACCAGTTTTGCTCTGTGTGCAGGTACACTGTCATGGAGCAAAATTACCTTGCCATGTCTTCTAGCCCATACTGGTTGTTTTTCGATCAATGCATGGTTTAAATTGATCATTGTTGATCATTGTCTTCATGCCGAATTGATCTGGTTTCGCAGTCGAAGTTGATGGTTGTTCCGGATTAACCCATGATTTTTTCCGTTAAGGATTCTGAATATAAATCCATTTTTCATCGCCAGTAACAATTCTGCAAAACTGATATTTTTATTGTGTCTTTGAAGCAAAATTCCATGTAGCACCCATTTCAAGACTTTTGGATCTTTCCCATAGCTTTTAAACGGTCAGGAATTGTTTGTTGTGCAACATTTAATATTTCTGCCATTTGTTTCTGACTCAAAATGTCATCTTCATCCAATATTGTTTGCAATTCGGCGTCTTCAAACGTATTTAGTGGTATTCCACGTTCTTCATTTCTCACATCAAAATCGTTATCTCTGAACCGTTGAAACCATCTTTTGTATGTTGCTTCTAATAAAGCATGATCACCACATGCCTCGACAAGCATTCGATGCGACTCTGCAACACTTTTCTTCAAATGAAAACAAAAAATTAATGCTTTCCGCAAGTCATCATTTTTATCACACGATGAAAAAAATGATGTTGTTTGCTCAATGACTTGATGTATACTAAATATGTTTGTCAGATGTCATAGCAACCAAACAAAAAAAATTAAGATCCGTTTACAATATATGTTTCCTACACCTGGTACACCTGGTATATTCATTTCCAGACTAATGTCCCGGTTCTTCGGCTGAAGAATGCGAATGACAGCGTATGTTAAGCACATTAAAATCCTATATTAGCAGAATAAACAATTGAAGAACTAGGTTTCCTCAAGCGATGTAAGAAATATTTCACCCCCAATTTCGCCCAAAACTGGAGTACCAATGCCCACATCTGGTCAGGTGCCCCTAAGACTTCCCTGCACTTGCTGGGTAGGATCCAAAACCGTCCAATAGAACTCATATGTGTTGTCAATCAGTCAACAGTCATTCGACACCCTTGAACACCTGCGTAACGTCTCTTGTCTCACCCTGATTTATCGATATTTTCAACGCCAATGCTCTACCGAAATTGCCAGTAGCATCATTCCGCCCGTTCAACGTTTTAGCCCTAATACCCGTCTCGCGGTATTTCGGACGTACTGCGAAATATGGGGATTCTTTCAAAGAATGACGATTGAGAACGCTGCTCCGTCGAGGTCGGTAGCGACTTAACCTAGATTTTTGTTGTAAAAAAAGATTTTATACTAAGTGATGCGCTGTCGCGTGATTTACACAAGTGAACACTGTAGACACAATCTTTCAAAAGTCTGTAACTAATTACTTACACCGATGATATCGACATAATTAGGAAAACTCAGCAGACTGTCGCAGGTGCATTCACTGGTATTGAAGCGGAAGCTGTCAAAACGGGTTTAGCGCTAAATGAGAGCAAAACCAAATATATATTGCCAACAAGAAGGGAAACACAACAACTGCCAACTATTCTTGGCAGTAATAAAACGAAGAATAACTCTCGCCAATCTATGTTTCTTTGGTCTAAGAAGGCAATTGAATAGTAAGGCCTTATCCCGAAATGCTATGGAAAATCTATATATTGGTAAGACCTTGATCGTCTCAATTCTACTTTATGGCGCAGAAACATGGACTCTATCGAAAGCTGATGAAAATATCCTGAGTTGTTTCGAAGGAAAAATCCTTCGAACAATATTCGATACCGTTTGCGTAGACTGCCTTTGGAAGAGAATATTTAACAACGAACTATACGAGCTGTAATAGGACATCGACCTATTCAGGAAACTGCGCGCCAGTAGAGCGACTTGACACTAATGTTTCGTTCCGTGGAGTCTTTGAATCTAACCCGGAGGGACAACGCAGTAGATAAAGACCTTACCATTGGTGGCACGTACAAGTAGAAGAGGACCTCAACTGACTCGACGTGCGCAACTGGAGACAGTTAGTTAAAAACTGAACTAACTGTAGAGGCTTTGTAGTTCAGGCCCAGATTCACCCCGAACTGTAACGCCACCTATGTAAGTAAGTATTTATAACTAAGGATGAATCATGACATTATGCCTTGGTAGCCACTATTTATGTATGGTTTTATTCCATGTGTCTGTCCAAGCGCATCTCTAGTCTAGCCACTCTTTCGAATATTAGGAGATCTATCTTACTCATAACGCACTGAATATTAGTATCCAGGGCCTGAACCGTTTGCAATATACCAGCATACACCAACTATTTCAAATAGCCCCATAAGGTGTAATTAAATGGCTTAATGTTCTATGATATTTAACGATACAATGTTGTCTAGAAATCGAGTCCTCATCATGTCAATGCCATATCACCGGATCAATGTTATTCAAATATTCGAACAATTAATCACTGATCATTGCCTGGCAACGTTGGCTATTGACAGCAATTCGAGCTACGGCCTCATTAACAGAAAAATATGCACAGATAATGCCACCCATCTAAGAGTACTTTTGTGGGTTTAATTGAGTCTTATGAGCCTCTCCTGGATTAGTTTCACTCCATATACGGCTATTTTCGGTCGATTTCAAATTACACAAGAGTCCAATCCCAGAATTCTGCCGTAAGCCCTGGTCTCGTAGACTTAATTCATGGCCCAGCTGGATCTTTTATTAGTGTAAGCTGATGCTGATATCTTTTCGCAAAACTGTTTACATAGAGAACAGACAAAGGCCAAACTTCTGAGATCGATGGCAAATCGACAATTCCGGATCTGGTTAACTTGTTTGTGCTGATCGCCATGATATCAAAGAGCCCCTAAAAACACATACTAACATATTTCGATGGATTATTATGAAGTGACATGGGTTATATAAAGAAGATAAAAGAAGAAGAACAATAAAGAACAAACTAATCTTATCCTCTCAATAAAACTTTCCATGTGTTGGAATGGAATCTTATGCGCAGCCTATGCAGCGATATGTCTTTAAAATGAAGAGTATGCATAGGTTCTTAAGGCATTTTTTTTAAGAATATATGTCTGGAATAAACCAGCATTTCAACCGCAAAGTAGTAGGATTGGACTTTTTGAACGACTTCAAAATAATCTACCATCCGGGCCTCGTAATTTTCTGTAGACTAACAACTTAAGATTTCACTCCTCGTTAGGAAAACTTGCGTTTGTCTTTCAAACGAACTGTATTGTGAAGAACCGCAAGGGGGGAGGAGAGTAAGGCATTTGGATATGTAGCAACAGCAGCTGCGCTTAGATCCCTGATGAACACTGTTACTTCTAGACTTCCAAACTAATTCGAGAATGAAAAACATCACTAAACGCAGTCGCAAGACTAAACTCGCTGATGAACATACTAGGCAAGACTCAAGGGAGAATTTTCCAGGATTCGATGTTACGTTAGATTTGCTGAGCCCTCGATTAGGTGTACCATTGACATTAGGGTTTCATATGAGCACAACTGCATTGGTATGACTTTCCACGTTGCCAGCAGATAAAATAAATGCTTTCCGACGTCACTAATAGTTCAATAGCCTTCTTCCTGTCCTTTGGTACGAAAAACTTTAGGCTGCTTACTGGCGTCGTGACGGGGCACTTCACTTTGGCTAAGCAATTAAATTTGTTGGGCATAAGAGATACAACATCCTGCGATGCTTTCTGTGAAAGTGATGACGACAACGCGGAGCACTACCCCTGTGAATTTACATCTTATGCTCACATCAGGTCGCAGTTTCTCGGCGTTGACGCGATGGGTGCCACTTTGTCACTGACTGGGTATACTCATCGCTAAAACATACATACTCATAACTAAAACAACCGACAGATAAGAGTATGATTGGTGGACGAAAATCGACTGATAAAGGGTCTTAAGTCACGTGCAGAAATTACTAAGGTATCGGGTTAGATTGCTCTGAAATTTAAATGCATTTGCTTTTTTGACCTACAGAATTAGAAAAACTTTTAGAGGCAATAAGCTGAACGACGAAGAGTGTAAATCAACTGATAAAGAACCTTTCAAAAGAAAAGTGAAAAAAACTTGGTTAAAAATTCTGCCGCCAGTCAGTATGTGGGGACAGATAAGGCTTTCCGCCAGGGCGGCTTCTCCTCTCTGCTCCATTAATTAAGCTGTCAAAAGCTCTAGCGTCCAACTACCAGTCTAAGTGAAGAAAACCTTAACCGCTGTAATGCAATTCTTTAAAACTGGTGATGTTCTTATCAGAAAGTAGGGTACCTTCCTGATTTGAGTCACCTATTGCTAAATGATGTAACTGGTTTAGTGTTTTTTTTTTTTTTCTAAATAGCAAACTTATTTGGCCCTGACGGCTTAAAATTACAATCTGACTGGATATTGGGTTTTCCACCAATGAGGGGAGTGCTTTAGATTTCGTAGACCGCTGGAAAGGAACTAAATCCATTCCATACCATACATCGGCTGTTAGGCAGAAGAAACTCGTTCTAAATCACTGCTGCTGTTCATATCATGGCCAATACCAGGGAGCCATATATATTTGGTTCAACTTGCACTGAAATTTCTCAAATCTCGCACATCGACTTTTTACTAGAAGCAGATCTCGACAGAGGCCTTACTTTATCATATAATTAAGCACTTATGACTTTAGAATTTGATAAACCAAATTTAGAGCGACTTCAGGATGTGGAATCAAGAAAAAACTAATTTCAACGTAGCCCCTGCCCCGAAAAGAGTATTCTCAACAAAGAATTAGCTAAAAACTCCATTAGAACCTCTGATAATAAAATTAAAAACCTATTCGGATCTCAAAATACAACGCAGTATGTTGTCCAGGGTTAACTAAATATGTATGATACGATATATTCGGAAAACGGTGAATTCTCTTGACTATGACATGTCAAAAGCTTAATCTACGCTAATGGTTTTTTTTTTTTTTTTTTGATCTGAAAACCAAAAACCAAAGAAGAGAATAACCAAGACAGAAGGCCAAAAAAATGTGCATTTGACATGTTAACTAAATTAGATCAAAACTTGCTCATTAGGTCTAAAGTCGCTGCAAAATCAAGTTTGGCTTCCGCATGGATTGTCGACGACCGTCCTTAGTGATAAAAATGTAGGTGTCAGCTGATGAAAAAACCACATCCCAAAATAAGCCTTTCTCTACCTTCATCACGAACCTCGTTGGCCTCTCCAAAAGCCATCGGTTAACCAAACACAGAAAAAAAAGATCCACATTTTTAAAAGTGATTAAGTCTCTTTATCTCTGCTAAATAGTCCAATAATTTTCTGAAACACAAACGAAGTCGAACATCCTGAAAGCACAAATTAACCCATTTCTACCGGGAACTTATTCCAGAGTAAAAGTCAACTGAAAATTTTTTCAAAATAAAAAAAAAAAAAAAAAAACTCCTGACGATGACAACCAGACAAGCAAAAATCTGTCTCGAAAAGTAGATAGAAATCCACCTCAGACAGGAAACCAAGTTCTGTTCCACATATTGCCAACAAATGTGTAGACCTTAAAATAGGTCTACCTATGTGCTTCTACGTGTGCGTTCATTAATTTTCAACAGGATAAAGAGCATAAAACCATCAGTGAGGTGGTACAAGTAGATGGGTTAGTAGGTTGGTACCAACCAACACTAGTTCCGCTCATCAGACCATGAGACCATCAGAGGAAACCCAACTCATTTATCTCGAAGCCGCACTTTACACGCCACCACCCGATGTTAATCTCAGAAATTTATTCCTTCAAGTGAACGTTTGTCATTTTTGGACTGGGTGTACCGAAAGGACTCCACCACAGACCGCAGAGTACACGATGAAAACCAAGAGCAGAACGAAAGTACATGCAAAACGATATAAAGCAAACAAAACCTACTACAATACCGCCCCAAAGTAACCTTTTGAGAAGGCGTCTCCAAAAACAACAGCACGGATGACGATGAGCATATTCGTACGCAACACATCCTGATGAATTTCCCTACGAAACCGCATCCAATCAAGAGCAATGGCAAAAATGATGACACAGAGGTGTCGGAACGAACGGTGTGTCGCTGGTATTTACACTTAAAACCGACCACCACCCTCAACAACGGCTTCAGCGACTCCAGAATCTCAGGGTGTCACTGTATTTATTTAGAGGAATTTATTTAAGGTCCTGATTTATGTATATCAAAGGATTAACTACATAGCACAAAGAAACTTAACACCAAGTGTCACTCTTATCATCATCATTTCAATGGTGTTACATTTTTTTTTTTTATTTTTTTATTTTTTAGGGTAGGCGATAGCGGTGCAGGAAAGGCTGGTGAAAGGCTTTTCTTGCTTTCTGAACCTTATCCGTACAAGCGAAAAGTACTTCGGTAAACAGCATAAATTAATTTATTTGCACTCACTGATGTTGTGCATTCTCGTCTGTTTGTCCACTTCAGGTTATATCATTAATTTCGTTTTCGAAAAGGGGATGCTGATCGATTTTGCGCTCCCATGCACAGACTCATTCCTTTCTAAAGAAGAACGAACATCATGGTTATTTTAAAAATAAATTAACGATTCGATAAGGACTTTGCAGGGTAACATGGCGGGGATTGTGGGACATTACTTTGTCGTACATACTAAGCTGGTATATCATTCACTGGGAATCTTATAAATAATTTATGTGATAAGCCTTAGAGATGTGGATTATAGCCCTATCCAATTTCGGGAGAGGTTGCATATTTTATTATTTATTTTGTTGTCAATGTCATTATATTGATCCGCAATTACTTTCTCATCCTTACAATTATAACAAGAGCGCAGTTTTGAATCCTGCTTGTGCTACAAAGACTTCTTTGATACAAAAAAAGTTTAGTTGAAGGCGAATAAATATCTTTTCACGCTTACCCAGAAGATCTTAAAATAGGTATTCAAGCTTTTTTGAATTTTTCTGCAAGTTCATATTTAAGGTGGCTCAAAATTAATCATTCGATTTTGATTTTGAAGTCCTTTTTTACTTAAAAAAGAAAAATGATTTGGAGTAATGTAAATCTTTACTTGGACCTTTATAATTGTTTCTGTTTAGTGTAAAAGATGATATCCGTCAAGTGTTTGCCGCCAGTGTTGATACACATTTGTGCCCGTTTTATCGCATTTTCCATGACTTTCCACAAGATTTCCGGTTGCGATTGGCTGAGGCTTGTAAGCATAAATCTCAAAGAAAGCAGTCTGGGATGGTTAAATCAGACAATATTGCTGGCCATGCCAAATCGCCAATACGTGAGATTACGCGACCAGGAAGCATTTCCTTCACAATATCCATTGTGGCTCATGCTGCGTGTGCGGTTACACCGTCTTGGTGAAACCACATATTCACCTAGCCGCGCTCATCCAATTCCGGAAGTTAGAAGTCCCTTATCATGTGACTGTAGCGTTCGCCAGTAACAGTGACCGCATTGCTGATGGCGTTCTCAAAAAAATACGGCCCAATCACTCTTCCGACGTGAACGCCGCACCACACAGTGGCTTTGAGGGGATGTAATGGCTCTTCGTGCATCACACGCGGATTTTCAGTTCCCCAGAAATGAATATTTTGCTTATTGACGTAACCGCTTAAGTGGAAATTTGCCTTGTCGCTCATGATGGATGGCTTGGATGGCTTTACAGTAATTCACACGCCACTGACGGTCAGGAGGCATAAACTGATGCACTTTTTGCACTTTGTACCGGAAGATGTGTAATTCTTTCATTAAAATTCGCCGTAAGGTCCGTCTGGTGATTCCCAATTGCGTGTCTCGTCGTCTTGTTGATGTTTCTTCGTTCTCAGCGACATTGGCAAGGTCTCCTTTGGTTTCACTCTGTTCGAGTGGAGTAGCTAAATGCCGAAATGGTTGTTCAGTTGGCGCAACACAATTAGGAAATCGACATCGACATTCACGCTGCACTGACACCACCCACTGTCTTCTTCTTCTTCTTAGGGGGCTCGGGGTGAACCGAGGTCTCAGCTAATAAGCCTTTCCAGTTAGCCCGGCTATTAGCTAACTGCCCCAAGTTGCGCACTTCTAGTCGGTTGAGGTCCCCTTCAACTTTCGAGCGCCATTTTAGGCGAGGTCTTCCTCTACTGCGTTGTCCCTTCGGGTTAGACTCGAAGACTCTATGGACCGAAGCATTTGTTCCCATCTTAAACAACTGACTCGCAGCTTTTTGACCAAGTCGATGTCGCTGTACAGCTCGTATAGTTCGTCGTTGAATCTCCTTCTCCAAAGCCCGTCAACGCAGACGGGACCAACAATTTTACGACCGAGGATATCTTCATCCGCTTTATCCAAGCTTCAGCGCCATAAAGCAGGACTGTAATGATCAAAGTCTTATACAGAATCTCCTTAGTTGTTCGGGATAGGGCCCTACTACTCAATTATCTTATTGGCCTAAAGAAACTGAGGTTGGCAAGAGTTATTCTCCGTTTAATTTTTTCTCAGATGTTGTTGTCAGAATTTATAGCAGAGCCGAGGTAGGTAGACGAGAATGTTTTGTCCTATTCTACGAGGTTAGGTGTCCCTTCTTATTGACAGCATATACTTGGTCTTGCCCTCGTTGACCGCTAGACCCCTTTTAGCCGCTTCCGTTTCTATACTACCAAACGTACCAGTGACAGCTCGCTGTAAAACACATTAAGTCAATATAAACTGCGTATGCTTGTAATTGGACGGACTTTTGAAAGATCGTACCTTGTGTGTTAGCCCGTGGGTTCCGGACAATTCTTTCAAGTAAGATGTTTGGAAAGTCGCACGACAGCGCGTCACCTTTTTGAAATCCTTTTTTGACATCAAAGGTTTCGGTGCAGCAGTGAGCTTTCACTGTCGTCATCGACGTCAATCGAACGAGTTTTGCAAGGATGCCAAAGCTAGACATGGCTCTGTATAGCTCGTCTCTATAGATGCTGTCGTACGTGGCTTTGAAATCGATGAAAAGATGGTTGGTACCAATATGTATCTCTTGGGATTTTTTCAGGATCTGACTTGTGAGTGTGAAAACTGTCTAGTTGCAAAAATTATACCATCTTCCGATAGGGCTAAGTAAAAATAGATCCGCTAACATTCGATTGATCTTCAATGTCTCTTGCTTTGTGCTGTAATGAAATCAAATTGGATAAAAGGTGATATATGTTCTCTGTTTCCAGACATCCTTTGAGCAAAATCAGTTGATTTTGAGAAGCTTTCCGGTAGAAAATGACTTCAACATCAAATTCTAGTTCGTAGATATCTAGGTATCCACGACCAGAGGCCAGACAATAGCACATATTCAACTTTAGTCTATGTCTTGCAAGGAACCATTCATCATTGAAATGGATATGCGTTCCATAAATTGATAAGCCAATATGGTGCTATAATTGGTTTAAGATAATTTCCACTTGCACCTGTTATCTCAATTAAGATTTTCTCTACTAGGCCGGCCCTCCGTTGTCGTTTCAAAGATTCTTCGAGTCAAAGCCTTGATGTACATTCGCTCTACATGACAACCGATGGGGTCATGGAGTTCGGACTCTTCTTGCTAGGTCGTATGTTCTTCTTTTCACTGACATGGTTCTGCGCCATGGTGTAGGACTAGGATGATTAGGAACTTATAATGACTCTTGGTTTTCAGTAGGAGTGCAATTGGCCAAAACGATCTTTTCTCTGATCCTGCGCTGGTATTATTATCAGAATAAGTCGCGGAGCCTAGATTACCAAAACCTCTAAATACACCAATATCGTATTTACCTATGATGTTCTGTCCGCGATATCTCTCCTGTTTGGAGATATTCAAACATGGTACAGTTTGTCCTCGTTGAACACACTTTTTTGTGTTCGCTAAGTAACAAGCATAAACGTGTTCTTTCGACAATGTCAGTGTCAGAGGCACATGCGAATTATTGAACGAAGGTTTAAAGACCGTGCCTCAGGTGTAGGCATGCAAAATTTGTTCTACAACGATGATAAAGAGGCGCACTAGAATGGTCTTTTTGATATTGAGCTCTGGGAAAGTCTCCATTGTAATCCTGCACAATTAGATGCCGAAATTAGATATTTATATAAATGATATCGTTCATTTCCTTAAAATGAATACTACGGCTGTTTGATGAATATCCGGATTAGAAATGACAACACAACTTTTCTAGGTTTTGACAATTTGTTCTTCAATATACCCCATTTCAACTTGATACACTTTTCCAAGCGGTGCTGCAACTTTTCTAAACCCGGAAAAGTACGACTTTTGTTGGCCTGCAAAATACTCCTCCGCTGCGGCGATGACTTCCTAGTTTGACCCGTACTTCTTTAAGGCGAGCGATGTTTTAAGGTTTGGGAAGAAAAAAAAGTCGCAGGGAGCCAAATCCGGAGATGGATGATGGAGCTATTCGCAGTACAATTCGACCAATTTGGCTGTGGCAACTATGGAGGTGTGAGCCGGTGCGTTATCGTGGTGGAAGAGCACTTTTTCTTCGCTAAATGTGGTCGTTTTTTTTTCTTCAAATCGACACTGAATCGACCCAATAAATCGACGTAGTATGCTCCTGTGATTTCTTTTCCCTTCTCAAAATAGTCTCGCGAGACCTCACGTGTCTCCAAAAACTGTGGCCATCCACTTTCCGGATGAAGGCACAGTCTTTGCTTCCTTTGAAGCACGTTCACTGAGTAAAACCCATTGTTTCGATTGTTCTTTGGTCTCTGGTGTGTACCAATGAATCCATGTCTCATCGACATTCACGAAATGACGTAAAGACTTGTTTTTGATGTAATCTCACGATTGTGCTCTATTTCCGTTGTGAACAAACGCGGCACCCATTGCGCGGACAGCTTTCTTATGCACAAAATCTTGTGCAGAACATGGCTAACGCGTTCAGTTGAGATGACTGCCAATACGAGATCACGGATTTTCTACACGGTTTCCTCTGTGGTAACCATTTTTGGGACACCTATGCGGTAACGGCGAAACTCTGCGAACCAATGGTAAACGGCTTGATGCAATGGCTTGATTTCCACGAAGGTTTTGTCACTCAAAAACAAAAATCTAATTACGGAGCGATACGGCTCTTTTTCCATGATTGCAAAAAACACTAACACGATATTTTGAAATGAGTGTCAAGACAAAACTAAGCGTCGGATTGTCACTAAATTATGACAGACGGGCTAAAAGAGGTTATACTAAATTTGGCTCAGTCAGGCCACCTATCTTCCAATCCGAGTACTCATCAAACAGCCCTGGTATAGAACTAACATAGTATTGATCTGCAATCCAGCGGTTGTCTTAAAAATAGGCCGTAGAGTGAAAATGTTGCTCACAAAAGGACTTTGGCTCTCACAGAGTACATAAAATCGGGTTGGTGTTGGAGAAATTTACACCTTCTTCAGGATTGGAAAAGCAATATGTTCATTTAATCAAATTTTGCTCAACTTTTGTATATTTCTGGTGGTGGCGATGGCCTGATGGTCGACCCACTGGCTGTCACGCCATCTACCTGGGTTCGTATCCCAGCAATATTCTTCAAATCTTCATCACCCTTTCGGCGGTCAATGGCAAATATCCGAAAGTCAAATTCTGATTATGAAAAAGCTTCTCAGGAGAGCTGTTCGGAATCGGCAATAAACAGAAGGCTATGCTCAGGAGTGTAAAAAATTCACAAAGTGAGAAACACAAATGAGTGCGAGAAGCTAGGCCTTGGCCCACTTGGCTAGGCATTTAGTTACTCCGAAACCTGCGTTATACTTAAGATTAAATATGGTTTTCTTGACTTCATTGAGTTCGGGCGGATGAAATTGTTGCTTATTGACACCAAGATATAATGGGTCATTCTGCCTGAAAGAGGAATTTTAGTCGTAGTTGTCGCTACACAATTTTCAGAAGTGGCATCTTCTAAATAATGAGTAATGAGTTTCTACTATTTTTGGTTTTGTATCCTTCATATGTTAACATTTTTGCACATCATTGCGAAATTTCGCTTCTCAATTTTTCTTCTGAATAAATGAATATCATTTCTCAGTTCATAGAGCTCACGAACACCTCTAGTCATTTTGTATGCGTCTTGCCTTGCTGCATGAAATTATCAGCATTTAACAATTTGATTCTTTGTTGTCGTGATGGAAAAGCCAGTACGTCATAAGTAGAGGTCCTGAGTGAATCTTTCCCAACTCATGCTTCACTTTGGTGCCCTGTGTGTAGAAAGATAGAAGTTCAAGGAAACGTTCATTCCTTGAAACTTTTGAACTTCCATAAGTGCCTTCCATCGATTGCAACATGGTCGATGTAGCTGACGGTTGATTGATAAAAAGTTTTTGAGTTTATTTGTAAATATTGAAATTCTGCGATGATGGAAATGTATGCTTGGTGTTATGCAGGCAATACTTTTCAACTTTACTACCGAAGATGCCCTCCCTTCCTTACTTTGCGTTGATATCACAAAAAATCGTACTAATGTCATACTTACAGCACTTCTAGTACGTCCGGAGGCTCAGAAATACCGTCATAGGTTTCTTCATCCTTCTGCCTGATTGGTTCTATTGCAGCTAATTATTCTATTGCATGCAATTTTTAATAAAACCTAGCAATCCAGATGCCAATAAAGAGGGACACACAACTTTGACGACTAGGATAGAACGTTATGATACGCAGCTACAACGATAGGCTTAGAAGGCAATTGAGAAGTAAGCAAAAAGACACTGTTCATCCCAGTCCTGAATAAGGATCCTGACAAAAGCGTACAGCGATGCCGACCGCTTCAGAAAAGCTAAAATAATCCGGCTCAAATGTTTACGTTATCTTTAACGCAGGTTTAAAAGCGCCCCTGTCAGAAGGTTTTCGACTCCAACCCAGAAGAACAACAACCCATCAGTGGTGAAGCAAACAAGAAAAAAGGCCACGATAGCTGGAGAGGCCCTCAGCTGAGGCCCTCTTTCACCCCAGACCGTTGCGCCATATAAGCAAGTAAGAAACATTCCAGGTGCAGAACGTGAATTTTACGTCGTCTTGTTTTTTTTATAAATCACGGGCGCACGGGGGCTTTGAGTACCCTTAAAATGCTTGCACACAACCCTGGCGAAGGAAAATCAAGAAGGAAAGAAAGAGTGGTACTGGCGAACGTTGGTTTTAAATGTTTGAAAGTTATAATGACTAGAAAATAAAGAGCTAGGCGGGTCATTACATAAGCGAGTTGTACGGCTTAGGAACGATATTTTAGAATACTTATATAAAATATGAACATTTATTGCGAGACGGGTGTTATGGTTAAGAGTTTGAAGAGGCGGAATTCTACTGGCGATTTCCATGAAACACTGGTGGTAGAACTTGTAAATAACCTTATGCCCAATTCTCAATCGGAAGGACATGGACTTACGTGGCGCCTTGAACGGTCTTCCTTATTATCTTTCAAATTCGAATGACTCATATTCGTATAGGCACACCCGTATGTACGTCGTATTGGACGAAAGTTCATGTAGAAGTAAAAGATCAAACAAACCTTCGTAGGAAGAAGAGTAAAAATAACAGGAGTAAACAGAAACCCAGTTGATCTATACATCACCTTCCTTATTCGTTTGTTCTCTTCACCATGGGTGTACTGACTTTTTGTTCGGTGGCATTGTTAAGGTGACAAGTAAAATCCTTCTGGTGGCTTTCTGATACATATCTCGATGTGAAGCACAAAATATACAAAAGCGTGATAAAGTCTGCCTCGCCTAAAGTTAACATATAGCTAATACCTCCAACCTTCATTGATATGACTGATATATTATGTATGTAGGCTCTAACCTATACAATTACCTTTACCTTATACTGAGCCATACGTGTTTCCTTTCTGTAGTCCTGCCCTGGTTCCTGTTGTTCGTTCGTTATTCTTCGTTTCCTATGATTGATTTTCGATTGAAGATAAAACATGCTTACATTACCCGAACAAAATGAGAATGCTTCATTTCAAAAAGGACGAAGGACGTAGTAGATATAGCCTGTATATCAACCCCTGGAGATTTATGTAAACATAAATCGTCAATTCATAATGTGTGCATTAATATATATATATCTTCAAAGAATACTACAAATACCTTCGAGTTACATACGAGTATATGAGTACTCTTAAATAGTCGGCAAGTCGAGAGGAGGATAATGTGAATTTACTGGAAAGGTATTTTTCGATTCTTTCATAGCATAATAATAGTTACAAAGAACCTAAAGCAGACGACCGTGCTGACATTGTACAGTGGTGTTCGGATTTTTCAAAAAGGCTGCTTATATTTTCGACTTATGTGGAGGACGGACTGATAGTATTGATTGTTTTGCTTACAACGTCCAATTTTAAGCATCTATATGGTACAATCTTTACAGTGCTTTTATGAAGAGCTTGGATCTCCCTGGAATTTTCAAGTTATTTAAATATGTATAAAGCAGTGAGTTTACTCCTTAGGTCTACGCTAAGTCATACCCAAAATCGATTTTGTGATATGCAACATGCATATGTACACACATATATCCTAATTCGAAAACCAGTCTTAAAGTTCAACGAAAACTTGTACAGCATTCGCATCATTGATAGAGACTTTCCTTTTCTCTCAAAACTTAGAAGAATGTCAAAGTTTGAACTCAGATATGTCATATGACAACGAACAATAGTATGCTGAGAACAATAGTATGAGTACATTTTGTTGCAGTTGCAAATTTAATCATTGACGTGTAGAAGTTCCCTTTATGACGAATGCTTCAGATACAGCTTCAAGTGGTGTGACTGTTTGATATTGATATACCTGACAGGAGGCAACTCCTGTATCTAAGTCTAAGTATACTATAGAATGAAATCTTAATCGATGTTTCCTTGTGTAGTAAAAATTTTTTCTTTATCTCGACAAAGATGTCGTAATTTTCGATAGATTTGGCATCCTCTAATGCTATATATGTTTGAAAATTGGATCAAAGAGTGTCCTTCGGCTTGTCATGAAGTTTAGTCCGAATGAGATAACGTGATAGCCAGAGGGTGTCATGTCTTGCACTAAATAGTGTGTGCGTCAAAGCATCTAAACAAGCTCTCGCAATTTCTTACAAGTCATCAATAAAATGTGTTGTCTGCCGTTGTTGTGACGGAAGGCAGCACCTTTCTGTTGGTCACATCGGGCGTAATGAGAATTAACAATGTCGTCATCCAGAAGTATCTAATTGTGGACAATCTCCTTCCAGTGCTACCACTCATACAGCATCAACCTCAGCGCTATCAATTATGGCTTTGAAAATGCTTGTGAGGGCTTATCATACTTTTCCCACCATACTTGACCATTCCGATTGTCGAGTTTGACCCATTTTCTGATTGTGACTCGTTTTAGAAATGGCTCAAGTTCATTGCGTTTTAACAACGTGTTGCAGATTAAAACCGTGTCTATCATGTTTTTCGCTCTCAATTTAGGAGAAACCTATCCATCGAGATCCTTTTTGTAAACAGCTTTCTGAAAAGGATACAAAACAGTTTTGTGGTCAATACCTAATGCAGCAAGGGACGCAATTGTCTTCTAAGAAAGCCTCTTCATTACTGACTCTGTGATATACGATTACAATTTGTGTGTGTGGGAATACATACACGGATATACAGCCATTCTCAATCAATTAGGAATGCCCGTATGATTGTATTAGGTGCGCAATTATATGTTGGCTTCAGCAGTAAGTGCTGAACGACTCTGACATATCCAAAATGTCATTTACTTTTGGTTTGTGAAAATGCCTGATTTTGTGCCAAATATTCATCATTTGCGGGAATTGTTAATTTTCTTTTTTCATTCAAAGAAAACGGCGGCTGAAGCGCATCGAGAGCTCCGAAAAGTTTAAGGAGATGCTACTCTAAGCGAAACAACTTACCGTGACTGATTGCGTTGCTTCAAAGATAGTTATTTCGATGTTGACAAGGTCCGCGTGAAGGAAGGATAACAAACTTCGAAGACGTTGAATTGGAGGCATTGCGCGAATAGGATCCTTGCCAAACGCAAGAAGAGCTTACTTCAGCATTACATTACAAAAAGAAACTTATGTTAGGTTACTTTTGATTTGAAGCCAAGGGACGTTGGGGTCTTTTTGTCACTTGTGAACAACTGACGCGTGATGAAAATAGGATTCATTACTGAAACACAAAGAGAAGAAAGTCATGGGGACTGCCCGTTCATGCTTTAAGTCGTCGGCTCGGCCGAATATGTTGTGTATTTGATAGGACCAGGTCGGTGTTATTTATTACGAACTGTTGATACCCAATTAAACTCTCACTGGGGAACGGTATCGACTTCAACTGATGCGATTGAGCCAAGCACTGCACGAAAAACGACCTCAATAAGAGCAGAGGTACGAAAAAGTAATTCTACAGCATGATAAAGATCGGCCAAATACGTTAAAACCTACCTGGAAACGCTCAAATGTGAAGTCCTACCCCATCCACAATATTCCCTATATATTGCGCCATCCGATTATTACTTATTCCGTTCAATGGTACATGGTCTGGCTGATCAGCAGTTCCGCTCATATGAAGACATCAAAAAGTGGCTTGTTTCGTAGATAGTCTCAAAAGATAACCACTTTCACCGTAACGGCATTCGGGGTCTGCCAGAAAGATGGGAAAAGTTGTAGCTAGCGACGAGCAATACATTGAATGATTCAAAATATCATTTTCGGATTAATTTTTCAAAAATTCTAATGGAATGAGTGTTAATCAAAATCAGATTATTCTGCATCGTCAATTAGAAAATTATTCGCGTGACCCTTTGGTCACATCAATACGGCTAGACCTCAAAACAGGAGACTTCTTCAACTTTTCAACTTCACCAAATGTGTCTGAAACCCTCAATCAACAACCTGATTGACCCCCATCAGTTCGGTTTCAGACCAGAAAAGTCCATAATCCTAACACTCCGACAGATAATTTAAAAAACTCAAAAACTCAAAAACTCCGAATTGATACCCACCGTCTTTTCTGTGATATTGTACTTGTGTAACTCACAAGTACAAGTGAACACTTTCAAAAGTCTGTGCAAATATAGGGTTTTCTAATAACGACTTGACAACTTTTTTTTTAAATAAAAGGCAAACCATTTGAGATGTTTCAAAAACTTTATTATTGGCTTGAAGTACAATCAAAACATTTATGAATGGAATGCGATTTCGTTCATATGACCACCGCGGGCACGTTTGCAGCGGTCGACTCTTTGGACCCAATTTTCAACGACTCGGCAACACATTTCGTCCGAAACGGCCGCTATTTTGGGTTCAATGTTTACTCTGAGCTCTCCAACGTCGTCGGCGTATTGGCAAAAACCAATGACTTAACGTAGCCGCACAGAAAATAGTCAAGTGGCGTTAAATCGCACGAACGAGGCGGCCAATCGACTGGCCCATGTCTTGAGATAACACGTCCACCATACTTACTCTTCAATAAATCGATTGTAGCGTGTGCTGTGTGGCTTGTGGCACCATCCTGTTGAAACCACATGTCGTCCAAGTCCATATCTTCCAATTCGAGCCAGAAATAATCGGCGATCATGGCGCGATAACGCTGACCATTCACAGTAACGTGACGATCGTTATCGTCGACGAAAAAATATGGCCCAATAACGCCGCCGGCATGCAAACTGCACCAAACAGTTATTTTTTGTGGATGAAGTGGTGATTCATGTAGCACGTGTGGGTTTTTACCCGAACAATAACGCATATTTTGCTTATTGACGAACCCATTGATCCAAAAATGAGCTTCGTCACTGAAGATGATTTTGCGATGAAATTCATCATCTTGGCGCATCTTCTCCAGAACCCAATCGGAGAACGTACGTCGTTTCAAATCGTCCATCGACTTCAATTCTTGAGTCAGCTTGATCTTTTATGGGTGTAAACCAAGATCCTTACGCAAAATACGCCATAATGTGGTCTGAGCGATGCCCAATTCTTGAGAACGCCGTGGAATTGACTGATTTGGATCGTTTGCTACGGACGTCTGAACGGCAGCGATATTTGTCTCACTGACACGGCAACATCACACAACGAATATGTAGACTCAAATTTTTGCACTGAACTTGTTATTGCCTGTCTACTAGGGCGAGAATTACGACCGAAAATTGAAATTATGGCTCTTAAAGTTGCAGTCACCGACTCCGAATATCCGTAGAAATTTTTTACAATTTGCAGATATTGCTCGTTAGTGTACTTTACCATGATGAAAATGTAGGGTTTACTGAATAAATTAACAGTGACAGTTTGATTATTATTGAAAGAGTGCGTTCACAAATTAAATTCAAAGTTGTCAAGTCCCTATTGGAAAACCCTATACTAGCGTACGCCAATGATATCGAGGTAGTGAAGGACTTTGTCTACTTGGCTCTGATATAAATTCTACTAACAATACCTCAGCAGAAATAATGCGAAGAATCACTCTTGCCAATTGCTGTTTTTTTGTAATAAGAGATCAGTTAGGTAGTAAGGACCTATTCTGTCCTACCTCATGCCTCAGAAGTATAGACCCTATCGAAAGTGGATGAAAATATATTCAGTCGTTCGAAAGAAAAATCCTTGGAGGAGAAGATTACCCAACGAACGATAAAAACTGTACATCAACTTAGTCAGAAAGCTGCGCATCAGTTGTCTGAGATGGCTAGGACATATAGAGTGAATGGATACTAACTCTCTGGCCCTCAGAGTTTTCGAATATAACCCGGAGATACAGTTCAGTAGAAGAAAACCTCACCTTAGAAGGGCGTACACAAGTAGAGGGCGCCTCAACCGAATTGGAGGCGGAAGCTGGGGGCAGTTAGCTAAAGACCGAACTAACACTCGACATCAATGAGCAAGCTTTAGCGCTGGATTGTCTTACAATGATAGCACATAAACGACTTACGCATAGTCCTTAAAAATTGTCTCGATCATAGTTCCCAGCTTTATCTATCAGACAAGAAGCCTCTGAATATTAAATAGATCACATCTTACGACATGGAGGCAATTTCTTCGCAAAGTATGACACGCAGAGTAATGGTTCGACCTTCCTTGAGGAGAAATTAGGAGTACTTAGGAAAGAGTTAAAGCGTTTTGCAGAAAACCGAACCAACTATTTTTGACACACTATACCCCATGAGAAGTAAGAGGAACAAGATCTATTAGTTCACCATAGGATTGTAGAAAGAAAGATATTGAACCTCAACCCCGTAGCGCAGAGGTGTGAAAAGCGGGAGATTTTGTAGAGATTTTGGTGTTGCAAAGATTAAGAATAAAAGTAACCATAGGTCTTGAATTTTTCTCTTACAATCTTAATTGGATTAGTCATTTCCGGTCATAAAAATAAAAAAATTAAAATATTATGACAATTATTAAAATTAAATAATTAGTCAAATAAGATGATGTTTAAATTTTAAATGCGAATTGAGAGTTAACGAGCTCCAGGCTCGTATGTAATTGTCTCATACAACCTGATCACTATCTGCAGGTCTACTAACTAAAAGTGATTGCATTTTTCAAACCTTATGAGTTATGAATTACTTCTTACGACTTGTTCCTTATCATCGAAAGTGGCACCACTGTTAAAATAAAAAGAAGGCTTTATTTTATTTGACTTCCAAATACTCTTGAGAACATCCTATTATGCTGTGACCTACTCCTTGTGGTATGAAAATGCGGCAAAAACAAAAAAAACAAAGACGTTCCCTATATTCGTGAAGTTCTCCTGCATCATTTTCAGTAGATCGACTTTAGAAGATGCACTCCAGTAGGATAGAACACCTAAGTCTCTGGTGCTTCTGTTTCAGCTCCTTGCTACGGATACCCTTGAGTGGAAAAATTGATTTCTTATGGATTTGTTTTATTTTTTCTTGTTTTTCTTTCGAAATATTTCATAGTCTTGTCACTGACAGTTGAGAAACATTTCATTTTCTTCTGTTAAAATGTTGGAAAGGAAGCATAATCTCCTGTCCAGCATCTGCATTTTTGTATTGTATTTGTATCTATTGACCAGTATGCTCTAGTTGCAGAGAACGACCTACTAGTTATGGAGAGTAAAGAAGTTACGAGTACTACCTGCATGTGAATGTCAAAATCAATTTCTGGCATTTCACTGCATTTTATTTCTCGAAAATTGATATTACGGATATAACAGGTAGAGTTCGAAGGTAATGTCATGTTATTTCTGGATACCGTCCTCTTCCCCTTGTGAACTATTGTACAATAGATGTATGATATGTGTCTCCTGTGAAAAGTGAATGAAAATGGTAACCGATCTAGGGGAGTTCGAATATCTGTGCAATGTATGTAAATGTTGAGTATTGATTGAAATTTATTGTACGGCTTCGAAGAATATATTCCAGGATTACGAACGGAGTTCATTTGATTGATATCTTGGGAATGGTTTTTAATTGTCCTGTTTTTGTGAAATCGATTTTTGGTTATATCTTGTCAGAGAGAGCAAAAACCCAATGCAGAAGTCATGAATGTTAGATAAGGATAAGGGAATTTACGAGTATAACAAACTATGTAAAGTAGTACCAATGGGAATTTATATGTAGATGCAAGGAAACAAGGGTAAGATATGGTCCTTGAGAATATATTTCGAATTAATGCGAATGAGAGCAAATTGGTTGGTTACAGAACATATTGTAGGTATTACTATTCACTATTTTATGATTGAGTAACTAAAAATAGAACAAAAGGAACCTTAGATGAAAGTCAAAATTTTGAAATTTGTTTTTGGTTTTTAAAAGTATTTACATACAATTGGAGTGAATTCAAATGTGAACTCCAAGGCATTGGGAGTACACTTAATGGGTTATTGATCTCAACTACTAACGACCCATTATTCAAAATACTCCAAACGAGTATAGTCTGTTTAAAATATGTACAAAGTTTGAAATTAAAGAGAGGAAAATACTGTGAACTGTGTAGATTTTAAAGTTAATAGCTATTTATTTCTGGTAGCCATTTCGTTCAGATATGCGTGGCGGTATCTTATCACGCTCGAGCTTATGGTGTTCATAGTTAGAGACTTGATTGCTGCTTGACGTTCCATTTATATTGCAATGGTAAATGGCATAGCATTCGCGTTCTCAGAGAAGATCCCGCTGCGTCAATGCATTCAGCTATCTTAGAACCCTCAGTGATTACGAAAATGGACTAACTAAGCAAAATTTCGCGTTGTCCGCATTCTACATTTAGCTTCTTTCATTGAAGAAAAGTTTCAAGAACTACTGTTTTAGAAGTTCTTAACACTCAACTGATGCTTATACAGGCAGTTAGTTGCGTTTTTGAAACAGGTTGATGTAAGTCAACCATAGCCAGCAAAGGTCTATGTCAAAAGTAAGAATTGTTCCATACAGGATTCAATCTAGAACTTTGGGTTGTAGAGCCCACCTTGAATTTGCAGTCCTCTTGCGCCAGAAAAAGACAAGAACACATTTCTTCTTTGCAATATGTTTTTCTGAACAGTATTCCTGGATGAGACTCATCGACAAACTCGAGTTTCGGTGATATTAAAGTGTGTGAGAGAGTGCCTGCGGTGTTTGCCTAACACATGAAGAATGACGTCGTCTGCATCAGGTCTTATAACATTACTCGCAACTTCTAATTTGGTAAGACGTTTGTGGTGTGTCCATTGAAGTGTCCCTGACATCTTAAAAATTGATCTATAAAGAAGTCACCCTAGGGTTCTGGTACTTTAAGGCTCGAATTTACCTGCACCAACTCCCCATTCAAGCTTTTTTTATAGATTATATCCGGGCCTTTAGGTTGGTAGAATTTCCTAAAATGAGATTATTTTTTCCTGATTTTCTCTTGGAGTCAACTCAGGTACTATTCGGATGCTTAAATATGATCTTAATTGGACAGTGCGTTGGACAGAACTTGGTGATTTTTTTACAGAGTATAAGCCTGAACCTTAGTTGGAACTTCATTGTTTCTTGTTTGCAGATCTTTAAAGATGCCTCTAGGTTTCACACCCACATTCCGTTTTAACACAGATGAAATTCTTTCGTTTCTTGAACTGCAGTTTTTGGTGCTCCATGTCTTCTACTGAGGTCACTTACCATCTGTTCTTCTTGTTCTAGGACAAGGAAGATTTAGTAAGGAATCAAATAAATTATTGATTTTGTCACCTTCTAGGAATGTGACTTGCTCATTCAGAAAGTTTTGACATAAGCGGTCTTTTTGTATTTCTTCTATTTCATCTTCCGATTATTGGAGTACATGATAGCGCAAAACAAGGAAGTATAGGTGATTAGAATATGATGGTTTGTCGAACATTTTCTAATTATCTATCGAATTTGTGACAAGCACTTCCTGGCGTTTATTAGTATTGAAAGTGCCTCATATTGCATTTTACAATTTCAGAACTTAGTGGATATGATTCATATACAAGATTGGTGTCTATAATGCTCCTATATTTATTTGCATCGCAGCTCAGTACTGTTATTTTCTGAATACCGGCGTGCCCATCAATCAGCTTACAGGTGAAGCGCGTTCATGGTCATAATTGAATGGAAAATAAGTTTCTTTCCCGTCCTTGGAGGTCAGCAGCGTTGTATAGGATTTCAATTTAGATCATAGCTTCAACAATGTCACATATATGGATTTGCATCATTACTAGCTATGTTGTTACATAAAAGTTGTTTTGTAATGGTAAAAAAGTAAAAGCTGTGAAAAATGCCTTAAGAAGCCCTTCGGCTTTATAATATCTTTTGTGCCAACCCCAAAAATGTTGTTTTTGATTGTGCTGCGTATTAGGTGATATTAGTCACCAAGTCAGAGGTTGTCTAGGCTTGAGAAAAGATGGTATCAAATAGAGACCTAAAACCTTTATGAAAGTTCTTAAAACACGGTCTGGGCTTCTATGACCCCTTCAAGATAGAGTCACAATATCTCCGATTGGATTAGGTCAATTTTCTTCAGATTAGTATCTCGTCGAGTTCTGACCCAGTTTGTTTAATTGAATGTGTTTAAGGTTTCTATTTATTACCTGCTTCTTATGCAAAGATAACGGTGCTATCGGAGACCCATCGGTCTCTCCGGCCCTTTTGCCATTTCCCTATGAGCACCTTGGATTGTGGTCGAAGATCGTGTTTGGATTCCCAGTTTATTTCCATAAGCTACCATATATGCAAGAGTAGTAAAACGGCCGCTTAATACCTGTGAGCCTGTTTCCTCACCCTAATATCTGCAATGAAACTTTATTCTTCTTCTTGATTTTCGTCACTATTACCGCACCTTCGAGTGGATTGTAGTCGCCTCCTATGACAGTCACGTCTTACCTCAAGGCTGTTTTAACAAATTGTCTACCGGCGGCATATTTATTGTATAAAATTATGATCTTATTGTGTAAATAATGGTGCAAAAAGAATCTTGACTCTCAAGATGGGGTCAACGATAACGTCACAGGTAGATCCAACGCCCATGTTATATAATGTTTCTTAAGCTTCTAGCCGGATGATAAAATCGGATATACTACATATGTATGTATCAACAGCACTTATGCCAGGTAATGGGCTACTGCCAATATACTACGAGTATATTATTGAGCGAGAAACAGCTTCGCACATAAATAAGCCAACTAAAAACGACCCTGGAAAGGAAAAATGGACAGCGACTTTTAATTTGCTAGTATAGTAAAACAGTGGGTTCCTTATCATTTCTCATGCATTTTAAAAATTTGCATAGTCCTCAAGCCGCTATAAGACGGATATTACTGCGTTCCAAGAAAAGTAATTGGATGGAGAGGGAAAAATGTAAAATTTACCTTGGTGATTCCTAACGAAAAGAAAGACTATAACTGTTTGGATGCAGATTTGTCATCAAAGAATGACTTTTAGAAAAAATTTTGAACTGCATGAATCTAATATCTGATATCAATGATTCAGAATTGTTTACACCAGAATTCAGAGCGTTTCGTGGTGGCGGCCATGAGAATGGTGATTTTTCTGTTCTCCTGGCTCAACTTGTTAAAAAGTCAGAAGCAGATGAATTCGAATTTATTGGTGTTAAGATTACTATCTCTCTATGCTCTGTTGTTTTATTCGCCCCTCCTAATCAAACCTGTGGCTACCAGCTCTCGACTAATGTAGTCGATTTGTTTTTTGATATTGTTGACCCCCGGAACGATCTCATAGTTCTTGGCGATTTTAATCTCCTTCATCTCCTATTGACTCAGTTGGACGGTGTACCTTCCTCTTTATTGATTGCTTTTCCTACTCAGCCCTTTTTCAAACAAATAATATTTTTAAAACAATGGGTTGACAATTAGAGCTGATCTTTACATTTGCTGCTAAAAGTTATGTTGCCCGTGATTCCCCAATATGTCATCGTTTGATTCTACAATCATCACCAATTACTTCGCTAATTTCTTCAGTAAATCTTTTTCCACACAGACAGAAAACTTGGATCCCGAATATTTCGATTACTAGAGTAACTGCACTCAAGCATTTCTGCCTGCTAATGACAAGATCTAAGTTTGTTAAACTTAAAGAGGCAATAATCCAACCCTAGTGAGTATCTTCAGACTTTCGAGGTCCAGAAAAGCGCTATATAATCCCTATTCATAAGAGGGAACTTAAACATTACCAACTACCGACCCATTCCTAAGTAATCCTCCATCCCCAAGATCTTCGAAAGCACCATTTACGCTGCAATGTTTTGTCATTGCAGATGTATTGGGTATATATTTCAATTCGTGCGGTTTTTTTTTCAAAATTTGAACGTTTATTTAAGAAAAACATGTACAATAGTATTATTCAAAGTATTGCCCATCTGAAGCAATGACTTTTTCCCATCTTTGTGGCAATTTGTGGATCCCATCCCAAAAGAACTGCGCCGGCTTGTCAGCCAAAAATGAATCAAGCCAATTTTTGATATTCTACTCTGATGTGAACCGTATTTCAGTGAGGGCGTTCTGCATCGACCGCAACAAATGGTAGTCAGAAGGCGCAAGGTCTGGGCTATAAGGCGGGTTGGGTAAGACTTCCCATCCACTGTTTTCCAAAAAGTTCTTAACTGGAATAGCAAAGTGGGGCCGAGCGTTATCGTGATGGAAAAGTATTGACTCGTGTCTGGTCGCATATTTCGGGCACCCCCACAAAATACAGAGCATTACCTTCGCGCCATGGATATTCGGCTTTGCCGTTGATTTGGCTGGTTGGCCGGGTTTCACATATGATATTTTGTGCTTGGGGTTGTCATAATGGATCCATTTTTCATCATCAGTAACAATCCGATGCAAAAATGACTTCCTTTTGTGGCGTTCCAGCAGCATTTCGGACATGACGTCTTTCGGCTTGAGTTCATGTGGAACTCAATTTCCTTGCTTTTGAATATATCCAGCTGCTTTTAAACGTTTTGAAATGGCTGCTTGAGTGACACCACTATTGACTTTGATAACATCGCACATAAGGTAACTCTCTTTGAACTTATTGCACTTGGTTTTTAACCTGGGCTTATTTCTTGGTTTAAAGAACGCTATTACCTAGTCCATTTTTGTTTTCGTTTTCTAAATCAGTTAAAGCCACTTCGGGTTTTCCACAAGGGAATTTTCATTTTGACTATTCATGATGATACCTACTGCAAATATTATAAAGAACTCACACAAATATTCTGATTCTCAACCTCTACAAAGCCATAAAAACTTTCTTGAGCTCAACATAAAAAATGCCATGTCATCTCATACCACAGGAAGCGTTCCACACTTCCCAACCGAACTTACTATGTATCAATTCAAGTTCAAGTCATTTCAATGCAGGACTTGGGCATAGATTCCATTGGTAGCAGAGTTAACTCAGCGCTTGTTCAAAGAGCTCTCTGATCCTTACTTCACAAAATCCCTGTACATTATATTTGTTAGGGCATTTATCGAGCAACTAGCCAGGTATAGTCCCCTTTTTATGAAAACTGTATTCTATATCGGAGTAGTCCAACGCAGATTCCTACGATCCTTCCGTCCTATGATGACCAACTAAAATTGCTGGGTCTACTATCTTTGAAAAAACGTTGGGGGGGGGGGAGAAATTTCTGACCTCAATATCTACCACTCACCTGAACAAAAAACTGTCGACCTCCTCGAGTATTTCTAGGAGCCGACATCGACACACACCATTAACTTGTTGCAGCCATGGCGGGAATGTACATATATACCATATATTCTATATAATAAATCAGACAGTCTGAAACCTAACCCGGCCAAATCCTGCTCACAACCAGCTTCTATCACTGGAACTCCTGATGAGCTAAGCAATACAAACCGACGTAGTTAGTATCAGGCATCGATTGTGTTACGGAAGGGCCAATTATTACGCTAATATATCTTTTGATGACCTTACATCGTCTAGCTTCAATGACACTATATCTGTTATGGACGCAAATGGTAAGGATCCGTTGCTATCAGCTCTGAGAAGAATCTCCATTTCTAACGAAAGCCTGCCAAACCGTGAGACTTCATATAGAGAACCATTAAAATTAACTTCTTAGCCACAAAGAGCTTCAGACGTATCAGTTTGACTTCGTTCCTACTGAAGTGTATTGAGAGTAGGACTGAGCCTTAGGTTCACAAGTTCTTATGAGATAGAGCTTTAAAATTTGTTAAACAGAATTTGAGGCGTACAAGAAGGAATATGAGGGAAGCATTTTCATTGACATTGGGAATGCAGATGATGCAACTTTTAACGAATCACATGTTTTGTGCAACAATAATAATAATATTCCTTCGAATTTGAGTTTGTTCTATTCACGAGATGGAGGAACCCCAATCATTTCACTCATCTATTGCAAAATTTATTTTATTACAATATATCTTGTCCTGTAGAGAAAATTTTTTTTGGAATAAGTATGTCACGTCGGAAACACCACCCGATGAACTGCCGATTGTCTGCCAGTTTAAGGGAACACGAGACAGTTTGTCACCACAGAAAGACCTCTGGATGCAGTAGGCCTTAGACTTGATTACGAAAATTTGTGGCTGTTTTCAAATCGTAGTTATACGCAATCCTGATGCCAATTAACAATATCGTGCAAAACAGATGGAGCATAACATCTCACTCTGCAGTGACAGCCAATGCGACCTCCAATTTGAGGATGCAAGGTATTTTTAAATGCAGTTGAAAATGTTAATCCATTGAAATATGTCTGGTTCCTAGGTCACCTTTGTGTTTACTTTTCAGAAACTAAACTCAATTGAGGCTTGCATTCTGGAGTTTCCATTGACAGATGTGTCTCTTAATTCAAAAAATGTAAGAAATCAGCAGGTTTTCTGCTTTCGAAGGTTCAGAGAGCACTACGGGCAAATATTGTAGATTATTGTATTCTCCTTAGCCGTAGTATCTATAGCAGCATACCATTAACTGCCAAATGTGACCCCTATAACTTTTAGTGTCTTCTGGTTTTCATATCAATTTTCATCAATTTAAATTTCCCTTGAATATACCATTTGTCGTTTCGACTAAGTACTAATTTAATTTGTTAAGATACAATATTATATTCCCTACTATATCTTCCATAACGGAGGAAAAATCCATGGCTCTTCCTATCCGTAATTAAGATAAATTTGTACAATCCTTATAAGATACTGCATTTCAACCATAAACATTCCACAGCAAAACCAGAAACTTAATTGAAACCTTTTCGTATCTGAATGTAGGAAAACAAACAAGATGTGTCCATTCCTCCTTCTTCTAGAAACCGCACTATATAAATATTTGTCCCATTCCCTCAAAAGCCCATGTAGGTACATTTTCTTTTAAGCAAACAAACAAGTGTCCCATTTCTCTTACCCCAAAAAAAAGAGGACCAAATTCCCACCAATCCAAGTAAAATTGAATTCCAACGCAACATTCCCAAGAAAAAAAAAAGAGGAATGGGAAATAAAAAAAAAAAAAAATAGAAAAAAAAATCTAATAAACCAAACGTAAGCAACTTACCAAGGACCGACAAGAAAATCCCAATAATCACCCATTTAATCGCGTCCATTTCTCAGCCTTTGTCCAAGTCCACCCTCTGCTTCGTCGTCGTCACCTCGCCGATGGTGATACCAGATACTAATGGTGACGTTGGCAAGATGTCTTCACTCTATGTTGATGTTGTCCTTAAACGTCAAACTGGAGATCGCATAGACCTTGTACTCGTACAAACGACGAAAACAAGAGACTATGTAGTCGTTGTACAACGACTAGACTCACCCCCGGCTTTAGATAAAAACATAAGGACCGAGACCTGGCCCAGAACGTATGTCGTCGGTAAACGTCTTAAGGGCAATTAATTGAAAAAGCAAGCACGACCGGAAAAAAACTTTTTGCTTACACACATTCGATGTGGACTGACGACCATGGAGTTGACACAAAAGGGGAATGCAAAAGGAACACGAACTTTTCGCTCTTATTTTCTTATATCTCTTTTTTCTTTCGTTGTTATTGGTGGCAGGTGGTCTACCTTTGGTTGAAACTATAAGCCCAACTCCACCTTTGTCAACCCACCCCACTTTCACTCACTTGGACTAACTCACTTATTTACCGAAACTGGCTCAGGATATAGCTGCTTGAGTTAACGCCTCAGGCAGGAGGACACAATACAAATACTCTACCACAACCGCACACGCAATGTCGCACAAGCATATGTACATGTATAAGAAATAGCACTAAACAACTTCTTTTCCACCCTCCACCAGTTTTCTTTCGTTTTATTATTATTATTTTCTTTTTTTTGCTTTTCTCGGTCCGTTGTTATTGTTGCTTTTGTTGTTGGTTTTGTTGGTCGATCTCACCGTCACCACCATCTACGACAATCAACACACAGGCAAAGTAATTAAATTTATTACAATCACAATCACATTTTCATTTGTTGTTTTGTTAAATTCATTCGTTGGCATTAATGCATTGTTGTTGCGAGAGGACAAAGTATAGGAGCAATAACAAGAATACTACGACCACACGATACGATACGTTACACGGCGATCGGGTGGTTCGGAAATTGCGAATGGGGGTGTAATTTACATTAATGGTTTTGCTCGAACTAGGATGTTTAGTTTCTCATTTTTATGGTTTTCTTCTTATTGAGGGTGTCTTTTGCTTTTCACGAGGAATATTCCGATGATTTCTAGGGTTCCTTGAGATGTCCTTACACAATACTTTTCTGTTGAGAAAAGGGATGGTGAGGTTTAACTTCACGACGATGTAACCAAGGTCAGTTACAAGTTCGGTAAGTAACCCACTTTCAAGGAATACAAATTGGAAAACAAATCACAAATGAAATGAAAGTTTTTCGAGAGAAAATACAATTTTTCCACTCAATGATGCAGAAATTTGTAACTGACAAGGATATTGTAATCCATCATTGACTCTCTTACTACTACTACTACTACTACTAGTACTGCTGCTGTTTCTCTCCGCTTGCCTCCCCCATGACCATCTGACAATTGGGATGTTTTGTTTTTGTTTTTTTTTTTGCGTTTATGTGAAAAACTACAATATCCTACGAAAATATCCTTGACACAGTCCGTAAGGAATTGAAGAAATCAAATTATATCCTTCTTTAAAATTTGCTCTGTGAACATTTGTTGTTGGTTTGTGTGATTTTTACTACGATATTTCTATTTTTTGTTTGCAACTTTTTGACACAAAAATAAACGCTTTCGAAATAACGTGACCCCTTATGTAGGAATACCGCACAGGACCAATAACTGTATTCGACTAAAAGCTCTCCCACAACGTTTACCTGGTTATACAAATGAGGTTTTAAGTGACTCGTCTCGCCTTGTGTAAGGACGAAAAGAGAAATTCTCCCAAAGTTCTCAGGCGAGTTTTAGAGAGTTACACTCACAAAGTTTTCATCCGGACTTTGGTTGCATTGTGGTTGAAAAGGATATGAAGAAGGAAGTTTTTAGTTAGACTAGGTTAGGTTTGATTTTGTGAGATTGGGAGGGTGTTCTCTTTAAATGAATTGAGTATGGCTGATGGATGAATTCCTTCGTTAAGTTGACTGGGAACAGTTTTCAACGGAGAATTGTAGTAGAATAAGTTCGTGTTCATACCCGGGATATTTTTTAAAAAGAGCTTTCTCCGGTAAATTGGAGAAGTAAGAAGGCTTCTCGTAATGAGTTTTTAAATTATTATTATTATTTTTTTTTATATATATATATATATATACCTCATTAAGGAGGACATTTTATACAATCTTGTGATGTAAAGATATTTCAACCAATTTCGGATTAAATTTAGTGGAAATGTAAGCCTTGCAGGCATTGGTCTGTCTAGTCTTAAAGGAAAAATATTAAGTGAGATGAAAGATGCTCAAAATGCGTTCTAGACAGTAATCAGTATTATATTCACTTCTTGAACATTGTTGTTGGTAGTAGGTTGATCCATCTTAGAAAATAATAAAACACTTTACAAATGATTTCTCTTGCCTCAGTGTAAAAGATAGGATTTATTGCCGTACACACAAATTGGGTGCAGTTTTTTTATGAGCCCTGACAAATTATTTGAAGGATAAGGGGATGTGAGATTCTTTTAACAACAAAACATTTTTTTTTACTATGAGACAAGATGAATTTTTTTAAGAAACATTATTATGCTGAATATTTTCCGTAGTGAAAGCAGAATAGAAAACAAAGGAAACTTTACTTTTCCTTAACTAAATCGTTGCAGTAAGAATGAGCCTGGTATAATACAATATTTTATAGACAGCGGAAGAATCTCATTTCATTTTCAAATTTAAGTATGGCATGGTTCCATGCCCCATCAAGCTATTACCGATGTCATTACCATGAAGATGTATTGGGTGATTTTACCACCAAAAATGGAAAGGAAAAACATTGTTGGAAGTAAATGGCCTTTAACATAAGCACAAGACATACGCAGATGGTCGTATGTCGTTTGTAATAGCTACAATAAATATGACAATTTTTTTTCTGTTTTTGGTTCTTTTACAGGTATACTTGACATTGTCCACTCCACTATAGCAAACCTATAGATTCAGCTTGCTAAAACAAAAATCTTTTTAGAAACGCAATATCCGGACGCCTTTTCTCAACTTACGAGAGAAAAACCTGCAATTTCAAATTACAATACAATCTAAGAGGATTTTATCTGGTTCGAGAATGATATTTTGGGGAGGACCGGATGCTAGTGCGTGGCGTTCGACAAAGGAGAATACTGTTCCACTCTTCTCTGACAGAGTGGGAGCTCTATTGAGTCCAACATAGTAGTATTGCTTATAGTAGAGGAGTGAAACTAAAACACGTCGTTTATATCTTGCAGGGACCGGATATTGCAGATAAGATTTTAGAGTAGAGTCAGATAGATAATCGTTATACAGTGTTACGTAGAAACAGAGGTCCCTACTCAGAATAAGAAGAAAAAATTTTATGGTTAAGGTATTGGGAAACTTCAACTCCAAGGAAGGATAGGAAAGCATAAAGGACCTTGGAATACCGAAATGGCAACGGCGGCTACTGATTTTTTCAATTGGAGTAACCAGATAGAACTTGACGATGAGTTAGCAATTGGAGGTTACATCAGCTGATCTTGAAACCCATCATGAAGTGAGAAGAAAGTTATAACAGCGAAGTAAAGGACTTAGCAAGCCCAATTAGCATGTTGCTGCTTTAGATTAAAAATACCGGTAAGACAGTAAATCTTCTTACCTTAGGGTGGAAGGGAATGTAGGGGCTTTTGAATAAATATAAACACAACATAAAAACAACAATGTAAAAACAACAGCGCGATATCTCGCGCACAAACTCTTTATTACAACTGACCCTTGGAAAAAACATGACAAATCTT
Source organism: Volucella inanis (assembly GCA_907269105.1). NCBI lineage: Eukaryota > Metazoa > Arthropoda > Insecta > Diptera > Syrphidae > Volucella > Volucella inanis. The sequence continues at coordinate 44,070,729 of OU026157.1, forward strand.
TTACGCGAGAGTAACATAACTGAAATACATTTACATCATGAAGTAATGTTGTCTCAACGAACTGTTTGTTAAATTAAGAGAGAATTATCGATCATGAAATTGCATAGGGTGGTCAATTTTTCAATAATGTGCTATATTGTGTGAACTTTACAGGAGCAAGCCATATCTTGTTGATATGGGAAAGATATTTTGCGAAGATTTAAGGGGTTAGTCCACTCTAGAGACCGTAAAAATAGCCTTTTTTGTGATTTTTTTTTTCTTTCAGAAAAATTTTTAAAATAAAATCGAGTTTTCAAAGTTAGAAGCTTAATGTACATATGATTGACTGTAAAATAAAATTTTTATAGCAGCGTTTCTCAAATGACCTCTGTTTTTGGAAGGGTCTACGGCCGTACCAACAACTCCTGTAAATTTTAAAATTTGGCTGAATGGCGCACTGCAGAAATATCCCCAGAAAATTGCTCATAAAAAATGAACTATGCCATATAAATAGACATTATACTAGGTGAAGTGAAAAATAACCTCCTTGACCAGCAGAATGCGTTGCTACTGCAAAAGAGGTTATGGTGCCTTGAAATCCGTTCATATTTAGGCAGACTTGCCAAATTTTAGTGCGATACTGTCTTTAGTTTTGTTTTGACAGCTGATTGTTGTTGATGTATTTGGCATCATGTTAAGTTTGGACAAAAACGATTTTCGGTCTCTCATAAAACATTATTTTTTGAGAGGCAAAACGGCGAAGGAAACAAAAGAAAAGTTGGATAAATATTATGGGGCTAATGCTCCGTCAGATTACACCGTCAAATATTGGTTTCGAGAGTTTCGTGGTGGCCGCAACTCCACTACCGATCAAGTCCGCAGCAGCAGGCTCTCCGATGCTGTTACAGAGGACAATGTCAAAAAAATACATGAAATGGTGTTGATTGACCGGAAAGTGAAGGTGCGCGAGCTAGCAGATATCACAAGGATTAGCACTGAGCGCACACGCCATATTTTGGGCAATATTCTGCATATAAAAAACTGATTCTGCCGCTGGGTGCCGCGTATACTCACTCCTGACCAAAAACACGAACGCGAGAGCACTTCGAAAGAGTGTTTGGACTTGCTGATGCGGAATCGGGCGGACTTTTGGAGTCGATTGGTAACTGTTGAACACCAGAGAACAGAATAAGTGTCCAGCAATGCACTGAAGGCACGAGTGCTCCGAAGCAGCTGAGAGAGGCTTGATGGATCGGAAAGTTTATGGCGACGGTTTTCTGGGATTGTCTTGGCATACTCTTAGTGGACTATCTCGAAAAGGAAAAACCATTAACAGCGAGTATTACTGTGCATTATTGGAGCGATTGAGGGCCGAAAACGCTGCAAAATGGCCTCACATGACGCAAAGAAAAAAAATTTGTTTTTGCAAGACAATGCACCGGCGCACAAAAGCATCGCAACCATGGCTAAAATCAATGACTTACGGTTCCAATTGCTGTCGCATCAACCGTATTTGCCCGATTTGGCTCCCTCGGACTATTATCTCTTCGCAAACCTCAAAAGATGGCTCATCAATAAAAAATTCAGCTTACGAGAGGAGCTGTCCTTTCGGAAAATTACTTTTCGGACGTGATCAAGAAGTTGGAAAATCTGACATGGGCTGAAAAGTCAGTGCCGGTTTATAGTAAAACACAAAATTTTTGCAAAATTCAACTTTATTTATCAATATAGTTGCCTTCGAGGGCGATACACTGATTGAAATGATTTTTCAATCTTTCGACACCAGTTTTGTACTACGATTTCGGTTTAGCCTTAAAACAGGTCTCTGTTTCGGCGATTACTTCTTCATCTGTCTTAAATCTCTTTCCGCCGAGCATTCTTTTGAGGTCTGCGAACATGAAATAGTCGCTGGGGGCCAAATCTGGAGAATATGGTGGGTGGTGAAGCAATTCGTAGCCGAATTCATTCAATTTTGCCATCGTCTTCATCGACTTGTGACACGGTGCATTGTCCTGATGAAACAGCACTTTCTTTTCCTGCAAATGCGGCCGTTTGTTTGCGATTTCGTCCTTCAAACGCTCCAACAACGCAATGTAACAGTCGCTGTTGATAGTCTGCCCCTTTTGGAGATAGTCGATCAAAATTATTCCATGTGTATCCCAAAATACGTTAAGTATCATCCCGAAGAAGTATATGGTATAGAAGAGATGGTGTTCAACTGCCAAGACCTGTTGAAGGTCTATCTTTAATATACGAGAAGTTTGTTAACACCACGTTATGTTAACACACGAATGGACAACACCGTTTGTCCCCTACAAAGTGATTTCTTCAGAAGCCCCTTTCAGTCTTAGTCCATCAAATAAATCCTTCTCGATGGTTAGGGAAAAGCCTTTGTTGAGGAAAGTGAAACTGTCCAAAAACAACTTGTCTCGACCGTGAATCCTAATAGGAATGACCTTGGACAGGACCGAGAATTTATTTCCAACATGAAAAGAATAAACATGTGGTTGAGGAACAAATTGTGATGCTGCTTGTCGTTTGCTACAACGGTGGGTGATGGAGATAAAAAAAACGTTGACACCACACGGTCCCTTCTTGACGCATATTCGCCAATCATGTTTTGCTGGTTTCAGACAATTCTTCACTCACAAAAGCCAGTCAACGCTCAGCTGACAACCCCTTGAAGTCTACACACAGGTACAAAGGGTGGTAGTTCTTACAACATTTTGCACCACGACAAGAAGTCTTAGGAAAACTTTGTTTCTTTTTTAGTATCAGAAATCGGTTTCATTAAAAATGGAGGTAAATCTACAATTTTTTCCGTAAGAAGGTTCATAAAGTGAATTGTTGACTCGAGACGTAACTGCTTTCTTTTCCTTTTACTCCCGGTACAAGCCGACTCACATTTTTGTGAACTTCTTCTCTATTCATAGAATTCCGCTATGAAACTACCAATTAGGATCACATTTTGACGTGTCAGATTGGGGAGATTAACCATGTCAGTAATCACATCATGAAAGAAAGCTCCGACCCATAGAATTCGTCGACGTCGTTCCGTTGACGGGTGACGTTGACGTCCAAGTATTACCAACAAGAATCGTCCCATCAAATCCGTCCCATACCTACATTGACAGAAGACATCCGATGACATTTTATTATTGCTGAGGCCATTTTGTCTTCAAGCGATGACATTCACTCAATGAATGAGTTTTCTCTCATTTTGTGAATGCGTAAATTTCAATATGTGAATGTGTGAACTTCAATGCCTGAATGTTAGGGGTGATTCATCGTGAGCTTTGATTTATAATAGGTCGTTTTTGACAGATCACGCGTAACTTCTATCAAACTGATTTGTCATTTTTGTTCAGTATCGTTTGGCAAATTATCATGAAAAGACTTGCATCATAACAAGTCTCCAATTGTTCAGCTGTATTACGAAAATAAGCGTTCAGTGAGAAATGTTTTCCGTGTGATTCGAAGAATTTACGGTGCGCATAATTGACCTACTGAAACCACTATTGCCAATACGATTCGCAAATTTGAGTCCCAGTTTACATTAGTGGATGATACTCGACCGGTTAGATCACATCCAGTACGTAGTGTAGAGACTATAGCAGCTGTAGATTAGAGTGTACGCGAAGACCGTGACGAATCGATTTGTTGTCGTTCTCAGCAGCTTGGCTTGGTGTATACGACAACTTGGCGTATTTTACGTGAGGATCTCGGCCTGAAAGCGTAAAAAATTCAACGCGTACAAGAATTGAAGGCAAGCGGCTGGAATTTGCCCCATATTTTTAATGAATGAGCTCTGGAAAAACTCAATGAAAATCCGGTGTTTTATCGTGAAATTTTGTTCAGTGATGAAGCCAATTCCTGACTCAATCATTGGTCCATATTTCTTCAAAATTGAGCCAAATCAGAATGTTACAGTCAATGGTAACCATTATCGCGCCATGTTAACGGACTATGTGCTTCCTGAAATTCAAGCACATGGTCTCGCTGAGCTCTAGTTTCAACAAGACGGCGCTACGAGCCATACAGCGCGTGAAACAATAGACTTGTTGAGAAATCATTTCGGTGAGCACTTAATTTCACGTTTTGTTACTTCACTTTTGGACTATTTTCTCTGGAGATATGTAAAATCTCAGGTCTTCAAGAATAAGCCAGCTATGATAGGCGCTTGGGAAGCCAACATTACTCGTGTTATCCGTGAAATACCAGTCACTATGCTTGAACGAGTCGCCTGAAATTGGACCTTCCGAATGGACCACTTCAGACGTGGTTGTGTCCAATATTTACATAATATAATTTTTAAGAAGTAAATGCCATAAATTGTTATTTAAACGGAATATAAAAATTTTAAGTTCACTTTTAAATTTATGTGTTTTATTTTACATTATAAATCAAATCTTACGATGAATCACTCTTTATAAACAGCACGGGGATCAACAGACTGAAAAAGTACAAAGTAAACCTACTGTATACGTCAATTAAGCAACAGATTGACGGATTCTATGGGTCGGGGTATTATGAGAGAATTCATTCTTGGATTAGCATACGATAAATATGTCAGACGATCGCTTACCAGTTGCTACGCCTTACTTTTCAATGCTACCATTTCATACCATTACATTCACTACCATGGTGTAGTGTATCCTATAACTCCTGACAGACAGCATTTCGTAGTACTTTTTCAGGAAGTGGTGAAATTGCGAATCTCAGTATAGTATAAATGTTTCAAATCACAAAAATTCCGACAGGACTGAATATTGGTAGAGACCTTGGGTATACCAGTAGAAATAAAGTGCCAAAACGGTAAGTTTTATCAAAAATGTAGCCCAAACAAAAATTGTATTCTTCCTAAGAATTACCATTCCTAAGATATTGCCATTCTACAAAAAAAGTTGAAGGAGTTGCGTTCTACATGATATCCACACATTTCTGCACCACCTGTGAGGTAGGGTAGTTTTTTGAAGTTTTTTTGGGAAAATACGAATACTGTATTTACTGCATGACAATTATTGATTTTGATATTGATTAAACCGATTTAAACTGAAGTTCTGATTTCTGTTAATATACAGTAGTGTGCAAAACATTTGCAAGTTTTTTTTTCTCTTGACGTTTTGTTTGATTAACTATACAAAGAAGGATAATATGTAAGAATTTAAAGATAAATCGGTTACTGACAGTATACTCTTAGGTCTGTACGGAAAAAAGTACAGTTAGTTTAGTTATTCCAGGGAAAAATGTTAGCTTGCCAAATATGCAGCTGCACAGAATATATGCAAGTTTTTTATTTTTCCCCCATTTCTGTTTTAACTTCCAAGATATTCAGATCAGGTTAGTAAAATAGTGTCCTTTATCAAATAAATTATGTTCATAGGCAGTTTTTTTTTTATTCAGTTTTCACTAAATTTGCGTTGAAAAAAATGGCTAGCAATAAATACGATACCTGAACAAAGGAGCTGGTAGTTGAGACTAAACGATTCAAGATTCACGAATCGACTGTTTTCCGGATAATTCCAAAGTTCCGACAAAATTTATCAATTGCAACGCTTCATTCTGGTGGTCGTCCCCGAAAAACAGACTTGCAAACTGATAAAAAAATTATCAACATTATCCGGCAAGACCATTTCTAGTCTTAACTGCAATCGTTAAGGACCTCAACTTGTCAATCGATGCAAGCACAATTCATAGACGTACAATAGAAAGCAATTTGAGGGCATACCGAGCTGTTAAGAGGCCTCTGTTAACGTTGAAACACCGTCAAAAAAGGTAATCTCTTTGTTTGATAAAAAACTGCTTCTAATTTCCTATTATCTAGACTTCAATTTGCGCATAAATATTCAACTTGGTCCCTGACACAGTGGAGAACCGTTTTATTTAGCGATGAGAGCAAATTTAATATCTTATCTACCGATGGTATTGATTACGTTCGCCGAAAGCCAGGTACACGGTTAAATCATAAAAACATCCGCGCTGCTTTGAAGCATGGGCGCGGTTCCGTTATGGTTTGGGGATGCTTCTCGACTCAAGCATGTGGTCCCTTACACCAAATAACTGGAAAAATGGATCGCTTTGTGTATAAGGACATCTTAGACACAGCCATGCTACCATAAGCTGAGGAAGAGTTGCCGTCGTTATGGAGGTTTCAACAAGACAAAGACCCGAAGCACACCATAAAGTTCGAATTTTTAGGGGCTCGGGGAGTAAATGTTTTGGATTGGCCTCCACAGTCCCCCGACTTAAATCCAATCGAAAATTTATGGTTTACATCGCAAAAGGTTCTTTATGAAGCTTTAAGGGATGAGTGGAAAAAAAATTCCCAAACTTCCTTATTGCTTCCATGCCGAAAAGGTGTGCAGAAATTATTAGAAACAATGGTTTTTGGACCAAATATTGATAAGCAAAAACAACTTGCATATGTTTTGCACAGCCTTAAAATGAATAAACTCGTTTCTTTATGTTTTACAAAGTATCAAGAGTACATATTTTAAATTTCTTTGTTTCCTTTTAAGTATTAAATCGTAAGTAATACTTTTGATTGAAAATTTCATTAGATATCTTTCTTTAGAGCAATTAATAAAGGATGTTATTGGATTTGAAAAAAAAAAAAAATTGCAAATGTTTTGCACACTACTGTACCTATGTATTAATCTGATTCATACACTTCACATTTGACTTCAATAGTCATGTCTTCTTCGATTTCTTCATCTTTTTCTTGCTGGATATTCATAAATTGTTCAACTAAAGATGAATCAGCTGTATCTTCATTGATATCACACAAACCTTCGTCTTTTAGATTCAATTGAACATTCGAGCAAGACTGGCCTTAGCAATTAGTGCACGCTAGTAAGCACAACGACCCTACTAATCTACAGCCACATTTAGCACTACGTCTTTTTTTGCAAAAAAAAAGTGTTTAGGAGTATTTTCGGAGCAGGTGGGAGAATAGTTTGAATCGGTTTCAAAGTATTATTATTTAATTTACAACCCGTCTTCGGGCTTGGCCATGTCTGAACTTGTTAGTATACTCGTTACAAGTGTTGATCAGCAGAAGCCGATATTGGAGGACAAGATCGTTGTACTAAATATCTACGATTATACTTGTTGATATAATTAATTATTTTTTGAGCTCCATAAATAGCAAGGAGAAACCGAATTCCTTTTGCGAGTATCCTTGTTTTTAAAATAATTTAAATGCTGATGTTTTATCCCTTCTGAACATTGCTGGAGTATTGCATGTAAAAATAAAATATGGTTTTGTCATTTTGTATAAGCAGATAAACTTTTTGAATAATATATTTCTATTCGCTGTTGATCCTTTCCAGATTTTAAAAAGTAAATAATTTTATCAATTGGAGTCCGTAAAGGAGTATTAACAAATCAACATCTTCACCAGCCACAATAGTTGTATTTGTTGCATTGAACTGTTCAATTGTTGTTTCAAATATGGGGACATCAGCGTCATTTTGGGCCTGTTTCATTGCAATATTTTCAGTGGTCAGCTTGTCACTTAACATGGAAATGGAACATGAAAATGTTTTCGTAGTCCGACGACGTTGTTCTGCAGCTTTAATGTTTTTTGTCGAGTGACTATAGTCATCAAATACTACCGTCACCCTGTGACCATAGTGTCTGCTGAGATACTGAATGTATCTCAAGCCACTTGAAAAAATAACCTATATGAGCGTTGCTACGCGGATAATAGAGAAGATAGATGTTTATCACGACCATGTGGGTAGAAGGGACGGGCTAAGGGACTGCGTTTCATTCGAGTTTATATTCTCAGAATTGTATATGGACTATACAAACAAGAGATACAAATAGGCCTGACTATATACCAGGTGTACCGGTATGAAGTGAAAATAAAATACTAATTTTTAATGGGAAAGTAAAAAACTTTTTATTGAAAGTATTGGCTATATTTCCCATCTTTCAGGCAATTAATATTGGGTATATATTTTAATTCGTGCGGTTTTTTTTTCAAAATTTGAACGTTTATTTAAGAAAAACATTTACAATAGTATTATTCAAAGTATTGCCCATCTGAAGCTATGACTTTTTTCCATCTTTCCGGCAATTTGTGGATTCAAGCCAATTTTTTATATCTTGCTCTGATTTGAAGCGTATTTCATTGAGGGCGTTCTGCATCGACTGGAACAAATGATAGTCAGAAGGGATCTGGACTTTAAGAAGGGTGTAGTAAGACTTTCCATCCACTGTTTTCCAAATAGTTCTTAACCGGAATAGCAACGTGGGGCCGAGCCTTGTCATGATGGAAAATTATTGCCTCGTGTCTGGTCGCATATTCCGGGCGTTTTTCGGCTAGTGCTCTCTTCAAATGGATTAATTGTGTTCGGTAGCGTTGTCCATTGACGGTTTCACCCGGTTTTAGCAGCTCATAATACAGCACACCCATCTGATCCCACCAAATACAGAGCATTACCTTCGCGCCATGGATATTCGGCTTTTCCGTTGATTTGGCTGGTTGGCCGGGTTTCACATATGATTTTTTGCGCTTGGGGTTGTAGTATTAGATTCAGTTTTCATCACCAGTAACAATCCGATGCAAAAATGACTTCCTTTTGTGGCGTTCCAGGAGCATTTCGGACATGCAAAACCGCCTTCTACGTCTATCGGCTTGAGTTCATGTGGAACCCAATTTCCTTGCTTTTGAATATATCCAGCTGCTTTTAAACGTTTTGAAATGGCTGCTTGAGTGACACCCAAAGATTCTTCTTGTGTTTGGCAACAATCTTCAAAGAGTAATGCTTCCAGTTCTTTATCTTCAAACTGTTTTGGCTGCCCAGGACGTTCATCGTCTTCCAAGCCAAAATCACCACTTTTAAATCGTGCAAACAGCAATCGTGCTCAGCTAGCGCATGTTCACCATAAACTTCCACCAAAATACGATGACTTTCGGCAGCAATTTTCTTCATATTAAAGTAATTAAGAAGAACTCCCCACAAATACACTTTTTCGACATATTTGAGTGAAAAACAATTATTCATTATCATATTATAATTATCATTATTCAAATAATGACAATGGAATAATACAAGTTACGCCATCTCTTAGCAAACCGCACGATGGACCTAATAGTTTGGACGCAAATAAAACTGTTCGTCTTTTGAAGCATACCAAAAAGTCCCCAATTTTCGACTTCCTCGTAGGATTCAAAGTGCTGCTCAGCTAATGTGTGTCCCATCGATGAAAACAAATGGTAGTCGGAAGGAGCTAAGTCTGGTGAATACGGCGGGTGGGATAGCAGCTTCCAGCCAAGTGCTTTGGTTGTATCCTGAACCACTTTTGCAAAATTACCTTGCCGTGGACATAAGATGGTGACCACGAATTTGACCTTGAGACCCATTGTCAAAAGATTGTCACTGAAATTCCTGATTTTCATTGCTCAATCGTATTCCTCAATGGGGCACACGACTTTGTCTCAAAGGTGCTAGATACCACTGCACTTGCACGCCTTAATCATTAATCGGTTTCCAACGTTATTAGGGTGTTGGAAGGTCGAGATTTGTTTTGAGGAAGTCATTATTGCCTCGAGTGAAATTAAAACTCAAAGAGATTTCAGATAGAGACAAATTATCCAAAACTTATCTGAAAGTGTATGATGTGCACTCTGCCCTTTTTTTCTACTTGAACGGAACTGTACTTCTTTTAGAAGTGCGATATTTGTTTTGAGAAACTGATTATTACTAGTTACGTTTTCCAAATTAATAATGCAGGCTATTTCAATTCAAGAGAAAATTGAAATGATGTTGATTTATGGATAAAGTGGAAGGAATATCGATGGTGCTGTTGCTCTTTACGCCCAACGTTTCCCAGACCAGATACGATCACGCGCTTCCTTTTATCCAACAATTCAGTGGTGAAGGAAGTGTACAACCAAAGAAAAGGAATCGGTCAGATAGGGTGGCTGTTGAGAACAATGAAATAGCAGTGTTAGCTGCCGTTGCACACGATCCTCCCATTAGCGCTCGCCAAATAAGTCGTGAATCAGGAATTTCTCAAACGACTGTCTGTAAGATATTACATCGGCATAAATACCATCCTTATCATGTTTCAATGCATCAAGAATTTTCTAGTGAGGATTTCCACAACCGGGTTTCCTTTTGTCAATGGGCACTTCAGCAAATTGAACCAGACCCCCTTTTCTACGCCAAGGTGTTATTCTCTGATGAGTCGACTTTCGCCAATCACGGTATGGTGAATCGACATAATATGCATTACTGGGCTAACGAATTCCCTTTTTGGTTGCGACAAGTTGAACGCCAGCACCCTTGGAATGTTAATGTTTGGGCGGGACCATCTTCCAGTATTACTAGAAGAACTGCCATTAGAGTTGCGACAAACAATGTGGTTTCAACATGATGGTTGTCCAGCCTATTATTCCCAAGTATCGGACGAGGGGGTCCGACGCAATGGCCTGCTAGATCACCTGATTTTACGTCACTTGATTTCTTCTTGTGGGGCTACTTAAATAGTGAGGTTTACAGAAAAAAGCCATCAACCCGTCAGTACATGAAAAGACGAATAACTGAAGTTTGCCGGAAGATTACGCCAGAAATACTTCTCAGTTCTGTTGGTTCATTTAGAGCGCGGATAGACAGGTGTATTGAAGTGAATTGTCACATCTTCGAAATAAAATAAACGTCGAAATGGGAAGAATTCAATGATTCAATAGTGGAAGGCAAGGGGACCCACTCTAATTAATCACCCCGAAGGAAACAAAATACTGCTACGTCCACGTCGTTGTTTCTGGGTTACGCTAAACGCTGTATGTAAAAACAAATGACAAGCCTACGAGCAATACGACTGAGCAAGGAAAATCAGGAATTATCATTTGAAAAATCAAAAGTGACATTCGTTTGAAATTGAAAATGGGTCTCAAGGTCAAACTCGTGGTCACCATCTTATGTCCCCTTCAGAACCTTGTGACTTTTGTCTGAAACATTTTTCGCGATATCGCGTATTTTTCGAGTAACTTGGATGTCTCAAGTTAAAAAACTCACCCTGGATACGTGGCATTTGTGTGGATATCATGTAGAAGGTGAATCCTTCAACTTTTAGAACGGCGATATTTTAGGAATGTGTGTTTCTTAGGAAAAAGAAGTATAAATACCATTTTTTTTTAGATCTTTCTATGATGTTAAATTTTTATCTGGGGCACATTTTTGCTAAAACTTACCGTTTTCGTTAGAAATTCAAAAAAAAAAAAAACAAAAAAATGAATATTTTGAGTTTTGAACTTGAATAACTTTTTAGCACACATGGGATCTATGGTGACTTTTGTCACTTTGTTTCTACTGGTGTACCCAAAGTCTCTTCCAAAACCTATCTCTGTCGGAGTTTTTGTTATTTATTTTGACCGGACTAATACTAGATATGTCTCGTTGTATATGGTTTCAATATCAGCAGTCTATCTCCTACTTAAGTCAAACAAAGTTCCGCTTGACGTTTTCACGTCAGTTTTCGCGAGTAAATGTTGACAACACTTGAACTTTTTTCGGTTTAAAATTGTCTGTAACGAGTTATTTTGCTTTCTTGAAAAGAAAAATCTAGCCTACTTTTCTGTAACTCGTTCGTCGACTGCCTTTTTGCTACGTTTTCTCAAATTTTCCATATTATTTGTGGCGGGAACTAATCCTACATCACCAATCGATGTCTTTTCCTTTTTGACGACGTATCGTATACTTACCGCATACACATTTTTGATAAGAAAAGAAAGTATTTGTGCATTTGAGTTTAACCAATGCCAATTTATGTACGTTACAAGGTTGCCAGACAAAAGTAACACCCCGTCTCTACAAACCATATTGATTTCAGACTTAATGTCAGACTTCCCTTCATAAATTTTTATTTTTTTGTTTAGTGGGCAGATTCTGCCAAGAAATTTCATTTTCAACCAAAAGGGAGCAATGATTAACTTTTGTTTTAAAAGCATTTAAAAAAATAATTAAAACAATCAGAAAAGTCAAAAAAAAAAAAAAGAAGATTGCATCGTTTTTACCCATTTTTTGATAAAAAAAAATATGCATTTGCATAATTTGGACAGTCCTTTGTTGCAGATTGTATTGTGGTAAGATGGATCGCAGTACAAAAACATTTGTCAAATAACCGTTATAAATTTGAAACACTTCTGTCGTTGATGAGAACAATATCACATGCATGTAGAATATATACCTAATTTGTTGATAAATATTCTATTCTGTTTATGTAGGGTGGGGCAAAAGTGATTTCATAATGTGAATGTGCCATAATTTCTGCAAATGGTGCCAAGTGTCATTGTGCTTTGAAAATTATTTGTTCTAGACAGACGGAGAGTTAGTTGACAACAAGCAATAGAGTGAGATACACCTAAAGAGCGAGGAATTATTGTTATTGCTTATTTGACCAATTTCCAGTCTGTTGTTTTACCAAAATTATAATGAGCAAGGACGTCCATTTCCACTTAAGTGGTTAAGTGAATAAACAATATTTGCATTTCTGAGGCACGGATAATTCACATAAAGTACAAGAGCCATTGCATCTAATTAAAGTGACTGTTTATTGTGGTATTCGCAGTGAAGAAGATATAGCTAGACACTTATATTTTTTAAGAACGAAGTAACTGCTTAAACGAGTTTTTTTTACAAGTTGCTGAATAGGTTATCGATCAATGTGCAGAATGAAGAAACCTTGCACATAGCTTGGGAAACGATGGAGATTTTGAATCACCAATTTCCAGGCAGTGTTATCTCCCGTTTTGGCGATTTGAACTGGTCAGCCTGATCGCCAGATCTGACGGCGCCAAACTTCTTCCTTTGGAGCTTTTTCTCATCTCGGGCTTACCACAGCAAACCACAACCCTTGTTAGTATTGAAAGCTAACATTGAAGAAGAAATCACCAATCTGGAGCCAGATGATTTGCGAGTAAAAATTTAAAATGCCGTAAAACGAGCAAAAGGCGCATCAACTCACGAGTTGGTCATTTGATCGTCATAATTTTTTTAACCAGAGCCCAATGTTTTTCATTTCTTACAAAATAGCAGCCAATTCAAATTATGACATTACTTTTGCCACACCATTTTATAAGGTAGATGCCTTTATTTTTTATACGGATACAAATATGAGACACGCAGTTACTTTCAGCGAACATCTCGCCATTAGAGATCCAAACTCTTCTTTGGAATTTCTTTTACGAGTTTCGAGTTGTGCTGTCATCGATATTCAATACACTCCGTAGAACGCATGTTAAGAGAAGATTTCGAAAATAAAAATAAGGTTGCTCTACGTACTATATGCTTATATTTACATTTACTTTTTCCACATGCAATAGGTGCCCTTAATGGAAAATATATGGTATTCTAACTCAAAACACCCTAACTCTGGATCTGATTTCTACAATTTGAAAGCAGAGGTTAATGTATTCAACAGATATACCTGGATCCAAGCGATTAAACGGACAGGAAGTGAGTAACACATACTACTTTATTGGGGACGGCATCTTCGGTTTGGTAAACACTAATTGTTGAAAGCGTATAAGAAAAATAGCGGATTAAGTACGTACATCACAAGAAGCTATCAACTAGCTATAGGTTTAGTCGCACGCGAAGAAAATTGAAATGATGATGGCGAACATTAAGTTAGGGATTTAGTGGATAAAGTGACGCAAAAACTTCGCAGTATCTTGCGATAAAAAAATTCCAACTTGAAAGTTTATTGTTCAGGGTATTGTTCAAGTTCGTCCAACTTTATGGGAAACACACTGCCATCGTGGTCTATTGAGAAGTGTATAGTTTTTCATAATTATATGGTTTTTGTTGTTGATTTAGCACTTGTTTGTTGTCAAATCCCAAAATTTTATCGATCAGGTTTTACAGGTTTCTGCATAAAAGCCACACGTTGTTAAAAATGGAAAAAATCACAGAAATTATAATCGAGAAACGATTTACAATTACTAACCCTCTTAAAGAGGTAAATCACAGCAGGGAGATGCTTCAGAGCTAAAGTTCTCAATGTGATACATTCAGCGTACCATAGAACGACCTCCCAAATCAAAAGTCTTGAGGATAACTTATCGTCAGGACGGCCTAGAGTTACAGCTAAACTCGAAGACCGCCTATTAGCCTACGAAATAAATCAAACACGGAATAAACCGCTATTCTTAACAACGGTCCAACGAGGATTAATATATCCTGGAATAATTGAGTTCCTGTGCGAAAATCCCTGCTGCGACCACAAAATACACCTAAAATGGGCAAAAAGGCATATAGAATGAATGGAAGAAGATTCCAACAGAGTTTATGGAGCAATTAATCAAAGTTCGATGTATTTGACACAAAACGTAGACTTTTCGTTCGACAAAGATACTACACAGACTGTGTGGTTCCTATCGCCCAGCATGTAAGCGGTTCTGTTATGGTCTGGAAATGTGGCCTCTTGAAGTGTTGTGTGAGATCTAGTTCGAGTGATTTGGAAAAATAAATAAGAAGGCATACAAAACAATATAAGAAGAAAACGCTGTGATCTCTGGACTAAGATTAATTGGCAAAGGATTCGTATTTCAGCACGACAGCAATTCTAAACAAACGTCAAGACTTGGTCAAGATTACCTGAAACAGGTTAAAAATAAAAGAATCTTACAATTCATGATAATACTGCCGCAATGGTTGTTGTGGGATGGTTGGACGCTGTAGGAATAAGGTAGACACTGACTACACATTATTATACATCAATTGGGTTAATGTTACCTCCAAGTGGTAGTCATCGGGCACGGATTGTTGTTACTCCGTACTCGACTTGCTAAATTTGTAAGCGCGAGTGTTGAACAAGAGACATAATAGAAGTAATACAAACATGACAGCGGACGAATTCGCTAAATAGAATCAACAGAGACACAGCTTCAAATGAAAGTAAAAAATAAACTTCTTATGGGCTACAACAGCTAGCCACTTCCGAAAATGAGTCCTTAGTTTGATGATGAGTGCGTCCGTTGGGAAAATGTGACAGAAAAAGAAACCTGCAAACGCTTCAGTGCAAAACAAGGGCAGCTAGGGAAGAGTATCGACCCAGAAGAAGTTAGGAAGAGAAGATTTTACATATTAAGAAACGGGCCTACGCAGTCTCATCTCTCCAATAGACCCGCTATAAAAGTAACAACCGGATTTTTAAGGAAAGCTGGCTCTTCGCAACAGTAAAGTAAACCTTGTCACCGAAGCGCAGAAAACAGTAGATGTGTTTAAGCAGCACTTCAAGTAGCTATTTAATGAACAAGGAAGCAACATACATCCAGTCAATGATCCTTACCCCTATTCCCTTTAACCCTAAATATAAAAGGGATTAGCTCAGCTCTCAAAAAGCTGAAGAAGCCATGTCCGATGACTGGACTATCAGCTCTAAATGTATTAGGTGCTCAACTAAGTAATTGTAACTTTGTTGTGAAAAAATGGTTGCAAATGAATTATTCAAAGTATTGCCTATCGTAATCTACAACTTTTTCCCCTATTTCTGGCAAAGTTCCATTACCGTTCCATTTGTTAATATCTTCATATGAGCGGAACTGCTAATCAGCCAGACCATGTGCCATCGAACGGAACAAGTAACATTCGTACGGCGCAATATTTGCGGAATATGGTGTTAGGGGCATGATTTCATCACACGTCACGATGCGATGAACAAAACTCTCCTTTTATTGTTGCTGGAACAGTTGTTCACAAGAGGAAAAACGACGCTCAATGTCCACTGGTTTAAAATCATAAAGATCCCAACTTCTTTGTTTTAGAATCATTCCCAACGCATGCAATCGCTTGGAAATGGCTCGGCGGGTAACTCCTTATGCTGAAGCAAGCTCCTCTTGCTCCCAAGCTCCTCATAGAGCAATGCCTTCAATTCAGCGCTTTCGAAGACTTTTGGCCTTCCTTCACGCGGACGGTCGCCAAATTAAAGCGAAGATGAAGCCATCTTTGAAGCGACGGAACCAATCACAGCACATTGTTTCACTTAGAACAGAATCTTCGTAAACTTTTTGGAGCTCTCGATGCACCGGAAAGGAAAGGAAACAGCGGTCCTTCGAATAATAGAAGAAAGTCAGCACTTCCCGCAAATGACGATTATTTGGCACAAAATCAGACATTTTAAAATACCCAAAGGTATATGACGCCAAAAACAAAATCACTAATGTGTCAAACGCTTTGTTTGTCTAAGCTTGGTTCATGACGTTTTGGATATGTCAAAATCGACCAGCACTTACTGCTAGAGCCACCTATTAGTTGCGCACCTAATAGTATATATGATCCTATCCAATGTACTGTGTGAACGTCTCAAGACTTTCTGCAACACACCAATCGGCTCGTGTCAGTGTGACTTCCGATGCGACAGATCGACATTCGACCAAATTTTCACACTTCGGCAAATCTTGGAAAAGGTCAACGAATTTCAAGTCGAGACTCACCATATTTTCTTCGACTTCAAAGCCCCATATGATAACATTTGTCACCTTGATCTCTATACGGCGATGGCCGTTCTCGGGGTCCCGGAAAAATTTATCGATCTATGTTGTACTAGAAGGTGCACTATCTTGTGATTTCTTGAATTTAATGCTGAAACAGAAAGTGCATAGGGCAAGTGTTAATACGGAAGTCACTATCTTCAACAAATCTGTGCAGTTACTATGATACACAGATGACTTTGATATCATCGCCATCATAAAGGTTTTCACACCAATCAGGCGAAACAAGTTGACCTTGAAGTAAATGAGGACAAAACCAAGTACATGTTTCCAACAAATAAAAAAAGCATCTGTTGACTGTCTCGGACAAAACATCACTGTTGACAACAGTCATTTCGAAATGGTTAAGGAGCTTAGCTATATCGGAGTAAGCATCAGTTCCTCTACAAAAAATTTATCCTACCAGTTCTACTCCATGGAGTCGAGTTCTGAACGATAAGCAGGAAAGGAGAGCAGAAATTGCACACTTTCTAGAGAAAAATTCTTCGCCGAATTACAATAAAGCTTTAGCAAAAGAGGTCTTTAAATCATAAGCCCCAGGTTCGAGGCGACAAGGAAGACTGAACCTCCGTTTTAAGAAGCAACTGAAAGCATCGTGCCAAGGATTGAAAATTATAGAGTTTGCTGTGTCTCTGTGTGCCAATTAAGTAAAATAAGTAAGAGCTGTTGTGGGAGGAACTGAATAGAAGCTTCCGGAAACAATGCCCATTATTTGTCATTGGATTACATACTTCAACAAAGTGCACAGACAACAATCAAAAACTTATAGTTAGAATACCAAAGATTAAAAAAAAAAAAATCGAATATATAGGTGTCTTTAAAAAGTGCCGGAAAAAAATGGCTGACTCTTTTCAAGTCCTACCAACTTAACAATTTCTATAAAAAGTAACATTTTATAAGACAACAGAGGTCGCTTAAGTTGACAAAAGGAATTATATAACAATATACAGCCTGACTGACTCAAACTGCAACCAACTTCAGACTGCTATAATTTCCAAACCGTTCATGACAGTGAACTCAAATTTCGACACATGACAGATAATTTTATTATTTACAAGCCTTTTAGTTGTGCTTATCCGCGATGGAATTCAAACGTGATAGTGTGATTGCTTTATATTTGGCTGGAAAACCACAAGTAGCTATCGTTAGAGCCCTCCAGCACCTCAACGTGAATAAATCATTTGTGTTCCGAACCATAGCTCGTTACCGTGATACGGGCAGCGTTGCAAAACGCCACGGAAGTGGTCATAAAAAACAGTAACATCGGCAGAAATGGTTCGGAATGTGAAGGCTCGAATTAAGCGAAATCCGCGTCGAAGTGGAAGAAAAATGGCTCGTGAACTCAACATGTCGTTGGAACACATGCAACACATACTGAAAAATGAGCTTGGCTCAAGTCATTGAATTTCCAAAAAGCACACGATCTTACACTACAACAGAAAAAAGTTAGAGTCGAAAGAGCGAAGGAGTTGCTACGCTTTCACGAAAGTGGTGAGTTGCCGAACTTGATTTTTTACGATGAGTCGCCATTTGTTATCGACAATATGTCAAGGAACAAAATGACCGAGCTTACTTACCAGAGAGGTCCTTCAAAAATTTACGGCCACCAGAAATCAGGCAGCACCGGTGGTGATGGTTTGGGCCGCCATAACCACCGATAGTCGCTCTCCGCTCGTATTTTTGGACCGTGGCGTCAAAATTAATGCGATCGTATACCGTGAAACTGTCTTAGAGGCAGTGTTGAAGCCTTGGGCAAACAATCATTTTAGTCAAAGACCGTGGACACTTCAACAAGACTCGGCACCGTCTCACAAAACGCGCGTCAACCAAAATTGGTTAAAAAACAATGACTTTATTTCTTCGACACAATGGATTGCAAATTCTCCGGATGCAAATCCGTTAGATTTTCCTGTCTGGGATATTTTGAAGGCGAAGGTTGGTACTTAAAAATAACAGAGTTTGGACCACCTCAAACAAGTACTTCGCAGGGAATGGGACAAAATACCGCCGAGCCACTTGCGTGCAGCGTACGATGCTTTCTTCGGCCGTCTCAAGGCCATTATTCGCACTAAAAGTGGACATATTGAAAACTACTGAAACGATTTGAAAATTAAATTATATTTTCAACTTTTATTATTGTGAAAAAAAAAATGGATTCAAAGCAATTTCGTGGTGTTGATTTATCACTGCTTTTTGATGGGAAAAAATGCAGCCGATGCAAAGAAATGGCTTGATAAGTGTTACCCGGACTCTACACCAGCCGAACGAACCATTCGCAAGTGGATTGAAAAATTTAAAAGTGGTCATACAAGCACCGAAGATAATGCACCCAGTGGACGTCCAAAAGAGGCTGTTTCAGATGAAAACATCAAAAAAGTCAACAAAATGATTACGAATGACCGTAAAGTGAAGTTGATCGAGATAGCTGAGGCTCTGAAGATATCAAAAGAGCGTGTTGGATATATCATACACGAATATTTGGACATGCGAAAGCTCTGTTCAAAGTGGGTGCCGGGTTTGTGTTTTACTATAAAACGGCATTGACTTTTCAGCCCATGTGTTAAAAAACCGATAGCATAAAATGTCAAGCATACTTAAATCAACTAGCTTTTTTATGTTCAACGAAGGTCGTTCCAAAAAGAAGGGATGAAACAGGAAAATTTGCTGGCTCATCTAATTGCAAAACATCGGCACACTCTTAGCCTCCTTAACGAGGTGATCCAAAATAGAACTGCATGTACAAAGAATGGTTCTAAGCCATTACTTAACCGAACAAGAGAGCCAGTAGTAGCGCAGATATCTGTTAAAAATATGAAGATAAGCAGTATCAGATGTAATTATACCCGTTCTTGTTTCGACGGTTAGTAAACAGAAGAAAACCTAAAATACAAGGCACACAGAACAATTTTCCTAAGCCCCTTAACGCTTCCTAGACAAATTTATTTTATCAATTCATTCCTCTAACCTTAAAAAAAGAGTTTGCGGTTTGTTTGCAAAACCAGCACCATTGTGCATATTATTTAAGTGTTCAATTTGTGGTATTCAAGCCACATGCACAACTTATCAACAGTTGTGCTGTTGCAAGCGTAAATAAAATATTTCTGATTAATTGATTTTTAAACAATAATTATGCGCCAAAACACAAACAATTGTTGTACTATTATTTGCTTTGATTATTCAGAAAAGTGCGTTTTAAAAATATTTGTTCACAAAAAAAAATAAATATAATTAACAAATGTCAAATAATGGTTTTTAAATATTTGTATGCATCCTTACACCTGTAAAAAAAATGTTTAAATAAATATCCAACAATTTCATTTTCATATAACAAAAACTTCAAAAAAGTAACTTTAATAGGGAAATATTGTTTCACTTTTACTATTGCGATTTATCAAAATGGATATTTTATCTGTGGCACATTAGAATCAAAAACGTGTTGTAACAGAAAAAAACTGAAAATGGAGAAAAAACATTTTGATAGGATTTAATCCGATTCAGTGCGGACGGTATTATTTGATTTTTTATTTTGTGGTCACATATTAGGAACGGTGGTGATTTTATTAATTTCCAGCTTCATTAGGTATGGAGATTTACATTTTTTTTTAGTATCTAAAACTAGTTGTCCAAATAGGAGCGGTGACAATTTGCGTGTTCATGTACATGCACAAAATCGTCGACGTTTTGCAACATGCTGAATTTATTAGTAATCGATTTTATGCGGTTTCATCTCTTGAAAATTAGTATGACTCTGAATTTGTTGTCTGTCAAACAGAGTTTACCACATGGTTTACAGTTTGTAGCTAATAGGAAGATGAAGCTTTCACAGCGAAAAAGATTGAAAGATGCTCCATGGTGCTTACTCGTATTTAACATTCTGCGTTTTTTCCAACAGGCTTATGTCAATTAGTTTTTTCAGCGCAGTCAACCAAACGGCGATATGTAAGAATTTGTTATACGACAGTGTTAAGGACCAAACTCATGATATTGCGTCTTCAGTCCTCTGCGCGAATAGAGGGGAATATCAGTTAATGGGTCAGGAAGCCTTTGAGGGCATATGAGAAGATAACAATACTATCTCAGTTTAATTGTTGGGTGTTGAATGCATCATATTTTGCTGTTGTGCTGTATTCATAGCTGATCCTTTTTCGGAGTAAGCCGAATTTCAAATTTTTCTAGCCTCAATGATTCACTCGTCCTAGTAAAGCTGAATTAAATGCCCGGATCTACCATACTTTGGACTTTCGTTACTTCCCCTTTTGAAATTCTCAAGGGTAGGACGCAGTGTTTGAAAGTCCATGATCTGCAGCTGTTTCTCTTCTGGCTTTCTTATTGTTGGGCAGGAATTCCCTGTTAAGTTTGTCAAGCTTTAGTTGAGACCTCGAAATATGACTTACGCATTCAGCAAGTTTGAGAGCGGGAAATTTTATGTGAGCCAAGAATGTCGAGAAACCTCAGGCTCACCTCTAGGGTAATTACTGTAATTAACGTTTGCACCATAGTTAAGCACGATTTCCCTCTTCCTTACAGACAACCTCATCAACCAGCTACATTAGGAACGAATCACGATATTTCCGATTACGGCTGAATGAATGGGCTTGAGGGTATACTGGTGCATACTGAAGAGCATTCATAACGAGTGTTTTGGATGAACGTTTGAAAGGGCGGAATGCTACTGGTGATTCCCATGAAGAATTGGTATAAGAAATAGCGAGAAAATGAAGAGAGAAAGGGTGCAGAGATAATTTAGAAGCATCTGAGCAGATGTAGGCATTGTACTTCAATTTCGGGCGGATGAATGTCTTACATATTGATCCCAGATCAGATGGGGTGAAATATTTATTACATCGCCTGAGGAAACCGAGACATTTCGTAACATTTTTGACGACATCGAACATGTGGTAATTCCAACGTTAGTTGTCACTGGCAGGGTATTCAAATTTGTCTTTTACAACAGCGAACAGTATTGTGTCTTGGAAAAATAATTGGTTATGGTGGAACGTGAAACTGGGAACGAATATGAAAAACAAAGAGTACTGTCGTCAGCAAAGGAATATATTAGATAAGAAGAAGTAGACAAGAGATCAGTAATACAAATTAAAAAAAGTGTCGGAGACAGAACGGAGCCCTGGGGTACACCAGGATTTATTTTGTGAATATCAGACTTGAAACCATCCAAAACAACTTAAATTGAACGTTCCGAAAGGTTATGTCTAATCCATTGAAGAAGAGACTTGTCGTGAAGGAAGCAGATTGGCCTTGTCCAGGAATGCCATTATAAATGAGTGTTGGGGTAGAGTATGAGTCAAAGTTTATTATGTTTTTAACAAACAATCAAAAATTGTTCTACCATTGAAACATTGTAGTATTTTTTTGCCTCAGTTTTTAGTCCTTTTGGAATTTCGCGGTATGCTCATCGCACTGGGAAAGATAGATGGCAACTTTTGAGGCTATAATCTCGGCCTCGTGAAACTGAATCTGTATTGCCGATAGTAGTCTCGGTAATATTCACCTGGAACCCACTGGCATTTAATGTGAAACCTGGTAGGAAGCATGTAGTGGCGCGTTCGAAAAGATGCTTGAGTTAGTAATCCTCTACAAACTGCTATTTGTCGCAACTACAAGACTGTGTTTAATACATCAGAAAAAACTTTGTAGAATTTTTGGTTGTCCCCATTTTTTAAGGCGTTGGAAAATTCATAGACGGAGCTGCACTTTTCTGGGGCGCAACATGGCATGGTCACTTCACTTTCAAGTATACCAATTGCCGAGTATATCGAAAGCTTTTGACTGAACAAGCCGACCAATCGTGTTAAGATTTACAATGAGTGGAATGCTAAGGTAGTCCAGAGTCTCTTTGTAGTTTGAAAGACTTTGAAATTGGAAATATGAAAGTAAATATAATTTTCATTTTTTGAAAGCTTTAAATTCCGGAGCAAACGCACGGTTTTGTGGGATACCTAATCCAACTTGGCCTAACTGTCGCTGTTTGAAAATTAATAACGCATTTATAAAATGTTTAAAATTATAATTAAAGGCGATGTCTCTGTTCATATATATACAATTTTAAACACTTAATACTAAAATAAAACATACCTTTGTCACGACGCAAATGTCAAATACAAAAATATCAAATTGTACAATAACATCCCGAGATGGATAGTGGTTTTATTGGGAAAGTTATCCCTCTTTTTTCCAACAATGAAAGGTTAAACATTCCCAAGTTTTTCTTTTTTTTTTCACAAAACAGCACTCACAAATAAGAAGTTACTGGGTTCCAATGTAAACTATATATATGAGATTTGAAAGAAGGATGAATTTGAGAAGACTGCGAATGTAAAAAACATCCTTCGTCTCATACAAAATAAAGAAAAAATTAGATTTGGTTTTAGTTAATTATTCAACTTTATAAATATTTAAATATTCAAAAACCTTTCCGATTTTATATCCAAACAAAGAGAAAACGGATTTGACGGAATATTTTATAAATACTCGTAGAGGATCGTAAAGTCTCGAAAAGCCAAAAAGAGGGAGTGATTGCTCAGTATTGTATCCATAGTCATGAATACATACTGGCGCATCGGTTTTTTGCTGGTTTTATCAATACCGACACGGTTGTTTATTTTTTATTTTATGCCGCCAGTAAATATCTGTGACAAATGAAAATATTTTCCTTAACTATGTACGATTTCTCCCACCAGATTTTGCATTGCGTTTGTCCAAAAACCATTGATAAAATATAAACAGAATCAGGACAAACATATTTAGTTTTATTTTTTAGATGGGGACTGACATTAATTGAGTATGGAAATTTTTAAGTTGACATTTAGAAGAAAATTCATGTGCGCTAGAAAGATATAGTTGTTAGTACAGAAGCACACAAGAAAAAAATTTTAATTTTTTTTGAAAAAATGGCATAACACGTACATAGATACTTGTAAGGCATTTTATTTTAAGTGGTTTCTAATTTTTTTTAGATAATAAAACGCTTTTTGGGCCTTAACTAATGTACCTATCCACTCAACTAGATTCATAGCTAGCTCCTTCCTGTTCTGAAGGCATACTAAGTTGGTTTAGGTCCCTTCCAACTGCATGTGTCACCTTAGGTAAGGTCTTTCTATATTACGATACCTCACTGGTGTCGAAAAGAAGAGCCTACGCCCTAGAATACTGGTTTTATTCATTACACAAATTTTTGAAAAAAATTACTAAGAAAACTATCGTCCGCTCTTGAGATTGTCCTTGTCTCTGTCAAAGTCTGCTTGATTGTGTTCTAAGCCCAAAGAAACAGAGGTTAGCAGCAGGTATTATTCGTTTAATTTCCTAGTTTTTTCGTTTCTGATGTTCCCTGCCTTAGATAAAAGAATACCATATACTATGTCATTTCAAAATTGAAGTTCTTGTTATGTTGGTTGACCTTTTTGACGACAGAATATATTTTCGTTGTACTGGTCACCTTGGGTTGCAAGGAGTTATATAGATTTTTTGAAATATTGTGCATCTGGTGTTGACTTGTAATTGTCGCACAATACTTTCTTTCTCTGAGACCTTTTTAAGCATCAAAATATTTGATGATGATGTTGGATAAGTCGGATGAGTTTGGCATGGATACCAAGACTAGACGTGGATCAGTAGAGCTCATTTCTATATACGTATATGAACCTTACAATCGGTGAAGGGTTTGTGAGTATAAAATGTACTGATATGTACATTTCAGGGTATTTAAGACTTTGGACCTTTCACTGTTCAAGACATTAACTTAACATGACGGCAAGGATATAGTAATCCACGTTAAATAGATTGCTCAGATTCAATTCAGCAGATATGCGTTGCCTTTACCAAATTGTATGATACGTATGAGGTGGTAGATGTTTATCAAGAGATAAACAGTTCGCAAGAGTGATTCCTCAAATTTATATTTTGGACTGCATTTTAAACAAATTGCTCCTATGGTCGTCTTTGTAGGCTTCCGTACAACATTTGTTGTCCTGGTAAAATTTCCGTGCCTTATTCCTATTTTCGGTGGCATCTCTCAATCTCCTCAACTTTGCGTTTGAAGACCCCCCACCTTTTCCTTCGAAGAAGTTTGTGCTCGAAGTTTTCTCCACTACTGGTACGAAGGTGCTTGCCTACAGCTTTGCACGATAGCTTTCTTGATTGACTGAAAGTACACATCATTATCAAGCCATGTGTTTCTTGTTTGTGGTCGCCTTCTGAAACCTAGAAAACCAGAAGCAGACTTTCTGAAGCATTAAAGCATTAGTAAAAAAAACTTTCGAACTTGATGCTGTTAAAGTGCTTTTATAAGGGTTCGCGTTCGACAAAGGTTCTGGCGTGTATCCTCTGGTGCTGTTTTGCCTTTGATAAAAGCATTCATACCTTGGCTAATACTAGGTAGTAATCAAACTTATCGTATTTTGATCAGGAAACTACCATTTGCCTTGGTGGATCCAAGGATGTGGAAAACATATGATTTCTATAACGATGTGTCGTCAATTTGGAAGATCTATGAACTTAATTTCATTCATGATAGCATACACGTCCACAGCGCTACCAACCATCACTTCCTTTCTTATCAATGAGTATAAGTTGACCGTCATAATTGCGACACTGCTTACAGGTTTTCTCCAGCAGTTTGTAAGACCCTACCTTGATAGCGGCCTACTTTTCCTCCGTTTGGGCAAGCGTGCATATAAGGCTGATGTAAGTGAATTTAGCTCTGATACCGGATTGTTACCAGTTGCTCGCTTCATTTAGTTCACTCTATCTGACAGCGGAATATTTGTAATCTTCGCCGTTAAACAGTCTGCAGAAGTGATTTTTGAAATTATCCGTATCGATTGTATCTCTGCTATGCACTCCCATCCTTATCTCGGCTTGCTTCAGTTCTGTATTTATGTCGTCCTTGGCAATTTCTTATCTTCTGAACATCACTTCCTGACCTTTTAAAGACCTTGACCCAGGATTTCTCGGTTTTTTTTTTCCTTTTGAGAGACTGAAATTCCTCTCGTCTTTATATATAGTTCATGAGCCACCAGCAGGCTTCTCGAAAGGTTTTAGGGACTCGACCAAAAAAGCCCCTAACAGTTCCTGGTACTACTTTTTCGATGTTCTTGTGTCCGGATTATGCGTGTTCGCACTTCGGCTGACAAACGAAATGGTATAGTCAGTTCCTCCATGAATATTGAGGTGTGGGAAAAGTGTGCTAGCTCTTACAATTATTTGCCTCATTGTAAGTAGATAAGTTTGATGGTGTCAAGAATTGAAGCATCCCACTAGAGCTCTTCTCTATCAACTTGGCATTCTAATCTCCAAGATTGACCTTAAGGTTTTGGTTAGGACATAGCATAAGTCATTAGGACACGATATTAGTCTAGCTGAAGAGCTCGTGGAAGCAACGTTGTTCTTTTTTTTTTTTTTTTTTTGTAAGATAGCTTAAGCTCGAGGTTTCTTGCCTTATTCTTCCTCTGATATGACAACGACATTTTTATAAGTGCCACTTTGTCTCTCCATATTAATCGCCATAGTAAATGTTATCCGAACGAATATTCCATGAATATAGCTGAAACTCGTTGTCAGTTTTTCATTTATCGGGGTTGTAAGAAGAAAGTCCATAAATGTTTCATATTCCTGTGAAATAACATAAAAGAACTAGCGATAATATGGGAGCCTAAACTCTACCATTAGTTTTGTAGATACTCTTCATTGGTCTTCTATATTTCGACAGCCTGGCTAGGTGCTAAAACATCTTCAAATGACCTGAAGTCACCATTTCATGCACCTATGATGTCGCTTTTAGATATATCTTGAGAGTGAGCTTGCAAACAGCTCCCTGTTATGTCTTGCTTGAAATACACGTACGGATTTAAGTTCAGCCAACTTCGAGTATTCAAGTATTTTGACATTTGTGCAGCCAAACCACGCATACTGCAGAATGTTGGTTTAAGATATCCTCATTTACAGATTAATTGTTTTCTTAATAAGTAACCAGCGAAGTTGAAAGCATCGATTCCTTCTAGAAATTACGCATCATCGGGCGCGGTAGTTGCTTAAATGAGAGACCACATGGCAGCTCAGTTTTAACCCCGCGTGCTGTTGGCCTACGGATAACATGAATTACAATAGACCAGTTTTGTGTCGTGTTCTTGCAAACTTATTAAACTGAGTCAAAGACGATTTAAATAAAAAGTTACGGCATTTTACAGTGAAAAAAAGGAAAAAGTGCTCTTCTATCATGACAATGGCTGCACACGTGCACACGCTGCCCCCAATAACTATAGGTATTTTCTGTTTCCAAACTTGAAGAAATGACTCGTTAAAATGAGATTTTGCTCTAATAACGAAGTCATCACCTTATTATTTGAACAATCTATACATTTTTGAAAAAAGGAGACTATGTTGAGAGATCAATTTTTGTTTTTTTTTTTTTTTAGCGGAAAAATTTATCATTTAAATATTTAAGCACTAGAATCTGCCACTAAAGGAAACTGCATCATTTGTAACTACACACTTTCACACTTTCATCTTCAACCCACATATCCTTGTTGTATTCCGTGTTGTTAAATTATACACAAAGCAATACCAGACGTTATGAGTGAAAAATTAATTCGCTAAAGGATAAACAAACTTAAAGCCCTTATGAATAAACCTTAAGAGTTTATTCACCCCAAAAATTTTTTTTTATTGATTCATATACTCCACTCTTTTCCTCAAAAGCCTTACTCATATAGTAGACCTTCTGAGGTGATTCTTATTCATAAAACCATCTTGTTTACAAGCAATGTCTTGTTCTTCCTCCAACACGAATCAAAAAATAAAATTTTTGAAAAGGTCATTTACGTGACCGACATCCTCATATAAATACGAGCATTAGCCCTAGGAAAATAAAAATGTTTTTAAACTGCACAACATCATTTATCAGAATCAAAAGGTCAAACCAGCAGCAAATGACACAATTTAAACTTTAAAAAGCAATTTCATTCGACTCAAAAATCGATTCTATTCCAAAATTAAGTTTTACGATGTTAAAAACTTCGAACAGTCAATATTTAAGCTTACAATCCCCGATATCGAG
Organism: Volucella inanis; assembly: GCA_907269105.1. Lineage (NCBI taxonomy): Eukaryota > Metazoa > Arthropoda > Insecta > Diptera > Syrphidae > Volucella > Volucella inanis. Next base: position 44,098,286 of record OU026157.1, read on the forward strand.
ACCATGACAACTGACCCAGCAAATCTATATATCCGAGCATCCGTGTATCCGTGATTCCAATGAATTTACAATTACTATGACAAGGACAAGAACAAGAAACAGAGAAAAGTTTCTAACTTCCCCTAATCTCAAGAAAGTTGACATGAAAATATATGACAATCAAAGCCAAGGTCCATGTGTCAAAGAAAAATACAGCGACAAAAATGTTACGTATACGCAACCGAGAAATAATTTGTTTTTTTTTGTTTGTTTTGTTTGTTGTGAAATTTCGACCTCGTTTCCACGGCCTGAATTAACTTTAGAACTTTTTTGCTGGTTCTGGTTTGTTTTGCTGACCTATAAAGCAATTCTGTGCGTAATAGGATTACAAGAACAATACAAGGTTGTGGTACTTTATTGCAGCAAAGTATTCCCTACTTTCGTAAACATATGGGGGCGCCTTCCAATTAGGAAGTGAAAAAAGGAACAACATACAAATCTAGAACATATCCCAGGCTACATTTACACACATTCTTGTGTACATCGTACTGACATTGTGGCCTACTTTCAGCTATTTTTCTTTTTTGTGTTATCCTTGCATTAGCAATCAAAATCTCTTAACTACAACTATAATCCCAACTCAACCAAAAACTGAGATTTAAGCTGAGGAGAATACGGATGCAGGTGAATCACCTATCCATTCACATGAAAGATGAGAAAAATTCCTTACATAAGATACGCTGATATTCTCAGTGTATTTGTGTGGGTAACTTAATCAGATGAGTTGCTTTGGGTGCTGTCCCGACAACCAGGACTACGAATATGCTGCCAACAAAAATACCCAATTTATCTACACGGCCAATGCTGGTCAAGAGGATTAAAGGTGTCTAGATGGATGTAGGTACCACCAAAAGCTGATGTAACATGGTGGTGCAACAAAGTCGAATAAGGAAAACAGGACCAAAATCCAGGTGAAAACACAAACGAGAAAATCTAAAGATTTTTATCACCTTAATGAGTTTACATGTTTTTATGGAGAGGGTTGATGCAACCTTAATACCTTTGGAGCGTTGGTAGCAGTGATAGTAGTAGTTTGGCTGACACTACGGTAAATTCAGGTGTGATGGAAGGGTGTTAGTTTTTTTTCAGATCAGTGGTTGAATGAAGTGAAATTCTGAAGCATTACTAATATGTACGAATATGCTGGCATGCAGCTGTTTGTTTTTGGTATGGCTGGGTAGCGAAAAGTCAGATAACATAGTGTTTGCGTTTATTCTCAGCATTAGTAATTTTAAGTAAATGAAAATGAGGGAGTCGGTTAAAAAAAAATAGTTCATTAACTATAACATCAATCGTGACTATTTTTACGAGGTAGGTAGTTAACAAGCGCGAATGTTGACAAGAAGAAAGTGGAATAATTAAATCGGCTTGAAAGAAGCGCCTACGTACGAAAGATTTACGTTGACTGAATCCCCATTCTTAAATCAAGGGTGACGTCTATCATCAGCTTTATAGATAACTTATATAAGCTTTTAAGTAGCTCTCATATTCTCGAAGTGTGTTACTGCCCCTGGAATATCAGCCACATTTGTTGCAAGGGGTCCTGAAAGAGTTTGGCCCTGCAAGTTGTTGGTTGTTCGCGGGGCTGCATGGAATGACCAGAGGGATGAAGGCTGGCCTCTTTAAACAAAAAATAACGAGGCGATGAAAAACGTTCGGTTGAGAAAATAGAGCGATTGTATTGCGGGAACTAGGACTGAAAAGAGTAAGCTAATATTGGAACGGTATAGCACTTTGATAACGAAAAATTGTATTCACCTTACATACAGCCATATCTAAACTAAAGCCAATAAAACATCCCGTAGGCGACGGACTACCCCCCGAAAAGCTTAAATCAGCAGGAGTACAGACCAACGCAATTTTTTTTTGATGAAAAATTCCTCGAAATCAAGGAACCCTAACAACATTAATTCTTTGAGATGTCAACCGATTTATTATTTAGGTTAGTTGGCTATTCCTCAGTTTTTCGTGATCGGAACTCCATTGGATGTAAAAATCAAAGAGGGAGGACAACAGGTTGATGAGTATGAGATCCAGCGGCTTCATATAAAAGGGTTTGCTTTGGGTATATAATCGTAAACTACAATACGTTTAGCTCAGTCCAGGTGCTAAGTGTTTCTGACATTTTACGAAGTATTCTAAAGATATGATCGGTTCTTGCTTACCTCTAAGGTTAATTAAAGCTTTTCACACAGATTCTATCCAGGTTTATTTACAAATGAGTAGATATTCTCAAAGTTGATTTGAAGTAAGTTGCTGCAGTTCATTTATTGAAATGAGTGTTTACAAGCACATCCAAGAACACTTGTGTGAAGCCAACTCAAAATTCCTGGTGTTTTGGACTAGTTTTGCCCTTATCTTGGAGATAAACTTCTTCTCGTAATCCTATATGTTTCAGAAGCTATGCCAGGACTTATGTAAGATTTGAGGCCTGAGGTAAATGATAGCGAAATATAATTGCTAGTTCAATATGTTGAGCTGTTAGTATCTTTGGTTATATTAGGATGACTCTTCCGACACTTTCCTGCTGTTAATTCAATTAAATATCTGTTGGCGTTTTTTTGAAAAAGTTTTAATATATTCAAAGATTGATTCATATCAGGGGTTAATGTTTGTTCTACCCTACAGGTTGCGTAATGCGTGAACAAGCGTGAAGAAGGTAACCCATATTCTTGAAGCAATAAAATCAATAAATAGTCCAATTCTTTGAGTTTTATATTTAAATTGGTGGAGCCACAAGAATTCGTTTAAATTGATCTTATTATCTCGAACCGATGTTAAATGATGACATTTGTCGAAACTTGTTTGATATCCTCTTCTTAGTTGCTCGTAAATATCTTTCAAATTATTGTTTCTCTTATCAATTTACTTCTCTATAATCTACTACGCCATTTTGGTGGAGATACCGAGACATTCAAATGACACTTTCTTTAGGTGGCGCAAGATTCCGGGGTGAACCTGGCCTCAACCAGCAAAGGTCTCAAGCCATCTCGATCTTTAGGCAGCTGCCTTCGGGTGGTAAGTTGGTTGAGGTTCTTTTCTATTTTCATGCGCGGAGTCGCGATCTTCCTCTCATACACGGTTCTTTGGGGGCAGATTGGAAATTTTTTTAGATCAGAGAATTGGTGGCCCTACATGACCCAACCACCTCAGTCGTTGGATTTAAGTTGATCTTGCTGTAAAGCCCATGCAGTTCGTCGTTGTATCTCCTCTTCCACTCATCATCTATGCAGACGGTACCGAAAATTCACCGAAGAATTTTCTTCTCAAAACAGCCAAGAGCACCCCCATTCATGCTTGATAAAGTCCATGCATCTGCGTCATAAAGCACGACTGGGATTATTAAGGTCACTTTTGTTGTTCGAGAGAGAGCTTTGTTAGCTCGAATTCTAAGCCCGAAGAATTGATATCGTTTTTTGAATTGATATCGGAGCCTAGCTAGAAAAAGTCTGTAACTTCCTCAAAGATATATTTGTCGAAGGTGACGTTCTGTTCGAGTCGTCAGTGTTGGGCTTCCATAACTGTTGACAGTATATACTTGGTCTTGCCCTCATTGATTGTTAAAACCAAATCTTTGTTGCATCCGTCTCGCAGTTGCAGTTTTTAATACTCTTTTTGTCTAACCCCTTCCATCGCATTTGTTGAATGGCGGTATCATCTGCTTTTCAGCAGGCCCTCCGCTAATATCACTCAGGCAATGGACACCCCCGAACACCAACGAAATGTTTCGTGTCTCACTTTTTTCTATCTCTATTTCCAACACCAGTGCTCCAAATAAATCACTTGTTAGAAATGCTCATCATTACTTCAGCCCACTTCCGGAAGTACTCTGAATTACCGTCATTCGCTCGTAACTCGCTTATGGAACACCCTGTCGAGCTCTTTATTTCAGAGTCATTATCATCAGTCATCGTCAGACATTTAAAACCAAAGTAACATACATCAGTAGCTATCTTTTTTTCGCCCCAAATTTTCTTTTGCTGTATGCAAACATTTTTAGGGAACCTCAACCCCTTAAGAGCGCGCAATTAAGAAAAAAAAAAAAAAAAAAAAAAAAAAAATCGGCTGCAAGTAGCCTATTAAAAGTTCTAATATTCCACGTGCAGATGTTTCGTTTCGGCTTGAACTCCAAATATGTCGGAGTAGCCCGGATAAAGTCTTATTTGCTTAATTCCAAGATTTAACTTCACCGTTGTTTCCATCTGGGGAATTCATGCGCTGTCCCGTTTAAAGTGATGCCATTTTTGTCTGCTGGTCAGTACTCGCGCTTATAAGTTTAGCAAGTCAAGTCAACATGAACATAAACCAGTACGCGATGATTCCCTCTTGAGGGTAAAATAGGCACATTGTTTAAAAGCAGTTGCAATACTGGGTATCGCCAAGGTGACATTTCTCAGTGCCTACCCTATTTCCAATGAACTGCAATATTCTTACTATTGCAACTTCTATGTACAATACAATAAAAGACTAAGTTGTTTTGGAAAAGTGAAAATTAATACTGAAATATCGAGATAATATAACATCAGTTCATATGCCAGGTGACAAAGTGTGCACGTTAAAATGATGTCCGATCACAACCGAAACGTGACGTTATTTGTCATTGTTTACATTTTCACTCTTTGCTGTCAACCAAAGACTTCCTTTTTTTTTAATTCGCTTTCACATATTTCACATCCGGAGGAGGCAAGAGTAAACTAGCGAGCCAATTGACAAGTTTCAAGATCATTTCATGTGATCCCATTGTGACCTGGGAACCAGAAACGGGTAACTGAACTTAGCCTTCCGACTAAGTTCAGTCATCTCATTGAATTCTTGAACTAGCTTGGAAGTCGTAATAGGGTTTAGCAAAACTCTAAGCGCACCTTGCCTATCCCCGCAGATTCAAATGCATCGCCCCATCGACCGGTTCTCCGCAATATAGTTCGATGTCATCAGGATTGTGTATTTACATAATCCGCTTGGAAGTTTTCCTAACGTAAATTAAAATCTAAAGTTGTCGTCTTCCAGAAATACACCAGCGCCACATTTTTTTTTTTTTTTTTTTTTTGAAGTACATCGTGAAGACCTGACAGCATAAATTTCCTGGCTCAGATTCTCGCCGAAACCAGTTCTGGCGTCATTGCATCGAAGACGAAGACCAGAAACATAAGACAGTCGGCGCGCAAAGTCATCAAAGTTCCAGTGCGTGTTGTACCAAAGACCACATATTTTTAAACAGAATGCATCCGAGACAAACCGTTCTTTGGAGTCTAGTAAAAGCAGAAATTACGTATTTTCGCGAGAACTCATTATACTAGAGAACCCACGCATAGGATATAATTGGTCTCATAATAGACATTTAGATTCAATGCACCCTTCCCGGTCTTGTTGATAACTCCTCTGCACTACCAGAAAGTAAACATCTCCATAGGTGCTTTCGACATACCATGTTAAGTCCAGAAAAGTTTGTTACCTAGGAAGACACCAAAATACTTAGCTTCTTTGGAAAATTGGATGGTGATACTTTTAAGCACTAGATGAGTCAGACCAGGCATTTTCCACCTCTGTCTGAGCTTTAGAGCAGACAGTCACCAGACACGATCCAAGAGACAGGTCAGCTACAACATGCACGTATGCTTGTGCATAGACATTGGAACTATTAAACATGTACCATAGCAGTGGAGATGGAACGCCGCTTTGTGGGAGACCGTTCTTTAGCCTCGCCACTACATATAGGCCGCAGCCAACATCCGCAATCAATTCCTATTCACCAGCACTGTTTTTATCCACAAAATTAGTGATCCATCTACGCCGTATTGTTTAGCCGAATTAAACAAAATTCCCTTCAAAGTTGCCAGCAACCTTTTTGTAACATAACTGGGTAAATATCATCCGTGCCAAACGACTTGAAGATATCAAAGGAAGCAACAACATGTTAAGTGGCCTCATACGTCACCAAATGCGATGAGATATACCACCTACGGCGTATCGTGTTGTTCAGCTCACTAAGAGCTTCATTGTCAGGAGCCAGTTATTAGCTGGTTCCGATTAGGTTACGTGAGAAGTGAAACTCAAGCATGAAACGGAGAGTTTCTGCTTTCGACTCAGTATAGGTACCGTCAGATTTTCTGAGTTGTTCCAGCCTGGTTGATCTTCCCCTTTTGAGCCCTTTCAGCTTCTGAACACCTTTCTCCAGCTTTTGTTTTGTCCTGAGCTTAGAGAGACACTATTATACTTGTCGAGCTTTTCTTCAAATCGTTTCCAGTTTGTTTTATACGGATTCCTTTTCTTCAACAATGTCGAGATCTCGCATCCGATCTTGAATTTTATGTATTTATGATCTGACACTGTAATCTAGCCAGTAATCTCATCAGCATACCTGTTGAATAAAGTTTAGTCGATTTCTTGCTGTCTTAATCTGGTAGCAAAAGTGGGCTGAACGTAAACATTGTTAACAGCCAGGGCAGATAGTTGTATAAAATGCAGGAGATGATTACCTCTCACGTTGCTTTTACTTCTGACAAGAAAAGTATACTGAGCATTAGCATCGCAGCATATGACAAGTCCCACTTTTCTGGAACTACAATATTCAATGAGTTCTGCTACCGCCTTTGACCATTTTCCATTCGTTTTGTAGCTTATGTCTGCAGCAACTTAATCTTGACGACAATATTGGAAAAATTTAAATGGAGAGCATGAGTTCAGCACATAAAGACAATCTTTCGCCTTCCCGATCGCTCATCAAAAAGTGGTATGAAACCTCTTAAACATCCGATGCGCGTATTTCACACCCATGGTTCCAGTAGAGATTATATGAGGCAATTGTTAAGGCTTCCAAAGCAAAGACCTTAACAAAGCTTGTGTCGCTCAAGAACACTCAGAATATATCAAAAGATGTATTACTGTCGACTTTCAAAAATTCGCATAGCCTATGATAATTTGTCCATTCCTGTTTTGAAAAAAATAAAAAATGTCGTTCATCTTTCACAGTATATTGTAGCTAAGATTGCTTTAGTCTTCTGGCCAACCCATTCCTTCCTCTAACAACAGACGAATGTACTCGTATCTCCCAAGCCATTATTTTTACTTTGACAGTTTTTTGGCCAAATTTTTTTCCACGGTTCAATTTCCGTTTGATGACGGAGAGGGGGGTGATTTCAAAATGACGTACACGCGGGAAAAAATTGTGTCAATTTGTTTGCCAGTATTTATCGTTTCATTTTCACGATGACGGTGATAGTAGCTCCGGCAGGATTTTCAATATTCTGCTTTATCTGGTTTTTTTTTTGTTTTGTTTTTTTTTTTTCCTGTATTGATCTGCTTTAGTTCGACATAGCAAATGGTATTTCCATTGAAATACGCCCTACTCCAGCAAATCGAACAGGAGCTTAACAGTGTAAGCCTTATATGGCGGATATTGTTGTCCTTTTGTTTGTTGTTTCTTCTCTTTGGGCAATGAACTTTCTGAATTAAGAATGAAAAGAAAAAATCAATTCAAATGCTACGCCAACGAAAACCGAAGCTGATCAAACGCACTTGTAAATAAATTGAAAGAAAATAAGAAAATTCCTTACCCTCTCTGATGATGGTAAGCTATACAATCTGCCCCAAGAGCACCACCAAGCTAACCCTGAATTTGTTTTCCCATTTTCTAAAAGAAGCTTTTCTCTTCTTTTTTTTTTTTCAGTAAAAGAATAAAACCTTCACTTTGAATGGTTTCTTTAAAGGGGGGAGTATAAAAAACGGCAGCGATTTCTTTTGCCAGTGTCATGCCCAACTAAAGATACAACCACAACCGATACGTTTAAAGGGGTTTTTGAGCGAAATTTGCTCAATAAAATTACAGTCACGTTTTCGATTACATTTATCCGCTCTGCACCCGGTGTATGCTTTCTTTAAGGAATGACTCCTACTGCTTGGCTTCTTTGTCGTGGCATTGCGGTTGCTTAATACCATCAATGTAAAAGGAAACCCCCTGAAGCCGAAGGCGGTTTTACTCTGCGGTGATGGTTGTGATATTAAAATAAAGGAACCCTTCCTCAACAGCATTCAATAAGTTGTTACAAGTAAATTATGGTTTCTTGTGTAAATGGATTTTTGACCTGTGCGCAACTCTTGAATAACTTTAGAGAAATATCTGCTTTTAAGTTGGAATTAAGTTCATTTGAAGAATGTAATGATGCACAGTCTTTGCGGAAGTAATCATGATCGTTTGCAATTGAATGAGATGGCAAATATTAGACTAATGAGATCTCGAATCGAAGAAGAAGAATCCTTGTATTCCGAGCAGGATTCCAGCTAATTGACTAGAAATGGATTTAAGCGAACACGTTTGCCATTAATGTTGAAAGTGGCAGCAAAAGTGGATCTTTTTGTTAAGGAAAAGATCATGCGGAAAGACCTAAAGTTTTACAACGAAAAGGATACATAAAAGTGTGATAAAATAAGTAAAATATCGAAAAATAAGGAGAAAAAATTTCTTAACGCATGTGCAATGCCAAATTACTACTTTAGAAATTGAGGAAATGTATAAGAAACCTCACATTAGGACATCTGTCTATGGATTGATAAATCCTCAGAAAAAAATAAAAATTGTCCAAAAATATTAGAAGGATATTAAGCATTTGCGTAGCAGAAATATTCGTGCCCAAGTAAGAGGCGAAAGCGTGAATACGTAAAGTATTCTGTAAGAGTTACCAATGAACTTAATTTCGAACATCATTTTTCGACATGTGTGGATGCAAGGACAAGTCGAAAATCTTTCAACTTTGTAGTTAAGTAGTACTTTTACCTGAAAAGATGACAACTCGGTCGCTTAGCAATTCCGACCAATAAGTCTGACTTAATGCATGTGTTCTTCATGTTCTTCCAACGCGAAAGATACTGTGAGACGGGACTTCAAAATTTATAGATTCGATAAGAAGAACTTTTCATCATCGTTAAAGGTGCATTCGATAACTCGAACTAACTTTTGACCTTACCACCTTGATCAAAAAGTTCCAGGTGGCGTCACCGGGTGGCGCTCCCATTGTTCCGATTTGAAAAATGAACTTCCGAACTTTTTTGTTAAGTTCGTACATCTGTTGTTGACATTCCCTCTAAATCTTAGCGTTATAACTTAACATTTGCAAAAGTTACGTAGCCAAGAGTACATCTATCTATGAGTGTGTTGCCGATTTTTTACAGTTTTAGAAATGGATTTAAATTTGCAACAACGAACTTGTATTACAATTTTTGCGTAAAAAACGGATTTAATGGTGCGCGAACTTTGGAAATGTTGAAAAAGTGTTTCGGCAACGATTCTCTAAGGAAAACGGTAGTGGCACGAGCGGTTTAAAAGTGGTCGTGAATCAATCGAAGATGATGAACGCAGTGGCAGACCATCGATATCGAAACCCGACGAATGTTTTCGTGAAGTAAAAGAAAGGTTGGTCAATAACCACAAATCAACCATCAAAGAGATGGTTACCTATGGATTCGTCCATGACATTTTGGTTAATGATTTGGGTTTCCGTCGTGTAGCAGCAAAGTTGGTGCCAAAAGACCTCAATTTCATGCAAAAAAGAGACCGTGTTGACGTCGCAAAAGAGATGATTTGCGAGGCTGAATCTGATTCTACATTCATCAAAAGGATTATTACTGGAGACGAGACGTGGGCTTATGAGTACGACACGCAATCCAGACATCAGGCAAGTGAATGGCGTTCACCAAATGAGTCGAGACCAAAAAAAACCACGTCTTTTTCAGTCAAAAAGGAAGGCAATGCTCATTGTTTTCATGGATTAAAACGGTGCAATGCATCACGAATTTTTGCCAGAAGGCCAGACAGTAAACAAAGAGTATTATTTGGGCGTCATGAGACGTTTGCGTGAAGCAATTCGCCAAAAAAGAACTGTGGTCAGAAAACTCGTGGATTTTCCACCATGATAACACACCGTCGCACTGTGCCATCATTATTCGTAATTTTTTGACAAAAAATGCAACAAACACCATTCAACAGCCACCGAATCCAGCTGATTTGGCTGCCTTTGACTTCTTTCTTTTAAATGAATTTTAAAAAACACTACGTTGAACGCGTTTCAGCAGCCGAGAGGAAGTAATGGAAAAATCGCAGGAAGCACTGATGAACATAAAGATAACCGAATATAAAAAAAGTTTCGAGGATTGGATCAAACGCTGGCATAAGTGTGTTGCAGTTGACGGCGATTACTTTAAAGGGGACAATATAGATTTCAAAAGTGAGTAATCAGTTCTTTGGATTGCTGGTAAGTTCTGTAAATATGCGATCACTGATTCCTTTTCTGCTTCATTAAATAGCTTGTACAGCACTTGTTTATTCCCAGGTGTGCGATTTATTTGCCGTGTTTAACGTGCTTTATGTTTCTTTTGCACAAGTTCTCTAACTTTAATAGGATTAATGATTTTTTACCTATTGTATGATTTCTGTAAGCTTATCTACTTCTTCTTCAGTTTGATTGTTGTTTATTAGATGTACTTCTAAAGAATTCCCAATTTTTTTTTTATTTTTAAGTTTTGGCTTAGGAGCTATCTTTTCGATTATAGTTTGGCTCACCATCATTATTACAGGCGAATGGTCTAGTGAAAGCCCTTCGTCATCTTGCTTGTCCAAGTATATGTAGTTTTGAGATATGCTTTTCATGATGAAAATATTTATAAAGTCAGGACTGATATTATTTGGGTCTGTTGGCCAATAAGTAGGATTTATTCTGCTTTTGAAATCACATTTCAATGTTTTTCCTGTTTCAAATAGTAATCTCCCTTTTGGGATTTATTAGCCTGGAGTCCCAAACGGTGTGTTTTGCGTTACAGTCTCTCCAGTTTCGTCCAAGTGTTTGAAATAAGTATGTACATGCTCGTAAAATCTTCTTTTTTTAGCTTATGTTCCGGTGGGCAATATGTTACTGAGATTTCCACAAATTATTATGCCTCGCTTCTACACCTATTGTAGTAGCACTACACTACACCTATTGTAGTGTTTTATGTTTTTTTTTTTTTTTTTTTTTTGATAAAAATCGTTTAACTTCCTCCTACTCTATTTGCAGGGTGATTGGCATGTCAGAACTTAAATGGAACAATGAACTGAACATAGCTGGATGAACGCAGAGCTGAAAAATCAGAACACACGAAACGAAGACTATAAAAATGAATTGAAAATATTTGGAAATGCGTTAAACATAAAATTCTCAGATACCAAAGCTAATGATTATAAACAATAATCTACGAGAAACCTTAAAGCGGGTAACTTCAATCTTGAGAAAGAAGACAACCAATCTTGATGACGACGTTAAGAGAAATTCTCAAAATGACCTCAACCCGACTGACTTGACTAACAAATTTGCAAAGGCACTTTCATCCGACATTTCGAAAACAACACATACGAGAGCGAAGAGTAAACGAACTAGAATGCATAGAACGCTTAATCTATATGGAGCAAGTATCTGTAGCAGAAGCGAGAAATATTTTTAGCTCACTGAAAATAGGCAAGTCATCAAGAATAGATGGAATAAGACCCAGAGATCTATAATTTCATTCAGAAACATTAGCCCCAGTAACTTATAGATATATATCAATATATATATTAAACGGGACTTGGTTCCAAAACTTCTAAAAACATCTGATAAAAATAAATCGCTTACACGAAAATTCTATACTAGGTAAAAACCATAGTGAAATCGCTTTATTCATCGATTTTAAAAAGTCTTTCGATGCCTTATTTCATCAGCATATTTTTAGAAAACTAGAGGAAATAGGTGTACGCGGTCCATTTTGGCTTCCTTCGAAAGTTACCTTAGAAATAAGAATTTTAAGGTAAAGAAAGCAGAACAGGTCAGCGAAGGGAGCTTTATATATGGTGTTCCACAGGGAACAAAATTGGGACCCCTTCTTTTTGTAATATACCATCAAAAATTTATTTAGAAAATTTATTTATTTATTCATTCTTCAAAGTAATCCCCATCGACTGCAACACACTTAAGCGCTTGATCCAATCCTCGAAATATTTTTTATATTCGGTTTTCAGTATGTCCATCAGTGCTTCCTGCGATTTTTCCATTACTTCCTCTCGGCTGCTGTAACGCGTTCCCCGTAGTGTTTTTTTTAACATTAATTGAACAGAAAGAAGTCACAAGGAGTCAAACCAAGTGAATTCGGTGGCTGTTGGATGATATTTGTTGCATTTTTCATAAAAAAATTACGAACAATTATGGCACTGTGCGACGTTACGTTATCATGGTGCAAAATTCACGATTTTTCTGTCCACAATTCTGATCTCTTTCCAAATTGCTTCACGCAAACGTCTCATAGCGCCTAAATATGTTTACTGGTCTGGCATTCTGGCAAAAATTCATGATGCACTGCGTTGTAATCCATGAAAACCGTGAGCATTGCCTTCTTTTTTGACAGAAAACGACGTGTTTTTTTTCGTAATCAATTTGTGGACTTTTTTGATGTTTTCATCTGAAACAGCCTCTTTTGGACGTGCACTACGTGCATCATCTTCGGTGCTTGTATGACCACTTTTAAATTTTTCAGTCCACTTGCGAATGGTTCGTTCGGCTGGAGTCCGGGTAACTCTTATCAAGCCATTTCTTTGCATCGGATGCATTTTTTCCATCAAAAAGCAATGATAAATCAACACACGAAATTGCTTTGAATCCATTGTTTTTTTCGCAATATCAAAAGTTGCTTCACTAACAACGCTATATCTCAAGAACTAATCGTCCGACAGCTGTCAAATTTATACACCTATCTTTTGAAGGTTGGTACTAACTGCAAATGGTATGGATTAAATTCAAGTGGTGCGTTCTCTTAGAAACGGACCGTGAATTATGTGTACATCATAAGCAAAAATCTGTTTTGGTGACCAGATTGAAAAGGTTCCAGTACTCATGAAGACCGTTCGGGATGCCAATAATAATCAGTAATCACACAGGGTAGAGTCGAAGGACAGCTTATCTTAGAACAGCAGAGAGCAGATAGCATTTGCAGCTATTTTTGGTTAGAACAGGGTTTAAGTTGTTTGTCCTTGAATTTTAGATGGTTTCAAGAATGAAAGATGAAACAAAAACCGATATAATCGTACATAGATGCTTAAGCGAAAAAATCTTCTTAAGGACTCGTATCCACCCATTGTAAAACTGGAAAAATGGGAAAGATTACTTTGGGAAAAGTTATGATACAGTATTACTAGTATCTGAGCCTTTGAGCTTTGGCTTTTGGCCAAAATCTGTGGCATTAAGTGAAGAATGGGGTACCCAAAATAGGTAGAGAAATTTAACTAATACCTAACGCTATAAAGGACACTCATGAGAAAAAGTACAGATGGTGAAATATAACAACAACGTAGTATCAAATGCCTCTCGTCAGCAGAAATTCATATCTCCCGACCATTCCTCCACCAAATTTCTAGTACCCACTCTACCTATTTTCCACATGAGCCTTGTGATTGCTCAGTACAATTTTTGAATATATTAATCACGGGACAGCTTCGTATGACTACGTTAATTAATTATAAGGTGAACTTCTAATTGCTTTCTTCGATGAAAATCACTTTAAATAGCTAGCAAACCAAAGTTTAATCCTTCGCTTTCCCTGCTACAAATGTATCTGTTTATACTTGTAGGCTTCAATCTCATCGCCTATTAAAGTACTGAATGTTTCACGAAATGGATTTCATTTCCGATGTGTCATGCTTTAATTGCAACAACGAAAACACTGTTGAGGGATGAATATTAATTTTGAATGGATTTTGAATTTTTGATGTTTTTCATCACTGGGGTTATTAGTCGAACAAGCCTTACGAAGGTAAGCGGCCACGCTTGAATTGACAATAAGATTTATGACAACATTCTACAATGCTGCATTTTTTTGACTTTTTTATGACATTTTTAGCTTTGAAAAATTATGTTTTTGTATTCAAAATTCATGAAATACTCCTTGTATTCGCAATTTGGATTACAAAATATATCTTCTTTAAATGTTTTTAGAACCAGGGTGCAACAACATAAAACACGGCTCTCATATGTTAAAGAGATCTTACTCCCCTGAATGACGAGTCTTCTGAAAAATCATCAGCCTTTGTTATAAGGCCAAAATTTACCTCAATACCTAGTTTGGTCAGTTTTGTAATTGAATATATCATAATGCGTCAGCTTAATTCCTTTTGATTCAATGTCACGAAAGCTTGACACTTTTAAATTCCATTGCCTAGCAATCCCTTGAAAATTTACAGCCTTTGATCTTATTTAGGTGGCAACAATGACCTTTACGGCAGCTTGACTGTAAAATAAATATGATGGTGCCCCATTAACCTTATTGTCACTAGTTTGGCTAGCTCTGCTACAGCCTATAAAATGGGTTGAAATACACTATTGTAGTGTGAAAAGTAAAGTAAACTTTGTAGGTGGTCATAAGGTAGGGGCTACATATACAAGAAATAAAGTGGTGCTGGCCAGGAAGGCGCAGTAGTCAAACAGTAAGTATTATGCGTATTCCGACTTTCACTATTCGCTTATCCAGTCATCTGTCCAAATATGAATTTAGCTTGCAGTATACTGAATCTGACTGTGTGAACGTAAATGAAGACTCGGAATTAAGTGCACATACATGCTCTAAACAAAGCACTATACAGACAATTTGGAGTGGGAACTAACAAGCTGAAATCAGAAATCTTTCAAACGGAGCACACAAACGAAGTGCTTTTTAATGGAAATTCTTAGTCTTTCAAAAAAAGATGAGCAACCGCTTCATTTTGAAGTGCCTATAGTGTGAATACCCGCCACGCCAACGCCGAGTACCTGCAGACTCTACTTGGCAAATCTTATCTCAATCTTCTCGTCGAATTAACTAATCTTTTGTATGCCCAAGGAGCTTATAGTGTCAATATTCATTACAGGAAGCCAAATGGGGCCCTAAGTTCTATCAGGATATCGCTAGAAATAATTTATTTGTGGTGAAATTCTTTATATTTTACTGCTAAATTACATTACAAAAAGCACTGATTATTGAGGAAAAAAACAACATATAGGGTTTTCTAATAACGACTTCACAACTTTTTTTTTTAAATAAAAGGCAAACCATTTGAGATATTTCAAAAACTTTATTATTGGTTTGAAGTACAATCAAAGAATTTATGAATGAAACTCGACTTCGTTCATATGGCCACCGCGGGCACGTTTGCAGCGGTCGATTCGTTGGACCCAATTTTAAACGTCTCGGCCACACATTTCGGCCGAAACGGCCGCTATTTCGCGTTTAATGTTGGCTCTGAGCTTTTGCAACGTCGTCGGCGTGTTGGCATAAACCAATGACTTAACGTAGCTCCACAGAAAATAGCAAGCGGCGTTTAATCGCACGAACGAGGCGGCAAATCGACTGGCCCATGTCTTGAGATAACACGGTCAAAATACTTACTCGTCAATAAATCGTTATTTTTGTGAATTTTCGTGAATGAAGTGGTGATTCATGTAGCACATGTGGGTTTTCACCCGACCAATAATGCATATTTTGCTTATTAACGAACCCATTGAACCAAAAATGAGCTCGTCACTGAAGATGATTTTGCGATGAAATTCATCATCTTGGCGCATCTTCTCCAGAACCCAATCGGAGAACGTACGTCGTTTCAAATGGTCCATCGACTTCAATTCTTGAGTCAGCTTGATCTTGTATGGGTGTAAACCAAGTTCCTTACGCAAAATACGCCATAATGTGGTCTCAAATTTTTGCACTAAACTTGTTATTGCCTGTCTACTAGGTCGTGAATTACGACCGAAAATTGGAATTAACGCTCTTAAAGTTGCAGTCACCGACTCCGAATATCTGTAGAAAATTTTTAGAATTTACAGACGTTGCTTGTTAGTGTACTTTACCATTATGAAAATGTTGAGTTTACTGAATAAATTGACAGTGACAGTTTGATGATTAGTGAAAAAGTGCGTTCACAAATTAAATTCAAAGTTGTCAAGTCCCTATTGGAAAACCCTATAGAAAGCAAGATCAAGTAGAGGGTGCGATAAAAAGCTCATGGAATCTTTATTCATAAGTTCAAATCTAAAACTAAAGACCCAAATCTTTGTTTTCAGGTTCGAATTATTGTGGATTTCAGGAAGAAAGTCAAAACAAACAGAAAGATAGGTAGACGATTTAAGCTTGAATTTTTTTAAGTTATACAGTTTTGTGCTATTTTGCTATTGTTGAAGACGTGATTTCATCTCTAGAAAATAGCTTTCCTTTTTCAGTTCTTAAAACTAGGTATTAGTTCTTTGTTTTTATTCTCAGCACTTTTATTCTAGTTTCATGTATTTCTAAGAAAGAGCCCTCAATTTTGTATCAAACTTACAGACCTATTCTTCTTAAGAAATCATTGAACTTCCTACTCAGTAGTTTCCTTTATGGGTAATTTCAATCAAATTAAATCCCAGTCCAACTACTTAGTTACCTAGTTGCTCATTACAAGCATTTTCTATTTCCTTTTTGTCCTTTTTCCATGTACCCACTTTACCCAATTAAGAACTTACTTCAAAGCCAACTATAATACAATAATAAAAAAAAAAACTGTATAAAGGACTTTTGCTACGAAACACCTGCAACAGAACTGTGTTGTCGGAATACAGAACACCGAAACACAAGCAACAAGGGTTAAACACGTCAATGACACACAATAGATTAACCATTGCCCTCTCTATATACTTAAAGCTTCCATCCCGCAAATTAAAAAAAAAGAAAGATAGTAGTAATATAGAAGTATAAAACTAAGAATAGTTAAAGTCCACCATTCACTCATTCGTTCAACAAGAAAACGAAACACCTAAGAGAACGATAGCTCTGTAATTATACGTGACCTGCTTGGCAAGTTCACAAGAATCCTAGTACATAACAAAATAAAAACAATGACAGGGTAGGATGACATGAGAACAAAAAGCGGGACAAGGAATAAGCGCTTCTTAATTTTATTGTTTTAAATTGCTTCACTCTACTACCTAACGCCTTCGTCGTGGCATCAGATGTGAGTGAAACTGTGACGACTAACAATGTCGAAAATGACAACAACAACAATGAGACGACGACGATAGCGACGAGGGCTACGATGTCGACCAAAACAACAACGATAACAGAATACTGAGAATTTTTTTGTAGTTCATGACCTATGCATGTAGTCCAGAAAGGATACATACCATGCTACAGGCAAAAGCAAAGCAGAAAACAAACCAAACACAATTAGCCACCCCTCCTGTTCTGGTCGACAAAGTCTACTTAATAATTCCTCACACGAGATGTGCTGCACGTTATCGAAGGAATTCACCTCAACTTCTTCAGACCCGTTCCAATCCTCTACAATTTTCCGGGCTCCAGAGTCTAGAAGAAACTCTAGCCAGGCTATGGTGATAAATAAGTTTAATATCCGAGCGAGTTAATTGACTTTGAGTTACTTTTCAATTGTGACATATACACATGCATATTTATACGCTGGTCGTAATGTGCGATAATTCACTAGAGATTCCATTCCCAGAGTGGAGTGGAATTCCGGCATTCAATAATAAAATATTAACTTTCAATCGAGAGTATATCATTGATTTTGAGGTGGAAAACCGGAGAACACAGGACACAGACATCATTTAATAATGAGATGCTCTAGAAATACTGCACAACACAGCACATCACAGTACACAACGGCGACAGTATATCCAGTTAGTGATAGAGACGATAGCTCTTGGAGTACCACAGGATACTTCCATCGGTATCCTTGCGAGTATTGCTGTGTTGTGAAAGATTGCTTTTACTTTGCTAAGTACTGTTGGCATGTTGACATCGTCATCGTCATCGTCATCGTCATCCATAACATATATCTAATAGATACTGGTGCTCAAGAGAAGTGCATGTACGAGTAAGAGATACCCACATGTAGGTTTGGATAATAAATATTGTTTGTTGTTGTTATCAACAATTGCAACTAGACAGAGAATGCTATTTGAAGAAGCATAAACGAAGTATTATCTATTAGTTTGACGTTCATGGTTTCTAATGACACAGCTTGTAGTTGTCAATTAAAAGATAAAATGCAAGCAATTTCTATCGGAAAGTTCATTTACAACAAATAAGTGGATAAGTTTTGTTGAATAATTCAGGATGTGTGCATCTTAAAATGACTTACGAGAATAAGCAACTTGTAAAGTGAGCATTTCTCGATAGATATTGGTTTTGTCATACCAAGATGTTAACACTTACAGTCCTGAAGTACATTTTGAACTTAATATTGCTGAGTTAGAAGGGTTCCCTTACAAACCTGGATAAAGCTCATCAGTTGCCGTTTCAGGTCCACTTCTGACTCTGCTCCTATTGATTGCATCTACATTAGTAAATTAACTCTAATCGATGACATGAGGAACATGGACAAATCAGCAACATAGGAGAATTTTTATATATATAACTACGTACGATACATACAACAGATAAAGGAAGCTGTAAAGTTGATCGACTACTGCATCTAAGAGGCCAATATTGAAAACGCTTCTCTCATTTCTAAGGACAAATTTCAATTAATGAAAATGAATATAGTAGTGGGCTTACAGATAGTATAAATCTTAAGTCCTAAGTCTAGATTTGCTCAACTGAATTTTCTACTCACGTTTTGGTGAAAACAGGTGCCCTTAGATATCCACCCTTCATATACTGAGAATTTCGTTTCAAAATTCTTTGCTGCCTGCTTTAAGAGAAAGCGTTTAAGTTCATGTGCTAAGCCCGGCTGAACTTTAGCTTATTTAAATGAACAGATGAACCCCCATGTGTTCATCTAAAGGTCGATGAAGTCCACTATGACATCTATTAGACAACGCCTAATTCTTAAAAGGAGTTCGACATAATCAGAACTCTGGGTTGGCAGCTCTTCGGAGAATTTGATACTTCATGGTCAACGGCAGCTCACACTGATCTTTAACTATTTTATCTGAGAGTGTCACCGATTAGGAAAAATTTACGAATTTCAGAATAGCTCGATATGTGTTAAAAGTATAAGTGGGGTCGGGATATTTAACTGATAAAATAAATATCATATAGGAGTTGGAGAAAGCCAATTTACTCGGCAATATGAGCGTTACCTGTAAATATTTCCGCATAGTTTCGAGTTTCATATATCACGTGCAAAATAGCAAAAAAAGTTTTGCGAACAGGCTAGAGCTCTGAGGCACGTAGTGTATACTTTGTGAAATGCAGATTCCGTCATGCCGCCGTATCACCAGTGGACCTGTTTGTCAAAAAACTGTAATACCGGTTATTTAGAAGTTTTTAGATCATTGCCATGATTTTGATCTGTGAGAATTGGAAGAAGCATTTCCAGATCAAGCGCAGCCATATGTCCAAAAATTTAGAGAGCTGAATTGGCTGCGATTTACGCAGTAGAAAATTATTTACTTCCAAGCTGACAGTTGGAATGTTTGAAGGATTTTAGAAAATATCTACTAATTTTGAGACATTGTAGAACATTTTGCTAAAAACTTTATTTGGAGAGGAACCTCACACATTTGAGATCGGCATTGAAATCATATCCGGCTCATTAAAAATTTGTTCGGTTTTCCTCAGTTATGTTGGCTTTGAATAATCGAGACTATTGTCTCTTTTTACTTATTTACTTTTGCAGCTAAATAGAGCTAAACAGAGTAAAACTTTAAATAAAAGATGACGGCATCCAAGCGGAAGTCGATTGAGACTGCAGCAAAGACAAACAAGGTTATTCAAGACTCCTAAGATTCCCAACTTAACATTATACGAAGTGTGTTCAGAAAATGGCGGGATTTTTTTTTTTTTTTTTTTTTTAAAAAACTTTAATTATTCTTGAACAAGTCAGAATCATCATTGACGTCATTCAGGGTTTTCTGAGTTATGCTTATTCGACGGTTTTTCTGTTGAAAATTAAGAAGTATCATTGCATGACACGAGCCGAACGATATGCCAACATTCTCAGCAACTTATACTATGGTAATTCCACGATTTTACAAAACAATTCTCTACACAGCTTCGACGTTATCATCTTTTTTTTATGTGCTGGAGCGTCCAGAGCGAGGTTCGTCATTGGCATCTTTTCAGCCATCTAGGAAGAGCTCGTACCACTTGTAAACACTTGTAACATCTTTAACTTAAAGCAGACTCACCGTATGGCACTGTCAAAACTTGATGTTTTAGAGTACTTGATTCCACTTTTTACACAAAAGTTAATACAAATTCTTTGATCCATTTCTTTTAACAAACGAAAATCGCCGAGCACATAAAAACACGTCTAACTTTTGCGGCTGCCACAGACAAAGTAAACAATGGATACAGCTGAAAATTGTATCATACTTCAGAGGCATGTATACCAACATAATGAAAAAAATGACAATGGGACTCTCCAAATCTGCGAAATTTGAAAATTCCCGTTATTTTCTGAACACACCTCATATATTTATCATATAATAGCTCTTGGAAAGATGAGCTTTCATTTATGTTTGGACATTAGGAGCATACCGATAGCCGGGAGCCAGTCTAAGGTTTGCGATGCAAGGACACAGAAAGATCAAGAAGACCCGCTTAAGTAAAATGAGACTGAGTAACTTGGAGTGCGTAATTTGACAACTGAGTAGGAATTGAGCCAATTAACTGAATTTGTTTTGACCCGAAAGAAATGCAGATGTGCGCCGTGCTGATAGAAGCACCTTTTTACATCCGCAATATCTGATAAAAGATTCGATCATATATTGCTTACTTTTACCTTATTTATAACATTGTTAATATGAGCACCTCGGCTTCTTTTGCATGCGCCGATGCAAAGGTAAAAATATCGATGACTTTTTAAAGAATAAGTGAGTCAATGGTCGCAATTTCAGTTTGGATGTTATGTTTGATATCCTGAATTGTCGCTGGGCTATCGACATATACTTTACTCTTCAAGTAACCCCGAGGAAGTAGTCCAAATGTGTCAAATCGCATGACCTTGCAGGTCAATCAACTTTTCCTCTAACCGAAGCAATGGAATCTTCAAATTTCGTATGCAATAAATTGATTGATTAATGGCCTGTTTGGGTAAATTTTGGAGAAAAAATAGCCGCTCAACATATTGCGTAAGCATTCTCCACTCACTGTAACTGTCTCTCCAGATTCATCTTCGAATGAGTACGGGCTTATTATGATGCCGCCAACCCATAATCCGCACCATAAGAGGCGAGTTCAAAAAGTAAGATGACTTTTGAAATTTGGCGGGCAACTTACATTTGATGTTGCGCTCATTTACTGCTAAACCCATTTTGGAAGCTTCTGTTTTAATACTGGCCAACGCACGGGTGACAACTCGCCGGGTTTCGTCAATTATATCAATGTCATCAGCGTACGATAGTTACTGCACAGACTTTGCTTGTGACATACGCAGAAATCTTTCAAGGATGATGCGTTTTTGGCATCAAAAGTCTAGGCTTAGTCGTAATCGACGTTGACGGAGAAGCGATGTTGTCTTATGAGGCCTCAAAATCGATGATTACCTTGTGGGTATTGACTTTGACTTTTTGAAGTTTATTTCCGGCATCTGTCGGAGCATGAACAATCTTTTTTCGTACCCTGGAATACTGATAGAGGCTAATCAGATAGTTGACGAAAAGTTTCATGCGTTCATACCTTGTACGCATGATGTTTTTTGTGGATCGAATAAACGATGCCCAGATTCAATTCATCTGAGTCTTTTGTCACAAAGTTCTTTACTGGAGCCGTTGCGCTGTCAACTTAAGGTGTTTTATTTTATCTCAACTTAGTTGCTACCCTTTCTTCATTTTGGTCAGGTGGACGGACGTTTCGGCTTTCATCATGTCAATTGATGAAGTACAAACTCTCAATATCCTCTTTCGCGAGTTTCTCATGTTTTTTTTTTTTCTTACTCTGGAGCAGTCGATGTTCTTTCCATCTCTTTTCTCGTAGACCTCACCAGCGGCTCTCGTCCTAGCAGCATGCATTTTCCGGCATTCTTCCTCAAACGAGAGTTTTCTTGGTGGTGTTGGGTGAAACCCAGCTTATCAGTTCCAGCGCCACTGGTTTTCGGTACTTGAAGCTGACCGCACTGGAGTAGTTGATCGATTTCGAGATATGCGTTCACAAAAAATTCTTGCGGTCTCTTGCGATTGCAGCATTTTTCATTGTAGTTTTTCTATATTGTGGTGCTTGGAAGATCTACACTCACAACTTGGCTACAACAAGGTGGTAATCCGCGTTAATGTTGACTGTCCGGAAGGATCGGACATCGATCGCACAATAAAAATATTGCTTTAGAGTTTCATGATCCGGAGACCGCTTTGGCTCCTTGTGCATATTGGGATAAGGAAGTCACGTACTTGTTGTGATACTATCATCCTGTTGAGGACAGGGGATCCCTTTCCAAAGAAAGGGCAGCCACATCCTTATTGAGAAAACACAACAACAGTATAAATTCCTAAAGTCCGCTGCAATTGACTTTCTCGTAATTCCATACGGTTCTTTTACGAATCTTTTCTTTAGACGAGAAACTAACTAGAAGTCCGACTATCCTAGAAGGGAGAGCATATCAGAGTAAGAAGTAAAAAAATAATTCCAGAGTATTGACGTTATGACTATCAATATCAGGTACTCGCGTGTGCCCATTTACAAGTAAAGGTTTTAATATAATATCGTTCGCGTGGGTATATCCACTCCGAATTCTCAAGCTAATTACAAACAAACACAAAAATTACAAAACAGACGATGCTAAGCATGTTGTACAATTTTCTCCGATCTAATAAAAAATTTAATATTTCCAATTTCCGAGCTCGCCGGCCATTTACCATATAACCATATAGAAATTGAGAGGAAAATCACACTGGAAAAACAAATAAAGAGTCAGTTTTGTAGTACGTTACAAAAGGGTTTTTTTTTCAAGAAAACAGGAATAATATCAGGCCAAAAGCCGGCAACAACACAACGTTTCTCTTTGAACGTGTTACAGAAGGTACCACAAACTACAATAAGCGGCTAATTGCGAAGCCTGACACAGTATCGTGAATTTTTATAAAATGCATAAGGGTTCACCCGGAGTAACACGACATTTTTTATGTATAAGGACCTATTTCTATGTATTAAACAAGGGCTACTTATCCTTCCTTTCCTCAAACAAGTTCCCCATCCATAGGACTATCTCCTAGTCCTCCTCTGTCAGTCTTGAATTCGTCCTTGCTTCCTTCTCAATTCTACTTTTGGAACACTACCCAAAACAAACTAAGCGACATCCCGGTGAATCCTTTTGTTTAGTGTTTCGAAAGTGCAGGGCACGCAGATAGGTTTCCAGTTTTACAAAGCTATTTCTTTGACAAATTGTTTTTTGTATAAGGGATTCCGGTGGGTGACCGTCCGTCACCGAGTAGAACGCGGTGATATCGGTTATACGCAGGGGTTCCAGACCGTCGGTCTGGCTCTAAATGTAAAGGATGTGGGTGAAAGTGACCGCACGTCAGACTCCTATCTCTTCTTATAGTGACCATTCCGACAAGCAGAAAGACAGAGTCTAAAAACCCACCAATTCTTTCCGCTAATATACTTATCCAAAGAGACAACGAACATAAAGTGAACGGTTGGGGCAAAAAGCGGATCGAGCAAAAGAGACAGTGATGGAGCGGAGATGCCTTCTAAGGCTAAGGAAACAACACAAGGCCAGGGGCCGACGACTTTCTAAATAGCTTTTGTTCACTAAAACGTTGGACGCTGGTCTCGCTCCTTCCTCCAAATAGTTACTTCAACGGACTGTCCGTCCTATCTGCTGTAGTTGATCCTTTAAAATACTAGGAGGGTGCACCAATGGCTGATGCACCCATGGCTGCCCACCAACCTTCTACGATTTTTAAGAAACAACGGAAAGGAATGTTGATGGGTGAGACAGAGAGGAAAGGTAAGGAGTAGAACTTGTGATAAATTTTACCGCAACAAGCAAAGTTGTGTGATTAAATAGCCATCATCTCTCTATCAAGGACATGATATTCCTTAAAAGTTCAATGCTGATTGACCATAAATCGTTATCCGTTATTATGTTGAGCATGCCAAAGTCCAAATGGATCTTTATTACTGAATTGGAGAGTTTCAAATACCCTGGTTTCTTGTGAAGTTTTATTTTTGCGTTATCATGGCAACGGTCCTTTATTAAATGTAAGGCAGTTATTTTGTCTGTTTCTCCTTCAATTGGAAGTACTGTTTCTTGACTAAACTGTCTTTTCCATGTCCATGACCTTAATTAGCTTTTTCAAGAGTTGCCTGCATATTTTCCCAGAACTCAACATAAGCGAAAATTGGATATCTACCCGTATGGAGCTTCGCAGTATAGTGGCAATTTCCAAATACTCTCACTATTTCCCTCTGGGCATAAAGATAAATTAAACATACGAGTATGTATGATGAAATATCCTGAATATCCTTTCCTTGGAAAGGCATACCAAAATTCATCTTAATTTGCCACCGAGATAAAGCAGAGTCGGTTTGATCCAAACTTATTCTTGTTTATGGTCTATAGTCCACCCAGTGTAATTCCAGCAGAAAATCATTCAGAGCCGGCGATTCTCATCCTTTCTTCTCTTCACAAAGATGAAAATTGATAGGTTAATAACGAAATTGTTTTACAAATATAAACCAATTATGAGGACACAGGTTAAAGTTTCAAAAAATGAAATCAACATCCTTGAGATATGATTGGCAACATACAAGTGCACAGCCTAGCGATGAGCTGTATGGAATAATCGTACAACTGCCTCCCAAGCGCTTCCCTGCAAATTTATGTTTGTCTTCCCTTTATTTCCACTTTCGTAGGCTCACACATTGCCCATACCATTTTAAGCACATATTTCGTTCTTAGTTCACAGGCATCTGTGGGTTAGTATGTGACGAGAACGATGATTACATGTATGTAAGTAGATGCGATGATAGGAGAGGACCATGTGTATAGATGCCAGCCGTCAAGAAGGGTCCGGGATGAGGAACTCACATGTGAAAAATGTGATCTGATTATTTATTTACAGTTCTGGGGATGGTGTAAACTGTACCTAAATGGCCAAGTATCCAATTTAAAAATGAATACTGTTATGTAGAATAAAACCCGCCAACTGATGTGAAGATGGGGCAGATGACTGTGTGTGAACGATGAATGGGGGTTGGGAGGTGAACTATAAATTATTATGGATTCGTTGTCAAGATATGAGGCCAACATACAAATGAGCAGATGATGTTGTATGTATGTGGTTGATATTAAAAGCGACCGGCGCTGTTTAAACGCCGAAAGATGAGGAGGTTATCTATGAATGGGACGTCGAAACCTATGTTACAATGCTCCTTTTTTATTTTTTATTAAAATTATTCGATGAGGAAACATGTGTGAGGATGGACGAGTAGGTTGCCGCTCTATGAAAGCTGTAGGAGGACGTTTTAAATACATGATGCGTTTAAATTTTTTTTTTTTTTTGGGTTGTTGAGCGGTTTGCTTTGACTGGCTATTTAAGCAGAAATTTATGAAGGTATACTTCGAGCTCTTGGTACGGGTAATAGACGAACGTTCGGTGAAAGTGTTTCATTGAATTTTAAGATAAACGACGGGATAGGGATATAACTTGTGTTAAAGGGAAATAAGTGTTTCCGTCAAATTAGTAGCCTTTCTAAACACCGTGTACAAATGTTTAAAAGGGAAGGTCAATGCTAATTTTTTTTGGACTATTACGGGAGGCTGCTGGGGGAATTATGGACGATAATTGGATACAGGAAATATTCTTTGGCGTGGAAGTGTTGAGCTATGCATGCATCCGTTTACCCACAAACAACAAGGCGTTCGGCTAGCCGTACAACACTACACGATTATGTCTACAAAAACGAACTATGTATAATACATAGGCTGAAAAGTCCGTTTTCTAAGAGAGGGCACTACTTGCATTAAATCCATACCATGTTCAGTTAGTTTCAACCTTCAAAAGATACGTGTATAAATTTGACAGCTGTCGGACGATTAGTTCTCGAGATATAGCGTTGTGAGTGAAGCAAATTTTGTTATTGTGAAAAAAAAAATGGATTCAAAGCAATTTCGTGTGTTCATTTATCATTGCTTTTTGGTGGGGAAAAATGTAACCGATGCAAAGAAATGGCTTGATAAGTGTTACCCGGACTATCTCCAAAAGAGGCAGACTATCAACAGCGACTATTACATTGCGTTATTGGAGCGTTTGAAGGACGAAATCGCAGAAAAACGGCCGCATTTGAAGAAAAAGAAAGTGCTGTTTCATTGTCTGTTTCAAGACAATGCATCGTGTCACAAGTCGAAGAAAACGATGCCAAAATTGAATGAATTCGGCTACGAATTGCTTCCCCACCCACCGTATTCTCTAGATTTGGCCCCCAACGTCTATTTTCTGTTCGTAGACCTCAAAAGAATGCTCGCCGATTTAAGGCCGATAAAGAAGTAATCCCCGAAACAGAGGCCTAGTTTGAGGATAAACCGAAATCGTACTACAAAGCTGGTATCGAAAGATTGAAAAATCCCTATTAAAGTCGACCGATTACGCAGGATCTCAACAAAGAACTCCCGCTTTTATATTTAATTCAGAGAAATAGTACCTAATTTTTTGATGTCAAAAAATATTACGCTGGGTGATACGCCATCGTGCTTGAAAAAATTGCAAGCGAATCGAAACCAATATGAGACATTTTTTTTTTTTTTAAGTTTAAACGCATTTTTATTTACTTAATTCATTAATACTTAAAAATTAACTTAAATAACTTAAAATTATCTTAATCTAATGAGCACTCTAAGTGAAACCTAACACTAACTATGTCCTTACGGTCTATTCTTAAGAATATATTTACAAATAAAACTAAGAAAATAAATTTAAGAAAAAACTTAGTGAATGGACTTTTTTGTTATAATATAAAACTTAAAACTAAAAACTTACAAACTACCTAAAAATAAATATTAATATACTAAACCTACTTACACCTAATACCTAATATATATACACATACTATATTTATATACATAATATATATATACTTAATATATAAATATA
This sequence comes from Volucella inanis, assembly GCA_907269105.1. Lineage (NCBI taxonomy): Eukaryota > Metazoa > Arthropoda > Insecta > Diptera > Syrphidae > Volucella > Volucella inanis. Next base: position 44,125,375 of record OU026157.1, read on the forward strand.
TGTACATACATATACATTTTTTTGTTTTCTTTTTTCATTTTTTTGTTATTTTTTTCTTAAATCTAACTTAACCCTACCTTAAAACTGTGTATGTCGGCCATGACTAAAAAATTAGTCTGACCCACTTTGCTTCAAATAAAAAAGCTACGCAGTACTTGAGGAATTCGTCAACGAAGCTTTCTCTCCTTCAAGCAGCCACCAAAATTGCTGGTGCTGCTGAGCAACATCCTTCCTGTCGGGACTCACCACCGCCCTACTGAACCGAAGACGCTTCGCACTGCCGTGTGCGACGTCTTTGTCATAGTTGAGTGGCCTGTCTGCAGCTGTTCGAGCGACGTGGTAGATTAGCGGCACCGCCAATTTGTCCTGGATCAGACCTTTCCTATCGAGGTAGAGGAATGCTTCTGGAGGAACAAAACCGTCAAAGCAAACTCTCTCATGATACATATAATTAGGGTAGAAAGCCCTATGAGGTCATTGCTTTCGCAATTTGCCCTCGAGTCAACTTAATAACGAAATTGTCGACTCTTATTAGGTTCGCCCTATTGTGCAAGACCTCATTAGGATAGAATTTTATGTACTCAGACTCTGGTGTTCTGTATAAGCGAAGACAAGTCCTAAGACAAGCCCTCTCAAACACCCGAATCTTTTCCAAAATACAAGAATGGACCAAATAAGGGCCATGTAGCAGATCACCTTCACCCTCACATCGAGTTGGCTGTTATAAAACAGTCTCTTGAAAGGGCAAAAGCACCAATCTGGCTCTGGCCAATATTAGACATATCATATAAAGCATGTGCATATATGAAGGCTTTATTTCAAGCAACAATTAAAGTTTTACACAGGGTCCGCATCTCTCTACCTAATTATACTGTAGAGAAGTTTAAATTCTCTATATACTTTAACTTTAACTTTACATCTTTATTTCGTTTAATATATTAAATTTGTACCTTAACCGCACATTTTACATTATACAGGGACATAATAGGAAAGTTGTTAGAAGGAAAACACGAAAGCAAAAACCTCCAATTACTAAAAATAATATTATCTTCATAGAGATAATAACTATATTATACAGATTGACTAGAGTATAGTAAAAATTAATTATAATTTAATTAGAGAAATACATTAACTATTAATGCACAAGAATAAATAAATAATAAATAAATGAATAAGTAAATAAGTAAATTTACAAACAAATAGGTAAAATTATATATTTTTTTGTTTTTTTTTAACAAGATAAATAAATAAAAAAAATAAACAGTAAGCTTAAACACATTACAAGTAACAATTAAAAATAGGGATTCATTAATGTGAATTTAATTCGAGTTCAATTGGCGTACTAAAGTATTGTCAGCAAAATTGCAGCGGCTAAAGAAGTTTCCGTTAAGTTTTTTTAATTCTAGAACATTTAAATTCAACACTCGCTTTCCTGTGGATATCTGTAGTCGAATGATGCCAAATTAAGTTGAGCATCATTTTTAATATATTGTTTTGACATATTTGTAGTTTCTTAAGGTGACAGTTAGCACAATTATCCCATACCTGACACCCATATTATAGAATTGCTTGAAAGATGATTTTATGAATTATCATTTTGTTATGAGAAGAGAGTAATGATTTTCTGTTTATAAATGGGTAAAGCATTTTAATTGCAATTCCTACCTTTTTTGTTGTTTGTTTTATGTGTTCATTAAAAGTAAGTTTGGTATCGAGATAAACGCCCAAATATTTCACTGAGTATTCCCATAGATTGCGTACTCCATTAAGTTGCATCTGGGAACTAGTTCCGTTAATTTTTATTTTCCACTTTGAATAATATTTTTCTATAATTTCCATTGCACTTTTCAAGTTACTCTCAATGTCTAGAGCAAGTTCATGTGATGAGAATATGGAGGCGTCGTCAGCAAAAATAGCAGCACCACAGTTAGGTAGATCTGGAAAGTCAGAAGTATACAGATTAAACAGTATTGGGCGAAGAGCAGATCCCTGCGGCACGCCTGCATTTAAATAATTTCAGACTAGATTAGCTGTTATTCACGACCACGGGATAGAAAGCTATAAACTATTTTACAGATATTGTTGTGCCAGACTGTGTCGAAAGCTTTTTCAACATCGAGTAAGACCATTCCAGTAGACTTACCAATTAAACGATTTTGCTTAACATGATTACAGACTCTGAGTACTTGGTGCGCAGTATTATGAATTGCTCATTTGGGTATATATGATTGTCGGTAATGTGTATAACTATTCTTTCTTTGAGTACTTTTTTAAAAATCTTGCCAAGACTACTAAGCAAACTTATAGGCCTCTAGCTTTCTATGTTTTCAATGGGCTTTCCAGCTTTTAGAATAGGAACGATTTTAGCTTCCTTCCAGGCTTGAGGGAAGTATTCCATTTTTATGCATGATTATACCGTCTCTAGGCAAATTCTTCAGATAAATATTTCTTATAGGGTCTATAACATCTGTTTTTCTAATTTTTAAGCTATTGACAAAAAACAATATGTCTTCCTCCGTTGCATAACTAACATTAGAGCTGCTCTCAAGATGGATCTTAACTGTGCTGTCTACATACGTATTAGTTTCTAGAAATGGAGTGATTCTTTAAAAAGTATAATGCGAGAGCATTAGCCTTTTTAGTATTAGAAAAATACAATATGTCTTATCGGAATCCTTTAAAAATGGTATTTGTCTTGTTTTATTCTTTACAATCTTTACTATATTCCAGAAAGGCCTACTAATTTTGTCAAGTGTACCTAGTTTGTTGTTCCATTCTTTGTTACGATGTTTCGAAATATTTAATAATTTTATTCAAATAAGAGACTTGAAATGAAGAAAGGTTCTGACGGTATCTTTGCCATTCTCGTCTACACTTGTTTCTCAATTTGATCAGTTCTGTTATGTGGGAGGGATAATCACTTTTTATTTTTTAGGTATAGCATTTTCAGCAGCATCTAATATTTTGGATGTGAATTCACTTGTAATAAAGTCAACATCTTCAGTTCATGAAATACGTTCCAAATTTACTGAAAAGCTATGTAGCGTAGATCTAAGTTCTGTTCGGAAGCGCGACTAATTATCATTTTTAAAGTTTTGAACATCTTGCACTGTTTTTTCCCCTGACCATCGAAGCTTGCAAAAGACGGGAATATGATCAGAGCTTAGGTTATATATCACAGCAGGTGGTGTAATTAAACTAGGTACATTAATACATGGGCTGAAAAGTCCGTTTCTAAGAGAGGGCACCACTTGAATTAAATCCATACCATTTTCAGTTAGTATTGGGTATATATTTTAATTTGTGCGGATTTTTTTTTTTTCAAAATTTGAACGTTTATTTAAGAAAAACGTCTGCCCCTTTCGGAGATAGTCGATGAAAATTATTCCATGTGTATCCCAAAATACGGATGCCATAACCTTGCCAGCCGACTGTTGAGTTTTTGGTCGTTTGGACGAGGTTCGTCGCCTGCTCGCCACTCAGCTGACTACCGACTTGACTCTGGTGTGAAGTGATGGAGCCAAGTTTCATCCATTGTCACATACCGATGCAAAATTCGGCTTTATTGCGGTTGAACAGCTTTAAACACTTCTCTGAATCATCAACACGTTGTTGTTTTTGGTCAACTGTGAGCAAACGCGACACCCACTTTGAACAGAGCTTTCGCATGTCCAAACATTCGTGTATGATATATCCAACACGCTCTTTTGATATCTTCAGAGCTTCAGCTATCTCTATCAACTTCACTTTACGGTCATTCGTAATCATTTTGTGGACTTTTTTGATGTTTCCATCTGAAACAGCCTCTTTTGAACGTCCACTGCGTGCATCATCTTCGGTGCTTGTATGACCACTTTTAAATTTTTCAATCCACTTGCGAATGGTTTGTTCGGCTGGTGCAGAGTCCGGGTAACACTTATCAAGCCATTTCTTTCCATCGGCTGCATTTTTTCCCATCAAAAAGCAATGATAAATCAACACAAGAAATTGTTTTGAATCCATTTTTTTCATAATAATAAAAGTTGCTTCACTCACAACACTATATCTCGAGAACTAATCGTCCGACAGCTGTCAAATTTATACACGTATATTTTGAAGGTTGGTACGTATTTAACTTTTCAGCCCAGCCAGCCGATATACCACATTATATAAATTTCCAAGAATTTTTATATTTTATTTAAAACTTAACACTACCTATTCTACTTAACTTAAATTGCTTAGGTGAGTGTGGCGAGAGCACGTTGCATTATGCCTTTAATGGTCACCATCCCAATTTCATACGCACGCACCTACCGCGAAGACTTAACCGATGTTATGAAACACAGGTTACTTCTGAAAGGAGCTGCCTCATCTAAACCAGCCCACCAAAGTAAACCTAAGTTAAGTATGTTAGAATGGTAACGTATCGGACTATGAGAGCGTATCGATTCTCGCCTCTTCTCTAACCAATCAAAGATCGGCGTGCTGTTTTTCAGTATCAACCCGGTTTCTGCTAAAACGGAAGAGCTCCTGAGCATTGACGTTGTATTCATCGTAAATGAGCCATCGAGATACTGTCCCTACTCTTCACTAACCCATTAGTACCTATGTATATAGAGGAATGCGTCCTACGAAATATGGTCTGATCGAAGTGTATTCGTATTGTACATAACATTGGAGGAATATGCCCCAAAGTCCAAGTTATTGCCGCTGGTCATTTTTCTTGCAACTTGCCTTCGAATCACCATAATCAGGAATTTGTCATTCCTGGTTACGACCCGCATTGTAAGGGGCCTTGTTGGGATAATATTTCATGAAATCAGATTCTGGTATTCTGTACAATCCAAGACAGGTCACGGGACACGGGACAACCATAAGCGACGAATGGACTAATTGGGACTACGCAGACAGTCAAGATGAGTGCTGTAAACAGTTTTATCGTTAGCTAAACAAGCTTTTATAAGTTTTTCAAAATACGTACACAGATCGAACCAGGTATCTAACTACGCTTCTCATTGCACTCCGTACTGTCCAATGACTGTCAGTTTTTACTAGTGATTACTGGTATCCCAAGGCCATCGCAATGGAGTTCAAAAAAAATATTGTTTCCAATTTTTGAGAACTGATTTTCAATTTCCAATCGTCGCAATACGCTTTCATATGATCGATCGATGATTGCTAAAACATAGCGTGATTGAGGAAACCTACTACAATAGGTCAACCGTGTACATGTACGAGTATATGTTAAACAGTATCGCAGAAACAAGCACTCCTTGTTGTAAGTCGTCCTTAATGTGAAATATTTTTCTTGAAGTTACGTAAACACATTTGACAACGAACTTCTTTCTCAAAAGCATGTTTTAAATCATATATACGATTTTCAGTATGGTATGGTATGTTATAGTTTCAGTATGCCCACCCTGGTAAACTTGTAGAAAACCCTTCTGATCATACGGCATCAACGGCCGTATGGAAGTCAACCAGGCAGGCACCCGTACCCTGATTCTTGCATTTTCTTTTTCCATTGTATTTCGGAGATCAATTTTGACATGACATAAATAGTGTCATGTCTCGCCCTATTGACTACTTTCTCAAATACCTTGCTTATGCTTGGAGAAGGCTAATTTACCAAAGATATGCGGGGTTAGTCCTAGTTTTATCCCTTTTCGGGATCCTCTGCTGCTGGTGATGTGGTATTATAACAGTGATGAGGTCAATCCGACAGACAACTGCCACTGAACTGCTCTTTATATCTGCATTCATACATTGACTACTAACTGCTTTGTAGCGGTTCGAGCCAATGGTGTGTTCTTAGAATGTGCGGACGTCTAGAATCTGTATACCACCTTGATCAAAAAGTTACTCAACCGGGAACTGGCCACCGTGTGGCGCTCCCATTGTTCCGATTTGAGTTGTGTTTTTTTTTGTTAAGTTGATACGTCTGTTCTTGACATTCCCTCTAAATATTAGCGTCATAACTTGACATTTGCAAAAGTTACGTAGGAAGGAGTACATCTAACCCTGTGTGTGTTGGCGATTTTTTACAATTATAGAAGTGGATTTAAATTTTCAACAAGGAAATTGTCTTCAATTTTTCGTAAAAAACGTGTTTAATGGTGCGTGGAAATGTTGGAAAAGTGTTTTGGCAACGATCGATTTTCTATACGGTCGTTTACCAGTGGCACGAGTGGCCGTGAATCAATCGAAGTTGATGAACGCAGTGGCAGACCATCGACATCGAAAACCGACGAAAACATTGATGAAGTGATGCGGTTGGTCAGTAACCGCAAATTAACCATCAGAGAGATAGTGGAGGAATTGAACATTGCCTATGGATCCGTCCAAGACATTTTGGTTAATCATTTTGGTTTCCAAAAGGCCTCAATTTCATGCAAAAAGAGACCGTGTTGGCGTCTCGAAAGAGATGATTTGCAAGGCTGAATCCGATCCCACATTCATCGAAAGGATCACTACTGGAGACGAGACGTGGGTTTATAAGTACGAGACGCAATCCAGATATCAGGCAAGTGAATGGCGTTCACCAAATGAGCCGAGACAAAAAAAAATTTTTTTCAGTCAAAATAGAAGGCAATGCTCACGGTTTTCATGGATTACAACGGTGTAGTGCAAAGAAGAAAATTATTTAGGCGTTATGAGACGTTTGCGTGAAGCAATTGGGAAAGAGATCAGAATTGTGGGCAGAAAACTCGTGGATTTTGCACCATGATAACGCACCGTTGCACAGTGTCATTATTATTCGTAATTTTTTGACGAAAAATGCAACAAATACCACCCAACAGCCACCGAATTCACCTGATTTGGCTCTTTTTGTTCAGTCGAGTTAAAACCACTACGGGGAGCGCTCAGCAGCCGAGAGGAAGTAATGGAAAAGTCGCAGGAAGCACTGATGGACAAACCGAAAATTGAATATAAAAAATGTTTCAAGGATTGGATCAAGCGCTGGCATAATTGTGCTGCAGTCGATTTGGATTACTTTGAAGGGGACAATATATATTTGGATGACTAAACTTGTATTTTTAATTTTCTGAATAAATTCTGGGGATCAAGGTGGTATACCGTCTATTAAAATTGTTCAATCTAGCTTGTCTTATCTGGATTAGGAGGTATGTTAAGATACAGGAAACATATACTTAATTGTTACGATTTTCTTTACAAAACCAATCAGTCCCATGTTTTCTCATAAATTCATAGAAAAATTCCTTGTTGAAAATAAAGTTGAGTTCTCGAAAAATAAATCAGTCCAAGACGGTTGTTGCCTCTTTTGATTAAGGCTTGTGAAACCTTAGCTTACGTATGCCTCGGCATTTATTGGTCAAGGGATTACCTGTCTTTTTTTAAACTTCTTCTTATTATGATTTCTGATACGAATACTAAAGCCGATCAGTTTAACATGACCAAGTACCTAATCGTCTCTCATCAAGTTACATTCCACCTAAATATATAAGACATCAGCAATCAATCAATCAACAATCAGTCAATCAATCAAAAGCAAGTTATCATCAAGGGTGCTATTAACTATCATGGCGAAACTCCTGGTATACTCGTATACATATAAAGGTAATCGGTATACACATGTGTAACCAAATGAGAAGCATACTGTGTTTCTTAGAGATGTTTGGACTGCCAGAGATACCCAAGAGCAGAAGAAAAAGCAGGAACATCTTTTTTTATGGCGTTAAAGACCAAAGATAGAACAAACTAACCAAACTCGATGAAGATCAGGAAGTAATGTACTCTCATACGATCTGATAGATCTGTGCCAATGTAACCAATTCATAACCATTACCGCGTTCTGATTTTGAACAGATTTTTGACGGCGCTATTTTTCTTTTCTCGTTGGCATGCAATTTAGCTAAAGCTCCTTCTACCTATCAAGCTACCAAGTTAGGTCAATGTAAGTAGGAAATCACACATCTTTGCCGTGACCACTAGTAAATTGCAACTAAGTTGCTTGAAGTAACTCTAACAACAAAAGTTTACCCCACACAGTGGATGGAAAAGGTTGCATATTGGCCTTGTCCTAGGAATTGACGGTTGGAAAGTCATCATAAATATCTTTGAAATTGGATGTGGTATTAACGTTGCTTGGAGTCAAAATGACCGGATTGTATAATAAATTGGTCTATTCTATGATAGTTGGCGTCAATGAAATTGAAATTGATTCTTTTATATTCTTCTCCATTCTTCTTGAACCTTGTTATTCTTGGTTTATTAGTTTTGCCAGGATACCATACAAAGGAACTGGAGTTTTAAATTTTTTTTTTTTTCTTTTCCGAACAAATTTATGAAGGAAGAAAAATTCAGCGCATGGTCTTGGCCACGCAATTCACGTGGTGGTTCACTCTTAACTATACATTGCCATAGTGAACAATAAGTCTTCACTGGAGCGTATTATTTCCATCTCCTGCTGCACCTTTGGTCCACATCCCCAAAAGACACACAAAAACACGCACAATGGCGCAGTATCTAACATTCGTTCCGTTGCATCGCTATTTTGGACCATCCTTGGTCATCTGCAGATGGGAAATGATATATGACCGGAAGTCGTCTTTTCATATTTTTTATTTAATCAAAACCAAATTAAATAGTTCATTGATTCGGAAGAAAGAGAAAGCAAAAGAGAGACAGAAAACAATGGAACAAAAAAACGTTTCTTCTTATTCTATGCCAAAGTTTTGCTTTCTCAAGGACCTGATCTAAATCGTGATTGGGTGCGAATGAGAGGTGTTTTCTGGTCGAAACTTATTACACCTACACGCAGATAAAGAGAAAAGAAAATTCTGAAAAAAAAAAATAAAGAAATTCGAATTCAAAATTCCAATATAAATCCAAGCTGGATGCATAATTCAAGTCCGAGGATTTGTTAAATTGCGAATAAATTTCCACAACCTCCACTAGTAACCCACTCCAAGGATAAACGGGCAAAAGAAGGAAACAGAGGAAACAAATGGCAATTTAGACCTTTGGTCGTATAACCTCAAATCGATTGGCAATAGGGGGCTTTTGCCTGTCTTGTACTTTCTTTCCCCCAAAAACTGATACGGGATCTTTTCTGTATCCTTTTTATCTGCCAATATTGCGGTTCAATATGGATGTGAGATTTAGCGGGATTTATCGCTTTCTATCTTTGCGAATCAGGGGAAGAAAGAATTTTTTTTCCTCCTTCACCCATAGGGCAAGTATGGTTTTTGTGAAAATTTTCCAACTATACGGGTATGTATGGCGATGGTGGTGGCATATATGGTGGAATGGGTCCTTCCCACTCCTTATGTTTCAATGTTTCATCACCAAAATGGTTGTTATTTTTCATTTCACGAAATCGAGGCCATCGATTTCGAGGTTGCCGCTTTATGCACATTTATGTGAATACAAATGTGAAAGTCAATTTTCTAGAAGTAAGAAGTTAGGGATAAGGAGCTTAGTTACTGCAACACCAACTTCACTTCCTCGTTGTCCATGAATCTTCCGCTTAAGTTCGGAGCATGACCAGCCTTCAACCAATACATCTCATCATTTAGCTCGATATTGAGCCAATTTACCGAAGATGAATACAATTAGTTGGCTGAGGTTCTCTTTAAATTGAGCTCCCCACTTCAGGCGCTGTTGACTGTTGTACAAGTAATGTTGTATATTACTTGGTATCTACATGAAGCACCGAGGCTTATTAGCCATAATGGCGACAAGCTATCAGAGACCCGATGTCAGATTTATGACTTTTACCCGACTACCATAATGAACGACGTTTTCAAAAAGAAAGATAACTGTTTGGTAACTAGACTAAATGTGTTAAATATTCAACGCAGACAACAGTAGACAGCAGTTACGTTCATTACTGACTCAGAAGAAATTTGGAAAATGATATCGATGCTGAACCTCAGGCTTAAGACTTTGGCTATCTTTTGAACTGCTATAACAGTGGATGATGATTTGTAAGGAGCATATCCTAACTTAGCTGTGGTCTAATAGAAGTATTTCGAGATCAAATTAACAAACGTTGTTCATCTTTTTAAGTCTGAAATGAGTCTCATCCATATCATGCCTCTTGTGAATGCATGAAGCCAACTATGTCCTCATTGTTTCAGGCATTGTACAAGATCTAGTCCTAGTATTAGTACTAAGCGGCATGTGATTTTTTCTTTATCATCCTTGAAAAAATAACGCAGAACACTATAGCTAACACTACAGAGCGAAAAAACACGACTTCAGTACAAATTTCCCTCTTTCTCTAGGTTATCGCTCAATGATTTCAAGAAAGATGAAGAGTTGATTCACTGTCAAGGTGCTTTCAGTACCATCACCTACCTAATCAGCGTCGAGTACAAACAGCATAGTTCGAATATTAGGTGGACACTCACAGGTAGAGTGATTCACAATGTCATCATCATTCGAATTGAAATACGGCTGACCTCTTTGAGTCATAGGTCTCGTTTGGTCTTAAGTATGCTGGAGAACTACCATCTGCAGTTAAGCTTCTGAAAAATCTAACTCTTATTAAAAGCCCTGAAAAGCTGAAGTGGTATGAGATCTGTGACTGGATTTCTATAGCGCAAAGTTGATGAACGGGTGTAGTACGATGACTATCGATGCAGATGCTTCGCCGCGTCCAAAGATCCTTCGAGTAAAATCTAACGTTGTGGTCCTACTGAAAAACACCAAAAATCGGTTTTGGAGCCACCTATTAACACCCTAATTTATTCCTTTCCTGACTTATATTCCGGCCAAAACTATCCTGATCTCGTCAGGACCTGCCAATATCCTCCAGAATCATACCATCTGCAGTTATACTTACAAGAAACAATACTCTCAATGAAAGCCCTATCCAAGGAAGCGGATTGCCTGCTCAGCAAATCAAACATTCCAATTGTATTTAAAGAAACATGTCTTACTAGAACTAACATGGAAATAGAGAGATGATTCTGTAATCGAAGTTTGGCTGGCACTACCGAACAAGAAACTTTGCCATTCTTCTTGCTTTGGAATTAGGGACTGCGTTCATGTTCGTTGGCTCTCTTGAAATACAGATGTAAATTTAAGTAACGAGTAGAGAAGACTTAGGCTGTCATTGTCTACTGAAATGCCAGCACTACATCAAGATCGGTTTCGGAGCCACCGCCGGTGAAGATTCAGTTGGATTTCATTTCAGATCTAAGCTAGTTCTAAGTGCAGGAAAATCAATTTCGTATTCCCGAGGCAATCGAAGTTTGATTACGAACTTCAGACGAATTGAATTCGTATATGTCACAATTGATACCTGAATCTTGTGGGTTGTATCCCTGTTTTCAGGGTGTATTTTGTAATGTGAATATGAAGAGCTGCATTAATCGTCGACTACACCAAGCTGTCTGTGCAAGAGACGATACATTCACTATGCATGATCTGACTTAATGTACAGCCATCACATTAGCATATGCATGGGACTCGATCACCATACACCATATCGATTAAGACAACACGCCACTCTGATAATAATCCCTCTTTCACGCAATATTCCACATTGCGAAGGGGTTGAATTTTTTTTTTTTGTAAATTTTTTTAACTAACCTATTCATCTATATAAAGTGATATATATAAACAAATCATTTATTTTTATGTTTTTTTTTTGTTATTTGCCTAATTTACGCAATTTTGCGTACTTTAGGCAGATGTAATTGGAACATTCCTTGCAAAAATGCACAGCCTTGTTGTCTTTACAAAATGCACACGACCCCTTCTTTGTGGGTCCCTTTCAGGCCTTTCCTCAGGGTCACACTTTGAATACTTCTTGGTCATTTGCCTTGTCTCCCTGTCCAAGTATTTGTTTTGCGCTCTTTATTTTAAGTTTTCTTCTAGCATTTGTTTGACTAAAACAAATATAAAAGTTCTGACTGTAAAATACATTTAGCTATCTGCATAATATTGGCAGTATATTATTTATACTCATACATTTTGAACATGTTTTATTCATAATACTCACCTAGTTCTTTCAGAAAAACTCTTCTTTCTGTATCGGTAGCATTGTAGGCTCGATAAATAACAAAGGCATTGATTCCGCCTGTATTGAGTAGGTTGTAAAGCTCGATCAATGGCCACCTTCTCGAATTTCGTGATGTATCATCAATAGCTCCGTCATGGTGCGTTGTAGACAACGGATTCACGACTTTGGATTTTTTTGGTACATATGACATTAGTGTCGAATGTTCTTGAAATCCAAACAAACTACTACAAACTTCTCTTTCTTTTGGATGAATAAATTTTAGGGGCAGCTGTGCTTCATTTTTTCTCACTGTCCCAACAACTGTTGGATCATCTACTTTTAGCATCTTCATTGCTACAGAATATAATGTGAACCAATTGCCCATTGTAACATTTCTGTTCATTTAATACAGTGGCTTGCATAGTTGCTCAACTATAGTACATCGTCCGATTTGTTGCTAACATAAAACTCATCGGAAGTTTGGGTTCCTGTGTATACTTCTAAATTGAGAGTATAATTCAGTATATTTGAGAGCATTATAAATCCGAAATGGAAACCTTCCTCTAAAACTACATAACATTTCGTTTAAAGTTGCACATTCTCCTATACAATAATTCATTAGTCATCAAAACGCATCACACACAACATAAATCTGAATCTGTGAAGAGACATACAAGCTATAGTCAAAGACATACCTGTCCCATCCTTAAACCAAAATTCCTCAATATTTACTCTATTTTCACCATTTTCACCAGTCATATAGAGAAGCCCTATAACACATTTCAAATTGGCCAGGGTCATCATTCTACACCCTGCCTGAATCGAACTGCAACCAACTTCAGACTGCTAGTGATAGTGGGTTTTCCAATAGGGACTTGACAACTTGGAATTTAATTTGTGAACGCACTCTTTCACTTATCATCAAACTGTCACTGTCAATTTATTCAGTAAGCTAATCATTTTCATCGTGGTAATCTACACTAATGAGCAACAGGCAATAACAAGTTTAATGCAAAAATTTGAGCCTACATATTCGTTGTGTGATGTTGCCGTGTCAGTGAGACAACGGGTTGGTCAAAATGTCGAAAATATCGCTGCCGTACAGACGTCCGTAGCAAACGATCCAAATCAGTCAATTCCACGGCGTTCTCAGGAATTGGGCATCACTCAGACCACATTATGGCGTCGGAATGTCAAAGCTCGAATTGAGCGAAATCCGCGTCGAAGTGAAAGAAAAATGGCTCGTGAGCTCAACATATCGTTGGAACGAATATATTACATACTGAAAATTTAGCTTGGGCTCAAGCAATTCTCAAGCAAGAGAAAAAAGTTAGAGTCGAAAGAGCGAAGGAGTTGCTACGCTTGAACGAAAGTGGTGAATTGCCGAATTTGGTTTTTTTCCGATGAGTCGCCATTTGTTATCGAGCAATATGTCAACAAACAAAATGACCGAGTTTACTTGCCAGAGAGGTCCTTCGAAAATTCACACCTTAGGACGGCCCCAGAAAGCAGGCAGCACCGATGGTGATGGTTTGGGCCGCCATAACCGCCGATGGTCGCTCTCCGCTCGTATTCTTGGAGCGTGGCGTTCAAATTAATGCGATCGTATACCGTAAAACTATCTTAGAGGCAATACTGAAGCCTTGAGCAAACAATCATTTCGGTCAGAGAATGTGGACATTTCAACAAGACTCGGCACCGTCTCACAAAGCGCGCCTCAAACAAGATTGGTTAAAAAACAATGGTCCCACTTCATTTTTTCGACACAATGGATTGAAAATTCTCCGGATGCAAATTCGTTGGATTTCTCTGTCTGGGGTATTTTGAAGGCGAAAAATACCAAAGTTTTGAGCACATCAAACAAGCACTTCGCCGGGAATGGGCCAAAATACCGCAGAGCCACTTGCGTACAGCGTGCGATGCTTTCTTTGGCCGTCTTAAGGCCATTATTCGCGCCAAAGGTGGACGTATTGAAAACTACTGATGCAATTTGAAAGTTAATGCATTTTCCAACATTTTTTGCTTCGGCACAATAAAATTTATCAAAAAATAAAAAAATTAAAGCATTTTAAAACGTTGCAGTTCGAGTCAGACAGGGTGTATATATATATATATTTTTTTTTTTTTGCGAAAACAGACTTTAGATCAATGTAGGTGTTAGTATGGTTTACTATATCATAAAGTATTTCATTTGTAAGAAAATACCGTTTATAAGCTGACTTAGCTTGCTTTGCTGTTCTCAAAACTCCCAGCAAATGACTTACTTTATTGTGATGTCTTGTTCGAATGGTAGAAACTGGCATTTCTTAAGACCATTTGGTTTTGTTGTGCTTTCCAAATAAAAAAAAAAAATTGGATTACCAACTTGATTTGGGGCTGGAGCTGCATTTGGAGCCTACAATACAAAAAGTCTTAATTAATTTACTGTAATAGATAGGCAATACCATATGAAAAAATTGTTTTTCTTACCGTTTCTGGGGTTTCCTTCATTTCTTCCGGCTGCTACACTTCGTTCAATACAAAGTTTTCGTCTTCAGAGTCAGTATCGTGATCACTTTTAATTTCATATGTTGGATCACAAATTTTGTCATCATTTGAAAAATCTGACAAATGATTATCATCACGATCATCCAAAAAATAGTCTTCAATAAGCCGCAACTCTTCAGGGTTGGACACATCAAAACGTTCTTTATGAGGGGCGGCCATGACTAACTACTCAAAACAAAAAAGTAACAAACTCGGGTACGTAGGGTCAAATCGCCCCAACAGTAACTTTGTTTCGCATTAACGCACTCCAGAAGAGAAATCAAATCACACTTACTAGTGGCATGTGTTCATAAAGAATGAACTTAAAGATACTCTGACGGCCAAGACCGTAAATAAAGTGAAATTCGTCAAATATTTGAATCTAAGAAATTGAATGGTCGATTTGATCTCCGGTACCAACTGTCGGGTTAACAAAAAAACTAACACAAAACTAGTGATTCGTCTGCGGCCAGTCACACATACCGTTAAAAATTTTGTTGTGGAAGCCGCTTTCAGAACTCGTGGTTCATGCGTCTGACCAACACATGAAGAGTGCTATATTTGTTCTATCTCTAAGAGTTCGATATCATCAATTTAAAGGTACTTGGGTACAGGGGATGCTTCTACTGTTTGGTCCAGCAATGACAATAAGTTATCACTTCACTTCCTGTTTGGTACTTATATTCATATTCCTAAACTTTTTACGTTTTTAAGCTTCTAAGCGGCACAAAGTAAATACCATGTTCGACTGTATTGACCTCTGGTAATCTACTCCTCTACAGAGCTTTCAGTAATTCTGGAGCAAGTATCTGCGACCTTGCCTTGCCTTGTATATAATTGGTTTTCTTTTTGTTTTTGTTTTTTTTTTCTGTAAAGGAGACAGCTTTAAAATCCGAATCTCTTTTTGTTTGCGATCCATTGTTCTAACAGTAATATTCGGATTCGTGTTCGTATCCTGAACAGGACAGAATTTGGGAATTTGCACTAGATATGGAATTATGTCCTTCTCGCTGTAGCCAGACGTAGTCATGTATAGTGCGAGTCCGGGAAGAAAAAATTATTTAAATCTCTTCCAGCATACCGTTTGCAACTGTCCAACTTGGCTGCCCCCCAAGTGTATTTGTGCAGCCGTATTCCTCACTTGTATCTGTGTGAAATGTTTGTTTCGGGTGTCCTAGTATCCCATCCAGGATATATTATATTGTATTGTGGTATTCTTTTGCTTGGGTGGACAACGGGTGTTCCCTGTCCAGATAATGTTTGTGTATAGAGATTTATGTGGTTAGTTTCGGTGAAGCAATTTACTTGGAATATGTCCGGCATTTTTGTTGACCAAAAATCTACTAGTAGTAAAATGCTTTCAGCCAAAGGAGAGAAGGGTTTGTTGGTCTGGAACTGAGGCTCCATGTCTGTCTACTTTCTTACCCTTGGACTTTACTCTTGTGATATATACAATTTATAATAGGTCTTAGTATCGGTCGCCGTAGTTTGTATCGTGCGCTGAAGTAAGAACTTTGTACATAGATCTTACACAGACGGCGAGGAAGTATTGATATATAAGGGGTAGTGTTATATGGAAATTAATTTCCCAATGCGAAAGAATTTTCCTGAACATAATTCAAGTTAGGTTTAACGATCGCTGCAGAATGAGCATTCTAAAATTGGGGGAGATCCATGTGGTACCTTATATTTCTAGAATGATGGAGGAAAGTTTTCTTTTTGTTGAAAGTAATAAACATTTGTTGCCCGAAGGAATCTTTCCCAAAACTAACAACATCAGACAATGAGAATATAATTAAATTTTAATTACAAATGCAAGAATAAGTACTGGATTCTGTTTTATTTTATGCAATTCTTTGAGTAATTCTACGAATTCTTTCCTCCAACCATAATAACAATCGAATTATCCGAAACAACCCTCAATTTTTGCACCTCTGCCGAGCTATTAAATTGAAAATCATTCATTTCCTTCCTTTCTTCATCATCACAAATTCAAAAGCGCGTGTAAATGAGCGTCTTTTATTCTGATTTATTTTCCGCTCCTCTCAAGTACTCAATTTGCACTCAGCACTGGAATGTGTCTCTCATTGGCAATGGCAAAATAAAAAAAAAAATATAAAAAAAATAAATAAAAATTTACTCCTCAATTTTACTAAGCAAACAAACACAAACTTCAAGAGTACCTCAGCCCTTCAAACTGAATTATTTTGCAGCTCTGTTGAAACCGAAATCTACGTAGGATTTCAAAAAATAATAAAAAAAAAAAAAAAACGTTGGCAAAAAAAGGGAATCCGTGCTTTCCACATGACTGAATGAGACCACTGAAGTTCCATAGCCTCCCCCATCCCAGCAGACTTCCCTCTGTTGTGGTTATATTGTTGATCAATGTTTTAGCACAAATGGAAATCCTTTATTTGATTTAATCGAAACCGATAGATGGATGGAGCGATGGAGTGCTTCAAGTGGGTCTAAAACTATAAAGACAAATGAACAAGTGAGCAAATAAAGGACGTCCATCACAGTCAGTGTTCCCACTTTGAGATTTAATGTAGCGAAGTTTTGATATGTTTGGTAGTTCATTTAAGATCTACTAAAGAGGAAAAATTTTTTTTGTAGTTTCTGGTTCTAAATTTGAACGTAATATATAGTAGTCTGTGGCTATAGCTCTTAACAGTAATACTTGTACCATGTCTAGTTAGATTTACGGGTTAAGACAGCTCTTTCTAAAAATTCCAAAGGTTCTGTAAGCTTCAAATTTCTGCACCTGGAGAATGAGTTTTTACAGTCCAACCTCATACAGGCGATTGAAACGTTTATGCCCGCCTGTGTTCATATAAAAATTGCTGCTGCAAGGCAGTACGATACGAAGCAGTTCTGTAAAAATGGTGGGGTGTATGGATTTAGAAGGCTTGGCTTTTTTCAAGTTCTGCAGTAATGGGAAAATTTAATCTATGCTGAACTTTCCTGGCCTAAGCCCACACTGATAGGAGCCGGTCAGATGGTTGGCGAAGGATCATAAGTGTTCACATAGTATGGAAGACAGGATTTTATATGCGATATTGATGAGTCTTATTCTCCTGTAGTTGGAACTAGGTAAGTGCACTTTCCTTTTTCAGGATCGGATAAACGATGCTGAGGTTTTATTAATCAGGCCTACTTTCGTTAACCCAGATTTTAAAGATTAGTTGATGTATGCTAATTATCCAATCATAAACTGTTGCTTTAAATAGCTCGGCAGTTAAGCCATCAGGTCAAGTAACTTTATTACACATTCCGGTGGACGGAAATATTGGTTATAATTGGTTATTCTGCCTGATAGTGGAGTGTTTTTCGTCATCCTCATAACCTTTCTATATTCTCAACAGCGACTGTATATGTGGGTTTCTTCTTCATCTTTCAGCTTTGGCATATATTCATATTTTTCTTCTCCTCCTCTATATTTATTTCTCTGCGGAAATTTTGTTCTTCTCTTTCTGGTGTTCCTAGAGCCCGCGAACCTGTTTGCCTGTCTGAATTCGCCGTCGAAACAGCTGTTTGTTTGCTTGCGACAGATTGAAACCCAGTTCATTGGAGGCTACCTATAGGGTTTTCCAATAGTGACTGGACAACTTTGAATTTAATTTGTGAACGTACTCTTTCACTAATCATCAAACTGTAACTATCAATTTATTCAGTAAACTCAACATTTTTATCATGGTAAAGTACACTGACGAGCAACGTCTGCAAATTAAAAAAAATTTCTACAGATATTCGGAGTCGCAAAATCATCTTAAGTGACGAAGCTCATATTTAGCTCAATGGGTTCGTCAATAAGCAAAATAAGCGTTATTGGTCGGGTGAAAACCCACATATGCTTCATGAATCACCACTTCATCCACAAAAAATAACTGTTTGGTGCGGTTTGCAGGCCGGCGGCGTTATTGGGCCATATATTTTCGTCGACGATAACGATCATACTTCACTGTGAATGGTCAGCGTTATCGCGCCATGATCACCGATTATTTTTGGTCCGAATTGGAAGATATGGACTTGGACGACATGTGGTTTCAACAGGATGGTACCACAAACCACACAGCACACGCTACAATCGATTTATTGAAGATTAAGTATGGTGAGTGTGTTATCTCAAGACATGGACCAGTCGATCGCTTTGTTCGTGCGATTAAACGCCGCTTGAATCTTTTCTGTGGTGCTACGTTAAGTCAATGTTTTATGCCAATACGCCGAAGACGTTGGAAGAGCTCAGAACAGAACAGAACAGTGAACGCGAAAAGCGGGCGTTTCGGCCGAAATGTGTGGCCGAGTCGTTGAAAATTGGATCAAACGAATCGACCGCTGCAAACGTGCCCGCGGTGGCCATATGAACGAAGTCGAGTTCCATTCATAAATGTTTTGATTGTACTTCAAGCCAATAATTAAGTTTTTGAAATATCTCAAATGGTTTGCCTTTTATTTTAAAAAAAAGCTGTCAAGTCGTTATTAGAAAACCCTATATCTATATTTGATTCTGGAGGCATCGAACCACTCGAGACGTTAAAGGAAATTCAATTGGAATTTTTTTGGCGATTTCCTGCTGTAGCCATTCCAAGTTGATCTTTTTTAGAATGGATGCCTTTAAAATCGCCAGGACGGTTTCCACATTATATTAATGGCATCGCCCGAACGTCATTGAAACAGCATATAGCTCTGCGAAATCATGGAAGTAGTGACTTGATACAGTTCTTTGTTTTTTTTGCTGAGGTTGAGACAGTGGAATACAAAGTGGAGTGTCCTCTCCCGTGAGTCTACGTTCACATAGCCTCTACAGACGTCGTAGTCGGTTAGGCTCAGCTCTCTTGTATGGACACCCAGAAGATTATGGCTATAAGTAATCCAACAGTCGTAGATAGTTCAGCTCTATCTTTTAAGAGTAGCTTTCTTAATCTGGATTTGCTGAGTTCCGGTCATAATCGTCTAGAAGTTTCATGGGCTATAAGGCTTCTCGCACTTTTCATCGGTTTTTATTTATGGTGTAAATCGTTTGTGCCTTTTAAGAGTGTAGGTTTGATACTTTGATCCACCAGTTATTTATCAAAGACAGATCTTTTGCGAACTAAGTTATTTGCGTATTCATTGCCTGCCATTCCTTTTCGACCATGCACCTAGGAGAGCTTAAAATATGAATGCAGGGTTAGACATCGCTTCACAAGCTCTAATTTAATCTCGACTTCAGTGATGGTTTTAGTGCCAATCTGGCACAGAAAATATCCTCATGGGTCAGTGCATTCATTGTCCCAAATTTGGTCGCTCCACTACAGCCAATATCTTAGTCTGGAAAAAACCTTAAGCACCTTAAGCTCAATTGATTGGATAAAATCCCAACGCTAGTTCCTATCTCCATCTTTCATCCAGACTTGGAAATAGATACCGAGTGATGCCTCTCTGATAAGGAAAATACAGTTGAATGATATTTCGAAGTCATGATGGGGTATCATATACGAATATTTCGCTTTGGTGCACAAACCCAGTTCATTTGGATTGAGGACTGAGGCATGACTCGTCGACTACGGTTTTCACCCGTTGCTTGCGCAATCTGAAAGCACTTTCCGCTGACGGTTCTTGTATGTAGAGATCTATGGCAAAAGACCAAGTAAAGTTTCCAGTCCCTTCCTTGGCGTTACTTTCATAGCATGGGCATTTCCAGTGCCTACAATTCTCTGTATCTATTGTACGTTAAGGTTACTTGTTTAACTTTTACATTGCCACCATGCTAAGCTACTTTAATCGACCAAACGCTAATACAACAGGTACGTTAAGGACATTACCGGCTGAAAAGTAATGTCGAACAATAGGTACATCGAATTCAGAATCGGACCTTGATGAAAATGATGAATTCGCGGAAACTCAACTGGGCACAATTTAAAGAGAAGTTTAGCAAGCCTGACAGGGCTTTCCCTAAACCCAGGACAAAAAGAGTGAAAGCGGAAGCTGTTCAGAAACTGAATCCCACCAAGCGTTTAAACTTGCATGTTCAGCTAAAAATAATCCTGGAGATCGATCACTCCTTGGCGGAACACAGACCTTCAGCGACTTTGTAAGGAAATTAGAAAACTTCTTAAAAAGTTACTTAAGACTAATTTGGAGGAAGACGAGTCTTTACAGTTCGAAGCAAAAGGAATATAACAAGCTAATTCGAATTTCAAAGAGTGTCTCTTATAAAGACTTCTGCAAAAAGATCTAAACTATCGATGAACTAGTAGGCTGGTCTGGTAAAGGTCCTCAGAAATGAAAAATCAACTAAGCTGGAGTCACTTAGAAAATCTGATGACACCTACACTGAGTCGAAAGCAGGGACTCTCCATCTTTTGCTTGAGGCTCACATCCCATATAACCAAATTAGAACCAACTCACAACCAGCTCCTATTAATGAGCTAGTGAGCTGAATAACACAGCACCCCGTAGCTGGTATATCTCATCAGTTGTGCTGATGGATGAGGTCATTAATGGCTGTAAGTGCCTGACACATATGGCATATATCCAGTCATTTAGCAAAAAGGTATAGACCAGTTGCTGGTAACTCTTTCCCTATACATTTCGGCCAGAGTTTGAGTTGGGAAAGGAATGGGTCCAAACCCAATTTAGGATATGGCGCTAGTGTCTTCTGGATCACGATAGCGGTAGAATTCTGGGACAATAGAAGGACTTCAATGGACTAGTTCTTTGGCTGAGAGCTCTGTTTCGACAGAAAAAAAGCAAAAGCTGCTGTAAGTTAAAATTACTTTAATGTCGCAAACAGCCATAGGAGTAATGTCCTCACCTTCTTCTAAATACTATATACGACTGCATGTGTAGAAACCTATCATTGCTGAGGTTTCAGCTCGGCATACTCTCTTATGTGATACCTAGGTATTGGATCTAAAGGCGGTCCCATATACGAGAGAAAGAAGCTCAAATTGTAGAATTATACTTTTACGTGTAAAGAGGATAAGCTCTGTTTTTGCGGGTTGAGTTCCAGGTTGGTTTGTTCACTGAGGATTCTAAGAGTAAAATTCAGAATTTCACTGATTGTGGGAAAGAAATTGCCTGCAATCCAAGTATCTTATCATCAGCGAATGATAAGAAGTATCTGAGGTTTAGAAGGTTTAGAAGTATTTTGTTGATAACTAGTATCCACAGAGAAAGTGATACCACTCCTCCTTGAGGGGTGCGTCTTGATTCTCAGTTTAGTGTGTCCTTAGCAGCTTTTCTAAAGTTTAAAGGATAAACAATCTTTTGGATGGGTATGCCTGAATTTTTTTTGCCTTAAGGATGAAGATCACCACGACTACCCTGATGTAGAACTAAGCCTCTTTGTCGACTGTGGAAATCTTAAGCCCAAAGAAAATTCCTGTATAAAAGCCAAATTTTCAAGTAACGCTGAGCCGTAAAAGGATTTTCTAAGAGGGCACCTAATAATGTGACCATCACCATATGCGACGAGTTGCTTATGTATTCAGGTAAACAAAACATTTTCGATTCCGTTCAGTTCTGTCAAAAGTGGCAACGCTGATTGCACTTCAGATATGTAAGTATCATAAAAGGACCGACAGTGAGACACATTGGGAGAGAAATAAAAAGTAAATGAAGAAAAAAAAGTCCTTGTCAGCAACTATTCAATAAGTGACAATCAACGATATGACAATTTGAATGGCTGAATACGTATAATATGGGCAAGGCATTAGCACGGGATTCGGCTTTTTTTTAATCGAAGTATCCTTGGTCCTGCTTCGTCAAAACAGTACATCTAGCTACGTGATGCAATTCCAAAGGATTTCTTGTCAGCAAACGAACCAATATCCTCAACTAAGGGCTTTGGTTTTGCTGTGGTGTATGTGTTTTTCATTCTTTTTTTTCGTCCTTTGACACCCTCACACCTTGTGTGTCCTGGTTTCGGTTCTGAGTCACAGGTAAGTATCGATAAACGAGAGCCGCCGAGAAATAAAAAAAAAG
The DNA here is from genome assembly GCA_907269105.1 of Volucella inanis. Lineage (NCBI taxonomy): Eukaryota > Metazoa > Arthropoda > Insecta > Diptera > Syrphidae > Volucella > Volucella inanis. Next base: position 44,147,822 of record OU026157.1, read on the forward strand.
TTGTGCTGGTTTTGTTTTCTTTTTTCCCCAGTGTTTTAGGGTGTCCTTTGCTATGGCAAATTGTGTTTACATTCGCGAAACACCTAAAATCGCTAGTCTCCAAAGGGATGGTAACCAACCATGGGTAAGGGTGGTAGAAAGTTGGACATGGCTAGAAGACCAAGACATGACGTTGGCACTTGCATTGCAGGGCTTTTCGTCGTGTTTTATTCAAAATTCATTTCACCAGCTACTACGTGTCCTCGTTTAAGGATTTCGTTTTCATTGTCGTTGTTTTGTTGTTTTGAAAATTTTTTGTTAGCTTGCCCGCTTTGCCAAATGTTAGCATTGCAACTGATTCTTTGCAACGAAATTGTTATTCCACGGGATAGTTAGTGGCATGTAGACGGCTTTTTATTGGGCAGGTGGAACAACTGTAACGACAACATGGCTGTTTCGGTGCAACTCGAGGAAAAAAATATATTTTTGTTTTGTTTTTGGAATGAATCCTTAAATAAATCCCGTGTTTACACTTGCGATACGATATTTGAAGGATTTGCAATTTATATATTTTTATTTTTTATTATTTAACTTGTTTTTTGTGCCAGGCAAAACTCGTAGGGGGAGTGGTGTACGTGTTAAACTAAATAGTGGACGAAGTGTTTCACTTGTACATGATTGTTAGGACACATTCTGATTTACTTTGAGTAAATCGAAGCCAAATAGAGCTTTGGAAATTTAAATGCTGACGAATGTATTCGATTGAAGTGCTTAGGGCCATTTGGAGTCGTGTATTGTAAAAAATGATTTAGGTACATTGTTACAGAAATTCGAATTGGCTCTTTGAATAAATGAAGTTAAAACTGAATTCTCATTGCATCAGAGATTTATTGGCATTTTGCTTAAATCCTTTTGACCAATGTTAATAATAGAGGATTAAATTTCGATTAAGCTTTAAAGTAAAAAAATTAAATTAAACCCTACTCTGCATTTTAGAATGATTTGAGAATAGGTGCGTTAAGGAAAGAAATTTGACCGTTGATCACGATAGCCCAGATATAGATTGTTCATTTTATAAAAAGTTACTTCAATCTAAAAACATACATTTGTCAAAGAGCAACTAGGTGTCTATTGAAATATACAAGGGCTGACTGATAATCTGACAGAGGTAGAATAAAGCCATGCAGAGAAAAGTTTTATTATATAGTGTTTTCTGAGGCACATATTACCGAAGAAAAATACGACGATGAGACTCATTTGAAGGCATACCGGTGGGCTTTGAATCTATGTTAGAAGTAATTTATAAGTCACAGAGGTTAAAAGGCTATTCTTTTTAATTATATGATGGGAGGTAAAAATTACAAACAACTATTCTCCTCAGCTGATCAGTGAGAGTGGTTAGAAAGCAATTCAAAGAATGGTAAGAAGACCTAACCAGCAGTCAGCAGTTTATTATCGCAGGTGCTAAATATTAATTAGTTTGATGAATCAAATGCATATACATACAAGATAAGGAACATTAAGCACACAGTTGAAGTTGATAACTTATGTAGACAAATCGTTTCTGAGCCCACAAGATTAATATACTCTGTCAAAACACTAATTACTACATTATAACAGAAATATAGACAACACCATGTGACAATCTGTCATAAATTTCAAAGAGCGATTTTAAAAGAAAAATTAATCACAGAAAATAGAATTTCTGAAATACAAAAAGTATAGTTTTGTATTCAGCTTAGATACAACAAGTTAGAACCAAACTCTCGAAACAAAGATCCAAGTTCAACCGGGAGAATGCTACAAGACGAGCTAGTACGAATAGCTTAAACCCAAATCCACACAAAATTTTTACGAGGCGGCTTAAAGTTCTTGAATCGTTGGAAAATAGCCAAGTATCAGGAATTAAGGACATCCAAATCCGAAACCTGTTCGAATATAAGACAGCGATAGCTAAGTTAATCGACCAAAAAGCCATGTGGAGGACTATAAAAACATATGTGCTAAACAAAATAAGTAATTCAACAAAGGACCTGTTCAACTAGTTTTCTTATGTCTTCGTTCGACTGATAAATCGATTATTTAAAACCGTTTAATTTCCAAAGTCATGGAATGAGTAATGAGCCGTGCCGTTTTATAGTAAAACACAAAATTTTTGCAAAATTCAACTTTATTTATCAATATAGTTGCCTTCGAAGGCGATACACTAATTGAAACGATTTTTCAATCTTTCGATACCAGTTTTGTAGTACGATTTCGGTTTAGCCTCAAAATAGGCCTCTGTTTCGGCGATTACTTCTTCATCGGCCTTAAATCTCTTTCCGGCGAGCATTCTTTTGAGGTCTGCGAACAGGAAATAGTCGCTGGGGGCCAAATCTGGAAAATATTTTGCCATCGTTTTCATTGACTTGTGACACGGTGTATTGTCTTGATGAAACAAGATAGCCGTTTTTCTGCGATTTCGTCCTTCAAACGCTCCAACAACGCAATGTAATAGTCGCTGTTGATAGTCTGCCCTTTTGGAGATAGCCGATGAAGATTATTCCATGTGTATCCAAAAAAAAACGGATGCCATAACCTTGCTAGCCGACTGTTGAGTTTTTGGTCGTTTTGGACGAGGTTCGTCGCCTGCTCGCCACTCAGCTGACTGCCGACTTGACTCTGGTGTGAAGTGATGAAGACAAGTTTCATCCATTGTCACATACCGACGCAAAAATTCGGATTTTTTGCGGTTGAACAGCTTTAAACACTCCTCTGAATCATCAACACGTTGTTGTTTTTGGTCGATTGTGAGCAAACGCGGCACCCACTTTGAACAGAGCTTTCGCATGTCTAAATATTTTTGTATGATATATCCAACACGCTCTTTTGATATCTACAAAGCCTAAGCTATCTCGATCAACTTCACTTTACGGTCATTTGTAATCATTTTATCGATTTTTTTGATGTTTTCATCTGAAACAGCCTCTTTTGGACGTCCACTGCGTGCATCATCTTCGGTGCTTGTATGACCACTTTTAAATTTTTCAATCCACTTGCGAATGGTTCGTTCGGCTGGTGCAGCGTCCGGGTAACACTTATCAAGCCATTTCTTTGCATCGGCTGCATTTTTTCCCATCAAAAAGCAATGGTAAATCAACACACGAAATTGCTTTGAATCCATTTTTTTTTTCGCAATAACAAAAGTTGCTTCACTTACAACGCTATATCTCAAGAGCTAATCGTCCGACAGCTGTCAAATTTATAAACGCATCTTTTGAAGGTTGGTACTAACTGAAAATGGTATGGATTTAATTCAAGTGGTGCCCTCTCTTAGATCTCTCTGATCGCGTGGATCTGTGATTCTCCTACTATTCGGACCAATTTAAGCTTATAATGAAGCATAGAAGACTGTGAATGTATATTTTCTTTAGATCCCTTTAGTCATTGTAGAAGAAAGTTGCTGAGTGAAGTTTTATTCTTTACAGAAGAGCTGGGTATGTACGGAGTAGGTGGAGGATTATCTCTTCTTCCCTCCTCTTGCATGCTTGCTTGTAAGGTAGAGTATAGTGATGGCGCTGATATGTTTCCTATTTAGAAAGATCAAACTCTTAGAGCTTTTGAAATCCAAATTTGCCAAAATCCATTTGGTCGCTAGGCATGTTGATCCAACAATCCACTAGCTAAAGTTGGCGGCCCAACACCGTTTCAGGAATTTAGTGAGACTGAGTCCATCGACAGTATAGCGGCCTGATTATTGGTAAAAAGATGCAGATATCCTTTACAGATATCATGTTTTTCTTCAGCCAAACGCCCATCTTCAATGGCATAGATCTGTTTCTAACGGACTGCCCTCCAGAATAAATTCAAAAGCACTTCGAAGCAGAGCTGTGGTGTTCATTCTTGCCATACAAACGTTTTGTTCCCGTATCTTATTTTCAAAATTCCAAAGAGACAACAATGCTTAGACGAGCAACAATGTAAAAACAAAAAAACGTTGCACACAGTGTTCACAAGCTATAGTCCACATCTGTATATAGGAATTAGTTAAAGCGATTCTTTGCTTGATCTCTACAGTTCCGTCTTCGTTTCAATTTACAGCAGATCCAAACCGCCAAACTATTGGTGTTTAATGTTATTTCCCACCAGTTGACATATGCTTCGATGTCCAATGTCAGTAAAAACTTGCCTGTTTAGTCCTATGACATCGATGATCTCAGACCTTGCTAGAGAGTGAATATTTTGCCTCTGACTTTGACTTGCAAAGTTCGCACAATTCCTCGATAGCGCATGACAGAGCGCCTCCTTGCAATATCTGTTTTCTTGTGGTGAGTGAGTACGTACACACTTTAATGGCTAATTGAGTTGAGAACATTCAAGGTTGTCGTTCTTCGCAAACATATATTATGTCTTGGTTTGGTACTGCTGCTAAAATATGATATGTTTCTCTATATTCTCTATAAGTACTGTCATAGGTGGGATAGAAATCGGTAAACAAGTGGTCAATATCTAGTTGAAGTACCAGAGTTTGATCCATGGTGGACCTACCGGCCTTGAAACCAGACTGATACGGACCTACCAGATTGTTGACGGTGCTCTACTACGTTCCCATTCCTATCTATTACCCTCTGTGAAAAAATTATTTCTTTAATTTTTATAAAATAATTAATTATTTGTGAACTTTTAGCCAATAAACGCACTACCGTATTTGAACAAAGTTCTACAAAAAATAGTCACGCATGCGAGACTCTTCTAAACAGCATTCTTATCTCTTGGAATGAGTAGCTGCCCAACAAACGTGTAAAGTGTAATTGTCGCTTGTTTAGACATCAATATATCATTTGAGACGCACTTGATCGAAGTATTCTACTGTGTGAACTTCAAAGTTATGGAATCAATGGCAAAGAGCACGACTGTTTGGCATAATTTGTTTTTCAGAAACGTCTCAGCGAAAAAGGATCAATGGAACTTTATCGAACAGCATTGAAACGACAATTGGAGTACTACAGGTTTGGACTTTCGATGCTTTGCTCTTCATTATATGGTATACCACCAAAAACCACCGTTTGGCGCTCCCATTGTTCCGATTTGAGTTCTGTTTTTTTTTTTTTTTTTGTTAAGTTGGTACATCTTAGCGTCATAGCTTGAAATTTGCAAAAGTTACGTAGGCAAGAGTACATTTATCACTGTGTGTGTTGGCGATTTTTTACAATTTTAGAAATGGATTTAAATTTGCAACAACGAACTTGTTTTAAATTTTGCGTAAAAAAACGGATTTAATGGTGTGCGAACGTTGAAAATGTTGGAAAAGTGTTTCGGCTACGATTCTCTAAAGAAAACGGACATTTACCAATGGCACAAGCAGTTCAAAAGTGGTCGTGAGTCAATCGAAGACGATGAACGCAGTGGCAGACAATCGACATCGAAAAGCGACGAAAATATTGATGAAGTAAAATAAATGTTGGTCAATAACCGCAAATTAACCATCAGAGAGATAGCGGAGGACTTGAATATTGCCTATGGATCCGTCCAAGACATTTTGTTTAATGATTTGTTTCCGTCATGTAGCAGAAAAGTTGGTGCCAAAAGACCTCAATTTCATGCAAAAAAAGACCGCGTTGACGTTGATCCCACATTCATCAAAAGCATCATTACTGGAAACGAGACGTGGGCTTATGAGTACGACACGCAATCCAGACATCAGGCAAGTGAATGGCGTTCACCAAATGAGCCGAGACAAAAAAAAAAAAAAAAAACACGTCGTTTTCAGTTAAAAAATAAGGCAATGCTTACGGTTTTCATGAAGGCCAGACAGTAAACTAAGAGTATTATTTGGTCGTTATTAGACGTTTGCGTGAAGCAATTAGCCGAAATAGACCAGAATTATGGGCAGAAAACTCATAGATTTTTCACCATAATAACATACCATCCACAGTGCCATCAATATTCGTAATTTTTGACAAAAAATGCAACAAATACCGTCCAACAGCCATCGAATTTACCTAATTTGGCTCCCTCTGACTTCTTTTTATTCAACCGAGTTAAAAAGTTACTACGGGGACGCGTTTCAGCATCCGAGAGGAAGTAATGGAAAAATCGCAGGAAGCACTGATGGATATACCGAAAACCGAGTATAAAAATGTTTTGAAGATTGGATCAAGCACTGTCATGTATCCGGGATCAAGGTGGTATGTATATAAGTGACATCAATCGTCAACTAAGTCCCAGGTTGTCCTATTTACCGATGATGTTCTACTATATATATCTGGGAAAATATGGTTGATAGTAAGCTAGGACTTACTCAGAATAAATGTGGTACATGGGTAAGAGTTAACAAGTCGAAATTGTTAATAAAACCAAACGTAAATGTAAAGCTATCACCAAAATCACCATAGAAAACGAATGGATTAAGCAAGTAGAGAAACCCCTCAAAGGTATCGCCACTCCTGTAGGTGCTGCATATCAACGAAATCATTAAAAAGCTTTGAACAATGAGTATAAGTGCCACGTCGTACGCAGATGAAGTGGTTATAGAAATGCACTTAAATACTACTTAAATATTATAAGCGACATTATGGAAGTTGCCCTGAAGACGATCAGCACTTGGGCAAAAAGCTGTGGTCACAATTTCAAACTTTCCAAATCTCAAGAAAGTGTAATTGTCTCTCTCAGACAGCGCGATGTATCTGGATGTGATTCTGAAGAAAAAACTTAATAGGAATCTTAACATAGTGGAATGGCAAAACGCCATGGAGGTAGTCATAAAAAAACAGCAAATGGTTCGGAAAGTGAAGGCTCGAATTGAGCGAAATCCACGTCGAAGTGGAAGAAAAATGGCTCGTGAGGTTAACATATCATTGAAACGGATGCAACACATACTGAAAAATGAGCTTGGGCTCAAGCCATTGAAGTTCCAAAAAGCACACGATCTTTCACGGCAACAGAAAAAAAAAGTTAGAGTCGAAAGAGCGTAGGAGTTGCTACGTTTGTATGAAAGTGGTGAGTTGCCGAATTTGGTTTTTTCCGATGAGTCGCCATTTGTTATCGAGCAATATGTCAACAAACCGAGTTACTTGCCAGAGAAGTCCTTCAAAAATTTACACCTTCGGACGGCCACCAGAAAGCAGGCAGCACCGACACTGATGGTTTGGGCCGCCATAACCGCCGATGGTCGCTCTCCGCTCGTATTTTTGGACCTTGGCGTCAAAATTAATGCGATCGTATACCGTGAAACTGTCTTAGAAGCAGTATTGAAGCCTTGGTCAAACAATCATTTCGGTCGGAGACCGTGGACATTTCAACAAGACTCGGCACCGTCTCACAAAGCGCTCGTCAACCAAGATTGATTAAAAAACAATGTTCCACATTTCATTTCTTCGACACAATGGATTGCAAATTCTCCGGATGCAAATCTGTCTGGGGTATTTTGAAGGCGAATGCTAGCACTAAAAAAATACTAAAGTTTGGACCACCTCAAACAAGCACTTCGTCGGGAATGAGCCAAAATACCTACAGACTCCATGTCTAAAATTGCCAAAGACTGTGTGATATCTGATCACATTGAGCTTAGTTGGTGATAGTAGTTGAGAGCCAACATCCACACCATCCGCCATTTGTTTAGGAGAGGATTTTACTTAAGTTTACATGGCAAATATTGTATATATCTCAAAAAAAAGTAGGATTCCTTGGAAAACTTAGAAGTAACGTAATTAGTGTGCATACGTAAAAACAGTGTGCCCCAGTTTAGCATTATAATCCTTTAAGGGAAACATTCCTGAAGTTCCTCGGAATAAAAAATTGTATGGCAGGGGGCCTATTTTCACTTAATTTCAAGTTACAACCCATCAAAGTGGGTGACCTCTAATTTGGAATTGTTCTGAAAATAACCTTTTTGGAACAGTTTATTGAATGTTTATAGCAATTGTTTGAAGTGCCTTTCTTCCATTTGAATACACTTTTGGGCGCGTTAAACCATTTCAGATGGCAGATTAATGGGAAGCAAAATTCTTCTCATCTCTTCTGAAGCGGCACAAATATTTTCTTGGAACTCTACCAGACTCGACATTTCTCTCAAATAAACCTTTTCTTTCATAGCACCCAAGAAGAAAAAATCCATGAGTATATTGCTGCGGCAAGTGTTCTCTAAGAAATTCCAGGTTGTAATGGGAATTAACTGTTTGTGGAAGAACGTGCGGGCCTACTAAAGTGTTTCCTATTAATCCAGCCCAAACATTTATGCTTAACCTCTTAACCTAAAAAAAAAAAAAAAAAACACATTTTGAAGAAGTTGTTTATAATAATCAAATTCTTACCTTTGAAAGTAAGTTGTGCGTATTAAATGGCGATTGGAGTCTGACCAATTATGCAAATTATGGTGGTTTATAATCCCATCTCTTGCGAACTGCGTTTCGTCAATCCACAGAATGTTCTTAAGGAATAGCCCGTCCTCTGCAGGTTTGCATACTAGAAATTGGCAAAATTCCACTCTTCCTTGCGCATCACCTGGTAGTAAATCCTGTACCGGTGTCAAATGGAAACGGTGTAGTTTATTACTCTGTAGAGTCCTGTGAATTCTGGTTCTGGGAAGTTCCGACTGCACACCTAGTCTGCGGACGCTGACTGAAGGCTGAACTGTCGTTGGTACTCCAATCTTGCCAATGAAGCGTTTCTATTGCAGAACCCGTATACAAATACTATTTCTGCGAATTTACGTTTTGAATACATTTTATGGAGATCAACTAATCTATCTGCTGTTCACTTACAGAGCAAAATGTCGATTGTAGATCAGTTGAAACAAAATTGCGGTACATTTGCAAAGCTGTGGTAATAATTATCACCAAAGATAGCAAGCGTTTATCCATTGCTATCCTAATTGATACAGATCTTTATGGTCACGGAATAGATATGTTAGCTCCATGTGAGTGGGAACTTATGAGTTTTGTCAATATAAAACATTTACTTCGAAATTTAAACGCATTTATCTCAGAATGGTGATGGTGTGGTGAGCAGGATTTCCCGGAAACTATTTTGCAGCGATTTAACCTTTTGACTTCAAATTAAAAAAGCCAATTGTATCCCAGAAACATTCGTTTCTTTTTTATAATTTTTCAGATAAGAAGCGTGTTTCCTATGACGTTTTCATAGAGAATTATCACCATATTAAGACCGCACAAAAGTGCCCTCATAAAAAAAGTAAAATGTAATTTGTTAATAGCCTTGAAAGCAGTCAATTATAGTGAAACTCTCTCATTGCCGGGCTATAACCTCAACCAACTCTCCTTCTCCTTTATTGATTGTTAATTAAGATTGACTGGAGTTTACCAAGACTTTGCGTGACGGCTGTCAATTACTTAAAAAACAATTTATCTGCCAGTGTGTACATTCATAACAGTTACTAAATACTGCTTTTATTTAAATTCTCAAATACTTATCTGACCAGACTAAAGGGAATTTACTAGAAATGGACTCAATGACTCACCAACTCAAGGACTATAGTACTGAGAGTCTTAAGAACTTCGAATACCCATTGCCTGGCCACATAAAACATATTGTGGGCTATTTATGTTGTCTCGATGTTGGTTGTTATCGTGATCAAACCTTCTACAACCAGGCAATCACTATAACAATCGAAATAACAATAACTATAACAATAAGACGATATGTACTAAGGGGAGGTTTGAAGCATTGAGAGAAAAAAGAAATTGAGTCCATGAAAATCAACCCCTGAACCATAACCCTTTCTCTCGTTTTTGATGTCCCTCTTTTGCTGTTTTCCAATTTTCACATCCGTTTTTCTCTTGGGGACTAAACAGATTTGAAATTCAAATTTTGATGACACGAAGTTTTTAATGCGAGTCTGGAACTCTTCTTTTATTATTTGTGGGGACAACGTCACTCAAACCTCAAGTATATCAAAATACGGTTTAAACATTTGTATTTGTATGTCGACAGGTATACGATATACAGTCTATAACGGCGACTATACATCTCGACCGCAATGTCAATCAATTTCAGGAGCAATGTCGATGGACTCAATATCTTCTCGGTCTCCCATGTTAAACGTGAATGTTTCGGGTTTTCGAAAACTAATTGGTAATTACCCTAATTTCAGTGGAAATGTTGGTGAATATATCAGCCAATGAGCTCCTGTATGTACCTCGTTAAGGCAGTTCCATCGAGGTAGAACATTATCCCACAAGACCGAAATATAGTAAATAATAACGAAAAATAGCTACACGTAGAGTAGTAGACAAATTAAAAGAGACGCAGACGACATTATTATTCACCATCTTGGATGAGAAAATTTTTTTTTGCACTTAAAGGAGCAGATACTTGCAAATCTTTCTTCCGAAACTTACAAAACGAGAAGGACAATCACTCTAAAATATCCGTGAAACTGGTTATTCCATACGACAAGACAGATAAAGAGGTGTTTCTTTTTCTGGTGGTTTTTTCTGCTTTCATTAATGAACCTTATATCAGAGGATGCCCTTATGTTCTTTCAGCGAAGTCCAGCAAAGAAGCGAAAGGCCTAACCTTCACACTCTATTTCTTCTGGAGAGATTTTTAATGGACGATCTACCACTTTGATCGAAAAAACAAAACAGGATTAACCACCGTGTGGCGCTCCTATTGTTCCGATTTGAGTTCTGTTTTTTTTTTTTTTTTTTTGGTAAGTTGGTACATCTGTTGTTGACATTCTCTCTAAATCTTAGTGTCATAACTTGACATTAGCAAAAGTTACGTAGCCAAGAGTATATTACATCTATCTCTGTGTGTGTTAGCGATTTTTTACAATTTAAGAAATGGATTTCTTGCGTTATGCATAAAAAACGGATTTAATAGTGCACGAACGCTGGAAATATTGGAAAAGTGTTTCGGCAAGAATTCTCTAAAGAAAACGGTCATTTACCAGTGGCACCAGCGGTTTAAAAGTGATCGTGAGTCAATCGAAGATGATGAACGCAGTGGCAGCCAATTGACATAGAAAATCGACGAATGTTTTCGTGAAGTAAAAGAAATGTTGGTAAATAACCGCAAATTAAGCACCAGAGAGATAGCGGAGGACTTGAGCATTGCCTAAGGATTCGTCCAAGACATTTTGGTTAATGATTTGAGTTTCTGTCGTGTAGCAGCAAAGTTGGTGCTAAAAGACTTCAATTTCATGCAAAAAGGAGACCGTGTTGACGTCGCAAAAGAGATGATTTGCGAGGCTGAATCCGATCCCACATTCATCAGAAAGATCATTACTGGAGACGAGAGTTTATGAGTACGACACGCAATCCAGACATCAGGCAATTGAATGGCGTTCTCCAAATGAACCGAGACCAAAAAAACCACGTCGTTTTCAGTCAAAAAAGAAATCAATGCTGACGGTTTTCATGGATTCCAACGGTGTAGTGCGTCATGAATTTTTGCCAGAAGGCCAGACAGTAAACAAAGAGTATTATTTGGGCGTTATAAGACGTTTGTGTGAAGCAATTCGCCGAAAGAGACCAGAATTGTGGGCAGAAAACTCGTGGATTTTTCTTGCACCATGATAGCGCACCGTCGCACAGTGCTATTATTATTCGTAATTTTTTGACGAAAAATGCAACAAATACCATCGAACAGCCACCGAATTTACCTGATTTGACTCCCTTTGACTTCTTTCTGTTCAATCGAGTTAAAAAACCACCACGGGGAAAGCGTTTCAGCAGCCGAGAAGAAGTAATGGAAAAATAGCTGGAAGCACTGATGGACCTACGGAAAACCGAATATAAAAAAATGTTTCGAGGATTGGATCAAGCGCTGGCATAAGTGTGTTGTAGTCGATGGGGATTACTTTGAAGGGGACAATATAGATTTAGATGAATAAACTTTTATTATTAATTTTTTGAATAAATTCCGGAAACGGATGTTGACAGGGCATTTTATAAGAGAGTTGTATGGCCTAGGAATCACTAATTTCAAAGTCATAGTTATGCGGTTGAAGATTTTGATTTTTTGTTAGAGCACTGGTGGTGAAAGTAATGTTAGAACCTACCTTTGTTATAAGTTTTTTCCCAGGGTTTGAATCCTACCTAGAAAGGGTAGACAAATTTTGAGCGCACCTGACCAGATGTATGAGTATTTTACTTCAATTTTTGTTTTGTGCATGATACCTTGCCCTGTTCGCATAAAACTTTTGGGTGAATCAAAAGAAATAGCTTAGAATTAGCGTTAGCTTCTTCTTCCTGTAACAACAAATTTTGCGCTTAACGCTCTCCAAAATTTTCTCACACGATCATTTGAGAGATCATGTCCAATGGTAGTAAACCATTGAAATCATGCATTTTACTGTCATGTCAAAATTGCAGGACTTTTTCGCACGTGTCGTTAAAGGCAAAAAATAAAATTGTATTAGGTCTATAACTTTATTCGTGCAGTTTGCTAAGAGATGGCGTAACTTGTATTATTCTGTTCTTATTATTCCATTGGAACATGCATTGGAAAGCTACTGTCATTGTACGTTATTTCAGTGTATGTCATTTATTTGAAGCACAAACAACAATAATTTTTTTTCACTCAAATATGTCAAACTTTGTGCCTGAAAAAGTGTTTTCGCGGGGAGTTATTTTTCATTACTTTAATATGATGAAAACTGCTGCCGAAAGTCATCGTATTTTAGTGGAAGCTTATGGTGAACATGCGCTAGCTGAGCGAACGTGCAAAAAATCATATGTGAAACCCGGCCAACCAGCCAAATCAACGGCAAAGCCGAATATCCATAGCGCGAAGGTAATGCTCTGTATTTGGTGGGATCAGATGGGTGTGCTGTATTATGAGCTGCTAAAACCGGGGGAAACCATCAATGGGCAACCCTACCGAACACAATTAATCCGTTTGAAGAGAGCAGTAGCCAAAAAACGCCCGGAATAGGCGACCAGACACGAGGCAATAATTTTCCGTCATGACAACGCTTGGCCCCACGTTGCTATTCCAGTTAAGAACTATTTGGAAAACAGTGGATGGGAAGTCTTACCCGTATTATTATTTTTTTTTTTAATTTGGATGCGTTGTAACAGCCTCTGGTAGAATGGATTGAATTGATACTTGACAGCAACGGTACAAGTGCAGACGACAGCTTCCGGCTAAGTGCAAAACGTCAGCGAGATTTTACCAAACATTCACAACCTATTTAATATCTGTCAAAACCCACAACATATAGGTCGATACACGCCACCTTTTAATGGATTTGAAGGCACATATGATATCATGTATAGAGACGAGCTCGTCAGATTGTGGAATATAACAATGTTCACAATCTAAACAAAGCTTCTGGTGTTGAAAATTGGTTCAGACATAATAGACACAATCTTTAAAATTCGTGCATATTCAGACGGCATTTGCTTATCGTTATTTTCTTGGCTTAAAAAGCAATTTAATAATGAGGCCTTCTCAGGAAACATTAGGGATTTAAAGAGATTTGATTCGCCTATTGTGGTGGCACTGTTACAGATCTTAAGCACCACAAAAAATGTACTAGGGACGCTCTATGTAAGACGAAGAGTCTTCGATTCCATTTTGGTGATAGTACGGACTAGAATTGGACTTCAACCTTCTTGGAGAGTGTAAATAGGAACCATGGTAAATTTAGAGATGTATTAGTTGCGACTTATGTTTAACTTTAAGAAGAAAAGAATAAAAGATTGAAGGGAGCACCAATCTGGGATAATAATTGGATAGGCCAATGCGGCTATAAAGGTTTGCTCATCGAAAACATCTTCAAGCCTCAGCATTTCACAGTTATAGGCTAAGGTCTATAGAAGATATCTAAACAAAATATCAAATACAATGATCCCATGCAGTGTATAGTAAATCATGTAAATATAACATGTCATCACTAATGAAGGCACAATTTTAAGGCACTTTTGCAAAAAAATTACGGATTGCGCATCTCCAACATTGATGGTGCTTTCGAAATCCCAACTTTTAAGCTTATATGCAGCTCAACTATATTAGACATCGCCATTTTTTTTTAAATAAGAGTAATGGGAACAAACACAGGTTGACTGCTAGACGGCGCCTACTTTCCACTGCTAAGGTAAATATTGGTCAACTTACTGCTTTACATCTACTCTCAGGAATATGTAGATGATGAATTTGTCTGAAACCTAGGCCGCCCTAGGCGTGATCAACGAATGTTGCGCTATAAATAGTCTTTCAGTCAATATTCTAAAAATGTTGATCAGTTTCTTGTTTTTTCAAAGAAGCTTGGCTACATGGGCTCCTGGCTCTGATGAATTTCTTATCATGGACTAAATACAAAATCTACTTTCACTATGCCCAGGAATGGTTTCGACCAGAATCTGTGTCAGATATGGAATGCAGTCGAATTCTCGTGGATGCCTTCGTTCTAGGACAACAAAGTAAGATTTTACTTCTCGTAACAAAACTAGCGTCTGTATTCCTAGCAGAGATACACACAGTACTGGTAGCAATGATTTATATTTTATGGAATAAAGAGAATTGTAGCCCATGTCAATCTGCTATTAAGGACTTATTAAACCTCCCAGCACTTCTAGGTTAGTTCGAGATTGCTATAAACACTGTTAACATTCTGAATTCACTTAGTGAATTGGTATCCAGGTCACAATGGGGCTGTTCAAAAATCACATCGCTGATAAACATGCTAGAGTAGGATCAGAGAAGAGCTTCTCAAGACCCGAACGTGCGTTAGGACCTCCAGCGTCCGTAGTTAGGTCTCCTATTGACAGGTGAGTTTCGTGTAAGTATAGCTGCAGATAGCATAATTTAATAGGATCCCGACAGACCAGATTAGTTCTTCTAAATTTCTTTGAGACATCAGCGTTTTTCCCGCTGTCTTTGTAGAGTGCTTACTGGGGTCATAATGGTGCAATACGTTCTGTAGAGCTACTAATATAGGGTTTTCTAATAACGACTTGACAACTTTTTCTTAAATAAAAGGCAAACCATTTGAGATATTTCAAAAACTTTTTTATTGGCTTGAAGTACAATCAAAACATTTATGAATGGAACTCGACTTCGTTCATAAGGCCACCGCGGGCACGTTTGCAGCGGTCGATTATTTGGACCCAATTTTCAACGACTCAGATACAAAATTCGGCCAAAACGGCCGCTATTTCGCGTTCAGTGTTGGCTCTGAGCTCTTCCAACGTCGTCGGCGTGTTGGCATAAACCAATGACTTTACGTAGACCCACAGAAAATAGTCAAGCGGCGTTAAATCGCACGAACGATTTGAGATAACACGCTCACCATACTCACTCTCGATTGTAGTGTATGTTGTGTGGCTTGTGGCACCATCCTGTTGAAACCACATATCGTCCAAGTCCATATCTTTCAATTCGGGCTAAAAATATTCGGTCATCATGGCGCGATAACGCTGACCATTCACAGTAACGTGACGATCGTTATCGTAGACGAAAAAATATGGCCCAATAACGCCGCCGGTATGCAAACCGCACCAAACAATTATTTTTTGTGGATGAAGTGGTGACTCATGAAGCACATGTGGGTTATCACCTGACCAATAACACATATTTTGCTTATTGACGAACCCATTGAACCAAAAATGAGCTTCGTCACTGAAGATGATTTTGCGATGAATTTCATCATCTTGGCTCATCTTCTCCAGAACTCAATCAGAGAACGAAGCTCGTTAGTGCACTTTACCATGATGAAAATGTTGAGTTTATTGAATAATTTGACAGTAACAGTTGGATGATTAGTGAAAGAGTGCGTTCACAAATTAAATTCAAAGTTGTCAAATCCCTATTGGAAAACCCTATATAAATGTGCTACACATCAGTTATTGAACATCCTACGGAACTAGGTGTTACGACCGCATCAGGTTATCGGTACTCGCCGCTGAAATGGTGGGTGCTGTTCCTTAAGATAATTTATCACGGAAACTTTTACTTATATTTCTTCCAAAAATGAGCAATTGCAGTTAAAAAAAATTTACAAAGGACGAGTTTTGAGTTTGAGTGCTCTGTTCCGCAAGTAACAGATGATGGTGATTTTAACGTAATACGAGCAAGCAGTCTGTCTGTAGTTCTTAGTCCAGCTAGACCAAAGTCGACCATGAGAAAACATTCTTTACAACGTTCCTATACTTGTCAAAGCATATTTAAAGCACACTTGAATTCTATAATCGCGTGTCCTTCTTTAGAAGAACATTTTCAGAGAGGTCAATAGAAGACTACAATGCAGGAAACTGTGCATGCCTGTTACAGTAATCATTTAGATCAAATAGGAGGTGTAGGCTTATAAAGACAAGACTTAATCAGAGCATACACATTTTCTGAATATTTTAAGTGAACCTGAAGCCATTAAATGTTACAATTTTCTCGTAAAAGAATCAGTTTAATTCCAAAGGTATTAATACCACACAAAGTTGCATGCAAAATAGAGTCTTAAGCCAAAATTTTCAGAACATATTACTCTATTACAGCTTCAAAGAAAACTGAACCAGGAAATCCGCTGCACAAAGAAAAGAAGTAGGTGATAAACAGCCCACCCTGTGGATCGTTGTTATTACATCATAATGGGGAAATTAAGTTCACGCCATTTGGGAATCAATTTCTAACTTTCGCATAGTCCTTATACTATGTCCACTGTCAACAGGAACTTTGCGTAAAAATTGTTTTAGATGGATGTACAAATTGAATAAACTTATTTAAGCAAATTCCACTGTCACCATCCTAAGGTCCTCGTTTCAATGCCACTCATCCACCCCCGACCTCTACACGACCTCTATAGATACGACCAACCGATAACTTAAGCCAAACCATCCATTGCGCTGTCATGTCCGTCCATTATTGTGCATAGTGCAAAACGGCCACTAACCCGATTTCATTGCTAGCCATTGCCAGGATAAAAGTTGATTTGATTTAATCCCCGAGAAAGTGGTACCACTCCATTCACTTATACCAGCACAGTGAGACTACAAAATGCATACACACTGAGTCCATTAGGCGTGGATAGGGTGTGTGGGCGTAGTGTCCTGTAGCAATGCATCCTGATCCTTTTAGTTGTTTGCTATTTATTTTTGCGTTATCGTTTTTTTCATTCACTCTTCTTTAGAATAAGCTAAGCGCAATGGGTATTCATGTATTTGTGTATAGGTATATGTGTGTGTAAAAAGTTGTCACGATTATCCTGTTATTTAAAGTCCATGACGGAATTTCGAAGTGCAGAGAAAAAGTTCTGCGAAATTCTGGAATATCACCCACTGCCTCTGGACACAGGATGGTAAAGCGATGCTGTCGGACTGTTTTGTCCTTCTGGCGTTGTCATTCCTGCAAGTGTATGTCGTGAGTTGTCTTTGCATAAAGAGTAAAATTCGAATGCACAATTCTTAAAGTGGATAAAACTTTTATTTTAATTTTGTCACACTTACTTAACTTGATTTTGTAGCCCCTTCATTGTGAGCTTGTTGTTAGCGTTTTAGTTTTTTTCTTCTCTGAGGGAAAGGAGTCCTAGCTTGCTTTATATTGTTAACGTTGTTGGTCTTGGGTGAATTCTTTTTTTCTTTGTCAGTTATCCTATCGCTTGTTTTTTTATTCGCTTTTATTCTGAGATACCGATCAGAAGGGTCTTTTGTCCTGTTCAGCGCATCCACTAAAGAATTGCTATTAGATTACGTTTAGCTTTGGAAAGGACAATTTCTAGATATGGTGATAAAGCTGATTAGAAACGAGTCTTGTATCAATTCTAGGGTTTGAATCGATGGTGATTAATATTTAAACAATATTCGCCTCTTCTCTTACCGAATTTCACACAACACTTTGTTTGGCGATGGCTTGATGGTTGACTCACTAACTGTCATGCCACCTACGTGCGTTCGAATCTCGGTAGGAGCACAACAGCAATTTTTTCAAAATAGTCACTGCCCTTTCGGTGGGCAATGGCAAACATCCGAAAGTCGAATTCTGCTTATGAAAAAGCTTTTCAAGAGAACTGTTCGAACCGGCAATAAATAGTAGGCTCTGCTCAGGAATGTAAAAAATTCTCAAAGTGAGAAACAGAATTGAGAGCGAAAAGCTAGGCCTTGGCCCACACCGGGCCACTTATATATTTATTTATTTACTTGGTGTCTATCAACCTTATTTTCTCATAAATCTAGGAAAATGTCGAAGGGTGTCTTAATAAGGGGGAGCCTAGTGACTAATATGTGTAATCTGAAAACTCTCTTGGTACTATGGAATTGCGAAGAAAATTTTCGACCGTTTTGTCGAATATGGCTGCATATACAATAAGAGAAATGGGCTTCATCATTGAACAAAATTTCCCGATAAAATACCGAATATTCATTGAGTTTTTCCAGAGCTCATTCCCTGAAAATGTGACGCAAATTCAAGTCACCTGGCTTCAATTCTTGCACAAGTTAAATTTTGTAAAGCTTGCTAAGATTGCCGCTTTGGAAGCCAGCATTACTGGTGTTATCGTTCGTCGCTATGTTTGAACGAGTCGCCCAAAATTGGACTTCCAAATGGACTACCTCGTACGTAGTTGTGGCCAATATTTACATGATATCGTTTTTAAAGAGTAAATGCCATGAATGGTTCTTTTAACCAAAAATAAAAATTTTAAGTTCGCTTTCAAATTTATGTGTTTTGTTTTACAATAGACATCAAAGCTTACGATCACCCTTTATAAGCCATTGCTAGCTTCACATATTTCCCATCTTTCAGGCAATTTATGGATTCGACGCCAATAAAAATGTTCGTCTTTTGAAGTAAACCAAAAAGTCAAACAATTTTCGACTTCTTCGTAGAATTCGAAGTGCTGCTTAACTAATGCGTGTCCCATCGATGAAAACAAATCTTAGTCGGAAGAAGCCAAGTCTGGTGAATACGCCGGGTGGGATAGCAGCTCCCAGCCAAGTGCTTTGGTTGTATCCTGAACCAGTTTTGCTTTGTGTGCAGGTGCATTGTCATGGAGCAAAATTACCTTGCCGTGTCTTCTGGCCCATTCTGGTAGTTTTTCGTTCAATGAATGCTTCAAATTAATCATTTGTTGTTTGTAGCGTTCTGTGTTAACGGTTTCACTAGGTTTGAGTAGCATTCTATGCGACTCTACAGCACTTTTCTTTAAATGAAAACAAAAAATTAATGCTTTCCGCAAGTCTTCATTTTTTGGCACAAAATTCGACATTTTTAAAACGTCGAAAAGATATGTTGTTTGCTCAATAACTTGATGTATACTAAATTTGTTTGACAGATGTCATAGATACCAAACAAAAAAAAAAAAAAAACAAAAAAAAAATTAAGGCCCGTTCACAATAAGTGTTCCCTATCAAGACATTTGTGTCTTGACGTTCATTTCATACCGGTACACCTGGTATGTTAAAAAGTCTTTGACCCGAAATCACTCACGCGCTGGAAGCCAATATTCAGTGCAGTACTGGTGGGGTTGAGCCCAAATACCCGAAAGAATGAACTAAAATTAGACCAACAGTATTCGCTGCGTCAGAACAGCCAGAAAACAATATCCCTGAAGACGTGTTCCAAACACAACGTTCTAAACCATTTTTAGTAATGAGTACAGCGTTTCTCTTATTGGTATCTACATTATGGAAAGTGTTGCCATCCATTTTCAGTTTCAACACCTGAGCTCCTTCATTACAAAGATACAGTAGAACTACTTGTGCTCCTGCACGAAACTGTGTATCGATGCAACCAAAAAAACCCTGCCGTAGAAGCGAAGTCGTCGTTTTTTTCTAATTTTCTTTCCTATGTTTATGGTTAAATACGAAATGGTCTACCATACAAAAAGCCTTTTTTTGCAATTTTATGGTAATTGCATGTACCTTCATCCGTATGGCATATAAATAATGAAAGGGTTGAACGAAAACGAAGCCAAAGATATTAGAACCAAGAAAATATCTCCACTTATTTATTGCCCAAGTATGATGCGAATACGTTAGTTCGCCCAGGTATACTTCTTATCCTACAAAAGCGAAAAAAAAATCGTAAATCACAAAATAAAAGCAAAACATCAAACAACTGAACCCTTTTCAAATAAATGTCGGCGCAATATAAATGCAAACGAGATGTCCCGAAAACCCTCTTTGCTATCAGTACTTTCACCTCTATGCCATCAATATTGCTTTAGTTGTTTAGTTGCCATTAAATCTTCCCGGACCATCAACCAATACACTAGGCTCTGACTGAGCTCCGAACAAGGTACTGGTTGTCTAGACGCCCAGAAAGGTGACATTTCTAGCACTGAGGTGGTGTTTTCTGTTTTTTATTTTTATTTTCTGTGAATATATAATCAAACATTATGCTGAACCACCAAAAACTCAGCCGTGTGCAAATTATTCGAATTTTTTTTTTTTTTTTTTTCAAATGACATATGAGCTCTTAAGGCAAAACTGTGTAGTCGACTAATCAATCATTCCATGTGACTGCTGCTATTCAACAAGAGCACATCTTCTCTGAGATAAGTGAATGTCACATCATGAAATATTTAGGCAGTCGTTTTGGATATAAGCCCCCCAGGACGGGCGGGAGTCATGAATTCGGTTTTTCAATTTGATGCCTTTTAAACGTGTGCTAATTGAAGCTGGTACTTGTGTTAAATTAACAATGAGCAGTAAATACGTACAAAAGTGTAATTAGTCTTTAGAATTGATTAAATTTTTTTAAAGGGGTTTTAGAGTTCTTGGCAACTTTTTCATATTTGCATATCATAAAGCGTCATACACCTGAGTAGAAATTGTAGTGTACCATAACAATTTGGATTTGGGAGTCTAGATACGGACATCGAATCATATCAGCTTGTATAAGAGTGTTAGAAGGTGCAATCTAAAATGAATATCGAAAAGACGGTTTTTGCTTACAGCTCGACGCGAAGTATCCAGTTGAATCGTATATCCTCCAAGGCTCTCAGCTCCAATAAATCCTAAAAAAATGGTCCACATTGAACGATAGTGGGGTTCGACGACTCAACTCAATTCCATCATCGTCCAAGAAGTACTGCAGGGCAATGACACATCCGGTATGAAAACCTTTCCAAACATTTATTTATTTATTTGTTTTTTAAATAGTTCCTGTTGAAACACCTACAGCTGTGCACTTGAATAAATACGGAGATTTTGCTGATTAACAAAGTATTTCAACTAAAAGTGTGCCTCATCACTGAGGATGTTTTTTTTTGTGAAAATCTAGATATTCTTCCATCTTCATTCAGCCCAATCATCGAAAGTTGGAAGTGCACGATGGCCACTTGCTCTTAGCTCTTGGGTCGATAACATCTTATGTATATAGTATGGACATCTAGCCAAAAACAAAGTACGCCACAGTTACGTTTGAGGAATGGACAGCTCTTGAGAAAGTCGCGGAATCGCTTAATTATTGTTTTGACTTACGGACCCCAGTACAGGTGCAATATTCTCATCATTACTAACTTTTTGCTGTCTCAAAAGCATGGTGGGAATACGGAGTGAATAAATTGATTGTAATTTTTCTCTAAACGCTCAATTGTTCGTCTAGCGGGTCGACTATGACGGGCTAAAATTGGAATTGCCGCACGCAACATAAGTGCAACAGTTCGTGAATTTTGATAAAGAGTTTGAATGATTTGTTAACGCTTTTGAACCGTATACCTTTGCATGATTGAATGACAGATATTTTCGAACATAAATAGCACATTTGTCTAAAGCTTGTATGCGTTGGACGATTTGGCTCGAAGATTTACACAATCCTTCCTTGTATGATGTTGAAGAATCATATAACCGCAAAGCACTCTCTCGCCAAAAGCTTTTTTGACATCAAAAATCTCAGTGGAGTCGGCACTGGTTGAACTCTTCTCAGAATTTAACCCACGCTGTTATTGATAGTTCAATAGAGAGTCGCTTAATTCCAGTAGTTTGGATATCGCTTTCTGAACCTCCTCATGATCTGACGAACAATTCACGGTCGATCAATCTGCCAACACTATCACCTTTAAAATCCTTTCATACTTTCTTATCCTTATCCTTTTGGGGTAGATGGATTGACTCCTCCAGTGGCAGAGAAATGCAAATACAGGGTAAAATTCTGAACGCACTCAACTAGAAGAGACGCTAGGTACAATCCTACATCACACTACACAGTTTAAGCTGACATACAGCCTCCAAGTGGCGCCCCTGGATCCCTATAGCCCTGGACCCTTGAGCCCCTAGCTATCTCAGCAGCCGGTGATTAGCGAACTAATGTATGCAGCCGTATTCTAAGCAAGAGGATACGTTCTTTTACCCCGATCAAATGGATGGCTCACTGGCTGTCATGCCAATCTACCTGGGATCGAATCCCGATAGTAGCTCAATAGCAAAATATTCAGATTGTCATCACCATTTTGGCGAGCAATGGCAAACCTCCGAAAGTCAAATACTGCCTATGAAAAATTTTCTCAAGAGAGCTGTTCGGAACCGGCAATAAACAGTAGGCCCTGCTCAGGAGTGTAAGAAATATACAAAGTGAGAACCATAAAATGAGTCCGAGAAGCTAGGCCTTGGCCCACACCGGGCTGTCGCGCCAAAGTATTTATATTTATTTATTTAGATACGCTTTTGAGGGATTTTTAGCTTTGTCGACGTTGACGGGTTTTGGGCGAAGAGAACAGCAACAAGGATCTGGTCGGAAAAGTGTGCAATCAGTCGTCTGAAGTTACGGCATATACATAGAATGAATGGATATTAACTCTAAAGCGCAAAGACTCAATTTGAACGCAGTATTGTAGGAATATCTTGGCTTAGTAGCGCACACACTGGATATCTCAACAAACTTAAAACTAATAGGAAGCGAACTAAGATAACTAGGTTAAGAGTGGATGCTGTATAAAAAAATGCTTGATGATATTGAAGAGTTAGGCAATTGAAACCACATTTCAGATGTTCTTCAAAATGGTACAGCAATTTGGTAATGGCAACTTTTTTAGCAACTGCTACACGAGCACAGCATGTGGAGAATTATTGTTTTGAATTATGACAACCCTACAAAAATTTGAAAACAATAAGACCGCTGACTTTGATGGTTCTCCAACCAATTAAATATTTGATGCCTGATGAGAAGAGGCCACAAAAGCAAAAGCTTAACTTGACACATGAGATTTAGTTGCTTATTTTTTTCATTTCGTTTTTTTTTTTTTTTAATTTATTTCGTTCGGGGTGAACTTGAGCTTCAACTAACAAGCCTCTCCAGTTAATCCGGTCTTTAACTAACTATCTCCTGAGGTCTTCCTCTACTAGGTTGTCCCTTCGGGCTACATATCCTAGCCATCTCAAGCGACTGATGCGCAGTTTTCTGACTAGGTCGATGTCACTGTACAACTCGTATAGTTCGTCATTGACTCTTTTCCTCTGCAAATGGGAACGAATATGAATGCCGAATGACGTTTCTCTTGAAATGGCTGGGACTTTACAGCTTTATTGCCTTCTTAGCTGAAAGCAACAGCGATCGGCAAAATTGATTCTTTGTCTAATTTCTGCTAATTTTTTGCTGAAAGAATTCATAGCAGAGCCAACGTAGAAAAAAGCCTTTACTACCTCAAAACTATAGCTGGCGATGGTAACGTTCTTTTCAATTCATCGATGTTGTGTGTCATTTCTTGTTAACAGCATATATTAGGATTTGTCCTCATTTACCGCTTTACCGATAAAATTTTGTATTCAATATTGGGGAGACTTATATCCTTATAGTTGAAGCATTTGGGGACCGATCAAACAATGCTGAGATTCTATTCACCATATTCATCAATATTCTCTTTTGCGTAGATTACTTCCAGCTGGTTTGAATACCTGGCGGCTTGGTCAAACTATAGTAAGGGCCTTAGTGATAAAGTGCTTATGGTACACTGCTATACTCAGCGCCGAGTACTTGCAACCTAATGCGAGCATTTCGGGACATTCACAGAGGTGGTGCTCCACGGTATTAATACTTCCACAGCCAGTGTCGCAAGATGTTGTTTTACTTATCCCCAGTACACCTAAGTCCTTAACAAAAGTGTAATACCGAAGAAGTTGAGTAGTAGGAGTAAGAAGAAATAGGAATGACACCGTAAAGCATTCATTTAGTCTTCCGGAAATCTAAGGAGTCAAAGCATCTGCAGTTATGCTTATATAAAGGCCCTAATAGAGGCCGCAGGCAGACCTCATATAGTTTTTCAGGACAACTCTCCTCTGAGCCTTGCCATGGTGACCTGGGACCTAGATAAAAGTCAGTAAATTTAGCCTTCCGTGCGCGTTCAATATAGTTTTACTTTCTCTAACTACTTTGGAAGTCATTAGAGGAATTAGCAAGGTTTCGTGTGGCTTTAAGAACCCTTCTCGGTAAAAGGCTCCATGTCCTACCGACAGCTCCTCTGTACTGCCCGAATGCCGACAGCGCCTAAGAGGATTTCGACTTAACAGGTTTAGTGTAGAAGAGTTTATTATCCAGGATGACGCACAAATACTTATCTTCCTTAAAGAATTAAATGGTGATGCTAAAACGCTTTCTTGCGAACAACCGCTGTTTAATTACCGTCAATACATTGTGATGACAGCTAGCATCCGCAGTCACAAAAATAGTTATTCGTCTGATCCGTGTTCGAGAAGTTGGGTTGTCGAAAATACACCCAATGTCTATTAAAATGCCAAGCCTGTATTCCTTCATGTTGAGCGCGCCATCAATTCTGCCCAATAGATTTTAAAGAGCACTTTTGCAAGATTTTCCGCGTTGGCAAACATGTTGCATCTTAGACAGAAGATGCATTTTCAACACTGTTTTGGGCTTCAACATAAAGGAAGCTATCGTGAAGCTCTTGGTGATGGTGTAGTCCTCTTTTACGATTTTCGGTATAAAGACTACTTTCACTGTTCGCCAGAGTTTCGGTATGTATTCTAAGATTGTCTTTAGAATAACCAGCAGCTGATCTATAGAGCAATATTTGATGAATTCATCCGTCACCACAAACAATGAGATACGAACACGGTATTGGGACTTGCAATTTGATCCATTTCCGCGTGTGTATAACTCTAACTTTTCTCCCTCTTGCAAAATTATTCTCACAATTTAAGCGATTTTGGGAGTGAATATTTGTCCCATTAAAAGAGTGGCGGTTTTAAGCCGATTTCATATTGAAATCGGTCGAAAAGTCGAAAACCATTCGTGGAGTCCTTTCTATAGTACATATACTCATTTGGCTGTCCGTTCGTCTCCAACAAGGCCAGCTGCTACGGAGTTTCAATATCATTTCCCATTATAACGCGAATTTAAAAAATGGATTTAACATTAGGACTTCAGCTAAATCCTTCTCGTTTTTTGGATTAGTAAAGCCGAATGCATATCCTTGTAAACAATCAAATCCAAAAGGAAAGACACAGCTCCAGTGGGTAAACAAACTCAACCAGAAGCACTCAGTGCAATGATGTGCAAAAAATTCAACATTTAGATATCCTTTATGGTAATTATGAATCCATTAGAATCATTATGTTGTCCTTAGAAAAAAGAACCGCATTGTGTAGAGTTGTACGAGTCGTTGTCCTCGCTCAAAGGATGTACCATATATCTATGATTACTTCGTCGTTTTTTCGTTATACAAATTCACATACTGCTCTAACCATTACCGTAGTTGTATCTGTACATGTCTTGAAACTATACAAATGTACGAGAAGTTCCGCCAAGGAGCTTTCACAATGAAGTCAATCTGTGCATACGGACTTTTAACTATTTGTTTGAAAGGATTCCAACTAATGATCCTGTTATGGAATTTCTATTAAAATGAAAATCATTTTAGTACCAAGAATCTGAGAATCAGAGAATATGAAAATCTCAGAATTGCAGAGTCTACCCATCCGCGGATAACTTCCATATGGTGGATGCATTAGCATCGTTTATGTGGATGAGTATGAGAAGAGTTCTTTCTTTTTTGTGCTGGTTCTTGAAGGAAGCATATCGTCGACAATATTATCCAACAAAACAACTTAGAATGAACAAGATGAAACTTACTGATCTACTAGGTTGGTTAGCTTCCTAAGAAAGGAGTTTATATCACCTTGGAGCATTGAGATTGTAGACATTTATACGATTAGACATGCATATAAGGTACATTCCTAGAACAAGACGATATTATGGAAACGTTTTTGTAGATGAAATCCTATTTTTTGAAAAGAAGAGGATTGTTGGTATGCATTTGCCAGAGATTCACTTATTTACACCTCAAATTACGTTCTATAATTGACATTTAAAGGAATTTCTTTTGTTTTAGGTTAAAACTGGGTAACATACAATTTTATAACTTTGAAACTTAGGTATTGCAAGTAGCGAATCAGTAAAAATTGTGACCAGAAAGCCACTCTCAGGTGTAAAGTCACCAGTCCAAGTAAAGTGACATAGAGAGCGGATTAAGGCTCAAGCTTATGCATAAAGAACATAAACCCGTTGAATTTTGTTAATTCCAAGAAAAAACATAACGAAAATGACAGAAAAGTTGCATCTTGTACCCCACGTTTTTTGCACACTGGTTCCAAAGCGTATAGAATCTTCAATCTAAAAGAATGGACTAATAAGTAAACTTTTTTCTATTAGTACGAACGATACTATCTATTTTACGGTATTTAGCGCGCTGAAACTTAATAACTAGTAGTAGTTAGTTCCCGAAATCTCTTAAGATCACTATAGCCACAGCATCAAATACCAAAAATCAGTGACAATGCTGCCAAAGTTTCATTCCAGAAGCTACAACTGATGAGCTGGTTTTCATCCGACTACCACTAAAAAATTTGAAGAGTACCAAGCGGCGCTGCATCGAAGGTCGAGACCTGCTCATAAACTATTTCAGCTGAAAAGACGGGAAGAACGTCGGCTTCCCCAAAAGAAGAAAAAAAAAAAGTACGAGAAAAGCGTGATCGAAAATACTTACAATTTATATTTCGGGAATAATAAAGGGTGATTCATCGTAAGGTTTGATTTATAATGTAAAATAAAACACATAAATTTGTAAGAAAACCTAAAATTTTTATTATCGGTTCAAAGAAAAATTTATAGCATTTACTCTTTAAAATTGATATTATATAAATATTGGCCACGACTTCGTCTGAGGTGGTCTATTTGGATGCTCCAATTTTGGGCGACTCGTTCAAGCATAGCAACTTGTATCTCGCGGATAACATAAGTAATGTTGGCTTCCAAGGCGTCAATCGTAGCAGGCTTATTTCCGAAGACCTGAAACTTTACATACCCCAGTAATAGTGTAATATCGCACGATCTAGGCTGCCAAATTATTGCAGCAAAACGTGAAATTAAGTGCTCACAAAAATGATTTCCCAACAAGTCCATTATTTCACGCGCTGTATGGCTCGTAATGCCGTCTTGTTGAAACCAGATTTCACCGAAAACATGTGCTTGAATTAAGGAAGCACATAGTCCATTGATGGTAACATTCTGATTTGCTTCATTTTTGAAGAAATATGGACCAATGATTCCAACAGCCCATAAACAACACCACACCGTTGTTTTTAATGGATGCAATGGTCCCTCTGGGTACTCTTCGGGTTGCTCATCAGCCCAAATACAGCAATTTTGTTTATTAACGTATCCATTGAGCCAGAAATGGGCTTCATCACTGAATAAAATTTCACGATAAAACACCGGATTTTCATTGAGTTTTTCTAGAGCCCATTCATTGAAAACATGACGCAAATTCAAATCGCTTGGCTTCAATTCTTCCACAAGGTAATTTTTTTTTTAGGTCGAGATCCTCACACAAAATACGCCAAGTTGTCGAATACGCCAAGCCAAGCTAAAAAAAACAAAGACGAATCGATTCGTCACGGTCTTCGCGTACACTCTCAGTTACAGCTGCTATAGTCTCTTCACTACGTGGTGGATGTGGTCTAGTATCATCCACTAATGTAAACTGGGGCTCAAACTTGCGAATCTTATTGGCAATAGTGGTTTCAGTAGGTCGATTATGCGCACCGTAAGTTCCTCGAATCGCACGAAAAACATTTCTCACAGAACGCTGATTTTCGTAATACAGCTAAACAATTTGGAGACGCTGTTGTAGTGTGAGTCTTTCTATGACAACTTGCTAGACGATACTGAATAAAAATGATAGAGCAGTTTGATAGGAATCACGCGTCATCTGTCAAAATAGCCTTTTGAAATTAAACCTCACGATGAATCACCCCTTATTACGGAAGTTTTATCAACAGCTAAAAGGAACTTTTCGAGGCAATAAGACCCGTACGGAAACCTTGTAGTAGTGTCACAATCGCTGCTGACAATATGGAAAAATTATCTCCAGACTGTTTAAAGGCGACAGATCCCAACATTCCACCATCAGGTTGAATATATTCGTACCATTCAAGTTACACGATGAAAGCCAAAACGAAGTAAGAAGGCTCGTGTTATGCAATTTTTAAGAATTTTTAGCCATGACACGTGTATAAGCGAGGTTTGTTCCGAAACTTCATAATTTTGATCAGACGAACCGTCGCATGACCATTGCTCAGGAGCTCTTCAGTGACGTCAATGATGATACTGACTTGCTCAAAAGGTTCATAACAGAAAACGAATCATCGGTGTATGGTTATAAAGTCAAAACGAAAGCTCAATCATCCCAATGGAAGCACCCAGGAGAGCCAAGACCGAAAAAAGCACGACAAGTATAACCAAATGTCAAAATTATAATCGCCATTTGCGAGAAGCAATACGAGAAACAACGTCGATATTGTGGAAAAACAATTCGTGGCTATTGCATCACAATAATGCACCTGCTCATTGAACAGATTTGTGAAAGATTTTTTAGCCAAAAACAACAGGAAAATCATGCCTCAGCCACCATATTCACCGGATTTGACCCCATGCGACTATTTTCTGTTCCCAAAATCGAGGAGACCTATAATAGGACGCAGATTTGCAACGATTGAGTAAATTTAAACGCCATCGCTGGAAGTGTGCACAAGTGTATTTTTTCTGAGGTGGATTACTTTGAAGGGAACAACATATATATTGATGAATAAATAAATATTTTTTCTATAAAAATATAAAGACACCTTACTTTCTGAATACACCTTTTATATCTCAGAAGCAGTTATTGGTTTTGATGAATATAACCTTTGTTTGACTGCGTAGAAGAACGATCATCAATTAAAGATTTTGAACAATACTAAGGCGACATGCTTGACCATCCTCTGGAGTTGTGATATTGGTTACATTGATCTTATGTCTGAGGCAAGAGGATTTGATTTATTTGAGAAATTAAGAATGTCCGGTGCTTAGGGCCGTCGTCAAACTTTGCTAATTATTTCTGAACAACTATATTGTTGCAGCTGGTTATCAATATATCGAGTCAGCAATGAATACAGATGGCATATCAATTTTCTTATGTGAGCTAAAGTTCATTTGGTTTCTAAATAATAACAAACGCTAACCATTGATTCACTATTAGATGGCCATAGAGATATATGCTAGAACAACTTCCACCCCTCTGGGGTTGATTATATGTCTCATCATAACTTGAATAGACAACTCTTTTATTCTGTCGGAAGAAACTCATTATTTCAGTATGCGCTAATGGTTATACATTAACCCTAATTATGCAACCTTTAATTCCATTTTTCCTCAAGGATTATCTAAAATCTCCAATTATTAGCGACAGACCCTATCACCTTTCATCTGGTGGAACGGTTTAATGGAAAAGTTAACCACTAATTTAAATCGCATTAGTAGCTCTGGACGTGCGCCTTAGCGCGTAGCGTATATATCTAGGATATAACATATAGCATAGCAATAAATAAAAGAATATTACCTGGCTAAAAGGAAATCACATGCCCAACCTTAACGAATCACAAAGGAGCTACACAAATTAGTCAAATGTATAATGGTAAAAATTTTTAAAGCCATCGACCTGTTAAAGCTGTTTCTCAGAATAGCACCCCTCTTAACCAAAACATCGCACCATGTCCCACGTCGGTTGGTCGGAAAGGAATAATATTCGTACAAACATTTCGTTCCTTTCGCGGTTTTTTCGTCGCTATTAAAAATTGAATAATTTATTCGAATGCTGGGGGACATTAATCATCTTAACCCACACGCACAATGAATGTGTGCATTGGGTGGAAACACACAGTGGTATATGTATACACGTACAGTCCATATTAATGGAGCAACTTTCTTTTATTAAAGGTAACAAACACATTCAAAGTCATATTGAAAAGTGAAACTCCACAAGGATCTTTTTTACTAAAAAGCCCCTGAATAAAAAGTGAATTTTGGTCACCAAAGAGGAAATCCATTAATCCAATAAATGGATGCTGGTTCAGGAAAAAAAAAAAAAAGAAACAGTCGCCTTAGAAGAAAATGTTACTACTCTGCTAGTGACGGTCAAATCGCGGTGCTCTTTGGGAAACTTTTGCAAAGACTGCAAAGCAATATACAATATTCGAGCCTTCTGCGCCAAATATTGGGATCAACACCCATCAACAGATGTAATGAATGCTTCGAATACTGAAAATGTATATGGACAACAATTTCTCCATGGAGAAGACCCTTATTATTTACTCGTAGAGGAGTCCTCAAGTCGCCAGCTACGTACAATTTGATTGCGAGTTTATACGGTAGTTGTTGACATCTTGAAGTTGTGGAAAATAAGAAGGTGGGATTCTGCTTACTGTATGCGGGTACAATACCAACAGACTTCAGGATCCCGCAGTGCATCTTAGTTTAACAGCTGAAACAATAAATGCGTGGTTAACCGAAGACACCTCGAAATACAGATCATAGACAGTTGGAGCGAGCATTTCATAACATTGAATTTCCAACTGTCAAACGGTCTCATAATATGGCATTGCAATCAAAATTCATTTATTTATAGTAAAATATTTATAAAAAAATATTGACGGTATCCCTGTGGATACCTAAGTTATATCAGCTACATCAGCAAAACTATTGAGTCTCATCAAATATAGAGCATAACCCATCAGAGATAAAAGGGTTCACCTTTCGATGTCGAATAAGCAAGCATTCTTCGTACAATTATCAGGTAAACACCTTTTGGATGAACACAGTGTGAAGTCTAAACTCTACTTGCCGTTTCTTATCTTCACGTAGGCTTTCGATAATGTTAATCTGAAGTTCATAGTAGAGAACGTAACGTAGAACGGTTGGTCCTATTTTCTAATCTAAGAATTATCGCCTCGATTGATCCCAATACCGAACTTGAGGTAGGTAGCGGACTCAATGTAGCAAGAACTGTGTTCAGTATGCTTTTTAAAGTACGTTGGTATGATATCACAATCATTTGAAAGCTGCTGGAAATAGTCCTATTCGTATTATTAATTTGCTGCCAAAATATTGCGTATTTCAGATTGCATATTTCAGAACATTAAGAGCAGGTCAAGTGAAAGTGGATCCGTCACACCGAAAAGTATAAAGATATTTCAGTGTTAAAAAACGTAAAGCAATCGAATCCAGATTATCAAACAGACAGAAACTTGAGTCACCCAGACCAGACTTTACGTAGGACAGTGTTTAAGACATTGAGATTTTTTTATTGGTATAATTGCGCACGCTGAATTGATTTAAGTACCTTTAAAATGCTTGCCACAACGCTGATGAAGGAAAATCAGCAAAGAAAGAAAGAGAGGTACCGATGAACGTTGGTTTTGAATATTTGAAGGTTATAATGACTAGGAAATAATGAGCTAGCCCACGCATTATGTTGGACAAAGCTAAGAGTGCCTCGAGAAACAAGCCAGTTGATTCGCAAAAGTTGCTTATGCTCAATTCTTAAGGAGTCGTCAAAGTAATTAGGAAAGTATGTGAGTAAGCGATTTGTCAACTTATATCTGAGGACTGTTAAAT
Source organism: Volucella inanis (assembly GCA_907269105.1). Classification (NCBI taxonomy): domain Eukaryota; kingdom Metazoa; phylum Arthropoda; class Insecta; order Diptera; family Syrphidae; genus Volucella; species Volucella inanis. The sequence goes on from OU026157.1 coordinate 44,179,619, forward strand.
GTAAATATCCCACCTCAAGCAAAACATTGGTTCAATCAATTAACTCACTTTGGATTGAAGATGATGTCAAAATATTGATTTTTTTTATCAAAATAGTCTAAACTAGCCCATTGAATTTCTTGTATTTTCTATTAATGGAAAGATTTGTAACCCTTTAGTAATTAAGTGCCTACAGAATCAGTAACTAACACACCAGCGCTTCATACCTGCAGCCAAATACAACCCTTAGTTTGACTTGTTTACATAACTCGGAATGAAGCTGGGGTTTAACTAACGAGCCTCTCCAGTTAGCTACCCCAATTGGGCATTCTTAGTTGGTTGAGGTCTCTATAATAAGATATAATACTGGAACCGGCCCCATTTGACTTACACCAACAGACAGCGGCGAAATAATCAGTTGAGGAAGACGGAGAGGAACCAGGGCCCACCTGGATACCACTACAAAAAAAAAAACCGGAAAGTGAATACGGTGATCCACAACGTATATGATGATGAACGTATGCAGATGGTATAGCCGTCCTGGATTCCGACAGACCATACAACAACTCCCGATGTCTCTTAAAGGATAGCACATCAGATTGTTACCTACTTTCCATTAGAAGGAAAGACTGCAGACTACTGAATTGCACTTTAACGAGGAACTACGCTCTTGATAAGCACTTTAGTGTTCTGGGTATAAGTGATACAAAATCCAGCCGACGGTTGTTGTAAATGTAATGACGACTTCGCCTGACAGCAATTCCAATGAAAGGCATATTCAAGGAGTTATATTACAATTAGGAGGCAGTTGTACAATCGTAACTTACTAACAAAGTTACTAATAAATGTAGTTAGTCATCAAATAGTTCGAGTTTCAAATTATTGTTGTTTGAATTTAACCTAAATTTTAAACTATGTACCAGGGGTACCGCTTCGAAGTGAGCGTCAAGATACAAGTGTCTCGATAGGGAATATTTGCTGTGAACGGTCCTTAATTTTTTTTAAATTCTCAAATGTATTTAGTATACATCAAGTCATTAAGCAAACAACATCATATTTTTTCATCGTGTTAAAAATGTCGAATTTTGTACCAGAAAATGATGCCTTGCAGAAAGAACTAATTTTTTGATTTCGTTTGAAGAAAAGTGCTGCAGAGTCGCATCGAATGCTTGTCGAGGCATATGGTGATCATGCTCTATCAGAAGCTACATGCAAAAGATGGTTTCAACGGTTCAGAGATAACGATTTTGATGTGAAAAATGAAAAAAGTGGAAGACCACTTAAAAAGTTTGAAGACGCCGAATTGCAACCAATATTAGATGAAGATGACACTTTTAATCAGAAACAAATGGCAGAAATGTATAAATGTTGCACAAAAAAATAATTTCTGACCGTTTAAAAGCTATGGGAAAGATCCATTAGGTCTGGAAAATGGGTACCATATGAAATTTTGCTTCAAAGACATGATAAAAAATCAGTTTTGCATCGAATTGTTACTGGCGATGAAAAATGAATTTATTTTCAGAAACCTAAACGGAAAAAATCACGGGCTAACCATCAACTTCGACTGCAAAACCAGATCGGTTGGACCAGAAAGGTGTGGTGTACCACGAGCTCCTAAAACCTGGTGAAACCGTTAATACAACAAATGATCAATTTAAACCATGCATTGATTAAAAAACGACTAGAGTGCCAGAAGACACGGCAAGGTAATTGTGCTCCTTGACAATGCACCTACACACAAAGCAAAACTGGTTCAGGGTAACAACCAAAGCAGACTTGGCTTCTTCCGACTACCATTTGTTTTCATCGTTGGGATACGCATTAGCTGAGCAGCACTTCGAATTCTGCGAGGAAGTCGAAAATTGGGTGACTTTTTGGTTTGCTTCAAAAGACGAACAGTTTTACTGGCGTGGAATCCATACATTGCCTGAAAGATGGGAAAAATGTGTAGCTAGCAATGGTCAATACTTTGAATAAAATATTTTTAACTTTCCGATTAAAAATTAGTGAAATTAGTGTTTTATTTTCAAAAAAAAGACGCTCATACCGGTACACCTGGTATACCCGTTTGTTGACTACCTCAAGTTATAGCTATCGACTGCGACGTGCTGCCTAATGTCACTTTTTATTGACAGTATTTACCGCTTAGTGCATGTTGGCAGCTTGGCAGCAGAGCTCTGATAATCATGTCAATATAATCGAAGTACGCTAATAGTTGCACATACTTTTGAAATATTGTGCCGCCGGTGTTCGTTGTCGAATTCCGCACAGTTCTTTCAAGTATGATATTAAAGAAGTCAAAAGCCAGTGCCGTTACCTAGTCTTAAACTTTTCTTGATATCAAATGTTAAGTCGCTGCCAACTTTAATAGAGCAGTAAGCATTCTCCATTATTATTCTGCACAAACGGATGACTGTTTTGATCCGTTCCATTCCGACGTGTTATTTTGTCTCTATAAATACTGTCATACGAGTATGCGGCCTTAAAATCGAATAAAAGATGATGGAGATCGATCTAAAACTTTTTCCAGGATCTGTGGGAGTGCAAAAACTTGGTTGTTTATTGACTTTCCAGGCCTGGAGTTGGGGCCGATCAAGTTGTTGACGAATGGTTTTAGAGGTTGACATAATATGGAAAATATTATCTTGTACGCGATGTTGAACAGGTTTATACATTTATAGTTGGCATAGTTGAGGGTGTTTCTAAGCACACTATATGGCTACTTCTGAGAAATAAGTTGGTGTATGCTCTTCATAAAATGGCAGTTTATTGCATTTGATCTTAAATATTGCTATCCATGCTTCGTTGTTTGTCAGGTGGGCGGTAGTTTTGGCTATCACCGTATATAGTAAATTGAATGGTATATTCTATCTTATGGCGAGATGTTAGGCTTCGTCTTCGTTAAACAGTTGCAGATGCTTTTCCATATTCTGAGCTGCGATTGTGCTCTTCATCTTTTCAGGTCTCTGTTCTGGTCCTATTGCATTGATAAAGTTTCCGCTAGTTCCCCTTTCTGTGCTCTATTTTTCTTCTTTTCGAGTGGCCGATGTTCTTCCCGTCTCTTTTCCTCGTAGAGCTCACGACCACCTCTTGTCATTCCTTACATATTAGAGTCGCTGTGAACGCTTCTTATTAAGCTGCATGTGCTTGCCGACATTCTTCATCAAACTAGGGATTTCTTGGTTGTGATCGGGTGACACTTACCTCGTAAATTGTATTGTCTCTAATAGCTTGTTGGTAGCTTTGCCACCTGTATCCGATACTTATATGGATTCGTTAGAGACTGGCGGTTTCTTGCGATTGCAGCTTTACTTTATAACTTCTTCTTTGTTGTGGCGCTTAGAAGACCTGCATTCGTACATTGGCTAAAACAAGGTAGTGATCCGAGTCAATGTTGACTGCCCGGAACGTTCGGACGTCCAGATTACTGTTGGCATTCCTTACGTCGATGGCAAAACGATCAATTTGGCTTACTGTTCTATGATCCTTAGATCGCCATGTTACTTTGGTGGTGCTTATTGAGATGTGGAAACCATGTGATAGTGACATTCGTCCCGCCACATAGTAAATAACCCTAAGTTCGTTGCCAGACGTGATGTAATGTAGGCTATGCTAAACAACTGTCCTACCAGTATTAAAAGCGCCTAGTGCGAATATGATCTAAAGTTTATGTGCATTCATTTACTGATGATTTAGTTTTACTATTTGTCAGATCAGATCAATCCCTTTTGAAGCAAAGGTGAATTTACCTGAACTCTAAATTGAAAATTGGCAAACCTATGTCTATGGCTCATCGAGAAGGTCCTTTGTATCATCAATTTTACTAAATTTACATCACTTTCCAAACGCCGCTGAAGTAACGAAGTTTAAACTTAACTGGAGGCTTAAGCGAATCAAGGTAATGAAAATGAAGCGACGACATTGGGCTTAATTTCTTAGACAAAATTCTTAGGTATATCCATAGCAAGTCTTAGGAACTTTAAAACCTTTAACCTGAATCCTTAATTATGGTTTCCATTGGTAATTGATGATATCTGTAAGTTGCATAAGAATTTCGCCTGTAAACGCGGCAGTATTTGAGCAGAAACTTCCACTGTAAATGTGAAAACTTGAAGTTAATGAAAGTTGTAGCTACTTCTAAAATTGTTACACTTCGAAGTGAAGGGATTTCATAGTTGCGGGATATATTTCTTCTTGTGGAACGGACTAAACTTATAATACAATTACAGGTTTAGATACGACAAGCTTATGCAATATTTTGTGTTGAGGGTTAGTTAATGTAGGACTAGTCACAACATTATTCCGGATATTAATCCAACGCCACAGCTAGATTCTTACAGAACTGGACCAAAGTCTTTTCATTCTTTCTCAGGCCATTACATGCGATTACTAAACTCAGAAAATCTTCGCCTCTCAAGCAGTCCGTCGCTACAGATGCGGACAATTTCCAACCCCCACCGATTCTTTATAGTTCTTGGCCATCAAAATTGCGTATAATTCCGTTTGTAAGAAGGAACATCTCTGGGCACTGGAAGTCCCGATTTCATATTTTCGCAGAAGAAGGAATTCTGGTGCATTAAACGGCATGTCCATAAGAGCAGGATCTGGTATTAAGACTTCAGTGCGTCCTGTACCAAAGACAAAAGATGGCATTGAGAGTGTTATGATTTGAATATGAAGGGGAGAGAGATTCATCAATGCCTCTGAAGCAGAGAACGTAAAATAATTAACGCCGACAGTGTCTCACTAGAATAGTCCTTAAATAGTCCTTAAATAACGCCTTCACATGTCACAGAGTAACTTTGATTTTTGGTGACGTCGTGTAAGGTGACAATGTGATGGGTTTAATGAGACGCTTATAAGTCCCACCCCACTATAGATTTTTTCCCAATTCAACCTCGTTAAGTAAAATTGATTCGTACAACCTTTGCGAATGCTTTGGTATAATGGTTTGTAAATTAAATAAGGTTGGGGTGGCCGCTCTTAAGTTAGTACTGTAGTTGACATTATGAGTGTGAAATGACAGTGGACTTTTTTCGAAAAGAGGTAATTTTACCATGAAATAAGAATCCTACATTCCTTACTTGTACGACAACTTGGTCTCATTTCTAAAGACTTACTTCCTTCTACGATCTTGCTTAATTTATTTTTTCATTTAACATAAGAACGGGACACTTAAGTTTATCTTTAAGATTCAGTCACTAATACAATATCTATACGGGTTTTAAGGTATATTAAAAGCTCCAGTTCAAAGTAGGTCACTTTTGAATTGCGATCATTTAGCAATCTTCAAAAGCAACAACTGAGTACTCATTGTTTGAGTTAGTTACAAAAAAAGTCCCCCCAAAGGCTTATATGTAGGTCAGAACATCCTTTAAAGGATCGACTTTTGAGACAATACAATGTTGTCCTTAATTATATGTACAATAGAGCTCAAGAGAACGTAGAACCCATAACATAAGGTTTGGTTGGGCAACACCAAGAAACCGCTTGTTAGTGAAGTGCAATGCAAACAATGCAGCTTGCGTAGGTAACATAGATATTTGTAAATGGTGACATTAATATTATTAAAGCTGCCCAAACACAATTGTGCATACTAAGAGATGTACATGTTTAAATGCATTAGTAACATATTGTAGGCAACACGTTTATGTTTACTATAGCATCTAGTACCGTAATTAGCTGATTAGAGCTTTCAGCGTGTTGAACGAAACCACATGTGAGAGAATTCAAATCCTTGAACTTCAAATAGAAAGGAGTTCGATTGACATGACCTGCTATGACCACTACGTTGTGTTGCTTAAGTACAATTTTGTTTATTAATAGCCAGTCACCATTTAAAAGTTTTGTATACAATTAACTTACTTAGCATACGTACTCATATGTACTATGATATATTGTCTTCTGTTATTGATGAGTCTAACAGCTGTGAGCTGCTCTGGAGGTGGGCTTAACTGTCTAAGTTTTCTTGTATAGTTTTCGATTACCTTCAAAAATTCGTTTTCCCCGAAAAATGGGGTAACGCTGCGGTAACTTTAAACTAGCATCTATCGCATATGAAGACGCTTCACGCCAAATTATTTAGCGTTATCCTTTCAGGCATAAATCAATCAATGACTTAAAAGATAAATGATTAACCTAGAGAGATCATGGTTGATGCCCATTTGTAAATCCTTAAGATCCCGTAAGTGATAGGTCTTTTTTAACAGATCGTGCGTGACTCCTATCAAACTGCTTTGACATTTTTGTTCAATATCGTTTGACAAGTCATCATGGAAAAACTCACACCACAACAGCGTGTCCAAATTGTTCAGCTGTACTACGTAAATCAGCATTATGTGAGAAATGTTTTTCGTGCGTTTCGAGGAATTAACGGCGCGCATAGGAGACCTACTGACACAAATATTGCCAATACCATTCGCAAGTTTGGGTCCCAGTGTACATTAGTTAATGATACTCGACTGGTTAGACCACATCCAGCTCGTTATGAAGAGAATATAGCAGCTGTAGCTGAGAGTGTACGAGAAGACCGTGACGAAGCTCGGCTTGGCGTATTCGACAACTTACTTGAGAATTTTGGCATAAAAGCGTACAAAATTTACCTTGTGCAAGAATTGAATGAGTTCTGGAAAAACTTAATGAAAATCCGGTGTTTTATCGTGAAATTTTTTTCAGTGACGAAGCCTACACAAACTGCCGTACTATATTTGGGCTGATGAGCAACCCGAAGAGTATCAAGAGCTAGCATTACATCCATTAAAAATAACGGTATGGTGTTGCTTATGGACTGGTGGAATCATTGGTCCATAATTCTTCAAAAATAAGACAAATCGGAATGTTACCTTCAATGGTAACCGTTATCTCGCCATGTTAACGAACTTTGTGCTTCCTGAAATTCAAGCATATAGACTCGGTGAGCTCTGGTTTCAACAAGATGGCGCTGCGAACCATACAATGGACTTGTTGAGAAATCATTTTGGTGAGCACTTAATTTCACGTTTTCCTACGGTAATTTGGCAACCTAGATTGTGCGATGTCACACCTTTGGACTATTTTCTTTGGGGATATGTAATGTCTCAGGTTTTCAGAAATAAGTCAGCTTCGATTAGCGCTTTGCAAGCCAACATCACTCGTGTCATCTGCGAGATACCAGTCGCCCAAAATTGGACCTTCCAAATGGACTACATCAGACGTAGTTGTGGCCAACATTTACATAATATGATTTTTGAAAAGTAAATGCCATAAATTTTTCTTTTAACCGATAATAAAAATTTTAAGTTCACTTTCAAATCCAACCATACGATGAATCATCCTTTAGTTAGGTGTTATTAGGCAAGTCACTTTCAGAGAAAGCGTCTGAAGATCGCTAAAAGTGTCCGCCTACGAGATAGTGTTCCGTCCATGAGTTATAAAATATCTTTTCTTCTGAGTTTGATCAGCTTTCTTGATCAACTATTGGGTATATATATTAATTTGTGCGATTTTTTTTATTTTTTTTTTAAATTGAAAGTTTATTTAAGAAAATCATGTACAATAGTATTATTCAAAGTATTGCCCATCTGAAGCTATGACTTTTTCCCATCTTTCTGGCAATTTGTGGATCCCATGCCAAAAGAACTGCGCCGGGTTGGCAACCAAGAATGAATTAAGCCAATTTTTGATATTCTGCTCTGATGTGAACCGTATTTCAGTGAGGGCGTTCTGCATCGACCGAAACAAATGGTAGTCAGAAGAGGCAAGGTCTGGGCTATAAGGCGGTAGGGGTAAGACTTCCCATCCACTGTTTTCCAAATAATTCTTAACCGGAAAAGCAACGTGGGGCCGAGCGTTGTTATGATGGAAAATTATTGCCTCGTATCTGGTCGCATATTTCGGGCGTTTTTCAGCTACTGCTCCCTTCAAATGGATTATTTGTGTTCGTTAGCGTTGACCATTGATGGTTTCACCCAGTTTTAGCAGCTCATAATACAGCACACCCATCTGATCCCACCAAATACAGAGCATTACCTACGCGCCATGGATATTCGGCTTTGCCGTTGATTTGGCTGCTTGGCCGGGTTTCACATATGATTTTTTTCGCTTGGGGTTGTTGTAATGAATCAATTTTTCATCACCATTAACAATCCGATGCAAAAATGACTTCCCTTTTTGGCGTTCAAGCAGCATTTTGGACATGCAAAAACGCCTTTCGACATCTCTCGGCTTGAGTTCATGTGGAACCCAATTTCCTTGCTTTTGAATATATCCAGCTGCTTTTAAACGTTTTTAAATGGCTGCTTGAGTGACACCCAAAGATTCTGCTAGCTTTTCTTGTGTTTGGCAACAATGTTCATAGAGTAATGCTTCCAGTTCTTCATCTTCAAACTTTTTTGGCTGCCCAGGACGTTCATCGTCTTCCAAGCCAAAATCACCACTTTTAAATCGTGGAAACCACTTTTGGCATATTAAAGTAATGAAGAAGAACTCCCCGCAAAAACACTTTTTCAGGCAGAAAGTTCGACATATTTGAGTGAAAAAAAATTATTGTTGTTTACGCTTCAAATGAATGACATATACTGAAATGACGTACAATGACAGTAGCTTTCCAACGCATATTCCAATGGAATAATAACAATGGAGTAATACAAGTTACGCCATCTCTTAGCAATCCGTACGTAGTTATAAGTTATAGACCCAATATACGAGCTGTACAGCGACATCGACTTTGTCAAAAAAACTGCGTTTAAGATGGCTAGGACACGTAGAGCGGATGGGAACAAATGCTCCTGCCCGAAAAGTCTTCGAGTCTAACCCGGAGGGACAACGCAATAGAGGAAGACTTCGCCTTAAGTGGCGTGCGCAAGTCGAAGGGGACCTCAACCGACTAGGAGTGTGCAACTGGAGGCAGTTAGCTAATGGCCGAGCTAACTGGAGAGGCTTGTTAGCTGAGGCCTCAGTTCACCCCGGACTGTAGAGCCCCCTAAGAAGAAGAAGAAGACAGTTGCAATATTCAAGCAGACAAGCAATGGAGCCTTATACTCAGCAAAAGTGTAGAATTATTGTGTCGATGTTTTTGACCAATAATCGGTCGGTGCTGTTAGTGCAGCGGTTGCGCCAACTGAACAACCATTCCGGCATTTTGCTACTCCCCTCGAACAGAGTGAAACCAAAGGAGACCATGCCAATGTCGCTGAGAACGAAGAAACATCAACAAGACGACGGGACACGCAATCGGGAATCACCAGACGGACCTTACAGCGAATTTTAGTGAAAGACTTACACATCTTCCGGTACAAAAAGCAAACAGTGCATCAGTTTATGCCTCCTGACCATCAGTCGCGTGTGAATCACTGTAAAGCCATCCTCAATCTCAAAAGCGAAGAGGACGATTTTGTGTCGAAAATCATCATGAGCGACGAGGCGAATTTCCACTTAAGCGGTTACGTCAATAAGCAAAATCATCGTTTCTGCGGCACTCTGCGAGTGATGCACGAAGGGCTAATACATCCACTCAAAGTCACTGTGTAGTGCGGCGTTCACGTCAGTATCTGCCAAATATTCTGCCTACAAATAGCCGTTTCATCACGTTTTCCCATAATTGCAGCTTTATTTCCCGAATAACAGCTCTGACATTGTCTTTAAGTTCATGAATCTTTGGTGAAGCATTGGTGTTGACTCTGCTTATAATACAGCTCTTAAGACAAAATACAAATGGTGTTAAATCGTATAATCTCAGCTGCTATTTGGAGTCTCTAGTTCGATAAATCACACGTCCAGGGAATTTATCACGCAATATAGCAATTGTTTTACCAGCCATGTAGCACGTTGCACCATCCTGCTAAAAATAAACATTGTCCATGTTCATTGCATCAATTTCAGTCAAAAAAAATATTCAATATCATTAAGTAACGCAATCTATTCATTTAAACGGTTGCAGAGGCATCATTTTCGAGAAAATATGATCCAATGCCTCTGCGAGTCAAAAAACTGAACTAAACTTTCATTTGTTGTGAATGAAGAGGTTGTTCCAATATTTCTGTTGGGTTTTCGAAGCTCCAGATATGACAGTTGTGTTTATTTACGTATCCAGCCAAATCCAAACATAACCAGTGAAAGTAAGGTGTTGTACGTGGTCTGCTAGCTTCAGTTCTTGTTTCACCTGGACCTCATAAGCATGTAAGTTAAGATCTTGGGAATAGGCCCAATTCCTATAATTTTCTCGAAATGGACACATTTGGTTTTCAATCATCCTCTCAGGTACGACGATAATGTTTTCAGCTGTCCTTGGCGGAAGAAGACAGATTGAGGTGTTAACATCACTTATCGGTCCAAAAAGCTTACATTTACGATGATTAAATTCACTAACTGCAAGAAGGCGTTTGGTGGTGACCAAAAGCCGTACAATATATTTGGAAAGGTACTTTCACTGTGATTTTTCACTATTTTAGCAATTGATTGGATATTGACGCAAAATTTAGAATGACACCTCTTGTTGTATGACCCTTTAACAAAAAACAAAAAGAACATGCCAAGAACACAAATCCAGGGCAAGACCACAAGAGAAACGCAGTGCTATAATTCCATTGGATTATTTCTGCTGATTTTTTAACGATGACAACGATTTGTGATCGGCTAACACGTCCACCGAGCCTTCCACCAGACCACAGATAGATTTGAATATCGACATCTAAGCTAAAAACCAACCATTAAATCTGAAAACATCTGGCTGAAGTTTTTCTCTAAAAAAGCGCTGCTTCTATTCTCTTGGCAAATGTCATATGTCAAAGCTATTTATCCACCACGCTTTCCCACCAAAAATCTTATGTGGCAATGATAACCTCTTTTTAGGGCTTCCTTTGGTTATTCAATTGCATGTGGTTTGTTAAGATTTTGAATTTTCTACTCGTATGGCCTAAAATCTTTGAAATGTTTCTTTTGTCGGGGTTGTCCACAGTAAGGTTATTTATATCCGGTGCTTTCTGCCGTTTAGTAACATAAATTATCTGAAGTGGTCGAGAACTTAACCTTTTAGTTAAAGCGCTGTATTACGTGTATGACAAATGTGGTTTTGTGGAAACTTCTCCCTCACGTCACCTCTATTTCGACATTCTGGCTAGATATTGAGAGATCTCCATATATACCGAGCTCCGAGTCTATTGAAGTAGTTCGAATAGGTTGCCTTCTACATTTTTTGACATTTTTTCCCGCAAATCGTTTCTATTTGGTCTTTCTGAATCAGGCTAAAGCACTGTGTGCGGTCAAGCTTGTAGATCACGCGTGACTTCTCTCAAACTGCTTCATAATTTTTATTCAGTATTATTTGGCAAGTAATTATGAAAAAACTCACACCGCAACAGCGTCTACAAATTGTTCAGCTGTATTACGAAAATCAGTGTTCTGTGAAAAATGTTTTTCGTGCGATTCGAGGAACTTACGGTACGCATAATCGACCTACTGAAACCACTATTGCCAATACCATTCGCAAATTTGAGTCCCAGTTTACATGAGTGAATGATACTCGAGCGGTTAAACTACATCCAGCACGTAGTGAAGAGACTATAGCAGCTGTAACTGAGAGTGTACGCGAAGACCGTGACGAATCGATTCGTCGTCTTTCTCAGCAGCTGGCTTGGCTTATTCGACAACTTGGCGTATTTAACGTGAGGATCTCGACCTAAAAGCGTACAAAATTCACCTTGTGCAAGAATTGAAACCAGGCGACTTGAACTTGTGTCATATTTTCAGTGAATGGGCTCTGGAAAAACTCAATGAAAATCCGATGTTTTATCGTGAAATTTTGTACAGTGATGAAGCCCATTTCTGGCTTAATGGATGCCATTGAGCCACCATTACATCCATTAAGAACAACGGTATGGGCTGGTGGAATCATTATGCCATATCTTTTCAAAAATGAGGCAAATCAGAATGTTACCGTCAATGGTAATCGTTATCGTGCCATGTTAACGGTCTATGTGCTTCCTGCTTCAAGCGCATGGTCTCGGTGAGCTCTTGTTTCAACAAGACGGCGCTATGAGCCATATAGCGCGTGAAGCAATGGACTTGTTAAGAAATCATTTTAGTGAGCACTTAATTTCACCTTTTGCCACGGTAAATCGTCTTCAGAAATAAGTCAGCTACGATTGGCGCTTTTGAAGCCAACATCACTCATGTTATCCGCGAGATACCATTCACTATGCTCGAACGAGTCGCCCAAAATTAGACCTTCCGCATGGACCACCTCAGACGTAGTCGTGGACAACATTTACATAATGTTGTTTTTAATAATTAAATGTCATGAATAGTTCTTTTAACCAATTACAAAAATTTTAAGTTTGCTTACAAACTTATGTATTTTATTTTACATTATAAATCAAACTTTACGATGAATCAGCATTTATTTGAACCGCTCATAGGCACTTACTTAATGGATGAAGCCATGATATTTAAGAATAGTTTTCCTTGGCATTTACCTTGTTTTTAACATTATTGTTCGTTTTTATGTTTCCAAAGTATAAGTGATAGTTCTGAACCTTCTCGGGCATTTTATTTCTTAAGCTAACACAAAACGCAAGAGTGCCCAGCAATTTCATAAGATAAGGAAGACGTTTGCTTTGCAAAAACCCAAGAAGAGGCAAATATATTGACAAGACTGCTGATAAAGGCTTTCTTTCTGATGGTTTTGCATCTTTGTCTTGAAAAATTCAAATCAATAAATGGCATGTGAGAATAAGACTCACATCACTCACCTGTTCACTTGGCCATTTCGTTACACTGTCAACCGCCAGTCAACATGTGCACTAAGAATTAGAATCCGGAATAAAAATTCAATCTAACTGCCATATAGAAAAATTGCTCAGAATTTATGAAAATGGAAAGAACGTCCTTTGTGGTGCTTATATTTATTTCGCCTGTGCTTTCGAATTGGAAAAAAAAAAAAAAAAACACTATCCCGACGAACGCAACGTTCCTTTCACATCAGGCTGCAATTATCACGCACACATTCAGTACTTTGTTCTTTTGTTAGAATCCTCTTTTCTGTGTTAAATGCAGTGAAAAGTAAAAGAGAAGAGGAAATAAAAAGAATTCAATGGAAAAGTTAGGTTTGTTGTGCGATTTAAAATTCTATTTTCTCCACTAGTGTAAGTCAAAGGGAAAAAACCAGCAGGATGCAGATATCCTTTGAGCGGATGGTTTTGTGCTATAAAAATAACAACAACTAACAATCACTGTATGTTCACTCGAATGCTATTATCTTTTGTGCGAACGAAGGAAATGATTCATATAAAACGAGCGCGCTAACTGCAAGTAATCTATTTTGATAGATACATGAAACTCAAGCTTAAAGTCAGGAAATTTTTTTTAAAAAAGACATTCTCACACAGATCTTATCGAATTGGTCCCAATTAAAAAGTCATGATCTGATGCCTTGACTCACTTAATTGGATAAATTTCACTCCGGTATCGAACTATGCCGCTTGAATAATTTCTAAAAGGACATATTTGTGACAATGAAACTGGAGATGGTGGAATATGTACTACCTGCCTATTATATACTTATATCTCAGTAACTCTAATTCCTCCAAACGGTTCCAAACAAACTCTGAGTGGATAAGTCCCTGCTGAGCTCTGAACTCTGAACTGATGTGTTTATACAGAAAGCCCACGCCTCAGTCTCTCCTTGATTTTGCTAAGCTCTTCAGTATGTCTTCAACTGGAACCCTTGACTTTTATATACATGCCCACGCTGGCTAAAATTATTGGCACTATTTTTTCGGCCAATTTATAAAATTTGTGGCATCAATCCGGTTTGAAGATTTTTCTATTATTCTTGTTTGATTTTGTGACTTTGAATCTGAGGTCTAAACTATTTGACAACAATATAGTTCTTTGCCTACACGCATTCAACTAGCCACTGGTATATTCAAGTGAGTGGAACAATCTCTGGTCTTCAATTGCCATACGAGCCTAAAAAAACAGCGTTTGACAAGAGCTACTCTTTGAATGATCTCCAGGGTGATTTCGTTGCTTGTATTAACTGCAGAGACAAGGTAGAGAAAGGCTTCGACTACGTACAAGGTATACCTCTGTATGGTTATGTTTTTTCAAAGTTGCCTTCACTTCTGGTTTCCTCCAAGTTTCAAAGCCTAAAGTCACTCTAATAAGCGTCAATCAGGTGGTTAATAAGAGATTTTATGTGATAACACTTTTGTTGTTGTCTTTCAGTCAGAACAAATCATTCAGTGATAAAGTGCTTAAGATACCAGCCCCACCACATTAGCGCCGACTGCTTGGAGAACAGACATCCACAGAGGTAGTGTTCCGCGGTCTCATCCCTCATCACTTTGCTAGTAAACATCTCGGAAAGTTACACCCAGTACACTTAAGTGGCTAGCAAAAGCATAGTACCCCGCCATGACACCAGCATGTAACCTGCCGTTTTTCCTACGGCGAGGTAGCAATAGTTGACAATTGACTTCTTAGAGATGTCGGCAACCTGGCGAGTCATGCTATTTGCAGTTATACTCATACGAAAGTCCTCAATGAGCATAGACTTTGAATAAACTCTCTTCTGAACCTTGGCTAGCAAGTTTATCGGCGAATTAATTTTCCGTGACCCCATTTTAACATGGAATCCAGACAGCCTTCCGACTGTATTCGGTGACGGGCTCCCGCCCAATTATCAAAGCTTCGCCCAACAATGACGTCGTCTAATAAAAAGCGGGGGCAGAGTAAATGTACTGGTCTTATTGTTAAGGTTTTCGGTATCTAACGCCTCCGAATACTGCTACGATTCGACCAGTTACAAGCGGCCGATCATAGGTCCTGTTGGCCACCGGTAGTCCATAACAGGACTTAAAACACGATACAATAGGGGTCAGGAGCCCCTCGGATTTCGGTCCGGGCCTTACTTGTTGAGGTAGGCTCCCTTGTGGGAGCATCATGGTGGCTGTGGCTTAAACACAAAGTCGCGGGAAGGGTCTTGACCCAATGTAGAGTTGCAAGATACTGGGTGCTGCGACCATGTAGTAAGAGATTTTAGGTCGGCCTCGATGGCAAGGCGTATCCTTGCTCAAATGGATGTATGGGCATATGGGCATTAAACACAAGAGACGTTCTGTGTTCAGCGACATCTTCCAGGAGACATCTGTAAAGGCACAAATAATTATATTGTTTCCCGGGCTCCTTTCTAGGTGACACTATTTTTGGCACAGGAAATCTGGTGTCATTTCATCCGACTGCAAGTCCATAAGACCAGAGTTATAAAACTATCGGCGCGCACGATCATCAAAGCTAAAGTACGCGTTGTAGTAAAAACAATTTGGGAGGCAAACAGTCGCTAGATATGATCCAAGGCACTGCAGGTACAACTGTATCATCTGCATATGCTTGAAAAAATACGCCAGAACTATTGAGATCGTTAAGCAATGGGTCGAATAAAATGAACCAAAGCAGTGAATATAGAACGCCTTTTTGAATGCAGCTCCTGTTTGCCCCTGCTATAACATTTTGGCTGCAGTCAGTATCCGCAATCAGTGTGCTTTTCACCACAATTGCTGTTATCCACAAAACTAGTGACTCGTCTACGTAGTACTGTGACGACATAGTATTATATAGGGGATGCATAGAAGACCGATACCTCTGTAGTTACCAGAGTAGAGGATCTCCTTTATTCAGGATCAAACATATAATGCTGAGGTTCCATTCTTCTGACATGCTTTCATCCTATAATTTGGTGCATGCTCTGCACAAAGGTATCTCCCACTACCCTAACCAGCTTGGCAATATGTACAGGCAGCCTTTTTGGGCTAAAGTGGTACGGTATTAATCCGCATCATTGTTTCAGTTACTACTGTCTGAAAGCCGAATTTTTACTGTCATTATTGTTAACAGCGTGTAGGAAATATTTTTTCACATCCTCAGCTCTGATTGCGAATCTAGCATTTGGTTTCCTTGTTCCTTGGTTTCCACTCGTACTTTGTTGACTTGTTGATATTTCCAAACGTCTTTTCTTCTTTTTGAAAGTGTAGTGCTTATTCTTGAGCTATTCTCTAGACCTTATGAACTAGCGCATTCATCATCTAACCACAGTTTTCGTGTAGCATATCTGACGGATCGTTTGCAATCTTGCCAACTCACGACGTCAAGCGAGATTAAGAGGCAATTGATCGACAAAAGCTCTGGCGTCAAAAATCCTCACGGTATTTACACTTTTAATTCGCGGTAAGGTCACTTTATGAATATAGAGATGAGGGAATCTATACTTGCTTCGATGACATTTCGCCCCGAAGCGAAGTCGATAATCCTCAATGAATCGTACATCATCTTGCGTTAGAAGTGCGCATGCATATTAGGCTGATGTTAGGAAATCGAGCTTTGATGCGAATTGTTAGGTGGCACCCGTTGACATTCCTGAAAATCCAGAATCCTTCTCGATTTCATCTGTGGAGTGCTTCCGCTGTCGTTTTATTGAACATTGAGTCCTGGATTGCGCTTTCGATTATAGTCCGCATATGAAGGAGCTTAAACATGCAGGCCTTGAAAGAGGTAAAGCAAGCACATGTCCTAAGTTATCAAGGATAGATCTCAAGAGATTTCACCATGTCCAAACAAGTATGAACATGACATCGCAATGAATGAATGAAGATCCGCCAAAAAATAACACAACTCATATCAAGTCAATACTATTGTATGTGGCAGCCTAGGTGGAGTAAGAACTTATTACTGAAACTAAGAAGATCCTATTGTACAATGTCGAGTGCAGGACCATTGACAGGAACGTAGAGAGATGCTAGGAATACGAGTCTAACATAGCAAATAGTTCATGTACCAATTTATGGTGGATTCGAGGATGCTTGGCCATTTGTGACCCCGTACAGCAAACTAGAATACTCGCTAATAAGAGATTTCACCGTACGCTTTCTAGTCCAATCGAGCGACCGATTTTTAGTGAAATTGGTTGGTGCTTTAAAAAATATAAAAAGGACTATAGTTGTTGGCCGTTCAGATATGTTGTACAAGCAACAAGTAGATCAATGAGTCTGATTAACACGCGCCATAGGGCAATTAAATAGTAGAGACCGTCTACTTTGCCTTTATCCAAAAACACTAGACAGACTCCGCCGAGACAGTCATTTTTCAACTTCTCTAAGATAAAGTTGTTCGCAACTGTGTCAGGTCGGCATGCCAGGCAAACACAACCCGATGCTGGTGTTATCGGCTCATGTGAGTTCATATCCTTCACTTTGTTTTCCTTGACATTGTAATCCTGCTGCTGGATGGGATAGACGACTTTATAGGTTATCAACACCCCTGCGGGTAGAAAGACCAAAATACTACATATAACCGCATTGGTATGCTACCCTGCCCATAGGAGAGGATAACCGAAAGCCTTACAAAACAAATTACAGTATCCTTGCGTACTTGGGTATGTTTTTGAGATGGACATGTTTTTTTATTTTTTATTTTTTAAAATTTTTTTTTTTTAATTTTTTTTTTCTGTTGTTTATTGTTGTCTCGGACATTCGGATCGATTCCGGATGTGTCTTGAATTTCCTTTTGATGTCAGTTCGGTTGGCATGTGTTTTCACTGAAAATTAGAAATACCGACAGAGACATTAATTCCTTTTCTGCGAAGGATAAAACTTCGGTATGTCACCTTAAATCGATATTGTGCCCCTTGAATTAAATTTCAGTATGTAGATATTATGATAAATGAACAGATTTGATGGCTTAAAAGCCACTTAAATTATAAAAAATAAACAAGGAAAGCGAAGGCTCATTCTTCACCTTACAAATGAGCAGCAGGATGGCAAAGTATGTGATTCATCGTCTTGTGATTTTTTATGCAGAGTCCTATTTCAATTTTGTAGAGAGTTTTACTTTGTTGAGTTGATTTTTAAAGAAGCAAGAGAAATGTTTGTCAAATCTAAATTAGCCCAAATGCTTTCATTCTTAGAAAACAGTTCTATAAACACTGAGCCACAGAATCCCATTGCGTTAGAAGTTAGCTTTCCATCTGCATTTTCCCTACATTCTCCGACTAGGTTGGTGTCAGGGGGTTTAAGAAGACTTTACTATCGCAACAGACTGAGGTACATAGCCCTTCCATATGTTTCATTATTCATTCCCATCAGAATAACTTATATATCCGCTTAATCAACAGAAGAAACATTGGTCGTTTTACATAAAGACGCCAGCGCCAAAACCTAGATAGGTTCAGAAGCTATCGGTGAAACTGTCTGTGATGCTATCCTGGCTGAAATTTTGGTCGAAGCCAGTTTAGGGTAGGGTTTTGGAGGCTTTGCCGATAAGTTGGAGGAGACTTATTGGTGCATCTGAGTAGAGCTTGGCATGCTAGAAAAATTGTCAAGCAGCCGAGATAAATCGTTGGTTGGAGTTTGGTGAAAGCATTTTGAGTAAACCTTTATACACATCCAAGTAACTGACACATAAAATATAAATGATCATACCATAGCCGTGCGGATCCAGGGAACCCTTAGAAAGCAAACAGGGCCTTGGAGTTTTCGAGGTAACATGTCTAGTTTTAATTAGTTGATGATAATAATGATGGAAACTTTGTTTGAGAAACGGATTTTGATGTCTATTAGCACTAGATGACTCAAGACAACCAACTTTCTCTATTTTATGAAGAGATAAATCCCAGTTTTAAAAGGGTTGATTGAAAACTCATTTTTTGGGAACTTGTCGTTGACTGCGTGTTAGGATCAATACGCCTTAGAGCAAACAGTAGTTAGACATCGTCGATAGTTCAGCTACATCATTTTAATATGACCATTCTCTCCATGATTTTAGCATTTGAGTATTTATTTTTGCCGGTTTTTGTACAAAAGCCCCTTTCATTGTTCGTCAGGCATTGGGTTTGTGTCAGGTTATCAGAGTAAATTCTCTTTAAAGATGGCATCAGCTGATCTACATGACTTGCAGCATAACCGCCAGGCGACTTTAAGCAATCAATCTACTCAGCGCTTATTTAATGGCTTTTTTTGTCGCCGCAACCAGGGACAGGTATCAGGTATTTGGTATACGCGGTTCCGGTGTTAGTAGCTGGGTATGAAAAAGAGTCATCTTCCACATTAGTCTTGAGTGACCTACTAAGAAAATTTCTCGAATCCTTACGTAGTTGCTGCAGATCTCCACTCCACAATGGAACGGCCTAACTCGTTCTGAGCAAAGACCTTTAAGGGACTATAAAAACACTTTTAAAACTTTTGAAAACAAAAGTGGATTTCATCAAGTTGATGCCCTATTATGGTACTTTTTAAACATATTCCTGAGCGAATACTTTGGAAGAATCTTTACTAACTTCTATGCTGCCATCATCAAGTACCGAAGAGGCAACGCCAACGTGCGACCAGAGACGCCGCAACTGATGTGCTGGGTTTCGCCTGACCGCCTCCAAGAAATCTATGGTTTGATGAAGAGTGGCGGCAAGCACATGCAGCTGACCAAGACACATACGAAGGACGAGAGCCACACCTGGACGGGAAGAACATCGGCTTTTCCAGTTTCTTTATATGTCAGCAACAATGTGCGAAAGTTTTACCAACAGGTAAAAAAATCGTGTCAAGGCAACAAAACTAGTACAGAAAAGCCTGTAAGGATGAAGATCGAAACCTTTAAGTAGAGCCATAGTGCAAAGAATATGTCAAAACTGGTTTCGCAGTCTGTATAACAGTGACGAAGCCTAACATCTTGCCTTCAGATAGAATGTACTATTCAACTTAGACGATTTTTGCTAAAACTTCCGTACACCTGACCAAAACGAAGTAAATATAGCAATATTTGAGCTTAAATCCAACAAAACCGATGGACCTGACGGCTTACCGGCTGAGGTATTCAAAGGTGATGGGAATGACTTTGTGGAGACTATGGAATGACTATGTGCCCGACTCACATAAAAGGAAATTCCCTCAACTGTGCCAACTACAGAGGTTTAAGTCTGCTACACATTGGATAAAAGATCCTAACTTTGTGTTAACGTCTAAAACCCTTCGTCAACAATCTGATTGCCCCAATCACTATGGTTTCGGGTTAGGAAAGTCTACAATCGACGAAATTTTCACACAGACATCAATGCCATCTCCCTGTCAAGCTCGTCCGTCTGTGCAGAATTACGATTACTGAAATCATTATGACCGAAAACGGGTAATGACTTCACCAAGACGTTTCATGTCAAAATAGTTATCTGGTAATGTGATGCGCTGTCATAAGACTTCTTTAGCATCACTCTTGAAAGAATTGTGCGATAGTCACAAACGAACACCCGAGGCAAAATCTGCCAAAAGTCTGTGCAATTACTAATGTACGCTGATGATTTTGACATAATTGCCAGAACTCAGCGGGGTGTCTTGGGTTTGTTCGCTAATTTTAAGACGAAAGCTGGGTTTGGATCTAAATGAAGACAAAACCAAGTACACATTTGCTGTAATAATGAAGGGACACACAACCTCCACGAATTGGGCAGGAGGTACTTACCTTGACTCCGCTAACAATTCCATCAATAACAACTCACTAGAAATAAAACGAACACTTACTCTTTTCAGTTGACGAATCATTGGTGTAAGAAGAATAGTCACAAGTGCTACGGCCCACTAGGTCTTCAAATCTAATCCGGAGGGACAAGGCATTAGAGAAATTTTTAACCTTCGGTGGCGCCGAAGAATAAAAAGGAGTCTCAGCCGCCTTAGAATGCGCAACAAGAGACAGATAGTTAAAGATGAAGCTAACTGGAGAGGCTTGTTAAAGGAGGTCCAGTTCACTCTGAAATGTATAGCCATCTACCTCGATTGTATTGAAATCATGAAAATCAGTAAGTAACTAGGGAACGACTGTAAAGATTTGACAAAAATTTATTGGTAATGCGCTTATGTAGTAATCCACATCTTTTATAGGACAATTTCCTCAAAAGAAGATCGTATTCAATGTTAAACTTGGGCGACAGCAATTTTATTACCAAATTGTCTTCAGAGAACACATTCGTAGAGCTAGAAATTGTATGATCCATTCGGGATTACTACAAACAATATCATCAGTTCGTTTTTATAGCTACCAACACTCTGATACTTGTCAGAATGAAATCCACCAATTCATCCATCCCAATGCCCCTATTTTTAACATTCGTTGGATGTAATCCTTAATCCTTTTTTGCTGATCACTACGTAACATAAAAATAAAACTTTTACTCTGAGAATGCTCGAATCATACGGGCAGTGTCACCGGACCGGAAGAGAATGGTCTCCTCAATCCTGTGGTGGTAGTGCCATTTAAGTCGGCAACGTTGCTGCAACGCAGCCCAACATTTAACGATTATCCCAGTGAAAATTTCACACTTTCTGGTGTAAAGGGTTACCCATAGCGTAAACGGAAACGGAACCAACTTAAATCTACCGGATTTAACCAAAGTAACAATTTTAAGCATTAAAAGTTTAACGACTACCTTGGGAGCTATAAATTTTTGCAATTAATTTAATTTATAGTTAATTGCTGTAGTAACGCATTCCTTTTGGTTCGTGTCCGCCTTCTTGTGGAACATTTAAACGTAAAGGTGTATCCGGTTGATAATTGTGGTGTCGATACAGCTAGAGGTGTTATTTTCTCTTACCATAAACCTTTTTTTCTCTATCCTCTTACTCTCGTTATTTTCATTCTTTCGCTTGACCTTAATTTCAATTCAATTATGGGTAAGGAATTGTTGCAAAATTGCTCTGATAAGGGTTGAAGTTGAGGTATTTTTTTTTTTTCTTTCTTTCATTTTCAATTTAAATGGCATTTGTGGGGAACTGCTTTGCCGCTTTGAGGTATACGATAGAATTCCTCTCACATGAATTTAGTTGAGCGTGCTCTAATGAATTAAATTTGATAAATTTGCTTCGAATGAACGCAAGTGGAAAATGTGAGAAAAGTAAAGGAACTCTCACGAAGGGCATAACCGATTACATTGAGAAGTGACAGGTAAATAGCTGAAAACCGCTTAAAGAAGAAGAATTAAGGGGTGATTCATTGAGCGATTTGATTTTCAATAGGAATTTCTTGAAAGATCGCGCATGACACCTATTAAACTGCTTTATCGCTTTTATTAAGTATCGTTTGGCAAATCATCATAGAAAGACTCATACCACAACAGCGTCTACAAATTGTTCAGCTGTATTACGAAAATCAGCGTTCTGTGAAAAATGTTTTTCGTGCAATTCGCAGAGCTTACGGTGCGCATAATCGACCTACTGAAACCACTATTGCCACTACCATTCGCAAATTTGAGTCCCAATTTACATAAGTGGATGATACTCGACTGGTTAGACCACATCCAGCACGTAATGAAGAGACTAGAGCAGCTGTAGCTGAGAATCGATTCGTCGTCGTTCTCAGGAGCTTGGCTTGGCTTGGCGTATTTTACTTGACGATCTCGGCCTAAATGCATACAAAATTCAACGTATGCAAGAACTGAAGCCAGGCGGCTTGAATTTGCGTCATATTTGCAGTAAATGGGCTCTGGAAAAACTCAATGAAAATCCGGTGTTTTATCGTGAAATTTTGTTCAGTGATGAAGCCCATTCCTGACTCAATGGATACCTTAATAAACAAAATTGTCGGATTTGGGCTGATGAGTAACCCGAAGAGCACCAAGAGCTACCATTACATCCGTCAAAAACAACGCTATGGTGTGGTTTATGGGCTGGTGGAATTATTGGTCAGTATTTCTTCAAATTTGAGGCAAATCAGAAAGTAACCGTCAATGGTAACCGTTATCGCGCCATGTTAACGGACTATGTGCTTCCTGAAATTCTAGCACATGGTCTCGGTGAGCTCTATTTTCAACAAGACGGCGCTACGAACCATACAGCGCGTGAAACAATGGATTTCTTGACAAATCATTTTGTTGAGCACTTAATTTCACATTATGCTACGGTAAGTTGACCCCCTCGTGCGATATCACACCTTTGGACTATTTTCTCTGAAGATATGTAAAGCCTCAGGTCTTCAGGAATAAGCCAGCTGCGATTGACGCATTACTCGTGTTATCTGCGAAATACCAGTTGCTATGCTCGAACGAGTCGCCCAAAATTGGACCTTCCGAATCGTGTTAAATATTTACATGATATCATTTTCAAATGTGAATGCCATGAATTGCTCCTTTGACCAATAATAAAAATTTTAAATTGGCTTCAAAATTATGTATTTTATTTTATATTAAAAATCAAACCTTACGACGAATCACCCTTTAGAACATATTGGGCGTACAAATAACTACACCAGTCTACCACGTTTCAAAAACGTGTTTGCTACCATAGGAATAGTCGTTTCAAAATTCATCTAATTCGAGAAAACAACAGGGTTGCATATTGATATAGGGTTTTCTAATAACGACTTGAAAAATTTTTTTTTAAATAAAAGGCAAATCATTTGAGATATTTCAAAAACTTTATTATTGGCTTGGAGTGCAATCAAAACATTCATGAATGGAACTCGACTTCGTTCATATGGCCACCGCGGGCACGTTTGCAGCGGTCGATTCGTTGAACCCAATTTTCAACGACTCGTCCACACATTTCGGCCGAAACGTCCGCTATTTCGCGTTCAATGTTGGTTCTGAGCTCTTCCATCGGTGTGTTGGCATAAACCAATGACTTAACGTAGCCCGACAGAAAATAGTCAAGCGGCGTTAAATCGCACTAACGAGGCGGCCAATCGACTGGCCCATGTTCTGAGATAACACGCTCACCATACTTACTCTTCAATAAATCGATTGTAGCGTGTGCTGTGTGGTTTGTGGCACCATCCTGTTAAAATCACATGTCGTCCAAGTCCATATCTTCCAATTCGGGCCAAAAATAATCGATGAACATGGCGCGATTACGCTGACTATTCACAGTAACGTGACGATTGTTATCGTCGACGAAAAAATATGGCCCAATAACGCCGCCGTCCTGCAAACTTCACCAAACAGTTATTTTTGTGGATGAAGTGGTGATTCATGAAGCACATGTGGGTTTTCACCCGATCAATAACGCATATTTTGCTTATTGACGAAGCCATTGAGCCAAAAATGAGCCTCGTCACTGAAGATGATTTTGCGATGAAATTCATCATCTTGGCGCATCTTCTCCAGAACCCAATCGGAGAATGTAGCTCGTTAGTGCACTTTACCATGATGAAAATGTTGAGTTTACTAAATAAATTGACAGTGACAGTTTGATGATTAGTGAATGAGTGCGTTCACAAATTAAATTCAAAGTTGTCAAGTCCCTATTGGAAAACCCTATATATCTGGCCTTTAATTGTCACCTCTTGTTGATCTTAACTGACTCTAAGAGAAGAACTCGGATAAATGAATAAATGAAACCTTATTAAGGGAACTATTGTAAGATAAGCCTCGAGTAAAGATAATTACGGTGACTACATAAGCCTTCGGGCTGCTTGTGTTAAAACCTTGCTTTAGGTGCTCCGATTTCGGCCACCTTAAAAAACTTGCAAAAGTCCTAAGGATTGAATGACTTAGTTCATTTAAAACACTGCAAGATGGATTAAATTGTTTGCTCTGCAAGGTCAAAAGAAATGCATTCGTATCTATAAAAAGGGTGAAGGTTTTGCTGTTACGTTTTCCAGCGTTCTATTTTTGATAGCTCACGTGAAATATTTTTTTTGCGCATTTCAATCATTTTACGATTATTATAATCAACCTACTGAGCAACCAGTTTAAGGCATAGTGATCAAATTTCGCACGAATTTCACACTGTTGAACATCAAGCCACCCACCCGTATGTGTTGAGTTCGTACAGAAGAAAATATTGCTGCTGTATCCAACAGTGTTATTTGTCCATTCGTCGCCATTTGCAGCAATTGGGATCGTGTTACTTAAGAAACAAAACTTCCGTATTTGGTGCGATGAGCAACCTCAGGCAATACAAGAGCTTAAAAAAACTGCAACCTGAAAAATGCACTGTTTGGAACGGATTATAGTCCGGCGTAATCATTGGTCTGAATTTTTTCAAAGATGATCTTGATGACTTTAAACTTTTTTTACCCAATATGCACGAGCTGAACCTGGTCGATATGTGGTTCCAGCAATACGGCGTCACATGCCACACAGCAAGCGAATCGATAGACAAATTGAGAAATGATTTCAGAAAACAATTTATCTCTCGTTTTGAACCAGTGAATTGGCCAGTTAGATCGTGCGACTGTTAGACTGTCTCGTCTCTGACTCTCACTTCATAATTGTCATAGAGATTCTTTGAGAGCAATATAGACAACATATATGTTAAATAAGTGTTTTGGGCTTACGGAAACGCTTCCATTTAGAAATAGTCGGAGCAACCTGAGGGTTACTTTGTACGGGCTAAAATAAGCGGTCTTTACATACCCGAGTATAGCTGATATACCACCTTCATCAAAAACACGAAATAACCACCGCGTGGCGCTCCCTTTGTTCCAATTTGTGTTCTGTTTCTTTTTTTTTTTTTTTTGTTGAGTTGGTACATCTGTTGTTGACATTCCCTCTAGTGTCGTAGCTTGACATTTGCAAAAGTTACGTAGCCAAGAGTACATCTATAAATGGATTTAAATTTGCAACAACGAACGAAATTTTGCGTAAAGAACGGATTTAATGGTGCGCGAACGTTGGAAATGTTGGAAAAGTGTTTCGGCAACGATTTTCTAAAGGAAACGGTCATTTACCAGTGGCACGAGCGGTTCAAAAGTTGTCGTGAGTCAATCGAAGATGATGAACGCAATGGCAGACAATCGAAATCGAAAATCGATGAAAATATTGAAGAAGTATCCTTTAGATAGATAGCGGAGGGCTTGAACATAGCCTATTAATCCGTCCAAGACATTTTGGTTAATGATTTGGGTGTTAATGATTTTACCCATTGTGCCTTACATGTATATGGGACGACAGAACGAGGACTTATCTGGTGGTTTTTTCCTTCTAGGCAACAACACCAGACGTTTTTTTTTCCATTGATCTAGGAAAACCCCTTCTGTTAGACACTTGTTACACATTTCCATAAATGGTTCTGTATTTGTTTTGATGGCTTAAAGGCCTTATTTGGTATGCTATCTATTTAATCCAGGTGACTTATTATCGTCGGGTCATCTGCATGCGTTTAGGAGTTCTTTTTCCGTGACGGCTGCGATCTCCAGTATTTCCTGAGGTGCTTCTACTATTTTTTACTTAGGGTTTTCTCATGACTGTCCTGTAGGTGGTACCCCAAGTATTCACAGCTGGTCCTTATCTTTGTATCGCACCTGCAGATCCTGATGAGAAGGCAAACCTCTGGAATAGTCTTCTCACTCTATGGCACTTGCTGCGTAGCTCTGTTAACTCTTGGTTCCACCAATATACTGGTGGCCTTCGATTTGTTTTCGTTTTCTTGAACATGGATGTGTCGAAAGCCATTTCTGCGGCCATAGCATTTGCTGTTCCTAGATTTATTGAAGATTTTTCAAGGTAAGCGAGCTTGCTTATTTTCGGTTCGTTTCTTGGTTATGCTCCAAACTATGTAGATGGCTAGGTGGTTGCTGTGGGTACATTAGGTACTGATTAACCACTTAGCGCCTAAGTCTTTTCTGCTAAAGGTGTGCTTGCTTCCCGTATTACGAAGTATTACGTATAGTGACCATACAGCTTATATTGGTCCATGCCTTGAAGTCTCCAGCCATTATTGAAAGCTACGACCTCTACCATCATACACGAGCCCATCTCAACTCTGGAATTCCTCAAAGGTGCTGTTTGGAGATGCATAACAACTGTATATGAAGTGTGCTCAAAACGTATGGTGACTTTTGAAATTTCGCGGGCAACGTACATTCGATTATCGATTTTTTTTTGCTGTGCTAATACATATGCCGCGAACATATGTTCACAGTTTCATGTATACAGAATACTTTGTTTGTTTTTGATAGATAGAAAGGTTAGACGTGTTTTGGTGTTCTCAGCGGTTTTCAATTATTATCAAATATGGAGCAAAGAAT
This sequence comes from Volucella inanis, assembly GCA_907269105.1. Lineage (NCBI taxonomy): Eukaryota > Metazoa > Arthropoda > Insecta > Diptera > Syrphidae > Volucella > Volucella inanis. The sequence goes on from OU026157.1 coordinate 44,206,574, forward strand.
TTGCATCAAATTTTGTCTAAAATACTTGAAATATACGGTGAGTCTGCTCTTAGTAAAAAAAAAAAAAAATGTTTGCAAGTGGTACAAGCTCTTCCAAAATGGACGTGCCAACGACGAACCTAGCTCTGGACGCTCCAGCATATCAGCAAAAGGTGATAATGTCAAAGTTGATAAGAAATTTGTTTTGGAAAATTGTCGAATTACCATAAGTTGCTGACGATATTGGCATATCGGTCGGCTCGTGTCATGCCACTTTTTCGGAAATTTTGGGCATAAGACATGTGTCAGCAAAGTCTGTTCCGAAACTTCTCAATTTTGATCAGAAGAACCGTCGCATGAGCATTGCCCAGGAGCACTTGAATGATGTAAATGATGATCCTGACTTGCTTATAAGGGTCCGAAATGAGAAAAACAATGACACAAGTGTATTATATCTGAGGGGGGTTACGTTGAAGGGGGCAACATTAATAATAATGATGAGTAAATAAATTTTTTTTTTTTATAAAAATATAAATTCACCTTACTTTTTCATCTACTCGTACATGAACCTGCTTAGGCTATCGTAATTTTTTCTTCAAAGCTGTAGTCTCCACAGGCCCATCTTCCTAAACTTTTTTGTCGAAATGTTTGTATTACGCGGCAACATCTATTTTCAACTCGAGAACAGCTTGTGTCAAAAAGTCCTGTGCCGTTTCGCATTGGTTTAAATTTAGTTGCGCCACTTTCATACTTCTTTTGCGGCTTTTGTAGCTTTTTGGTGTACAGGGTATACTGTGCTTCCTGCGGCATGTTTGATATTGCTACTCTCATTTTCTTCTTTGACACATGGCCTTATGTCCTCACTTTACGCTATCACCATTTCTATCCCACGTGCCAGATGCTTTTATAACTTTTTCCCGTGTCCATCCAATTTTTATTCTCTCTACCTCCAAAGCTTTTTTGGAAGCGTTTATAGAAAGTCTATAGCTGCAGTTTTTATTCCTGCATAAGCTGTCCTCATAGATTTAACGGATGAGGTCTGCATGCATCGCACTTCTTGGGCTATTGATTGCTAAACAATATTTAAGCTACTTGACTGGGTTATAAATTTATAAGAAAGAAACCACCATGTACCACCACCATCTCTCCCTGAGCGGTCCTGAATAATCCTTTTTGACCTCAATTCCGAATTCGTTAAATAAGCTTATATAAGTAACCTGCCCAGCTCACTAATACACTAATTCAATGCCATACGCCCTCCTTCCGATATTCTCATTTCTGACAGAACATTTTAGTATTGCTATTTTTTCATGCTCAATAGTCGCACCTATACGAGTATGTTTGATAAGCTCAGTACCCGCTGGCAACTACGAATAGATATCCTGAACACAATTGATGTGTTACAGCACTAAGTACATCTAGTTTGGTACTGTCCAATGCATACCGTTATTGTGGAACACCCAGCCACAACAATGTAATTCTGATAGTATCAGATTTTTTCTGTATTGCGATTTCTCGCCCATGGCAGTCCTTTCTGCCTGAACTAGTTCTATAGCTGAGGAGTTCCTGGCTTCACTATAGCAATGATATACATAGCTTACGCAACAAAAACGTACAGCAAAATACTTTTCAATCCAACTTTTTCCAATTTTCCCTTTAAAACAAAACTTTCACTGATATAAGAGTCACATCATTGAAAATATTCCCACGATAGCATAAAAGTATCTACTCAACAAATCCGCATAAGTACTGCTTATACCCGAAAAAGTATCCTTTAAAAATCCCTCCAAATGTCAAATTGATATTCATCGACACGCAAAATGCTTTTGTTCTTCTTTTTTTGGTTCGTTTTTGTGGAATCCTTTTTCTGTACGAAAAGCAACTGTCTTTATCCTTGCCAAGTCGACAATTTTCTTTTCGCCGGTTGCTGCCTACCTATGATCAGATTTTCGAGAGTACCTCTTCGACATGATACGCCATAATATTAACCCCATTTTCGGATATTGAGCCAAATCAATTTCCATTCCAAATCGATGCCGTAAATATCTCATATTCCAAACGCCCTGTGTACCCAGTCATCCGAAAAACTTGGATAACACCATCGAAATATAGAGAAAAAATGAAAACAAATATGAAAAACAAAAAAAAAAAAAAAAAAACACGACGTGAAAAACCATCAATCTGGTTGCATGAAAACCACCCATCGGCCCCACCTCCCTTTATTTAATATTATTGTATTATCTATGTTCGAGCAGAAGCTTCTTTTTACCCCTTGAAACCCGTCATGTTACCTATGGTGTACATTATTTGTGCCCATTGTCGGGGTAAGTTAACAGGAATAAATAAAGACGCCCCAATCGGTTAATGGCATGGGTATGAGTTGTTGATGGGTAGCTTTAGGAGAACAATTCAATTGAAGATTTGTGAGGCATTTGCACACAAAATGTTAATATTGCACTTTGGTTATCGCTCAGTCTTTAAGCCGCTACCCCCATCAACACACCACCACTTTCTCTGTCATCATTCGAAGTCATATTTCGCATGTTGTCAAAAATGCTGAAACTGGCATACAGAAACTACATACAAATATCTGAAAGCGGATTTCTCTCCAGTGAATCGCCTCCACATATCCGCATTTGTATTGAAATGTTAAAACTGCTTGATGCAGCAGAGCCTCTTGTAGTCGTATCTGCAAAATATACGACGCAAAGATATTGCTTCAGCAGGTGGACCGCCTCCCTTATGTCATAATACGGACATCACGTAGTATAAAATGAACCACTTTTTCAGGCTGGATAACTTACTATTGTTGTCGGATGAAGAACAGTTTATTAAATTGTTTTTTTTTTTTTTTTTTTTTTTTGTATCTACAACCACCCTCATCTCTTTGTAAGGACATTCATATCGACAATATAGAGCATGCACATCGAATGACATCATCATCATCGTAATCATCCTTGTCGTTTGACTTTGTCATAATCTCAGCCATTGTACCGATGAAGGCGTCTTTTTGCAGCAATGTGTTCTGAAATCCTTTTTCCGTCTGTGTCACGAAAATATTCCTGCTGCGAATTGAAGAACAGAAATGAATTTTTATTCACTATCGAAAATGCGAATATCTTTCATATACCATACAGCCCACGCCATACTCTCGCATATTTTCGCATTCATCCTGATAGAACGACGAATCATTCGGAAGGTGGAATTTCACAGATACTTATATGTTATCAGTGTTGCCACTAAGCTACAGATTTTTACATCATTTGCTACCATTTTGAGAATGGTTCTTCCAATTCTGCAACGACTAAAACAATGACCAACATTTTTTTCTTTAGCTGCCAGTTCAAGTTCATTGTGGGGAATCAACACCTCCAACTAAATTAGATAAGTATATGGTGATTCATCGTGAGGTTTGATTTTCAAGAGGCTTTTTTTGACAGATCACGCATGACCCTGCTCAAACTGCTTTGTTATTTTTATTTAGTATCGTTTGGCAAATTATCATGAAAAGACTCACACTACAACAAAGAGTTGTCTCTAAATTATTTAGCTGATTACGAAAATCAGCAGAGAAATGTTTTTCGTGCGATTTGAGGAACTTACGGTGCGCATAGTCGACCTACTAAAACCACTACCAATACCACTCGCAAATTCGAGTCCCAGTTTATATATGTGGATGATATGTTCTCGACCGGTTAGACCACATCCAGCATGTAGTGAAGAGACTATAGCAGCTGTAGCTGAGAGTGTACGCGAAGAACGTGACGAATCGATTCGTTGTCGTTCTCAGAAGCTTGGTTTGTCGTATTCGACAATGTGGCGTATTTAACGTGAGGATTTCGGCCTAAACGCGTACAAAATTCAAGTTGTGCAAGAATTGAAGCCAGGCGATTGTAATTTGCGTCATATTTTCAGTGAATGGGCTCAGGAAAAACTCAATGAAAATCCGGTGTTTTATCGTGAAATTTTGTTCAATGATTAATCCCATTTCTGGCTCAATGGACACGTAATAAACAAAATTTCCATATTTGGGCTGATGAGCAGCCCGAAGAGTACCAAGACCTATTAATAACAACGGTATGGTGTGGTTTATGGGCTGGTGAATTCATTGGTACATATTTCTTCAAAATTGAGGCAAATCAGAATGTTACCGTCAATGTTATCGTGCCATGTTAACGGACTATGTGCTTCCTAAAATTCAAGCACATGGTCTCGGTGAGCTCTGGTTTCAACAAGACGTGAAACAATGGACTTGAAAAATCATTTTGGTGAGCACTTAATTTCACGTTTTGCTATGGTAAATTGGACGCCTAGATTGTGCCGCCTTTGGACTATTTTCTCTGGGGATATGTAAAGTCTCAGGTCTTCAATGATAAGCCTGCTACGATTGACGCTTTGGAAGCCAACAATACTCATGTTATCCGAGAGATACAAGTCGCTATATTCGAACGAGTCGCCCAAAAATTGGACTTTCCGAATAGACCACTTCAGACGTAGTCGTGGCCAACGTTTACATAATATGATTTTCAAAAAGCAAATGCCATGAATTGTTCTTTTAAACAATAATAAAAATTTTAAGTTCACTTTTAAATTTATGTATTTTATTTTACATTATAATATCAAACCTTATGATGAATCACCCTAAACATACAATCAGAAGAAACTGAATATTTTCCTAAGGACTGGTCCAGTCAGAATTGTAAGGCTCTTAAATCGGCTGGAACATTCCGTACCGGCGAGAAAGCAGGTCTTCTCAAATCAAGTAGATATATCATCCTTCATTACAAAATATGCAGGGTAATCTCGTGAGATATCCTGAAATCTCTATAATACTCACAGAACAAACCTATTTATCTGGAATACAGTGCATGATGATGATACATTGCCTTTTACACATTGCCGAGTCATTCTGATCTTTTTTGATTGAGGACTTGCCAACAAAATATAAGACGTAAGACATCAAGAAGAGAAAGGTGTCCAGGTGGGTGCGTCTTCCAAGTATTCCATCGCCAACATACGAGTAAGTCACTGGAATGGATTCAAGAACCAAACAGATGATGTGATTATTCTGTCAAGGTCGAGATATGTAAATAATTGATGAGCCAACAGCTAGTGTGGAAGTTTTTATTAAATTTAAGACATATTTATTATAAACTATATATAACTACCACGGCTTCTGTTGCAATCAACCATCCCAAGGTCAAAACTATCGAAAACTTTTTGAAGAATAAGTGGATCAACGCTCAAAATTTAAGTTTGGATGTTATGTTTGAGGTACTGTATTGTCGCTGGGTTATTTGCATATACTTTGCACTTCAAATAACCCCACAGGAAGAAGCCTCAAGGTGTTAAATCGCATGAACTTCGAGGTCAATCAACTTTTCTTCTAACCAAAATAATGCGATCTTGAAATTTCGTACGCAATAAATTGATTAATTATGTGAGCGGTAGCAGCATCCTGTTGAAGCCAGAGATCGTGCAGACCCAAATCATTTAATTTTGGAAAAAAACATAGCCGATCAACGTGTTGCGATAACGTTCTCCCTTAACTGTAACTGTCTCTCCATCCTCATCTTTTAATTTTTTTGGAATGCATTGGTTTTTGGAAATCTTATATAGGTTTTTCGGTCCCCAGAAATTAAATTTTTTTTTATTTATTGTACGTACCCATCTATCCAAAAATGGGCTTCATCGAAAAAGATCAAATTCGATGACAGACTGTCCTACCGATCCAACGCCCAGTTAGCAAATCGGAGACGTCGTAGGTCCAAAGGCTTCAATTGTTGTGCAGTTTGAATTTTATAGGCATCAAAATGAAGATCAAATTTTGAAATAAGCCATACAGTACCATAAGTTATGCCCAATTGTTGACTTCGGCGACGAATTAAGGTGCCTGACACGCCTGACGTTTTGGCTTGTGAGTACTGGCCGAGCATGCTGATATGGAGATGGACCCGATATCGATACGAAAAATATACGAATTTTACGAAATGTTACTTTAACAAATCGTCCATTTTCGTAATAAAATTGAATAACAAAAATGCATTGCTCTATGGTACACGAATCTATGACTGAAATTGTCAAACATTTTATGACATTTCTTGATAAGATCAACCACATTGAATTCAGTAAATGACAGTAATTGACAGCCTACATCCACACTATCTGTTGGCACACCTTTTACATTGTAGTATTTTATTTTTGTTTTAACACTTTTAGTATTGGAAACTTACCTGGCTATAGCTAATAAGTCGTTCAGTTGATTCGCTCTAGACATCACTTTTTCATATAAAATTCTATGCCTTCACGCTCTTCGAGTCATCCTGTGTACCTTTATATTTGATATTTTCCTTAAAGGTGTACATCAAACAATGTATATTCGTATGATACATACAATTTTCAGCCAACTCTTGATGCTTTGCTAGAGAACATGTCTAGAGCCCACCACACTCTGGCAGATAGAGGCGCTAGAAAATTTCTAACATATTCGTTTCTTCCCAGATAAACATTACAATCAATCTTGGTTCTAGATGCTCTCATCCAGCTATGCTATTTTGATGTAGGATCATTCGTTACAGATAGGGCTGAGAAAAGTAAGAGACGTTATGTTATCTGGTAAAAAAGGACAAGTTCTTAAAAAAGCGTTTAAAAAGTATCGCTGGAAGCTTGCAAACTTGAACAAGAACGATAAGTACCGGACGAACGAAAAGGAAACCTTTAACTAAAAGGCATAGCCAATACTGAAGAGTAGAGCTGAGTGTAATGAGTTAAAAACTGCTTACTGAGCAATCGAGAAAACTATATATCAAAGCGAGAGAACTTGGCTATAATTATTCAACCGCCCAATTAAGTCCGCTTCTCTTTTCCCAATAGCAAGTCAACAACGACAAAGTTTGATCGTTTAAGTCTGACCTTGACATGGCCATTAAACTTCAAGTAATTTAATACAGACCGAACAATGTGTCGAAGAATTTAAGGAGAGATTCCTTGACATATTTTGCGAAACAAATCCTCTGAATGGGAGGGGGTATACAGAGGTTTTTAGTAAATCCTTATGCTGTTGTATTTTGACTTCTATTGAAAATAACATTTTTCAAATTTATACATGAATGAATACTTTAAATGTTTCCAAATAAATGTTAATGTGTCAAATGTTATTGAAGATTCAAGGTGATTTTTTATTTAAAAAAAAAAAAAAAACTTAGAAGTTTTGTTTTTTAATCAATCTTCAATCTTCACCTTTTGAAACATTAAAATGTGTACCTTGTATTTAGAAATAAAAAAAAAGTCAAGTCAGTGGTTTTGAAGATACGACCCAACTTGTTCAAAGTGTAAAACTTCAAAAGCAAATTTAAAGTAACTAGTTAACAGCTGCTATGGAATTTTTTTCCAGTACAGTAAGTTTATACTGTAGGCACTTTCTAACTGAAGTGCTAATTTGTATTTCTTCGAAAGACTCCTTATCTTTTCATCTGAGTTGCTCTGTTCCAAGAGGAAAACAAAAGTGGCTACTTGAACGTTTTGCGAACTGAGGCAGATGATCCATTAATGGGTCAACAGCAGCTCTCATATGCCCGAAGCGGTTTAATGCCTTCGAAATATTTGGCACTTGATATGTTCGAACTTTGAACAGCTCACTTGTTCGGAAACCATAGACTGCTTTTACGGATATATTACCGACATAAAGAAAGGCAGATTAAACCAAGAATTCTAATAGGCGAATGTAAGTTTACAAAGCCTAAATTCGCCAAAAATAGCCTTGACCGATCATGCTCCGACAGAAAAAAATGACAATGCTACCAAATAATGTTTCTAAGGCTTATTGAGTTTGTTGGGGAATAGAACCCTAAAACAAGCACACGTTGTTTTACCTTAATATTTACGAAGAAAGCTGATTATTATCAAACCATCAACAAAATTTGTTAAGTTTCGCAGGGCATACCATCAACATTATATATATATATCCCAACATAATGCGCCCAATGTAGACGCGCATCACTGCTTAGTTGCAACTAAGGTGTATCTATTGATATATAAAATAGGCTGCCGTGCCGTTTCTAAGAGAGGCCATCACTTGAATTAAATCCATAGCATTTTCAGATAGTACCAACCTTCAAAATATACGTGTATTTGACAGCTGTCGGACGATAAGTTATCGAGATATAGCATTGTGAGTGAAGCAACTTTTGTTATTGAGAAAATCAATTTCGTGTGTTGATTTTGATTATTGCTTTTTGATGGGGAAAAAAATACAGCCGATGCAAAGAAATGGCTTGATAAGTGTTACCCGGACTCTGCACCAGCCGAACGAACCATTCGCAAGTGGATTGAAAAATTTAAAAGTGGTCATACAAGCACCGAAGATAATGCACGCAGTGGACTCCAAAAGAGGCTGTTTCAGATGAAAACATCAAAAAAATCCACAAAATCAGGAATGTTTAAAGCTGTTTAACCGCAATAAAGCCGAATTTTTACCTGAGTATGTGACAATGGATGAAACTTGTCTCCATCACTTCACAACAGAGTCGAGTCGGCAGTCAACTGAGTGGCGAGCCAGCGACGAACCTCGCCCAAAACGACCAAAAACTCAACAGTCGGCTGGAAAGGTTATGGTATCCGTATTTTGGAATACACATGGAATAATTTTCATCGACTATCTCCAAAAGGGGCAGACTATCAACAGCGACTATTAACATACACTGCGTTGTTGGAGCGTTTGAAGGACGAAATCGCAGAAAAACGGCCGCATTTGAAGAAAAAGAAATGCACCGTGTCACAAGTCGATGATAACGATGGCAAAATTGAATAAATTCGGCTACGAATTGCTTCCCCACCCACCGTTTTCTCCAGATTTGGCCCCCAGCGACTATTTCCTGTTGAGTTTAATGAGCAGGCATTCACCTGGAATTAAATCACTAATTTCCACTGGGCCAGAAAATGGCCCGCTATTAAAATTTATATTATTATTATTATTATTCGTTATACGTACTCATACTCTACTATATAATTTTTATTAAACAAAATTAATGAACAGATTTTTGAGCTCAGAGCAATCTATGGTAAAAAGATTTTTTTTTTTATTTTAAAAAATGTGTTTTGTTCTTAGGATGAGGTATAGCAACTGGTTGAAAAATTTAAGTGTTGAAACAGTGGATAAGTTCGAGGTGAATTTTTTTTTTTTGAAGCCAGGAAATTAACTACCGACTCCAACTTAACCGTAGCCAGACTTGATACTGCAAAAGACTCCTACTGGCCGGCATTCGCATATCTTGACCACGATCATGTGAGCCGTCTCCCTGGTGATAACCTAGAAAGGTGGTACTGGAAGCTGCAAAGCTGAAAACTGGCCTCATCATCGGGTGCGACGCTAACACTCATCACTCGATATAGGACAGTACCGACATAAACGATAGAGGTGATTCACTTTTTAATTATGTTATAAATACTAACCTCATTGCTTGCAACATTGGCAATTAGCCCACTTTTATAATAAAAAATGGACCAAAAGTGCTAGATATCGTTCTTGTCTCCGACAACATTACTCAAATGACAACGAACTGGATGACATCGTCTGAACACTCATTTTCAGATCACAGATACATCCAGCCAACCAGCTTTAAGGAATTATTGGATAACCGATTGGCCAAAATACAGAGAAGTACTGTCAGAAACACTACCCTCTGAACTCTTTAATCTTAAAGAAAATAAAGGAATTCACCCTGGCTCTCATTCAGGCTATGACTGATTCCTGTTCTCTTATTCAACGTAGAGGTAAGAAAAATCCGCACTGGTGGACATCAGCATTGGGCCCGCTTAGATACATTTGTGGAAGACTTTTGTACATTGCAAAAAGCACAAGAGAAGTGACTGATTGGGATTTATACAAAGAATCCCTCCAAATATATAAAAAATAACTAGGAAAGCAAAGCGACAATCCTGAGGCTCATTCTGTGACAAAACTAAGGAAAAACCATTCTGCAAATCCTTTGATGACTAGTTATTTGAAAAAAGAAAAACAGAAGGCTCTTGGACAATCTCAAGTGATGAATCACTTAACCTGCTTTCCAGGTAGCTACGTATTGGCGGCCAATAGTATCCCAAACAGGACTATTGCAACCGTGATAAAATTCCATGATCTGATTACAAGAGACATACGTTCAAACCATACAAGTGTGCTGCTCCATACGGTATAATACCTGCCGAGCTACAAATGTTATCAGATATTATCCTGCTTACTGTCGTGAAGAGAAGTCAATACACTTTTCATTCCTAAAACCGAAAAATGTTCTCATGTTATCCCAAAGGACCCCAGATCTATAAGTTTATCATCTTTCCTCCTGAAAACTCTAGAACGACTGTTTGATATCCATATTCGAGCTGAGATTGATCTCAGACGAGATCAGAACGACTCAACAGAAAGAGTCAAGAAAATCGCAGTAGCTTTGTTCTCTTACAAAAAAGCCATTGGGAACAAACGAGGTCTTCAACCTCGCATAACCCATTGGCTATACATCTCGGACATAAGACTGATACACAGAATTCAGCCAACTGCCACAAATTCCATCCATCCTTCATCCCTCGATATCTTTAGCAGGCAAGTAGATGCGACTGCAGCTACTCACCTTAGGCTGAGTATCTAAGAACCACACTAATGTTCTTAATAAACCAGGAATCCTCACAGAGAACATCAATTACATTATACCCGAACTTTGATTTGACAAAAACTTTCATGCAAGCTTCCCACCTAGATCCTTCTGGGAGGAAGATGCTTTCATGAACGACAATCCACTTCTACAGAGATGGATCTAACACCGTTAGCAGGGTTGGTGGTGGTTTTTTTCCAGACAAGCTAATTCAAAGCCTGTCCGTCCGTCTTCCAAATTATTGTAGCGTATTCCAAACACAATACGAAGCTCTGTCCTAGTTGCAGAAAAACGTGATATCTACAAAAGATATCCGCAACTTTTCAGATAGTCAGGCCGAACCACCATTGAATGTCGATCATCTATTACGGAGATGGGAGAACAGTTCAACCTTCACCTTTGTTGGGTGTTTGCCATAGAGACATTACAGGGAATTGTAGGGCTAACAAACTCGCCAAAATTGGAACCTTCTACCTATTCTATCGGCAAAGGGTAGCATCGGTATGTCAATCGCTACGTTCAAATTAATATTATTGTAAAACTGGATGCTAACAAAAGACCAGACCTTAGGTAGATCAACATGACTAGCGACCAAACAGATCTGAGCAAAGCTGGATCTGAATCGCCTTAAAAGTTTGAACCTTCTAAAAAGGAAACATCTCAGCGCCACCATAAGTTTCATCACTGGACACTGCTCTATAGGCAAGCATCCAAGAAGGCTTGGCGCCTTTACAAATAATTTCTATAGAAGCTGCATGGACGATGAGGAAGAGAAGATAGTCCCCAACTTGCTCTGTACATATCCACCTCTCTACATTGACTTAAGCGATTTGAAAAATATAGATAGACTTTAACATTCTCTATGCTTCATAAGCTCAAATTGGTTTCAAGAGTAGGAGGATCGCAGATCCGCGTGGCATCACAATGAGACAACAGGCCTATGTATAAACTATTTATGTATACCTGTGTATAAACTCTCAGATTAGAAATACTAGAGCTTCTAAGAGTTATGCTATAGCCACTTCGCAAGTCTTTCTTTAGCATTTAGGTACACATATGGATGCTTGAAAGGCAAAACGCGAAGACTTCAGAACAATAGCCAGCTTCTAATTATGCTAGAAACTATAGAAATTAGGTGCTAGATACTAAGAAGAATACAAAAGATTTATTTTCGTTTACTGTATAACGAGCTTCGTTTAGAATACAAGGATGCATTTAGGTGAACATTAATCTGTTTATCTGTTGAATATTGTCAAATGATCAATTACTGCGATTCCTTGCTACCGAGGAAATCTTTACAAGCTTTGACTTTCAGAGAAGGATGTCAGTTTCATACATTTCTGGGTTTATTCCTCATGGCTGCACTGTTAATTATTTATGTCTCAAACAAGAGTATCTAAAAGTTTTTGTTTATAACGTCAATATATCCAGAATGTGTTCAGTATATCTCTTTTTTTAGGTCCGTAGTACTCATGAGGAATGAAAAGCGATAGCAAACAATTATTTTAATCGATGGCACTTTCCATTGTGCCTTAGCGCCTTGAAAGACAAGCACGTAGATTTCAGTGCTTCTAAAACTGATGGTCCCGTATTTTTCAACCATAAGGCTTTGTGTCGAACCAAAGTGTTGCTAAAAATGTGCAATGCAAATTACTAATTCATTTTCATTGACATTGGATACAAAGGCAGAGTAAACAATGGAGTAGTACTGAACCGTAGAGATTTTCGTCCAATTCTCAACACCTTCAATCAATATTTTTCTCCGGATAGCAGCATTGGTAATAATAAAATTGCAATACCGCGTAATAAAAGGCGATGATTCTCCACGGCAAATTTACCTATTGAAGCCATATTCATATCCTCCTACCGAAACCAGTAAAAAGATTTTTAACTTTCGCCTAAGTCAGGCAAGGCAAAAGGCATAGTGAACATAGTTTTGGAATACTAGCAAATAAATTTCAAGTTTTGAGGTCAAGTATAAAATAGCGACCAGGAAAAGTTAAGTATTAAACAGAAGCTTGCGGTGTGTTACATAATTATTTAGTTGATAATAGTAGCAACTAGGTTAATGCTACATAGGCTGGCCCTTAGCCACACATATTATCAAAGGACAATAATGCATCTACATAAAGAAATCCTAAGAAAATTTCTTCATTAAAAGGAGAAAGTTTTGGGGTGTACTTTACTGACAGGAACAACTCCCATGGCAAAAGCTTTATTTAGAAATTTACAACTTTAAGCAAGTTTTTATTAAAATAAAATTTTTTATTAAATTCCTTGTTGATGAAGAGTCCTCATCATCAGAAACCTCCGACAAAAGTCTTGAATTAGGGGTTTGATTGGGGGTTAGCTGAATGTCCAATATTTCTGCTATTTTATTATTTTGGGTTTGGATGTGCGTTTTATATTTTGTTTTTCTTGGGCTTCTCTAACCACTTTTAAGAACCTCCACCTTGTCTCTATCAACATGATTTCAGCCTCCAGGTTGTTTAAAATAAGGACGAAGCGCTGATTGCTGCTTATAATATCGGATCATATGATCTTATGGCTGCTTGGACTTGAGTCCTCAACTACCTGGTGATTTCTGTCCCTTGCTTCACCATTGTAACCTAAACTTGTGCTTATTTCTGATTCGGGAAGAATATCTTTGTAATAAGTCTCATTTAGAAAATCCAATAGAAATTTATTTTTTAAAACAACAATCAATATAAACTCACTGACAAAAAGGAAATATTTGATTTGTCGCGAATATATTAGTCTTCTCTGTCAGCACGGCTTCGTTTTGTATTCCTGATTTTCCTTTTATTTCTTGTAAATATTGTATCTTTAGCGTTTTTAATTTGAAAAGAATTTCTTTTACTATTGTTCCTGGTCAACATTTTTTTTTATAATTGAAATCGAGAATTTTATACAGATTTGAAAATTCTTGGCATACAAATATCAATTCCATTGTTTGGTCACGCGTCCATGTAGCCATAACACTTGTTTGGTTTTGACGGTAACTACAAAAATATTTTTTTTTAAATATGCTCTTGATTTCTGTTCTTAAAAAATGCCCTTGTTTATAGTAACGATACAAAACAAAAAAAAAAAAATTTTTTTTCAAAAATAGAGTATTTTAGGCTTGGGGTTGTGCACTGTTCAGAGTTAATTTCCAGATAAAAATTTCTGCCATAAGAGGAACGAAATAAAGAAGAAACGTTCAGGCCCACAGTGAGAATTATTTTTGTGCCTGTCTATAATATCATGAACCCTGCTTAGGTCATGACTCCCTAGTGGACAGTCATATCGTGTCTATGAACGCACTAACGCTCACTAAAGCACTATTTTGATAAAGTTTGAAGGCAGATAAGTGAATTTATCGGACACCGCATTTCTCGATCAGATACTCATTATTATCCACAAAATTTACTGATCAGCGATCGAACTAATAATGACAATATGGAATAGAGACGGACATGACTGTCCCCATCTCCCTTTACTCCTTACTCCTCTTACCTAAATACTATTGGCATGGCAGACTCATGAGACATCATCTTAACATGGTCATGGGAAAGAAATTCATTTCGGACGAGACGGGTAGAAAGGGTTGATTGCATCCAAACTCTCGGTGGAAGAATGAATGTTCTTTCTTTAAAACGTTTCGTTTCTGACACATTTTTAAATTTTTTTTCCCGATCATATTAGCGTGGGCGGGAAGACTGTCCGAAAGAGAGGAAATGCTTTTTATTTAAGTGCGACGAAGAACTAGATTTTCAGGTGAAGCATGAACATTTTTTTCATTTCGTTCCATTTCTGACACATTTTTCAGTTCAGTTCTGATCGTTGATGAACAAGGAAGTTTAAAGAAGAGGAAAAGTTGTATGTGTCAGGGCCTTTCATGCCCATGCCAATGTGAACAGGCACCATGAACGTCGTATTCACATTTTCATGACCATGAAAGACTTTTGACAAGTGGAACACTTGAATCGGACCATTTTTAATTTTTGAATATGAGCATTTGACCTGTAACATCATTTTTTTAGTCTTCTTTACGCCTTCTCACACTTCAGCGATTAAAAACAAAATGAAAAATATGTCAATAATGAAACGATATGGGAGTATTCACTATTTTTACGGATCGTCGGAGGGTGAACAATGTGCGGAAGTCGAAAAGTAGTGGGAGATTGAAGGAGAATTTGTGACGGAGATTTGGTGACTAAACTGCTAATAAAGCGTTTTCACTATTACTCTTTTTTTAACTACAAAAAATTATATCCGTGTCAAGCTACTAATTCAACGATATCTTAAGTTTAAGATTTAAGCATTCCCCATCTATCTATGTATATTACTTTCATTTCCATGAAGCGTTTTCTTGTGTGAAGCCACTGTGTTTATGGTAATGAGGTTCATGGGTGGGCAAGTGTAGGCGGGCACTTTCAAATAGATTTTCGATGAATTTTTGATTCAATTAACCCTTGTCTTTCTGACTCACAGAAAATACACCTTTCTCGTACGACATAACATTTATACCCCATAATAATTTAACCAGACAACAAGGCTTTTAAAAATTTGTCATGTGCTAGTGAAGGATATTTCTTTTCTTAGACCTGTTTCCAAGACTCAAATTTAAGAAATTCAACTATTAGGTGATATGACACTGCAAACAGGAGCAGCCAGCAGGATGACGCCCCCGTTAAATGGACTTTTTTTTACTGAAACGGATGAACGACATTGTTTACTCATTAGAAACAACAACATTGGATTACTCGAGCAATAGGATTGACGAGGCAGCTGCGAAAGTCTGAGAAGAATTAAAAATAATGGACATTTTTAGAGATTCTGAAGGGCGAGCTCTGGCGTACATCCAAACCAACAGTTTGTGCTTTGAACAATTGATACGATACACTGTTTGATGAAAAAATAAAAATAGAAATATTCAATCAATATTTGTATTTTTTTCCCCTAAAATTTTTAGTTTTACATGTTTCAATAAGTTGAATCGTATCTTGAAAGCTGCTGGCTTGAGACCAAGTGACCTGACCAAAAAATAAATCAATTTCGATCTTTAATTTAAGAGCAACATTTACTTCGATTTCAATAAAAACGCATTCATTTCTAAACACGTATAAATTTTAAAAATGTTATTTTCAATACGAGTTACAAATGGGTAGCGTAAGGTTTTGCTTAAAACCTTTGTATCTCGAAGGCAATGCATTTCCGAAATATATTTAAAGAGACTCCCTTTAAATTTTTTGACACAGTATCCCGAACACTCTGTATGAGTTTAAGTAGAAAAAAAAAACTGCATAAGCTTTCACATTGTTCCAGTAGCGGGAAGTTTTTCAGTGCCTTCAATCAGAAAACTTTTTCCATTCGCCAAATTTTTCACGTCAACAAAACCTAGGCCAAATTGCCGCACATGTGATCGACATACTCTCAAACATATCTCTCACTATGGCATACTCTTATCAGTAATCGGGTGATATTCATATACAAAACCGACCAAGCTCACGTTTGAATGTATTTAGGATACAAGGAAGAAAAAAACGCCATAGTGTACAACCCTATCGGATAGTGCCATCTATTTTACAAATAACGTCGAATGTCAATTCGGTTCTGACATTTGTAAAGCAAACAGAATTAGAATCTGTGTGAATAGTTATAGTACACTACCTGCTTGAAAAACGCAGTCACGATGTTTTTGATGAATAGTTCGTCAATAATTTGACCGACTTAGACTGGTCGTTTAATAGAGCGTTCAGCCGAACGGCTCTTAGAGACTGAAACAACACGGGACCAAGCGAGCCCTGGAAAGAATCGTACTCTTCGTTCGGCCAAGAATATCGTTGCCGAAGATGTCGTAGAGGCTCCGCCAACATCGACCAGGCGACGTACTATGCAGACTATGCATATGAAAGACTTTAAGGTATTTTCTCCATCAGGAGGATACGCTTCACACCCTTCTGAATCTCAACAGCAAAGTGGACGATTTAGCGTCAAAAATAATCATGAAAAAAGTTTTCGGTTCTGAGACAATAAACATCCATAAGTAAAGCATAGTTTGTGAAAGGGCGTTTTGACTCAATACCAGGAGTTCTCTAACTTCTTGGCAGATAAACAAAGAGATAAGTGTTAACAGTTACCATACAATAAGACGTAAAACTACATCTTCACACACAGAGGGAGTGATAATTTATTTAAAAGACTATTACGAATATTCTACTATAATTAAAAGTATTCTAATTTGTTTATTAGTGTGGGGGTTGATAATAAAGATTGAGATTGAAAATAAAGCAACCGTGTTCTTTACAGTTTATAAGTCTCCTAGTACTTCAAGAGACTTTTGTAACTGTGTATGAGATTGGATAGATGATTTGCCAGATAAAAACATAGTTATACTTGGTAATTTCAACGTAGACTGGCTTGACGTTAACATTTATATAAGAGAACTTGAGTGTTTAATTTCTGGAAAACTTTGCAAACAATTGGTTTATGAGCCAACAAGGATAACTCCTACTACCAGGTCGCCATTAAATTATAGGATAAGAGATATAAAATGACATTACATCAGTAATCACGAAAGGACTTTATTTAATTTAGGAATTTATTAAATAAATGAAAATTAGTGTTGTGGATTTAAAAAAAAAAAAGTGCAATACATAGAATAGATATCGTATTTCGGGGTGACGACCAGATGAGTGATATATTTGAAAATGAAATATCAAATGCAATTAAGACAGTAAACTACGATGATGAACTCCGAAGGCAAACGTCAGAAAAAGTTCAAAGTTATATAAAATTTTTGTTGACAGGACAAGATACAGACTGGGAAGCTTTAAAGAAATGTTAAAATTGAAAAGAACCTTCTAAAATGTGATGGAATTAAAACCGAAAGTGACAAACTAATTGCAAATAGATTTATTAAATATTTTGTTCGAAGTGTTAATGAAATAAATGAGAATACTCCAATGGAGCCAAGAGCGAATAATGTAGAGAGCTGTGAAAACAATTTTAAGGTTAAGAAAACGAATTCTTTTGAAAGAATTCAGAAATGATGCCAGACAAATGTGATTCTAATTTTATATACAAGAAAATGTTGAGAGACAGTTTTAATTGGATGGGTCCTGTACTTTCAAATATTATTAGACATTCACTATTAAATGGTGTGTTCCAAAAATGAGTAAGTCTCGGTTACAGTTCCTGTACTAAAAGTTGAAAATCCAAACAAAAGCGCAGACCGGTATATATACCGATCCTTTGCATAAAAAAAATTTAGAAAAGGGAGCGCAAATGCAACTCGAAAAATACATTGATGAAAACAATATACTTATGTAAGAACAATCGGGGTTTAGCTAAAAAGAGAAATCGCACGTAAATAAGAAAATAGTGTTTCTTGACCTCAAGAGAACTTTGGAAAAGGTAGACACGAAAATACTAAAAACAAAGTTCTATACGAATGTGATAAGGTGGAGGTGAATGGTTCAGATCATATCTAATACATGAGCCGAGGGCACCACTTGAATAAAATCCATACCATTTTCAGTTAGTATCAAAGTTCAAAAGATACGTGTGTAAATTTAACAGCTGTCGGACTATTAGCTCTCGAGATATAGCGTTGTGAGTGAAGCAACTTTTGTTATTGTGAAAAAAAATGGATTCAAAGCAATTTCGTGTGTCGATTTGTCATTGCTTTTTGATGGGAAATGCAGCCAATGCAAAGAAATGGCTTGATAAGTGTCCCGGACTCCCGGCCCCCAGCGACTATTTCCTGTTCGCAAACCTCAAAAGAATGCTCGCCGGAAAAAGATTTAAGACCGATGAAGAAGTAATCGCTGAAACAGAAGCCTATTTTCCTACTACAGAACTGGTATCGAAATATTGAAAAATCGTTTCAATCAGTGTAGCGCCCTCGAAGGTAACTATATTGATAAATAAAGTTGAATTTTGTGTTTTACTATAAAACAGCACTGACTTTTCAGCCTATGTGTTAATCTAAGACCTCCATAATTATCTTAATAATTTGATTAGTATACGGGTAGTCTTCAGAAGTTTCGTATACCATATTAGAAGCTATAATCTATGTAACGAGCAGGGACACAGTTGTTTTTGCATCTATATGGCATTACAAGAGACCTTGTATTAGTTGAAACGTCATATCAAACTAGACTAACCCAATGGATTGTTTCAACCAATAAGTCCCGTCCAGGTCTTTTAAGCTGCTTTTTTCTGTTCTTGCATGCATACCTATTTCCTTATGTCACTAAAATTTGGTAACAACATCTGATGTCATAGACATGTAAACTACCTCAAATGTACTGCCAGCGCATCGGAATCATAATTAATATTGACTGTTTGGTACGGTTTATGGCATGGCGGCGTCGGACCCTATTTCTTTGGAAATGAGAAAGAAAACACCGTTACCGTCAATGGGCTAAGGTAAAGAGCGATGTTAATTAACTGGGTCATATCACAGCGAGCGATTTGTCATTACTCGATTATTATTTATTTATTTATTTATTTATTTATTTTATTATTATTTTTATATTTTTTAAGTTACGTCAAGTCCATAGATTGTGCTAAAAATTCAACAACTTTGGACAAACTTGGAGTCAAAATTTGACACCCTATTTCCGGAATAACGCCGTACATATTGGACCAAGTCATCAAAAATTGGCCCGACTGCTTAAAGTACTGCCAGCGAAGCCGAGGCGGACATTTGAATGATTTTCTTTTCCATACATAATGACATGAACGTAGCTTCAAAATAAATCCAGAACGAATTTTATATCTTAAATCGTTGTTGTTTTATTTAATTTTTTTTCCTATCGTTCATAGCCGTTCACAATTTGAATCTGTAAATGAAATTATTTATTTAGGAGTTATAATGAACAATAAACTTGATTTTAAAAAGCATTTCGAATATGTATCTTTATAGTGCGAATCTTTTTCGTAGAATAGAAAAGAAACTATTTACTCCAATAGCAATTAAAATTTGTAACACAATAGTAAGAGCAAACTTTGAGTATTATCCAACAATACTATTTTTGGGATCTGCGGGTATGTTGCAGGGTTTACAAATGCTACAAAACAAAGCATTGCATTCTATTTTATATTATAGAAGATATTGTTACATCCATTGAATTTATGCTAGAAATGCTAAAATTGTTAAATATAAAACAAAGAATAGTTTACACTTATTTTTTATATTTAAAATTAAAAAAAAACATGTTGCCAGTTATTTAAGTAAACGACGAACAACTAAAGCTAGTGTACATCGATATAACTTAAGAAATAGTGATAATTAAAATGTGCAATATTTAAAAAATTAGAAAACCCAAAACTTGTTATCTTACCAAGAAATACAAATTTTCAATGAGCTTCTAAATAATGCAAAAACCGAAACAAAGCATGCGCAAGCATGTAAGGCTACATCTACACCTGTTAATTATGTCCTTTTTGATGAATTTGACACCACTTGTAAGCAGTTGAAAATAAAATTCTGGTATCCGTACCAAACAAAAGGCCATTACAGCCACTCAAAGTTACTGTATGGTATGCAGTTAACGCTGAAATAATGATTGGAACTTTTTTTTTTAAAGAAAAGCACGGGTCAAACGGTCACTTTGGACAATGAATTTTTTAATCTTCAATTAGATGTGTTGAGACTGTAGAGTATGAAGTTCCAACAGGATGGAGCAATGACGCATACTGTACAACCCACAACCAATACTCTTAAGCAAGCGTTTTTTAGTCGTCTGATTTCACGTTTTGGCGACTTACAATAGCCTGCAAAATTACCCGATTTCACCGCCCTAGACTTCTTGCTATAGGGTTATTTAAAGTCACAGATTTATGAGAATAAGCCACAAACTCTGGTAGCTCCCACGAAGAATATCCATCGAGAAGTGGAGTTCGAAGTTCTGAAGAACACCATAAAAAATGCCGTAAAAAACATATGCCAGCGGATTTAAGCTATATCACTTTCAAAATATCATGAAAAAGACTTGAATGCCCAGGTAAATATTTAAAAAATAATTTTCTTATTTCATTCCAAAGATAGAGCTTAATATAGTAAAATATGGTCACATACCACCTTCATAAAAAAAAAAAACAAAAAAAAGGAATAACCACCGTATGGTGCTTTCATTGTTCCGATTTGAGTTCCTCTTTTTTCTTTTGTTAAGTTGGTACATCTCTTGAGGACATTCCCTCTTAATCTTAGTGTCATAGCTTGACATTTGCAAAAGTTACGTAGCCAAGAGTACATCTATCTCTGTGTGTGTTGGCGATTTTTTTACAATTTTAGAAATGGATTTTAATTTGTAACAATGAGTTTGTATTCAATTTTGTGTAGAAAACGGATTTAATGGTGCGCGAACCTTGGAAATGTTAGAAAAGTGTTTCGGCAACGACTCTCTAAAAAAAAACGGTTGTTTACCAGTGGCACGTACGGTTCAAAAGTGGTCGTGAGATCATCGACATCGAAAACCGAAGAAAACATTGATTAAATAAAAGAAATGTTGGTCAATAACCATCAGAGAAATAGCGGAGGACTTGAACATTGCCTATGGATCCGTCCAAGGCATAGGCAATTTCATGCAAAAAAGAGACCGTGTTGACGTCGCAAAAGAGATGATTTGCGAGGCTGAATCCGATCCCACATTCATCAAAAGGATCATTACTGGAGACGAGACGTGGGTTTATGAGTACAACACGCAATCCAGACATCAGGCAAGTGAATGGCGTTCACCAAATGAGCCGAGACTAAAAAAACCACGTCGATTTTAGGTAAAAAAGAAGGCAATGCTCACGGCTTTCATTGATTACAACGGTGTAGTGCAGCATGAATTTTTGCCAGGTCAGACAGTAAACAAAGAGTATTATTTGGGCATTATGAGACGTTTGTGTGAAACAATTCGCCGAAAGAGACCAGAATTGTGGGCAAAAAACTCTTGGATTTTGTACCATGATAACGTACCGCCGCACAGTGCCTTCATTATTCTCAATTTTTGACGAAAAATGCAACAAATACCATCCAACACTCACCGAATTCACCTAATTTGGCTCCCTGTTTGAGCAGCCGAGAGAAAGTAATGGAATAATCGCAGGCAGTTTTGATTGACATGCCGAAAACCGAATATAGGGTTTTCCAATAGTGACTGGACAACTTTGAATTTAATTTGTGAACGCACTCTTTCACTAATCGTCAAACTGTAACTATCAATTTATTCAGTAAACTCAACATTTTTATCATGGTAAAGTACACTGACGAACAACGTCTGCAAATTAAAAAAAATTTCTACAGATATTCGGAGTCGCAAAATCATCTTAAGTGACGAAGCTCATATTCAGCTCAATGGGTTCGTCAATAAGCAAAATAAGCGTTATTGGTCGGGTGAAAATCCACATGTGCTTCATGAATCACCACTTCATCCACAAAAAATAACTGTTTGGTGCGGTTTGCAGGCCGGCGGCGTTATTGGGCCATATATTTTCGTCGACGATAACGATCATACGTTACTGTGAATGGTCAGCGTTATCGCGCCATGATCATCGATTATTTTTGGCCCGAATTGGAAGATATGGACTTTGACGACATGTGGTTTTAACAGAATGGTGCCACAAGCCACACAGCACACGCTACAATCGATTTATTGAAGAGTAAGTATGGTGAGCGTGTTATCTCAAGACATGGACCGCTTAACTGTTTTCTGTGGGGCTACGTTAAGTCAATGATTTATGCCACCACGCCGACGACGTTGGAAGAGCTCAGAGACAACATTGAACGCGAAATAGCGGCCGTATCGGCCGAAATGTGTGGCCGACTCGTTGAAAATTGGGACCAACGAATCGACCGCTACAAACGTGACCGCGGTGTCCATATGAACGAAGTCGAGTTCCATTTATAAATGTTTTGATTGTACTTCAAGCCAATAACAATAAGGTTTTAAAAATTTCTTAAATGGTTTTCCTTTTATTTAAAAAAAAAAACTTGTCAAGTCGTTATTAGAAAACCCTATATAAAAAAAAAAAGAAATTCGAGGATTGGATCAAGCGCTGGCATAAGTGTGTTGCAGTCGATGGGGATTACGTTGAAGTGGGTAATATAGATTTAGATGAATAAACTTGTTTTTTTTTAATTTTCTGAATAAATTCTGAAACTTTCTTGATCAAGGTGGAATAATGGTATTTTTCCAAATCTTGTACATTTCTACTGACATTTTATTATTTTTTTAGTTAAAATCAAATAGAATAAACTGATTACAAAATATTGGCAGAATTGTAACTTATTTTAAATTTATCATAGAATTTTTTTTTCCTAAAAAATTGTCATAAATTATTTTCACAATTTAAAGTTTCCATTCGATACGTCAGTTATCGTATGCCATCATATCAAAGCTAATCGTACACAGAAAGAGTTTATGCACTCGATAACGTCTACGGTAATTTGCCCTCCGCCTAAGGCGCTGTTGAATTTTAAGATGATTGTTGATTGTACATTAGCCCTGATTTTACTTTATTTGTTATTCGGAAAACGGTCATTAAGGGTCTCGGCTTTCAATCGATAGTCTTGCAGGATTGCTTAAAAACTTAATTTAAATTTTCTTTAGAAAGTTTCGTTACACTATAGAGAACAGTAGCATCAGAAACACCATTTCTTTCGAAAGCCGTGACTCGTTGCAAAACAGCAAAAGATTCAGCATTTTGTTTGGCATTGTAATTGTTTCACTTTATCTTATTAACGTGATCAGTTAGCCGGGAAATCGATTTGTTGTTTAATTCAATTCGTTTCGACCAGCTTTCCTTGATTTCATCAACCTTCTTCAAGAATTCATGGGACATTTTTGTGATTTGATCAACTAAACATAATCTCATTGAGTATGCTTGTTTCGGACGATTCTCTTCAAGAATTTTGGTAGTGATTGAATTTCCAAAGAATTGTTGTTTGGATGTACTACAATAGCAGGAGAACATTTTCGTGTGGGTGCTGATGAGAGGCACTTGGTTTAGGGAGACCATTTCTTGAGTTGATTAAAGATTAATTGTCTGTAATAATTCTATAAATCTGCACAATTTGAAGATCAGTTGTACCCCTATAACAATTCACTGAAGCTGGACGACAGAACAAAAAACACATTTATTCTAGTTTGCTGCACATCACAAATCTAATAAGTATGTCCGAACTGATTTTAGGGACAGATGGGCTATCAAGTCCATTTGATAAAAATGTATCTGAAATGATTAAGCTGTGTACTCGTATATCAAAATCTGGTCAGTTAAAAAATATATGAGACGACTAGAAGGCATTGTTCATCTCCAATCTCTTTAAATTTTCAGTGAGAAATTTTATGAAACTGACATAGATAACCCCAAGAATTACGTAAGGATATGTGATTTCGACTGAGACCCAAGAGCAGGTCACTAATCCAATATAAAGTTGCAGACCTGCCAAAAACAAAAAAATACATTTTGATATATTAAATACGAGTAGGTATATGGTAAGCGCGTGGATTTTTTTTTTAGATTAGGTAATAGGTTTCAGATAATATTTCAAGGAAGGACCAGTTGTTCTTTTCATTCTTTTTCATTAAACTTCTCAGAAATGACATACACAAAAGAGCACGCACAAATCTTCGAAGAAAATCTTTTTTTTTTTTTTAAGTACAAAGTTTGAGGAATTCTCTACATATCTGCTTTGTTACAGTTTTTCACCGTTGCAGGGAGTACAAAAGTTAGCTTTATTTTCGTGTTTGCTTATCGTGTATTGATCATTTGAGACACATAGAGATGGCTGTGCCAAGCAACGGCCTCCTGTTACTGAAGAAAAACGCAACTGTTTAGACTCTTTGTCTAGCGTTTAATAGAGTCGGCTACAAGGCTAAAGAAAAAGCCAGCGTTGTCAACCAAAAATGTTCTGTCGCGGAAAGCCTTTTTGCAAAGACATGAAAACTGGACTTTTGATGATTAGAGACGGGAAATACAAAACTTCTGATTACTTCGTCATTTTTGTTGAAATCCAATTTTTGTTTTTTAAGTAATTTGGTCTGATTAAACCAAATTAACCTGATTCCAGTCAAATGGCCGTTCTTGGTTTTGGACAAGCTCCTCAGATCCTCTTACACAACAAGAAGTCAAACAAACAGTTAGACATGTAACGTAATGAGAAAAGAGCAGTACCTCAGTATTTTGGAGGAAAATTTGCAAGTTGCTATTGCGAATGGAGAAAGATCGGAAAATTTTCCAACAGGACAATGATCCAAAACATTCCTCAAAACTCGTGGAAAATTGGCTGAATTGTCAAAAATTTCACACGATGGAATGGCCTGCCTAGAGCGGGGATTTCTATGCCCAAATATGTTCTGAAAATGTAGTCTGTGTTCTGAAATATATAAAAAGTTCTAAAGAAGAATAAAGTCTGTGTAATGTTATGATGTTCGCGCTACATAACATAGGGTTTTGATGGATTTATAAATTCTGATCTAAAGTTTTGTCTTTCAAGTCAAGTCACTAGATGTCATTTTTGGCATAGGCGTGAAAGAATTTGATAGAAATTGTTGTAGTCAACTTTCTAAAAATTTATAGGATGGTATTTGATGAGCATAAGAACCAATATAACTTGTTTAATCGTTCATATTGCAAACAAAAATCTGAATAGTTCATGTTAGTTAGGAGGCCGCAAGGGTCACCTTATTCTAGATGCTCCCGGCTGAAATGAACAATTTTTCTTATCTACTATTTGATTTTCGTACGGATTATTTGACAACTTTATACAGCTCACAAGCTCACAACAACGAGTTTTGAAATTTTTTTTTTTGAAAAACTCTGCCCTATACATACCTGTGTGTAAATGTCTCAATTGACAAAAGTAAATTTCTTATTAATGCTAAGCTAGTGAGAAGCTGTTCTTGGGCTTTTTGCTGTAAAATATATCCAGCTTACGACTGGATGCAACTAAGGCTAAATATGTCAAAACAAGTCTACCTGGAAGCACTTGTCAACCATTTATTTGCACTCAGCTCAATTGTTCTGTAAGATGTCGGCATTAAGACCGTACAGAATGAATCGCATTCCATAAAATGGATCTCTATTTGGTCAACATTGAGTGAATCCTTCATAATTTCTGTACACAGTCTTAGAAAACCTTTCTAACTTGAGCTTGAAGCGGCTTAGTTATGTAAAAATCTCCTCCCGTCAACGCTACATACTATAGGGTGATTCATCATAAGGTTTGATTTATAATGTAAAATAAATTACATTAATTCGAAAACTAACTTAAAATTTTAATTACCACTTAAAAGAAAAATTTATGGCATTTATTTATTAAGAATGATGTTATGTTATGAATTATGTTGGCTACGACTACGTTTGGAGTGGTCCATTTGGAAGATCCAATTTTGGACGACTCGTTCGAGTATAGCGACTGATATCTTGCGGATAACACGGGTAATGTGGGCTTCCAAAGATTCAATCGTAGCTGGCTTATTCCCAAAGACCTGAGACTTTACATATCCCCAGAGAAAATTGTCCAAAGGTGTGATATCGCACGATCTAGGCGGCCAATTTACCGTAGCAAGACGTAAAATTAAGTGCTAACCAAAATGATTTCTCAACAAGTCCACTGTTTCACGCGTTGTATGGTTCGTAGCGCCGTCTTGTTGAAACTAGAGCTCACTGAGACCATGTGCTTAGATTTCAGGAATCACATAGCCTGTAAACATGGCCCGATAACGGTTACCATTGACTGTAACATTCCGATTTGCCCCATTTTTTAAAAAAATATGAACTAATGATTCCACCAGCCCATAAACTACACCATACCGTTGTTTTTAATGGATGTAATGGTAGCTCTTGGTACTCTTCGGGTTGCTCATTAGCCCAAATTCGGCAATTTTGTTTATTAACGTATCGATTAAGCCAGAAATTGCCTCAATCACTGAAGAAAATTTCACGATAAAACACCGGATTTTCATTGAGTTTTTCTAGAGCCCATTCACTGAAAATATGAGGAAAATTCAAGTCGCCTGGCTTCAATTCTTGCACAAGTTGAATTTTGTACGCTTTTAGGCCGAGATCCTCACGTAAAAACGCCAAGCTGCGGAGAACGACGTCGAATCGATTCGTCACGGTCTTCGCGTACACTCTCAGCTACAGCTGCTATAGTCTCTTCATTACGTGTTGGATGTGGTCTAACCAGTCGAGTATCATCCACTTATGTAAACTGGGACCCAAACTTGCGAATGGTATTGGCAATAGTGGTTTCAGTAGTTGGATTATGCGCACCGTTAATTCCTCGAATCGAAAGAAAAACATTTCTCATAGAATGCTGATTTTCGTAATAGATCTGACCAATTTGGAGACGCTGTTGTGGTGTGAGTCTTTCCATGGTGACTTGCCAACTGATACTAAATAAAAATGATAAAACAGTTTGATAGGAGTTTTTATATTTACCCTTACAGGAGATCACATGGAGTTTCTAAGGGTCGCTCCCTCCCCATTTTCCCAATTCATGTTGGTTTTTTAAATCACTTCGAAATGACTTCTGCTACATTACCTTAATCCAATTAATTCTACGCTTTGGTACTTAAAAAAAAAGTATTAAAATGCAGCCTAAATCAGTCAAGTGGCAACCATGCATGTTACGTAAATAAATAGAAAGAAAATACCAATGCGTTGAAGATGGAATCAACTCTTGAATAAAATCAAGTAACAACCGGAACGTAAATAATAATTCCAGCAGGACTAGAACCAATACTAAGACAGACTCCTACTTGGGCTGAAACTCAAGCACATGCCAATGTGGGTGGTCATGATAGAAAGAAGTAAGGGGAAAGAATTTTTAAGAAAAATGAATGAATAGCAAAGCGAACAAACAACATGCAAAATATGGATAGAAAAATCGAATCAATAACAGTCAATCGCTACAAGGAAAATGTAAAATTTCTAGCTAAGTTAACAGCTAAAGTCATAAGATATAGTAGGGCTAGCAAGAAAGTGACAATGACTCAAAAAAGCTTGCGAATACTCGTATAATATTGTAAGAGTGGCAACATAGTTGGGGTGGATAGAAACAGATCCTTTAGATCAACAATTTGAAGCAGATAATCGTTACCTGTCACATAAATGAATAGAACAACTGCGTTTTGTTTGTTGATCATAAATAGGGCTTTTTCGAGGTAAATCCTAGTGCTCGACGTCAGAAAAACTATGTGAACTGAAGAACAGCACTTTAGGGGAAACACTTAAATCATACACACTGGACTTAAGGATTCAAACAATACAAGGTCAACTCTTATCGACCCTATAAAAAAAAAAACACGATGACATTGGGATCTGTTTACGTTGAACAAACCACATGTTGCTGAAAAACATCTAAGCACTTCAATAGGGAACACTCGAAATTTTTTAGATTTTAGCAATATCTAAATTTATTCTTAATTGTATGGCACATTACAATGGAAAATTATATCATCGAACAACATCTGCAATTTTTTCAAAGTCTGTGCTCTATTCGAGATACTTTCCGCGCATTACGTTATTTTTATTCTCGCAACACCCTCCCACAGAGACGATTATTCGACGTTTTTTTGGCCAAATTTAAGTCAACCGTTTCGATAAAATAATCAGCCAACACCTGTACGTCACCGAAACGCAAGGTCTGCTGAGAATACCGTGTGTGTGTGGGTGTGAGTAAAAACCCGAATCCTTCAATTTCTTGTCGTTCACAACAACTTGGCCTTTCTGGGACTACACTATGGCGAATTTTTGCGTTGGGATTTAGATCTGCACCCGTATAAAATCCAACTGATTATAGACAGCATCGGGTGTTTGCTGACTGGGCTCTGCAATATTTTGAAGTTGTGAAGTTGACGCAAATTTCACAAAAAAAAAAATCGCCTTTATCGACGGGGCCTATTTTTGGATGAATGAATTTGTGAACAATGAAAGTTGTAAAATTGAATAATACCAATCCACTCGAGATACACCTGTACTAAATGCATTCCGAGAATGTCACTATTTGATGCGGTTTTTAGTCTGGCGAGATCATCGGTCCGTACTTCATCCAAAACGAAACTGGTATTGCCTTAACCATCAACGGCGCGCCCTACAGATCGATGGTAAGCAACTCCTTGTGGCTTAAACTAAATGATGTGGATAGCAACGATATGTGGTTCCCACACCATACAGCTTATGTCGCGATGGACATTCTGCAAGAGCGATTTGAGGGTATGATTATCCCACGTGGCGGCCACATGACTTGGTCGCCCAGATAGTGCGATTTAACGTCGTTAGACTTCTACCTTTGGGGCTATCCTAAATCGCAGGTCTATGCGAATAAACAACAAGCAATTGATGTACTCAATGTCAACAGAACGAACGCCATGCGGTAAATTCGAAAACTAACTTAAAATTTTAATTACCACTTAAAAGAAAAATTTATGGCATTTATTTATTAAGAATGATGTTATGTTATGAATTATGTTGGCTACGACTACGTTTGGAGTGGTCCATTTGGAAGATCCAATTTTGGACGACTCGTTCGAGTATAGCGACTGATATCTTGCGGATAACACGGGTAATGTGGGCTTCCAAAGATTCAATCGTAGCTGGCTTATTCCCAAAGACCTGAGACTTTACATATCCCCAGAGAAAATTGTCCAAAGGTGTGATATCGCACGATCTAGGCGGCCAATTTACCGTAGCAAGACGTAAAATTAAGTGCTAACCAAAATGATTTCTCAACAAGTCCACTGTTTCACGCGTTGTATGGTTCGTAGCGCCGTCTTGTTGAAACTAGAGCTCACTGAGACCATGTGCTTAGATTTCAGGAATCACATAGCCTGTAAACATGGCCCGATAACGGTTACCATTGACTGTAACATTCCGATTTGCCCCATTTTTTAAAAAAATATGAACTAATGATTCCACCAGCCCATAAACTACACCATACCGTTGTTTTTAATGGATGTAATGGTAGCTCTTGGTACTCTTCGGGTTGCTCATTAGCCCAAATTCGGCAATTTTGTTTATTAACGTATCGATTAAGCCAGAAATTGCCTCAATCACTGAAGAAAATTTCACGATAAAACACCGGATTTTCATTGAGTTTTTCTAGAGCCCATTCACTGAAAATATGAGGAAAATTCAAGTCGCCTGGCTTCAATTCTTGCACAAGTTGAATTTTGTACGCTTTTAGGCCGAGATCCTCACGTAAAAACGCCAAGCTGCGGAGAACGACGTCGAATCGATTCGTCACGGTCTTCGCGTACACTCTCAGCTACAGCTGCTATAGTCTCTTCATTACGTGTTGGATGTGGTCTAACCAGTCGAGTATCATCCACTTATGTAAACTGGGACCCAAACTTGCGAATGGTATTGGCAATAGTGGTTTCAGTAGTTGGATTATGCGCACCGTTAATTCCTCGAATCGAAAGAAAAACATTTCTCATAGAATGCTGATTTTCGTAATAGATCTGACCAATTTGGAGACGCTGTTGTGGTGTGAGTCTTTCCATGGTGACTTGCCAACTGATACTAAATAAAAATGATAAAACAGTTTGATAGGAGTTTTTATATTTACCCTTACAGGAGATCACATGGAGTTTCTAAGGGTCGCTCCCTCCCCATTTTCCCAATTCATGTTGGTTTTTTAAATCACTTCGAAATGACTTCTGCTACATTACCTTAATCCAATTAATTCTACGCTTTGGTACTTAAAAAAAAAGTATTAAAATGCAGCCTAAATCAGTCAAGTGGCAACCATGCATGTTACGTAAATAAATAGAAAGAAAATACCAATGCGTTGAAGATGGAATCAACTCTTGAATAAAATCAAGTAACAACCGGAACGTAAATAATAATTCCAGCAGGACTAGAACCAATACTAAGACAGACTCCTACTTGGGCTGAAACTCAAGCACATGCCAATGTGGGTGGTCATGATAGAAAGAAGTAAGGGGAAAGAATTTTTAAGAAAAATGAATGAATAGCAAAGCGAACAAACAACATGCAAAATATGGATAGAAAAATCGAATCAATAACAGTCAATCGCTACAAGGAAAATGTAAAATTTCTAGCTAAGTTAACAGCTAAAGTCATAAGATATAGTAGGGCTAGCAAGAAAGTGACAATGACTCAAAAAAGCTTGCGAATACTCGTATAATATTGTAAGAGTGGCAACATAGTTGGGGTGGATAGAATACAGATCCTTTAGATCAACAATTTGAAGCAGATAATCGTTACCTGTCACATAAATGAAATAGAACAACTGCGTTTGTTTGTTGATCATAAATAGGCTTTTTCGAGGTAAATCCTAGTGCTCGACGTCAGAAAAACTATGTGAACTGAAGAACAGCACTTTAGGGGAAACACTTAAATCATACACACTGGACTTAAGGAATTCAAACAATACAAGGTCAACTCTTATCGACCCTATAAAAAAAAAAACACGATGACATTGGGATCTGTTTACGTTGAACAAACCACATGTTGCTGAAAAACCATCTAAGCCATTCAATAGGGACACTCGAAATTTTTTTAGATTTTAGCAATATCTAAATTTATTCTTAATTGTATGGCACATTACAATGGAAAATTATATCATCGAACAACATCTGCAATTTTTTCAAAGTCTGTGCTCTATTCGAGATACTTTCCGCGCATTACGTTATTTTTATTCTCGCAACAACCCTCCCACAGAGACGATTATTCGACGTTTTTTGGCCAAATTTAAGTCAACCGTTTCGATAAATAATCAGCCAACACCTGTACGTCACCGAAACGCAAGGTCTGCTGAGAATACCGTGTGTGTGTGGGTGTGAGTAAAAACCCGAATCCTTCAATTTCTTGTCGTTCACAACAACTTGGCCTTTCTGGGACTACACTATGGCGAATTTTGCGTTGGGATTTAGATCTGCACCCGTATAAAATCCAACTGATTATAGACAGCATCGGGTGTTTGCTGACTGGGCTCTGCAATATTTTGAAGTTGTGAAGTTGACGCAAATTTCACAAAAAAAAAAATCGCCTTTATCGACGGGGCCTATTTTTGGATGAATGAATTTGTGAACAATGAAAGTTGTAAAATTGAATAATACCAATCCACTCGAGATACACCTGTACTAAATGCATTCCGAGAATGTCACTATTTGATGCGGTTTTTAGTCTGGCGAGATCATCGGTCCGTACTTCATCCAAAACGAAACTGGTATTGCCTTAACCATCAACGGCGCGCCCTACAGATCGATGGTAAGCAACTCCTTGTGGCTTAAACTAAATGATGTGGATAGCAACGATATGTGGTTCCCACACCATACAGCTTATGTCGCGATGGACATTCTGCAAGAGCGATTTGAGGGTATGATTATCCCACGTGGCGGCCACATGACTTGGTCGCCCAGATAGTGCGATTTAACGTCGTTAGACTTCTACCTTTGGGGCTATCCTAAATCGCAGGTCTATGCGAATAAACAACAAGCAATTGATGTACTCAATGTCAACAGAACGAACGCCATGCGGTAAATTTAGTTCGATTTATGCGACAAAGTCATCTAAAATTGGACCTCGCGAATACGTTCCACCCAGTAAAGCCGCGGCGGACATTTGAACGACATTATATCCCATACTTAATGCCATAAAATTTTCTTTTAAGTAAAAATAAAAAAAATAGTGGATATCCAGTACACAACTTGTTTTATTTACATTTAAAAATCGAGCGTCAGAATTGAAAGACCGTATACAGAATAAAGAACCGGTTTCACATTGCCTTCGGATTTGTTATAAGAGGCAGACTAAGCCCTTAATCTAATCTGAATTAAACCTTAATTTGCTAACGCCAGCATCATAAGCGATCACGCCCTAAGGGGATAAGAGTCGAAGCTTTCAAATAACGTTCTTATCATCTCATCGATGAAATTTTATTTACGCGCAGTTTCGTAATTGTGCGTAAAATCCTTTAAAATGATTTGAACGCCAACATAATCATAGAAAAACAGAAAATCGTTTGAAATGTAGTCGGAATAATAGAGCAATCTGCATAATAGCACGTCTAAAAGTGGACTTAAGCTAATTACCTTTGCTTCGGGACGGAATCTCACTACAGGAAAACACAAACAGGTTTTCTTACCCAGTAGAGGAATATGGGCTCACTCGATCAAAACCAGCCAACCAAATCGATAATGTAGCGATGCACGCAAACCGCTCCTCCGATTGCGTATCCTCCAACTTTTCGTCAGTACCTTCATCACACCCGGATCTTACGGCTAACAATCAATAACATCGATACCAAGGTGTGAAAAGTAATGCAGGCTAGCAGATTTAATAAATCAACTCTCGTATAAAGCGATACTGTAAAGAAGAACGAAGACGGGTAGTAAGCCAAAACAAATGAAGAAGGAAGATCGGATTACCCAGAGAAAAAAAACAGATTGAGAACCGCGCGATCGAGGAAATGAAAAAGATAAAAACAACGTTCAATGTAAACCTTTACAAAAGTATGTATCAATTAGAGAATCCTATACATTGTATATCTCCCCAGATGTTTACATATATCTGATTTATCGTCAATTTTTCTGGCATAAAACTGTACTGGTATGAATCTATCATTCAAGTTATTTCCGACATCCAAGTTTCCTTCGACTTCAGCTCAGATACCACCACCTTTATATCAAGGTGAGGTTAGTCGGATATATAGCCCACCATCCTACATATTATTTAGTTGTTTTTTGTAAGTATTTCTGTATCACTGGGCCGTAATGTAAATCTGTTTCCAATTCAGTCGAACGTCTCTTCAGGATTTCCCTCGTGCTTGACAGTGGAGTGATATGCTCTCTCAATTGTTTCGAAAATTTTTGAAATATCATTTCTACAGTAGCATCTCTATATGTACAATAGCTTATAATAGTTTCCTCTGAAGTAGCTTTATCTTGGTATAGCTGAGTTATCGGTGTGCTGACTACGATAGAATTTTAATTCAATTATTAATATTACCTAAAGGATACAAACAATGAGAAGTGCAATGTGGTTTTCATTTGCATAGACAGTCTTCACTGGCCCCGCAACTACCTATTTTTACACGTCCTGACTTATCTTCTAAAACCTTTGTATACCTGACCTTCAAATAGCGCAGATTTACTTCATATGTTATCCACTGTCGTTGTGCATTACATCACCGCTATCAGTGCTCCTGTGCATTCAAGCAAAAATTATGAAGCCTCTGGATATACCTGTACATATGGCCGATATCTTCATCCTTATAACACATGGGCTGAAAACTCAGTGCCGTTTTATAGTAAAACACAAACTTTTTGCAAAATTCAACTTTACTTATCAATATCGAGGGCGATACACTGATTGAAACGATTTTTCAATATTTCCATACCAGTTCTGTAGTACGATTTCGGTTTAGCCTTAAAATGGGCCTCTGTTTCGGCGATTACTTCTTCATCGGTCTTAAATCTGTTTCTGGCGAGCATTCTTTTGAGGTCTGCGAACAGGAAATAGTCGCTAGGGGCCAAGTCTGGAGAATACGGTGGGTGGGGAAGCAATTCGTAGCCGAATTCATTCAATTTTGCCATCGTTTTCATCGTTTTCATCGACTTGTGACACGGTGCACCGATCTTGATAAAACAGCACTTTCTTTTTCTTCAAATGCGGCCGTTTTTCTACGATTTCGTCCTTCAAATGCTTCAACAACGCAACGTAAGAGTTGCTCTTGATAGTCTGCCCCTTTTGAAGATAGTCGATGAAAATTATTCCATGTGTATCCCAAAATACGGATGCAATAATTTTGCCTGCCGACTGCTGAGGTTTTGTCCGTTTTGGACGGGGTTCGTCGCCTGCTCGCCACTCAGCTAACTGCCGACTTGACTCTGCTGTGAAGTGATGGAGCCAAGTTTCATCCATTGTCACATACCGACGCAAAACTTCGGCTTTATTGCGGTTGAACAGCTTTAAACACTCCTCTGAATCATCAACACCCACTTTGAACAGAGCTTTCGCATGTCCAAATATTCGTGTATGATACATCCAACACGCTCTTTTGATATCTTCAGAGCCTCAGCTATCTCGATCAACCTCACTTTACGGTCATTCGTAATCATTTTGTGGACTTTTTTGATGTTTTCATCTGAAACAGCCAAGCAGTGTCCAAGCGTGCATCATCTTCGGTGCTTGTATGGCCACTTTTAAATTTGTTAATCTACTTGCGAATGGTTCGTTTGGCTGGTGCAGAGTCCGGGTAACACTTATCAAGCCATTTCTTTGCATCGGCTGCATTTTTTTCCATCAAAAAGCAATAATAAATCAACACACGAAATTGCTTTGAATCCATTTTTTTCACAATAACAAAAGTTACTTCACTCACAACGCTATATCTTGAGAACTAATCGTCCGACAGCTGTCAAATTTATACACGTATCTTTTGAAGGTTGGTACTAACTGAAAATAGTATGGATTTAATTCAAGTGGTGCCCTCTCTTAGAATTGGCATGGACTTTTCAGTATTATCAATGTCATTTCCTCCTTGTTTCGACCTTGTACTCACTGAAAATACTGTTTAAAGGACTAGAGTTTCTGGGTGTCTAAAGTATTGGTCTAGCGAATAAGCAGTAAAAACAAATGAAAAGATTTGACTCAATGCCACAACGATGAATTTACATAATTTCTTGAAGAGGTAGTCATATAAGAAACAATAGTCCTCTCAATTTTCATCAAAATTTCCCCCGATCTAGGCACTGGTCACTGAGCTAAGTAATAAAGGACGTTTTGACCTCGGTGCACCCCAAAATGGCTCCAGAATTTTTAATATACAAGTGGTGGGTCAGAGACGTGACGTAGCCGTACAACGCAGAAAGATTTCAAGTGCAGTCGAAAACGCAACGGCTAAAAACACCGCACTTCATCACCAGCTATAAAAAAGATGAATACCTCATATAGGCAGAAGTCACCGATCAGTACTTAACAACTGCAGGTGCGCACTTTCTTTTGTCATCAAAAAGTCAAAAAATAAGACGGTCTTGATCTTGGTCTTGATGCCAACTTTTTTAAAACAGAGACCTTTTTCTATTATCAGCTTCAATCTTAAAACTCGTACAATTCTAAAGCAACTAAGGGTTGCAGCTGAACTCGTTGAATATGGTGATAAATACGATTTATTATATACTGCGATGCTAATTCTCGGAATATTTCCTTGGGCAATAGCAAGTGATATGTAAAATGTAACCACCAACCCCTCGTTTCTTATGAATACAACTATAGGTTGTATATCGCGCCAGGATGAAGACCGTTAAACAAATGTAACCAAATGTCACTTAAAAGTCAACGATCACATCATTGCGAAAGTTAGTACCCGATTTGCAAATGAAACCCCAGCGATGATACTTCAAAGAAAACACATACCCTTTTATCACCGAACTCAATTCAGGATTTGAGAAAAAGCGTCGACCAGTGTTTCCGTCATTCCAGGCTTAGGAATGTCGACAAGTAATCCCATTTCCAATCTAAAAATTTTTTTCTTTCATTAAATGCTGTTTTATTTTCCTGGTCGCGTATTTGCCAAGTTTTAAAAGGCAATCTGTAGGAGATACACAGCAAGCATCTATGAATGAAGAGATGAAAGGCCAAATCCGCAATTGTCCGTGTTTGGTGTCCGATCTTCTACAGAAGGAAGGTTCATTTGCGAAGGTTTAGCTCCAAAAATATAACAGCTGCATTTGTCCCGCTCAGTGTATTTATTGCACTACTATCATGCATCGTCATTAGCATAGTATATTTCATTTTAATGTTCGATAATTTCCTCCATGTGGCTCTGCTCGGAAGCAATAAGAGCACTATTTTTCTTTTGGAAAATTTATTTTATAGGCCTACAGAAATAAGTAGAGCCTGGTCGGGAATCTATCGAAACTTTTTTATGGTTGATGGTATCCACTTATTTCAATGGTACAAAAGCAGTAACAAATAGGAAGCTATCCGTATTGTCACTATTTTCGAATGTTTGTTTGTAGTTGCTGTGTCCTAAACTGCCATCAAAGCCCCATTCGCAAACAAGATCGAACGAAGAGCTGGTTAAGATGACAGATTTTGCTTGAAAATTTCAACAATACGTTTTGATGTTTTGTTCAATAAGGATTGAAGGTTGATTTCCGCAATGGTTTCTGACACAACAGCAATTTCGGGTAAAAGTTCTGTATTATATTTTTGAAGTTTGCAGTAATTTGCAAAACAGTGTTGGTGGACGTACTTTCTCTTTGACAAATTCAAGTCCAAGTACAATGCTAGAGTTTTCTGCAAAGTTAAAGTCTTATCAGGTTTTTGCGAAGTATTCGATAAACGACTACCTATTTTTGCTGCATAGTTAAGTTCCTCTGTACTGTGTTGCGAAGTTAGCTTCAAAGCTTTTTCTACTTGTTGACTTGGATTATTAAATTCATTTACACGACTAAGCACATTAACTGGCAACGGCAAATTAAGACTAAGCCATCGTTCATTAACTTGTGTGAATTTGTCCCATTTCCTTTGACAGCTTTCCCAGTTTTGCCTCAGTTTAAGACAAAAATACTTAGAAGATTTTTTGAATTTGAAGTTCAACATCTTCAGTCAACTCTTTAAGGCCCAGCAGATCATTAATTTTTGCAGTTACAGCTAGTAGTTTCGCTAACTTCTCACTTTCAAGCCAAGTTTGAAGCAGGTCGCCATTTTTGATTGATGGAGTTGAGCCTACAAAAATGTCAATAGTTAAAAAAGTTCAAATTCGCGCAAAGTTTCTTTCATGATTAAGTTAACAGACATACAGATCATCTCAATGGGGTATTTGGGGTATTTTAGAAAACTATACTTAAACCAGAAGAGTGAAGTTGGGATTTGAACACCAATCCTTCCGCTTTGGAAGAAGGTCCGCTACCACTTGAGCCACGGCTTCCCACATATGGCCTGGCGTTATCATTATGGAAAACGACGCCTTTTCCATAAGTCAAAACCAGACGATTTTAGAATTTTAGAGAGTTGTTCACAGTACTTATTCCCCGTAATTGTTTCGACAGGTGAGAGAAGCGAAAAAAACCATACCACTGGAACCCCAGGAAACAGATAACAGTCCCTTCAATAGATGCAAGTCAGCTTTTGTCATGGGTTCTGCACCTTCATCTGCTTGTTTCCAACTCCTTTTTCGTTACACAATCTACTTCTCATCACCTGTTACGACTCGATCCAAAAAAGTTTCGTTTTCACAGAGACGTGTTCCGGCTTATTTTTTTCCGTCAAACAATGGGGCAACTACCTATCGGGCTTGGAAGTCAATCCAAACTTTTTTAAATAGCGAAATGCTGAATGGACAATATTAGGCGTCTCAGCAATCTCCTCAGTTAAAACCTTTGGGTTATTTTTTATTAAGGCTCGCACAATATCGTTATTAATCTCGGAAGGCCATTCAGAAGGGGCTGATCGTTCAAGGTCATATCACCGTTTCGAAATCTATTAAACCACTTTTTAATGGCCCTTAGAGCAGAACAATTTGAGTAAACGCTCTGATTTTTTTTGTTGCAGTTCTAGAACTTACTCGTTTTTGAAACTTGCACATGGTTAGCATTAAATGACTTATGATGCCACGACCTACCCACTGGTATACTACATGTTCATAAAATAAATAATAGTTGCGTCAAACAGCAAATTTTCCGCCACGTCTTAACTTCGGGCACGAAATTTTGTAATAATCCAATACGGCATCAATATGGCATCAGTAACACCATCACCCGCCATTTTAAGTGTGACCTTAGAGTACTTCCTCGATAGAGTAGGACTAGTGACATTTGGCAACATTGAACTATTCCTGCAACTTGAAGGATCATTAAGCTGACAGACTGAATTTTGGACTTAAAATGAACCGTAAAGCTGTCTGCAAAACAGAAAGTGCTTTGCAAAAAATAAAAATGCCACCAGCTTTTCCGCCCACACTTGAATGACGGTGAAGATTGACAATGTTTGGTTGCAGAGTATCAGTTATATACACGTGTTCGAGTTTCAAGAAATGTGTTTTATTCTGTCGCTGTAACTGACATTTATGATAACGAGTGAAGTTAGGAACCCACACGTCTGATTAAGTCACAATAGATACAAATATGTAAAACATATACGTAAAGCCGAGCTTACATAAATGCGAGGGCTGTTTGGTGAGTACCCGGATTGGAAGATAGGTAGCGCTACTAAGCGTAAATAGTTCACTATCTTCCCATTTAGTACATATAACCTATTTCAGCCCGCCTGTCAAAATTTGGTGACAATCCGACATAGTGTGTTCTTTGCGACAATGAAAAAAGAGCAGTACCGCTCATTGATCCGATTCTTATTTTTAAGTGGCAAAACCTGCACGGAAATCAAGCAGGTGGCCCAAAATCGATTACCACAGAGAAAACCGTGGACAAAATCCATGATCTCGTATTTGGGGACCGCCGAGTGAAAATTCTCGAGTTGGCTGAAATAGCACTAGATTTTGAGCATGAGAATGTTGTCCGCACGACCACTTCAAAAACGTGCTTGGCCCTGTTTAATCGAAATCCGGAGGAGTTTCTGTACCGTTTCGTGACCGTTAATGAGACATGGATTCATTTGGTACATACCACAGACAAAAGATCAATCAAAACAATGGGTTTTACACGGTGAACGTGCTCCAAGGAACGCAAAGACTGTGCTTTCGGCCGGAAAGATGATAACCACCGTTTTAGGGACGCGCGAGGTGTGTGATTCGCATTTGGCGAAGAAAAAAGTGCTCTTCCACCACGATAACGTACCGGCTCACACCTCCGCAGTCGCCACAGCCAAAATGATCGATTTACACTACGAATTGCTCCCCCATTCTTCGCATTCTCCAGATTTTGTTCCCAAACCTTAAAAAATCGACGCCTCGTAGGAGTATTTTGCAGGCCAACAAAAGTCTTACTATAGGGAGGGGTGTATTGAGTTGAAAGGATTTATATTGAAAAAAAAATTGTCAAAAAGATTTCTAATCCGTGTATCCATCAAACAGCCCTCGTACTACAGTATCTATCAATTAATTTGCGGTCTTTGTTTAGTGCTCAAAATAGCTTGCCTTTATCAAGATTACTTTCAATAGAATCTCCAAATATACAATATCTACCCCAAAATATCAGACTAGAAGTGAAAAATTACTGATGTCTTTCTTATAAACCTCCGGATGGATACTTGATAAACTCAACAGTTTCGTTTAGAATTAGACAAAACATCAGGTTATGGCGAAAGGAGGACTGACATAGAAAAGAAATCAACTCATTTACTGCAATTGTTCACTTCACAGTCGTTTTCTTGTCGCAGTTACTTTAAATGTATGTGTTTGAATGAGTACCTTCAGATCCTGCCAAAAGTCATTGCAGCATTTTTGACAAGCAAATATAAATTTTCCATCAGTTTTGCATCATTTTCACCCTTCAAAATTGAGCATTCGTATGCTCCTACTTATCGAGACATTGCTCCCACATATCCTGGCTCTATGTAGCGTTCCCAGTAGACTGATGATACCCCATCCGCTTCAGAATATCAGAGTGTCTATCTTTATTTTCTTCTTAAAAATATCTGTCCTTAAAAAGTTCTATAGAAAGAACTCACTAGTAAGGTACTCCTTGCTGCGTTTCGATTTGATTTTCGCGTTCAATTCGATTTTGGTGAGAAATTTATTTCGTTTCGAAGCGCTCGGCAGGACTTCTTATTGAAAAATCAAGAAGGAAACGATTTGTTGTTGTTGCTGTTGGAGTAGTTCGAGGTTACTGCCTGGTGTATAGTATAGGAAATGGAGCGAAAACCCTCGAATGAATGAATATATGCATAATAAACGGAATGAAGAGAAATCGGGGAAATCCCGGTTTTATGCATTCAGAATCTGTTCGGTTTTGTACCCAACAAATGTTTATTATCAGAAATGCAGTCGGTGGTAGTGGTCGTGGTACCTACACAGCTTTAGTGTAGTGTAGTGTGAAAATTGTTATCTACAAATTCAATTCCAAATCAACGTTTGTTGTTTTCGAATGCTTGTATTTCTGTGAAATTCAAATACGCTTTGTTAGGTTTACGGAAAATGGATAGAGAGAGTGCATGTTGAATAAGTGCGACGAATTGAGCTCTATATGACTGGTAGAAAGCTCGTTTGTGTCGAATTTTATTGTGTTAAGCCATGGAAAAGTGTGACACAAATGAAGTGCAATTTGCATGAGAATATACCAACAAGAGAACGAAGAAGAATGATCTAGATAATCGTAATTAGATTGAAAAATTGATTTCTTTTGCAGTTGAGTCTACGAGTAGTGTGTGATAAAAGAGTTGAATGACATTTATAGCGTCACAGAGTATGAATTCAAGTTAAGTTTGTCCATTGAATTTTGCGAGGTAATTCTTAATTTTGATTCATATGCTAAATCGTCATGTATTGCTGTATCCGGAAATGTAGAGACTCAGCCTAAATGTAAAGAGATTCTCCTTCCTACCCTTTGTTATCTCTAGTTAAACTGCATTTGATCAATGGGTAAGCCCCACTTTAATGTTTTTTTCGTAACCAGAATATCTTCCTATCCTTATGTGTTGAGATGATGCTATTCATATTTTTGCCAATTAATCATTAGGAACCCCTTGTATAATACGCTCATAAGGCAAAAATAAACTACCATCTGTGGAGCAATTTTCATTTTTTTTTTCAACTCTTTCAACAGTCCTTCATGGACTGCTCATTTGTTTGCCACATATGGAGCTTCCTTAAACGGCATAAAATTGGAAAAAAAAAACCGTCAGGGTAGTGAAGGGTTCAAATTAAATAGTATTGGCCACTTTAGTTTATTATATCTTCTAGCCAGAGCACATCTCCGAAGATCTGCACTAAAATAAAAAAAAAATGGAGGTACACCCAATGAAGCCTATTTTGGATCACACAATGACACCTACCACTAGCATACCGTGATGCTTATTCTACATAATGCTGAGCATAAACATCTTAAGGCAGTCCGAGATGGGGTACTACCTGACGTATAGATGGCGGTTGTTGTTTAAAAAGAATGACTGTTGTAGAAAGTATGAACCTTATTAAGCTTAAACTTGAAGATTGACGACGCTACGTTGTTAAGTATTTGTTCGGCAGCCATTAATAGTAAACGCTCTAAATGAATTTTTAAATATGTAAAAAATTGGTCATCGTTATGCGATACAATACTTTCATTTGAAAGGCCTCAA
Organism: Volucella inanis; assembly: GCA_907269105.1. Lineage (NCBI taxonomy): Eukaryota > Metazoa > Arthropoda > Insecta > Diptera > Syrphidae > Volucella > Volucella inanis. Next base: position 44,248,396 of record OU026157.1, read on the forward strand.
TCCAACCAACATCAAAACGGAACTAGTTTCCATTCTGGGAGAGTCTGTTTCTTTGTTTACAACAATAAAATAGAGGATGGCAAAGTTTAATCGAATTGCCAAAACAAACATTGCAGTGGACGACCAAATGAGGTGAGTTCACCAGAAATGTTGAAAATATCCACAAAATCATTGTGAACTAGCAGAAATGGTATACATTTCGAAAATTTGACTAAAAAATTAGACATGAGAAAGCTGTGCGCAAGATGGATGCCGCGATTACTCACAATGGAAGAAAAACGGCGTTGTAAGTTTTTGGCGAGGTTCACAGCAATTAAGTCCAGTTTTTGCGTCGATTCATAACTATGGATGAAATGTGGCGAAGAACAGTCAAAACAATGGACGTAAGAAACAAAGACAGTTCCTTATGCAGGCAAGGTCATGCCATCAGTTTTTTGGGATGCGCGTGGGATAATTTTCATTGATTATCTTCAGAATCGATTTGATTTTATTTGAGGCTCGTCTCAACCCCGGACAGATTTATTAAGGCTTATTTCAAGCATACGAGTATTCTTAAAACTATTAGTTTCACTTAAAACTAAAGAGTAGGAGCGGTTAAGAAAAGTAAGGACGTGAGGCATGAGTCTAAATAAGAATGTTCTTAACCCATTAAATGAAAACTATTAATTTTATTTTTAAATAACTTTAATAATGAAACACTAAGGGCTACATTTCACATATTTCTTAGTTAGAATAGTTTTGGGATGTACTTTTTATAGTACAGTGGGCAAGTAGGAATGAAAATTCTAAAAAGAGTCCCTATCAATACACATAGTTTTCTGGCACTGTACACATTGCCATTTTATGCGAGTATGGCACAAAACACAAAACCCAACTTTTGCTGGGTTATGTCCATTGTTAGTTGGGCTCGGATTGCTTTTACGCAGGTGAAGATAATGTCGAGCTATATGTTTTCTAAAAGCCAGTTGTTCAAAGCGTTCAAAGCTACTCAAAGCATGTAAACATCAAGCATTAGCTAAGCACATATAAAGCAAGTATATGAAAATAGGCCACCACCATTTTTTTTTACGAATACCCACGCGATACAATGATACAGATCCATCCATCTCATCTACGCCGCCCATTCCTTTGTTGTAATTTTGGAATAAATATAGAAAACTTACGTCCACCTTTTGTCTACTCTATGAACACCAGCGTTTTACTTTGCCAATAGGTTCTACGGTATCAAAACTTGTTCCTATAGTACATACGTTATTGTCTTTCCACCTTACAAGCAAAATTTGACACATTTGACATATAGTCAAACTCAGCTCGTGCTAACTTTTTCATATCTTTTACAGGGCATAGCGGTCAATTGATATCTCTTCATGAAATATATAATTTTTTTATAAGAAGATTACATAATGGTCTCACTTCGAACATCTTATCTTGCGAGCCATTTGCTTAACTGTTATCTACTAAATACAAGTTTTGCTTTATAGAAAACGATTTCGAGACATAGAATTTGCCACAGGGGGTACTGCAAGATCTTCTTTATGGCTCCAATAGTTTGTTCATTTTCAAACCCAAACCGCGTTCAATGTGGCTTTGAGCTCTTCCAACGTCGTCGGCGTGTTAGCATAAACCAATGACACGTAGCCCAACAGCAAAAAGTCAAGCGGCGTTAAATCGCACGAACGAGGCGGCCAATCGACTGACCCATGTCTTGAGATAACACACTCACCATACTTACTCTTTAATAAATCGATTGTAGCGTACGCTGTGTGGCTTATGGCACTATCATGTTGAAACCACATGTCGTCCAAGTCCATATTTTCCAATTCGGGCCAAAAATAATCGGTGATCATGGCGCGATAACGCTAACCATTCACAGTAACGTGACGATCGTTATCGTCGACGAAAAACTATGTCTCAATAACGCCGCCGGCATGCAAATTGCACCAAAAAGTTATTTTTTGTGGATGAAGTGGTGATTCATGAAGCACATGTGGGTTTTCACCCGACTAATAAAGCACATTTTGCTTAATGACGAACCAATTGAGCCATTGGTCACTGAAGATGATTTTGCGATGAAATTCATCATCTTGGCGCATCTTCTCCAGAACCCAATCGGAGAACGTAGCTCGTTAGTGTAATGTTAAGTTTACTGAATAAATTGACAGTAACGGTTTGATGATTAGTGAAAGAGTGCGTTCACAAATTAAATTCAAAGTTGTCAAGTCCCTATTGGAAAACCCTATAATACCGTATTGCTTCCGATGAGATCAAAAACCTCTTCATCGAATATTTTTTCAAAAATTTGTACCAGTGACAAGCCTTTTACTTGATTTATACCTGACTTTTTCGTGACGAACATGTATTGTTAGGTAATTAAGACAACGGTGCTGGGTAAGATGGTGGACATTGTCTACATCATCACTATCTTCCCACACAGAAGAAGACGTCGACGCATAACCTCCAATGTTCCTGTTACGTCTCTAGGTAAATCCGATGTCTGCATGTCATCTTTACCTACTACAGCCGGATCTAGCGGTATAATCATTATATCATATTCATTCTCGCTTTCTTCGTCTGCTATAGCGTTTAGGGCTTGTTTGATTCAAATAAAATTTTCACAAGCTTAGAAAACTGACATTTTTTATCAGATCTGAATTTTTTTTATATTACTTGTGCACATTGTACTAAAAAGACGACAATAAACATTAATTAATTAATAAACATTAATTATATTTGGTCAGAAAAAGCATAGCATTTTACTATTTTATTTCCGATAGTATACCATATAATCTAATCGTTAGATTTGAAACTAAACCAAAAACCTGTTAAATACTGTAAATAAATGAAACAAATTAATCATACCTTTTAAATCAAAAAAATGATGTTGCCAAATGTCAAAAAATGGCCCTAACTTTACTGTGAATCCCCCTTTCATCATTTAAAATTGAAAAGTAGTGACATCTATTGATAAATACACGTAATAGTTAATTGATTGTTGTAATAGATTTTTCGTAATGATGAGTTAAAGAGGTGTCGTTTTTTTAGTACAGTAGGCGCAAATGGGTTAAGAGAGTGTTTGCGGAGGTGCTATTCGAAGAGAGACAGAATATCGTTAATTTCACGAAGCATTCTAGACATTGGCTCCAAATGTCAGTAATTCGTTCTGTGAAGATTGAGTCCGAAAAGTTGCACAGACTTAAGATTGCATGGGTTGGTGTTAAAAGAAATAAGTTGAAGTAAAGAAGAGCAGCCAATATTACCAACTAAAATTTGATGAATAAAGATAATATCGGCAACGTTTCGACATATAGAAAAGAGTTGTAAATTTATAAGTTTCAGTCGATCAGTGGCAAGTTTTTGCTATCATCCTAGAGAAGCAACTCGTAAAAACCTGCCTTGTACCGCTTCTATCTGGAGGATGTAAGTTCTGTAGCGGGGTGACCAAACTTGGCTTGCATATTCAAGAAGAAGCCTTACAAACGTTATGTAAAGGGATTTGGTAACATATGGATTGGAAAACTTCTTAGACCAGCGGTTGATGAAACCAAGAGCGGAGTTGGCTTTTTTTTATTATATGTAATATCAATGTGAGAACGGAAATTGAGTTCCTTATCATAGATAACACCTTAATCACGCAACTTATTCACCAAGGAAACTGGCTGATTAATGATAAGATCGCAGCGAGATGAAGTAGGAGGGCGCTTACGGGTATAAGTGATAGCCTGAAACTTATTGACGTTAGGTTCAAGGAATTTCTTCTGACACTAAGTACAAAATCTGTCTAAATCTTGCTGCAGTGGTAGCTTATCTAAGGACACCTTAAAATATTCATATCATCTGTGTTAACAGATATGTATAAATTTTTAATGATGAAATCAACATTGTTAATATTCAGAATCGATAATAAGGGACCAAGATGGCTGCCTTGAAGGACACCAGAAAATGGGTTAGAAACCATGGACCATTAATAGAACATATTAATGCCGTTCATCCAAATAGGATTGAACCCATGTTACAAAGCTTTTTGGAAAACCAAGAGACTTTAATGTTAGAAGGACGTTATCATGAGAAATTCTGCCAAAGTCTTTGCTGAAACTGGTGGCAATCACGTCAACTTCCTTTCCAGATGCTAGTGCACATTAAGTGCTTGATATAAATTGAGTTAGATTGGTGGTTGTAGATCTACCTTTGAGGAATCTTGGCTGTCTTTTCATCAGGATAGGATGTTTTAACTTTAATTTGCTCTAAAGTTATAGATCCAAATTCCAGTTATTTAAGTGGGAAAAGTAGAGTGGTCTGGCTCTTGGGAATAGTCCTCAAACGCTTAGATACAATAAAAAAAAAATGCGAAGAAGAGATTTGCAATAATTTGGGGATCGCCCGAGGACTTATCAAGAAAATTCAGGATGATGGATAGTTATCTGCTTCACTTTTAGTTTTGATGAACTGAAAGAATCGTTAGGGTTCAGAAATGTGTGTCTGATAACATTCGGTTTAAATAGTTATCATAGAGAGTTTGGCAAAGAATAGAGAAATTTATTTGGGCAGACTGTTTGTAGAAGAAATAAGCGTCGGAACGCGAGCTTATTTCTCCTGTTATGAAGAGATCGTAGCTCTTTATTATACCAGGGTGGTGCAGATGAGATATACTTTTTGGGTAAAAAATTTACTCATTGGGAGAGACATTTACAAATTTTGGTATAAAAGTATGCGAGAGCATTGTTGACCGTTATATTAGGATTATCGTAGAGGAGGATGTTGTTTGGTTTGGCATAGTTAGCCTTATGAAAATTAAAAGCTCATAAGAAACAGGATTTAGACCATTGTCATACGACAACTGTAAGGAAATGGGACGATAGTAACTATCCAACTTAGAGAGAAGATGTATTTTTTCTAAAATGGCGCAGTCTGCCAATGTTATTGGTGACCCCATTTAATTGATACAGACCAGATTCAGTAAGGTATTCGATGAAAAGATTTTCTTTATCAGAGGTGGGATTTGTTGTAGTAAAGAAGAACTGATCAGTCTCAGCCTATAGAAGACAATCGAGATTAAAATCACCTAAAAAATAACATTAATCGGTTTCATCAACAGCTAGCTGGTACCCTTAAATTTGTTGAGAGGGGCGAATATAGCAGCAACAAATATATTGGTTGCGCTTGCAAATATGAATTCAAAAAATACAGTGGACAATTTTTTAAAGGGCTTAGACTCGAGACGAGTGTGTATAGCTAGAAGTATGCCGCGGCCATATAGTTCTCCTTTTTATTTAGACCATAGTCACGGTGTAGATCGATGTCTTGGGAAAATAATTCTGTGATTTTTGTGAGCTGAGGGGTGGGTTAGGAACGATTGTAGTTTTCTGAAACTAGACCGTATTCTCTAAAGGTGTAGTATACATTTGGAACTTAGCCACATCATTAGGAGCCATATCTAATTGCTCACGAAAACGTATAAAAAGATTCCTCATATCATTGTGATTAGTGGGGAGGCCTACTTGAAAAATGGAAACCATTGCTTTGATTTTCAATATACCATCGACAGACAGACAGAGTCTGGCTTACCATGTAGATAGGCGAGATTTAAACGAACATTAAAACATGTATAGTCTGCGGTCTCTGAATCGAAAGAGAACATGCGGCCATCCTCTCCTGAATCGATAAGGTTCTGGGTTAACTTTGCCTTCGGAGGAACTATGGGGTCTAAAAAAAAGGTGGTGTGGTATAAGGTCGGGAGCTTAGCGTAGAAGATGGGGAGGAAAAGGAAAATAATCAACGGCGTGTGTAACACGAACATATTGCAGCGTTTAAAAAAAATTTTTTTTTTGTTCATCAATACAATGCACTAGTTCACACATCCATCATTGCAATGGCCAAAATCAATGAGTTAAAGTTCGAATAACTTCCTCATGCACCCTATTTGCCAGATTTAGCCCAACGGATAATTTTCTATTTCCGAACTCGAAAAAAATGGCTCGGTGGTAAAAGATTTGCCAACAGTGGAGAGGTTGTATATATGGTTGGTGGTTATTTTAAGGACCCCGAGACTACGCAGAGAAATAAAGATGCGTGTTTGTGTTTTCTTTGAATACCATGAAGTTTTACACAATATTTAGCGCCTAGTCACAGAACTATCTAGAGATGTTCTAACTTCAATACAGTTCTCGTTTTGAAAAAAAAACACATGTCCATTTCCAGTGTTCATATTTGCACCATGATACATATTTTTTTGGGAACCGAGACCTTGGCCGGAGTCACTATGTTAAAGAAATGGTGACAGATTTCTTCCACTGCAATGACCAATTCGATTTCCTTTTCTATACAGAATCAGCCATCCTCCTGAGTTACCACATCAAGCAATGGACTGTAATGGCTAATATGCGACTTATATGTATACTTTTCGCAAATAAACAAAAGTTTGTTTCCTCATTTTTAGATGCTACGCAAGAGTAGTAGCTTGGGGTGGTATTAACGCGAGAGGAAGATATCTTCAGTCAGAAAGTTAGTTTATACGACACCAATTCTACGTCTTCAACGTGATGTGATGTGCTGGGTTTCATTTGGCCACCCTCATGTAATTCCTGGTTTGATGAAGAGTGTATGTAAACACAATCTGCCTACAAAGCGGTGATGTATGAAAGGACGGTACAAACTCGGGCGCCTCACGTGCAAAATAAGAGAAAAGAACATCTATTTCTTCTGAGAAAAAAGGAAAGGCACGAGAAACGTGCTATCTGGGAAATGGAAAGATGCTACAGGAATAACGTTCGGAAGGTAAAAAGAAATAAACAGAGACATGAGGACGTAAGTGAAGGGATTGAATACTAGAAATACTGTGAGTGCTGTGTAAATAGAAAAACCATCTCTGCGTTGTTTTATGTGGAGTGGATAAAATAATTTCTTCTCTCATTAAACATATAAGTTGAGAGATCACCTGACTGATGTGAAGATAACAATATTTAAGAAAAGGTATAGAAAGGCTCTTGGGCGGACCTCCTACTTATCAAGCAAACTTGTCATGACGTAAATATAGTATGGACCAATTTTTTTCCAAAATTTGGTCAGAGAAAAGTTTGCCTGATACAAAAGTAATATCATAATGTAAATGTGCCATAATTTTTTCAAACGACGCGGTGTCAAGTGTCAGTGTGCTTTGACATTTATGTTGTAGACAGATAGGGAACTAGTTAATAGCAAGCAATAATATCTGAAAGTCGTGGAATTATTGTTATATTGTTATATGTATTGAGAATATCACTGCTGTGGCTGAGTACGTCCGAGAGAGTCTACAAATATCGACGAGACAACGATGCAAACAATTTGGCATCAGCAGACGTTCGTTATGCCGAATTTAAGTAAAAATCCTAAAGATGTTCCTTATAAAATCCAAATCATTCACCAACTGCTGCCTTTTGAGCGTCAACTGAAGTTAACTGTACATGGAATGCACGAAGGGCCCTTGCATCCCCTCGAAGTGACTGTTTGGTGCGGCGTTTGCAGTGACAAATCGATTGGCCCTTATTTTTTTTTTTTTTTTTAAGGACGTCGACGGCACCACCAATACCGTTACTGGTGAGCTCTACAGACCGATGTTGGACTAAATTTTTTTGCCGCAAGTTACTAAATTCAATCTCGAGCATTATTGGCACTAGCAGGACGGAGAAACCGCCCATTCAGCTCTCGCAACGATGGAAATTTTGAATCACCGATTTTCAAGCTGTGTGTTCTCACATTTTGGCGATTTGAATTAGTAATTAGATTAGATTATGGCTAATAATGGAATTTCGGACTTCCTAGAGTTCTTCATATAAACCTCATTGCAAGTGCTAGGTACCAACAGCAACGAAATAATTGAAATCATGACTTTTGACTTCAGAAAGTGATACACAGATATATTGAGAGCAGGATCGGCCTCAGATTGGATTTGGATCACAGACATCAGCTACACATATTCTTATTCGGATTCTCATGTAGTTCCTTAAAGCCGAACTCCTCTCTTTTCTTAGATTTTGTGCCAGGGCGAATTCAGAGTTTAGTGGGTTGGAAGCGAAGCAATGCTGCCCATGTACTCTCTGGTTGCTTAGAGTAACTGACACTTGGATGCAGTCGTGAAGCTGTCCGTAAAGACGGTATTTAACCCTACGAGTCTATAAATAGTAAACCGATTCACGATCTCTTCAAGACTCTGAACACTTCATTAAAGCTTCCATCACCTCGCACCGACACATTGTTTTGAATTTCTTTAAAAAAAAATTTCAGTTATTACATTGCGTGGGACAGTCACATTATTTACAATTGATAGTACGTGCCTTCGCACAAAAATTACAGACTAGGACTATATAAGCACTGTGCCATATTTAATCTTAATCTCTTACGAGTCGAGTTCTTATGAAGACCAACTGATTACTGTGTCAACTTATCCCAACTTATTCTTATCAAACGAACAGATTGCTTGGAATAGCTGACATTCAACGGAAACGAAAACAAACACAGAGATTTGTAATAAGCAATACTAAAGATTCCCAGCAGTATCGAAAACAAGCTGCTTTTATATAGAGTGATTCATCGTAAGGTTTGATTTTCAATAGGCCCTGTTTGACAGATCACTCGTGATTTCTATCAAACTGCTGCATCATTTTTGTTCAATATTGCTTGGCAAATTATCACAAAAAGTCTCCTTCTACAACAGCGTCTCTAAATTGTTCAGCTCTATTACGAAAATCAGCGTTCTGTGAGAAATGTTTTTCGTGCGATTCGAGGAATTTACGGTGCGCATAATCGACCTACTGAAACCACTATTGCCAATACCATTCGCAAATTTGAGTCCCACCTTACATAAGAGGATGATACTCGAGTGGTTAGACTACATCCAGCACGTAGTGAAGAGACCATAGCAGCTGTAGCTGAGAGTGTACGCGAAAACCGCAACGAATCGATTCGTCATCATTCTCAGCCGCTTGGCTTGGCGTATTCTACAACTTGGCATATTCAACAAGACGGCGCTACGAACCACACAGCGCGTGAAACAATGGATTTCTTGACAAATCATTTCGGAGACCACCTAATTTTACATTTTGATACGGTAAATTTTCCTCCTAGATCGTCCGAAATCACACCTTTGGTCTGTTTTCTCTGGGAATATGGAAAGTCTCAGGTCTTCAAGAACAAACCAGCTACGATTGAGGCTTTGGAAGCAAGATACCAGTCGCTATACTCGAGCGAGTTGCCTAAAATTCGACTTTCCGAATGGACCACCTCAGACGTAGTCGTGGAATGAATTGTTCTTTTAACTGATAATAAAAATTATAAGTTCTCTTTCAAATTTATGTGCTTTATTCTAAATTATAAATCAAACCTTACGATGATTCACTCTATATAAGCAAGTGCTATAACCGGTGTGGACCTAAAACTTTGGGGTTGTGCCAAGTGCTGATATTTTATAAACTCTCGAAAATAAAGTGCTAAGAGAAATTATACATGCACTGTGATATTTAAGAAAAGACGAGTTACACTGAGATCACTTAAAAACATATCACTAGATCACTAGAAAACATAAAAATTTTGGACGAAAAAACGAGAAAAAACAAACTCAAAACTTTACTGTCTTAGCTTAGTTGCGATGGGAGAAAAATTTCTTCCGAAAATTCTATATAACATTCCGAACGCAGCTCTACCTTTCACCATTCTTCTGCTCGCATCGACTTTAGAAACACCATCAGTGAGACCACGCTTTCTAGATAAAAGAAGGTTTACCGATTTTTTGAACCTCACTCATAATGATGTGCAAATAATATACAAATTCGGAAACGCTTAAGGTCTCAGTCCTTGTCACTGCCCACTTTTGACCGAGTCCCCGACCAATTATCAAGGCTTCGCCCATCAATGAGGTTGTCTAATACAAAATCGGGGGCAGAGCAAAGTAATGGTATTATCGCAACGTTACAAGCGGCAGGACCACCGGTAGTGTTTAAATCACGGTACCATGTGAATGAGAAGCTTCCCGGATCCCGGTTCAGGCCTAACTTGTTGAGGTTGGCCTCCTTGTGGGAGCGTCATGGTGGCTGTAGTTTAAGCTCAAATCACGGGAAGGGTCCTACATCCATTGTATATTAGCAAATAAGTACTGAGTGCTGTAACCCTAAGATCAGCAAAAAGTTTTAGGTAATCGATGGCAAGGCGTATCCTTGCTCCCATGGATGCATGGGCGCCCCGTGAAATCAAGTCTTCCAGACAGGTGTTTAAGTAAAACAGAAGAAACGTTCTACTCACTTTCGACCTTCGGACAACCCTAATCAATGGTGCTTCTACATAGTACATGACAGAAGACAAACAGGGACAAAAGCAGTAAAAGGGATCCAACATACACATCATTTTCTCAAGGATATATTTCTTTCATGAGATTGTCTAAGTAAATCGGGTCAAATATATGAAAGGTTTTTCAAACTCAAAGAGCAATAGATGCCGAAGAAACCTATGTCCTACACATTAAGAATAATTCGTCATGATATCCGGGAACCTCTTTGATATCAATCAAATCCCGAATCGAGTTAACTTCTTCTCCGCTCTAGAACTGTTTTTATCATAATGTTTGCTATGGCCGAAAAAATGTTTATTTCCTTCAGAATTCACATTCTGAATCCACAAGCCCATTGAAACTGATCATTTCCAAACGAATAGTTAAGCATCGTTTTCCCTTTTGCTGAGTTGGTCCGTACCTGAAATCATATGGCTGCCATGTAATCCTTTTCCTCATTCTAAAGGTAATTATGTTACTGCACATGTCCTTCTATAACTTTTGAAATACAAAATAAAATAAATCCCGATGCACCGAAAATCACGCAAAAAGTCAACCCCCTTCCATTGCCAACACAATCTCTTTAAAATGGTATTTGAAAGGTTTCAACATCCCTACATCATTCAAATGAATATTCGATGCACATTACTTCATTGAATTCCATGACTTCAGTGCAAAAGCTCTCATGAGTGAATGTGCCCATTGAGGATTAACTGAGAGGATCTGTCATGGACGTCTAGCCAATGACGAATAACAACTTTGGTTACTTGACATTTCCATTACCACACGGTTTATTGATCCTAAGTGGGCTTAAATAGAAACTCCATTAATAGCATTCCCTTTCTAATCCTCACGGGTTACAATATCAAAAGTGTGCATGTTCTAGATACGCGTGTGAAGGAATATAAATTTCCCCATTCAAATGGAAACCCGTAAAATTTGCAGCAATAGAAGAAAACACCTTCGAATGTCAGGATATTTATAGCTTCCTTTGACTGAGGCAAGAAAAAAAAAAAATAAATAAAATAAAAATTGTCAAAAATAGAGTGCCACGTAAAGGTTCACATTTCACAACGGGGGTCCTTATTAGTGCCTGACTCTAAGGGAAATCAACTTTAAACATAAATGTATGTGTATGGTATTCATGTTTGTATTTACAAATAAATTAAAAATTAAATTGGGTGAATCATCTGCACACTACTTGCAAAGTTGGTTGTTCATGTGGTTAATGGAATTACCATCCAAGGGTGTGATTCACTTGCATGATGCAAGGACCTTTTCTGGGTTGATAATATCATTTGAACATAATCTACTTATCAATTTGAACTATTGAAGTTCTGGAAAAAAATTATTCCTTTTACGGTTACTTTACGGAGATAAAACCAAAGGATACTCATGATGAACCAATGAATTAACTTCTCATTCTGGTGAATGATTTTAAAAGTTTCAAGAGATGTGAGATGAATTAAAAAGTTTATGAAACTGTAGTGTCACATGGAGTAATTAGGACTATGGTACTTTACAGAGATGAGTGATAAGTCTGGGTTGTTCCACACACAACGTGTACATATGTTAGTTGGAGAGTTTAAGGTAAAAGTTTCTTAAATGCCACAGTCCTCGTTTAGATGAAGTTTTAGACAGCTTCATTGAAGGTATCTATGTAGAGTAAATAGGTTTATATTGCAGGCCTTTAGTTGAGTACGGTTTAAGTGTGATAAAACATGAGAGATATGAGTATCTGGAGTTCATAACAATTTGATTTTAGAAACCCTGGTCAGAGTTGTTCTTTCTTAGTGATCTCTTTAGAAATATGTAAGTTACGTTCCAACACAGTCAATCGAATTAATGAAAGGGAAAGTAGGGAAAGTTTATTCGATAATACAATTCTCCTTTCACTACACAGGAACTTAAGTAGATTAAGTACAATAGATAAAAATCAATGAAGCACATTTTAAGAGGGAGCTTCGCGTAAACTTATATTGAAACAAAAGGTAGAGGAATTCGTTCAGAATTTTAAAGATCCGCTAATTGAATTGACATGTATATTAGGAAAAACTCCTGTAGATTGGTAGTTCCATGGTTGAATGCGACTATGTAAAGGCGCATACGTTGAGTCAGCAATAGAGAAATTCTTTTTCTCATGGTTTTGACACATTTCCCAAGGAATCTGATCGGATCTAGTTTAAAATTAGTTCCTATCACGAATGACCGCGGATGAGACCATTGAATACGGTATTGCTTTTTTAAATGGGTTTATGTCGCCCCAAAATGATGCAGACCAGCCTGCTGGTACCACTGAAAAGAAAGACCCCAATATTTGGGAAAACTTTCCCGAGTAAAACAGATATCGTGTATGGCATACCAAACTATAAAATCTTTAGAAGCGATAGAATAACTGATACGGTAGGTGGCTGAGTAGCAATTTATTGTAGAGCATCCATTAAATGTAATACAATTGTTCGGTCTAGCGGACCTGGAGCAGAATGTATTGTTGTCGAAATCAAAGACTGTAATACAAAATGCTATCGTTTCATGTTTGGTGTCTTCCGTCCGACTAAGTATACCACATATCCTACCCGATACGAACCTAACCGTTGACCTTTTCATCGCCTCCAATTCCACTCTTCTCCTTCTTTTTGGCCAAACATCTTGTTTTTCATGAGATATAATAAAAACATGACTAAATGTACTATCACCGAGTGTTTTTCGTAAAAATATTATGATTCCATGAACGTTAATGCCCTCCAACTTTTCATAACCCTTGCCCCTTGGTATCAATGCTGACAAAGTGCTGATCCTTATGAGAAAGTCAACATTTTCCAGTTGACCCTACTACAATTGTTCCTAGCAAAACGATAAAAATTCAAAACCAAAGCTGCCCTTGGTTTACCTCTGTTGTTATCAATTCAATAAAGAAACGCAATAAGTTGTACAGCAGATGGAAAGAATGCCAACTAAACTGCGAAAATACGTTTCTCCAAAAAGGCTTACTACTCTTCTAAGCTTAATACCTCACTACCTGCTACAAAACTCTGGAGATTGGTATTTGCAAGAGTAACGACATAAAATGTGATTTCGATCCTGAAGAATTAAATTGTTTCTTCGTTGTCAGCGAATTCTCTGCAGGTAACGCTAATTCTATTCAATACGTTGACAGTGAATTTCGAACATAGACTTGAAGACTTTGAAGTAACTAGTGAATATGAGGTCTTTAGATGTGTTATGGGTATTAAATCTAACTCTCTTGTTGGGGATAGAGTGCCCATTTGCTTTATAAAGCTTATTATACACCAGATAATTGCTCAATTCACCCGCATTATCAACTTTTGCATAGCTTCTGGTATTTTTCCCCAATGTTGGAAGGGTTCTTCCTATTGCCAAGAAAGCAGACTCCAACTCACCCGCTGACTTTAGACCAATAAGTTTATTGCCTTGTCTCTCCAAAGTCCCTAAAAAAATTTTAGAAAAACCAATTCTAAAACATTTAGCTCTTAATAATTTATTGTACATAAAACAAACTGGTTTCAAAGCAAATCGTAGCTGCTCCACAGCTATGACTAACCATCTTGAGGATGTAAGTGTCCTTTGTTTACTAGATTTTTCCACAGCTTTTGACAAAGTGAAAAAGAGCTTACTTAAGCTGAAGCTCAAAAACTTCTTTGGTTTAAATGACCGGCCAATCAAACTCGTTGGTAGCTATCTGTCAGATAGATCTCAAAAAGTGATTTCTGGGAAAACATCCTTCTAATTAATGGCGTTATTTCAAGGAGTTCCTCAAGAGTCAATTCTTAGACCAATTTTATTTCACACGTTCCTAAATTATTTTCTATCAGTCTGTGTCTATATATCTGTACATCTCACCTTTAGCAAATCTTTTGATAAAATAGACGAACTTGCTCTCCTTGTAAATGATGATCTCACTTGAATTTCAGCTTAGTCTGTGGCAAATGGCTTACTCCTTATGTAAACAAATCACAGATAATGCCCATATCTAAGAGAAATTTTCATTTAAGCAATTTACCTAATATTTTTATAAACAATAACAAGATAAAGGTTGTCGAATGCTGCACTAGTTTAGGTTTCCGTATTTATCGTCACCTCTCACGTTATAGTCATACTAATATAGTTATTAGACGTATCTACGCTTGTCTACGTAAATTGTGGGTAACTTCATTTTTTACTCCTATAATAACTAGACGTTAGTTGGTGTTAACATTAATTTTGCCCAATTTCACTGCCAGGCTATGGAATTCACTACCACTGCGAATCAAATTAATCAAAAATTCTGCAAACTTTTAAAGTGCAACCCTTCTTTACTTCTTTCAATCAACAACTCAGTCCTAAACTCGCATTTAACACCTTAATTTGATATTTTTCTTTTTTATATTTATAAGTTAGATACACTTATCTACCTTAGCTTTAAGATTTATTACAGATTTTGTTTGTTAAGTTGCCGATTATATCTAAGTAGTAAAAAAGATTTAAAACTTATTGTACACCCAATATGGTAGATTGTAAAATAAAAATAAAAACACAAAGAAAAATTGGAAAATTTCAACACATAACTTGTCCGCTTGTAAACCAGATCTGAAGAAGAATGATCGTCCCAAGTGAGTTTGGTCACGTCAGTCATTTGCACAGAATACCTTTTTTGTAACAAGGTCTTGACTTTCCCTCGCTTCAGAGAGCGTATTTGCTCCTTTCTTTATAACTTCTTTTTTTTTGTCCGCAGTTTTAAAAGAGATCTTCCTTTAGAATAAAGGGCAGAGGCTGATTCATACGTCAATATGATGAGTTTCAAGTTTGTGAGTTGTGACTCATGCAGAGATCTCCATAAAATCAACTGAAACGCTTGGACTTTATTTCTGGCTTCTGAAACTTTGAACAATTGGAAATAGTTGAGGTTGGACTATTAGTCGAACGCTAAAAATATCATTAGGAGAAGTCCCGAAAGTTGTTTGGCTGAACAGTCAAATACGACGCGAAGGAATGCTAAAGAGCTTTCAGGCTTAACAATACTTTGATGGAGGATATAGCAATAAAGTTGTAAAACGTCAATAAACTGGACTCAAGTGACCCAACAGCCCGTACTCTGACAAACCTAATGACATGGTGACATGGTGGACACATCATGTTTTTTTGTCTGTCAAGATTTGGTAGCAAATTTGTCTAATCAACTTGAATTTGTGGCAATTGTCTAGTTTTGTGTTTCAAAGTATAGGCAGATAAGGTACTCTCTTCAATTCTCCTGTCTAGAAAAGCTCGAACAAAATTTTCGCTCCAGTCAACATATCAATTCTTTGGATCGATGAAACCTAAGAATCGCCTTAATAAATGAAGACTGGAATGTCTCAGCTCGTCGTATCCGATTCGCAACTCGGTTAGTAACGCAAATGTGAAGCAAAATATTGGCTTGAATACTCGGCTCACAATCTGAATTCCTTGATTGAACTATATATTCCTTGATAACCTGAGCGCCATGTTCTCCTTCAGGTGATATGGACAAGTGTTGTGGATGTGAAATTCAGATGAGATATTGAGTCTCGCAACAGAGGGCAAGAAACTCGTATTCTATGGCCTGATATCACATTACGAACAGCTCTTAATAAATAGATCTTTTGTGGTTAGCTGCCGTGGTTGGCTGTTTATACTTTTTTTTAATAAGCGCGAACATAATGCATTTTGTGTGCCCTTTAAATGTTTGCAGGGTTAGCGCGGGTGAAGGGAAATCAGGATGGAAACAAAGAGAGGTGCTGATGTACATTAGCTTTGATGACTAGAAAATAAAAAGCTCGGTGGATCATTTTTTAACATCATTCTTGAAAGAATTGTGCAAAGCTAGCCAGGCCACTACAGAGGCACCATCTTCAAAAAGACTTTTCAGTTGCTCGTATATTCGAAGACATCTATATAATGAGCTGAACACTGCGACGGGTTTAGATGGGCTTAAACGGTCATTCAATGAAGAAAAAACAGACAAATAAAGTTCCACAATAGGCGGCTATACCTTGAGCTTGTATGGTACTTTATATATCTCAACTTTTTAACAACTACTACAACGACATCAATGCAGAAATAATTGAAAGAATCACTTTTACCAATAGCTGCTTCTTTGGGCTTAGCAGACGACTGAATAGGAAAGCCCTCTCTCGAGGAACCAGAAAGACAGTATACAGAACTCAGATCGTCTTACAGCTTGGAAACTGACGAAAGCGGATGAAAATGCGTTCGGGCGCTTCGAAAGAAAATTTCCTAGGCTAGTTTTCAATCCCGTTTGCATTATTGAAGAATGAAGGAGTGAACTGTACAGCGATTCTCACCTAGTCGAATTATCCGACTAGGTCACCTTAAACACATGGAAACCGTGGACCTAGGCCAGCAATTTTTCAACTCCAATCTAGAGTAACAATGCGGTAGTGCAACAACCTTATCTTACATCGCGCACTGAAGGTAGCTGCTGGCAAAACACCTCTGAAGAAGTTGTAGAGACATGTTATCAGACAACCTTCTTCACTTTGCACTGTCGCGCTATCCAAGAAGGAAAGTAAGTAATCATAGTTAACTACGAACGAATTAATATGAAAAGTTAGTAGGTTCAGATTTGATCCAGTGAAACAGTCATCCTAGGCCTGGTCGAATTTGTGCAAATGTCATCATCCAACAAGTTCTTGTTGATGTCACCATTTAAACTATTGGGTCTCTAACATTCCATTGGAACATGCGTTGGAAAGCTCACTGTACGTCATTTCAGTATATGTCATTCATTTGAAGCGTAAACAACAATAATTTTTTTTTCACTCAAATATGTCGAACTTTGTGCCTGAAAAAGTGTTTTTGCGGGGAGTTCTTCTGCATTACTTTAATATGAAGAAAACTGCTGCCGAAAGTCATCGTATTTTGGTGGAAGTTTATGGTGAACATGCGCTAGCTGAGCGAACGTGCCAAATATGGTTTGCACGATTTAAAAGTGATGATTTTGGCTTGGAAGACGATGATCGTCCTGGGCAGCCTAAAAAGTTTGAAGATGAAGAGCTGGAAGCATTACTCTATGAAAATTGTTGCCAAACACAAGAAGAGCTTGCAGCTGGATATATTCAAAAGCAAGGAAATTGGGTTCCACATGAACTCAAGCCGAGAGACGTTGAAAGGCGGTTTTGCATATCTGAAATGCTGCTGGAACGCCACAAAAGGAAGTCATTTTTACATCGGATCGTTACTGGTGATGAAAAATGGATCCATTACGACAACCCCAAAGGCAAAAAATCATATGTGAATCCCAGCCAACCAGCCAAATCAACGGCAAAGCCGAATATTTACGGCGCGATTGTAATGCTCTGTATTTAGTGGGATCAGATGGGTGTGCTGTATTATGAGCTGCTAAAACCGGGTGAAACCATCAATGGACAACGCTACCGAACATAATTAATCCATTTGAAGAGAGCAGTAGCAGAAAAACGCCCGGAATATGCGCGTAGACACGATCATGACAACGCTCGGCCCCACGTTGCTATTCCGGTTAAGAACTATTTGGAAAACAGTAGATGGGAAGTCTTACTCCTACCGCCTTATAGCCCAGACCTTACCCCTTCTGACTACCATTTGTTCCGGTCGATGCAAAACGCCCTCACTGAAATACGGTTCACATCAGAGCAGAATATCAAAAATTGGCTTGATTCATTCTTGGCTGCCAAGCCGGCGCAGTTCTTTTGGGATGGGATCCACAAATTGCCAGGAAGATGGGAAAAAGTCGTAGCTTCAGTTGGGTAATACTTAAAAAAATACTATTGTACATGTTTTTCTTAAATAAACGTTCAAATTTTGAAAAAAAAAAAAACCGC
This sequence comes from Volucella inanis, assembly GCA_907269105.1. Lineage (NCBI taxonomy): Eukaryota > Metazoa > Arthropoda > Insecta > Diptera > Syrphidae > Volucella > Volucella inanis. The sequence continues at coordinate 44,266,525 of OU026157.1, forward strand.
ACGAAAATAATTATATACCCAATATCTAGAGAACACATCCATTAAAGAAATGCCTTCTATGCGCCCCCTCTCTAATGTTTTCGAAAATCATCCATTTATTTTGTTTTCTCGAAATAAAATCTTGCAGGCGATAAGGCACAACATCTTCATAACAATTTGTATGTTCCCAGAAAGGTTGTCGCTTACTTCTTAAGCCAGATACCCAGAGAAATTTCCAATTAAAGTCATCTTCTAAGCTGTACAAGAATCCAATTGAATTATTGTAATTAAACTCGGGATTCTATCTTTACCATAAATAAAATTCCCATAACTTCACATTACGAGTATCAAAAATTGATTTCATTGGAAATGACTAAGTCAAAGGTGTGTCGATAGATTTTTCCCCAAAGGGAACACACGTGCCAATATGTGTGAAGACATTACACTTTGATATCAGTGCTAGAAACTTGGCAAAAACGTACTCGTTCGCCATTTTATGACTTTGGGTTGGATTTACATAAAAAATTATTCAAAATTACATTTCATCGATACCATCTATTCGTAGGACTATTTACAACTATAATCTGCCATTGGCAGAGAATGAAAGCCAAACCTCAAATAGGAAAACTTCTTAATTCCAATTACGCAATATGAAAGTTTATCTCGTAGTAAGGGTCGTCGTCGGTCACTTCATGCCGACCACTACAAACAAGTCTACAGGACCTTATCAGAATTATTTAAATTTTCTGAATATGCAATTGAGGGCTATTCATAATAGAGATCGACATAGAATCCCATAGACGACAGAGTTATACTAAAATCTAAAGCCTGAAATGTATACCATTGTGCCATTCAAGTGAAGATTGAGCCCAAAACTGATAGCATACGGACAACTTTGGCCCGACGAAATCCAAACAAAAATTAGCGCAATATTTCGGGTCTAGTTGGTTGTTTCAAGTGGGTGGTTAGGTGGATAAGTGCAGGCTCTCATGATGGGATCCGGAAGATCCTCCGAAACTAAATACAACAATTATTATCGCTGGCACTGGATTCAGGTTCGGGTTTGGCTTCGGGTTTGAGACTGGGTCCTTCATCAACTTGGAATAGAATGGCAGCACTCTCGGTTTGGTATTTAAATTGAAAATTTAAATCTCAACCCTGTTGCCCGACCCATGCTGATTTACACTTTGAAAACATACGAATACGGGATACGGATATCTCGTGAACACTGTCGCTCAGAATGCTCAGCCTGCGTTCTTCTATTTGCATATGTTGACATTTAATTATGACAGTTTTAATGAGATTTCCCTCTGAATTTAGATTGAATTCAAGAGTGAAACATTTAGAAGTGTACGAGTGACGAGAATGAGGAATAAGGGTGACGACGACGACGATGACGACGATGATGACGATGAGGATGATGAGGATGATGATGATGGTGATGGTGATGGTGATGGTGATGGTGATGGTCAAGGTGATGGTGAGCAAAACGAGCACGACAGGGATGATTATGGTAACTCACAACGACTACGATTAGGATGATGACCGTTAGAATACTGATGATGATGGAAAATGATATCATCATGCACTGAACTGAAAGTTAAAATGTGCATTTGTATCTGTGAGTAAGATCTGTGCAACTGCTAAGTATTTTAGTTGCAAGGAAGCAAAGGAAAGTTAAACGAAGTGGTGATAAAACTGTCTGTTAGTATTTTCTCGTACTGTTGGGAAATTTCCTGGGTCATTTAGCTTAAGCCATTTGTGGATGACTAGGGCTGAGCTATGAGGTGGCTATGATGGATGAGCATCATAAAATGCAACCTGAAACAACTCCATATCCCATCTATCACAGAGCAATTTGAATATTTATGATCGCATCTAGGTTACCAGTTCGTGGTTATTCGTTTTTGCATTCGTACAAATGCTTTCCAGAGATGCTCAACAGGAAGTGATAGTAGAAATTCCGGTTTGTACGGGTGTGTTTTTCTTTTAAGAGTGTTCTATAGGTACTTGTATTTCTATTCTTAAAGGAAAACTTCTATTTATAATTCAGTTGTATTTACTATAGGGCGGCGTTTCCTAGAGATGATGGTTTTCTATTTTATTTGGAAGTTACTTAAATTATTCGGATTGTTTTCCATAGTAACCCGTACCCATTTTTGGTCTCCCAATAATCTTATTATTGTTTTTGTGAATACATGTACTTACCCATGATATTTTTCCCGGTACCTACATAGAAGTAGATGATTCACCTTTCTGTACCATCGACTACATTTGACCTTTGACTAAAGTCAAATTCCGGAAAAGTTGGTAATCCAAAAATCTGCGCATCCTTTATAAATCACTAAAAATAAATTGAAGTGGATAAAAAATGTTGTTAAGTTGATTAAGTCAGATGTCTGCTACACATTAGGGCGATGAAGAGTACAAGTTACGATTAATCATTAAAGGAATATCGAAAATTAAGGTCTGCTGGAAACCAATAAAGCCTAAAGGTTTGGGTACTTCCATCTGCTGGGGTGCGATTTTTAAGTTCATATTGTTAAGATACAATACACCTCTCTTTCCTGTGTTCTTCAATTTTGCAACGAAAAAGTAAAACTAGTTTCAGATATGAAAAGCTTGAATGATTCGAACAGTAGCAAAAAGAACAGGGCCCTCATTACGTAATATAACTTTCTAGACGATCATTGTTGGTGATTTGCATCATCTAAACGCATTTAACTCTCGTGTCGTCTACTGTTTATTCTGTCTAAAATTCTAGAGCTACTGAAGTATTTTTATTGCCAGAAATGTTGTCCAATTTTCCGTGTTGGTGTTGTTATTTTCCAAAATGTAAGTACTTATTAGTGTTATGATTATTTTAAGAAAACAAATTAATAATTCATGTGGCAAGTCTGCTACAAATATTCAGCAAAATCTGGGAAGAAAATTTATGAAGAACTTGTGGTCGAAATTGAACGAAAAACTTAATGTCCTAGGACTACCAAATACAATTAATCGATTGCATCATGGAGAAAGGTAAGCATATAAAATAAAATATTATAAAAGCAAAATATTGTATAAACACACATTTTTCGTAAGGTGTAGACGGATTCCAAATTTTAAATAAAAATTTCAAATATATATTGGAACAAGTGCTTGTTATGGATGGACGCGAGGCTGTTTCGTTAAGGAATGCAAAATGTTTTGGTGCAATGGAAGTGAAAACAAAGTCAGAAACTGACGAACTTGAAACAACTCTCTGTGGAATAGTAAAGAGTCCATCCAATATAGACAAGATGGAAGATTTTGAACAAGTCCTACAGAAGGTACTTTTTTTCATCTATGATATGTTGATTTTATACATTTTCTTCTAAGAAATTCGACACTATACTCTTTATTTATTTATTTGTTTAGCAAATAATGCCATTAAGATACTTAAACTTAACCCAATCAATTGAAGAAATAATTCAATTCAATAGTAATTGTTATACAATAATTGTTATACAATACAATAATAAATAGGTAACCTTAAATCATCAGGTATAGGGCTGAGAGTTCCTTACAAATAGTTAATATTTTTTTAAATAATCAAATACAAGATTGAATTTAATTTTAAAAATAAAATTTAAAACTTTAGATAGAATTGTTTGCTTTAAACTTTACACATTAAAGCATCAAGCATCCTTTTAATTGGGGTCACTATTCTGTACAGCATAGTATTCACAGTGCGGTGTTATATATTTGTATTGCACACATTAACGAAATCTTGCGTCTGATTCTTAAAAAAATCCTACTTTTTTTGATTTTTTTTAAATATATAGGGTTTTCCAGTAGGGACTTGACAACTCTCTCACTAATCACCAAACTGTCACTGTCAATTTATTCAGTAAACTCAAAATTTTCATCATGGTAAAGTACACTAACGAGCAACGTCTGCAAACGTTCTCCGATTGGGTTCTTGAGAAGATGCGCCAAGATGATGAATTTCATCGCAAAATCATCTTCAGTGACGAAGCTCATTTCTGACTCAATGGGTTCGCCAATATGCAAAATATGCGTTATTGGTCGGGTGAAAATCCACATGTGCTTCATGAATCACCACTTCATCCACAAAAAATAACTCACCGATTATTTTTGGTCCGAATTGGAAGATATGGACTTGGACGACATGTGGTTTCAACAGGATGGTACCACAAGCCACACAGCACAAGCTACAATCGATTTATTGAAGAGTAAGTATGGTGAGCGTGTTATCTCAAGACATGGGCCAGTCGATTGGCCGCCTCGTTCGAACGATTTAACTCCGCTTGACTATTTTCTGTGGGGCTACGTTAAGTCATTGGTTTATGCCAATACGCCGACGACGTTGGAAGAGGTCAGAACCAACATTGAACTCGAAATAGCGACCGTTTCGGCCAAAATGTGTGGCCGAGTCGTTGAAAATTGGGTCCAACGAATCGACCGCTGCAAACGTGCCCGCGGTGGCCATATAAACGAAGTCGGGTTCCATTCATAAATGTTTTGATTGTACTTCAAGCTAATAATAAAGTTTTTGAAATATCTCAAATGGTTTGCCTTTTATTTAAAAAAAATTTGTCAAGTCGTTATTAGAAAACCCTATATTTGCCATGTAAGCTCAGTGTTAATTTGTGGTCAATTACCACTCCTAAAAACTTAATTTATTCTATTTGCTCATTAGTTCATTTTCTGTAGTAAGATTGATGTTAACTTTATGTTCAAGAACCATACATTTGGATTTATTTACATTTAATTTTAACTTGTTTACCTTATCCATGTATTTAACCTAAATAAGTGCTCTTGTGTCTTGCGTTCAGAGTCACAAATATTTTTCCCGGTTATACGAGGTGGGTTCAAAAAGTAAGGTGACTTTATATTTTTTTTAAAAATATATTTATTCATTCATTAAATTGTTACGAATGAGAAACTTTTATTATAATCTTTATCCTCTTGAAAATAACAAAAAAAAAATCCCTTTTTAACCTTCCAAAAAATATCACAATTCTCCACCACGCTGTGGAGCTCCAGCTGTCAAAAAATGTCGACCTGTTTGTTTTCTACAGGCTCATGTTTGTTCTGTTTGTTTGCCAGCTCATGTCTTTACATTGCCCCCTTCGTATGATGGAATTGCTTCAAGCGGTTAAAATTAACTATTTTCTCGGTCCTTCCTTTCTGGATGCGGTAGACGACGTCAGGTATTCTCTGCCGCACCTCATATGGACCATTCCAATCGAATTGTAACATGGGACTTTTATCTTTCTTCCTTGTTGGATTATGCAGCAATACAAGCGTCCCAGGATTAAAAATTTGCCTAGTGCTGCTGTCGGCTGCCATTTTCCAGTCTATATCGAACAATCTCGTGCATCTCCATCAATCGATTTCGTAGCCTTCTTAAAAACTCTTTGGTTTCCGTGGTTTCCTGTTCGGGTGGTGCTAGGAGATTTTCTGCAGGAAGACGAAGTTCTCGACCATAAATCAGCATCGCAGGAGTCTCTCCTATGACATCGTGTACAGCGGTTCGGTAGGCAAGCATCAGCAAAGGCAAATGCTGATCCCAATCACGCTGATCTTGTTCGCAGTATGGTTCGATTAAATTTTTCGACCATGCCATCCGATTGAGGATGTATGGCAGTGGTCCTTGTTTTCTCTATTCCCAGGCGCTCCATGGTCTTAGTTAAAATTTCGGACTCAAAATTGCGACCCTGATCGATATGAATCTGCATCGGGACACCATCAGTAACTTAACGATCCACCACAGTTTTGCTGGTTTGATCCGGAATTGAAAAGCATTCGGGCCATTTCGAAAGAAAATCCATGCAGCACATGATGTATTGATTTCCCACGTCGGTTCAGGGAAGTGGTACCAAGATATCCATCGCGATGCGTTCAAAAGGTGCGCCGACATTATATGTATAACTGCAATGAAGCTACCCACCGAGGACTAAGTGTTCTTCTTGTTTGGCAAACTTTGCAGCACTTACACCATAGCCGTACATAGCAGCTTTTTACGAGTTTTAGTTGTACCAAAATGACCTCACGAAGGGCTATCGTGAAACATGGATAAGATGTGCGATTGATGTTGCTTTGGGATGACTGTTTGGTAGACAACATCGGTGCGCTGGAAATTTTTTCTGCAAAGAATATCTTTTCGGAGACACAGCGTGTCATAAATAGCTTAGTGAGATTTTAATATGGGGTCGGATCGACAAATAATTTTCTGGTCGGGCCTCTCGTCTCGTCTTATCGAGTCCTTGACAAGATGGTGAACAGCATCCCGAAGTTCAGCTATATCGTCCACGACTGCAGCACAGGATACTTGACCGAGTTCACAGTCTTCCTTTTGGTCACAACGTCGACATAGTTGTTCAAGACAATTCCTTCTTGACAGAGCGTCGGCATTCTTGTGGTTTTTACCTGGTAGGTGAATTACTCTGAAATCGTACTTCGCTAATTGCTCCAACCATCAAGCTAACTGACCTTCTGGCTCTTTGAAATTCATCAGCCACTGCAAGGATGAATGATCGGTTCGTAAAGTAAAGTTGCGTCCCAGTAAATACGACTTGAAATGCTTTACGGCTTTTATGACGGCTAGAAGCTCTTTCCTCGTCACGCAGTAGTATGGCTCCGTCTTGGAAAACGTCTTACTGGAAAATTTTATTGGGTGTTTCATTTACTGGCATCTGTATCTAAGTAGAACTCATAACTTTCTTCTGGTAAAGTTAACATGGGCGCGTTGGTCAACTTTATTTTATTTCCTGAAATGCCTCTTCGCACTCCGAGTTCCAGGAAAAAAACCTGGTTAGCGGCTTTGCAATCTGCGAAAATAAGCGCCCAAATCATCTATAATAGGCAGAAAACCCCCCAAAAAAAAATCTGCACCTCCTTTTTGCTTTACGGCACTGGCCAACTGGAAACTGCTTCCGTTTTAGTGGGATCTGTAGCAATACCGCGATCTGAAATGACATTTTTGTCAAAATTGCATTTTTGGGTCGCAACTTTAACCAGTTTCCTGCCTTCCAGGTTATGAAGTAGCTCCTCGAATGTTCTACCGTGAATCACCAAATCGTTTAAACAGATTTTACATATGTGAAAGTAACCTTCAAGAATTGTTTCCATAAGCCGTTAAAATGTCGCAGGGGCATTACATAGCCCAAACGGCATGAAATTAAATTCCCAGAGGACATCTCCTATGCTGAACGCAGTCTTTTCTTTTGATGATTTATCTAGCTCCACTCCTGCCAATAACCTGACTTCAGATCTGAAGTGGAGAACCATTTCACTTTAGCCATCGAGTCAAGTGCGTCGGCCATTTGCATGGGGTATATCCGGGCCCCAGATAAAATTGTTTTTACTTGGCGGGCATGGAAGTAAAGTTTTTTTTTCAGAGCAGGACAACAGATGGACCCATATTTTTTCAGAAAGTTATACCATTTTATAGTACCACAATAGCGTGTTGAGTTGATATGAAGATTTGTTTCGCGGGATTTAATGAGTTTTTCACAGTGCTTTTGATATCTGGTGCGAAAAACACCGTACGTGGTTCCAGACTGCATAGCGGCTCCAAAACGTCTTCGGAGTGCGGTTACCAGAAGTGAGTAATTTGTGAGCATTTCACCTTCCAGTGCACTCACATACGAAAGCACCGAGCCTCGAAGACTGGCAGAGAGAAAAATAGAAGATTTATCTTCGTTGGCTCTGGAGACCATGCGCAAATGAGTCTCGTAGTCTTCCCACGACGATTTTCCATCGAATTCCATAAGTTGACCGATAGGTCGTCTGGCGACACTGCTGAACATTATAACGAGCAGGAAACACGGAGGTCAGCAGGGCATTCCATAAGCGAGTTATACGGCTTAGGAAAGAATCACGATATTTTAGAATACATCCGAAAATGGACTTGAGGGTATACTAATGAGCATCAATAGCGAGACCAGTGTTAGGGTTGAAAGTTTGAATAGGCGGAATGCTACTGGCGATTTTAATTGAGCACTGGTGGTGGAAATAGCGATAAAACAAAGTGAGACAGGAGACAGTAAGTCGATGTTCGAGGGTGTCAATTGAATGGCTGATATTAGTATCACCAATGAGTTTTATCGCAAGGTTTTGAATCCTATCTAGCAGAGATGTTTTAGTAGCACCTGACCAGATGTGGGCATTGTACTCCAATTTTGGGCGGATGAATGCCCTATATACTACATTGTGGCCAGATTAGAAGGGGTGAAATATTTCTTACATCGCTTGAGGAAACCTAGACATTTCGGAGCATTTTTGGCGACATCGAATATGTGGTCATTCCAAAGTAAGTTGTCACTACACACATACCGAGAATGGAAAGTTTATCGGTTTCGACGATGCAAGTGCCATCCATGGATAATGGCTGGGTATTTGAATTTCGCTTTAATGACAGCAGACAGCATTGAGTTTTGGAAGCATTAAATTTCACTCGGTTGATAGTTTCCCAATTGGTTATGCTGTTAATATCGGAATTTAATGAGATTAACATACGCTCATGTTAAAACAAGCCTATGTTCTGCAGAAATTGGTTTCATTCGTTTTGAAATTTTAGAACGAACTTTGTCCAACAGCAAATTAAATGATTGTATCGACGTATGGCGAAATTCGCCATAATCTGATCTTTTTCGGTTTGTAGGGTGGACACCGAATATTCTTCTTTTTTTTTTTAATTTAAGATAATTCCGTGAATTTTAAAGTGACTTTCTAGTAAAACACTGCGGCGAGCAGCCCTCGATAACGACATTTTTACAACTAATCGCTCAAAAATTGCCACTCAGTAAATGACCACTTGCCGATTAAGCTCGCCACTCAGCTTTTTGCCGCTTAGCCGCTCTGCTGCTTGCCGCTAACTGCATGGCCTTAGCCTTGTGCGACGGTTCATCTGTTTAAGAAGTTTCGGAACAATCTTCATTGACACACGTTGCATGCCCAAAACATCGAATAAAATTGCATGACACGAGTCGACCGATATGCCAACATCCTCAGCAACCTCTCTTATGATAATTCGACGATTTTCGAAAACAATTTCCTTGAAAGCTTTGACGTTATCATCTTTTTTTGATGTGTTGGGGCGTCTGGAGCGAGGTTCGCCATTGGCATCTTCTCGGCCATCTTGAAAAAGCTTGTAACACTTGTAATTTTTATTTTTTTTTTTACTTATAGTAGAGCAGACTTACCTTATGCTACAGTCAACATGACAAGTGTTTTCGAGCACTTAATTCCATTTCTTACATAGAATTTGATGCAAGTTCCTTCCTCCAATTTTTGTAATAATTGAAAACTACCGAGCACACAAAAACACGTCTAACCTTTCTATCTGTCAAAAACAAACTAAGTATGCTATTTATTTAAAACTGTGAACATATATCTAGTATTGTACTAAGACAATATAAATCGCTGATGCATCGTCGCCGTCTCAAAATTATATGATTGTTTGTCTTGCTTGTTCGCTGTCTTCACTTCGATACAGTTCTTGGGGATCGAATTCCCAAAGAAGAATAACATCGTGTCGACTCATAAAGTGTGTTATATCGATATTTAATGGACAACTCGAATGACGATAAACAGTAAGTCGCTGACTATTGCTGTAGATGACCCACTTATGAACTAAATAACTTATGGGCTGAAAGGTTCCGTTCCGTTTCATATTAAAACACAAAATTTTTGCAAAATTCAACTTTATTTATCAATATAGTTGCCTTCGAGGGCGATACACTGATTGAAAGGATTTTTCAATCTTTCGATACCAGTTTTGTAGAACGATTTCGGTTTAGCCTCAAAATAGGCCTCTGTTTCGGCGATTACTTCTTCATCGGTCTTAAATCTCTTTCCGGCGAGCATTCTTTTGAGGTCTGCGGGTGGGGAAGCAATTCGTAGCCGAATTCATTCAATTTTTCCATCGTTTTCATCGACTTGTGCCACGGTGCATTGTCTTGATGAAACAGCACTTTCTTTTTCTTCAAATGCGGCCGTTTTTCTGCGAATTCGTCCTTCAAACGCTTCAACAACGCAATGTAATAGTTGCTGTTGATAGTCTGGCCCTTTTGGAGATAGTCGATGACAATTATTTCATGTGTATCCCAAAATACGGATGCCATAACCTTGCCAGCCGGCTGTTGAGTTTTTGGTCGTTTTGGACGAGGTTCGTCGCCTGCTCGCCACTCAGCTGACTGCCGACTTGACTCTGCTGTGAAGTGATGGAGCCAAGTTTCATCCATTTTCACATACCGAAGCAAAAATTCGGCTTTATTGCGGTTGTACAGCTTTAAACACTCCTCTGAATCATCAACACGTTGTTGTTTTTGGACGACTGTGAGCAAACGCGGCACCCACTTTGAACAGAGCTTTCGCATGTCCAAATATTCGTGTATGATATGTCCAACACGCTCTTTTGATATCTTCAGAGCCTCAGCTATCTCGATCAACTTCACTTTACTGTCATTCGTAATCATTTTGTGGAGTTTTTGGATGTTTTCATCTGAAACAGCCTCTTTTGGACATCCACTGCGTGCATCATCTTCCGTGCTTGTATGACCACTATTTAATTTGCGAATGGTTCATTCGACTTATCAAGCCATTTTTTTGCATCGGCTGCATTTTTTCCCATCAAAAAGCAATGATAAATCAACACAAGAAATTGTTTTGAATCCATTTTTTTCATAATAATAAAAGTTGCTTCACTCACAACACTATATCTCGAGAACTAATCGTCCGACAGCTGTCAAATTTATACACGTATCTTTTGAAGGTTGGTACTAACTGAAAATGGTATAAACCAATGGAACCTCTGGTCGCTGTGGTAGGGCAGACGAAAAGTATAAAAATTAAGACAGGGAGGCAGTTCATTTTTTCACCTGAGGCGCGATGTATCCGTAGTCAGAACAATTATCCACCAAAAAAACCAAACTCTGCTTTAAGTTTACCTACATATGTATATTTGGCACATATGTACCAACACAAAAAGAAAAGGTAATCGGATGTACGTCGCCCGCAAAATATCAAAGTCACCTTACTTTTTGAACACATCTCGTAAATATTAGGGCGATTTCTGTCGTTTATATAAATAATAAGAAGCAAGGAACCAAGAATTTCTGTCGTTCCAATACTGTTCGATAAGGTACAATTGATCCTCGTTCGCTGAGATCTTCCTCTTAACCTTCTGACTGTCAGAGTTTTTTTCACCTTGAAACCGTAAGTTGAGGTCATATAGACCCCACAAGCTAACCCTTACATTGGGTATATAACTTTTTTTTTCCAAATTTGAACGTTTATTTAACAAAAACATGTACAATGGTATTATTCAAAGTATTGCCCATCTGAAGCTATGACTTTTTCCCATCTTTATGGCAATTTGTGGATCCCATCCCAAAAGAACTGCGCCGGCTTGGCAGCCAAGAATGAATCAAGCCAATTTTTGATATTCTGCTCTGATGTGAACCGTATTTCAGTGAGGGCGTTCTGCATCGACCGGAACAAATGGGAGTCAGAAGGGGCAAGGTCTGGACTATAAGGCAGGTGGAGTAAGACTTCCCATCCACTGTTTTCCAAATACTTCTTAACCGGAATAGCAACGTGGGGCCGAGCGTTGTCATGATGGAAAATTATTGCCTCCTGTCTGGTCGCATATTCCGGGCGTTTTTCGGCTACTGCACTCTTCAAACGGATTAATTGTATTCGGTAGCGTTGTCCATTAATGGTTTCACCCGGTTTAAGTATCACCCGGTAATACAGCACACCCATCTGATCCCACCAAATACAGAGCATTACCTTCGCGCCATGGAGATTCGGCTTTGCCGTTGATTTGGCTGGTTGGCCGGGTTTGACATATGATTTTTCGCGCTTGGGGTTGTCGTAATGGATCCATTTTTCATCACCTGTAAAAATACGATGCAAAAATGACTTCGTTTTGTGGCGTTCCAGCAGCATTTCGGACATGCAAAACCGCCTTTCGACGTCTCTCGGTTTCAGTTCATGTAGAGCCCAATTTCCTTGCTTTTGAATATATCCAGCTGCTTTTAAACGTTTTGAAATGGCTGCTTGAGTGACACCCAAAGATTCTGCGAGCTCTTCTTGTGTTTGGCAACAATCTTCATAGAGTAATGCTTCCAATTCTTCATCTTCAAACTTTTTTGGCTGCCCATGACGTTCATCATCTTCCAAGCCACTTCCAATCACCACTTTTAAATCGTGCAAACTACTTTTGGTACGTTCGCTCAGCTAGCGCATGTTCACCATTAACTTCCACCAAAATACGATGACTTTCGGCAGCAATTTTCTTCATATTAAAGTAATGCAGAAGAACTCCCCGCAAAAACACTTTTTCAGGGGCAAAGTTCGACATATGACATATGACGTATAATGACAGTAGCTTTCCAACACAATGGAATAATAACAATAGAATAATACAAGTTACGCCATCTCTTAGCAAACCGAAATATATTAAGACGCAATATATATAGACCCAATATTTTGCATGAAGAGGCTAATATAACATAGTAAAACAAGAAAATTTAGATATTTTTTATTAAGTATTTAATGGTGAGCTCAAAATAAAACAGCTAAATATGTTTTTTTTTTTTTTTTTAAATGCGATTTTCTTCTTCAAAATCTTCATCTTCAGTGGCAGCTATACACAAACTACATATCATTTTCAAATGTTCCTTGCACGTATATTTTTGGCATGAGGAACATACTGTACTCACTTTATTGTCTCTTGATCGTTGGCAAACTGAGCAACGGGCGCGTTTTAGTTTTCTTTCTACCGGCTTGGGCAGTAGCTCCGTATATGTATTTCCCACGACCAATTCTTTCTATTATTTGTGGATGGACCAATTCTTCGGAAACTTAATATTATAAAGATAAAATGCCGTAAAACATCCAACATCAAGGATTTTTTTTTTATAATCCCGCGCGCGCACCAAGGGGATATGAGTACCCTTTTACTGGTTTTCTCCATGGCGCGGGCGGGTGGTGTAGTAGTTTGAAACTCAGGTGTATTACGTTTCGATATTTTTCGCAAAGGTGGTTGTCAAACCAGTGGGTCTCAGTGCGTGCTAGTTGTTAGTTCGTTACATTTAGCCCAGCCATCAACCACTCCAACATCAGTGTTATGCCTTCATGTCAGCGTTGACGCCGACGGGATTCTCATATAACTGCATGCAAAATCTACGAAAATACTTTTTCAGAGAATTGCCTCGCACGGGATTCGAACCCGCGACCCTCTGCTTGAGGAGTGTATGCATATACCACTACACCATGGACGCCCCCAACATCAAGGATGTTGGAAAATAAGGTCATTGGCCAGCGGTTTGTCTTCCTTTTACATGTGTAAGTCTTTACCATTTTATCCATTGAATGGACTTCGCCCTTAGTTTTATTGTAGTCAAGAATAATCGCTGGCTTTAGTTTTTGGTCGGGATTGACCTCGACGCAGTGATGCATGTTGGACAAAAGAATTACATTTTTGTTCTTCTTAGAAACATACCTGAGAAGAGTCTTTGCTTTAGAGAAAACAAATCGAGAACTGATTTCTCCCGGCCTTTAATATTAATTAACTCAGCTGGAACATCTGTCTTGTTTTTTCGCATAATTTCCAAAATTATGGTGTTTTGAGACAACAATTGTTCAGAGAGCTGAATATACGTGACAAAATTATCCACGGTTATGTTCCTCCCTGAAAAAAAAACACACTTTCCTTTACATTGAAAGTTGCCAGACATTCTGGAAGAATTTACTTTTTGTCAGCCATGGTTGACAAATACGTTTCACTAAATTCAATGCGTACCCAGAAAATGTTGATTCCATACTTTCCTGGTTTTGATGGAATGTATTGCCGAAATTTTGATCACCCGCCTTTCGCCAACCAGGCTTGTAAGCGGTCTTTAGCTGTTTAAGAAACATGCTCCAAACGTCTCGAATGGTGGCCAATTTATCTGTGCGCAATCCCACCGAACGAGTTTGAAAATTGTCAAAACGAAGTAACTGCTCAAATCGAACCTGAGACATCGTGGCTCGGAATATGAATCAGTTTCGTTTGTCGAATAATTCAGTAATTGGCTCATCCCAAGACTTGCAGGCGCCTGCAAAAATCAGCATACCAAATAACGCGTATAATTCTTTCTCGTCTGTATTCACTCACTTTTGAATCGATTTGTTTGGATTTGCAGCACAAAATGCGTTAGCCTTATGATTGGTTTCTCTAGCGATGATCGTAACTATTACCGGAAAAATTATAGCTTTGAAAGCTTATTGAAGAAATTTCTCTCAGAGTATTAGCAGTAACACATTGCTTTTCTCGAACAATTTGCCTTGCGCCTGTTTGGAATTGTAGTAATGGCATCGAAGACCATACGAGCCCGCTCTTTGCAACGCACGTTTCGGCAGTTGTGGGTGGCACTTCTTGCAATCCAATATCATCATCTTCATCTTCAGTTTCTAATTCAGGAATTTCAATGTCTTCAAAAATGTCGAAATCTGCTTCATTTATCGACTCATCGTCACTTTCAATCAAATCCATCGCACTCATACTGTATGCAAAGAAAGGAGGATTTTTTTCTTTTTATTTTCTAACGCTCAAACTTTCTATTTGAAACGAATTTACAATGCAAAAAGATTGATAAAAATATTTCTTTCACCTGTCGATAATAAATTCTCGTCTCAAAATTAAATACCAATTATAAATCTGTTCTGACAAAATTGTCATGTTTCTGCAAGGCACGCGGACAGAAGTTATAAATGCATAGATGTGCGACAAGTGTATGCATTTTCACGTACATATTTACATACATTAAATTGAGTAGAAAAGGTACTCCCCACATTCAAAATGCATGAGAGTTGCAAGAAACGGTTTCAAGTTTTTTTTTGCTTTCAGGTGAAAAATTCATACTTTCGCAATGACTTTTGGAGCTCATTTTGGTATTTTTATGTATGGAACGAACAAATTGACAATGTCAGTGAGAATCAGCCAAAAACACTAATAAATATTTTAAAAAATCAGCGTTTTATACGCCTGAAGTCATATAGACCTCAACTTACAGTCACAAGGTTAAAAACGACATCTTTGGAGTGTAGATAGCAAAATGGTCTACTAAAATCTAAAAAGACGGCAATTACAAAGTTTTTTTCAGACAGCTCCTTCTTTCAAGAGATAAGAATCCTGTTAAGAGCAGTCTCACACAAGTGCTTTTTTCGGATCCTGATTGGCGTTCAAGAAACAGATTGTTTGTTTCAAAGTATTCCTCCAGTTGAATTTGGACTATTTTTTCTATAATTTATTTCCATGATGTTGTTCACTTGATTTTTTCACAGGGGATAAGTATTGACCATTTCCATGACTCCGGCTGATGACGTCGATCAGCATTTTGCAACGGATGTGATTGAAATCCTTTTTTTCGATTTAATAATTGTAACACCTGCCACATGGATTACAAATTTACGAATTGAAGGTGGAAAGTTGTATTTGAGTTTTCAGCGATTGGAGTGAATTGTTTGTATGGTATTGACTGATAAATTTGCACAGCACTTTGTACAAAGAACTTGTTTAATTCATTTGCAATATTTCGATCACCTTTAATGCACACTCCGTTGAAGTATAGGTCCTTTGTTGAATTACTTGTTTTGTTTGGCAAGAATGTTTTTATGGTCTTCCACACTGCTTTCTGATCGGTAGTTCTTGCGACTTGGTTCTTGATTTTGATGTTTTTAGCTTTTAACATTTCTGCCTTATACTGGTTTCTAACGGTACGATAATCGTTCTAACTGGCATCGGTTTTTGACCTTCTAAATTTCTGGTACTTAGTAAATCTTAGTAAAATCTTAGTTAAATAAGATTCAAGCTCTTTAATCGACCGTTGTACTAACTATTTAAACGAATCCGTAGGCATTTTGTTGTGGATTTGGGTTTAAGTTATTCATACTATCTCGTCTTGTAACATTCTCCCGATTAAACTTAGATCCCCACTACAAGAACTCTGTTGTATTTTTGGAATTCTACCTTCTTCGCTTCGTTTCTTTCTTAAGTCTCTCGGGATAAAATGCCGAAATATCGCTGTAAGTATAAGAACAAGGAGAATGATGTGATAGTGCAGCTTCTTAAGGATTTGCTGGACCTATTAACATTGTCGTAACATTAACGTTCTGATTAATTCAAACACATTTTCGTCTTGAATTTGATTGGTTCTAGGTCTGATGAGCCAAAGAAAAAGGTTTTTAATTTTTATTGATATTTTGTAGCACCAAATTTTTATAAAATTCTAAGGACAATAATTTCTCCTAAGCCTGAATGGGACTTAACATATAACGAATTGGCAATTGACAATTTTAAAACATTATTTCAAACTAAAGGTGGATGCGAGAGCGAAGCGCTTTAAATTGATGTTTCAAAAACTTTAAGATAGAGAAGGCTTACAGAATTGTGTTGTAAAGCTCAAATCGTTTTCCGAAATCTGCAAATATGGTGAATTTCTAGATAAGGCATTGTCCGACAAGTTTATTTGGTCGCCAAGAGGTGAAGATACTCGTATGAAAAGAAAACTTTTAAATGAGTCCTTCAACGAAATCTGCGAAACATCGCTTTCAGTGGGGTCTACACAAAGTAGAGAAAATCAGCAATAAGTATGCATGGTAACCAAAATTAGGTTGGTAAAAGGAGCAGATCCAGAAGAGAAAGCTATCAGAATTCTAGACGCACGAATTCAAGAAATAAAGGACAAAATAGTGAAAATGCTGGCAATAGTTTTTCATCAGCTGGAAGAAAAGTCACGTGCTATCGATGTCGTCAGGAAGGACACTACGCATACGAACGCATGCAGAATAGTGTAAGGCATGCTACTAAATGTAAATATCATCGAAAGGCTTAATTTCCACTTTGTTTCCAAACAAGTGCAGATAGGAGACGACCATCCCAATATCCATCTTGCTACTGCATCCCTATATTAGAAGCTTTCCGTATTGAATACAAAACCCCACATAACATCCACACAGGAAACATGAATGTGGAATAAAAGCATCTGTGCCCTGCGATGTTTAAGGGGTTTCACACCACTTTATGACGAGCGATCAGAAAGACCGAGAGCTTGTCTTTATGTGCCGAACTCACTCTTACCAACTAAACATATGCAATTTTGTTGCTGCAGAAGTAAGCTACGAAACGAATGGAGAACCCTCACTGAATCATTGAATATTGTGATTCCAGAAAGATGGGAGTTATCTTATACTGCGATACTAATGCTCAGAACACTCTTTGTGGCAGAAGCAAATGCAACGTGAGAGGTAGTCATCTCCTGGACTTACTACTATCGTCTGACCTGGCTGTCAATAATTTTTGCGCTCAGCCAACTTTTGTTATGAGAATAAGACAGAAAGTAATCAACTTAACTCTACCCAACGAATTCAGAATCGGATGCAAGGTCTCGAAGAGGATGAATCCCCAAAAGACCAACTGGACACGATTTACCATACGGAGTTCGACAAGAACAATTATGCACCCCCTTAGCTAAGTATAAAACAAAAACTTGAGGAATCTGTTCAGAACATGAACGGCACATTCACCAAGTGTTTCGAAATGGCATGTCCAACTAGTAAGCAATCCTGCAGATCGCCCGTTTGTTGGTGGAAGGCAGATCTACAGCGTCTTCGAAAACAATCCAGAAAACTCCGAAACAGGTCACTTAAGACTGTTTTGGAGGAAGATTAGGCTTCAAAGAGCGCCTGTGAACCCAGTTGGCTGGTAAAAGTCCTCAGAAGGAGAAGATCAACCAGGCTGGGACCAATCAAAAAATCTAACGGTACTTATACCGAATCGAAAGCAAAGATTCAAATCAACTCACAACTGACTCCTGTCAACGAAGCTGGTAGTGAGCTAAACAACACAACACGCCGTAGTTGATATATGTTATCGGTTGTGGTGACGGATGAGACTATTAATGCTGTTGCTTCATTTGATGGCTTCAAGTCGTCTAGCTCTGATGGCTTATACCCAGTTATGTTACAAAAAGGTATGCTGGCAACTCTGAAGAGAATTTTCACTGCTAGTGGCCGTTATACCGAAAAAAAATTGAGGACTCCTCTTCATGCTGAAAAGGATCGAAAGAATGGTCGAGATCCATGTGCGCAAAACCACCTTGCGAATGCATGCTCTGTCAACGATGCAACACACGTACCATCGCGGAAGACTCTACGAGAGTGCATTTCAGGATCTGGTAGTTAGAATTAAATGCGCACTCGACAAGAAAGAATACGCATTGGGCATTTCCATCATCGACGTTGAGGGTGCTTTCGACAACGCAACTTTTGATGACATGTGTAACTCGTCCAGACAACAAGGTATAGATTTGTGGATAAAAGCAATTCTGGTGAATAGAACATTCATTGCGGATGCTGGCTGCGGCCTTGTCTGCAAGGCGGCGTTCTGTCTCCACTGCTATGGTGCATGTTGGTTGAATCACTGCTCAAAGCGTTCAATAGCTCTAACGTCTATGCACAACCACACGCGGATGATGTAGCTGTACTGTCTGTCGAAGGGTTATGGAAGAATGAGAGAAGAAGAGGGGGTAAAAGTTATCGATAGTTGGTAGCGTTAAGGGACAAAACGTAACTGTGGAGTTATAAGTAAAAATAAGGTCTAGTTGCATATCGATGAAGCTAGAGACGCCACTTACTTAGCATAGCTTTGAGTCTGTTACACGATCAGTGAATAGACATCTCTTGGATGAACTAGCATTTGAGACGGTAAAAAAGAGGTAATCATCCGATGGAATCCACTTCAGCAGCGGCAGATTAAGGTCACAAAGGATAAGGATGTCGTCGATGGAATGACTCTTAAATTGGTTAATCGCTTTAATAGCAAGGATGTAGGATTCGATAGGTTGATCTGGGACAATGTAGTAACATATATCGTACAGGTACCTATTGTAAAGTGTTACTTCGATTGAAATAAAGTCAAGTTTGACAGAAGTAGGGAAAGCTATGAGAAAAGAGTTGAAGTTATTTTGAATGGCAAGTCGGCCACCTTGGCATGAAGAATCAACTCTAGGGAGGGCAGGGTCATTAACCATAGGAAGAAAGTGATCATCATCCCGGAAAATATTATAAGAAGACGGGAATAGCTCCTGGCTCTTTATGTCGTTGATCAGATCGGTTTGTGTAAGACAATAGATATCGAAAGAGAGGCCATAAGTTTAGGACAAAACAGCTCGACTTTTAGAGCACAAACCTCTTATGTTTTTGTAGTAAAATGTAAGAGGAAATTTTTTGCGTGGACGCTCGGCACATATTTCCGGAAAGCAGAGATAGTCTGCATTAGTTATATTTGTAGGAAGGCCTTCTTGTTAGATGGAGACTTGTTTTGAATTTTCGTACAAATCAAATATAGTCGGATTTGTCGTGAAAATATGCGAGAAAGAGACGTATATTTTTGTATAATTTTTAATCCATTAGATTAGAGAGCGCATAACGCCATTCCATGATATTTATATTCTTTTGGGTCAATTTAACGTTAGGTGGCGAAAAATAATTGAAAATAGGGGCAATGGCCCGTGCTACCGGGGAAGGTTTGGATATTTGGGTCCAGTTGTAAGATCAAAATTGGGAAAACATTTATTAGCATTCGTTAGAGGTGGTGTGAGCGATTGAGCAGTGGCCGTATCAGGAGCAGGCATTAAATTAAACGACACGCGTTAATGTTGGGGCTTGAGTGGAAGAGTGGCAATTGGTACATTTGTACAATTTTGGTTTTAAGACTTCAGTTGGGGCCAGGTTTAGGATTCGAATTAAATTTTTTTTTTTTATATTTTTGATGGTGGGTTTAACCGTCAATTTGGAGACCCGCATCTTTTCAAGAAAATAATGCTAATAACCTGGGTATATCCATAGTTAGTTATGCGAGTAAACAGTACTTTACTTACTAAAATCACAGTCAGTACGTATAGCTGGGTATAAAAGCTTAAACTGGTAAATAAATGCTTGAAAGGGATTTCCTTGTGAGTGGAAAAAAGCATTTTCAAATAGTACACAAACACTCTTACCCATAGATAGTCAAACGAATAATTAAATGCACAGTTTCCTTTTCATACATACATAACGGCATCTGTCAATTAATTTGTGATTAAAATCTAATAAAATTCTAACTGTCAGTACGAATAGATGTGAAAGAAGCATCGCATCAAATCCCATTTCAAATTGTACTGCAAAATTATATTCATTTATTGACTCAGAAGCGCACCCAAATAGACGCCCCAACTCATGCCGAAGAAACCGGATGAGCATCACAGCCAGTATCCTTATTCCTTTTGATTGCATGTATACAAGCACTCGTATCTCTCAAGTGTATCTGAGAGCATTTTATCTCAAAATAAATATTTAAACAACTAATAGTAGCACAAGTCTCTTTCTACTGCAATGCTGCTCAGCAGCCTCCAAAACGTCCCTCATCCTACTTATTCTGGATACCTTACAACGATAAAATGTCGCCAAAGTGTTGAGTGTATGGGAAGTATTGAGGGCTCCATCTTTCGACACATGTTCTCCGATGTTTTCCTAACGAAAATCGAAATTCATATTTGATAGACCATCCTGATATGTGTTCCTATATACATATGTTCGTTATGAATGTATCCCAATAAGACTCGATACCTTCTCGTATTTTTTTTTTTTTTTTTTTTTTTTGTTTTTTTTTTTCATTTTATTTATCATCGTTCCATTAAAAAGTACACCATCGTCGATTTGCTGTCTGTCGTGTCCTTTTCTCATTTTCATCGCATTCATGTGTTTATTTAGTTATTTAGGTATTGGAAAATTGAAGGCGCGTTTCCCTTGAAATGACACTTTACACCTACATTAAGGCGAAATTGACGATGAGCGGGCACATGATGATGGCACAGAAGATATTTCATCAGTTAGAAGAGGTAGGCGGGTAGATGAGATATCCAAAAGCAAATACTTTTACAAGATCCTTTAGAACGTATTCTCATCTAAATGTTATTTACTTAATTTTTCGGATCTGCGGTGGAAAGATCCTGGCAGGCATTGAAGGAATAAGTGTAAAGTGGGAGAATCGAAATAAAAATTTGGATTTTTTTTCTCAAGTGGGGGGGAGTAAATTTGGAAGAGTGTCACTTGCAAAATATCCTTTGCGCTCTTAATGTGTTTATTTAGGGAAATATATACCTATATACGAGTATGTGTACACGAGTACATATTTATTTTGGAATTGAACGTCTGCAAATGAAAAATGGCAACGGCATCGGTGGATGGTATGAATTAGGGACGTGAAATATGCTTTTTCTAAAGAGATTTGATTCCATTAGAAATACTTTTATTGTAGCGCCCTCGTATTTTTGGGGATTCCATGCAAATTTTTCACGTAAGACCATTGCAAATAGACTGTTCTAAGTGGCAAGTTGGGTAACGAAAAAGTTTTCAACAGTCTGACGAGCAGATAAGGAAATGTTACAAAAATATTTATTAAAAGTGCGTGTTCGTTTGAAAAAATGCTAATATCACACAACACTTTCAGGAACCTTGTCTTGTCGAAAGTCTTTTCTGACATCAAATGTCTCGGTAAAGTTGGGTATAGTGGAGAAGATCTTAAAATCGATTTTGAGGAGACTGATGTAGATTAAATGGCCCCCTTTCTCCATTCGTCTGGCATGTTTTCATCCAACCATATTTTAGAGATTAATTGGTGAGTCCTCTTAACAAAGTTATCTCACGCTGCCCTACGCAACTTAGCAACTAGACTGACATCACTGGAAAAGCTATTCCCACGTCTGAAGGACGTGGTATCATGCATTCTTCTGAAAGACACTGTTGACATGGTTGCTTAATATAATAAGCGCTAGCTGAGAGTCTACCACCAAAACCTCTAATTTTTCCTTACATTCATACTCTAATATGGCCTTGCCATTTTCTTTCTGCCTCCTTGTAAAATGTTGGAAGGTTTTCTCCCTTATAATATTCCTCAATTTCTTCGGTTTCGCCCTTCCGGTGATTCTTATAAGAGACAGGTGCTCCTCCTTTCCTATTTTTTCCGCAGGGCTCTCGGAGATATCTTGACATCCTTTATTACACCGCTACTCACGCCAATCAGCAATCATCATCAAACCACAAGATTCCCAATGGTCATCGAGCAAAAGCAAGCATCTTATCATCTCTGATAAGTCGTTGTCAACTTTGACACTGGGTTATGGAGAAAGATACTGGCAAAGCAGAACGTCGAACGACGTTGAGTTACACTAAATCGACAAGATCACTGACGGTTTCTAGCAATTGCAGCGTTCCGGCGTTTCCAAACAGTCCTTCCTCTCTTAAGCAGTGTAAGGAGTATCCGCATATTAAACACAACAATGTAGTTAATGTAAATGAAGCCGAGAATGAATGCCTAGATCCGAGAAGCACGTTTCATTTCGAAACGAAGTTGATAAGACTGAATCCGTTGTCGGAGGTGGTTTCGTGCACCAAAGATGTGCTTCTGTCTTAGTTTTACCTTCAAATCGTCTGGCACGAATTTAACATCAAGCTTCTTATATTGGGAATATGTCTTTTCGAGAAGTCCTTGGCCCAGAAAACGGGGAAATAAAGGGAGTCTACTCCAAAAACAAGTTCTACCAAAAAAAATAAAAAGGACATGTCAAGCGAACAAGACTCGAACAGAAACCTTTGAGAAGCAAAGCAATATAATAATAGAGTTATGGTCGGTGCTGAAAGAAAAACAACTTCTGCGAACCCAAATTCCGCTTACAAGTATAACAAGGCATAACAAAAACGAGATGTTTGTTAAGGCACCTACCTAATTGACCCATATCCATTCTATATATCGTCTACATTTGCTTAAATATTCTATAGCTGATCCAGGATAAATCTGAAAAAGTTAAGATCGATACTCATCAACGCTTTATCGATGTTAAGGTCGCATATGACAGACAGTAGAGACGAGCTCTCTGCTTTTGGCATCTCCATAATTCTTGTAAGGTTGTGAAGATGACGACTTTCGCTGCTCTGTTAAGATTGGAAGCAATCTCGACGAGATCCTTGATGTCATAAAAAAAGGTACAGACGGGCCAACGCGCTACTTTTTGACTTCATAAGCACTATTTAAGAAAATTGCCTGAAACTCGCTAGCCACCAAAAAAAAATCCAAAACATGATAACCTTTATATCATAGGCAGAGCAATGCAGAGAGCTTTAACTAGTGCCATTGCTATTACTGAAACAGAAGCGGAAAAATGGATTTGAGCAAAATCAGGTTATTGCCATGCCAAGCAACATTAAGAAAACTTTTTATAAGTCCCCTACTATCCCAGTCCTTCTTTATGATGCGAACGCAAGTGCTGCTTCGAGTAGTTCTTGTTTGCATTTGCGAAAGAAAAGTTGTAGCTAGCTTTACTACCTATTCAACAACTCTGGTTTGGTCAGAAAAGTTGCCTGAGATGGCTTGGATATGTAGAGTACCTTCCTACTTAAAGGGGCAGCTCATATAGTGAGAAACAGAGGCTTAAATCCACCCCTAAACCTAACTAATATACGAGTGCTAAAAGATAATCACTTCTCTGTCCACGCCTGTTTTGGATTTAGTGGAACATAGGTATATCCCCACTCCAACTTCTCAGATTGAGATTTGAAATTTCTTTCACGAACCATTGGCACAAACTACTGGCATGAACAAGTGCCATTATTCATTTCTCACCGCGATCTCGATGCTTACGTGCGAAGATATGAATTCAATCCCATGTGGTTAAAATTCTACACTAATGCCTGATTAACAAAAGCCTTAGGCTGGGTGACGTCGATATTTTGAATAAACAACTTACTTGGTTACAAGCTGAGCCCACGCGAAAATTTGACTTTAATATCTACGCCGGTAAAACCTCTGAGGCAATAAATACTACAAAGTCCTAAAGGTAGTAAAAACATTTCATCGTTCGTCAAAAACTTCAGAAATTCTGCCTAATCCTCCATCCCACTGCTTATTTATAATACCATTCAAGCTGTCAGCTCTTTGGATATAGCCAATCTGCTCGCTGCACACTTTAGCTCGCTTGACACCTCCAGATTGTGTCTTGTCTCCACTTGAGCGCCTCGAATCTGCAATGGAACAAATCCACTTTTGCACTATTGTGGTAGCAAGATTACTTAAAGATCTTAACATTCACAAATTCGTTGAACCAGATGGTACAATATATCTTCACTTCTTCTGAGGTGGTGTTCTTCCGCGCTGGAAAAAACCATCACTGACATGTCTCACCCAAAAGCGGGATCAAAGTCTAAATGAATCTGTCGAAAGTGAAACACTTGCACTTGAAATTTCAAAGGAATTTGACAGAGTTCGACATCAGACTTTTCCGTTGTAAGTGCGAGCATTTGAAGTCGATGAACATTTTTATCAGTTAATTGGAACGTTCAAGTTTTCTTCGACGGCCACAAGTCTAATATCCGCAAAATAAATGTTCGTGTGCCCCAGGGTTCCTTTTTGTATCCAACACTCTTTTTAATCTTCATCAGTGATCCCTTATCTGCTACTTCGAATCCAATATATTCCTTTGCTGACAACAGAACACTCTGCTTCTCATGTTCCTTCCCGAAATCAAGTCCCTGCTCTTCGTTCATTAAATTCTGAAATTGGGGAACCACCAACAGAATAGAGTTTAATGTTTTCAAAACACATGCTGTCTGCTGTCGAAACCGAAAAACCTTCCATTCTCGATACGCCTGTCAATGACAATCTTAGTACATTGGAACGACTATATATTGCATGTCGACAAAAATACTGCGCGACGTAAAAGCGATATAAAAAATACTTCGCCTCCTCTGATCTGGCCTCAATATAAGGTAATTATCGGCCTAAAATTGGAGTGCAATACACACATCTGGTCACAATCTGAGCCAGCAGGATTCCGCTCCTGTAGATCTTCAACCGTTACACCCATCTCGCAATGAATGCTCATCATTTAACCCTAAAGCCCACTTTCGGGCGTACTCTGAAATATCGTGATTCGTTCCTAAGCCATACAACTTGTTTACGGAATTCCTTGCCGAGCTCTTTGCTTTTTAATCATCGTAACATGCAAACATTTAAAATCAACGTGCATCGGTATCTTTCTTTCTTTTCTTCCTAATTTTTCTCCATCCGTACTGTGTGCAAACATTTTAAAGGTACACAAAATCCCTTGAGGGCGCACAAATTATAATAAAAACCTACGGGCACGGGATAAAGTTAAATGGATTTTGACTGACAACCAATATTCTTGATGGCCAAATCATATTGTTTATATCACATTCACTAATACACCATCATCATTTAAGATATTATTATTTTCCTGCCTCGCATAATACAATGAATTAATTAACTACCTTTGGTTGAGGCATTTGTACCAACTCATAAGGGGAGTAAGTGTCTGCCATTCAGAGTTGATTTGTTGGTTTACGACTGTGGCTCGGCCAAAATAAGAATTGTGCGAAACACTAATCTGGTGCTAACTTATTTTTGTATTTGCAAAAAAAAAAAAATGAATAAATACATCCTGTAAACGTACTTTCCAGACAAACTCTTCTTATCTATTTTACTTTCTTCGAAGGATGACAGCCCTTAGATTTTGCTTGTTATAGAATACCCTCTCTGTGGCCGTATACAAGTCCAAGTGTTTGAACGTAAGAAAAACAAAAGTATCATGGCATCCACCCCATCTACATCAGTCAATTCGACATGCTCTTTAAGCCTCAATCTCTCAAATTCAAGTGCAAGTCTGTAGAACTGTTCGTGTATCTAGGACAACGAAACGAAAGTCTTCGTTTTTTTTCCCCCTGATTTGTATTTCTACGAAAGTTCCTTGCCTTGATGCTTCACGTTTAGAAGGACCCTCTAGGTGTACCCACCTCTAGTTATAATGAATTGTGGCATTAGATAAAATTGTGCGTAATTATTTTGCTGGGAACCGTGAATTTTCGATTGAAGGCTGGGATCTGAGTGCTCCTTCAAATCGTACGGCGGCAGAGGACTTTTTGAATTCGGAGTAAATTCTGAATAAAGAGTAAAGCTGTAGAGTAGGTTGACTATTGGAATACAAATCTTTTCCAACTCTAAGAGGATTCCCTTTATTCATTGGCAATTGCTTGTGAGTTGTTGAGGAGGGTTTGGGGAACGCGAATGGGGAACGCCCCATTTGTGAAAGCACTAAGCCGTTCTCGTGCGATGTTGTTTCAAAGCCCATTTGTTGTGTCAATTATTTTATTGTAATGCCTATCAATGGATGATTATTTGGCAAAGGATTATAAATTAGGGAATACAATGCAAACTTAAACAGTTAAATTGGGAAAATTGAAAACGAACTCAAATAGGATTGTCTCCGTTTTTCCATTTAATTTGATGGTGGATTGTTATCAGGATACGAGTGTATATACACAAGTACTCCAAAAAGATCTATGGATATAAAGGAGTGGGATTGACTTTCAGAACGACATTCCCGCAAGAGCAACTCTGTTTTTCTTTCACGAAATTTGTATCATATTGATTGTGCGTTTTATAAGTAATCATTGTCTTTTTATGGTAAGCATACGTATCAATTGGTTGGTGGCATGGCGCGCAGTGTATAAGCTCAATGACCCAGCTATCTATTCTCCCCTTGGCGGATGAGCTGCCCCATGGGCTCATCAGGCAGATGGCTCATTAGGCAGACCACTCAACAAGAGTGGACAATAGTAATCCCACTTGAAAGACGAGTAGCCTCAAATCAAATCCTTACTCGATAAAGCACATCACATTCTCAACGTCTACCGTAAAGTTGCTGAATTGGGTGGGGGAAAGACTAAAACAAAACGTCCTCGACGGTTGGAAAGACTCCTTTTTTAATCCGAGGATGAGGATTTTTTTTTTTATCGGGACATAGCACTCAGACAAATAACTGGTTCATTATACTCTTTTAAAGTTCCTTTCAATGAAATCTTTAAGTCTTACAAAGAAAGATGAGCGAGTGCTTCAATGAAAAGATGCCTACAGTACCAGGACTCACCACGTCAGCGCCGAGTACTTGCAGGATGAAGTGAGCGTAAGCCGGACATTCACAGAGATAGTGCTTCGCTGTGTCGATATCACTTTCATAGCAAGCATTGCAGGATGTTGTTTCATTTATGTCAAACTCTGTCATGGCACAAATAATCAACCTGCACTCTTTCTTGCTGAGGGATAGCAAAAAGGCCGCTGAATTTCTCGAGACGTCGGGAAGCAAACCCAACGTAGGTTCGGGTCCTGGATGACTCTGCTCTGAACCTTGTCTGATAAATTCATCGCCGATTTTCTCGTGATTCCATTGTGATCTCTTGCGTTATTGAAGTAGCGTGGCAGTCGTCAGAGGGTTCAGCAAGGTTCTAAGCGCAAATGCTTCGCCGCCTCCACTGATTTTCCGCAATATAATTCGTTGCCATCAGGATTATGTAAATCTCGGCTTGGGAGACAGATACAAGCTTTCCTAACGTGAAGTGAAATCTAACGTCGTCGTCCACCAGAAAAACAGAAACGCCACATCCTATATTGATTTTTGAGCCGTCCTTGAAGATACGACTGAATTCGTTTTCTGGCACAGATTCTGGCCCAAATCAGTTCCGGGGACAGGAAAAGTCGAATTAATTCTTTTTTCGCAACAGAGGTTTGCATCGGATGACAAAGGTAATCAAAACTCCAATGCGTATTGTTCCAAAAACCACTTCTTTTTAAACGGAAGATGGCTTTGAAAGTACATCCCATGATATGAATACCAAAAGGAGGGAGATTTATCAGTGCATCCAGAGCGAAATCAAGAGTGCGAAGTCAAATGCAGTCGCTTAAAAGAATCATTAAACAGCTGCAAACCATAATCAAAAACTTCAACGAAACCAACAAAAGCACAAACCTCAGCCACAGGGAAAGAAAAAACAACAGAAGAAATAAGAGCAATCGCAACAAAATTAGCAACAGGTAAAAACAACAGAAAAATGTGGTATAAAGCAAAGGTTGCCGCAAGTCAGCACCTATTCAATACAATAAATAAACCGTACTGTTAGCGCCATCCATGTGTGAAGTCCTGTTATAAGTTGAAGATTGGCCTTATCTTTCTCATTTGCTTGCCTTATTTACATTGCTTTTCCTTTTTTTTTTTTTTTTTTTTTTTTTTTTAATTTGCTTGAGAAACACAACACCTTCGAGCTCTTATGATTCACTTTTCCCCCCATAAAAAAAGTTTAATGAATCGCACAAAATAATTCTGAATATATTTCAGAATTTTTAAGAAAAACACAACAAATACCGTTACCAACAAGTTTTTATTAAGCGATTAAATATTGATTAGCATGCAAAGCAAGACAGGAAAGCTCTATCAAGAAATATTAAAAAATATGATGACGGAATTCTCCTTTTTTACCCCGTTGGAGAAGAAACTATAAATAATGCTGCTCAAGAGATTAAACCGCTTAATAATCCGAAAGAGCCCCTTGTAAAACTCAAAGAGAAAGAATAGGACGAGCTCACTTCCATTCACCACGTCTAGCTACAAAAGGGGAGTAGCATCTGCCATTTTTCCTAGTTCAACTAAACCCTAATCAAATTAGATACACTTCCCATCTAAATCCCCACAAAAATAAAAAATAAAAAATTAAATTGGATATTTTTGGTAATTTATCGAATAATAATGGTCGGGTGCTGTAGAAATAGAGCGGAGGTGTCGACTTGGCGATACCCTGTGTTGCAGCTATTTCTACACATCATCTGTGCTTACGAGTATTTTACCTCCAAGTGGCAACAGTCGGGTACTGGTCGATGAACATCCGAACTCGACCTTCCAAACGTTCTGTCAAAATGTTGTATAATTTGGTTTTATGTCTTGAATTGCTTTAACGCAGGTCCCGTAGTCACAGGGTCACAGGGTGCCTTATCCAGGAAATACGTTCGAAAAAGATTCCGTTCGCCACTCAAAATTTTAAACTAACATTTTGCTCAATATTTTTTTTTTTTTCCATTGTAAAAATCCCCGATAGCACTTCAGATTAACTAATATGTTTGGCTATTGACAACAAACTAGTCGACAGATGGCGCCCAAACTCAACGTACATTTTTTTTTTAAGAAACCATTAACTCATTGAAAGAATAATAACCAGCAGACAAAAATATCAGCACCATATACGGGACAGCGGATGAATTCTCCAGGTGGTATTAGCGGTGAAGCAAAATTCCGGAACAAAGCAAATAAGGCCTTATCCGGCTACTCCGACACATTTGATGCTCAGGCCGGTAAGGATTTCCTAGGCTAAGTCAGGCTTTTGAAAATGAGATGGTGGTGGATGAGCCCTTAATGGACCGAAAGGTTTACTACTGGCTTTGGTCTAACCGGTCCCTTGCCCTAAGGGTGTCTATATTGGAATTCGTCCTCCAGGTTGGCGGTTATGACGTCGGGCAGCTACCCGGTCATGGAAAACAAAAAGTTATAAAGCTACAACAAGCTTTGAATATGGACGGATCTACTGTTGAGAAACCCTGCAAACGAAACAAGGACAACGAACTTCGGAGCTGTACCTAAAATGTTAGGTCCGTTAAAAGACCACGTGCAGTCGAACAACTAGTAGAGGCCAAGGACTACTGAATTGAAAAAATGCGATGCATCCCATTCTGTTCATCCCGGACAGAAATAGGATGAAAAACTGTAATATCTACTTCGACAATATCTACGGGGTTGTTCTGAGTTTAAACACATAAGGGCTGTAAGTATGGGTCAGTAGAAAAAGGTTTAAAATAAATGTCCAGCTGTACTTCCCAAATTACCTTCGCCCAAAAAGCAGCAAGTACGAGTACGATACGAAAAGCCAAGGCTGCTTCCCAAAGCTAGAGCTCCTAGAGCATCAGAATCCTTATCCGACATGCTGGCTATCTTGCTCTCTTAATAGGTGCAGGTGGTTCAGCTACAACGTCATACACAATTTTGTTTGATACTGAAGCCCCTATTTATTTGGCTTAATCTCACCTAAAAACAAGAACTTAAGACGAGAAGTGTTCATTTTAAAATAAAAAAATGCGGAGGTTTGGGTTATCCTTCCGGAGTATGCCGTAGATTGGAATAAAATAGAGACGGGGACACAGATTACGAGGGTTATTGTTGAATCAGAAATCAGTAGATGAATGAAGAGAATGTTAGCTACGTCTCTGCGGTCTTCGAGGGTAGTCAGGTTAAAAAGTGTGAAGTGGTCAGCGGCCAAGCTACAGGTCTTCGGTCAAGCATCAATGCATCCACAAAGATTAACTGGTTGGTGCGGCTTATGGCATGGCGGCATTTCTTTTGAAATGAGGAAGGAGAAGCCGTTATCGTCAATGGTCTCAGGTATAGAGCGATATTAAACGACTTTCTGTGATCAGAGCTCGACAACATCGATATGTCCGAGCTGTGGTGCCACAAAGCTCAAAGTTCTGAAGGAGATATTTGACGACTGGGTCATCTCACGGAGAGCATTGATATTGATTTTGGCTGCCACGATCATGCGATTTGACGCCAGTTGATTATTTTGGGGCTACGTCTACGCTAACAAGCCAACCATTATAGACGAGCTCGAGGCCAACATTCGACACGCCATCGCCGGAATAACACCGCACATATTGGACCGAATCATCAAGAATTAGACCGACTGTTGAAGTACACCAGCGAAGCCAAGACAATCATATGAATGATGTGCTATTCCACACATAATGGCATGAACGTAGCTTCCAAATAAAGCCAGAATCAATTTTATATCTCACACCGTTGTTGTTTTATTTAAATTTTTTTCCTATCGTTCTTATCTGGCCACCCTTTAGTTAACTGAAAAAATTAATATTTTTTGAGCGCGATTAAGATTCGAACACCGAACTTTCCGATTAGAAGCCAGTTCACTACCACTTGAGTCACTGCCACCCACAAAATAACCTTGGAAACCATTCAATCTTTACACTCTTATCAAACTATATGATACGGAAAGACATTCGATCAATCGTGTTAAATGCAATGTCGAATGTGTGATACCTTACAGGGATGTTGAACGGTTCAACTCTTTACATGTACAGAATCTTTCAAAAGCATGTCGTTCAGGTTGCTAATTCGAAGAAATTAATCTAAAAATAATATTTGGCAGCGACTTTGTTGACTTAGTTTGTTTCATTTGTATCCCATACTCCTGTGCAATTATTTTAAGGCGTTAAACACCTTTATTACGACTACATATATGATATCTTCCAGGTCATGGACCTCTTTGGGTCTCTTTGGGAATGGTTCCTTCAATCAGGAATTATACCATATACTCACATATACTCCCTGATAATTTCAAAAAGGAAATTGCCGCCTACATTCCACTCAATTAGTACTCCCAAGGCCTGCAAGCTTTATTTGAATTGAACATTAATGCCAACATATCTGTACGCATCGCTCTCACGTGCATTCAGATATATATGAACTGTACATATATACACGTTTGTGTATTAAAATATTTTCACATCAAATATTCGTTTCAAAATGTAAAAGTGGGAGAATTAATAAATAAAGAGGAAGGAGTTTCTAAATACAGAGATACTTGCATTATTATGGCTGTCAAAGAACTGTCATCATCACCACTGGCAACCTCGCAATAATAATCATCGCACTCGTACTCCGATTCGAATTCAGTCCATGGTACACATCACGTTATTCATGCTCGTACATCACATCCGCTTTCCATCATTCCTGTCATATTGCTGATGTCTCTATTCTGCCATCAAGATACCTAACTCACCCGCTAAACAAACGTCAACCGTTGACAGACAGTCAGTCGTTGTCGTTTTTTAAAAAAAAAAACACGAGTAAAACAACAGCGGATAAAATAACATAGAGATGTGGTGCTAATACGTTTGTAGTTAAGAATTAGGACCTAGAAGAGATTGCAGACAGGGATGCCAGAGATGTTGTATTTTCGCCTTGTTTCGATGAATTTTCGACTGAATTCGAGAAATAAGGAATTCGTGTTGGAATTAACGACGGTGGACCCATGTGTGTTTAATTACTGCCATACCTTATATTGTCCTTTATAATTCCGATGTGCTGGCAGGTAGTTTACATGTCTATGACAACAGATGTTGTTAACAAATCTTAGTGACATAAATAGGTGTGAACAGAACAGAAAAAAGCAGCTTAAAAGACCTGGACGGGACGGGACGTTAAACAATCTATTGGGTTAGACTAGTATTGGGTTGATATGACGTTTCAACTAATGCAAGGTCTCTTGTAATACAATATAGATGCAAAAACAACTGTGTCCCTGATCGTTACATAGATTTGAGCTTCTGATATGGTATACGAAACTTCTAAAGACTACCCGTATACTAATCAAATTATTAAGATAATTATGGAGGTCTTAGATTAACACATAGGTTGAAAAGTCAGTGCTGTTTTATAGTAAAGCACAAAATTCAACTTTATTTATCAATATAGTTACCTTCGAGGGCGCTACACTGATTGAAACGATTTTTCAATATTTCGATACCAGTTCTGTAGTAGGAAAATAGGCTTCTGTTTCAGCGATTACTTCTTCATCGGTCTTAAATCTCTTTCCGGCGAGCATTCTTTTGAGGTCTGCGGGTGGGGTAGCAATTCGTAGCCGAATTCATTCAATTTTGCCATCGTTTTCATCGACTTGTGCCACGGTGCATTGTCTTGATGAAACAGCACTTTCTTTTTCTTCAAATGCGGCCGTTTTTCTGTGATTTCGTCCTTCAAACCCTCCAACAACGCAATGTAACAGTCTCTGTTGATATTCTGCCCCTTTTTGAGAAAGTCGATGAAAATTATTCCATGTGTATCCCAAAATACGGATGCCATAAGCTTGCCAGCTGACTGTTGAGTTTTTGGTCGTTTTGGACGAGGTTCGCCGCCTGCTCGCAACTCAGCTGACTGCCGACTTGACTCTGGTGTGAAGTGATGGAGCCAAGTTTCATCCATTGTCACATACCGATGCAAAATTATTGCGGTTGAACAGCTTTAAACACTCCTCTGAATCATCAACACGTTGTTGTTTTTGGACGACTGTGAGCAAACGCGGCACCCACTTTGAACAGAGCTTTCGCATGTCCAAATATTCATGTATGATACATCTAACACACTCTTTTGATATCTTCAGAGCGTCAGCTATCTCGATCAACTTCACTTTACGGTCATTCGTAATCATTTTGTGGACATTTTTGATGTTTTTATCTGAAACAGCCTCTTTTGGACGTCCACTGCGTGCATCATCTTCGGGGCTTGTATGACCACTTTCAAATTTTTCAATCCACTTGCGAATGGTTCATTCGGCTGGTGCAGAGTCCGTGTAACACTTATCAAGTCATTTCTTTGCATCGACTGCATTTTTTCCCATCAAAAAGCAATGATAAATCAACACACTAAATTGCTTTGAATCCGTTTTTTTCATCAATAACAAAAGTTGCTTCACTCACAACGCTATATCTCGAGAACTAATCGTCCGACAGCTGTCAAGCTTTTGAAGGTTAGTACTGACTGAAAATGGTATGGTATGGATTCAAGTGGTGCCCTCTCTTACAAACGGACTTTTCAGCCCACTGGATAAATATGTTTTTAGTTTTATAAGACGTTCGGCATACGTAAGGGCTCCCTATAATAAATCAGCCATTTCTTTCATGACTTAGGCTAGAATGAAGTTTTTTTTGAAATCCTTCTTACCAGTCCTTCTTCTGAGGTTCTTCAATGAGAGCTTTCCTTAAGTCTGAATCGAATAAGAAGGTTTTCGATGATTTATGAAAATTAACTGGCAAGGAGGACTGAATGAAAATCTCGGTGACCTGAAGAGGAGTATTCTGTTTATATTCTCCAATTTATAGTCGTTTAATTCTATAGGAGACAATTACTCTTGTCTCTTGCCGACTTTTGTTTATGAATGTAGACTCATTCAAAAATTGACTTACC
Organism: Volucella inanis; assembly: GCA_907269105.1. Classification (NCBI taxonomy): domain Eukaryota; kingdom Metazoa; phylum Arthropoda; class Insecta; order Diptera; family Syrphidae; genus Volucella; species Volucella inanis. The sequence goes on from OU026157.1 coordinate 44,300,451, forward strand.
TCTCTCATAACATCGACACTGCCTCCTCTAAGTTATCACCAGGGAAAGGGCTCCTACAATCATGGTATACTGAAGCAAGCGCTTGTTTACCTTTGGTACGATAAAATTTTGCTGCAGATATATCGCGGTCACCGAAGTAAGAGGCTAAATGTGCAGTATGCCTTTTTATCACAGTAGTATCCAGGAGTCTTAAGTCCAAAAAGCAAATTGTAGACAATCCAGGGTTCTTGAATCGAAATGTGTTTTCTATCTTCAGTAAGATGAAGACAGAGGAGAGCAACGCTTTTATGCAGTATTTGAAATCAATTTAGACTGATTGCAGAATCTGTATCCCTCTCACGCAAAGAAACTCACATTACGTATAACTTTGTTATTCAGGCATATCGATTCCGTAGGTAAACTAAGATAGATACCGGGATTTCTGAACGGGACAAGCAGTGAGTTTAATATGACCATGAAGATATCTTTCATCGCAAGTGATTGGAATTGATTTTGGCTTATCCGCTATGATTATTACGAAGATCCCAAATAGTTTCAATTTGACCATTTTACACCGTTCAGAGGACATTATTGTCGCTTCAGTTAAAAAATTTTTTCTTGGTGTGACTCAGAAAGGTTTAAGCGAAGTGTTGGTGTTTGTTTTACTTACCACCACGGTTTGCTTCAACGCCTTGTCGTTATGTCAATGTTGGTCTTTATTAGATCGCTAGATAGCCCAAGCTTGTCTCTTACATCGTTTTCCGCAATTACGTTGGTAATAGACAGAAACCTTCGATGGCAGATCAAGAAGCGTAACTTTTTTAAAATACAGATTTCAGCAGCCTCGTCAACATAGACCCCCGAGCTTATTCAGTAAAGCGCAATTTTTGTTTTCAATTCAAAGAAGTAATAAATGTCAACCGTGATCAAATCAAGTCTGTACAGGGCAAACCAGTGTGACAGTGGAACTGCTTATAACATAGACAAGGGACTTACGAAAGAGCGCTGTTCAAAACTACATTCTGCGAAAAGCTAAGACTAGTACCAAATAAGGATCAGTACAGGAGAAAGATGGACCACTTCAAGATAGTGTTAAACCATTTAGGGAGCAGCACATCAGTTCTCTGAATGTAAGTGCCCAAATATGAATCGGTCCATTAGAAGAGAAGAAATTTCTACGCAATTAAGGCCTGAAGGAAAACAAGACCATGAGTCCTACATACCTATGGAATTTTTCCCTTATTCGCCAAGTAAAATAGAGGAGAAAAGCTTTTATGGTTCATTATATCGTATTTTAGAGTGCAAGAAAGGATAAATTGAATGTTCTTTGAAAACTCGCGGGATAATACTGAGACCAAGAGCGTACGATTTAAGATAAACATTGCTTGACAGGAGAATGACAGGTCATAAGGTGCCTTTAGTAAACGTGATTAAGTGAGCTGTAAAGCATACCAGAAATGGCTACAAAGATATGAAAAGAAAATCGAGGCCATATCTATAACAAGGGCCAACAGGGATTAATCAGTAGCAGTAAGTAGTAATCATAGCGTCTAAATTTTAACCATGGCAAACACAGATACACATAAGAATCATTCCCTCTGTGCACAAAATGACAAGGCGAACAACATAGCAAGTGGAGACACTTGCTGCGCCCTGGTGCACATCGAACTGCGACTAGCATGCCATCCCACTAGTTTATTAGTTTACAAGAAATGAGGTTCAGAATAAACTAAATAAATTTTCTAAGGAATCGCTACACTATACTTGGATTGCAAATATTCGCAAAAAAAAAGGTTCCACACTTGGTTAGTTTTTTTTTATGAAGGCAATAGAATCCTTTCTTGCGTTCACGTGGTTTTGACTGTCCTATTCCATTTCAAGGGAGGTTTGTCCACGCAATCGCATTAAACATCACAGTTATTCAAAGATACACATTAGCCGAGTTGTTTCATATCCTTACTCTGCCTCTGTCGGTGCTGTACAAAAATAAGTGATAAACTATCCGTATGCGTCGGACCTACCTGTCGGCCTGACTCTTTCTGACAAAATTCTTCCTAAAGCCTAAGCTTTAATCCGAAAATCATTGGCTCTTGAGAACCTATAGTATTATTTTCAAAATGCGCTTTTTCTATGTAATCGACTATTAATTAAATCCTGGCAACACTGATGGCATTTCCCTATTTCAATACTTAGTTTCTCAACCCACAGCCCATTTCAACCCTGTTGCTGTAATATCTTACTTTCATGCTCCACAAGGAGCATGCAAGCTGGGTTTACTTTGCTGTTCTCATTACTGAAGAACTACTGCTGATGCAGCAGTCGAATGACACATCAACAGAAAAATTATGTCGAATCGCACGGCAAACAAAAGCATCTTCACACCAAAATTTCATAAGGACATAGAGGCAGATCTGTACGAGTGTGTATTTGTGTGTTTGGCTGAGTGAAAACTCAAATATTCGCTGCAGCACGCGCCACACATGCAACGGATCCATAAACTTCATTTTGGCAGCGTCGCGTCACCCACCGCACTGTGGACCGCTATATACGGTCTTGTTATGACTACATATGTATGTATAATACACGAAAATCTTCATTCGGATTTTCTATGCATACCTACTTCCGCATGCATATGTGATAAGCAGAAAGCAAGCGAGTTTAAGGCGACAGCTCATCCCTGTGACACCCTCTGGATGGATCCAGAATTCACAGTCGCAGTCGACCGACGTATGGAAATTTGTTTATTTTTTTTTCGTCTCTATTTTGACATCATTTGGCAAAAACCCATGTATATAGTACATGTCCTTCGAATGTATCCATGTGTGGGAGGTTCATATATGCATTGAATTGGAACTGGAGCATTTTGGGACGGCATAGAGCGAAATGAAGCCAAAACCAGGATTCAATTGAGAAGAAGCACGCGCTTGTACGAGCAGTAGAAACAATTGAAGCCCAAACCAACCTCAGGAGGATAATTTTACGGTGCCATAGAAACAATGCTGAATGGAAAGTTTAATCAGCAACAACCAGCAGGAGCAGATGGTTGGTACGCTCATTAATTTCACAAAGGAGGTTTTGCCTTAAAGCTTAGCAACGGGGCAAGGGCGGCTACCATCCGAACGGCAAATGAAGTGGAGTCGATTTTCTATTTAGTATTCCGAAGAAGTGAATGGGATTTGCACATTTTTGAAGGTGTTGAGACAGAATGGGAAGGGGATTAGGTAAAATTTAAATAAACCTTCTAACCAAAAGCTCAAGGACACAGGTGTCATCACGTGAATGAAAGTTGTACCTTGGGGAATCCCATGATAGGGGTTCGACTAGCAAATAAGACAGCTGTCTAAATTGACAGTTGATGAAATTTTTCTTTCACTTATTTCAAGATCTCTTTAAAATTTGACAGAAAGGTGAGTTATTTTGTTATTCTTATCAGCTGGAAAGGTAGATTTGTAAATACGGGCATTATAGAGCTGCACAAATTTATTCTTGAATCGTATCCTTGGGTATACTTCAAGACATTGATTACAAGACAATTGATGATTGGTTTTCTTAACTGTATACAAATCAACCATAGCGCCGTGCGGCATGTGCTTATTGACAATTGCCACAGCTCGTTCCTCTGATTGTCGATAAAGGTAACTTAATGGAGAATAATCAAACACTTTATCACCTAAGACGGGCATAAGACACATTAACATCTAATAAGACTACCCGAAGTCTACATGCGTGATCAGGTTCGTAATTCACATGCTTGGATACTATCGTTGAAGCAAGGAAAGGGTCAAATATATTGTACATACATACATTCATACATTCATGCACATCAGCGTCGTAAGGATAAAAGAAGAATTGTATCCTACAAAACTACGGCATCATGGTAGTACGTAATATGAATCTATCCCGAAAACAATCGTGCCAGAGTCCAATGGTTTCCGGGGGCGAGGTATATGATAATTTTAAAAATTAATTTTACGAATTTCAACCTGGAAAATCGGCACAATGATGGACAAAAGTTTCCAAATCGTAAATGTTCTACCGCAACGTAAGATTGATATACAGTGGTGGTCAGAGAATTAAAAACTGACCTTCTCACTTGTTTTGTTTTTAATTATTTTATTATTTTAAAAAAACATTTAAAGAAAATTTTTTTTTAAAATTTCGTTGCAAAAAACGAGATTTTTGTATATGCTACTATGTAAGTTATATATTATCAAAGTTAAATAAGGTGATAGATACTAGACAGTAATAACTTATAGTAAACAGTGTATTGTATAAACAATGTTGTTTTATACAGAACTTCTCCACCCTCAGAAAGGGGCATAAGCTGCAATATGTGCAGAGTTCTATGCCGAATTGAAGGTGATATTGTAGTTTTGTTTGAACTCAGGTGAATTTAAGTGCATCTTGTTCCTTTAATATGTTGGTTTACAATGTTGATACATGTGTGAAGATACGGCTGAATTTTGGCTCGATAATGATCGATTCTGCGACTGCTATTGTTCTTATTTTTTTATAAGGAGTCCTTGACAAGTTCGGTTTTTACTTCGTATATTCTTGTTGTACATTTAGAAAGCTATTTGTCGATGTAATGTTTATGTTTCATCATCTGATATCCCATAAAGTAATAGGAATGTAAGGTGGAAGCAGTTTAAGATATGTAGGGCTATTTAGATCTAAATTTTGTACATAAAAGGTACCAGCCTAAGAACATTGATTTCCGGTCAGTTTACATAGATGTGCACTTCAAAACAATAATGATACCAAGTGTTCACTGGTTTGTACTGGGAGATATTTATTTTTTAACTACTCGTATTAATCCTTCTATAAATCTTATCCGCCTATTTCTATTATTACAAACTCTTATTCATTACTGATGATAATAGATCCTGTACTATCTAATTAATCATCAATCCGCTTCTTTTTCATCTTATTCATATGCGATTTTCTACCTTTTGTTGTGACAACGACTACTTTTCTGTTCTCCTTAACTTTTATCTTTATTGCCCTACGTCCTAGTTTATTGCGCCTATTGTTGAACTCATAGATCGTATCATTTTCAAGAAATGTTGGTGGCGTTTCTCTGTTTTTGTTTAAACTATCTATAATGGTTTTATTGTGTTTTTCTAATTTTCTTTTAATTTTTTTTTTTTTTTCTGACTCAGTTTATGGTTTCAATAAATTTGGGTAACTGGAAAGTAACTCGATTGGTGTTAGATCAGCAACTGAATGAATACTATTGTTGTAGGGCTTCGTTAAGTATTTCTTTACATATTTGTCTTCTATCTTTGTCGTATATTATCGTATAGATCTCTGCAAGTGTGGAGTGGAATCTTTCAATTGATGAATTTCCTGTAGAGTTTTGAGGTGTTGTAATAATACATGGGCTGCCGTGCCGTTTCTAAGAGAGGGCACCACTTGAATTAAATCCATACCATTTTCAGTTAGTACCAACCTTCAAAAGATACGTTTATAAATTTGACAGCTGTCGGACGATTAGCTCTTGAGATATAGCGTTGTGAGTGAAGCAACTTTTGTTATTGCGAAAAAAATGGATTCAAAGCAATTTCGTGTGTTGATTTATCATTGCTTTTTGATGGGAAAAAATGCAGTCGATGCAAAGAAATGACTTGATAAGTGTTACACGGGCTCTGCACCAGCCGAATGAACCATTTGCAAACGGATTGAAAAATTTAAAAGTGGTCATACAAGCACAGAAGATGATGCACGCAGTGGACGTCCAAAAGAGGCTGTTTCAGATAAAAACATCAAAAATGTCCACAAAATGATTACGAAGTGAAGTGAAGTTGATCGAGATAGCTGACGCTCTGAAGATATCAAAAGAGTGTGTTAGATGTTTCATACATGAATATTTGGACATGCGAAAGCTCTGTTCAAAGTGGGTGCCGCGTTTGCTCACAGTCGTCCAAAAACAACAACGTGTTGATGATTCAGAGGAGTGTTTAAAACTGTTCAACCGCAATAAAGCCGAATTTTTGCGTCGGTATGTGACAATTGATGAAACTTGGCTCCATCATTTCACACCAGAGTCAGTCGGCAGTCAGCTGAGTTGCGAGCAGGCGACGAACCTCGTCCAAAACGACCAAAAACTCAACAGTCGGCTGGCAACCGTATTTTGGGATACACATGGAATAATTTTCATTGACTATCTCCAAAAGGGGCAGAATATCAACAGAGACTATTACATTGCGTTGTTGGAGCGTTTGAAGGACGAAATCGCAGAAAATCGGCCGGATTTGAAGAAACAGAAAATGCTGTTTCATCAAGACAATGCACCGTGTCACAAGTTGATCAAAACGATGGCAAAATTGAATAAATTCAGTTACGAATTGCTTCCCCATCCACCGTATTCTCCAGATTTGGTCCCTATTTCCTGTTCGCAGAACAAAGAATGCACACTGGAAAGGCATTTAAGAACGATGAAGAAGTAATCGCCGAAACAGAGTCCTATTTTGAGGCTAAACCGAAACCCTACTACAAAACTGGTATCGAAATATTGAAAAATCGTTTCAATCAGTGTATCGCCCTCGAAGGCAACTATGTTGATAAATAAAATTGTGTTTTACTATAAAACGGCACTGACCTTTCACCCTATGTGTTATGTACAAAGATTGCATACTGATCGCAAAATTATCGGAATAGACTTGACTTACACTTGGATCCAGAGTCGCATACAATCTTTTTTGGAATACCATGGTATGCGAAAAATTCTCTGAGAGCCTGAATTACGTTAAAACTATTACGAGAGGACAAGTTAAAACACCTTGATCAAAAAGTCTCCGTGTGGCGCTCCCATTATTTCGATTTAATTTCTGTTTTTTTTTTTTTTTTTGTTAAGTTGGTACATCTGTTGTTGACATTCACTCTAAGTGTCATTGCTTGACATTTGCAAAAATTTTTTACATTTTTAGAAATTTAAACTTGCAACAACGACCTTGTATTAAATTTTGCGTAAAAAATGAGTTTAATGGTGCGCGAATGTTGGAAATGTTGGAAAAGTCTTTCGGCAACGATTCTCTAAAGAAAACAGTCCTTTCCTTTTGCACCATGAAAACGCACCTTCGAACAGTGCCATTATTATTCGTAATTTTTTGACGAAAAATGCAACAAATACCATCCAACAGCCACTGAATTCACCTGATTTGACTCCCTGTTACTTCTTTCTGTTCAATCGAGTTAAAAAACCACTACGGAGAACGCGTTTCAGCAGTCGAGAAAAAGTAATGGAAAAATCGCAGGAAGCATTGATGGTCATACCGAAAACCGAAATAAAAAAATGTTTCGAAGATTTGATCAAGCGCTGGTATAAGTGTGTTACATTCGGTGGGGACAATATGGATTTAGATGAATAAATTTGTATTTTTAATTTTCTGAATAATTTCCGTAAACTTTTTCATGAAGGTAGTATTCCTAGATATTTCATCCGCTGTACAACTTTAATCTCCTGGTTCCCTACCAACAAAGGACAATTTTCGTTTCGGTGAACAATTTTAATTTCTTTGCTCCGCTTAGATGATGCGCGAATGTGCATCACTTTAATTTTTTTTTTTTTTTTTTTTTTTTTTTCGTGTTAATTATGAGTCCATTATCATGACACCACTTCGAAACAGCATCAAACTCACTCTGAAGATTTTTAACGACCGTGTTAAGACCTCTATGTTTGACAACGATTTCTATATCGTTCGCAAATACATATGCAGTACTATTTTTAAGAATCTGTAACAGTTCGTTTGTAAAAAAAAAATGTATAAGATAGGACCAAGTTTGGATTCTTGATAACCGCCGTACGAGCTTGTTTCCGTTGTCACCTTAACTTTGATTGTTCTATCAGTGAGATAGTTTTTGAGCTAATTTGATAATACTCCCTTACACCGATTCTGCCTAGACTCTGTATGATTTTCTCATGAGATAATGTGTCAAAAGCCTTGCTGAAGTCAATATAAAGTACCATTATGTTTAGGTTTCTATTTAGTCCTTCATTGATTGTGTTCGCAAACTCTCAATTTGTTTATTTGGAAGCCATGTTGGTTTGGATGAATAATTCTATCTTTTTCTAAAAAAACATTGAGCCTATTGACCGTATCGTCCTCCAAACACTTTTCAACAGCAGATAGAATAGAAATAGGCCGATTGTTTTCTACATTATTTTTAGCACCAGCCTTGTAGATTGGCGCACGATAGCTGTTTTCATTAACCGTGGTACATGGCCTTGTGAAACACTTCGATGAATAATTGCTTAGGGGCATTTAATTTTAGATCTATTGTTCTTATATAGTCAGCTCCATGTCCTTTTTTAGTGTTCAAACGACTTAAAATTTGAAAAATTTCTTCTACTGAAGCTTCTTTTACAAATATACTTTGATGTACAATATATTTGAAGTGAAAAGTAACCTCCCTTGAAGTCCGTTCATATTTAGGCAGACATGCAAAGTTTCAGTGCGATACTGTCTTTAGTTTTGTTTTGACAGCTGATTGTTGTTGACGTGTTTGGCATCATGTTGAGTATGGATAAAAACGATTATCGTTCTCTCATAAAACATTATTTTTTTAAAGGCAAAACGGAGTATTGGATAAATATTATGGTGCTAATGCTCCGCCAGATAACACCGTCAAATATTGGTTTCGAGAGTTTCGTGTTGGCCACAACTCCACTACCGATCAAGTTCGCAGCAACAGGCCCTCCGATGCGGTTAAAAAGGACAATGTCAAAAAAATACATGAAATGGTGTTGGCTGACCGGAAAGTGAAGGTGCGTGAGCAAGCAGATACCACAAAGATTAGTACTGAGCGCACACGTCATATTTTGGGCAATATTCTGTATATGAAAAAGTTATCCTGCCGCTGGGTGCTGCGCATACCTACTCCTGACCAAAAACATGAACGCGAGAGCACTTCGAAAGATAGTTTGGACTTCCTGATGCGGAATCGGGCGGACTTTTGGTGTCGATTGGTAACTGTTGATGAAACTAGAGAGCAGAATGAGTGCCCGGCAATGGACTGAAGCCTGCACGAGTGCTCCGAGGCAGCCGATTGAGGCTCGATGGGTTGGAAAGGTTATGGCATCGATTTTCTGGGACTGTCATAGTATACTCTTTGTGGACAACCTCAAAAAAGGAAAAACCATTAACAGCGAGTATTACTCTGCATTATTGGAGCGATTGAAGGCCGAAATCGCTACAAAACCGCCTCACATGAAGCGAAAAAAAAAATTTGTTTTTGCAAGACAATGCACCGGCACACAAGAGCATCGCAACCACGGCTTAAATCAATGTCGCATCCACTATATTCACCCGATTGGTTCCCCCGGACTATTATCTCTTCCCAAACCTCAAAAGATGGCTTATCAATAAAAAATTCAGCCCACGCGAGGAAATCATCGACGCCACGGAGGAATACTTTGCACACCTTTCCGGAAAATTACTTTTCGGACGGGATCAAGAAGTTGGAAAATCGCTGGAATAAGTGTATTAAACTAAAAGGGTACCATATTGAATAAAAAAAAAAATATTAAAAAAAAAAAAAAAATTCATTATCGCTGATATTTGTATTGTATTTGTTTGTGTTGGTGCTGAGGCCCACATTTATTTAGCCGAATACAAGCTTACTCTAACTTAAGAACTAGGACTTAAAAACTAACAAAAATTGAGTGTTAAGAACCCAGGGAATATAGCAGGGGGTCAAGTTTGAGACGAGAAGTGGTCAGGTTAAAATTAAAATCGAAGACTTTTGAGTTAACCTTACGGGAATATGGAAGAGATGGGGACATCTTAAATTACGAGGTTTAGTGTTAAAGGTAGGAGAGTTATAAAGTGATGTGAAATCCACAGAACCAGAAAACTGTCGATGAATTAAGAAAATGTCAGCTACGTCTCTGTGTTTTTTTGAGGGTATTCAGGTTAAGAAGTTTCAGGCGGACATGCCAGGGTAGTCCTCTAAGGGCAAATCAAAGGAAACGACGTTGAATATTCTCGATTCGGGGTAAATGAACTCGCTGAAAGAGGGACCACACGTGGCTGGCATATTCAAGAAAGATCAGGATAAGGGTAATGTAAAGTGACTCTGTCACATAGTGGTTGCAATATTCTTTAGACCAGCGTTTGATACAACCAAGTGATGAGTTAGCTATAAGGATTATCTCATCAATATGTGAACGAAAGTTTAACTCTCTATCGAGTGGATCTGGAGTATAAGTTGGCCATGTAGAAAATAAAGTCAAGAAAGAGTTTAATTGCACTTACGTAACAAAGTCATAGATTTTTATTTGGGGACATTTTACTCTATGCAATTTTTTAGACAGCAAGTGGAAAACCTGTCAAGATCTTCTTGAAGGAGAATAGTCTTGGAGTGAAGAAAAAGCTTTGGAAAGCTAAGTACCAGCGGTGTAAATGGATAGAGGGCAGATGTCCCAAAAGGGACTATTTTGAATAAAATAAAAAACCGCATTTAAAAAAAAAAAAAATTTCATTCCCAAGGAGGTTACTTTTCACCAAACCGTACATTTTCATGGTTAGATGTCTTAGTATTATATAAGTGCAAGATGGATAGTGTATTTTTAGAAAACTGATCCGCAAACTTCTCCACAATTCCTATAAAATCGTTATTTGTTATTGAAAAGTTGTTGCATACTACTTCGTCTATTGAAAGTTTCTTTCTCCCCAATAAATCATTTATTACAATTATGTTCCATGTTTTCCTAGGATCATTTTTATTTTCGATAAATTTCTGTTTATAAAAATTGGCTTTTACTGATTGTATGTTTGAGTTAACAATATTTCGAAATTGTTTATACCCCTGCTCATAATTTGTACAACTTCGACTGTTTCTCCATCTTCTATAAAGCTCATCCCTCTTTTTGCACATTCGCAATACTTCTTTCGTGATTCATTGTATCAGTTTTCGTATCTTTTTGGAAGTTTTTGTTTTGCTGGCGAAGCTGCTATATAATCGTAAATCTTCTACTTTGTTTGTTTTCAAAATCTCATTCCAGTTAGTTTGCTCTGTAGGCCTATTTACTATTTCTTGATTTATCTGTACAGCATTCAATATACACCCTGACTGACTCGAACTGCAACCAATTTCAGACTGCTATAATTTCCAGATCGTTCATTACTGTGAGCTCAAATTTTGACACATGACAGATAATTTTATTATTTACGAGCCTTTTGAACAATTTATGTCTCAGTTGTGTTGAAAAATTTTTATCCGCGATGGAATTAAAACGTGATAGTGTGATTACTTTTTATTTGGCTGGAAAACCACAAGTAGCTATTGTTAGAGCCCTCCAGCACCTCAACGTGAATAATTCATTTGTGTCTCGAACCAAAGCTCGTAACTATGATACTCGCAGCGTTGTAAAACGCCATGGAGGTGGTCATTAAAAAAAACAGCAACATCGGCAGAAATGGTTCGGAAAGTGAAGGCTCGAATTGAGCGAAATCTGCTTCGAAGTGGAAGAAAAATGGCTCATAAGCTCAACATACCATTGGAACGGATGCAACACATACTAAAAAATGAGCCATTGAAGTTCCAAAAAACACACGATCTTACACTGCAACAGAAAAAAGTTAGAGTCGAAAGAGCGAAGGAGTTGCTACGCTTGCACGGAAGTGGTGAGTTGCCGAATTTGGTTTTTTCCGATGAGTCGCCATATGCTATAGAGCAATATGTCAACAAACAAAATGACCAAGTTTACTTGCTAGAGAGGTCCTTCGAAAATTTACACCTTCGGACGGCCACCAAAAAGCAGGTAGCACCGATGGTGATGGTTTGGGCCGTCATAACCCCCGATGGTCGCTCTCCGCTCGTATTTTTGGACCGTAGAGTCAAAATTTATGCGATCGTATACCGCGAAACTATCTTAGAGGCAGTATTGAAGCCTTGGGCAAACAATCATTTCGGTCGGAGACCGTGGACATTGCAACTCGACACCGTCTCACAAAGCGCGCGTCAACCAAGATTGGTTAAAAAACAATGGTCCACAATTCATTTGTTCGACACAATAGATTGCAAATTCTCCGGATGCAAGTCCGTTGGATTTCTCTGTCTGGGGTGTTTTGAAGGCGAAAGTTGGCACTAAAAAATACCAAAGTTTGGACCACCTCAAACAAGCACTTCGCCGGGAATGGGCCAAAATAACGCAGAGCCACTTGCGTGCAGCGTGCGATGCTTTCTTCGGCCATCTCAGGGCCATTGACCTGACCAGTTCGAGTCAGTCACCCTGAATCTATTGTCCGGTTTTTTTAGGATCCTCTTGTGATGGGACTTGGAAAAAACGAGGGTTTAAGTCATAATGTCAACATAATGAAGACACGTGCACAAAAACGCATGAAGGTTCTGCGGGAAGTATGGAAGTGGAATCAGTTAAAACCATGTTTTCAAGATCTGAAGAATTATATGGAGTGAAATATGGTAATAACATCGGTGATGGTGATTCCAAAACGTTCACGGGAGTTCTTAAATTAAATCCTTATGGTGATGAACTGACTGTTATCAAAGACGAATGCATAGGTTACGTACAAAAAAGAATGGGAAGTCTTCTCCGAGCGGTTAGAAAAGACAAAAATTAGGTGGAAAAGGAAAATTGACGGAGGTTTAGCGATTAGAAGAAATGTTAATAGCGTAGAAAACATGAAGAAAACTATAATGGCAACATATAATCACATGATATCGACAGATGAAATCCAAAGCTTGACGACTGTCTAGCTGGTCCAGATAGCTGGTGTAAGTGGAAACAAGCTGAAGGTCTCGGGACAATCCCTGAAGCACATCCAACTCCATTACATCCTGATGTTCAAAATGAAATTTTACTAATATTCGAAGATTTATCACGAGATGACTTATTAGAGGGGTGCTTAGGCGGCCACACCCAAAATGCAAATAAAAGCTTAAATTCGACAATTTGGCGTTTAGCCCAGAAGCACCTACATTTTTGGTTGAAAGTGATTGAGATCGTTCAAGTATTTTATTAGTGATGAACGAGCTAAATATTGTAGTAGGTAACCTCAGCTACAATTTCGCACATCAAATGGATAAACGACGCTTAAGGCGACAAAATCGAAGCAGCGCTTCGGAGACCAGAGAAGCTCGAAAAGCCGAAAACACGAGCTACGAGCTCAAAATGAGGAATTTCAAAAAGAAGAGAGATTGCTTTATGTTGCTGGAATAGCAGATTAACGTGTAAGTAATTAAAAAAAAAAAAATTTGACTGCCTTGCCTTTGTTTTTCTTGGTTCTATTTTTTCAAACGCGTTTTTCTCAAAACGACTTTTTTTGAACTTGCGTACACGCTAGTTTGAAAAGTTTTCAACCAATCGTTTTGAAAATTGGCAGTTACTATACTTTCTTCATAGTATTGCGCTCTATATGGACCTGAAATCGAAACAGCAAAAAATGTTGTAAAAAATTGCAAAAAAAAATATGCTTTTTTGTTTTAACTCCTGTAAAAATTTAATTTGCTATTTTTTTGATAGCATTAAAGTTCATAAATTGTATTTAAATATATAATATGTTTAAAATATTCTCAAAGTTCCGATAAATTATATTCATTTTTTATACTATAAAAAAAAATTCATGAAAATCATTGAGAAAACGCTAACCTAACCCTATTTCCCCTCTTAATGGATAGTTATTTGATGCGTTTGGCTAGTCATGGCTTAGATTGTTGCATACATTAGCCAACACGAATAACTGACAACTCTCAAATTTTTAAGTTAGTGAGTTCAATTGCACATTTTGGAATCACAGATCACTACATGATTAGCCTTCATTTTATCAATATTGTTAATGGAAAGAAAGTCGTCAAGACTTCCTTGTCTGTTAAAAAAGCTGATTTAGTTAAACTTAACACTTTTCTTCGCTTTGTATTTTGGGAAAGGAAACTTTTCTCGTGATCTACATTTATATTTGTGAAAACAAAACGATTGAAAGAATGCAAGACAAAGGATCTGTTGGGTAAAGGGATTAAGATAAAGATTCTGGAAAAATATAAGAAATATCATTGTAAAAGTTTACTTAAAGCTAACTAAAGGGTGAGTCGCCAACAGATGGTGTGAATGTTGGCTGTTAATAACTCTCATTTACTGAATTAAATGTTTTTGATCTTTTCGATAGATGTCATACAATCTTTGGTAATTTTAATCATGGAGTCGTTTATCACTCAACAACGCATTTTTGTTATTCAATCTTATTACGAAAATGGGCGATCTATAAAAGTAACTTTTCGTAAAATTCGTAAATTTTTCGGTCAACACAATCGCCCTAGTGAGTCCGGAATTCATTCAATGGTGAAGCGTTTTAAAAAAACTGCTTCGGTATCGAGTCAAACTTTATATCAGCATGCTCGGCTAGCATTCCAAAATATCATTCAAAAGTGTTCAAAACCGGCACCTCAAGTCGTCGCCGAAGTCAACAACTGGGTCTCACTTATAGCAATTTATGGCGAATTTTAAACGTTAATCTTCAATTGCACTCCCATAGAATCTAAATTACACATAAATTGAAACCTTTAGAACATCTAAGTCGCCGATTTTTTAACCAGATGTTGGACCGCTAGGACAATTTGTCATCGAATTTGATCTTTTTCGATGAAGCCAATTTTTGGATGATTGGGTACGTACGAGTAAATAAACAAAATTATTGTTTCTGGGGACCGGAAAACCTATACGAAAACTAATGCACCCCAAAAAAGCTTCTGTATGGTACGGATAATGGGTTGAGGCTAGAAATACAGTTACAGTGAATGTCCGATGTGTGTTGAACACTTTTTTATTTTTATAAAACAAATATTATCTAACATATGCATCAATATTAACTTTTTTCAGTTTAAAGTAATCGCCCTCAGATATAACATACTCGTGCCAACGCTTTTTAAAATCCTCGAAGCACTTCTCATAAGCACTTTATGGTATATTCTTGAGCTCTTCCAGCGATGCTGTTTTTTTTTCAATCATTGCAAATCCCCGTCCTTTCATAGGTCTCTTCAGATTTGGGAAGAGAAAAAAGTCGCAAGGGGCCAAAACCGGTGAATATGGTGGTTGAGGTATGATTGTCATGTTGTTTTTGGCCAAAATGTATTGCTTCTCGCAAACGGCGCATCACTTCAGGTAAAAACTACTGATGCACTACGCATCGAAAAAAAAACAGTGATCAAAACTTTGACATTTCATTGAACCTAGCATGCTTTTTCGGTCTTGACTCTCCTGGGTGCGTCCATTGGGGCGATTGGGCTTTTGCTTTCGACATAATAACTATATACCTATGATTCGTGACCAGTTATGATTCTTTTGAGCAAGTCAAGATCATCATTGACGTCTTTCAAGAGGTTCTGAGCGATGCTCATGCAACGGTTCTTCTGATCAAAAGTAAGAAGTTTCGGGATAAATCTTGCTGACACACTCTCATGCCCAAGACATCCGAAAAAGTTGCTTGACACAAGCCGACCGATATGAGAATATCCTTAGCAATTTCTCTTGTGGTAACTCGACAATCTTTCAAAAACAATTTTCTTCACAATTTCCACGTTAACATCTTTTAATTGTGTGCTGCGGCGTCCAAAGCGAGGTTCGTCATTGGCATCTTCTCGGCCATCATGGAAGAGCTTGTGCCACTTGCAAACTTTTTTTTTACTTACAGTAGATTCACCGTGTGCACTGTCAACATTTCAAGTATTTTAGAACACTTGATTCCATTTTTTACAAAAAATTTTATGCAAATTCCTTGCTCCATTTTTCATTAGGTAGAACCTCACTTAAGACGAGGGCTACGTTCCTGAAAAATGCCGTGTTAAACGAAATCGTGTTAAACGATACAAGAAACTAATGCAAAAAGAGTGGTTACGTTCCATGATTTCAGAAAACCCTCATAATTTTTGTTTTAACTTTTTTAAATATGTTTTATTCGAAGGTGTATTTTTATTAAATATGAAAAAATTAAAAAAAAAAAAAAAAATAAAACATAACTTTCTTCCTGCATAACTTAACAAAAAACAAAGAAAAAAACTAAACAAAAACAATTTCAGACTTCATTGACATAAAAAAATTAAATTTCAAATGGTGAAAGTTCATTCTTTGTCCCTGCTTAAAATTTCCATACGTGTCCGTTTTTGTGATGCATCGACATCCTTTTCATTGTTGAAAATATCCGTTGTTTTTGCTTAGTTGTTAAAAAGGTTTCGGTAGGTTTCTTTGTAAGGTAACATGCATTTTTCCAGGTCTCTTTTGAATTTTAATCGCCTTTCAGTAGATGGATCTTCATTTAAAAAAAAATGATTCTAAGTTTTTAGCTAGGCTTATTCCCTTTGCCAAGTCTTTTGCTGTGAACTCGTCAGCTTTTCCCTCGTTCTCGTTGTCAGTACTGCCGCTGCAACTGGAGTTCGGTTAGTTAGGATTCTCTGCTAAGATTTCAGTTCAGTCAATTAAGTCTGTTTCTCGCCTTCGATGGAATGAGCAATCGTTAAAATTTCTGCAAATTCAGCAGAAAACACGTCGACCTCTTGCTCTTTTTCAACTGCTGATGGCCAAAGTTTTTTCCAACTTCCATTCAAGGTTGACCTTTTTAGCTCTTTTATAGAAAGTGATATTATTTTGATGCATTCCTTGATTGTAAACTGTTTCCATGCACTGGTTACATCAATAGACTTAGATTCTGTTAGATTTTAAACCCACCGCAAAGAACTCCTAATGTAATAAATTTTAAATGTGTAAATTATGCCCTGATCCATTGTCTGCAGCAGTGACGTGGTATAAGGTGGTAAGAACATGATTTTGACATTAGGATGAGCCAAAGCAAAAAAATTTTTTTTTAGATATTTTTCTACTTCTGGCGCAAAACAATTATAAAACCAGTCTCTGAATATCGCTCTGGTTATTCAAGCTTTCGAGTTTGCTTTCCAGAAAACCGGTAATGTGCTCTTATCTATGCCTTTAAGCGCACGAGGACTAAGCGATCTATAAACTAGCATTTGGTTTTAGCAGAAAGTCACCGGATGCATTTCCGCATAAAAGCAGTGTTATTCGGTCTTTGGATACCTTATATCCAGTTGCAGTCTTTTCTGCTTTTGAAATAAAAGTTCTGTCCGGAATTTTTGCCACTAAAGTCCAGTTTCATCGGCATTAAAGACTTGACTGGTTGCGTATTCTTGTTGTTGAATAATTTCTTGAATTTCTTGTGGGTACGTGCTAGCTTCTACATCAGCTGATGCTGATTCCCCTTGAACTTTTAGGGTGTGAATAGCAAACCGTTTTTTGAAGAGCTAAAACCAGCCATAACTTGCGGTAAAATCGGCGCTCACAGAAGACTCTCTATTTTTTCTGAGGTGTTCATAGACTATCAGGGCTTTTTCCTTGATAAGCTGTTTGCTTAAAGGAATTCTTTTTTGGTAATTATCTTCTATCCATATGTTGAGTGCTTTTTCCATTTTCTCCATAATTATCGGACGCAGTCGGCTTGAATATTTAAGTGATGTTGACGAACCGTCAGCTACAGTTTTTCTTATTGCCGATTCATTTTTCTCTATGGTCCGTATCGAAGCTTCATTCAACTTTAAGCTCTTCCCAATTGCAGTTGCATTTTCACCTTTGGCTAGGTGATCTAAAATGCTTATCTTTGCTTGTAAAGATATAAAATTTCTCTTAAGTGGTTATTTTTCTTTCTTCGCTGACAATTCAAAACCAATTTATAAATAAAGGCTTGAAAATTGAACAGTGAGTTCTAAAACATACCTTTTACGCGATTAAAATTCAACTATGTTATCATAAAAGTACGTACCGGGCTTCGCCAACACAAAAAAGGAACTGAGTAAATTGGACTGAAACCGATTTCCACACCACTATCCGCTTTTTACATGTAAAATTTGGAAGTCCCTTTTTAGACGTATGTTCCTATAAAAACAGCTGGTACGTGTCTATTAGCCAGAAAATTATGTATACGTGTGGCATGTGTGCAAACCAGATAGCATGCTAAAAAAAATTGTGTCTCGCACAGCGTGCTAGAGCGAGGCTTTCTTCGTGTTAAGCAAAAATATGCCGCAAAATGTGAGCGTGTTAGAACGAGGCCGTGCTGTAAGAAGTACGTGTTAAGTGAGGTCTACCTGTAAATGCAAATCGCCGAGCACACTAAAATACGTCCAACCTTTCTATTTGTCAGAAACCAACGAACATATGTTCGGAACGTGGGTATTATTACACCAAAAAAAATTCGATAATCGAATGTACGTTGTACAAAGTCACCTTACTTTTTGAACATACTTGGTTTTAAAGAATACAAAAAAAGTAATGTACGAGTACTTCAGCTTTTCGGCGTCTTCTTTCTTGCCTGATTGTAACATTTACTATCATTCCTTACATTGTTGTACATCGAGTTTCTTGAGCCTTGCTTAAGATATTGTTTTGAAATCGTTTTCGTATAACCCTTTAAGTACCTCGGAGTTACTTTAGATTGTAAATTTAAGTGATCTGAAAATACAAATGAACTGAAAAACTATATTACCGGTTTTTCTAGGCAGTTTTTTAATCTTATTTTATACTTGTTAAAGAATATGTTTTTAATTTTATTTCTTTGTAAAAATTAATTATTTAATTCAACTTTAATTATTTAAATTACTTTGTACTGTAACATAAAATGTGACTTACTCTACTTATATCGATTGAAATGCTCCGATATCGAACCAATTAAAAATTTTGATCATTCGATACATGTAAAGTTGAGTTGAAATTCCGATCACACAGCAGCACTCATCAGCCCACTCATGCAACCGATACATTACTCGCGTCGTAATCCCTTTTCGATGTCTGTTAATTGGGAGTAATTTTAAAATTTGTAAATGTGCGTGGGTAGCATGAAAGTTGCTGGCTGTAGCTGGATTAAGGCCACCAAAAAAATCTTAATTTCCGATTTTTAAGTTCGTTGTTTTATTTCTTTCTCGTCTTTCCCCACTTTGGTTCGCTTTTGAATTACATAACATATTTTGGTCTTGATTCCAGCAGGATTAAACTATCTTTGGACTCTTCACGGTTGGTAGTTTTTTGTGCAATGCACATACGTATATATGGAAATTCATATTCATATTGGTTATTCCGTATAGCTGGGAGTTTTCCCTCGCTTGTGTAAGATACTCTGTATACTTAATATATTCTTAAAACTTTTTCGTAGTTTCGTGTGAAATTCGGTACAACCATGCTTTTTCTTCACTGCCTTTAACATGTGGACATCTTAAAGACTTATTCCCAAAATTGGACACGTTTTTGGAAAACGTTAATGAGAAAATACCTATTGGCGATCTAAAGTGTGATCTGTGTAGAAATTGTCGGGTACTCTGACCCTATTCCGGATTTTGAGGAATTTAAAGCAAAGTACCTCGTCGTTAAATCAGTGTTACAATCCGCCAATCATGATAAAATTAAGACCTTCTAGAGAAATAGGCTGAACAATAAAAAAGTTATTTTTGAAAACCCCACCAAATTAAAATCTTCCGAAAAGAACACAGACTTCTTTCTCCCTAAAATCTGTATTGAACCTCTTGTGGGAAACTATTGCGAATGGCCAGCATTTAAAAATAATTTCCTGGGACAGGTGTATAATTACATAGCAAACGGCGTGTAATTATATCAATCGGATTTTTGGCCCAATAGGAGCTGCTATGCTGTACTATAACTCTGATTGATTTTTTAAATGCTTTCGACACAGTAAAATCACGCCTTAGAAAGGGAAATATTGCAGTATATCTAAATGCCATGGTCATTTGCAGCAAGTCTGTTAATGAGGGTCTGCAAAAGCTGAAAAGTTTCCTTCGGTAACCAGTCGAAGATGAAAAGATGAGGTGGAGGAAGCATCTACGTTAATACTGAACGTCCAGATATCAAATGAGAATTGGGTGGTGATCGTCAGAGGGTACCGTCTTTTCAGTAAGGTAGATGATACGGAGAGATGTGTGGTTCCTAAAGCGATCCGATAGAGGATTCTTAACCTGTGTCACGGTGATGTGGGACATGCTGATGACGAGAAGACGCTTGAAAAACATTTTAGTTTCCGAAGATGAGTGGGCTTACCAGAAGATACATCAAGTCGTCCGTACAATGCGCTTACGCAAAGAAGAAAGGCGGATAACCCGAGAGCGAATTGCACAGTATAGATCGAATTCCTCTCGCATTTGACATCGTGCATCTTGATCATCTTGGGTCCTTCACGAAGGGAAGGGGAGGAACCAGGTACGTTCTTGCCTTAGTTGATCATTGCACTAAATACGAGGTGTGCTTAAGAAGTAAGGTGACTTTAGAAATTTCGCGGGCAACGTACATTATCGGTTTTTTTTTTCAGGGTTGGTTAGTATGAAATCAATGTTGATAGAGGCATCTTTGTCTACTCTAAGTAAAAAATATGTTTACACGTGGTACAAGCTCTTCCAAGATAGATGAAGAAGATTCCAATGACGAACCTCGCTCTAGACGCCCCAGCCCATCAACAAAAGATGATGGCATCTGTAAAGAAAATTGTTTCGGAAAATCATCGAATTACCGTAAGGAAAATGGCTGAGGATGTTGGCATATTGGTCGGCTCGTGCCATGCAATTTTTTTGGATGTTTTGAGCATGAGAAGCATGAGAGTCAGCGAAGTTTGTTAGGTAACTTCTTAATTTTAATCTGAAGAACTAATTGTAAGAGAGTCTAATTGTAAGAGATTTTTTGGCCAAAAATAACACGCAATTATACCTTTCCCACCATATTCACTGGATTTGCCTGCATGCGGCATGTTTTTGTTCCCAAAACTGAAGAGTCCTATGAAAGGACAGAGACTTGCAACGATTGAGAAAATAAAAACGGCATCGCTGAAAAAACTCATAGCTAAACCAAAAAGAGCTTCTAGGAATAGAAAAAGCATTGGCACAAATATATTATATCTCAGGGAGATAACTTTGCAGGGGACAATATTAATATTGATGAATAAATAAATATCTTTTTTACAGCGACAATTTTATGCTTAATATTTTTGCTATCAAGTGCTCTCAATTGAGAGTGTGCCACATAAATGTGCAAAGCCTCAAACCGAGTATAGAGGAATTTGGGGAACTATTTTGTTCGCAGAAAGTGAATATAATTTGTGTTTCTGAAACTTGGTTGGTTCCTGGTAGCGATTATGGTAGCGGGAATTATAAAATGTATCGCAGCGAATGACATACAAAGGGAGGAGAGGTTACAATGTTTTACAGGTCGGCTTTTAAATGTAAAGTCAGAAAAAGAAATACAATATCCGCTGTCATAGAATTTCTGTTTGTCGAAACCTCCGATCATTATCAGAAATGTCTTTTTGGGTGTGCTTATGTGCCACATCGTGATTGTATTCTTACCGAATTCGCCTACACATTTTAGAGCAGGATGTCGTCCTTCGTTTTTAGATTACTTTTTCACATCGGATGACAGTTTAGTTACATTTCATGACCAAATCTCGGTTCCTGGCTTCAATTCTCCTCATGATCTAATCTCTTTAATGAAGAAATTCCCTCAAAAAAAATTGAATTCAGGAATTTCAAAGATATAGACATAGATGCTCTGCACAGTGAGGGCTCTACATACCCATGGGACTTGTGCTGGAATATATCAGATATTACTAAAAAAAAGTCGCTTTATTTGAGTCTATGGTTTCGGAGCTTTTTGATACATATATTCCACTTAGAAAGAAATAGTAATAAGAGATCCTAGGCGACCCTGGTTTAAGTCTAATGCAAGAAAGCTAATACGACTTCCCGACAAGGCTTATCGTAGATGGAAAACCTATCCGATGTTTTATAACAGAACAAGTTTTATTTTTTTTTAAGATGATAACTAGTGCTGATGTTATTTTCGCAATAAAATCCGTAAATCTGTTTCGACTGGTTTAGATGGAATATCTTTGAAATTTGTCAGATTAATACTGCAATACGTAATTGACACACTTACCCAGACTTATAAATGTTGCCTAGTTAGATCTTGTTTTTCCACTTCTTGGAAACTTGCCAGAGTAACACCAATTGCAAAACAGTAAAACCTTGTCAAAGGTTTTAGAAACCATAAATAAGAATCAGCTTTAAGTGCATCTCGAATCCCAAAGCTTAGTAAGCCTTTTTTTTATAATTCCGCGCGCGCACCAAGGGGATATTAATTCCCTTTTACTGGCTTTTCATCATTGCGCTAGCGGGTGGTGTAGTAGTTTTGAAACTCAGGTGTTAGGTTTTGATATTTTTCCAGAGATGGTTGTCAAACTGGAGCCAGTGCATCTTCAATTAGTAGGTCTTAAGTACGTGCTAGTTGTTAGTTTGTTACATTCAGCCCAGCCAGCAATCACTCCAACATCAGTGTTATGCCTTCATGTCACAGTTGACGCCGACGGGATTTACATATAACTACATACAATTCCATGAAAAGACTTTTTCAGAGAATTTCCTCTCACGGGATTCGAACCCGCGACCCTCTGCTTGAGGAGTCTATACCACGGCCACCCCATCTGCCAACACGTTAATTAAAATAAACTAAAACGATTCTTATTCCGAAGGAAACCTTCAATTTTCTTAAGTCTTGTTTTCTGAATGAAGCAATAACTCTCCTTAATCGTTAACCTATCTGTTATGCTACTTACGACCAGACACGGAGCAGGTTAGAAAAAAGGTATGGTATGGCGCCGCATTTGTTATATAGTAAAAAGCTGAATTAAATTTATGGATTTACCACTTGCACATAATTAAAACAATGAGCTCTTTCGTAACCTATCCAAAAGAGCTGATGAAATCGTCAGAGGATCAACCTCAATTAATTCATTAAATAGGGATCCATTGCTTATTTATATTTTATTAATTAAATTGGACCCTAAAGCACAACAGATTTCCTTGACCATCGTTGCGAAAGGGTACATGCATGTTTCTTCTTCCAATTCTTGTCTACTTTTTGAGTATGAATATGTGAAGTCGGGGCGACTTGTTAAGTCTAATAAGCTCTGTTTTAATTGTTTAAGATATAAAAATGCATCAGACCGTCGCCAATCAAGGTTTAGATGTAGGCACGTGCAACACTTGACATCATAGTTTGGTTCATGTTAATGCCTCATACATAGATAGTAACCACCCACCTAACAAGGAATTTACACCATAAAACCTGGCTAATAAGGGGTGACCAGATAAGAACGAGAGGGAAATGAAATAAAACAACAACGGTGTGAGATATTTAATTGATTTTGTCTTTATTTTGAAGCTACTTTCATGCCTAAATGTGTAGAATAGCACATCATTCAAAAGGCCGTATCGGCTTCGCTGGCAGTTCTTCAAGCAGTTGGTCCAATTTTCGATCACTCAGTCCAATATGTGTGGCGTGTCGAATGTTGACCTCGAGTTCGTCCAAAGTGATTGGCTTGTTAGCGTAGATTAAAGCCTTGACGTAGCCCCAAAAAAATAATCGAGTGGTGTCAAATCGTATGATCAATTGATGAATGCTCTCAGTAAGGTGACCCTGTCGCCAAATTTCTCCTCCACAATTTCGAGCGTTGTGTCGCTTGTATGTTATATAGCGCCGTCTTGTTGGAACCACAGCCCGAATTTATCGAGCTCTGAAGTCGGTTAACATATCTGTTAACTCTATATCTGAGACCATTGATGGAAACGATGCTTCCTTCCTCATTTCGAAAGAAAAAAGGTCCGATGATGCCACCATGACATAAACCGTACCAAACAGTTAATTTTTGCGGATGCATTAATGTTTGGCCGAACAGTTGTGGATTATGTTTGCTCCAACAGCGGCAAATTTGCCGATATAGCCGCTGAGACAAAAAAAACGCCTGTTTTGAGAAGAACAAGATCCAAAAAATCGGATCTCTGGTCAACATTTCCAGCTTAATAATCGAATTCACGGCGTTATGTATAGTCGTCTGGCTTCAATTCTTGCGTCAGCATAATTTATACGAATGTAGGCCGAAATCAAACCTCAAAATAAGTCGGGTCGACTCTATGGCGATGACCAATTCGGCCGATCCGCGCCGAATCGACATTTCCAGATCTTCTTCGTTACCAGCAAATAAGGCGGAAATATTTTCTTCATTTTGCACCAATCATTGGATTGTTGGTGGCTTAAGATCCAAAGAGTGTATTCATGCTCAATTTATTCCACCTTGCGACGAATTGCCTGCACACTGAAGCCATAATGACGACCGACATCACTATGAAATTCACGTGTTGCGTATTTACAACTGAGCCAAAATTACTGACTATACTTTTATATACTACCATATAGATGAGCTGATGTATGACCCGTATCCAATCATAACCTGCTCCTCGGTTCACTAGTTTTGTTGGATTCAAGCTCGAAAATATCATTCCTGATTTCATATCAGTCGGGTATATGAAAATATTTTCTGTCTTCGTTCAGGTTGAATGGTTTGATCTACCTTGCGGTTAGATGTTGTTCGACGTCACTCTTTAACAGTCTGCAGAAGTTATCTCTCTAAATTCAGTACAAATTGTGGTGTGGTTCTACCACAAGATTTTCTTTTCCATTCTTCCAGACTTCTGTTTGAGCTTTATAACTTTGGCGTGTTCGTTCATTCTTCCGGTTCCACTTCTCTAAGACCTTGATCGAGCTCTTTCTTTGTTCTTCTGAGGAACTTATGTTCTTTCTTTACTTTCTGCTCAAAGAGTTCACGGGCCTCTCTCGTTATTTTCTGCTGGGCCGCTCTGTGCATCCGTTGCTTTTCCAAGTTTGCCTGTTTGCGTTCCAAGCCCGGCACATCAACAGCTGCCGCCCTGGTTGCTCTTTGGTATTCATGTCACTATTCTTCTACCTTTTATGCTGTCGGCACCGGACTTTTAGGAAGTAAGGGAAACTCGATCGGAAAAGGCACTGGAAATCTCTTCTGATTGTAGATGTTCGACTACTGCTACTACAAACACCTGCATCTCTGTATCCTAGCTATAACCAGATTATGGTCAATGTTAGCTGCTCGGAACGTTTGAATATCCAAAACATTAGAGGAGTGACTTGCATCGATCGCAATGTGATTAATGTAGTTGATTTTCTGTTGATTAAGAGTCAAACAGGACCCTTTATGGGCATCAAAGTTTGAAAACCATGTTGGCTGTAGTAACAATGCGTTTCGCCTCAAAATCAGTAAACCTGAGCCATTTTCTGGTAGTGACCGTACCCCAAAGATGCCTTCGTTCCCTTACTTGACATTAAAATCGCCAAGCACAATTTTTATATCATATTTAGGGCAGGTTTAATCGTAGAAGCATTTTGGGGCGCGAGAAATTATGGACATTATATTGGCGTATTTGGCCTTATCGCGAATCGTCGTCAAGCATTTCCTCATATGTCTAAAGCTCAAGACTTATTCCCTTATACTTATATTCTGAGATGGCGAATCAGCATCCGAATAAACGCTGCGGCCGCTGTCGTTTTGCCGACAATTGTCTAATGCAAGTTCTATTGTTAATACCACAACTTTTCATACTTTTTTCGTTTGATCCATCCCATCGCACTTTTTGGATAGCAGTTATGTCTGTTTTGTATTATTCGAGGATCTCAGTTAATTGGTTGTGTTAGGGTCCGAACATTTCACGTGCAGATAGGAAGATTATTTTCTGACAGTAAAAACCACTTACTTGTCAAAATATAGTCAGAAACGAAGTACTTTACGATCTGACTCAGCAGGGCATAGATATTTGGTCTGGTCAGGGCTGAAGGCATTTTTGTCCTTACAAAGGAACGTTAGTGCAAGTTTATTGCCTTTACTTATACAAGACACATGAGTCAGAGTACATAATGGACTTATTACCCTCATTATTCGTTCCAAGAGAGTCTGCGCTTAAGCGTTTCCTGATCTAGGATAGGCAAGCAATATCTTATCTAACAATTAAGACTTAAGACAGATTATATAAAGAGCAAAGGTATTCCAGCTATTACAAAGGACACCTATGATATGTAATTATGTCTAGTTTTGCACCGGTTGTTTGAGTAATTTGAGGTTCATTGTCAAATATGGAATAGCTACATACTGCCACCAATATTGTTCCTGTTTGGAATAAAAATATATAATCAGTCTCGAAGCTACCCTTTTAGTTCGAGCTTGCAATGGTAGACACCCAGTGTAGATAACCAACAGCATTTAACATCTTAAGTAGGATATTGACACATGCTTACAGCATGAAGAATATGATCGCTACCAGCATCATGTTTTTAAAATATTTTAGGAATTTTCTAGCTCGACCATGTCTCTAACAGTAGACTGTACATACAAGTCATATACCTTATACTCCCCCAATCACTATGACTGCGAGATGAATTTTTAAACCGTCATAATACGTTTTTTGCCCTAACCACGAAGAAAAAAAACGCCAATTCAAATCAGTGATTTGAAGCATAAGAACTTATGCTATAGCCTGAGCTTTTTCATCGTCTTGCTTACTAGTTTCCCTTATAAATTTTATTATCCTTTCAACTCAGTGAAAAATCGAAAACACACCAACTGACTGAACAAGCAAACAACGTAGTCCCCAGTACACTCCCTACCTTTGGGATAGAATAAAAAGAAAAGTCGACGGCAATATCTGTTTACTTAACTTCTGGCCAAAATAACATCAACATCGACACCATGGTTGTGGAAGCTCGCTTTAATACCTTGTACCACAATATCAGCCCAAATCAACAAGCATACCATCGCTCCTTGTTTATGTTTTGAGCGGATGTAAAGCAATTTCCTACGGGAGCTCGCTAACATTGCTTTTTTGTTCCATCCTTAGGGAGTATTATCCCGTCACTTTGAAGTACCAGAAACTCAAAAGAGTTTATTCTGCCGAAACACTATGTTTACCCCATGCATAGCCTTAAGGCCCTTAATAAACAAATAGGTACTTGAACGCGATTCTTAAAACTCCATTTAAATGCCCGAATCAAGGACAATAAAATCTGAAATTATGATGGCGTAATTTTTGGGATAGCAATTCGATGGCATGTAGGATTGGAGAATTAATTAAGAGATGGGAGGAATATGACTGAATTACAAGAATCCAGGAGGCAATGTTTCTGGGATCTCTGGTAGGATTTGCGTCTTTGTGAAGGTTCCTAAGCCAAGCTGAATCATCTAAGTACCTTAATTAGTTAAAATTATTCAAATTACTATCTAAAGCTTTAGAACAGGTAGGAAGTGTTTGAATATTTGGTAGCTCGTAGATGTACATACTTAAGATGAAGTATTTATGTGCGTTGATTGTAATTGTGGGTTGTGAACCTTAAGCTTTTGTTGACCTGGAACTTGGTGGAGAAGAGGTAGAAAATCGATTTTAAAGGCAGAGATTATACCTATGTTTGACAACTAACACACAGAACTAACAGAGACTTTACCGAATAAATTAGTTCTACTTCGGATGGAGACCTGTCTGGACTATACGCCACAAAGGAATTAGATGAATTATACATATGTGCTTACCAAATAATATTTAAAAGAAAACATTTCAAAAATCGTACGTTCGTCCATCTGGAGCTGACATGCTAACCTGATAGGAGCAATCGTTGAGCCAGAAGAAAATAGCATCTTTTTAACCATTTAACGAGAACGACCGCACCTCAAAATGAGGACAACGTCGAATGCCAACAATGGCGTCAACAGCCATCATGGCAGAATCCTTATACATATGAGCTGCTTCAATGTTATTGAAGCTGGGTTCAGTAAGTATTTTAAGAGCTAGTTAGAGAATTCAAACATAGGTAATGGCAGATGAATCTTGAGTCAAGAGAAACCCTAATGTGTCCGAAGTGGGTTTAACAGGGAGTACCCTCCAGGAAGGGGCTGTGCTACAGCCTGATATCCAATTATGTTAAACACCTACAGTTTCGAAACAACCAAAAAAGGACGTATTTACTGTTGGTTATCCACCTAAATGAATAAAGAACAACGATGTTGCATCTATATTGAATGCTTGGACCATAAACATACAAGTGAATAACTAGTGATGGTAAAACTAATATCATCGCCATCCTGAAAAAGCGGTGGGGTCGACTGAACAAAAAGAAGATGAAAAGTTGTGACATATTCTACGTTGACTTCAGAGAACAGGAACAGAAATACGCCCTATTTTTCGGCACGTGACTGGATATATTGTAACAATCCCCGTCAAGGCTGAATTCGCCAACAACATCAACAGAAGAAATGGTCGATGGTTGCAAAATATGCTTCTTCAACTGTCTTGCAAACCTATGAACAAAATTCTAAGTATGACGGCAATAAACAACCGCTAAATTAAAGGATTAAGGGAATGAGACAAGGCCTGAACAGGGACCTGAACAAATAAAAGCGTCTTCATTAGATACAGTTTTTGATAAAAATTTTGAATAATTGGCAGAATTTTGACAAGGTAAAGAGCCGCGCCGCCATGTAAATGTACGAAACAAAGAGTAGTACACCTAAATAATAATGGCTCTTACTAACGTCGATTCAGTAGTGTGTACCCATAATGTTTTAAAAGCCAGCTTTTAGCCAAAGTTGACTTTTTCAAAGAATCTACTTTCTTTTCTCTGAATCTACTACATAACATTGGTTTGACGTTTTATATTCGCACTTGAATTTTAATTTCACGGGCGGTTTACACCAACGGGGGAGCAACAGAGGAGTAACATAGGTGTGCGGTTGGAAGAGCAAAATAATTCAACACACCCCAACGAGGCAACAGCTTTAAAAGTCAGGTTCGATGGGTAAAAAGATGACGAACCCTTTTTAAGGTAGAAAGAGCACCAGAGAAAGGTAGGCGGATTGCCGAGACATATGACAGGGTCCAATGAGGGAATATTTAAACATAGCAACAACAACAACAAACAGAAATAACAAAAAGGGCAACAGAAAAACAAAGTAACCACGAAGAAAAAATTATAAAGGCCGATTTCAAGGCGGCAGAAAGGCCAAGAAATAAAATAAAACATCCAAATCAAATAATGGTATTGTAAGGAGTAGCATGTTACGACGATCCACCGGAGTAGTTGGCGACCCAAGACCTAAACTCAGCTTTATTAGGGGTGGCGACCCAAAAGATAGTTTGATCCAGATGTATGGTAATCCCTTATTGGGTTTTATCTACTATACACCTTCTTTCTTTCGTCCCAACACTCCAGTTACCTTTCGATCGAGTCTTCTTTCTCCTTCGCGTTTGTTTTAATTGCAGAAAATGTTTATTAATTCGATTGCGTAAAAGTACACGGATGAGAGACAAAGGAAACAAAGCTTTTCGAAAATTCACCTTAAAATTCAAGGTTAGATGAAATAATTAGGTACAGCGAGGGTCCACAAATTTCCATAAACTCTCTTAGTGGAATTCCCAGTGATGACTGGAAGCGGGAGCGCTACATAGCGAAGGAACTCACAATGAGATGTGAGAACCAAAGCGTTATTTTTTAATCCCTAAACCAAAGACTGCTTTAAAAGAAAGGATTTTGATGGTATGGAGGCTATTTAACGAAATATGACGATAGATACTCTCAAACCGGTCAACATGCTTTGAAGAGAAAACAGAGTACTATGGTGAAAATTGAATAGAAAAGTGTCAAATCGCACGGCATTCCGTGCTACATTTTTGACGATAAGACAGACACTGGCACTTACGGTATAGCAAGTGGAGCAATTCTGTTGAAACAACATATTCTTCAAGCCTTCCAGTTCAAATTCACAAAAAAAAAAAAAAAAAAACGGTTAACATGTAAGGATAACCGTCTCCATTGACTGCGACTAACTCACCAGCATCGTATCGGAACAAATGGGGACATGACCCCACCAAACTATCATTTTGTACTCATGCACTGGCTTCGATTGAAACACCTTCAGCTTAAATACGGCAATTTGCTTATTGTGCCTCAATCCTGCGGAAGATTTCCAGCAGAAATCCGTATCTTTTTTCATCTTCAATAGAGCCCAATCAGCGAAGCGAAGGTTCAAGGTGTACGATGGTCGTTTCTTCTTGCGTTGTTTGGTCAGTACGATCTCAAACGAACAAGATCAATGAAATCAAGCAGTGTTGGGCGCGGTAAGTACGTAGGTGGAGGACCACATAGGAACTCAGTACTTCGCGTGCTGTTGACAAAACGCGCCAAATGGGCATATAGTACCCCGGCGTTAAATCCCGGACCCTACAAATTAACTTGTATCGTTCCCTTGATAATAACAATAATAATAAACGAACGTATATCCAATTTTTTTTATAAAATATACTACAGGGTCGTCCGAAAAATGTTCAGTTCTTAAGAATGACTGGAAACCGATCGATTTTGGTTTTGTCTAACCGACTCATGCACGTCTGCAATATTATCAGTTAATTTTTGATATTTCGCTGTTTCGATTCGAACCTCTGCCTTGATTAAATGGTAGACAATCTGGAACACAATTATGATAAAAAGATAGTATGCGTGAGCTCAGAGAATCCCCATTGAAAAAATAAGACCTACAACAAAATCGGTAGAAGATTTAGCTTTGTTTAAATACACAGATAGTTCAGTTGGGCAAAGGAGGCGTAGGTCACCATATAGACATCGATTTTGCCAGTTGCGTGATCGGTCAAAATTAATGTGATATTGAAGATTAGCTCCAGGTTTCTATCAGACTGGACGTAGTCAATAAACACGGATTTAGAGGCAAGTTAGGCTTTTGCAGCCACTAATCGGATAAGAGAACTCTCATGTTAAATATTGTTAGCAAACATTTGTACCATAGACACACATTCCTGAAATAGGAACACAGCTTTAACTTTGTCCTCATGGGACAGTTAGTATGTCTTTATCATTATCGTGAAGTATTCATCGCTGAATGCTATTTTTTTCCATTTAGAAAATCTAAGTTGAGCGGCAGATTAACCTCTTTTCCGTATTTAGAAATTTGTTTTTTAAATTGCTGCTGCCGTGCTGCCACCCATTTAAATATGGCTCTTTGTAAGATAAGAACTTTGGCTTTGCTGTCTGAACCGTAGATAAAGTCATTAACATAAAATCCTTAAATGAAGGCCTTGGGTACGTTAATTGTGTTCAACTTCAATCGCAAGTCGATGCGAAAAAGCATACAGCCAGTTAAGACTTCGAGGCTGCACCAAACCAAACCGTGTTAAGGTCATATATTTGTATGGGCTTACTAGTTGTGGCTCTCCATTAATTGACACAGAGTGACTTTCCTCTCAATCTAGACGTGTCAATTCATCACGAATATGTCTTATGCAAAGGCCGCCATTTGTCGATCAAATCAAGGATGTCTATTTGTAGTCGGGACCTCATTGACACTCCATTTGATGTATCTTTGGAAGTGTCAAAGCTCAATAAAAACCGAGTGGTGGGGTAAGAAATAGTAGTTGTCAGTTCCGTATAGTTGTGATTTATTGCATATGGCCCAATGTAGCGTGTTCATCTAAGTAAATACTGTAGGATTCCTGCAGCCTTATATTGGATGCAAAGCGTTTCTCGATCTAAAAAAAATTTACCACGGCAACTCTCTTCGAGAGAGGCTGAATTTCATCCTTGAATCATTTTTCTTACCAATCGTAATCCTTTCCTGAGTTATAATAGTATTTCAGTAGAGGACAAATTCGGACTTATACTAAGTTAATTCTCTACTGCAAATGTCAAAGAATCTCTAAAACGTGTGCCCATATATGAATCCTCTGATGCCTCATACAATCAAATCAAACAAAAAAGAGATACAAATTCCGAGTGCGAAACTGTCAGAAAGTTATATATCCTGTCATACAGGATATTCCTTAAATGTAAGCACATTCTGGCGAAAAAATTCTCGTTACCGTTCTCATCGTAGTCGCCGTTGTCGGTGTCGTTGTTCCTGATGTTGTATTCTTCATCGTCACTGCACAATATCGGCTTTCCAATCAAGTGGATACCCAGAGTATTACATAACAAAATTTATTGCCTTTCATTTAATTTCTGCCATAGCAAGAGCAAGTGCTTCTCGGATATTTTTATATAAAGTTTTCGCAACCTGAACGATGTCCTTGCAGATGAGAGCTTCAACTTTATTCTCTTTTTTCCATAACCATGCGTTGGCTGCATGAATAGGTACTACATTCCTTGCTCTGGGGTTACAGACTACCAAGGATCAAATAACGACAGCCCCGCCAAAAGCTGGCCAGAAAAAAAGAAACCAAATGAATACGGTACTAGATATGCGGCCAGGTAATAAAGTTTACGCTGTTAGGGCCATCACATCCGGGGGGTTTTCATACCTTTTCTGGTTGTATTTCTTTCTTTTTTTGGATCTTCTGGTTGTTGGGTAATTTTTTTTGATGCCATTTCTTTTTCTGTGTATGACATGTTCCATGTAATCGTACGCCACCCCAAGCCGAAAAGAACCCACACACTGACATTCTTGTGTTAAAAAATGTTTTCGAATATAATGCGATTTTTGCGGAATTTTTGAGGAAGGGCAATTTCAAGAGAAACAAAAAAAAAAAAAAAAAAAAGAAGCACGAGGATATAATATAATAAAATTCTCAAAGGAATTATTATTTTTACAAGCAAGGATGTGGGGTAGTTGCAGATTGGAGAATGGAGAATAAAAATTGAATCAATTTCTTCGACGAAGAGAGATTCCTGTTCTGCTTCTCTGTTTTAGTCCCACTGATCCGTGGATGAGCAAAAGTAGATATACAATAATATACACCCAACAGCAGTGGTTATGTTCCGAAGGACATTAAAAGGCAATGGCATGTGGCTGGGATTTTTGTTACCTGTTACACGAACGGATACGGATATAAGTAGACCAAGGAAATTTGTGTATGTTTATGGGATGTAGAGGGTTGTAAATGATATTTGGTTCGATATTCTCCTTCATCGAGTTCGAGGCTTTTCGTTTGTGTGGAAGATAAAATGATTTTCTCAAGAGTACAATGATTCAATTTGTTTCATCAATATATGATATACCATATAAGGAGCTCAGTTAAACGAGTTTGAGACGGAGAGGAAAACTTCATTTAAGACAGTATCCCTCCTTGATTTTGTATCCTTACCAGATCGGTTTGAGTAGATTTGCTTATTTTTGTTGGTAAAATATGTGGTTAAGGCAAATTTTAAAGCCATACGTTCCATATTCCTGTTTGCCGATCGAAAATAATTTAGAAGATTCGCAAACGGCGACAAAATGACGACTCCAGGAGATTACCTCGGCATTAGCTGAATTAAAGTTAACGACAAGGAAAGCTTGGTGCTTATCTAAAACAGCACGATAGCATATTTACTCAAAAGAACCTCAGATGTCATATGTCAATCCAGAAAAATATATTCGCAAATAATATTTTCACAAAGCCAGAGTAGAAGTTCCTGTAAACGCTTGGGCTTCTAAATAATTAGGATCACACTCATTTATCTGGCTTCATACTTGATGTGGATAGCTTGTGTATCTTGTGCCTGGAACATGTGATTTAGTTTAAATATAATTAAAAAACTTTTCACGTCCTTCTTTTAACTCTGCATATCCTTACAGCGGAGACTACTACCGACCGGCAGTTGATAAAGTGTCCTATGTTTTGTTTTCGATGCACCTTTCAATATACCAAAAAACTTCTGATTACCTACGTTACTTAAGACTATTCTAGAGTAAGACTGGGAGTTACATATATCGTAAAGCAAAGAATAAAGGAAGTCAATTCGGCTTTGAAAGAGAGCCTCTTATAAGGCAGCTACACTGAGCAAAGGCTTGTCTCATGTTTGAGACTCATTTTTCAGGTACCCTAATCAATACAAACTCACAACTGGCAAATAATAACGCAGCCGTAAGTGAGCTGAGTAACAAAATACGTCGTAGAAGGGATCTGTCATCAATTGCATTGTCGGATAAGGCTATCATCACTGAGTTGCTAAAACCGTCAGTCTGGCTTCCTTCGTATTGGACAGTATGGAGTGAATGGTTAGAGTAAATGTGCGTAACACTGAATTGCGTATACATCTTAGGCCAAAAATACAAAATGTATACCAATGCGGCAGATCCTGCAAGATTAAGCTTTAAAATCTGGTTGGCAATACTAAAGATCCAGTCAACAAAAACAAATGCCCGCAGGGAACTTTCATCAACATTAGGGGTGTTTTCGATAATCCAATATGTGTAAGTAACTCGGCCAAAGAACACAGAGTAGATATGTCGTTACTTTTGAGATTAAGAACGCTGCTGGTGAATAGGGTCAAGATCATCTGCTTAATGTTTTCAATAGCTCTGATATTTATCGTCAGGCTTATGCAAATAAGCCAAGGAATCATCTTACATGCGTCTGCTGCTAGCGCCGTCTTTTACCAACTGTCTATAGTAGCGCACTCGAAGTCTTCTTTTGCCTGTGTGCGTCACCTAAGATAAGGTCGTCTTCTACCACGTTATCCCTCTGGTTTGGAGTCGAAAGCTTCCTGGACCGGAGCGCTGGCGTTCATTTGTTCAAAGTGATCTAGCCACCCTAATTCGTTTATCAGAGCTTCTGTGCCTCACTGTGCATCCGGTACTGGTCGAGGTCCTGTATAAAGTCTTTTTAATGGATCGAAGGAGAACCTTACTCCAAGGAAGCAGCGAGTAGAAAGAGTGATTTATTTTACACTTATATTTAAATCTTATAAATTGAAGCCTTAATATTAAGTTAAAAAATTTTATATAGCAAAATAGAACGTTATGAAAACATTATAAGAAAAAAAAAATCTAGTTAAGTCCTGTGAATTCTGTTTCTGGTAATTTCCAACTGCACAGCTAGTCTGCGGACGCTGACTGAAGGCTGAACTTCCACAGCGCGCAAAATCTCATCCTCAACTTTTGTCACACATATACTCGTAGATGTCGTTTTATCTTTTGTTCTTGTTTTTTGAAGATTCTTACTCACTTATTCAAGGTGGCGTTAGAATCCAGCGTAGACCTAGGCCTCAACTAAGAGACACCTCCAGCCAGCTTGATCTTTAGCTAGCTGCTTCCAGTTTCGGAGGCTAAGTTCGTTGAGGTCACCTTTCACTTGCGTGCGCCATATTAGTCATAGCCTGTCTTTACTACGTTGTCCCTCAGAGGCAAATTCGAAGACATTTCGGGCCGGAGCATTGGTGTCCATGCGCTCTACATGACCAAGCCACCTCAATCGTTGGACCTTCACACTTCTGGCTAAGTCGTTGTCGCTGTACAGCCTGTAATGTACGTTGTTGTATATACTCCTTTACTCACCATCTATGCAGACGGGACCGAAATTCACCCGAAAAATTATCCTCTCAACGCAACTAAGAGCACGTTAATCCGTTTCTGATAAAGGACTGGGACTATTAAGGTTTTATATAAGATAATTTTTTTTTTTTTGCTCGAGAGAGGGCTTTGCTGGTCAATCGCCTTCTTAGTGAAAAAAAGCAGCTATTGGGAAAAGTTATTCTTCGTTTGACATCAGCGCTTATGTCGTTTTCTGAATTGGTAGCGGAGCCTCGATAGACAAACTACCTTAAAAATATATCTGTCGGTAGTAAAATTCTGACCGAAACGTCGGTTTTGGGTGTTCTTACTTGTTGACAGCATATAGTTGGTCTTGCCCTCATTGACCGTCAAACCCATCCACGAAAGTGCCACTCGGCATTTGCAAGTTACCGGACGGACTTTTAAAGGACTTTGCCTCTTTTGTTGGCGTGTGAGTTTTGCATCATTGTTTCAAGAATGATGTTAAAAAAATCTCAAGGCATTATCTTGTTTAAATTCTTTTTTGACATCAAAGGTCTGTTTATTTATTTATTTATTAAATCAACAAAAAATTTAAATCTACTATTAATACAATTTTAAAGAGTAACTAAGGCAACTAAAGCTTTCGGCTCTTCGTAAATATAGGGTTTCCTAACAACGACTTGACAATTTTTTTTTTTTAAATAAAAGGCAAACCATTTGAGATATTTCAAAAACTTTATTATTAGCTTGAAGTACAATTAAAACATTTATAAATGGAACTATACTTCGTTCATATAGCCACCGCGGGTACGTTTGCAGCGGTCGATTCGTTGGACAACGAATCAACGACTCGACCACACATTTCGGCCGAAACGGCCGCTATTTCACCTTCAATGTTTGCTCTGAGCTCTTCCAACGTCGTCGGCGAGTTGGCATTACCCAGTGACTTAACGTAGCCCCACAGAAAATAGTCAAGCGGCGTTAAATCGCACGAACGAGGCGACCAATCGACTGGCCGATGTCTTAAGATAACACGCTTACAATACTTACTCTTCAATAAATCGATTGTAGCCTGTGCTGTGTTACTTGTGGCACCGTCCTGTTGAAACCACATGTTGTCCAAGTCCATATCTTCCAATTCGGGCCAAAAATAATCGGTGATCATCGCGCGATAACGCTGACCATTCACAGTAACGTGACGATCGTTATCGTCGACGAAAAAATATGGCCCAATAACGCCGGCGGCATGCAAACCGTACCAAACAGTTATTTTTTGTGGATGAATTGATGATTCATGAAACACATGTGGGTTTTCACCCGACCAATAACGCATATTTTGCTTATTGACGAACCCATTGAGCCAAAAATGAGCTTCGTCACTGAAGATGAATTTGCGATGATATTAATCATTTTGGCGCATCTTCTCCAGAACCCAATCGGAGAACGTACGTTGCTTCCAAAGGTCCATCGGCTTCAATTCTTGAGTCAGCTTGGTCTTGTATAGGTGTAAACCAAGATTCTTGAGAACGCCGTGGAATTGACCGATTTGGATCGTTTGCTACGGAAGTCTGAACGGCAGCGATATTTTCGACACTTCGACCAACCCGTTGTCTCACTGACACGGCAACATCACACAACGAATATGCGGACTCAAATTTTTGCACTAAACTTGTTATTGCCTGTCTACTAGGGCAAGAATTACAAACGAA
Organism: Volucella inanis; assembly: GCA_907269105.1. NCBI lineage: Eukaryota > Metazoa > Arthropoda > Insecta > Diptera > Syrphidae > Volucella > Volucella inanis. Next base: position 44,337,295 of record OU026157.1, read on the forward strand.
AATTGGAGTTAACGCTCTTAAAGTTGCAGTCACCGACTCCGAATATCTGTAGAAAATTTTTATAATTTGCAGACGTTGCTCGTTAGTGTACTTTACTATGATGAAAATGTTGTCATTGTGTTTACATAAAATATACGCGTGATCTAAATTTTTATATTTCGACATCATAACACTTAAGTCTTCAAAGGCGATAACGAAGAGAATTACCGAATTCCATTTTATAGGGGGATGGTTTCACCCGGTTTTACAGCACACCCACCTGATCCCACCAAATACAGAGCATTACCTTCGCGCCATGGATATTCGGCTTTGCCGTTGATTTGGCTGGTTGTCGTAATGGATTTTTCATTTTTCATTTTTCATCACCAGTAACAATCCGATGCAAAAATAACTTCCTTTTGTGGGGTTCCAGCAGCATTTCGGAACCCAATTTCCTTGCTTTTAAATATATCCAGCTGCTTTTAAACGTTTTAAAATTATTGTGTGTCCGGCAATGGACTAAAGCCGGCACGAGTGCTCCAAAGCAGTCGAGGGAGGCTTTCTGGGATTGTCATGGCATACTCTTCGTGGACTACCTCGAAAAAGGAAAAACCATCAACAGCGAGCATAACTGTGCGCTATTGAAGCGATTGAAGGCCGAAATCGCTGCAAAAAGGGCTTACATAAAGCGAAAAAATATTTTGTTTTTGCAAGACAATGCACCGGCGCACAAGAGCATCGCAACCATGGCTAAAATCAATGACTTACGGCTTCAATTGCTGTCGCATCCACCGTATTCGCCCGATTTGGCGCGAGGAAATCATCGACGCCACGGAGGAGTATTTTGCAGGCCTTCTGGAAAATCACTTTTCGGACGGGATCAAGAAGTTGGAAAATCGCTAGAATAAGTGTATCAAACTAAAGGGGACTATATTGAATAAAATAAAAAAAAAAAAAAACATTTTAAAAAAAAAAAAAATGTTTTTTTCATTCCCAAGGAGGTTACTTTTCACCCCATCTAGTATATCTTTGTCGATAATTGAGTCCGTTTGAAAATATAATTTGGCAATTAACTTAAGTGACAGTTCGAAATATCTTTCTTCAATGGATGGTAGGTCATCTTCAGCTTAAATGTTTTTGAAAGGGGTTGTGGGAAAAGCTCCTATGCTTTTTCTTGCCGCTTGGTGGTAGATGGGTTTTATAATGTTTTTTGTAGATTTAGGGCAAGAGCCATATTATTGCCATATAATTGTTATGTTATTAACTGATAAACTAAAATTTTGACATTTATTTTTTGCGACAAACGTGAAGCGTTATACATTTTTCAATAGAAAGCTTGAAACCGGATATTGAAGAACATTCAGTTATTTCTTTTAGTAAGTTAGAAAAAGTTGTTTTTGTTAGATTAAGGTTATTGTTTTTACAAAAAATTTACGCTTGATCTAAATCTAATTTTTTATATTTGGACATTATACTACTTAAGTCTTCAAAGGCGATCGCGAAGAGAATTACCGAAAGAGACGAGCGTTGAGGAATTCCATTTTGTAGGGGTAGTACTCTTAAGAAAGTATTTCCAATTTTCACGCAAAATTTTCTTTTGCTTAAGAATGATTTAATGTAATTAAAAATGTTCGGACAAACTGCCCATTCGGAAAGTTTTTTTAGCACAAGATGAATGTCCATACGGTCGAAAGCTTTTTCAAAATCAAGTGCTAAAATAGATACGTGGTTTCGAGCTGAGAGAGCATTTGATAACACATAATCTAAGTGCGAAAGTGCATCTATACAACCTCTTTTTAGTTTGAAGGCTACTTGGTTTGAGCTAATCAAAGGTCTAGGTGAGCTCTTTACCATCATCTTCCCCATCGGCATCTTGCACAAACGGACGAGTTTGGCAGAGATACCGAAACCAGGCATTGCTCTTTATAGCTTTCTGAAGATACATCATGTCCTATGTTCTGATAGACTAGAAAGTGTAGAAAGCATTGTTAATAAAAATGTCGGTTTGAATTAAAAAAAACTATGAACAAAAGATTCGTTGGTTGTGTAGTAGTAAGAGGAATTACTAGGGATAATTTCTATTGGCGCATTATTTATTTGAATATCAAAACATCACGTTACAGCCTTGTTTTAATGCAGATGTTCCCGGGTTTCTTGGCTGTGTATTTCATGTGACTCCTGGGAATGGAGATGTCCTAGATGAGGTAGTCCTGGTAGATGTTTTTTTTGAGTATCTAAAGCTATAGATGGTACTCTTGGTGATGGAGAGACACCTGTTCCATGATGATGTTCCAAATGTTCATTTGATTCTACGGAATTTGAGTGATGATTACCATCTATGACTTGGATCATCAAAAGTGCAACTGCAGCAACTGAAAGAAATAGAGATTGATTGCAAGACTATATGTTAGTATTTTCTGAATGTATGATATATATCCACCTATTAGAAAAGTGGTCTTCATCTTGTTGTGAATTTAATTTTCTCTTTAACAGTCTCAGAATGAAAAGCTGTAGAACTGTAGGGCTCTTATATACCAAATCAGTTCAGTGCCAATTCGTAAATTTTATGACAACAGCACTTATCGGAAAAAATTCAAGACTAAGTAAGGAGAGAAGTGTGGAAGATTCTCTGTAAACCTCTGAGGTTTTTATTACTTCTGACTTACTAACCCAGTTTCAGTTCGCAAATCTCAAAGATAACTTTTCACCCAGCTGTAAGGGGTGTTAAGTGGATTAGCAACAAGAAGAGACTTGTTATTACACCATATGCAAAATTCGTCTCTGAGCCAGATTTCTTAAGCTAATATAAGGGTAAGTCTAACTACATATATATATGTACAATATATGAAATCTTGTTTTTTTTTTTTTTTTTGAGATTTAAGCGTATTTTCATTGAGCAAATGAGTTATCTTTTGAAGAATATAAGATAAAAGAACTTAATAGATTTAGGAGGATATAAATATATAAATTTTTATTTAATAATTAAATGATAAATGAAACATAAATTTTATTGATAGCATTTCTGTTAGATTTCACACAAATTGGATGCTTAATGTCTCAACCGAAGTATGTACTAATATTTAAAACTACTAAATCGAGATTTCCAAGTTTGGGTATTTGAAGAACTAAATTCTGACTTTTGAGGGCAGGTGTATGTACAAAATAATGCTCAATCAGCTTATGATGCTTTTTCAAATATTTTTAAAGAACATGTGGATAATTATACCTCACAGTCACGTATTAGCCCTAAAATTAGCTTTACAATTATGACTAGCGATTAGTTGGACTCCTTTCAGTAAAGTTTTAGAACTAAAAAGGAAAATTAAACAGGAATCGATAGTAGCAAATAGTATTAAAATTTTTTTTTTTTTAAATAAACAATGAACCTATCGGAACCCCATATATAGTACAGGAAGTGAATTTCATAAGATTTCAGAACATTTATTAAGTAAAACGAAAAATGCATTTTAAGTAAAAAATTAGAACCGCAAATTTTCACAATTTTGAGTTTAACGAGCCATAAATGTTTTGTTGCTGCACAAATCTACCCAAAGCATTTAACACTTCTATGCACTGCTAAATTATCTTTTCGAAATGTCTAAAACTATTTGTACCTGTACTAGTTTAGAAGTAATAGCGCTTAAAGTGGCTACACCTCCAAATTAGGGGTCACCCACTTTAATGGGCTGTAACTTAAAACAATTTTTTGTTTGGCGGAACTTCAGGAATATGCACTTAAAGGATTATACTGCCAAACTGGGGCACTCGGTATAGTGTTACCCGTGACCTTAAACCTTATTTCCGTTGTGTCTAAAACCGTACGTAAGATGGTTATATTTGTTCTTAGTTGTGCGACCCGCTAGCCGTAACGGTACGACAACGCGGAACTGTGGGCCTTCCATTAGCCGATCCAGCAAAGTAAAACCAGCTAAAATTTTTTATGCCAATTTATTTTTTGAGTCTTCCGGCATACCTAACGAGACCAGATTTTCGTAACCTGAAAGCAAGACGCTACACCGGGAATTAAGTAAGGAGGGAGGTAGTTGGAATGGAGGGTATGTTCATGGGTTGGTATTGAAGTTGGGGTTAAAAAGAAAAAAACAAATAACAAGCAATATTTTTTAAATTTCAGTTTACACCTTAATTAGGGTACTTCTCGTTTGAACATGTTTATTTTAGCATTCCGGTGACTCTTTCAAAAATGTTAATAATTGTTCACAACTTAAATCCACATTGTATTTGCAAATTAATATATTTTGCAGTGTTTCAATTTTTAAATTAGTTTTTTCCGATGTCTATACTTTGTTCATTCCTTAGAATATTCTCTCTATTGGCGCGTTACTATCCGGTAGTCAAGGCATATACACAATTACTATTTTCAAATGATTTATCTGAATTTGGGTCTCTTCAAAATAACAAAATATTTCTTTCATCTGTTTCATCTGTTTTCGGTATATACGTCTGCAAATTGTAAAAATTTTCTACAGATATTTGGAGTCGCAAAATCATCTTCAGTGACGAAGCTCATTTTTGGCTCAATGGGTTCGTCAATAAGCAAAATATGCGTTATTGGTCGGGTGAAAACCCACATGTGCTTCATGAATCATCACTTCATCCACAAAAAATAACTGTTTGGTACGGTTTGCATGCCGGCGGCGTTTTTGGGCCATATTTTTTCGTCGACAATAACGATCGTCACGTTACTGTGAATGGTCAGCGTTATCGCGTCATCACCACTGATTATTTTTGGCCCGAATTGGAAGATATGGACTTGGACGACATGTGGTTTCAACAGGATGGTGCTACAAGTAACACATCACACGCTACAATCGATTTATTGAAGAGTAAGTATGGTGAGCGTGTTATCTCAAGATATGGGCTAGTCGATTGGCCGCCTCGTTCGTGCGATCTAACGCCACTTGCCTATTTTCTGTTGGGCTACATTAAACCATTGGCTTATGCCAACACGCCGACGACGTTGGAAGAGATCAGAGCCAACATTGAACGCGAAATAGCGGCCGTTTCGGCCGAAATGTGTTGCCGAGTCGTTGAAAATTGGGTCCAACGAATCGACCGCTGAGCGGTGGCCATATGAACGAAGTCGAGTTTCTTTCATAAATGTTTTGATTGTACTTCAAGCCAATAATAATGTTTTTGAAATAACTGGAATGGTTTGCCTTTTATTTAAAAAAGAAAGTTGTCAATTCGTTATTAGAAAACCCTTTAGTTTTTAATATTTCCACTTCTTTTGTTTCTTCTAAAAACTTTATAATCAGACATAAGGGAAAGAGTTTGTCGCCCGCTACTCCGCTTTGGGACAGTTTTTATAGTTGACCAATCATAAATTTTTAAGCTATCAAAGTGTTCAATACACTGCTCAACAAGTTGAGTAAAATATTTCAATCACTGCCATGAAATTATACACTTCATCTGCACCGCGACTGTCAAGTAAATTTCTCATTGGTAGTGGTATATATAAGGTGATTCATCGTAATGTTTGATTTATAATGTAAAATAAAGCACATAAATTTAAAAGTGAACTTAAAATTTTTATTATCGGTCAAAGGAGCAATTCATGGCATTTACTTTTGAAAATAATATCATGTAAATATTTACCACGATTCGGAAGGTCCAATTTTAGGTGACTCGTTCGAGCAGAGCGACTGGTATCTCGCGGATAACACTAGTAATGTTGGCTTCCAAAGCGTCAATCGTAGCTGGCTTATTCCTGAAGACTTGAGACTGTACATATCCCCAGAGAAAATAGTCCAAAGGTGTGATATCGCACGATCTCGGCGGCAAAATGTGAAATTAAGTGCTCACCAAAATGATTTCTCAACAAGTCCATTGTTTCACACGCTGTAAGGCTCGTAGCGCCGTCTTGTTGAAACCAGAGCTCACCGAGACCATATACTTAAATTTCAGGAAGCACATAGTCCGTTAACATGGCGCGATAATGGTTACCATTGACGATAACATTCTGATTTGCCTCATTTTTGAAGAAATATTAACCAATGATTCCACCAGCCCATAAACCACACAATCCGGTTGTTTTAATGGATGTAACGGTAGCTATTGGTACTCTTTAGGTTGCTCATCAGCCCAAATACGGCAATTTTGTTTATTAACGTATCCATTTAACCAGAAATGGGCCTCATAACTGAACAAAATTTCACGATAAAACACCGGATTTTCATTGAGTTTTACCAAAACCCATTCAAGTCGCCTGGTTTCAATTCTTGCACAAGCTAAATTTTGTTCGCTTTAAGGCCGAGATCCTCACTTAAAATACGCCAAGTTGTCGAATGCGCTAAGCCAAGCTGCTGGGAACGGTGACAAATCGATTCGTCACGGTCTTCGCGTATACTTTCAGCTACAGTTGCTACGATGGCGGCCCCAGAAATACCCGGCCTGACTAAGCCATGGCGTATTTGTTTGGCAGTCATCAATAGTTAACGTTGTCAGTGAATTTGTGAAAATGGAGAAAATTGGTCATCGTTATGTGATACAATACTTTTATTTGAAAGGCCTCAGCCAATATAAAAGCTGAACTGGATTCTACTCTGGGTGAGTCTGCTCCTTCGTTTACAACAGAAAAAATTTGGGTTGCTTAGTTTAAACGAGGCCGTACGAGCTGAAAAGGCGAGCATCGCAGTGGTTGACCAAATGAGGTGGCGACTCCAGAAATGGTGAAGAGAATCCACAAAGCCGTACTGGATTATCGTGTATTGAAAGTGCGCGAGCTAACAGACATTATAGGCATTTCAAAAAGTGCGGTACATCGCATTTGCCATATTTGAAAATTTGGACATAAGAAAGCTGTGTGCAAGATGGGTGCCGCTTTTCCTCACACTCGAGAAAAAACAGCGTCGTGAAAATGCTTCAATTGAGTGTTTAGCGAAGTTTCACAGCAACAAAGCAGACTTTTTGCGCCGTTTCATAACAATGGATGAAACATGGGTCCATCACTTTACACCCGAGACAAAAGAACAATCGAAAGAAAAGGGAGAATCGGCTCCAAAGAAGACGAAGAATGTTTTATCTGCAGGCAAGGTCATGGCGTCGATTTTTTGGGATGCGCGTGGGATAATTTTCATTGACCATCTTGAAAAAGGAAAAACTATCAACGGCCAGTATTGTAAGAACTTATTGCAACCTTTGCGCGAAGAAATCAAGCAAAACTAGCCGCATTTGGCTAAGGAGAACGTGTTGTTACATCAAGACAATGCACCAGCTCATAAATCCGTTATTTTAATGGGCAAAATTATTGAATTCAAGTTTGAATTGCTACCTCATGCACCCTATTCGCCAGATTTAGCCCCTCGGAATATTTTCTGTTCCCAAACTTGAGAAAATGCCACAGTGATCAAAGATTTTCCAACGATAAAGAAGTGATGTCGGCAGTTAATGGGTATTTTGTGGAGCCAGACAGTTCTTATTGTAAAAAGGGTATCGAACTTTTTAAACATCGCTGGGAAAAGTGTATTGAGCTGAAAGGCGATTATGCTGAAAAATAAATAAATTTTTTTCCAAAGTTTTTGTGTTTTTTTGTTGGTCCGGGTACTTGTGGGATCGCCCTCGTATGATCTCTTCACTACGTGCTGGATGTGGTCAAACCGGTCGAGTACATCCACTAATGTAAACTGGGACTCAGATTTGCGAATGGCGAGCTGAACAATTTGGGGACCCTATTGTGGTGTGAGTCTTTCTATGATAAGTGGCCAAAATAACGGGTGACTGACTCGAACTGCAACTTTTTAAAATGCTATAATTTTTTTTATTTTTTGGTAAATTTTATTGTGAGAAAGCAAAAAATGTTGGAAAATGCATTAACTTTCAAATCGGATCAGTTGTTTTTAATATGTCCACCTTTGGCGCGAATAATGGCCTTGAGATGGCCGAAGAAAGCATCGCACGCTACACGCAAGTGGCTCTGCGGTATTTTAGCCCATTCCAGGCGAAGTGCTTGCTTGAGGTGGTCCAAACTCTGATATTTTTTAGTGCCAACCTTCGCCTTCAAAATACCCCAAACAGAGAAATCCAACGGATTTGCATCCGGAGAATTTGTAATCCATTTTGTCGAAGAAATGAAGTGTGGAACATTGTTTTTTAACCAATCTTGTGAGACGGTACCGAGTCTTGTTGAAATGTCCACGGTCTCCGACCGAAATGATTGTTTGCTCAAGGCTTCAATACTGCCTCTAAGACAGTTTCACGGAATACGGTCGCATTAATTTTGACTCTACGGTCGAAAAATACGAGCGGAGAGCGACCATCGGCGGTTATGGCGGCCCAAACCATCACCACCGGTGCTGCCAGCTTTCTGGTGGCCGTCCGAAGGTGTAAATTTTCGAAGGACTTCTCTGGCGAGTAAGCTCGGTCATTTTGTTTTTTGACATATTGCTCTATAGCAGATAGCGATTCATCGGAAAATTCGACAATTAACCACTTTCGTGCAAGCGTAGCAACTCCTTCGCTCTTTCGACTCTAACTTTTTTCTGTTGCTTGAGAATTGCTTGACCCCAAGCTCATTTTTCAGTATGTATTGCATCCGTTCCAACGATATGTTGAGCTCACGCGCCATTTTTCTTCCACTTCGACACGGATTTCGCTCAATTAGAGCCTTCACTTTCCGAACCATTTCTGCGGTGTTGCTGTTTTTTTATGACCACCTCCATGGTCGTCATGGCGTTTTGCAACGCTGCCTGTATCACGGTAACGAGCTATGGTTCGAGACACAAATGATTTATTCAGGTTGAGGTGCTGGAGGGCTTAAACGATAGCTACTTGTGGTTTTCCAGCCATATATAAAGCAATCACACTATCACGTTTGAATTCTATCGCGAATAAAACGCATCAACACAACTGAGACGCAAATCGTTTAAAAGGTTTGTATATAATAAAATTATCTGTCATGTGTCAAAATTTGAGCCCACAGTAATGAACGATTTGAAAATTATAACAGTCTGAAGTTGGTTGCAGTTCGAGTCAGTCAGAGTGTATACTGAACAAAAATGATAAAGCAGTTTGATAGAAGTCACGCGTGATCTGTCAAAAAAGCCTATTGAAAATCAAACCTCACGATGAATCACTGTATATTTTTTTTTTCTTTTCAGTTAGATGTTTTTCATGCTTTTATTGTGTTGTGCGACATCTACTGCGGATATATTTTGTTCCTCAATTTGTAACCCTTTACTGCATAGCATATCATATATGATATCCTTTTTTCATCTCACGCTTACACTCGTTTTTTACGGTAATTTCCAATATCCAAGCATTTAGAATTCAATGCTATGCAATCTTCAATTTTCTTTTGATAACGCAAAAATGGTACATTGCTCATGATTGCATCCATAAAATTCGTCCTCTCATTAACAAGTTGATACAAAACTTCCAAAAAGTTCCCTTTGAAGAGTTTTTATGTGTCGATGAGCAAATGTGCTCAACAAAAGCGCAAAACATTAAACAGTATCTTCCAGCGAAGCCTCATAAATGGGGTTACAAGTTTTTTGTTTTGTTTGGAGCATATGTGTATGCTAAGAATTTTGAGCTCTATACTGGTCAGGAAAATGATGACCGATTTCGCTTGCCCACTGAAGTTAACTTAGGCGCTAATTCCAATGCCGTAATTCGTTTGATTCGAAATGTTTCCCAAGACAAGTACCACATTGATCAAAAATTTCCCGGCGGCGTCATCTTGTGACGCTTCCATTGTTCCGATTTGAGTTCTGTTTTTTTTTTTTTTTTGTTAAGTTGGTACATCTGCTGTTGAAATTCCCTGTAAATCTTAGCGTCATAGCTTGCCATTTGCAAAAGTTACGTAGCCAAGAGTACATCTATCTGAGTGTGTTGACGATTTGCAACAACGAACTTCTATTAAATTTTGCGTAAAAAACGGATTTAATGGTGTGCGAACGTTGGAAATGTTGGAAAAGTGTTTCGGCAACGATTCTCTAAAGAAAACGGATATTTACCAGTGGCACAAGCAGTTCAAAAGTGGTCGTGAGTCAATCGAAGACGATGAACGTAGTGGCAGACAATCGACATCGAAAAGCGAGGAAAACATTGGTGAAGTAAAAGAAATGTTGGTCAATAACCATCAGAGAAATAGAGGAGGACTTGAACATTGCCTATGGATCCGTCCAAGATATTTAGGTTAATGATTTGGGTTTCCGTCGTTTAGCAGCAAAGTTGGTGCCAATAGACCTCAATTTCATGCAAAAAAGAGAACGCGTTGACGTCGCAAAAGAGATGATTTGCGAGGCTGAATCCGATCACACATTCATCAAAAGGATCGTTACTGGAGACGAGACATGGGTTTATGAGTACGACACGCAATCCAGACATCAGGCAAGTGAATGACGTTCACCATATAAGTCAGTCAAAAAAGAAGGCAATGCTCACGGTTTTCTTGGATTACACCGCCAAATCAACTGCAAAGCCGAATATCCATGGCGCGAAGGTAATGCTCTGTATTTGATGGGATCAGATGGGTGTGCTCTATTATGAGCTGCTAAAACCGTGTGAAATCATTAATGCACAACGCTACCAAACACAATTAATCCGTTTGAAGAGAGCAGTAGCCGAAAAACGACGAACGGCAATAATCATGACAACGCTCGGCCCCACGTTGCTATTCCGGTTAAGAACTATTTGAAAAACAGTGGATGGGGAGTCTTACCCTACCCGCCTTATAGCACAGACAGGTGACTACCATTCTGACTACCATTTGTTCCGGTCGATGCAGAACGCCCTCACTGAAATACGGTTCACATCAGAGCAGAATATCAAAAATTGGCTTGATTCATTCTTGGCTGCCAAGTCGGCGCAGTTCTTTTGGGATGGGATCCACAAATTGCCAAGAAGATGGGAAAAAGTCATAGCTTCAGATGGGCAATACTTTGAATAATACTATTGTACATGTTTTTCTTAAATAAACGTTCAAATTTTGAAGAAAAAAAACCGCATGAATTAATATATATACCCAATACTTTATCCAATAAACTGAGCTTACATCTGCAGATTCTCCAGGTTTAGTTTCTACGCCCAAAATTCTTACTTTAGCTCCCGCTCTTTGCTGGAAATATCTCAAAACTAATGGAAAAAAACTTTTAAGGTGCCATGATTAGATGTATCTACCGTTAATGTTATATAATTGCTATCTCGTAAATCATTTTCCAATTCTTTTCTGAAATAAAGTAAAAAAATTTTATTTACCACAGCTTCAGTTTTAGTTCTTGCACAATGAAATTTGTTTTCGAAGCATACATTGAATGTTTCCGAGGCACAGTCATTAAATCTGAAGCTATGGTTTTGTCTAATAGTGTGATAAGTCTACAATCCTTTTTTACTTTTTAACTCCACTTCTAAAAAATGAAGAGACCAACTTACTCGAAGACACTGTAGGGGCACACACCCTAAAGGCGGAACGTCTAGTCATGTTAGGCATACCCTGTAATCCCCACCAACAAACAAAAGAACAAAAAAAAATATTGGGTCATAGAAAAAGTCTTCGAGGTTTTTTGTCACTAGATGGTGTTGGTGTCCATTTTTCTGGAAACACTAATTAGATTGTGTCAAAGGAACATGTGCTTAAAAGGGGACATATCAGGCTACATTTTTTGTGAAGAAATATCTGAAGAAATACGCTATGTGTTGCTTTTTTTACTATAAAAGGGAAAAACGCTGCAAAAACATGCCGAAATTTTTTTTTACGGTGAGAATCCTGTGAGTAAACGCCGGACCCAGGAATGGTTTGTTTAATTCTGTTTCGGAAATTTCGATGTTAAAGATGCAACTCGCACTGGTCGATCTGTCACGGAAAAAGTCGATGAAATGAGATAGCGGAGGCACTAAGTAAGCATCAACCGTATGACAGTTTGAAATCATCTTAAACGACCAGGCTACTCAAAGAAACTCGATGTTTGGGTGTCACATAAATGAACGCAAAGAAATGTAATTTACCGAATAACCAACAGTGAAACGCTGCTGAAACGTAACGAAATGGAACCATTTTTAAAGCAATTCATTACGGGCGATGAAAAATGGATTAAATACAAGAATATCCAATGCCTGAACTGACGGCAAACAAGTTATCTTGAGTGTTTTGTGGGATTGGAAGGGAATTGTCTATTATGAGCCGCTAGGACGTGGTGAAACGGCCAATTCGATAATCTACTGTGCACAACTCAACCGTTTGAATGACGCTATCAAGAAATAGTGACCAGAATTGGCCATCAGCAAGGCAGTTGTCTTCCATCATGACAATGCTAGGCCACATACATCTTTGATGGCTCGGAACAAATTGACGGAGCTTGGTTGAGAAGTTTTGACATATTCAACATATAGCCCGGACCTTGCTCTCTCTGATTACCATTTGTTTCGGTCTTTGCAAAGCTCTCTTGATGGTAAAAAGTTGGCCGACCGAAGAACTGCTAAAAATCAAAGAAGTTCTACACCGATGGAATTATGAAGCTACCCGCAAAATGGCAAAAGGTCATAAATAATAATGGCCTTGATTGAAACTGATTTTGAATAAAGAAGTTTTTTTTTTCAAAAATGTGCCAAAATACTGCGGAGACTTTGGATACATCACATTAAATACCCCATCAGGGAAAAGATAATTTGTGCGTTTTTTCCATCTGTTTTTCCAATTGTTGGCATAAAAAAATTGGGTGGCGCCTACCCTCTGTGTGTTATCTGTTTTCCCGATTCAATCTCCTCGAAACTCCCCCTTAGCTAAACAAACGGTGTGCGCAGCGAACTCGCAGCTGCTTGTTGCAATTCCAGTTTTTTTTTCAATTCCCTCTTTGTGAAGGGAATCGCTTTTGTGGAGTCCTCTTCATTCGCTCATCAACCACCACCTGTATGGTTGCCGTTTTTCCTCCTCCTCCTGATTCTTAAAAAGTTTGCAGTTTTGCCGGCAGTCAGGTATCACCTTCGAATTTATTTTTTTTTTTTCAATTTTCCTCCCCCGGGATTTGCAATAATGTTAATAGAGCAATTAAAGTAGCACGCGAGATAGGCGTAAGATTCAATAAAGATAAACTGCAAATTTATGATGCCAAGGTTAAATAACTAAATCGCGTTTTTACTGCCGATACGATCATGCCCGAACGGGACTTATCGTACAATAAGCTACAATTATCAGATAATGTAAAGTTCTTGATTGCTTGATTGACTTAAAATGGGTTGTCCCGGTTATGGGGGAAAACGTGTTTGGTGCTAACTGACTACTATTAATAGAATTTTATTTATTCGAAGATGAAACTTATCTTATCATTGGCGTGCACTCAGGGAATCAAGTGTAGGTACCCTTCATTAAAATGGATGATAGGAAATAAAGGGGAAGAGAAAGAGGTATCTGTCTGTTTATTTTAAATGTTTGCAGATTATAGGCCAGATAGGACATTCCACGAACAAGTTGTATCGCTGATAAATGATTCATGAGTAAGCCCGAAACTCGACGATAAGTATTCATAGCAAGACGGGTGTCATTGTGTAGGATTTGAATGAATGGAATGCTGCTGATAATTTTAGGGTAGCACTGGTGGTGAAAATGGCTGTCAAAAAAAGTAAGTTAAGAGACATTACGTCGGTGCTCAAGCGTGTCAATTGACCTATGAGTTTTGTAGCACGATTTCCAAGAATAAGAGTATCTACTAAGTGCAGAGCCTGATGCAAAACGCCTGATTAAATGTGAGCATTGTTCTCCAATGTTGGGCACATAAATGCCTTTTATAATGAGCCCAGATCGAAGTGGTTGATGTATGTAGGTATTTCGCAGCATTTTTCGTGATATTGAATATGTGGTCACTCCAACATTGGCTCTCATTGACACATATATCGGAAACGTTAAAGTTTCTGGGTTTGGCCAGACAAGCGCCATTCATAAATAGTGGCCTACTTAATAACTTAAGTCTCTCTTGTTACTGCGGTCTCTGACTAAATGCTCCAAATTGCTCACTTCATTTTCTTTGAAGTCGTCTTCCGCTTATACGCGGCACCCAAGGCGAAGTTTTTATCTACTTCGTTATCTTTTCGGGTTAGAATTGAAGGCTGGAGCGTTGGTGTTTATTCGCTTTACATGTCCTCGTAAAGTTAGCCGTTAAATCTCCTCTTCCAAATCCTGTCAATGTAAATTTCAAGAAGTTGGCGTTCATCAACTTTCGCTGACGTTCATGCTTCTGTAGCATAAACTAGAACTGGGATGATGAGGGTCTTAGATAGAGTTTCCCTAGTATTTTTGACCTCAATTACGGTTTAACCTGTTTTTTCCTCTTCTTTTCCAACACTTGCGAACGCATCGGTAAGGGCTCGCCGAGTTCCGCCGATAATTTCAGTGCCATCGGCGAACTTTTGGAAAATTGTGCCTCTGGTGTTGACTTGTAAGTTTTGCACAATTTTCTCATGTGTGATACTGAAAAAATTACATGATAGCGCATCACCTTGCCCAAAAAGTTTTTTGACATCACAGTTCTCGGAGAGATACTTTCTGACCTGTGACCAGTGAGCTTTCTCCATCATCACTTTGCATAACCTTTTTTATGCCAGAAATAATAAAGCTCAACACTGGTCTCCATAGCTTGTGTTGTGGAATGAGGAACATAGAATAAATGTAAACGTAACTTAACTTCCTCCCTCTCCTTTGTGCTTGACATTCAACTAATTCTTCTTTTGATTTTTCGCTTTATGCGCAATAATGACATTTCCTAAAAAGGGCGCATTTGTCACTTGTAAGCAGCTAAGAAAAGAAGGGAGTTAAGCTGCGGTAAGTATACGTTTGTGTTTGCTATATATGTATTTATGTGATTTACTTCCCTTTAGAAATAAACGTTTAGAGGTTAACACAAGGTAAGTGAATGTAAGCGATTTTTAGATTTTGCAGTAACTGAAAAGTGGTCAAAGGGAAAGCACAATCGCTTATGCTTCAAGTGTTTGAAAGCCAGGCATGCAACCGTGTCTGCCGATCCAAGAGCCACTGCTCCTTAAATGGATGCCAGAGACGACATCACGAGCTATTTCACGAATCCAAGTCAATCAAGTGTTCTGCCTCACAACAACGGCAACCGGAAGGCGGAGAAGCTAAAGGAACAGTTGCATGTAGTTCCGGTAGTCCTTTGCTGGCTAAGAAGGATGTCATGAAAAACAACAGTCTCTTCGGCTGTTACCAGTCACACTTTATGGACCAAATAAAACCATCGATACATATGCCTTATTAGATGAGGGATCATCAATAACCATATTGGATGCCGAATTGCTGAATAAGCTTGATCTGAAAGGTCAACATCGCAGTTCAAATATGCAATGGGTTGGAGAAAAAAAAAGATTCAAGAGCCTACAGTCCTAGTCGATGTTTACGTGAGTGGAGCTGGAAAAAAGAAGAAGCATATGCTGCGAGACGTCTATGCAGTGCCAAATCTCAACTTACGCGTTCAAAGCTTAAGTGAAAGCGAGCTTTGTAGCCTCAAAAGCAATCAAGAGCGATTGAAACTGCAGCCATATTCCGACGCCGAGCCTAAGCTATTAATCGGATTAGACAAGGCAATGCTGACTTGACTTGACTTGACTGGCCTGCAAACCCCACCACCATAGTTAGCAATCGTGCAGACGATGATGAAGAACTTCGTCCAAAATATTCTTTGATCATCGTGAGATAAACATCGTTTCTCCTCTTTTAACAGGCTCGTAAGAAAAACGGCCTGGATACTGAGATTTTTGGACCGGTTTTCGTAACAACGAGGGAAATAGTTTAACGGCTTCCGAGCTTGAAGTAGCAGAATTGTTATTGTGTCGCCAGTCCCAAATGGAAGCGTTTCCTGCAGAGATAAAACAAATCAAATATAACGAAAGAGTTCCAAAGGGGAGTGTATTGCATAAACTCTCCCCCTACATAGATAGTGCTGGCGTCCTCAGAGTCCAAGGTAGAGTCGATGCAGCTAGGTGGCTCACTTATGCTGCCAGGCGACCAATCATATTGTTCGTCCTTTTATGACGCTAGTCATTGCCGAAAAACATCGCAGGATGAAGCATCAAAACCTTAAAGCAACGATTTTTGAAATACGTCAGAAATATTGGATTCCCCGCCTACGCCAAAACATGCGCAGAATTGTCGCGAATCGCCCTCAGTGCAAGGTTGCCAAGGCCACACAAGTAACTCCAATGATGGGACCTCTGCCTGAAGAGCGATTTACGCCGTTTGTGAGACCATTTTCGTACACGGGATTGGATTTCTTCGGGCCACTCACCGTTTCGATTGGCTATTCGGAATTTCATCAATCGTCGTGGAGTCCCTCCTCCCTCCCATTTTCTGGGAGAAATTTCGTTGGCGCTAACCAGGAAGCGAATGAATTTTCCGAAGTATTGGACTGCGACCAAGAGAATTAAGTGGGTGTTCAACTGCCCAGCTAAATCATCGGAGGAAGGAGTATGGAAACGTATATTGAGATGCGTAAAGCAGGTGCTACTCCATACCCTCAAAGAAGTATCTCCACGCGAACACACTCTACAGTGCCTTCTGATAGAAGCCGAAAACGTAGTAAATTCTCGTCCACTTACACATCTGCCAGTTGAACCCAAAGAGCCGCTCACGCCGAACCACTTTCTGCTTGGCTCGAAGGCAGTGGTGTCGGGGCCAGATGGACAGAGTCTATATAGGAGCAGACGGAGAAGTCCGAAGTGCCGATGTCCGCAAATCTAAAGGATTGATAAGACGTCCGGCATCAAAGCCAGCCGTTCTGAACCTGGATGTTTGTAAATCGTGGTCGATCCACGGGGGTGGGGGTGTTACGGAATGAGGAACATAAATGTAAACGTAACTTGACTTCCTTCCCCTCCTTTGTGCTGGACATTTTACTAACTCTTCTTTTGGTTATTCGCTTTATACGCAATAATGACATTTCCTAAAATAGTCGCCAAGAAAGGAAGGGAGTTAAGCTGCGGTAAGTATTCGTTTGTGTTTGCTGTATATGTATTTATATGATTTACTTTCCTTTAGAAATCAACGTTTATTTGTCAACTTTAAATAGTTAAATTCGTTGTCCCTTCGCCTTTCGACGGCCGCTACAGCTTGCTTCTATAGATCTTGTCATATACGGGCTTAAAATCGATATCGGTTTGAACTTCTTTGGTTTTTTATACGAACTAACATGGTGTGAATATTTGGTCGATTATGCACTTACCAGTTCTAAAAACGCACTAATAGAGCTCAATCAGATTGTTGGTTGTTGCTTTAAGTATTCACATGAAATGGCGTGACTGAGACTGAGGAGACTGATCGCTCTGTAATTAAGGTAGTCAAGAGTGTCTCCTTTTAAATGGATCGGGCAAACAGAGCTTAGGTTCCATTCTCCAGGAATACTTTCTGCCGATCAAATCCTGGAAATGAATTACTTTATGCTCTCCATGAAGTAATCTTCCGATGCATTAAATAGCTCACCAGGTTCGGTTCGGTCCGGTCCACTTTGGTCGGATTTCTTAACTTTCATAGTCCAGGTTGAGTGATACATTCAACCTGACTGCTGAATATAGGCAAACCTCGCTATTTTACTCTGCTAATGAGTTTCCTTAGTTATCTCTACAGGCTTCTGTTCGGATCTCATTGCTTTGACACGTTCGTTTTGACTTTTGGCAAAATTCTGATCATTATTCCTGGATTAGCACATCTCTATTTCAACAACAGCTCTTCTCTTGGTCTTTGGTTTTCCTCCGGAGAAGCCGATGTTCTTCCCTTGTCTTGTGGTCATGGGACGCTCTCGTTCTCTTTTGGAATGCTTGCCTGTATTCTTCAAGAAATCGTTGAGTTCGTGGAGGTGGTCAGGTAAAACCCAGCACATCAGTTGCAGTGTTGCTGATGGTTTGTGGATGTTCTTCAGCGCTTGATGGTGTAGTAACATATTTCGGGGGTAGAAAAGTTGTCATTGACTCATTTAGAATTCATCAGCCACTATATCTATTCCATCGTCCTGACTAGCATTAAAAATCCTTACTGACCTAAGCTCAAAATAAGTTGAGGTGGCCCGTATAAGGTATCTGCAATATTGACTGTTGGATTTACAGTGTATTTATCCGCCGTACGTTCTCCTTCTGAAATTCAGTCATTTATGGGGGTAAGTTAGAGTGTTTATATTTTCCTTTGCTCAATACTCACGCTTATAGGTGTCAGTAACCAGCGGCTACGTCGATGAGATTAAGTAAGCACAATTGATGTGTAGTCATGCAGCACTGGGCATTGCCAGCTTGACGACGATTGCCTACCCAAATCGTACATAACCAGCCGCTCATTCCGCAATTAACTCCGATTATAAAACGAGGAGTTTGGCGGGTCAGAGGAGTACATATACAACGATATCTAATGGGAGAATATTCGAATTATCGGCCCAAAAAAGGGCCGACTCTGACGCATGCAAGTAAAAGTAAATAATCTATTTATCACATAATCACTTATATCTTTCATCAGACAGGGTTAAGCCCATAATTTGTAGTGGTTAGCATATAACCGATTTCAGCTGATGTACTTTCATAATTATAGTGGTGTTGTGGTCGTGTGTATTAAAAGAGATCGTTCACAGGATCGGTGCTCCAGGTAGAACCTACACATAATACTCCATAATCTCTCCAGAGTTGAAATTTATCTCTTTGTTCAAAAATAAGTGTTAATAAGTCAGAAACTATCTCAAACACTCCTAGCAGGAAACTTTAACATTTCGTATATTATGATGATGTATGAATATTTCCAAAAGATGATAAGATAAGCTGCAGGGTTACTGGCTATATAGTATTTATCCATAATTCAAGACAACTCTAAGTTTGTTTTGTTGGGTTTTTTATTTTTATTTTTCCTTCTTTTGCGTCTTAGTATACAATTCTTTTAATTTGAATTTCTGGATTTTTCCCGACGTAGTCTTTGGAAATTCGTCAACCACATGCAAGTAACGTGGCACCTTAAAATGAGCAACTTTCCCTTTACAAAATTCCTTGACATCCTGGTGGGTAAGTTGTTTTCCACGTTGCAACCGAACAAAAGCACAAATCTCCTCACCCATTCGATCGTTTTCCACTCCGATTACCTTAAAGAGATTTTTTTTTTTTAAATTTCGAAAACACATCACTCTCTTTCTTCATACATAAGATTCAAGAATATCTGGATGTGCGTTAAGAGCATCCTCAATTTCTTTTGGGAAAATGTTTTCTCCGCCACGAATAATCATCTCTTTCAGACGTCCAACAATCTGTCCGTATCCATCCTCATAAAGTACAAACTGATCCCTACAAATAAATACAAAAAAGGTCACTAAAATTGGTGCTACAAAATTTCTTATCTACTTACCCAGTTTTCAACCATCTATCACTTCCTAAAATTTCCTTGGTTCTTTCCTCATCCCCGAAATATCCCAACATCACAAAGCTCCCACGAACGCAGAGCTCTCCAGGCTCACCAAAGGGAACTGTATTTCCGTCTAAATCGATGATCTTCGCCTCAATATGATCGCTTATATGACCTACGGTATGCATTGGCCTATCCTTATCTTCTCCTGGTAACGACTGAAATGAAACCGTCGTTTCTGTCATACCAAAAACAGCCTTAATAGTCTTGATGCCAAGAACTTCTTTCATATCTTTGACAAGTTGTGGTGAACAGGGAGATCCTCCAATAACTGCACACTTAGCCGTCTTAATCGGTGCCGCCAACTCTTTTTGCTTCCGGATCAAGTCGACGAACATTGTCGGTGTTCCATGAATCACTGAGCACTTTTCATTGACTATTGCATGGAGAGAAGCCTCAGGATTAAAACCGACATCAGGTAGAACTAATGTTGCTCCATGGCTTATGCCTGCTGATATCGTAACAACAACTCCAAAGGAATGGAAAAGTGGAACCTGCACACAGATTCTCTCTCCATCCAACTCATTTCGAATGGCAATTTGGATTCCATTATTGATGATACTAAAATGACTCAAAAGAATTGGTTTTGGCCTTCCGGTGCTTCCTGAACTAAACTGAACATTACATGGACTATCTGGCGAAATAAATCGTTCCAGGGCATGCACTTTTGCCACACCTTCTGATGTGTCACCTAAATTGAGAATTTCTTCAAATCGAAGTGCTCCTGGAAGTTTGTCAATAGAATCTATAATAACCGACTTGAGATGCGGTAATTTTGAGCTCTTTATGTCACCTGGAATCGAACCCTCAAGCTCTGGACAAACACTTGCCAAAATCTTATAGTACTGTTGTGTTTTGAAACTTTCGGGTGCGATAATAGCTTTGACACCAACTCTCTGAAGACAGTATTCGATTTCTGGTCCTTGAAATGCTGGATTGATGACAACAGACCATAAACCAGCCTTGGCTGCTGCAAACATTGACAGGTACCAATGAGTGTTGTTGGGAGCCCATATTCCAATTGGATCACCAATATTTAAACCCAAACGTATAAATCCAGCTGCTAGCCGTTCGACTTTATCTTTTAAAGCAGAGAAAGTGTACCGCTTTCCTTCGTGACAGGAAACAATTGCCTCGATGGTAGGGAATTTCTCTGCAGCCAAATCAAGATGTTGTCCGAGAGTTCTATAGACCAAAGGTTGCTTTCCCGGTTTATGGTAGTAAGCTGGTTTTCTTAATGTCACTGACGATGAAGAGGAGTAACTCCTTTGATTTATAATTGATCTAAACCACAAACACGAAATTAATTTCATTCTAAAACTTTAGCCCTATCTTTTTGCCTTGTTATCAAATTTGTCGCACTAAACGTACATACACTACAAGTACCATATAATGGCATCCAAGCACACTCAATTTATATTTTGAACTGAATCCAAAATTTGAATTGCTCTATCGTGATAATAGTTTTATTTGAATCTGGGATTCAGATTTCACTGAACGGGCTAAAGTATTATATAATACAACACAATGAACGCGCCTTCTATTTTATTTTCGACAGATTAAATCACCGATTATCAGCTAAATGAGGTCGTCAATTTGTTTTAGTTAAAAAAATACTGAATTCATCCGTCGATGTAAGTGATTCTTCCCAAAATACAAAATTTTTGTTTGCGATCTGAAGGGAAACCAAAGCGTGCGGTTTAGCCTTACTCTATTTCCTCTCCTTTATAGTCCACATACCATCTTCTTATAAATAATCTTTTTTTAAGGCATTAATTTTTTAGAGTTTAATTAAACTGATGACCTCTTCGAAATAGGCCTAGTGGTGCAGTGATAAGAAAACGGAATTGATGAGGCTTTTTTAATAAGTTTTGTCTAGTTATTATGTCATTATATTGTGTATCAAGTGATTGGTATGTTTGAATTTTACAGCACAAACTTGGATGAATCATTATGCTCAAATCCAAAAGAACCGTTCCCCATTGAAGATGGTATAACATAAAGTTTAATGGACAAACCGCATTATTAACTTCAAGTAGGGACAGGTGAACAGCTGTCTTATAGTGAGTCAACGATGCAGGTATGCTGATTCTGATTGTATATGTGGAACCGAACACAGAGCGCAAACTCAGCTGAGTTAACTTCAACACGCATGTGTCAGGCGGGTAGGTGTCTTCAGACTCAGTCTGGAGGATTTTGCATTGATGGAATCATCAGCCAGAGTGGCGGAAGCTTTATGTGAACCACTTCTACAAATACGGAGTTCAGGTCAATAAGAGATCTTCCAAGAGATGATGACGGATAAGCCCCTGATGGGAAAAAGCGACCGCATCCTTTAAGTAGGTAACTGGCATCAGTGCATCCAGCTCTTTGTGTCATTGACTAAAACCAGGCAAATGTCTCCAAGATTGGGGTAACTTCCATACCACGGAGAAACCAAAAAAGTACCGAAACGAAAACAAAACAAACACACTCGGATATGAATGACATTGCTGCAATCGAAAAACTGGCACAAGCTGCTATCAGTTTTATTATAATAACAAAGGCATTGTTGACGAGGAAAAATTCTGGTCAGGGAAGATGTTAAGATAGAAGATTGCTGGTATTTAGGTCAAAGACTTCAGCGTAGTTGTTAGCTATACGCAACATTCTAGATATTGTTTCAAAGTGTCCGTAGTTGGTGCGGTGAGTTCGGATTAGGAGTATCAGGAGATGTGGGACAGATCTTAAGTTACGGCGATTAGGTTAGGTTTAACAGCGATATGATGGATATGCCATCACACAGGCATAAGGTACTAAAACTGGCCCAACGCGATCCCTGTGGAACAAATTGAAATTGTGTTCAAATTTCCTTCGACTACGCTATATTGCCTTACATTCACATAGTACGACTATGTGTGTTATGTCCTCAACTATTTACAGATCACCGCAGAATTTGCAAATATCCGTATCTGACAACTTGAGAATCTTTGCGTGTTTCCGTAGATGTCCTGTCAGGATTCCTATTACTGTCCTAAGCTTATTTCTATCTAATTTTGTTAAATTTCTAGATCATTTGCCCTCAAAAATCGGCCAAAGAAACTCGAATACCCTGTGTCTTTCAAGACTTAACCACCTAAGGTCGGCAGTTTTTGTGATTTTTTTCCTCTAGAGTTCTCTAGTTTAGTGAAGTGGTTTGATGTTGGCAATCACACTATTTTCGGTAGCCCTCCTTTTTCTTGCAAGCTCATCCGCTTGTTAATTTCCCTTAATACCGCAGTGTCCTGCCACCCATATAACATGATCACTGTGCGACAACTCCTGACTGTATCAGAGTTGATATTGGTTGATTCCATTGCCTTGAGTGCTGCCTGGGTATCGATGTAGATAGCGAGATCTCTTTCGGAAACCGATCTTATCCGCATAAGCTCAGCCACCCTAGAGACAGTCAGAACCTCTGATTGGAACACACTGCTTGCGTCCGGTAGTCTTATAGATACTCTTGTAGTATCTATTGCTAGTACTGTAAATAATGTATTCTTAATAATTAAATTCTAGGTGTCGAAAAAGGGCATTACTAAAACTACTCGTGTGATAAGGCCGTCTTATGTTAAGAGGGAGTGAATTCCAGAGACGAACAGCATGAATAAAAAATTTCCAATCCGCAACTTGATATGCAGTATGCGGTAAAATTAAACTGAACAAACGATTAGATTCCGAGAAATTTTGTTTGTCATATAGATATTTAGGCTGTTTGCTGGTTACTATCTTTATTTTATATTTAATTGTGCAGTAGTTTAAGTGTACATCAAAGGGCTGTTTAATGAGTACCCAGATTAGAAGATAGGTGGTGTTTATGAGCACCATAATTTAGATCTCTTTTAGGCCGCCTGTCAAAATTTGGTGACAATCCAACGCTTAGTTTTGTTTTGGCATCGTGTTAGTGTATTACAGTATCGCTCCGTGAAAATCAAGAATCCTGCATGAAAATCAAGCCCATTATCGATGGTGTACATGGAACCCATTCAGCTTCCCGAAAAACCGTTTACTATTGATTCGCAGAGTTTCATCGTGGTCGCACGTCGGTTTTTAATAAACCACGCCCGGGTGGCCCAAAAAAGGTTACCACAGAAGAAGCCTTGGAAAAAATCCATGATCTTGTATTGGGGGACCGACGAGTAAAAATTCGCGAGTTGATTGAAGTAGCAGGCATCTCAACTGAACGCGTTAGCCATATCCTGCAGGAGATTTTGTGCACGAGAAAGCTTTCCGCGGGGTAGGTGCCGCGTTTGCTCGTACCGGAGAACAGGCGCAATCGTAAGACCACTTCAAAGACGTGTTTGGCCCTGTTTAATCGAAATCCGGAGGAGTTTCTGGTTCGTTTTGTCGATGAGACATGGAACAGAGACCAACAATTGAAACAATGGGTTTTACCCGGTAAACGTACTCCAAAGAAGGAGAAGACCGTGCATTCGGCAGGAAAGGTGATGACCACCGTTCTTTGAGACACGCAAAGCGTGATTCACGTTAACGAACCGACTCACACTTCTGCAGTCGCTACAGCCAACTTGGTCGAATTTCACTACGAATTGGTCCACCATCCACCGTTCTCTCCGAATCCCTGTGACTTCTTATTGTGGCACAAGAGTCGTACTATACGGAGGGGTTAAAAGAGTTGCAGCACCGCTGGAAAAAGTTTATTGGTTTGTTTCGGCAGCGGTCTCTCAAATGAGATACTACATAACGACTGTCATCATTGATATCTGAACATTTTTTAGTGATATTAAAGTATCCACTCGGCTTCCTCATCACTTTATACCTAAGAGGACATGAAGATCTCCGCGTCATAAAACACTAGGCCTAATTGATAATTTTGCGACCGACGTAAGATACGCTTCCAATATTCTGGACGCCCGAGCCTTTCAGGTGTCCAACATTTAATCGAATTACTCCTTTACTGCAACCAAGGTACGAATGCGGATCTCCAAAGCAATACAAAAAACAACGTAGAACAGTTGCAATCGCAAGAGACCGCCAAAATCTATACCAAAAATAAATAAAAAATAAACACAATGTGCTGATAAATATAATATTGGCGACTCAGTATCAGTAGTTTTGTCTGCCGATTTCACAAGTTCATCTGCGCCAGATGACCCCAAATAAAAACAAGTCTTAGTCATCAACTTCGAAAACATAGTTTTGAGAAAAATGTGCTTGAAATTTCGGAAGAAGTTTACACATAGTCCGAGACTACCTTACAAATATGCGTATATCTCGAAAAATATTTATCGGATCGATTTGAATTTTTTAGAAAATATAGTCAGATATATGTACATTACGAAAATTCTAACGACGTATAACTCCTTGAAACAAATTTCGCCAACCTCCTTACATCCAATGTATAGGGTTTTCCAATAACGACTTGACAAATTTTTTTTAATCGAATGGCAAACCATTTGAGATATTTTAAAAACTTTATTATTGGCTTGAAGTACAATCAAAACATTTATGAATGGAAGTCGACTTCGTTCATATGGCCACCTCAGGCACGTTTGCAGCGGTCGCTTCGTTTCAACGATCCGGCCACACATTTCGGCCGAAACGGCCGCTATTTCGCTTTCAATGTTGGCTCTGAGCTCTTCCAACGTCGTCAGCGTATGCCAACACCAATGAATTAACGTATCCCTACAGAAAATAGTCAAGCGGCTAAATCGCACGAACAAAGCGATCGACTGGCCCATGTCTTGAAATAACACGCTCACTATACTTACTCTTCAATAAATCATGTGTAGCGTGTGCTGTGTGGCTTGTGGCACCATCCTGTTAAAACCACATGTCGTCCAAGTTCACATCTTCCAATTCGGGCCAAAAATAATCGATGAACATGGTGCGATAACGCTGACTATTCACAGTAACGTGACGATCGTTATCGTCAACGAAAAAATATGGCCCAATAACGCCGCCGGCCTGCAAACCGCACCAAACAGTTATTTTTTGTGGATGAAGTGATGATTCATGAAGCACATGTGGGTTTTCACCCGACCAATAACGCTTGCTTATTGACGAACCCATTGAGCCAAAAACGAGCTTCGTCACTGAAGATGATTTTGCGATGAAATTCATCATCTTGGCGCACCTTCTCCAGAACCAAATCGGAGAACGTAGCTCGTTAGTGTACTTTACCATGATGAAAATCTTGAGTTTACTGAATAAATTGACATTGACAGTTTGATGATTAGTGAAAGAGTGCGTTTACAAATTAAATTCAAAGTTGTCAAGTCCCTATTGGAAAACCCTATACAACCAACAAAAACGATTGCATCAACTTTCTCCGTACAGATCTCGACTTGCTTTTTCAAGTCGATGACCTTGCCCTAAAAATGATTAACGTCAGTGAAGAACTCATAGAGACTCGGTTGACCGTTGCCGAAATCGGTAAAGAAGTGAGATTGGCTTCCCACAAAATAGATGGAATACCCGAAAAAATCCACAGTTACTCACACAATTTATCAATTCATTTCAATTCAATTGAATTACCCCTGCAGCCGCCTTAGCAATAGAAACCGAAATCGCACTGCCTTTATCACCTAGCATCCTACCCGCCGCCAGTCCACGCAAAATGCTGAAACAATTCGGAACTTCATGGACCCCTTCCAAATGAAAAAGCAAACTTGAAAAACTGAATAAGGGAAACCATACGACATTCTACTTTGGAAGTGCTCGTTAACACGCTAATGCTTCTTGCTTTTTCTCACAAATAGTGAGTGTCAGATGATTTTCCATGCTGACTTCAACAGTCCCAGCAGCTTCAAAATCAACACCCCCGGTAAGACCACTAAACCTGGGCAGATAAGTATCACCAAATAGTCTGAGGAGCGAGAAAATTCACATCTAGACCACAATCACAGCTTAAAAGTAAATGTAGTTTTAATAATAAGCTTAATAAACGAGCCTTCTCCAACTCCCTTCTTAAAGCAACAAAGAAGCTTGCTAACAAAATACGAAGTTCTAGTCCCAACCCTAACTGGAGTTTCAAAACAAACATTTTTTTTCAATTTTAGTCCTCCCTCCTCACTTGTCCCACTCAAACCACTTACGCATCAATCCTCTAATCCCCTAATTCCCTCCCTTCCACCCAAGCCCCCGTTCCAGAACGTCCCTTTTAACTTAATCCTAGCCACCCATTTATCCTTTCTCAAACTTCTATGCCACCAATCGCAGCTAGCAAGTCATTTCCTAACTTCGATCTTAAAATAGTCCACGTACAACTAGGACTTGTATTGTAGTGCCCGTAGGAAACCTATGACATCAGAGACAGCATTTTCTATGGCTTTTGGACAGACCTCTTGGGTGATGTTTAAAGTTGGGCTCCGGCAATCCCTTATGATTGCAGCCATCTGACTTCAAGCTTTCTGATGGAATTTTCTTGTATTTGAGATACTCGTGTTATTCGCAACCGCGTCTGGTTTCAAAAATTAGCAGTCCGATTTAATCTTTGCCCTTCAAAATCCACGCAATGTTAATCTGGTTGACCATTGCCGATATTATCCCCAGCAGTCAGCATTTGTAAACCTCCTTTTTCGGACCTATTTCACAAATTTTCCTAGATGTCAACGATTCTTCAGATGTATCTGATCTGCCATTGTTCTTTCTCTTTTATAGGGTTATCAACATCGAATCCCGACTTATTCCAGATTTTCAATTGTTAACCACGGTCAATTCTTATCCTGGGTGGGTAAACTTTTTTCTGTCAGACCAGAAAAATTATACAAAAAACTAGTTCAATGTACTCCTTGTAAGTTCCTTTTAATGAAATTTCTCAGTCCTTTCAAAAAAAACAATTTAGCGCTTCAGTGATAAAATGCCTACAGTACCAGCATCCACCACGTCAATGACAAGTATCTACATATCTAGTGCTGATGTTAGCACAGGTCGGACACAGAGGTAGTGCTCCGCGCTGTCGTCATCACTTCCACAGTAAGCACCACAGATTATTGTATTTCTTACGCCCAGCACATTTAAGTGCTTAGAAAAAATGTAAGATGCCAGTAAGCAGCCTGCAGTCTTTCCTACTGAGGGAAAGTAGAAAGATCGTTAACTTTGGTAAACTTTTACTTGGTCCTTTTATATCATAGAGAGCAGATTTTCCCCTTCGAGTATATAAGAGCCGCCATTCACAAAATTAGGGTTAATGCGCTACTATCTCTCTATCAGCAACCTGATAGTGTAAGTTGTGTTAAAGTGACCACCACCTGCCATACATCCTCCTTCTGAAGCTAAAAGTTTTATACGGTTTACAAACATTCATTTCAGCATATCTATCGACTTTTGCACGTAAAGTCGTTCTTGTAAAATGCGTCAATACCTTTGCTTTATCCACGTGATAAGGGGATGAAATGAAGATTTATCAGTGCGTGTAAATATGTATTTCTGTAAATTTTTATTCACGATGCATAGAACATGAATAGAATAGGTCTTACATGTTCTTGTAGGTCCTTATAACATTTGTTGGGAACCAACTCCATATTTTAGTTATTTCGGCCACTCCGCTTGAAAGAAACGATAACACCTTATCGTGAGAGGATTTATCCGTTCTCTTGATAAGCTTTTCAGCCCATAGCTGTAGCAATCAAATTCTAATCACTAAGTTGAATTTTGAAATTTCGCGGGCACCATACATTCGCTTATCGGTTTACATTTTTTGCTATGTTGGTTCACATGTCCCGAACATATTGTATGTTCACAATTTCAAGTATTTAGCATACTTGGTTCGTATGTTGTGAGTCTGTTGTACTGCTGTGTGTCTGGTGAGTCTGTTTTAAGTAATAAAAAATGTTTACAAGTGAGATGCCCTAGAAGACGCCAATGACGAATCTCCTACTGGAAGCCCCAGCACACCAACAAAAGTTGATAACGTCGAAGCTGTGAAGAAAATTGTTTTGGAAAATCGTCAGCTTACCATAAGATAAGTTGCTGAGGATGTTGGTATATCGGTTAGCTCGTGTCATGCTATTTTTTTTCTATGTTACGGGCATAAGGCTTGTGTTAGCGAAGTTTATTCGAAATTTTTTATTTTGGACAGACGAACCGTAGCATAAGCATCGCTTAGGAGCTCTTGAATGACGTCAATGATGATAATGCTTGTCGTTGAAAGTTAAACTTACACAGCAAACCAATGGCACTACAGAAAGTCGATATACACTCTCTAGGCTTAGGGAAAGAAAGATATATGAAAACACTAGTCTCTTTCTTGCCTATTTACATGACAAATCGAACTCTATCTGCTACGAAGGGAAAACCAAAACCAGCGCCATGGTATCACTCCAGCAGGAAGGCCTCCCTACCGACCCTATCAGTTTCAGGAACCTTTCTCTCAGGTACCACGAGATTTTTAACATGTCGCCTCAGAAAGTAGCAGACGACCTTGCTGCATTCAGCCAGAACGATCCTTCTAAACGAGTCTCACACCTACAGCGAAGCCAAGCTAACCACGGCAATTTTTTTCGCCCATAACGTGCCTCACTTGCGAGCACTTAAGCCATCGTGCCTCACACCTCCACCCCAAAACATCCCTCTTAAATTTTGCTACCAGAATATAAGAAGTCTTCGCTCTAAAACCAATGCTGCCTTACGTCAATCTCATGCTCTTCCCTTTAATATTTACACCTTGATCAAAACCAATTTGATTCCCGACATAAAGAGGCACGATGGCTACGAAGGGAAAACCAAAACCAGCGCCATGGTATCCATCCAGCAGGAAGGCCTCCCTACCGACCCTATCAGTTTCAGGAACCTTTCTCTCAGGTACCACGAGATTTTTAACATGTCGCCTCAGAAACTAGCAGACGACCTTGCTGCATTCGGCCAGAACGATGCTTCTAAACGATTCTCACACCTACAGCGAAGCCAAGCTAACCACGGCAATGGTGTCTCACTTGCGAGCCCTTAAGTCATCGTGCCTCACACCTCCACCCCAAAACATCCCTCTTAAATTTTACTACCAGAATATAAGAAGTCTTCGCTCTAAAACCAATGCTGCCTTACGTCAATCTCATGCTCTTCCCTTTAATATTTACGCCTTGATCAAAACCAATTTGATTCCCGACATAAAGAACCAGTAATTGTTCCATCCTACTTTTAATGTATTTCGCGACGGCGATCCTACCCACACAAATGATGATTCCCCCTGTCGAGGCGTCCTATTGGCGATCGATAACAGCCTTAACTCTTCTCCCATTAAAATTTCTTCATCTAAATATCACTCCCTCTCAATTCTCTTTACGTTATATGTTGCTATTTCCTACCAGCTCAACCTATTGAATCCTACCAATTTGTTATCGATGCGATCAACCATTTAATTGACATGTCAGACTCTATTGATGATATCCTTATTTTCGGCGACTTTAATCTTCCTGAGCAAAGTGGACCCCATCAGATGATTAATCGCTTTTCATCGCTTCAAATGCCAACTCAGCTAAGTAATGTCTGCTGTTCTTAGATCGCTTAACAGACTTAAGTCTATGCCAAGTCAGTGGTATATCCAATTATATGGGTAGGCAATTAGACCTTATTTTCACAACAGATCCAATTAACTCCTCAGTCTCACTTTTTCCCCTATCTCTCTCAACAATCGATAACTATCACACCCCCCCCCCTTCTACTTTCATTTTTTTTTAACTCTTCATTCCAGTCCACTCCCCCCACAACTCTCTCATCCCACAACTTTCATAAAGCAAACTTTAACAAAATCAATGACTATCTCAGCAGATCCCTCTTTAACTTTCACAACCTAAGTATAAATGATGCCTTATCCATTTTTTATAAAGAAATTTTTAATTGTTTTTCCCTTTACGTTCCATTTTCCCGCCTTAAAACATCATCTACTAGTCTTCCCTGGTATAATCGCAAGCTTTGTTCCTTACGAAATAAGAGAAACAAGTTATGGGCTGTTTTCTTGCGTACCACATCCTTTTCCGACTATTCCAACTATCTTGGTGCATATCTTCATTTCACCGAACTTTACGATTCAATTCACCAGCGCTACCTTAGCAATGCGCAAGTCAACCCTATAAACGACCCTATGTCCTTTTTCCAAAAGAAAGTTCGATGGTTACCATCCTTCCCTCTCTTTCAACAACAAGTCATCTACCGATCCACTCACCATTTGCCACCTTTTTTAAGCAATCCTTCACCAACGACTCCTTTGTACCAGATCTATCCTATTTTAGTTACCTACTGAATTTCTTCAATGGCCGACTTCTCTCACATATTTTGGACCTGTCTTTTATCGAATATAAATTACACCGATTTAATGACGATGATCTTCCTCTCTTTACCTTGCTCTTTCTAATATCTTTTGTCTATCCCTTTCACAAGGAGAATTTTCTCAGGCTTGAAAAACCTCTTCATAACAACGATTCACAAGAAAGGATCAAAGAATGAAATAAATAAACTATCTTTCCATCTCTAAACTTTCCCATATACCCAAACTCTTCGAAAGTATTTTGTATGAAGCTCTAAGCTTTCCCCTAGACAACATGTGTTCCTAAAGGGTAGGTCAACTACCACAAAATTCTTTGAATTCGTATCCTTCGCCCTCTCTGCCCTAGAGAAGGGCAACGAAATCGATGTAGTTGCAATCGATTTTAGCAAAGCCTTCGATAAAATCTGTTGTCGACTAATAATCTTCAAATTGTCTGCCCTCGGCTTTGAACCCATTCTGTTAAAATGGATATCCTCTTACCTCATTTTAGGTCAGCCCACTCGGCTACATTTTTGGCTACCTTTGGAGTCCCACAAGGCAGAATTCTCGGTCCCCTTCTTTTTATCATTAAACACTTGTCTGTTTCCCTTTACGCCGACGATACCAAATTTTTCAAAACCATTTACTCTCTCCTAACTCTTTCCTCCTTCAACAAAATCTTGATAGTTTTTCGATCTGGTGCTTCAAAAATTCTTTGGAACTTAATATCGCCAAATGCCAATCCATCACCTCACATTAGCGGAACCAATCTCCTCCCCGACTCTATCTTCTCCATAGCCAACCTATCTTCTCCATATAATCTCTTCGCCGACCTCGGCATTTTGTGTTATAGGGAGCTCAACTTCTGTTTACATATGGATGAGATAATCCTCAAAGCCAACTCTGCACTAGGTTTCGTAAAACGGTGGTCTAAAGAATTCACCAACCCATACGTGACCAGGTCCCTCTATATTACCTTTGTTCGCCTCCTTCTAGACTACGCCAGTCAAGTATGGTCTCCATATCATCGTGTTCATATCTCGAAAACTGAAAGCATCCGTACCTTTCGACTCTTCTATCTACCAACCCACCACACCTTCTATGGCGAGTACGAACCAATCTCCATCTTTGACTTCCACTGCACCACTTCCTACCTCAAATTCGTTCTCCTTCACCACTACAACCAACCTTAATTTTAAGTTTTAGTTTAAATTTAATGTTTAAGTTACAGTTTGTATTAAGCCGAGTAAATGGGGGCATTAGCCCCCACCAAAATTAAAATCAAAAGGATCATACCTGGTGACGAATTATGGGTATACTATATGGTTATGACGTCGAAACCAAAGCCCAATTGTCCCAATGGAACCACCCAGGAGAGCTAAGAACGAAAAAAGCAAGTCAAGTTCGATCAAATGTCAACGTTTTGATCACTGTTTTTTTCGATTACCGTGGCGTAGTGCATCAGGAGTTTTTACCTCAAGGTCGTACCTTGAAGTTATGCGCCGTTTGTGAGATTCAATACGAAAATAACCTCCGGAATTATGGAAAAACAATTCATGGCTTTTGCGTAACGATAATGCATCTGCTCATTCGTCGTTGCTTGTGAGAGATTTTTTGGCCAAAAACAATACAACAATCATGCCTTAGCCATCATATTCACCGCATTTGGCTTCATGTGAAAGGATGGAGATTTGCAGCGACTGAAGAAATAAAAACGGCATCGCCGGAAGAGCTAAAAGCTATACCAAAAATTGGTTGTGAGAAGTGCTTCAAGGAATAGAAAAAGCGTTGGCGCAAGTGTATTATATCTGAGGGGGACTACTTTGAAGGGGATGTCCCCTAATGTTGTCCAACATTAATATTGATAAATATAAAGTCTTTTTGAACACACCTTGTACTTTTATCTAGCCGTTAATTCTGAATAGGTACAATCGCGGCCTTTAACTCTTTACGGCGCTGCGTTGCAGTTCTGCATCATACCATAAGAATGCGCGTAGTCGTTCAAATAAACAAAAAAATACCATTTGGCGCATTGTTGCAGATCGACAGCAAAGCATTCGTACGAAGTAGTTGCCGTTATTTAAACTAATTCGCGCCATTTTCCCTTTTTTTGTCATTTAAAGTAAGAAACTTGTCAAAATCGGTTTGTGTAGTCCGCACGAGTAAACTTCGACTTGAAACTGCTGCAGAGTAACGGTAAATTATTAGTATTCACGTTGTTGGTGTAGTTTAACTTTGTGCTAAACGATTATAATTCATTATTTTGTATCTAATATGAATATTTTTCTCTTTTGGCCTGATTATGAGTTCGAGGCCTCTACGTTTATGTTCCAGGCGTACGGCTTTGACGGCTGAGGAAATGGAAAAGATTCTGAGCTATTGGGAAGACAGTGATGATGGCTTAGACTACTCAGATGACGATGATGTAACAGATCCATCATACTTTTTGGAACCGGAATGACCAGAATTTACGTGAAGACTCGGATGAGGAACCAGAAGTACCAGACCCAAACGATCAAAACCAAAATATCTTGCCACCGAACTTGGAGAACAATACCAGTACTACGAATTATTTATGTGAGAAACACCCTCCTATTCCAGAACCCAACACCAGTTCAGCCACCACCTCAAAAAGCACATGTGTTCCTAAGACCAGATGAGGTTCCGGGGTTCCTTACATAATGAAATATTGGAGCTGCAGACACCTTATCACATATTTTCATATTTATTTAATAGCGACATTTTTGATCTAAGAAGAGATGAAACAGATCTGTACAGCGTGCAAAAAGATGCAAGTAAACCCATTAATGTTACAAGCCAGGAAATACGACAGTTCGTTGGAATTATTTTCTTCATGTCCATAACTCATATGCTAATGTGCGAATGTACTGGTCAGAAAAATATGGTTATGCCCACATACACGACTCTATGACGCCAAAACGTTTCGAGCTTCTGAGACAGACATTACATTTCAATGATAACTCCAAAATGATAACATATGGTCAGCCAAATTGTGACCGGTTGTATAAAACCAGACCTATGATTGAAAAACTGAGCCGTTGCTAGAGTGCCCTTTGAACAACATTTATCTGTTGATGAACAAATGTGTTCCACTAAGGCCCGAAGTGCTCTAAAGCAATATTTGCCAGATAAACTACACAAGTGGGACTTCAAGGTATTTGTGATTTGTGGTGTAAGTGGTTATGGTTATAAGTTCGAAGTGGCCAGGAGAGTATATGCGCAAATGGCGAGCCAGAGGGACATCAGTTGAACAGGTTGCTTACTATAATGGAGTTGACATATCCGTAGTAGCCTGGAGAGATAACAAAATTGTGAAACTTGTATCTAGCTATGCTGGCAAGAACCGTACTTCTGTAGTAAGTAGATTTGAAAAGTCGCAAAAGAAGCACGTTACCGTAGAGCGGCCTTTCATTGTGGCAGAATACAATCGTCATATGGGGGGTGTGGACCTCATGGACTGCGTTATGGGCCACTATAAAATAAGACTACGCAGCGAACTTTGGTTCATAAGACTATTTTATCATTTTCTAGATATGACAATGTGTAATGCGTGGCTGCTTTATAGAAAAATTTATGCTGATACCAACAACAAGCACCGAGTTTTATATTCTGCTGATTTTCAGCTAGAAATTGTTGAGATATTAGTGAAATTAAACAAAACGAAACGTCTCAAGCGTACTACTGACGTAGAAGTACAGATCCAAAACAAAAAGAAGAAAGGCCCATGTCAGTATGTTCCACCCAAAGAAGTAAGATTGGATCAGTTAGGTCATTGGACTGTATGGACTGAAAAAAGTTTGAGATGTTGTTTTTGCCGACTCCGAATGTATAGAGAACTTAAGCTTTGCATAGGCAGACGTTTGCAGAACGTTTGACATTTACCATCAAAGGGGATCTTAGTTCATAAATAATGAGTTTGTTTTGTTTTTCGGGGTGTGAACACAGATTCGAACACAGAGTCTTAGGCGTAATATTTGAACTTGTGCCGTCCGAACTTTACCACTGCGTTATACGATCCACCTGCTAGTTATAGCACCAGTTTGATTTGAATACGTGCCAATGACTTTTTTCGTTGATTTCCTCTTGGGAAGAACAGAAAAGGATAAATCAAAGGAAACGAAATAATCAATCAGTTTTCATTGGGATGGTTGGTGGATTTCACCAAATAAAGCCTGGTATCCTGATTGTTTGGATGTTAATTAAACGTATTAATTTAAGCTTTTACGCAATATTCTTCATCAGCTTAGCTTCATCTACAATTCGTAAATTGAAAGAAGTTACAGTATACCATATATCAAACCCAAAAATGCCAATCAGTACATACTCAGTGCCTATAAATATGAAACAGATGGCATTTATGGTGGCATTTTCCACTAAATCAAAGGGCACACGATTTGTAATAGCTACTCCACAGTGAAAACAAACATTTGACGTTAAGCAATGCTGGGGATTTAAGTGGAAAATAAAGAAATTTTTCTTATTTCTATAGAAACTTTCGAGGTTATATTGTAAAGGATTATGATGATTGAGCTGACTGGACTTATATGGATTACAAGCTTTACCAGTACATTGAGATGCTACTGTGATACTTTTTCCTAATTAGTATTTGACGTACACCATAGATTACGAACTCAAAGTGAACCTTACCAAAATAGAACTGTGTTTTCTGTCTTTCAAGACAGTCAGATCCCGACGTTCATTTATAATGACATTCTAGCTGTCAGCTATTTGGATAAGGCCAATCTCCTTACTGCACACTTTGTAACCAGCTTAACACTTCGAAATTGTGTCATGTGCCCTAAACTTGGGTGCATCGAAGATTCTGTGGGATAAATCCATTTTCGTGTAATATCAGGAGCACTTTGTACTGGATGTCTACGTCGTCACGTATGGGATAATATACTCTGGCCCAATGGCTTTATATCGTAAGATGTTTTGGTTTTCGATATTCTCGTATCTATCAAACACTGATGAGAATTCCTTCAACTCCTTTTAACGGGATGATACAGCATTCATTATTTAAATGTGCTCTAAAGCCATGAGATAATATGATATACAAAGGGAACTAGAACAACAATGATCCAAACAAAAATACATGATCTTATCAGGCATGTGTGTGGTTAAACTAATAATGTCGACGTTTTTAATCGCAAGATTCCAATTAAGACCGCGACTAATATGCAAAATGAAATGAAATTCATAAACCACAGGCTGCACGTACATTTCCATTCATGTTTCACATCAACTCTGCCTTTCATCAACTCAGAGAATACTGAATGATAAGGGCGCAGAGAAAAATAGTTTTCCCACACTTAATACACCTCTAAAATGAAATGAGATTTTCGCACACCATCCATTCTCTATTCTCTATTTATGGTATGTGTAAATCCTTCAAAACCAGATGTACCTTCCTCAGATTCATCCAGCCGAATTCACATTCTCACGTAGTAGATACACCTACCCACTACATCACCTGAAATGTAAATGCGCCAGATTCTGCTCCAATTCCGGCTGGCGGCACCAGGCGGCCTGAGCTCACGCTATTTAATTAAATGCAAATTTCATAATTAACATACAAAATAACCGTTATACGGTATTACATATCTGTGCAAGCGCACAAACAAAATTATTCACCTTTTATCTTAGAAGAAATGGGAAGCACCGCTGTTGCATGTTAGTCAAAAGTGATTAAGAATCACAGCTCTTCTATCCTCCGGGGCTAAGGAACTTTTATGGTCTGTTTGTGTGGAGAATTATTTTTTTTTTTTTTTTTTTTTGAAACGTGATTAAGCTTTGATAATTTTTACCCCGAAGTAGGAACGTGTGATGATTCTAAAGGAGTCGCTGACGAACAAATGTTCTTCGACTTGTTTCGAGGTCGGAATAGAAAGAATCAGTAGAATATCATAGTACTTGCACCGTATATAACAAGATTTGTGATCGAGGCGATGAATGCCAAGTTCAAGCCGTACTTATTGAGTTTTATTCACCATATGAGTCCATTTTAAAGTTGACTTTTCAAAAAGGGTTCAACAAGGCTTTAATTTGCAGACATTATTTTTCTCTACATCTGTTCATAAAGAAAAAGGTTAATGTCATCAAGATTGGGTATGTTTCTGTTGAAAAGAAGATTGAAGTTGTCATCCTCCTTGAAGCGTCACCAGCTTTCCACGCCAAAGCTTGTCCAGAGATACAGAGAAAACCGATTTCAACATTCGTTTCAGCCTCAATGGTCAAACCAGAGTCACATGACAGTTGGCACCCCAGGTAGTTAAAACTTCATTGGGAGTTGTACCAGACCACTTTTTTTTAAACGAAAGATGAATTTTCAGAGTGTAGCTCATAAAATGAATATTAGTGGAAGATAGATTCGTATGTCCGTCTCGATTGGAGCCATTAGTTTTTCCAATCTGCTTAAAGCAGCAAGAAAGCTTATTCTATGAAACTGCTGATGAAGAGAATGAAATCATTAAAACTGGTCTTGCAGATCTAAAGGAGCCACTTCAATAACATGATCCATTTCATCCCGTGAAAACTAGTATTGCGGTGAAATATTTTGGTGCGACAGGGGTCAATCCAGGACAGCTTTTTTTTTTAAAGCTTACTACAAGCAAGCTAAAGTTCTAGACTGAAAACTAACAAAAACTAAACTATAACTACTAAGAGTAGAAGAGGCATAAAGGACATTTTTTCGGACAGTTTCTTGAAGTATAAGTCGTAGCATTCTGATTTTTTTAATGTTTTTCCTTATTTTGGTGGGGATTATTTATATGTTCGCTTAATACAAACTTAGACTAACTTAAAGCCTAACAAAAATGAATGGTTAGGAAATAAGGGAATGGCGGAGAAGATCAAGTTTGAGACGGGGAGGTTTAAGTTTCAACCATATGAGGTGCCAGGTGTTCCGGTATGAAGTGAGCTTCAAAATACGAATGTCTCGATAGGGAACATTTATTGTGAACGGGCCTTTTTTTTTTTTTTTTGGTTGCTATGAAACCTGTCAAACATATTAAGTATACATCAAGTCATTGAGCAAACAACATCATATTTTTTCATCGCCGAATTTTGTACCAGAAAATGATGACTTGCGGAAAGCATTAATTTTTTGTTTTCATTTGTAGAAAAGTACCGCAGAGTCGCATCGAATGCTTGTCGAGGCATATGGTGATTATGCTCTATCAGAAGTAACAAATAGTTCAGAGATAACGATTTTGATGTGAGAAATGAAGAAAGTGGAAGACCACTAAAAAAGTTTGAAGACGCCGAATTGCAAACAATATTGGATGAAGATGACACTTTGAGTCCGAAACAAATGGCAGAAATGTATAAATTTTGCACAACAAACAATTTCTGACCGTTTGAAAGCTATGGGAAAGATCAAAAGTCTGGAAAATGGGTGCCACATGAATTGAATGAAAGACAATTTTGCATCGAATTGTTACTGGTGAAAAAGATCATGGGTTAATCCGGGATAACCATCAACTTTGACTGCAAAACCAGATCGATTCGGCAAGAAGACAATGTTGTGTGTCTGGTGGGACCAGAAAGGTGTGGTGTACCACGAGCTCCTAAAACCTTGTGAAACCATTAATGTGGATTGCTACCGACAACAAATAATCAATTTGAATCATATATTGATCTTAAAACGACCAGAATGGGCCAGAAGACACGGCAAGGTAATTTTGCTCCATGACAATGCACCTGCACACAGCAAAACTGGTTCAGGATACAACCAAAGTACTTGGCTGGGAGCTGCTACCCCATCCGCCGTATTTACCAGACTTGGCTCCTTCCGACTACCATCTGTTTTCATCGATGGGATACGCATTAGCTGAGCAGCACTTCGAATCTTACGAGGAAGTCGAAAATTGGGTGACTTTTGGGTTTGCTTCAAAAAAGACGAACAGTTTTATTGGCGTGGAATCCATACATTGCCTGAAAGATGGGAAAAATGTGTAACTAGCAATGGCCTAAGAAGTTTAAGGCGGTTTCGATAGGTAGGTAAAATAAAGGGGTCATTCCAGGGTAGTCCTCGAAGAACAAATCGAAGGACACGACGTTGAATATTCTCGATTCGAGATATATGAACTCGATATATATAAGGGTTGCAAAACTGTTTACACCATTGTTCGAAAAAACCAAGTGATGAGTTTGCTTTAAAGATTATGTCATTAATTTGCGAACGAAAGTTTAACTCTCTACAGTATAATATTCCAAGCTCGCTAAGGGATTGAACCTGTGGTACACGTTGGCCATGCAGAGAACAAGGTCGAAGAAGAGATTTATTGGATTTACTTGACGAAGTAGTAGATTGACATTTGGAGACATTAATTTCTAAGGAATTTTTTAGACACCAGGTGGAAAACGTTTCGAGGTCTTAGGGTGAAGAAACAGTTTTAGATAACTTAGTGTCGTCGGCGTAAATGGATAGCCGGAAGTATTTAGTAATCATTTCAAGATCGTTTATAGTTAAAATGAAAAGGATGGGACCTAGATAGCTGCCTTGTGGGACACCAGAATTGGCTAAAACTAGGTTTGAGAAGGCTGACTAAAAACGAAGGTTATAATAACGGTTCTCTCTAGACTTTTTGTTGTATGCAAATGATTGTTAAAAAAAAAATAGTTGGCAATATAATGTTGGTTGGTAGATGATATATTATTGAACGATAGATAGAGATCGTAACCGTCTGATTTTCTTTGGTAGTTGACGAACTGACAAAAAACCTTAGGGTCGTTGATAAGGTTGGTCTGCGCTGTGTCGCGAAAACGTTAATAGAGACAGTTATAGAGCTGGGTGAATTGGTGGTAGATAGTCAAAATAAGAATTGGTGTGACGAAAAATCGCCCACAATTAATTTCTTTTGTTTCGTACAGAACGAAATCTTCTGCTACACCAGGAAGGGAAGTATTTCGTCGATGGAATCACTTAAGAGCAGGGACCTATTGGAAAGTGTTATTTTGATTGAAACAAAGTCGAAGAAGAAAAGATAGCGTTGAGAGAAAGGCTGAGGCTACTGTGATTGGCAAGTAGGACACCTCGGCATGGAGAATCAACTATAGGAAGGGCAGAATTATTAACCTTGAAGAGGTAGATATCGTTATCTCGGAAAAAAGTACAAGAAGCTGGGAATACCTCCAGGCTCTTTCTGTTGGGGTTCATATTGCTTTTTGTAAGAGCATAGACGCCGAAAGAAAGGCCATTAAATTTAAACAAAGCAGCATAATTTTTAGAGCGCAAGCCTTTTACATTTTGGTAGTAAAATGGAAGAGGTAGTTTATTGCGTGGATGAGTAGTGGAGTGTAGATGAACGAAAAAATGTATCATGGTACGAGTTGCGAAACTCTTTTAGAGTTTTTAGGTCATCCACAAGCTTTTGGGGAGGTGTGTTGAAAATTTCGTGGTACCTGTTGTAAGGTTTCCTGAGACTAGTTTTGGCTTTTGCGTGCCCGTGAAACCAAGGAAAAAGGCGAGCTAGAAACGGGATTTAAGATATGCGAGCTGACAAAGTTTGAATATTTGGCTTCATTTATAAGCAGTTGCTAGCATTCGTGGGAGGGTGTGTGGGGGGTTGAGCAGTGACAGTATCAGCGACAGGGATTAAATTAAAAAAAAAACACGTTGGAGCTTGCACGGAAGAGGGGCAAATGGTGCAATTGCGGAGAGACGTGAAGGGGGTTGCTTGGAAATGTAAAAAGGTTTTAAGGCTTTGGTTGGGGTCAGGTTTAGGATGTGATTTATGAATAAATCTGGGCGATATACAAGTATAATTAGGTTTATTAGATGAGACGTTGCTTCGCTTTGTTTCTATGTTTTTAATGGTGAGTTGAGCCGTCCATTTAGAGATCCGAATATTTTCTACACCTTTAACGAGTAGCATGATGAACATCTGATTCCATGTCCGGAGTCGATCTAGCCTACTTTACTACTCTGAAAGTATCCACGTAGTATTAAATTGTGTGACAAGTTTTCGTAGAGGTGGGACAGAAGGAGTTAACGCTGCAGCAGTTTTGGATCGAGGGGCTGGTGCGAAGATTTGAAGGTTATGTTGTCGACACTGAATGTGGCAATGATCCGGCTTCGTTTTGTAACAATCCAGCCAAAATTGAATTATTATATTTGTTGTGTGGTAGATAGACATTAACGTCATTGGTCTTCGTTGCTTCAAACGAAGTTAATGAACAAGATATAATAATGAACTCTTTACGCCGTAAGGCGACATTGAACTAGTTAGAAATCTAAAATTGATCAACTTGATGATTAAGAGGGACTACGTGCTAAAAAAAAAAGGAAAAAGACTTCGCCTTAGGTAGCGCGCTAAAATTAATAGGGACCTCATTCAATTTGGTGTTGCAAGAACACACTTAATGGACAAAGCTGTTAGGTCAAGTCTATCCCAGAAGTGCCAGAGCAGGGTAAGTACGAGTATGTATCCTACTCCAATGAATTAATTGGTGTCTGCTTTATATCGATGGTTTTCAGTTTCTACGAAAGTTCAGTGTCTTCTTACTTCGATTTGGTTCATAATACTATATGTTTCCATGCCGAATTAAATGCATCCTTAACGTCAAAGTACCTGCCCTCTATGTTGGCCCGAGTTCGCGTTGGTTGTGTCTTGGTTGCTCTTTTGATAGGTCTCATGATATTTTAGTTCCTACGAAAAAGCTATTGTAAATGATACTTTCAAAATCTTTCCGAGCATACCAAGCAAGCAATAAACGGCGATGGGACAGGTTTTTGTAGATTAACCATTCTATTATGAAATATAACCATTCATCTCATCCACGATTGATTCACATGGCTAATACGTTAAAATTAACTCCGATTAGAACAGGACCCTTGCCTATTAATTTGAAAGACTAAAAACTGAGCGAGTCCCACGGGAAGACCATGGAAATGTGAAGGGAATCGTGGTATTGAAAACTGGTAAAACAATGGAGCTTACCTTTAAAAGGAAGATGGACGCATCACTTTATTCCAGCAATCGATGTATCGACTAAATGATGTATAGACTAAACGATTTTTCACCTCACTCAGTGTTTGATGGAACACAGCTATTTCAATGAATATATGTCAACATCATCATCATATGCAAACATCATTATGTCAATATTGCAAAAATGTTATGGAATATCTGTCAACCATACGAAAACGAGAAGATCTCCACAATTAAGTAGTGGACCATCGTAGGTAATATAATACCGCGGAACACATACTCAGCAATCTCGGACCTTTAGAGCGCTGACGTAAAATGATGGCTTAAGAGCCTTATTTCTAAACCGACCTTCGCATCGATATGTTCAAAATCCTGCCACAACAATAAACATCCGATCATTGGTGCCTCATTCCAAATTCCCATCATTCGACCGAAAACAAAAGCCTTCTGTTTAAATCCAATCTCATTACATCCAAGTCAAGCGTACATGTGCAAGTTTGAAGACCTCCTCACATATCAAATGGCTACTCAGCCACAAAGTCTACACCACACGAACCACAAAAACCAAAGCAATCATTTCAATTGTAATAATTTCACACAGAACAAAAACTTTAAAATTCAAAGAATGAAAATAGAAGACACTTCATGTAAAACGGGACAAGGGATATTTCTTTTGGTATAACCTAAAATGCATCGATCCCATACGGGATCTCTACATACACAGATAAGAGCACAAAAGCCACACCAGCAAAATGTCTTTGTTGTAACAAACCAGAGCTCCAGTAACCAGCTTTACGGGGTTCGACGCTCCCGATTTGCTTTCAAATTGGTTTCTATTGTGTGCAAAATCTTCTATTAGCATAGCAATGTCCCTAAGAGAACCTGGACGATAACCATTACCAGAAACCAAGGAGAATCACTCCTACTCGTCCTGATTCAACTGCTCTTACTCAGACTTCTAGTCCTAAAGCTACTACAGCTTCCGCTTCAACTACAGATACTGTGGACTACTGCCTCCTAAAGGTAGACATAAAGTTGCCCGACTAACAATAGGCGAGAGATTTTTATTTCATCATTATGCTGGTGACATTTTAATTTCGAAGATAAATTTTCCCAGATTACACACATTGAGATGGCCCCAGAGAATGACAGAAAAAGAGAGAGAGGAATCACAGCTTTATCCAACACCAGGGATACGTTCGACTAGGAGTATGTCATAATCTGGTAGAAAGGAAATAGTGAAATTCTCGTATTTCGATTAAACAAGGACTGCGTAGGGAAAGAAGCCATTCTGTCGAATGCACGGCTGGATAGGAGGTAATGCCGGAAAAGAAAACTCTGCGAACACTATAGACGAAGTGAAAGTATCTTGTTTGGATTGTTGCCATGCTGATCCAAGAGGTTATTCTGTAATTGGGTGTTAAACAAAGACGATAAGATAATAGTGGACGCTACGGATATGAACTGATAGTTTTTTACGGCTTCAAAGCGAATTAAGGTATATCCTTAGGCAGCACAGTCCCGCTTTTGAGGATAGAAACTTAATTATGGCATGAAAAAGCATTTAGATATTAGAATAAGTCACTGGTGATTACATCGAAATCGCAGAAGAAAATATGGTTCTAATTGAGGCATAAAAATCGTTCAGCTGAATATCTTAACTACTTAAACTTTCCTTTAGGGAACATTGTTTATACGTTTATTGCTAGTAGAAGGATAGATATCCCTTCCAATTTACTGCCTTTTTAGTCTTAATGGGATTCCATCCCATATTTTTCACCTTTTAAATTATGTAAGTGATTAAGTGCAGACTCCTTATCGAACTTCGCCGCCAGCTTGACTACTGGACACCTTATGACTCCTTAGAAACAAAACTTTTATTAGGAAAATTCCGACGTTTTGGGCAAGAAATACTTCCTCCCAAAAACGAATAGAACAGACGGATAATACACATTTGAACTTTTCCCGTCAATTAAGGACAAAGATGTGATTCCGAAACTTAAAACTCTTTTGCTGACTAGATGACAATCATAAAAATGTCAGATTCATACAGTTTGAGATGAAAATTAATTGGACATACGATGGATATTTTGGATCAAAATGACACAACACAATTGAAGGACAGAAAGATGCTTCGCCCACTAAATATTTCATATAACACACATTATTGGAATATTTCAGAAATCTAACTGAAAACAGCCGGAAGCAGGTGTGAACACGACAAACGTCAAATTACAATGCTGGCATGACTTCAGAGGTTATTAGATTATTTACTATCTACATAGATGGCGTTACAGTCTAAGTGATTCTTTGGCAACTTGCGCACTCCAAGACTTGCATATCCCTACTTGTGCACAACTTGAAGTAAAGTCTTCCTCTACTATGTTGCAGATTCGCGTCAATTTCACTCGACATGTCCATCAAGCAATTGCTAACTACGTACGTACCCCTCTGACCGCTGCTATATTTTCTTGCCATAGAGCGGTATTGGAGTGATAATGATCTTTCTTGACAAATTTTTATTACCCAAATGCCTACTTAGACTATAAAAACAGCTACTGCTAAACTTAGCTCCGCACTTGGTATTTCTCTTGACATCAGCTCGATGTAAGTTTGTCCAGGGGAAATCAAACTTATCACCCTGGAGGAGTTGCTAAGGCCTGAGACAAGATAGGCGACCACAAAGTCCCTGGACTTGATAGTATCCCGAATTTAGCAATAAGGGCAGCTGTCAAAAAGAAACCGGACAACAATGCAAAAGTATCTAGAAGAAGAAACCTTTCCCCAAGGGTAGAAAACACGATATTTGGTGCTGCTAACAAAAAAAAGACGCTTCCTGGTAAATCATTTTTCTATAGCCCAGTATGCCTCTTGGACACGATGAGAAAGATTCTTCAAAGAATAATTTATAAAAGACAGCTAACAGTAGCAAAAGAGCATCTGGCTTTGAAAAAAAGTGATCAACTGTTGATGTCAAACGAGCGGCAGTCGATATCGCGTTTAACTCTGCTAGCTAGCTACCCATTAGAAGCAAACGTACTAAGAAA
Source organism: Volucella inanis (assembly GCA_907269105.1). Classification (NCBI taxonomy): domain Eukaryota; kingdom Metazoa; phylum Arthropoda; class Insecta; order Diptera; family Syrphidae; genus Volucella; species Volucella inanis. Next base: position 44,381,881 of record OU026157.1, read on the forward strand.
GTGACGAACTAATATACCTCCACAACAGGAAGCTGAGATATTTCGATAAAGTCGTAAAATACTACAAAGTCACTGCGGAAGTCCCACAGGGTTCGATTATAGGTCCACTATTATTGAATATAATGCATGACGGAGTTTTATGATGAACTCTACCCAAGAGAGGAAAGATAATTGGCTTCGCCGACAATATTGCCATTTTAACAGCAGCCATACAGATTTATGATGTGAAATAAGCCACAAATAAAGCAATCGCTCAAATTAAAAATTGGCTTATTTCCGCCAGATTGAAGCTCACTGATCATAAAGCCGAAGCTGTCCTCATAACGAGTCGGAAAATCATCGAATTCACCAATTTTTATTTCGGTAACCAAACCATCAAGTACATAATTAAGTACATTGGAGTTACGTTGAATAACAAGCTGTAGTACAAAAAGGACTTGGGTTATACATATATTAATGTATGTGAAGAAGCCTCAAATGTACGGTGGATCTGAATACTCGTACACTAGAAGAATTCTACTTTCCAGATTAACATCTTTTATACCGGCCCAGTGTGAGGCACTAAGAACGAAGGAGTCTAAAAGGATACTTTTGTCAGCATACGGACTCCGTGCGAAGAACAAATAGATGTTTTCGAAGCATTTCGAAAGAAGCCACTTTGTTATATTACAATTGGAATGGTCCGCATTGACATCCTTGTAGACGAAACGTTCAGATTATACAATCTTGAGCCAGCACGACGCCAATGACATCAAAACGATAAAAACTAAAGAACAGACAGCGTCAATAACTGTTTGGCAGACCTGTTAGACTAATAAAAGAAAAGGCAGATGAACATTTAAACTAATACCGACAATCCAAGAGTGTATAAGCCGAAGACAAGTGAACCTGTAATGAACACGCGATTTTTATTTGCAGCGAAAACCTACACGTCTCGGTATTGATTCCCGCTATTGCTTTCACTTATTACGGATCATTAGATGCAGCATAGATAGGGCCACATATGGCGTTAACAATTGAATATTTGTGAACATAAGCAGACATCATACGAGTGCAATTACAAAAACCTGAAACCACAGTGAATGTTTTTAAAGAGAGGCTAATCACCGTAACTGCAACTCGCGGTAGCTCGTGTCATTTGATGGCTTCAAATCGTCTAGTACCGAAGTCATATGCAGCGAAATAGTATAAAGCATCTGCTGCCAGCTTGGAAGAGAGAATCCACCACTAGCTCACATACCGAACGCATAGTAAATGTGCGAACAGTAAATGTTGGCTTTATACATGGAGAGAATGGTCGAGATTCATGTCTGCAAAACTAATTTGCGAATGCATCCTCTATTCAAGATGCCACATACCCACCAAAGCGGAAGATACTGCTTGACTAGGTTAGAACATCAGCTTCGGAGAATTGAAGAGGTGCACACTGGGCATTTTTATTGAAATTGAGGGTGCTTTCGACAACAGGTTGAACGGCCTGAGTAATCTGGTCAGACAAAACGCGTAAACAAGTCATTGATTTTGTGGGTAAAAGCGTTGCTGGGGAGTAGAACTCTGATTGCGGATGCTGACTGCGGCCAATATGTGATGAAGGGGATATATAGGGTCCTATCCCTACTGCTATGCTGCATATGGGTCGACTCACTCACCTATAGTCAGATAATATGCCTGTAATGTCTGTTGGATCGATTTCAGCGACTATAATTGGATTCAATTAATCCACGCCTAGTTCTAATCTGCACCAGACTGCGCTTGACTGTCTTTTGACTCTGGTCTTATGGAAATGATGTCTGACGCCATGATACCAGAAATCCTGCTGGAGAGAATATACGAAATCGCCTTATCCTGTGCCTAGGAATGATTTCAGCTGGAATATGAGCCAGAAAGGAGATGTAATCGGCTCTTCACAGATGACTCCACAACCGATTGAGGAACTTTACTTAAGGACGACATTAAATCTAAGTTTTTCTTAGAAAAACTTTTGTCTTTCTTCTTGAGTGGAGAAGATAAAACACTTGCATTTACAGGTACAGATAAGCTGCACTTAGAGCCTTACTGAAACTGCTTACCACTACCAAACTAGTTTGAGTATAGAAGACTGAAGGTAGGCTGAATTCACTGAGCCTTGTTTAGATCCCAAGTCACAATGGGATCACGGGAAACAAAATGAACTTGCTAGGAAACGCTCAAATAAGAATTTTTCAGGATCCAAACCTATGTAAAGATTCCTTTATGCTTTACAGGTAAATTTGTTGGACGTTAGTGGTAAAACATCTTGAATCTGATACCGCAGATCACAATCTCTGTGAATTTCCGACCTACACTGGAGTCAGACTGTAGTAGCCATTTGCTTCGTGGGTGCTGGTACGGATCTTTGTTCTTCCACGTTTTAATATTTTGTTTGAAGAATTAATCCCTGGTTACAGGGATCTTTTATTCACCTAGTTGTGTGGCTTTTTGTACTTTTAGATTTCTCCGGTTGTTCAATATAGTCCATTTCCTTCTGGCTCATATACCTTTTTGTTAACTTTCAATATTTCAGAAATTAATTTGAATCACTTTTCAGAATATTCTTAAATGGTCTTTTATCTAATCATGAAACTGATGTGGTCAATAAAACTAGATGTAACGTCAGTCTACATTTCAGCAAATATAAGACCATCTTCCAGAGAGAGATCTACCCAATCTCAATAGCCTAATGGACTCTGGTGAGAGTCAAGCTCCACATTAATAATTGTTTAATCTTGTGAATGGCTCAGTTCCAAGCTATGCTCAAACCCTTAATAACGTGGTCTTCAATGAACTTGCTCGGCTAGGTTCAGAGAAACTCTTAACATTAGTTAGAATTGCTTTGCAACTTCGATTCGGATTTCTATTGACGATTGGGTGTCTTGTCACAGCATTCGATTATTGTGGGAATTTGTGGAGTGAAAACAACTCTTACCGCTCTCTCAATGCTTCTTGTCATTTGATAACCGAGTCTTAAAAGTTAAACCTCTCCAATGTCCTCAACTTGACTTCAAATGATTGCTCTATAATCCGCAGACATTTTTATGCTAAAAACATTATCTAGAGCACTAAAGAAAAAGAATTTTAGCAATTTCAACTGGCTGAAACTGTCAGAATGACGAAATCACATCTTCATATCGTAAACATTTGCATACTTATAACGAATCTTGTAATAATTTTTTATCTCTGAAAAAATAGCCCAAACATCCTTACCTCGACCACACCATTGTTCTTTACCGCGACACTTTATGAGCCATCAAATATGAACAATATCTCAGCTAAACTATTTAATCGGACGCGTACTTAACTCTTAAAAACTGCTCCTGCAGTAATCATAATTTTCGTTCATAAAAGACAGAAAGCACTTGGTAGTCTATACCAGGTCTAGGTGCTCCCGTCTTTGTGTACTACTAGTCTGGACAAAAATCAAAGATACACAAGAACACTCGTACTTTCGTATATGTGTATGCAAATCCGAAACTGCCGTACTCCATAACAAGACAGTAAACTGCTTCAATATGAGTATGAGAATAGTAATGCAAACATTGCCACTGCAGTAACTGAGATAACACTCTTGCCACTGATGAATCTCACTTCTTTATACCGTACGATATCATTTGCATTTCTGTAACCAAATTACTGCACTCTCTGGTAATTTATTCAAATAGAAATTAATTCAATTGGCCTGCCGGCTTCCATTGTCAAAGATAAACACGATAAACCAACTCCAACCCAAACCCCAAACCCAATCGCTATTTCTACACCCACTCATCAACTCACCCACTGCCATTACCATCGACAACTCTTTCCTTTTTAAATTTTAAGAATTCAAGAAAACATCCAAAAGGACAGCCAAAGCAAAAGGACCGAACCAACTCACAAAGTGAACAACAAGAGAAAAATATCTAGAGAGTCGTGATGAAGATAGACAGTAGATTGCTGGAGGATTGAAAGCGGATTGAGAGGCTAAGAGATAAGGGGAAGGAATACCATTTTAAGACACCATCAAGAAGCAATAATACGGACTAAAGACTAACCCTGTTGTAATCGTTGTCGATCGTCCCTACCCGTTCTTATATGCATAAACAAACGAATAGACAACAAACAATGGCCAGCTACTACAAGTGTCCCCTTTCTTAAGAGCCATTTTCTTTTTCTTTTGGTTTGAGTGAAGATGGGGGAAGAAGTATACACAAGGCCTCATAGATAGAAATCAAGTTAAATCCTTTTTTGTCTTCCACAACCCCAGTCTGGTAGTCGAAGTCCACAACAACTATATTCCATTTGAAAAGAGACTCATAATGAAGGCCTCATCTCAAAAATGAATAAAAATTTGCATTCGGTCTTGGGACCAAAACCCTAAAAATGTTTCTTCAGATTCCTAGAATACAATTATATTCGCTTATAAAGCACCCAATTACCATAGACCCGTATCATGGAGTGGAACTGGCGCGACCAAGTACCAAAAATGGACTTCTTATTCAGAGTACCATTCATAGTCTTCATGCAGTGCGGTCGTTCAGGGTTAGAAGTAAGTGAATACATTTCCTTCGTGAGAAAGATGTTGACATGTATTTCATTATCATTTACCCTAGATACAAAGCTGGGTGTGCCTTGAAGACGATATTAGTGGTATGGCAATCAAATAACAAATACCTTTAAGTGTCGGTCAAAAATTACTCGGTTTAGGCGTAAATTGGGATTGGAGATGTAAAGCCCAGCTATTGGTTGTCAACAGCACTGGTTGAAGGGACAGGACCAAAATTTACGCTGAAAAGATTATCAGCTGGAAAATACAATACAATCGGGTTTCTATGTCAGAACATAATCGGACTTGATCCGCTAGTGGAATGATTCGAATAAAAAAAAAAAAAAAAAAAAAAAACACTGGACAGTGTGTTAAGAAGGACCCTATCAAATCCGTGAATACTCTTCCTCAGCTTAAAATAAGTAAATAAGTAGGGAAAGTTTGAACAGTGATCACACCAAATATTTTAAGCCGGTGTGTTCTGAATTCTACAGAGTGCCCCTTTCAGGTGTAAAAACTTCTACGAGAAATCAGATCACTCGGTGAAACCACTAGGCTGGCCAAGGTCCCCAAAGGGAACAGATCATAACTGGTTCACAACGAAGTACTATCAGTGGAACTGCAAGTTATGTAATGAAACCCAACATAAAAGGTATCTGTCATTGGTTATGATAAAAAATGAGACTACTACATCCGTCGCTGGTTCCTTTGATGTCTTCACAGTCAGAGTACCCTTTTTGGCGAAAATCGGAAAAGATGACAACATACATAATTTCCAAGAGCTTCAGACTTGTATGTCTAACTTTCTTCATTTTTAAAACGGAAGGTTTTATGATACTGGACTTCAAAATCTAGCGTTGGAAATTTTCATTGACATTAAGGGAGCATTCAACAACGCAACTTTTGACGACATAATATAAAGATGAATCCCAAATTTCGTTCATCATAGCGACAGATCAGAACCTAAATTGACTGAACGACATCTTGTTTTAACTGCAATGTTGCATCCTGATCCATTTTCTGCTTAACACAGTCAGTGATTATAATGTCAAATCTCATGCATACGCATGTACTGATTATGCAGCTGTACTGTTGGATCATTCCAACGTAAATAGGGCTAGACGAAGTCGATGAATATTGCACCAGAGATCAATCTTTTTAAGAAATTGAAAAAACCTTGGAAATAATTGATTAGAAGAGTCTTTCAGTCAAATTCTTGACTACTACCTCATCAGACTCAAACGCGGGCTTATTTCGGCTTGAGAACCTCCCCAGAAAGCCTGTTTCGGCCCAATGCACAAATAAATCTCCCTCTTAGCCATGTCACGGATGGCACCCTTAACCTTAGAAAGCTAAGGTTGTTGATTTCCCTTAATCAGTTAATTATACGTCGATTCGATGAACTGTACTAAAACACATTTTTTGTAGTTTTCTATGATTTTAATTTTGCTTTTATTTCCTAAAGCATTTCAAAAGTGTTCGGTAATAAAAAAAACGTAATTTTAACTAACTAAATTTATATTTTTTATCATTAAGAAGTCTTTTTGCAAAAAACAGCATTTTTCAGTCTAAAATGTGTTTTAACAATTAAAAAAAAAATAATAATAAAGAGCAACCATTTTTTCTTTGGTGTAAGATCCGCAGAAGTCAACTCGATGTTCACCACAAATTCCAATACTACATTTTGAGCAAACAACAGTCCTTATCATCCGCCTTTTTTTAAAAAACACTTTCCACCCATTTTTCTTTTAGATGGTCCTGGTTCCTCTTTACTAGTGGTACTAGGTGGAGTGAAAAGTAACCTCTTTGACCGCCAGAATGCGCTGCTACTGCAAAAAAGGTTATGGTGCCTTGAAGTCCGTTCATATTTAGACAGACATGCCAAATTTCAGAGCGATACTGTCTTTAGTTTTGTCTTGACAGCTGATTGTTGTTAACGTGTTTGGCATCATTTTGAGTATGGACAAAAACGATTTTCGTTCTCTCATAAAACATTATTTTTTGAGAGGAAAAACGCGAAGGGAACAAAAGAAAAGTTGGATAAATATTATGGGGCTAATGCTCCGTCAGATTTCACCGTCAAATATTGGTTTCGAGAGTTTCGTGGTATCCGCAACTTCACTACCAATCAAGTCCGCATCGGCAGGCCTTCCGATGTGGTTACAGAGGAAAATGTCAAAAAAATACATGAAATGATGTTGACTGACCGGAAAGTGAAGGTGCGCGAGCTAGCGGATACCACAAAGATTAGAACTGAGCGCACACGCCATATTTTGTGCAAAATTCTGCATATGAAAAAGTTATCCTGCCGCTGGGTAGTAGTAGTAGTTAGTTGACTTTTATTTTTAATAAATGTTTTACAATGTAACGATTAACCTAAGTTTTTAATGGTTTGGCCTGTGGCCAAGTTTTACATTAAAAATCTCCATCAATGATACACTTTCTATAACAAAGTGCTGCTATTGAGTAATCATATAAGACTTTCCATTCTTTTTCTCCATTTAAAATGCTCATTACTTCATCTTCATCTAAATCATGTTCTCCGAACATTGATGGTCGAAATTCTTTTAAAATCGGACAAAAACCAAAAAAATGTAAGATGCCTTCCCTCTTCTTTATGTTGGTAAATCTGGTCTATGGGGTATAAAGTTTAGTTGAACGAGTTTCCCTCTCAGTTTGAAAATAGTACTTATTTTGTCAACTGCGTGACTATCTAGGAAGTATGTTTTTTTTTTCATTTAGAAAATGGTTTAGTTTGCTCTAATAGTTCCTTAACAGTGACGATTCAGCTTCTTCAAAACCAAGTTAAATTTTTCTCTTAAAAGATGGGGATGGTCGTTCACTTGAATAGACAGATTTAATCCGCATTCAGAAGCTGTTTTCTTCCATTCCTCGCAAATGCATCCGTTTGTTCTAATTATGCTTCTTAAAACTACGTTTGGTATTCTGCATTCATTCATTTCTAGTATTTTTAGGATATAATTGAAGTGCATTTTGAGCGTGTACAAGAGAAAAGGAGGTGTTCCCGGAAAATCTTCTTTAAAAAGTAGCGAATAAGTTTTTCCACAGCATCGTAGCCTTTGTAACCCCATACCTGAGCTCCGTAAAGCATTATCGATGCTGCGGTTGAGTGGAACAAAGTTTGTTTTGCACTTTGCGATATTTATTTTTGAAGCAACGTTCTAAAATCGAACAGATAGCTGGACAGTGTGTTAAGAAGGACCCTATCAAATCCGTGAATACTCTTCCTCAGCTTAAAATAAGTCAATAGGTAGGGAAAGTGATCACACCAAATATTTTAAGCCGGTGTGTTCTGATAGAAGTTCTACAGAGTGCCCCTTTCAGGTATAAAAACTTCTACGAGAAATCAGATCACTCGGTGAAACAACTAGGCTGGCCAAGGTCCCCAAATGGAACAGATCATAACTGGTTCACAACGAAGTACTATCAGTGGAACTGCAAGTTATGTAATGAAACCCAACATAAAAGGTATCTGTCATTGGTTATGATAAAAAATGAGACTACTACATCCGTCGCTGGTTCCTTTGATGTCTTCACAATCAGAGTACCCTTTTTGGCGAAAATCGGAAAAGATGACAACATACATAATTTCCAAGAGCTTCAGACTTGTATGTCTAACTTTCTTCATTTTTAAAACGGAAGGTTTTATGATACTGGACTTCAAAATCTAGCGTTGGAAATTTTCATTGACATTAAGGGAGCATTCAACAACGCAACTTTTGACGACATACTATAAAGATGAATCCCAAATTTCGTTCATCATAGCGACAGATCAGAACCTAAATTGACTGAACGACATCTTGTTTTAACTGCAATGTTGCATCCTGATCCATTTTCTGCTTAACACAGTCAGTGATTATAATGTCAAATCTCATGCATACGCATGTACTGATTATGCAGCTGTACTGTTGGATCATTCCAACGTAAATAGGGCTAGACGAAGTTGATGAATATTGCACCAGAGATCAATCTTTTTAAGAAATTGAAAAAACCTTGGAAATAATTGATTAGAAGAGTCTTTCAGTCAAATTCTTGACTACTACCTCATCAGACTCAAACGCGGGCTTATTTCGGCTTGAGAACCTCCCCAGAAAGCCTGTTTCGGCCCAATGCACAAATAAATCTCCCTCTTAGCCATGTCACGGATGGCACCCTTAACCTTAGAAAGCTAAGGTTGTTGATTTCCCTTAATCAGTTAATTATACGTCGATTCGATGAACTGTACTAAAACACATTTTTTGTAGTTTTCTATGATTTTAATTTTGCTTTTATTTCCTAAAGCATTTCAAAAGTGTTCGGTAATAAAAAAAACGTAATTTTAACTAACTAAATTTATATTTTTTATCATTAAGAAGTCTTTTTGCAAAAAACAGCATTTTTCAGTCTAAAATGTGTTTTAACAATTAAAAAAAAAATAATAATAAAGAGCAACCATTTTTTCTTTGGTGTAAGATCCGCAGAAGTCAACTCGATGTTCACCACAAATTCCAATACTACATTTTGAGCAAACAACAGTCCTTATCATCCGCCTTTTTTTAAAAAACACTTTCCACCCATTTTTCTTTTAGATGGTCCTGGTTCCTCTTTACTAGTGGTACTAGGTGGAGTGAAAAGTAACCTCTTTGACCGCCAGAATGCGCTGCTACTGCAAAAAAGGTTATGGTGCCTTGAAGTCCGTTCATATTTAGACAGACATGCCAAATTTCAGAGCGATACTGTCTTTAGTTTTGTCTTGACAGCTGATTGTTGTTAACGTGTTTGGCATCATTTTGAGTATGGACAAAAACGATTTTCGTTCTCTCATAAAACATTATTTTTTGAGAGGAAAAACGCGAAGGGAACAAAAGAAAAGTTGGATAAATATTATGGGGCTAATGCTCCGTCAGATTTCACCGTCAAATATTGGTTTCGAGAGTTTCGTGGTATCCGCAACTTCACTACCAATCAAGTCCGCATCGGCAGGCCTTCCGATGTGGTTACAGAGGAAAATGTCAAAAAAATACATGAAATGATGTTGACTGACCGGAAAGTGAAGGTGCGCGAGCTAGCGGATACCACAAAGATTAGAACTGAGCGCACACGCCATATTTTGTGCAAAATTCTGCATATGAAAAAGTTATCCTGCCGCTGGGTAGTAGTAGTAGTTAGTTGACTTTTATTTTTAATAAATGTTTTACAATGTAACGATTAACCTAAGTTTTTAATGGTTTGGCCTGTGGCCAAGTTTTACATTAAAAATCTCCATCAATGATACACTTTCTATAACAAAGTGCTGCTATTGAGTAATCATATAAGACTTTCCATTCTTTTTCTCCATTTAAAATGCTCATTACTTCATCTTCATCTAAATCATGTTCTCCGAACATTGATGGTCGAAATTCTTTTAAAATCGGACAAAAACCAAAAAAATGTAAGATGCCTTCCCTCTTCTTTATGTTGGTAAATCTGGTCTATGGGGTATAAAGTTTAGTTGAACGAGTTTCCCTCTCAGTTTGAAAATAGTACTTATTTTGTCAACTGCGTGACTATCTAGGAAGTATGTTTTTTTTTTCATTTAGAAAATGGTTTAGTTTGCTCTAATAGTTCCTTAACAGTGACGATTCAGCTTCTTCAAAACCAAGTTAAATTTTTCTCTTAAAAGATGGGGATGGTCGTTCACTTGAATAGACAGATTTAATCCGCATTCAGAAGCTGTTTTCTTCCATTCCTCGCAAATGCATCCGTTTGTTCTAATTATGCTTCTTAAAACTACGTTTGGTATTCTGCATTCATTCATTTCTAGTATTTTTAGGATATAATTGAAGTGCATTTTGAGCGTGTACAAGAGAAAAGGAGGTGTTCCCGGAAAATCTTCTTTAAAAAGTAGCGAAGAAGTTTTCCACAGCATCGTAGCCTTTGTAACCCCATACCTGAGCTCCGTAAAGCATTATCGATGCTGCGGTTGAGTGGAACAAAGCTTGTTTTGCACTTTGCGATACATATTTATTTTTGAAGCAACGTTCCCAAATCGAACAGATAGCTCTTTTAGCAACAGCTTATTTTTCCTTAAAGTGTGGTTTGAAATTTAAGGAGGACGATATAAAGACACCTAGGTATCTGTATCTGGATACTACCTCAATCTATTCCCCGTCTAACTTCCACTTTTCCAAGTGTAAGAAGCGTCCTCCTGCATTTCTGAATATCATCATTTTTGATTTATCAAGACTTACAGTGAGATTCCAACTTTTACAGAAAGCATTAAGCCTGTTTATCATTAACTGCATACCTTGGGTTGTGTCACTCAGAAAGACTATATCATCAGCATACATCAGCGCAGGAATTGATATACCGTTGAATCTTATTCCACCTTTGACATCATCGGTTATATCATTGATGTATAATACAAAAAGCAGAGCACTTAAAATACAGCCTTGTTTAACACCCATTGAAGTTTTGAACTCTTCAGAAATTAAGTCTCCATCTCATACATATGCAATATGATTCTCATACAAGGATCTCAGGATTTGAATAACTTAACTTGATACACCGATTTTGGAAAGCTTGTTAAAGAGTGCTTCACGTGGTATTGAATCTACAAAAAAATGCGTACAACTTTTTTTGCTTGCTCTTACATGATTTAGCAATGTTTGTTAAGCAGAATATCTGGTCGATTGTAGAATAACCTTTCCTAAATCCAGCTTGGAATTCTTTAAGGATGTTTTGTTCTTGTACCTATTCATAAAATCTTTTGTAAATTAATGAAGCAAACAATTTGGCTGAAGTGTTTAAAAATGTGATTCCTCTGTAGTTCTTTGGGTCCCTGTAATCGGCTTTTTTGTGTAGGGGAAAAATTATAGCTTTCCTGAATACGTCGGTGATATTAGCAGAGTCGTATATTCGATTAAATTCAATTGTGAGAGAATTCATAAACTCATATGTGCAATTTTTATAGAACTCAAACGGGATGCGATCAATACCAGGTGCTTTATTTGATTTTGGTTTGCATATTACTTCATTGACTTCTTCCAGGGTAAATGCAGAGTCTAATTTTTCGTCTAAGAGCAGAGGGGCTGCATATTGAAGTAGCGTCGAGGTTAGTGGGAAATTAAGACGCTCGGTGGGTCGGAAAGATTATGGCGTCGCTTTTCTGGGAATGTCATGACTGGACTACCTCGAAAAAGGAAAAACCATCAAAAGCGAGTATTACTGTGCATTATTGGAGCGATTGAAGGCCGAAATCGCTACAAAACCGCCTCACATGAAACGAAAAAAAATTTTGTTTTTTTCAAGACAATGCACCGGCGCACAAGAGCATCGCAACCATGGCTATCATCATCTACGCCACGGAGGAGTATTTTGCAGAAAATTACTTTTCGGACGGGATCAAAAAGTTGGAGAATCGCTGGAATAAGTGTATCAAACTAAAAGAAGACTATGTTGAATAAAATAAAAAAAAAAAAACATTTAAAAAAAATATGTTTCATTCCCAAGGAGGTTACTTTTCACCCCAACTAGTAGACTGATCGACTCATTGTTCTTTAAGAATGATACTTAAAACGTTAGAGATTGTGTCTTTTGGTTTGTATTTCTGCACGCTCCACAAGTTGCGAGTATAACTTTTTCATAAAATTTTCTCTTGGTAATATTCTTGTTCCCAATATAGAATGATTGTGGCAGTAAATGATGTAACTGTTAATACATGACATATTTATCATTCCGTAAAAGCGACAAATTGGCCACCAAATAATATAGTTTTTCTGCTACATGTCATTGTCGAACACATTTGATCAAAGATTCGTCTCCACCCTTGGAAGCGTTATAAAATTCGATCATATTTGGCTTGTTGGATTCTATTGACACCGTTCCATTTTCATCACAAGAAGACAATAGATAAACTATTTTTGATGATTAAGGCTTATATGGAAGAAGGGTCCATCTTAGCTGAATATATGTAGATGTGCCGACGTTTCTACCTCTGTAATTTCTCATTTCTTCTAGTATTTTTCAATGTTCCAACTGTTGTCAACCTACAGGGTTGTTGTGATAATTGTTTAGCCAATGGTATGACGTTTCTGTTTAATCCATATATACTTCGATTAAGCTGTTTACAAAATACTCACCCAAAGGTAAGCCGATAGTATCAGTTCCAGTGGTAATTGTTGCCACTGTCGCACATTATTTCCAATTTTATTCCATATTTTGCTGGTTTATTAGGTATATACATCTTAAACTTATACCAACCCCTGAATGTTAATAGCTGTTCGTCAACGGTGACATAAGTCCCAGGCTTATAATTAGTTTGACACTAAGCTACTAGCAACTCTCATATTTTTCTGGTTGGTAGAAGAGGACCTAATTGCTGGCGATGTAATCTTAACATTTTGTCATCGAAACGAAGGCATCGCAATAAAAAATTAAATCTATCCTTGCTCATACAATCTATATAACTTGTTCCCGACCACTTTGTATCAAATAGTTCATCGCAATTTAGATAGTTGTCTTTTAGACCCGCAGATAAAATCAGAACACCCATAAATGCTTTGACTTCTTGTTTATTGGTTTCAAGCTGTGTTGCTGATATCGTTTCGAAATTTTGTTTTTTTACAGATATCTTAACGTTTGTCCACTTAAGAGTCTCTTCCAATATATCATTTGTCATATTTTTTTTTAAAAAGCAATAATGGATCAATAATGCCCCTACAAGATCTAGCAGGGGCTCTTGCAATACGCGAGATATTTATAGCTGTAGACCATACAAGACGATCTTTACCACGAATATTTCCTTGCGTTTAACTTAATATATTTGGTGAACTGGAATGAGAGCTGGGTAATTCATTCTCCACCTCTATAACGGATGGATCGTCTTGTGTATCGCTTTCTACATCATCCTCTTCCATATTATCCACTTCTTCACTTTTAGAACAATCACTCAAACCATCATCAGCAAGTAATAACTTAACAATTTCCAAAACTGTTACGTGTTTCAAGGAAGCCATTATAAGAACCTACAAAAAAAAAAAAAAAAAAAAAAAACACGGCATTCAACATCATCAAAACTACCATAAAAATTAAGTATTCATCGAAACGACGGACATGTGAGAATAAAAAAATTAATAAATTTAGAAATACTCTCTTTACCTGGTGGAAACAATCGTCTTTCGCAAAAGGACATCGGGAACTGAGTTAATTATTGAATTGACCATGGCCATCGAGACGAGTATCAAGGCACATCAACAGAAAGTATTAATTGTTCAAATGTCAATCGGTTCTCGGGCAACAAGGCAGCGACAAAACAGAAATAGGTAAGGATTAATGGTTAAGTAAAACTACCAGTCACTGCCTAATACTGTTTGACAATGTTAAGACAGTTTTCTAAATGACATCTCTTGGTGAAAAAGAGATAAGGGAGGGATACATCATTGCTTCTTCTAAATTCCAAAGGAAAATATACCACTTCATCAAAATCTCGCTCCACCAAACGATCAATCCAAGCTTCCTGTACATTATTTCATCTCACAAGCAGATCAGATGTCTTTGCAGCAAAACATAAAAACCAAAAAAATCATAGAATTACTTCAAGGTTTCCTAAATAGACAAAATGGGCATATATACCACGACAATAGACTGTTTCCGGACTGACAACCGACGACGCAGACGAATGCAAACCACGAACTCCTCACTCATATCGTTATTTTATTCCTCGCCGCCTCGCCCTACCAGAGCGGCCCCACATTTAACTGATCCAGCATTCTATACCACGTACACACTCGGGCTACTCACGTGAATACGATTCCAGCTCCAGCGACTTACAGTATTAGCTTCTTCCAGTTCATTCCTTGGAATCATTGTTGGGTTTCATTACTTCTTCGCTTTTTTAGTTGATTAACGAGGTCAGCAACATTTCGTTGCCACCGGCGTGAGTCACCTCCATACGATGACGAATACGGGCTGCTCGTCGACTTTGAAATATAATCGCTCTAAAATGCGACGACGACCGAAACATTTTCATTCTTAGCAATCAGTTAGTAGTCTGGAATTATTCATAGAATTAAAAAAAGATTACAGTTAATTACTTAATACTATTTATCTTTACTCTAGATTTCTTATCTCCCACATATATGTTTTCAAGATGACTTTGGAACTTATTCCCCCAAATATGTGAGAACTCGAAGTAGTCATTAAGGCAGAACGAACATTCGTAGCTGTTTCAGTGCATCAACAACAAAAAAATTGAAGATAAGGGTCAGAGAGGCATTGTTTTACATACAAGAAGCGAATACTTACAGCGCGTCATCATCATATATCGTCAACTCCAGTCCCCTTTAATGTTTATTTGCAGTGAAGCCGTTTATTGCATAGGAATTCCACAAATTTCACCTGGAACGCTCCAACCAATAAAACAAACCTTGCAGAGAATTTTACGCATACTCAAGATGCAATGACATACGAGGTGTGCTCAAAAAGTAAGGTGACTTAATATTTTTATATTAATTGCTTCATCAATATAATTGTTCTCATAGTAATCCGCCTCAGATATAATACACTTGCGCCAACGCTTTTTTCAATCCTCGAAACTCTTCTCATGAGCTCTTCCAGCGATGCCGTTTTTATTTCTTCAATCTTTGCAAATCTCCATCCTTTTATTTGGGATCAGGAAAAGTCGCATGAGTCCAAATCCGGTGTATATGGTGGCTAGAGCATGATTGTCGTGTTGTTTTTTCCCAAAAACTATCTCAAGCAACGATGAATAAGCGGATGTTTTTTACGTATAACTTCAAGGTACGACCTTGAGGTAAAAACTCCTTATGCACTACGCCACGGTTATCGAAAAAAAAACAGTGATCAAAACTTTGACATTTGATCGAACTTGGCATGCTTTTTTCGGTCTTGGCTCCCCTAAATGCTTCCATTTTGACGATTGGGCTTTGGTTTCGACGTCATAATCATATCCTCATAATTCGTCATCAACTGTGACCCTTTTGTTATAGTCATCATTGACTTCATTCAAGAGTTCCTGAGCGATGCTCTTGCGACGGTTCTTTTGATCGAAATTAACAATTTTCAGAACAAACTTCGCTGACACACGTCTCATACCCAAAACTTAAAAAAAAATTTGCTATACATGAGCTGACCGATATGCCAACATCCTCAGTAATTTTCCAAAATAATTTTCTTCATAGCTTCGACAATATCATATCTTTTTGATGTTCTGGGGCGTCTAGTGAGAGATTCATCATTGGCATCTTCTACTGCATCTTGGAAGAGATTGTACCACTTGTAAACATTTTTTTTTTTTACTTAGGACAGACTCACTAGACACACAGCAGCACAACAGACTCACAGCATACAAATTATAAAGGATGTTTTTTTTTTTTTTTGATGTTTGGTGTTCTAGGCTTCTATTTTTGACAACTGACGCGTAATTCGTGACATGTGTCAAAGTCAAACATGCTCAGTTATTATTTTATTTACCATTTTATGGTAGAGACAAAATTCCAAACAACGCTTACAAATAACGGAATTTTATAATCAAAATACGTACTCTGTGAAAAATGTTTTTCGCGCACATCGACCATTTTGCGGTCATCATAAACGACCTACTGAACAAGCAATTCAGGCCATAGTGGCCAAACTTCACACCAATTTTACACTATTGGACATCAAGATACCTACCCGTTGCGTAGAGTGCGTATAGAAGAAAATATTGCTACTGTATCCGCCAATGTTAATGAAGATCGTGATTTGTCCATTCTTCGCCGTTCGCAACAATTGAGATTGTGTTACTCGACTTCGTGGAAGATTTTACGAAAGGATTTTGGTCTTAAGCCTTACAAAATACAATTCGTACAAAAACTTAAGTCAACTTACGAATTTTCGGTGAGTGGCCCTTAGCAAATCTGGAGAAAGATCCGCTTTTTTAGTGAAAAATTGTTTCAGCGATGAAACTCATTTCTGGTTGAATGGATATGTTAATTACCTAAACTGCCATGTACTACTAGAGCTGCAAATACACCCGGAAACATACACTGTCTGTTGCAGCTTATGGTGCGGCGGAATCATTGGCCCGAATTTTTTTAAAGATGAGCGTATGAACAACGTTACCGGCAGAGACACCTGCTATCGTTCAATGATTTGGAACTTTTTTTTGCCCAAAATACACGAGCTGAACCTGTTCTAAAGGGTAATTCATCGTGAGGTGGTCCATTCGGAAGGTCCAATTTTGGGCGACTCGTTCGAGCATAGCGACTGGTATCTTGCCAATAACACGAGTAATGTTGGCTTCCAAAGCGTCAATTGTAGCTGGCTTGTTCCCAAATACCTGAGACTTTACATATCGTTACGGCCAATTTACCGTAGCAAAACACGAAATTAAGTGCTCACCAAAATAATTTCTCAACAAGTCCATTGTTTCACTCGCTGTATGGCTCGTAGCGCCGTCTTGTTGAAACCAGAGCTCACCGAGACCATGTGCTTTAATTTCAGGTCTGATTTGCCTCATTTTTGAAGAAATATAGACCAATGATTTCACCAGACCATAAAATACACCACACCGTTGTCTTTATGGTAGCTCTTGGTACTCTTACGGGTTGCTCATCAGCCCAAATATGAAAACTTTGTTTACTAAAGTATCCATTAAGTCAGAAATGGGCTTCATCATTGAACAAAATTTCATGATAAAACACCGGATTTTCATTGAGTTTTTCCAGAGCCCATTCTCTGAATATATGACGCAAATTCAAGTCGCCTGGCTTTAATTCTTGTACAAGTTGAATTTTGTACGTTTTAATCCGAGATCCTCACGTAAAATACGCCAATCGATTCGTCACGGTCTTCGCGTACACTCTCAGCTACAACTGCTACAGTCTCTTCACTACGTGCTGGATGTGGTCTTACCGGTCGAGTATCATCCGCTTATGTAAACTGGGACTCAAATTTTCGAATGATATTGGCAATATTGGTTTCAGTCACGCATGCGCGATTTGGAGACGTTGTTGTGGTGTGGGTCTTTTCATAAAGATTTGCCAAACGATACTAAACAAAAATTACAAAGCATTTTGATACGAGTCACGCAAGATCTATCAAAAAAAAGCCTACTTAAAATCAGAACTAACGATGAATCACCCCTAACATATGGTTCCAGCAAGACGGTACTACATGCAACATAGCACGAGAATCGTTGGACCAATTGAGAAAGGCTGCGATTGACACTAGTTAACCGAGACGAGTGATTTGACGGAGACCCATAAAATGCTGTCTAAAAGCGTCAAGTCAGACGATCTAGCCGGCCAATTCACCGGTCCAAAACAAGAGACAAATTGCTTACCGAACTCATTTATCAATTGGTCCACCGATTCTGGTGCTGTGTAGCATGTAGCGTCGTCTTGCTGAACCTAGAACAGGTTCAGCTCATGCATTCTGGGAAAACAAAGTTTGAAGTCATTGAACGGTTTCAGGTGTCTCTGCCGGTAACGTTGTTCTCACGCTCATCTTTGAAAAAATATTTGCCAATGTTTCGCCGGACCATAAACAGCATCATATAGTGCATTCTTCCGGGTGCAGCTTTTTCAGCTGTTGTGTTGCCTGAGATTGTTCTTTAGACCAAATACGGCAGTTTTGCTTATCAACATACCCATTCAACCAAAAATAAGCTTCATCGCTGAAGACCATTTTTCAATAAAAAAGCTGACCTTCCTCCAGCGTTTTTAAGGCCAACTCATCGAAAATTCAACGCTATGGCAGGTCTTAGTGTACATGAGCTGTACTTTTTAAGGTTATAGACCAAAATCCTTCCGTAAAATCTTCCACGAAGTCGAGTAACACAATCCTAATTGCTGCAGACGGCGATAAAGAGACAAATCACGGTCTTCAATAACATTGGCAGATACTGCAGCAGTAATTTACTCTGTTCGCACTTGGTGCGAAATTTGGTCATTATAGCTTGAATTGCTTGCTCAGTAGCTCAATTACCATGATAAAATGGGAATGCTAACTTAACATGTTTAACTTTGACACATGTCACGAATTATGCGTCAGCTTTCAGAAATAGAACACTGAAAAACCAAACAGCAAACTCACAGCAAATCACCCTTTATTTTCTCAAACCAGAACATCAAAACAAATTAAATCAAACCATCTATGAGAAGAGGTATCTGATGATATCTTTAACCAAAGTTTAACTCCAATCGAAGACAACACCTTTAAGAGGACACCAAAAAGGAGTAATCAAATAGATTTGCAATACGAATATACACGTCCACAAGAGACCAGTTACGATAAACACAATTTAACACAACACGCGTCAGAAAATTTATCAAAACTGAATTCATATTAGAAAAATGCATTCAACCTAACATCGGTAAGGTTCTTGAAGGTAAAATAGTTCTTGCTGTAGCTTATTTTGGAATCGTCTTGTTTAGTGGAGGCCGAACTGCTAATTCTACGTTTAAGTTGCCAAGCTGCATGTCCAACAGTAAGGAAGAATTCCCTTATTCCTAGAATTTCAATGATACCAACGAATCTCCATTTTGAGTTTAGACGCCTGCAGCTCCCCGTTAAATTATGCTTCTGCATAACGATCATTAGGCTCAGGAGCAGTTTTATTAGGGTCGATCTCCGGAACAATGTTTTTTCCCACGGCCAGCTTTATGTTGGCTTATATAGAGTGGACTCAAAGAAAAACTAATTCTTGCTTCTTCCTAACAACAATAAAACTTTTAGCATTATCTATCCCGAAGCGTTAGAATAAATGGAAAAAATAATACATGTATGGTATGTATATAAGTAAAAACTTTAACAATGTCTATTTTCCTTACACTAATTTCGGTGAAATTCAATATTCTGCACACAGCAAAAATATTTGCTATATGTAAATATTTTTGTTAAATATTTTAGTCAACAAAAGATTTCTTAGAACTTTGCGAAACTCTCTTCCTTCCGCTCCTCCGCTTACATTTCCTTAATTTTTAGGTGGTTCTAACGTCTAAGAATCATACAAAAATACATACAAAAATTGCTGACAAAACATAGACCATCCAATGGTTTGTATGGTGTCCCACAGGAAAGTGGGAGGAGAGGAAGGCCAAAATTTTTAGACAAGAAGAAAGAAGTCTCTTCAACAAGAAGAAAAGCCTGGGCGGGGCCGATTCAAAAAGGTTGAATGTATTGATGTGGACTAAATGCTTATGTGGACAAAAATTTATTCTTTACGTTGAACGTCCTCCCAAACAAAGAATCTATGCTATTATTAGGAAAGTGCAAAATATTGAATTAATCAGATAATCGGACAATTTATAGACACAATCTTCATAAAGTTAGAACCGCTGTTGCTGTAATTGATCTCCAGATTAAGCCGGAACTTAGTTTTTTAGCTATCTGACAGAATTTACTTCAACTTTATCCATTTTTCGTAATTTTTCTTCGCTCGCTATCCATCTGAATAATCTATTGCCTTTCCTTTCACGCTAGCACTCAAATGCAAAAATTCCTTAGATAGTTCGGAGGAACTATAGTAGCTATTTTCTTATAAAGATTCATTTTTCTGTGCTAGCCAAGCGCTACATATGAATTTTCGGTGAACACTGCTAAACGCCAAGTTCAAAATCGATAAGGAGCAGCTGAAGTTTCGACTGATATGAAATGCTCTACCAAATAAGGATCATTTGCCTCTTATGAGGGGTGTCTTTTGAATTAAAAAGTGCAGAGGTTCGGCACCATCTAGCGCAACTCTTAAACTCTTGGTCAACATCTTCCCATATAATCATTTCACTGGTAGTTCTGGTACAAATTTTGGTATATCTGCGGTGGGCAGATGAGCATATTAGGTTCGATATTGATTTACGGTTTAAAGTAGAACGAGTTAATTTTCTCGTTTCGAGAAAACAAAAACACATATAAAATTCGGCCGAATGTTAAAGCTGTAACCGCTATTCAGTTTTTCACATTTCTCCAAAATGGTTATTGCATGGTCTATCTTACTAGGCACGATGAAAAGTAACCTCCTTGACCGCCAGAATGCGCTGGTGCCTTGAAGTCCGTTCATATTTAGGCAGACATGCAAAGTTTCAGTGCGATACTGTCTTTAGTTTTGTTTTGACAGCTGATTGTTGTTGACATGTTTGGCATCATGTTGAGTATGGACAAAAACGATTTTCGTTCTCTCGTAAAACATTATTTTTTGAAAGGCAAAATGGCGAAAGAAACAAAAGAAAAGTTCGATAAATATTATGGGGCTAATGCTCTTTCAGATCACACCGTCAAATATTGGTTTCGAGAGTTTCTTGGTGGCCGCAACTCTACTACCAATCAAATCCGCAGCGGCAGGCCCTACGATAAGGTTACAGAGTACAATGTCAAAAAAATACATGAAATGGTGTTGACTGACCGGAAAGTGAAGGTGCGCGAGCTAGCAGATACCACAAAGATTAGTACTGAGCTCACACGCCATATTTTGTACAACATTCTGCATATGAAAAAGTTATACTGACACTGGGTGCCGCGCATACTCACTCCTGACCAAAAACACGAACGCGAGAGCACTTCGAAAGAGTGTTTGGACTTGCTGATGCGGAATCGGGCGGACTTTTAACGTCGATTGGTAACTGTTGATGAAGCTTGGATCCACTATTACACACCAAAGAATGGTGAATGGCGATGGACTGAAGCCGGCACGAGTGCTCCGAAGCGGCCGAGGGTGGCTCGACGGGTCGGAAATGTTATGGCGTCGATTTTCTGGGATTGTCATGGCATACTCTTCGTGGACTACCTCGAAATAAATAATAAAAATCATCAACAGCGAGTATTACTGTGCATTATTGGAGCGATTGAAAGCCAAAATCGCTGCAAAACGGCCTCACATGAAGATAAAAAAATTTGTTTTTGCAAAACAATGCACCGGCGCACAAGAGCATCGTAACCACGGCTAAAATAGTCATAATAGTCAAAATAGACAGCTCCAATTGATGTCGCATCGACCGTATTCACCCGATTTGACTCCATTGGACTATTATCTCTTACCAAACCTCAAAAGATGGCTCATGAATAAAAAATTCAACTCAAGAGGAGAAATAATCGACGCCACGGAGAAGTATTTTGCAAACCTTCCGGAAAATTACTTCTCGAACGGGATCAAGAAGTTGAAAAATCGCTAGAATAAGTGCATCAAACTAAAAGGGGACTATATTGAATAAAATAAAAAAACATTTAAAAACACCCTCACACTTTACACCTCACATAGTAGATCGCCATAGATTGAATCTACACCCTGCCTGACTCGAACTGCAACCAACTTCAGACTACTATAATTTCCAAGCCGTTCATGACAGTGAGCTCAAATTTTGACACATGATAGATAATTTTATTATTTACAAGACTTTTAAACAATTTGTGTTTCAGTTGTGTTGGAAAATTTTTATCCGCGATGGAATTAAAACGTGGTAGTGTGACTGCTTTATATTTGGCTGGAAAACCACAAGTAGCTTACGTTAGAGCCCTCCAGCACCTCAACGTGAATAAATCATTTGTGTTTCGAACCATAGCTAGTTACCATGATATTGGCAGCGTTTCAAAACGCCATGGAGATGGTCATAAAAAAACAGCAACATCGGCAGAAATGGTTCGGAAAGTGAAGGCTCGAATTGAGCGAAATCTCGAAGTGGAAAAAAAAATTTCTCGTATGCTAAACATATCATTGGGACGGATGCAACGCATACTGAAAAATGAGCTTGGGCTCAAGCAACAGAAAAGTTGGAGTCGAAAGAGCGAAGGAGTTGCTACGCTTGCACGAAAGTGGTGAATTGTCGAATTTAGTTTTTTCCGATGAGTCGCTATCTGCTATAGAGCAATATGTCAACAAAATGACCGAGTTTACTTGCCAGAGAGGTCCTTCGAAAATTTAAACCTTCGGACGGCCACCAGAAAGCAGGCAGCACCGACGGTGATGGTTTGGGCCGCCATAACCGCCGATGGTCGCTCTCCGCTCGTATTTTTGTACCGTGGCGTCAAAATTAATGCGATCATATACCGTGTAACTGTCTTAGAGGTAGTACTGAAGCCTTGGGAAAACAATCATTTCGGTCGGAGACCGTAGACATTTCAACAAGACTCGGCATCGTCTCACAAAGCGCGCGTCAACCAAGATTGGTTAAAAAACAATGTTCCACACTTCATTTTTTTGCCTTGGCGCAATGAAATTTATCAAAAAATAAAGAAATTATACCATTTTAAAAAGTTGCAGTTCGAGTCAGGCAGGGTGTAGATGACCATCTGTCAGCCTAATTTTATGTTTTGTAAATATATATTGTATGATAAGACGAAGGCATTGCGGAAATGCACTAATCTTTTTATAGAATTCCCGAATTATCTAAGTCAATGCGCAACCATGTCTTTTCTTGTCACAGAGTTTTTAATATAACTCGAACTTGAACTCCGCAAACTGTCCGTATGAGATGTCTTTTAACACTGATTAGAATATTGTCGGATAGTCAACAATAGTTCTCAGCGATTAAGGATGTGGCACTGGTATATACTATAATCTTTGGGGATGCCGACTACTTTAGATTTCACTACTCGTTAAGCAACCTTGCACAGTAAATTATAATATGTTAGAAACAGTAGTAGACTTACACTGAAGGCCTTATTGAAAACTGTCAACACTTTTTACCTTGAAGTTGAGTACACCATGTTAGCTGGAGTCCCTTCCATTTCTCTCGAGGTAAAGGATATTTTTCAACGCTTTCAACAAAGTTTATGCTTTTCTTCTTAGACCAGAACTGGGAGTATAAGTGTTATAAAGTGCTTTCTTCCTTTCTTATTCCAAGGATTGCATGATTGTCAAAAGTCATCCTTTACCCTCTGATGAGTGAATAATTTTTTTCGCTTTATGTGGTGAGTAGGTCCCTGGGATCCTACAACGGTTTTCGACTATAAAACCTGCAAAAATTGGAATTTTTTGACCTTGTAAAAAGCAAATTTTATTGTTAGGCCATAATATATTAATAAAAACCAATTTTACCATTAACTTTTAATCTTTGCTATTTATTTTTCAAAAAATATTAAATTTTACATGGGTTAAGTATTATTACCACAACATTCATTACATCTATATATTTGCTGCGAATGACATAGAGCCCTAGTCTTTCGCTGGCGTTTGTTTAGCCTACGGCAGAGGTAGCAGGATGTTCTATTTGATTTTGGTGCAAACGCAGGTACATCTCCGTGTGCTGGCATTTGAGTCATAATTACACCAAAAGCTTCCATCGCATTCCGTATTTTAGGGTATTTATACACGTGATGGTTATTAGCTCGAATTTTCATGTTAGGCATGGCTAATTGTTTAATTAGTACGTGCAGGAACGAACGCCGTTTGTCAGTTTGTTTGGTTGGAGCCAACTCATCATAAATTATAAATGCAGTCAATGCAGCTACGTCTATTATGTTGAAAAACATAGCTGGTGGCCACCGGTCCAAGGGCATAGCAGCTTTATAAATAGGTGCATAGGAAGCAGCCCATAACTCCTTGACTGGCTCATTATTTGATTGGCACAGTCCAGCATGCAAAATTATTTCCAAAAATGCATCCAACTCCATCATACTATATTGAAAGGTTTCCACTATTTTTGCTTCTGAGAGTGAGCATCATTCCATTCCTTGGTCACTTGTTGTCCTTTTCGGTTTGTTTCTCGTAAAATAAGCAATGCAATCGGCTCCGTAATAATGGACTCGAATATTTGTAGCGGATCATTTGCTGTTATTAATGGCCCGGTTTTCTTTGGTTATAATTCACTACATTATGAGCACGAAGCTTGGTGGCTGAGTTTGCATCCAAATGGTGCCATCTTTTGCTATTACTTTCAAGTACAGCATCATCAGCCTCATTTGATTTTTTTTTTTTTTTTTTTTAACACAGAAAACAATATGCTTCTGGCTCATATGTTGGGTCAAAAGTATCATGCTTTGCAGGAAATAGTCGTGAAATCGCTTCAAAAATCAAAAAGGTCCCCAGGGACCTATTCACTCGTCGGAGGATTAACTTGTTCTCATCGTCCTTACAGTTATTTGAAATTCTCCTCAGAGTACTAGTACAGGTGGACGAAATGCCTTGCCACGTATGAACTATAATTTCCTGTTTTAGTGTGATTACAGATCCATTGGTGTTAGGTGTTTTTGCTTCACTGGTATCCTAGGTCACTTGCTCATTGTTTGGCTGTATTTTGTTCGTTAGGGGCCTGATCCTCCTGGGGCTTGAATAATTTCGTCCATATTCGATATTTAATTGAGGAATCGTAGTAGATAAAGAGCAAAACTGGAAGCCTAATGCTGAAGAATTTGAGTAAACTCACAGAAGGGTTTTTAGGTCAATGTTACCTTAAGAAGCCAATACAATACAGCCAATACAGGTCGCCAAGAGCTGCATACCGCGAATATACCATATTTCCGACTAAATTGTTTCCTAGTCGTTCTCTTGTATGTCACGATGATTTCGCATAGAATGAAAAGCGTGAATTAGCTAGGCTGGATGGCAGCTGATCCTCATTGACTCGCAAGCCTTATCTAATCTGAACACTCTTGTGACGCTTTCATTTGTGAGCGGCAACATTTGGAAGTGAAAAAGATGTTTGTTTCAATACGATACCCGCAAAATTGCAAAACTTTATTGTGGTGATCGGAAAGTAAGTTCAACTGGACTAAAGATGATAAAAAAGATGGCAAGAAACCTACTGGAGAAAACCCATAGAGAAAATAAGATCCATAATACGAGATCTATTCAAAAAGTATCCGACTTTTATTCATAAAGTCAACATTTATCAAGATACAATTAATACGAGTACTTATACCTTTATATAAGGTTTTCTAATAACGACTTGACAACTTTTTTTTTTAAATAAAAGGCAAACCATTTGAGATATTTCAAAAACTTTATTATTGGCTTGAAGTACAATCAAAATATTTATGAATGGAATTCGACTTCGTTCACATGACCACCGCGGGCACGTTTGCAGCGGTCGATTCGTTAGACCCAATTTTCAACGACTCGGCCACACATTTCGGCCGAAACGGCCGCTATTTCGCGTTCAATGTTGGCTCTGAGCTCTTCCAACGTCGTCGGCGTGTTAACATAAACCAATGACTTAACGTAGCCCCACAGAAGATAGTCAAGCGAAGTTAAATCGCACGAACGAGGCGGCCAATCGACTGGCCCATGTCTTGAGATAACACGCTCACCATACTTACTCTTCAATAAATCGATTGTATCGTGTGCTATGTAGCTTGTGGCACCATCCTGTTGAAACCACATGTCGTCCAAGTCAATATCTTCCAATTCGGGCCAAAAATATTCGGTGATCATTGCGGGATAACGCTGACCATTCACAGTAACGTGACGATCGTTATCGTCGACGAAAAAATATGGCCCAATAACGCCGCCGGCATGCAAACCGCACCAAACAGTTATTTTTTGTGAATGAAGTGGTGATTTATGAAGCACATGTAGGTATGGCGAGCACTGTGCATTAAGTCATCCCTGGTCTGAAATCTAGTCTTTTTCAAATGCATTTTCAACTTGGTGAAAAGCCAGTAGTCACAGAGAGGAAAGTCGGAAGCATAAGAAGGTTCACGAACTACAGGTGTGTAGTGTTTGGCTTAGAAACTACGAATCTTGTATGAAGAATGAGCGGGTGCGTCATCGCAAAGAAGTTGCCAACTGCTATTTGCTCACAGATCCAGCCGCTTGCATCTATCTGTATAACGAAGTTGACACAGAACCTCTCGGTTGTACTCCTTGGTATTAATAGTGGCGTGTGAAGCATACTCATGATGAACCACTCCATGTCAGTACTATTTTCACAATACTGTGGACTTGCCTTGCTTTTTGTATGTATACAACGTGGATGTTGTATGCTTCCATTGTGATGACTGAAAATTGGTTCCTGGGTCGTACCAAGACTATTTCCAATTGAGAATCTCCGAGCCTTAAACAAAATTAAATGCAGTAATGTTGTTCAACTTTTTCTGCCATTCTGTCAAAACATAAAACCCAGCGAATGTTACTTACACTCTTCAACGCTGTAGCCGAAGACTGAGTAGCACTGGGGTTATGAGCGTGAGCACTAGGTATTTCTATTGTAGTTTGCAAATTAAAACGATGGTTTGATACAGACATCGTAGATACAATTTTTTTTTTTAAGAACTTAAAACTGAGGTGGGTGTTACTACACTTCAAATTTCCTAGCATGTGTTAAGTTTTTCTGAAAATCGGACAGAGAAGAAAAAAAGATTTTTGGACTCAGTGGTTGTTGCGATGCATTGGTTTCATCCAACAGTTAATGGGGAAACTAGAGACTACTAGTATAATTGGACTTTGTTGTTGTATTCTAGGCAACCACTCATCTTACGTGAATTTAGTTGCCCGAAAAAAAAAAGAATGTCTTTTGGACGTGGCTGGCATTGAACTTAGAACCGTCCGATATGGAAGCCAATACACTACCACTTGAGCCACGGCCACAAATTTACAAGAACGTATTCCCAACCTTCGTCTTTAACGAAAAATTGTTTTCGACTCATTGTGACGTTAGAGTACAAAACGACCGTATTTGATTAACGAAGAGATCATACGAGATTTTTAGCGCTGGAATGTTTACCAGCTCCCAAAACCCCCTTTCGTAATGATGTGAGTCGCAGTGTACGCTCTGACGTCAAAATTACCAAAACCGAGTATCGGAAAAAAAAGAAACCAATACATTTATCTAACCAGCGATGTGCTTATTGAAGTAGGTGTACAATCTCAATCTTAACAGTTCTTCCTGATTAGTATTTTTAAAATGCCTCTCTAAAAAATATTGTCTACATTTTATGCCCAGATGTTGCTTTAGTTATAATGACAATTATGTATGACAAAAATACACTTTTTGAGAAGCTCTTGACTGATCTTCTTGCCACAAATTCTGAAAACTTTTCTGACGGTATCAACGCAGTTTTTTATCAACCTAAATAAAGCAACCAGTATCTCTTTCGTCTTTTTGCGCAAAGGATGCAACAAAAAAGTCAAAACAATACACATGAAGCTCTCATATGTGGTCATTAAATCAAGTTAAATCAACTAAATCTCTTCCAAAAATATGTATCTACGATGAACTAATCGGTAAAGTCGAATCTGTTTAGAAAAGAGGATGATTCATGCGTCTCCTTCAAATTTTCAAAACCGTTTAAATGATAACAAAGTGCTTTGTTTCATAAGTAGATCGGGGTTATGTCAATTATTCCACTGTCCGTTGTGTCTAGACTAACAGATGTGATGGGGCTTTATAAAAACAGTTTCTACTTACTTTTATTTATGTATTCGTACATATTCATTGTTATCATTGTGAGATTGTGTATTCATTGTGAGAATAAAATAGAGAAAGAAAGGAGACATACAATAGATAGATAGATTTTCAGCGAAATAGTCAAAAACATTTTTATTGAAAGTACCTGGGTCGCTCGTGCGCTTGATATCTAAGGGCAAGCTGTTGCATGAACCTTAAATTGTCAAGAGGTATTCAAATATTTGAACCTAGATATAAATTAACTATGTTCTCGTAGAGGTATTCTAGTTCTTTGTTTTTTAGTAATTTGTGCTATAACAAAATGGTACGATTTTTTATAAGCCTGTTTTAGAACCATCGGTTATTTGCTTAGCATAGGCGGAAATGTGTTCATGTCTTCTTATATTCGAAACATATCTCGTGCAGGAGCTAGGCTACTTTACTCATGGTCCATATTCATACAATTTTCACATCCGTAGAGAATGATAGAAGGAATAAATGACTTGACAAGCTTAATGACAATATATTTTGAGGTGGAACTTAGTCCGCGAATGGCTTCATAAATTTTGGATAAGGTTTTGTTTATGTGAACGTTCCAATTAAGGTTACTACTGAGATAAACTCCAAAATTCTTTATATTTTCAACAAGTTCTATAGAAAAATAATTTAGACTCAATGGAGAAAACAATTCTTTATTTCTCTTCGCGCTTAAGATCATTGCTTTTATTTTTGTGGGATTAAGTCTAAGACAGTTTTTTAGAGACCACTTACAAATATTTTTTAATACTTGATTTAGGTTATTACTCGCTTGATCTTTATGGGTTTTTGGAAATAGTGTGTGTATATGGATATCGTCAATCTATTTGTGGTGATTGTAATTGAGGAACTTGAACTTGAACTCCTGCAGAAACTGGAAGGCTAGATAATTTTTCATTTTTGTTGAAAAACATATTACCTTGTTTATTCATAAAATTTTAATTTTATAAATTAGAAAAAAATTTTAAGTTTATTCAACTAAATCTATATTGTCTCCTTCAAAGTAATTCCCATCGACTGCAATATACTTATGCGAGCGCTTGTTCCAATCTTCAAAACATTTTTTTATTCGGTTTTCGGTATGTTCATCAGTGCTTAATGCGATTTTTCCATTACTTCCTCTCGGCCGCTGAAACGCGTTCCGGGAGTGGTTTTTCAACTCAATTGAACAGAAAGAAGTCACAGGGAGCCAAATCAGGTGAATTCGGTGTCTCTTGGATGGTATTTGTTGCATTTTTTGTGAAAAAATCACGAATAATGATGGCACTGTGCGACGGTGCGTTATCATGGTGCAAAGTCCACGAGTTTTCTGCCCACAATTCTGGTCTCCTTCGGCGAATTGCTTCACGCAAACGTCTCATATCGCTCAAATAATACTCTTTGTTTACTGTCTGACTTTCTGGCAAAAATTCGTGATGCCCTACACCGTTGTAATCCATGAAAAGAATGAGCATTGTCTTCTTTTTTTGGTGAATTTGGTGAACGCCATTCACTTGCCTGATGTCTGGATTGCGTGTCGTGCTCATAAACCCAAGTCTCGTCTCCAGTAATGATCCTTTTGATGAATGTATGATTGGATTCAGCTTCTCAAACCATTTCTTTTGCGACGTCAACACGGTCTCTTTTTTGCATGAAATTGATGTCTTTTGGCACCAACTTTGCTGCTACACGACGGAAACCCAAATTATTAACCAAAATGTCTTGGACGGATCCATAGGCAATGTTCAAGTCCTCCGCAATGGGAACGCCATATGGTGGTTATATTTTTTTTTTTTTTTTTTTTTTTTTTTTTTGATCAAGGTGGTATTGCGATCTGTTACCTAGGTAAAAGGACATAACTTTAAACAGCGATTTATCGAACAGAATCTCATGATTGACGCAATCGATGGCTTTAAAAAACTCCAGAAATACAATTAGTCCCAACATGTCACTATCCAAACCGAAACGTTGATCTTCTAAAATCTTCAAGAGTGCCGTAGTACAACTGAACTTTGCACAAAAACCGGACTGGCATTTAGTTATCATTTTACTAGCGTCAAGATGGTTTTCAACAACCATACTCTAAAACGACAAGGTGGCAATTGGGCGATATTCTGTAGCAACTTGGTATGCATGTTTATGAAAAAGGTAGCACTTTTGCAATTTTGCATTGTGCTGGAAAAGTTGAAGTTTTTATGATTGTGTTAAAAAGTTAAGTATTTTGATGTAGAACAACTGGAACCAAAATTCTAATAAATTCAGATAAACGACACGACATTATCTGAGCCCACTGCCTTTGATTTGACACTAAGTATTGTGTTATCAACAAGAATTTAATCAAAATACGAAAGAGAAAAAGTTAATTCGGAACTTAAGGGACTGATAATTGAACCAAGAGAACTTGATGGAGGAGATACTTCGCAAGCTGAAATAAAATTCGAAACTTAATAATTGAACCAAGAGAACTTGATGGAGGAGATACTTCGCAAGCTGAAATAAAATTCGAAACTTAATAGCAATGCCTTTTCTGATTTGAGCCCCAATTGACGAATATTTTTCCAGAAATTAGAACTTGAATTGCAATATTCAAATGCAGTTTTAGTTCTTCGTATAAGAAGATTTACCGCACTTCGGGCAGTTTTGAAATCTCTTTGAATTTTTAGATATTTATAGCGAATCCATGTGGAATGAAGTAAGTTCCTAGAATTAATTAGGTCACATACCTCCTCGGTAAACCATAGTAGCTTCATTTTAGTTGTTTTGGATGTATGTGTATTCGGACATTTATGTGAGGATATGTATGTGTGGGTATCAAAACTCTCCTGCCCCCGGTCATAGTACTGTTGCTTACACTTGTTCAATGCTGTTGCTGTACTTACTGATGGCTGAGTGCATGTAACAACCGATGGATAGCGGGTTGCGAGTGTAAATTTTGTTGGTGCACTGTTTCATTTTGTTGGTGCACTGTTTCATTTTGTTGTGAGGGTATAACACCTACAACAATTTGATTCGGTAAGCCAACGTTTAAATATTCATTCCGCAGTCTTGCTTAGCATCGTTGGTATTAGTGTGTTCCGTGTTTGTTTCCGATTATGACTAGGCAATTCATGCTAAAAAGTAATCACTGCGTACAGTGAAAATACAGACTGTGTAAATACAGACTAGATGTTTGGGTACTTAGTGAAACACAGGTAGATCCTCGCCCACACCTTTGAGATCGTTCTGATCTGAAGCTAGCTGGTTACGAACTAGTGCCATTATTCTTCTGTTACCACGGTCTATCTTACCAAAGTCCACCACAATGTGATTCATGTTCCAATCCGGAATTCATCTTCATGTGGATTAAATTCCATCTCCGCAAGCACGCTGTCCACAACTGCTTTATTTACAGAAGCCCTGAAATTGTTATTACCGGCGATTTCATTAAACACAATTCTGGGTGGCTCCGGCATTCTGGACAGACAACACCTGAAAGACGATGTGTTGAGATCTTCACTGCGAAGAATAACTTGACCCAGCTTGTAAATAAACTTACAAGTATACCAGACGTTTGTAGTCATCGACCCCCTGGACTTGTTTTTAACTTCTCACCCTGATAAATGTAAGGCCAATATTCTATCCCCTCTAGGCTCGTCGGACCACTGTGTCATATCACCTAATTTCTCGTACATTGACTACACAATCAGAGAAAATTTTCCTAAAAGAATTGCATAGCAATACGAGAAAGCCAATTAGAGCGAACTTAACAGCTTCTTTAAGAATCTTAACTCGACGTTTTGTTTCCTCGATAACGACGTCGATGCCGCGGCTGATATGATCACAGACATTATTCTCTTTGGAATAAAATGCTTCATTCCTCATCCGATTAAGAGTATCAAACCAAAAACAAAAAAATCGTGGTACGAGCTGTCTGGCCAGGAATGACTGCAACGCCTTTGTTAAGCGAAATTCCAATACAACCAAGAACTGAGGCAAAAATAACTATAACGTCCCAAAGGTAGTTACAATTTTCCATCGTTCGTCAAAAAAATTAGAAATTCTGCCGCATCCTCGATCCCAACACTCATTTACAATGACATTCCAGCTGTCAGCTCTTTGGACAAACCCAATCTGCATCCTGCACACTTATCGTCCAGTTAAAAACTCCCAGATTGTGCTTTGTCTCCGTCTACACTTCAGTGCGTCGAATCTTCAATTGGATGAATCCACTTTCGCAGTCGTGTAGTAGCAAGAGTACTTAAAAACTGGTGTTCGTAGCAACAGTGATTTGATGGCACGTCACACCGAAAAATGGAACCAAAGCAAACATCAATCTGATGAAAGCAAGATAGTTGCACTTGATATTTCTATAGCATTTCACAGAGTTTGGTATCAGGTACTCTTGTCGAAAATGGATGCTTTTGGGATCGATGACTCTCTTCTTCAACGGATTAGAAATTACGGAACGTTCAATTAATGTTGTCTAGGATGGTTTCAAGTCTGATATTCAGAAACTAAATACTGATGTGCCCCAGGGCTCCTTTCTGTCTCCGACACTCTTTTTAATTTTTATTAATTACTTCTTGTCAGATACTTCTAATCCAATGTATTCCTTTGTTTATGACAACGCTCTTTGCTTTTCATATTCGTTCCCGGACTCACGTCCGTGGTTTTCATCTGTAGAACGGGAACGGCAGCGTATGTTAAGCTCATTAAATTCCATATGGGAAACTATCAACAGAGTTAAATTGAATTCTTCCAAAACTCAATGTTTTCTGATGTCATTAAAGCGAAATCTAAATACCCAGTCATTATCCAAGAATAGTACTTGCATCGTCAAAACCGAAAAACTTTTCATTCTAGTCATGTGCGTCAGTGACAATCGAGGTTGGAATGACCATATATTCGAGGTCGCCAAAAATGCTGCGAAATGTCTGGGTTTCCTCAAGCGATGTAAAAAATATTTCACCCCCTCTGATCTGACCACAATATATAAGGCATTCATCCGCCCAAAATTGGGGTAAAATCCCCCATATCTGGTTTAGTGCTCCTAAAACATCTCTGCTAGATAAGATTCAAACCCGTGCGATAAAATTGACACCCTTGAACACTGAGCTAATGTCTCCTATGTCACTTTGTTTTCTTTGCCACCACTAGTGCACCATAGAAATCGCCAGCAGCAACCTTCAACCATAACACCTGTCTCGCTATAAATACTCATCAGTATACCCAAAGCCCACTTTCGGGCGTACTCTGAAACTTCGTGGTTCGTTCCTAAGCGATACACATGGGCTGAAAAGTCCCGTTCCGTTTTATATTAAAACACAATTTTTTTTTCAAAATTCAACTTTATTTATCAATATAGTTACCTTCGAGGCCGATACACTGACTGAAACGATTTTTCAATCTTTCGATACCAGTTTTGTAGTACGATTTCGGTTTAGCCTCAAAATAGGCCTCTGTTTCGGCGATTACTTCTTCATCGGTCTTAAATCTCTTTCTCGCGAGCATTCTTTTGAGGTCTGCGAACAGGAAATAGTCACTGGGGACCAAATCTGGAGAATACGGTGGTTGGGGAAGCAATTCGTAGCCGAATTCATTCAATTTTGCTATCGTTTCCATCGACTTGTGACACGGTGCATTGTCTTGATGAAACAGCACTTTCTTTTTCTCAAATGCGGCCGTTTTTCTGCGATTTCGTCCTTTAAATGCTCCAAAAACGCAATGTAATAGTCGCTGTTGATAGTCTGCCCCTTTTGGAGATAGTCGATGAAAATTTTTCCATGTGTATTCCAAAATACGGATGCCATACCCTTGCCAGCCGATTGTTGAGTTTTTGGTCGTTTTGGACGAGGTTCGTCGCATGCTCGCCACTCAGCTGACTGGCGACTTGACTCTGCTGTGAAGTGATGGAGCCAAGTTTCATCCATTGTCACATACCGACGCAAAACTTCGGCTTTATTGCAGTTGAACAGCTTTAAACACTCCTCTGAATCATCAACACGTTGTTGTTTTTGGTCGACTGTGAGCAAACGCGGCACCCACTTTGAACAGAGCTTTCGCATGTCCAAATATTCGTGTATGATACATCTAACACGCTCTTTTGATATCTTCAGAGCGTCAGCTATCTCGATCAACTTCACTTAACGGTCATTCGTAATCATTTTGTGGACTTTTTTTATGTTTTCATCTGAAACAGCCTCTTTTGGACGTCCACTGCGTGCATCATCTTCGGTGCTTGTATGACCACTTTTCAATTTTTCAATTCACTTGCGAATGGTTCGTTCGGCTGGTGCAGAGTCCGGGTAACACTTATCAAGCCATTTCTTTGCATCGGCTGCTTTCCCATCAAAAAGCAATGATAAATCAACACACGAAATTGCTTTGAATCCATTTTTTTCATAATAACAACGCTATATCTCGAGAACTAATCGTCCGACAGCTGTCAAATTTATACACGTATCTTTTGAAGGTTAGTACTAACTGAAATCTTTTCAGCCCATGTATTAAGCTTGTATTTTTAATTTTCTGAATAACTTCCGAGATCAAGGTGGTATATTCTTCGTCACTGACCAACTTAAAACTATCTTTTTGGACCACAATAGATCCGCATTTACATAATTATTTCAAAAGGAAACTTTGTTTCACACCCACTGTTTATTTCCCCGACGGCCGCTCAGTAATTTATGAGATTCTGTCACGTAACCAAATTTTTCATCTCAACATAATATCTAGGCATACGCCTTAAGTGATGGTCAATTACACCCGTCCTTACATGCTTCAAATAGCAGTTTTTGTGTTTCTCCCAGTAAGCTCATCTTCGTTACAACGCACTGATCAATTTCCTTATGCTGACTGCATCCTTTGTTATCTTCGGACGGAAAAATAAGAGTGGTAAACTTCAAAAAGGGTTCATACACAATTGGCCTTCTTGAAGCGACTTAGCAAAACAAATTTGTTATTGCATACTGGCATCTTAACGAGACGCCATGATTTTGAGAAAAAAATTAATGTTATAAATATTAGTGACAGCACCTCCTGTAATGTCTGTTGAATTACTACAATACAGCCAACCACTTTCTTTGTGTGCCCTAGTGGGATCCGGTGATGAAAGCACTTTATTACTAAAACAATTATTCATCTTTCTACATACTCGTTTTCTTAAAAGAAGTAAAGTGAACTAGTTCTTTGTATAATACCTTTTCAACACAAAATTGTAGTTCTTATCTTCGTTTGGTTAACAGTGTTAAGAAAAAGAAGCTTTGCTCTTCATTGCGAAGAGTAGGCTTCGTTAGCGTTCTAGCAATCCATCCTGTGGTTAAATCCCTAGCGTGTAATTTATTTAACCAAAAGGTTGCCATTACATTGGCCATCAACCGACTCCACTGTCCGTCGTATCACTCCAACTCAATTTTAGATACTACCGCTAGCGCAAAACCGTCTTCGGGAAGTACAATAATCATCATCGGCAACATCATTCTCATCATGATGGCAATAATCATTATCATCCCCCAAGTTGTTGGCATAACCAACCGGCCACTCAGGACACTGGAAAAATATATTTTTCTTTCTCCCAGATAAGGGACAAAAAAGGAATGATTCAAAGAAGGAAAAACAGAAAAAAAAAACAATAAGTTGGAGTAAGTAGCGAAGAAAAGTAGGAACCATAATCATCAGGACTAAGTACCTCTTTAATGGTGTACGAGTACGTCCGTCCGTTGGAAAATGTTTGAATAATATTTCATTCCTTTTAGAGTTACACTCCACAACACTATCACTATACTCAAACCGTTGGTTGGGTGGCTAAGACACTCAATACAACCACTTCGCCTGTCATCAAATGTCATTACGACAAGGAATACACCAAAAGCATAGACATGGTATTTCAAGTCTAAAGGACTACATGAACCCATCAACCCAATCCCCATTCAATCTCACCCAGCTAGCACAAAAAGTACAGTGTCAAACGGTGTGTGTATAAGACAAGAGACAGCCCCAGAAGAAATCCGTTCGACAAAAAAAAAAAAAAAAAAAAAACAGAAAAAGGGTCGAGAAAAGGGAAAAATAGATTAAAACACCGAAAGTGGCGAAATCCTTCAACAACCCATCGATGCTTGTACGCTTTGATGAGTATATCCTTTCTAGTAGCCATAGCGCATCCATACTCTCTTACGTATTACCTCCTCGTATACCCTTCACATTTAAAAGAGGATGAAAGGATAGAGAAATTTAAGCTTCTTGCTTCATTAAGGGGTTAAGGGGGCAGCTAAGTGAATAGATCCTTGAAACTATAATTGGACAAGAATAGTCGGTTGGTTAGTCGGTCCGATGTTGACGATTTTCTCTTGCTCTACAAGCACTACTCGTATAGTCGTACATATCATACATAACGTACGTAGTATGAGTGTCACTAGAACTCAAAGTGTAAGAGTACGTAGTAAGGCAACCGTTTTTTATACCACGATTAGTTCTTAATTAGCATAAAAATGTAATTATTATGG
Organism: Volucella inanis; assembly: GCA_907269105.1. Lineage (NCBI taxonomy): Eukaryota > Metazoa > Arthropoda > Insecta > Diptera > Syrphidae > Volucella > Volucella inanis. The sequence continues at coordinate 44,418,210 of OU026157.1, forward strand.
AAATTTTTTTCTCATCTAAGGATCGAGGGTTACTTTCGATAGTAGCAGTAGCACAGGCTTCAACACTGACACCGACCGACATCAGCAAGGACCGTTGAAAGTCATTTCGTCATCGTTTCTCATGGTGACAATAACACTGACTATGACTGTGGCTGTGACTTTAGTGTTCTGCAGCCTCTTGCTCCTGCTATTGGTAGTGACAGACTTGTGATACTTTGGACCGCCATCGCCACCTACGCCCTCAAGGCGTTAAGGCAAATGGTGTTTTTATCTGCGCTAAAATCTTTCAGTGTGTACTTTTTGAAGCTGATGGAAGTTTCTTAATTATTGTGAACTTTTCATCACCATTCCTTTTTTTTTTTTTTTTTTGTTCTTACTGTTCCGTATGTTATTCTTCTTATTTCGTTTTGTCCTTTTGTAGCCCATGTTTCGTTGGGACACATTGCTTTCATTACATAGAGGAGGTCGATATTTAAATTAGCCCAATGGGTGTTAATAGTGTATCGTCGCCCTTTATTCAAAAGACGGCTAACAAAATAGTGTGAGTTTTAATAGCGCATAATGTGAAATACTTTTTACGAGTATGTTCAAATTGGGAGCAATGAGATCTCTTTGCTGTCACGTTGCAATGAGACATTAAACATGCACATTTCTTAAGCTTTCTCCATCGTCCTATTCCCTTTGTAACTGATTAACATGCGAAACGCACTCGACCCAATGACATGGATGCAAGGAGAAAAGATGCTGATGTGCGTAGATACTTGAATTCTCAGTCAAGCGAATTGTTAGAGCGTTAATTTGTTTTTCCGGCCTCGAGAGGCATAGCAAATCGCGAACTGGTAGTTGAAACTAACATTTGTTACCAGAATTTGAATTCATGTTTAAATAAACTCCCGTCCGAGTTATCTGACTGGAACATAGAACACATATTCTATATATCCTACCTAATACCAATGTGTTTTACTCTATATAGTGCAATAGAGTAGGGCAACGTACCTCACCTTAACAACTATGAATGCATTCAGTTCTGTATAGAATACCATATATGCTTGAGGGAAGAGGATCAACCATTGAGAGGAGATAAGGTTTAAACTTGAAATAACACAATAGGCGGGACCGGCCAATCATGTCCTGGATGACATGATCCCACCAGTAAATTGATCAGCTCAAAACATCATCGCAGTCATCTCGGGGGATGGAGACGTATTTGTCTTCTCTAAATTTGACTTCTCCATCTTCTGTTAATACAACTGGAACTATTTTTCACATGATTCGTCGTTGCATCAGTTTTTTTTCCCTATGAATCGGTATTACCACTATCGGTCGACGAACTCCCTGCATACTGTGATACCAGAAAGATGGGATTTATCATATGCCGCGATGCTAATACTTAAAACACTTTTTGCGGCAGTAGAAAATGCAACACAAGAGGCATTCATCTCCTGGATTTCATACTATCATCGGACCTGGTTGTAGACAATGGTGAATCTCTGCCAACTTTTGTCATGACAGTAAGAAAGCAAGTTATCGTTATTCAACAGGTATGCTACGTAGATTATCAGAAAGTACTATCGGATGTCTCCATGAGAGACCATAGGTACATCGAATTCGGATTCAGAGGCTAGTTCTCAACTTATTGAAGAGGAGAAACCCGCGGAAAAACAACTTGACACGATTTATAGAGGGCATCGACTTCTCCTTCCCCTAAGCTCAGGACAAAATATAAGCTAGAGGAAGCTGTTCAGATCCAGAACTGTACCCTCAACAAGTGTTTTGAACTGGCATGTCAAGCTAGAAAGCAGTCTTGCAGATCGCCCGTTCCTTGTGTGGCTTAGGCAGCCATAGACGCGGTCGACGAATGGTGCACTAGAAATGAGCTTATAGTCAATCCTCTCAAAATTGAGCTTGTTCTCTTTACGAAAAAGAGGAAACTGGCTGGCCTGATATATCTCGTGGTTTAACGCATCACCAGCCAATTCTCCAAAGAAGCTAAGTATTTGGGTAACATCCTGGATAGCAAATTTTTTTGGAGTGAACATGTTATGGCGAAAGCACCAACTGCGCCGTGCCTTGACCTTCTGGCACTATAACAAAGCTATCGGCAAGACATGGAGAGAATAGTCTTTTGGATCTACACGGTTATGACAAGGCTAATTACCATATATCCTACGCGTTCTCTGTTGTGTTGAACAAACTTTCACGAAAATGGGTCACTGCTCTTTTTAGCAGGCTTGCTTCCCCTAGCTCTGCTCTTAACGCATTGATGAATCTCAATTCCCTTAATATTAATATCATGGCACTCTCAAAGCCATTTTCCAAATTTGGTATAACATCCACAGTTGCCTTGATGACCTTTCGCGCTGACTGTCTTTTGATTTTGGTCTTATGGGCATGCCGTCTATTGAAATAACATCAGAACCTCTGACGCGTAAAAACTACAAAATCGACTTTCTCTGTGCCCAAGACTGGTTTTGACTTGAAAGGAATGTTGTCTTGTTTTTACGGATAACTTCAAAACCAATTAACTACGGCACTACGCTTTTGCTAACCATTTAACTGTGCCAGTAATACAACATAGTGTGCCTTTTTCTGTGAAAGTTATGTGTCGTCACCGTAGAGCACTCCCTTCGTAAATGTTCGAGCCACTTTCACTTCAAGCTGCAGGTATCTGGTGCTGACATGGTTAGTGCTGCTGCTGTAGGCAGTTTACGAGTATCACTGAAGCACTAACTCATCTTTTTTGAAAAGAATGAGAAATTTTTTTAAAAGGAGCATTCAAGGAGTACAATGGATTAGTTCTTTGTGAGAGTTCTATCTATCATGCGAAGCATACAAGTATACTTTAATCTACCTGAATAAGAGTTTTGGTTCCTGCATCTTTAAATAGGGTACTGCGATAACTTGACATAAGGAAGCAATGATTAGCAATATCAATTGTTTGTCGGATTTCCGTACTTTTGTTGTCAGATATTTAACTCCAGAAACGGTGTAAGCTCGTAAGTCAATGAGTTCTCAGTGACCATGAGTCAATTAGGCGAACAGTATAAAAAAAATTCACGTCGAAATAGTGATATGAATATCAGGAGATACTAGCTCAACTATACATAAGTCCTCTAGTTAGATGGAGAAATAAATACCCTGAGATCTCATTATTTTCTCGAACCAATAGACTCAGTCTCTTTTATGTACCTCCAGTTTCTACAGAAGGTTCAATGGATACTGTGATTCCTAGCGGGACCTTTTCTTGGTGTATGTCGGACAATCCCACTGGATAGTTGCCGAAAAGAAGGGTATTGCCAAACTCCTCCTAGCTAACTCACTGGCTCAATCGTTGCTTGCGGTAGCCATGCGCCCTGATATTCAGTATACGGTCAATGTGATATTGACACTCAATATCATATCCAGATTTCTGCTTATTTTCTGATTCCTGATATTCGCAGAATTCAGATCTTTAGCAACTGCCTGGCTGCTGGAGTGGACAGCAATTGACCTCACGGCGTTATGATTTTAAAATAGTAATTGTTGCACCTCAGATAATTATAGTTACTTCATCTCGGAAAACACTACATCTGTATTCTGAAGGTTAACTCTCAAATTTTTTAGAAAGAATTCATGTAATCAGTTTTTCGTAAAAAAGTACTTGGGAATAGCTCTCCATCTTGAAACCTATTAGCTGCCGAAAAACTGCAGTATAAACCCACCAAAAGAGGTTAATTGCTGTTTTAAATGACAGCTTTTGCAGATAAACTCGTAACAATCTTCAACGAGACGAATTTTTGTCCGGTAGAAGCTTCTCGCTATAACAGATCTAAATGATCATATGGTCGCGTAGGCCGTTGAGTAAGCCCCATTGTCTTCTAATATTAAAAAGATTTCGTCCACTATAAGGAGCCAGATCAACTGTTTCCCTGCTTATCGGACAGGCTTTTGTAAGAGCATGGCTTAAGAAACCCACTCTACCGGCGTAGAACAGACACTTACAGATTCCGGTTTCATTGTTTCTCTCACAAAAACTTCGAAAGATGTCGCAGACACTCCGGCAAACATTCTTTTAGTCTGCTGGCAAGGCTGTTCTAACGTAAATAACAAATTTCACCTGAGGCCTGCCTATCATGTTCTGCATACAATAAAATCTCATTAGAGCTCATTACGAGCCAATTCTGATCTGGAGGAGGATTTAACTATGTCTTTGATTCTGTTTGTGTGCCATCAGATCTTCTGACCCGCAGACGCTTAGTTTAGAAGATACAGCCATTTTAAAGTTTTGAAATTTGAACCGGCTATAATTCAAATTTTTTATTTTTGGTGCAAAATATGACCCCCTCAGATGCTTAGTTTATGAGATACAGCCATTTTAAAGTTTTGATATTTTAACCGGCTATAATTCAAATTTTTTATTTTTGGTGCAAAATATGACCCCCGCAGACGCTTAGTTTAGAAGATACAGCCATTTTAAAGTTTTGAAATTTTAACCTGCTACAATTAAAATTTTTTATTTTTGGTGCAAAATATGACCCCCGCAGACGCTTAGTTTAGAAGATACAGCCATTTTAAAGTTTTGAAATTTGAACCGGCTATAATTCATATTTTTTATTTTTGGTGCAAAATATGACCCCCGCAGACGCTTAGTTTAGAAGATACAGCCATTTTAAAGTTTTGAAATTTGAATCGGTTATAATTCAAATTTTTTATTTTTGGTGCAAAATATGACCCCCGCAGACGCTTAGTTTAGAAGATACAGCCATTTTAAAGTTTTGAAATTTGAACCGGCTATAATTCAAATTTTTTTATTTTTGGTGCAAAATATGACCCCCGCAGACGCTTAGTTTAGAAGATACAGCCATTTTAAAGTTTTGAAACTTAAACAGGCTATAATTCAAATTTTTTATTTTTGGTGCAAAATATGACCCCCGCAGACGCTTAGTTTAGAAGATACAGCCATTTTAAAGTTTTGAAATTTGAATCGGCTATAATTCAAATTTTTTATTTTTGGTGCAAAATATGACCCCCGCAGACGCTTAGTTTAGAAGATACAGCCATTTTAAAGTTTTGATATTTTAACCGGCTATAATTCAAATTTTTTATTTTTGGTGCAAAATATGACCCCCGCAGACGCTTAGTTTAGAAGATACAGCCATTTTAAAGTTTTGAAATTTGAACCGGCTATAATTCATATTTTTTATTTTTGGTGCAAAATATGACCCCCGCAGACGCTTAGTTTAGAAGATACAGCCATTTTAAAGTTTTGAAATTTGAATCGGCTATAATTCAAATTTTTTATTTTTGGTGCAAAATATGACTCCCGCAGACGCTTAGTTTAGAAGATACAGCCATTTTAAAGTTTTGAAATTTGAACCGGCTATAATTAAAATTTTTTTATTTTTGGTGCAAAATATGACCCCCGCAGACGCTTAGTTTAGAAGATACAGCCATTTTAAAGTTTTGAAACTTAAACAGGCTATATTCAAATTTTTTATTTTTGGTGCAAAATATGACCCCCGCAGACGCTTAGTTTAGAAGATACAGCCATTTTAAAGTTTTGAAATTTGAATCGGCTATAATTCAAATTTTTTATTTTTGGTGCAAAATATGACCCCCGCAGACGCTTAGTTTAGAAGATACAGCCATTTTAAAGTTTTGAAATTTTAATCGGCTATAATTAAAATTTTTTATTTTTGGTGCAAAATATGACCCCCGCAGACGCTTAGTTTAGAAGATAAGGCCATTTTAAAGTTTTAAAATTTTAACCTGCTACAATTCAAATTTTTTATTTTTGGTGCAAAATATGACCCCCGCAGACGCTTAGTTTAGAAGATACAGCCATTTTAAAGTTTTGAAATTTGAACCGGCTATATTTCAAATTTTTTATTTTTGGTGCAAAATATGACCCCCGCAGACGCTTAGTTTAGAAGATACAGCCATTTTAAAGTTTTGAAATTTGAACCGGCTATATTTCAAATTTTTTATTTTTGGTGCAAAATATGACCCCCGCAGACGCTTAGTTTAGAAGATACAGCCATTTTAAAGTTTTGAAATTTGAACCGGCTATAATTCATATTTTTTATTTTTGGTGCAAAATATGACCCCCGCAGACGCTTAGTTTAGAAGATACAGCCATTTTAAAGTTTTGAAATTTGAACCGGCTATAATTCATATTTTTTATTTTTGGTGCAAAATATGACCCCCGCAGACGCTTAGTTTAGAAGATACAGCCATTTTAAAGTTTTAAAATTTTAACCTGCTACAATTCAAATTTTTTATTTTTGGTGCAAAATATGACCCCCGCAGACGCTTAGTTTAGAAGATACAGCCATTTTAAAGTTTTGAAATTTTAACCTGCTACAATTAAAATTTTTTATTTTTGGTGCAAAATATGACCCCCGCAGACGCTTAGTTTAGAAGATACAGCCATTTTAAAATTTTGAAATTTGAACCGGCTATATTTCAAATTTTTTATTTTTGGTGCAAAATATGACCCCCGAAGATGCTTAGTTTAGAAGATACAGCCATTTTAAAGTTTTGAAACTTAAACAGGCTATAATTCAAATTTTTTATTTTTGGTGCAAAATATGACCCCCGCAGACGCTTAGTTTAGAAGATACAGCCATTTTAAAGTTTTGAAATTTGAACCGGCTATAATTCATATTTTTTATTTTTGGTGCAAAATATGACCCCCGCAGACGCTTAGTTTAGAAGATACAGCCATTTTAAAGTTTTGAAATTTGAACCGGCTATATTTCAAATTTTTTATTTTTGGTGCAAAATATGACCCCCGCAGACGCTTAGTTTAGAAGATACAGCCATTTTAAAGTTTTGAAATTTTAACCGGCTATAATTCAAATTTTTTATTTTTGGTGCAAAATATGACCCCCGCAGACGCTTAGTTTAGAAGGTACAGCCATTTTAATGTTTTGAAATTTTAATCGGCTATAATTAAAATTTTTTATTTTTGGTGCAAAATATGACCCCCGCAGACGCTTAGTTTAGAAGATACAGCCATTTTTAAGTTTTGAAATTTGAACCGGCTATAATTAAAATTTTTTATTTTTGGTGCAAAATATGACCCCCGCAGACGCTTAGTTTAGAAGATACAGCCATTTTAAAGTTTTGAAATTTGAACCGGCTATATTTCAAATTTTTTATTTTTGGTGCAAAATATGACCCCCGAAGATGCTTAGTTTAGAAGATACAGCCATTTTAAAGTTTTGAAACTTAAACAGGCTATAATTCAAATTTTTTATTTTTGGTGCAAAATATGACCCCCGCAGACGCTTAGTTTAGAAGATACAGCCATTTTAAAGTTTTGAAATTTGAACCGGCTATAATTCATATTTTTTATTTTTGGTGCAAAATATGACCCCCGCAGACGCTTAGTTTAGAAGATACAGCCATTTTAAAGTTTTGAAATTTGAACCGGCTATATTTCAAATTTTTTATTTTTGGTGCAAAATATGACCCCCGCAGACGCTTAGTTTAGAAGATACAGCCATTTTAAAGTTTTGAAACTTAAACAGGCTATAATTCAAATTTTTTATTTTTGGTGCAAAATATGACCCCCGCAGACGCTTAGTTTAGAAGATACAGCCATTTTAAAGTTTTGAAATTTGAACAGGCTATAATTCATATTTTTTATTTTTGGTGCAAAATATGACCCCCGCAGACGCTTAGTTTAGAATATACAGCCATTTTAAAGTTTTGAAATTTTAACCGGCTATAATTCAAATTTTTTATTTTTGGTGCAAAATATGACCCCCGAAGATGCTTAGTTTAGAAGATACAGCCATTTTAAAGTTTTGAAACTTAAACAGGCTATAATTCAAATTCATATTTTTTATTTTTGGTGCAAAATATGACCCCCGCAGACGCTTAGTTTAGAAGATACAGCCATTTTAAAGTTTTGAAATTTTAACCTGCTACAATTAAAATTTTTTATTTTTGGTGCAAAATATGACCCCCGCAGACGCTTAGTTTAGAAGATACAGCCATTTTAAAGTTTTGAAATTTGAACCGGCTATATTTCAAATTTTTTATTTTTGGTGCAAAATATGACCCCCGAAGATGCTTAGTTTAGAAGATACAGCCATTTTAAAGTTTTGAAACTTAAACAGGCTATAATTCAAATTTTTTATTTTTGGTGCAAAATATGACCCCCGCAGACGCTTAGTTTAGAAGATACAGCCATTTTAAAGTTTTGAAATTTGAACCGGCTATATTTCAAATTTTTTATTTTTGGTGCAAAATATGACCCCCGAAGATGCTTAGTTTAGAAGATACAGCCATTTTAAAGTTTTGAAATTTGAACCGGCTATATTTCAAATTTTTTATTTTTGGTGCAAAATATGACCCAAGCAGACGCTTAGTTTAGAAGATACAGCCATTTTAAAGTTTTGAAATTTTAACCGGCTATAATTCAAATTTTTTATTTTTGGTGCAAAATATGACCCCCGAAGATGCTTAGTTTAGAAGATACAGCCATTTTAAAGTTTTGAAATTTGAACCGGCTATATTTCAAATTTTTTATTTTTGGTGCAAAATATGACCCCCGCAGACGCTTAGTTTAGAAGATACAGCCATTTTAAAGTTTTGAAATTTGAACCGGCTATAATTCATATTTTTTATTTTTGGTGCAAAATATGACCCCCGCAGACGCTTAGTTTAGAAGATACAGCCATTTTAAAGTTTTGAAATTTGAACCGGCTATAATTCAAATTTTTTATTTTTGGTGCAAAATATGACCCCCGAAGATGCTTAGTTTAGAAGATACAGCGATTTTAAAGTTTTGAAACTTAAACAGGCTATAATTCAAATTTTTTATTTTTGGTGCAAAATATGACCCCCGCAGACGCTTAGTTTAGAAGATACAGCCATTTTAAAGTTTTGAAATTTTAACCGGCTATAATTCATATTTTTTATTTTTGGTGCAAAATATGACCCCCGCAGACGCTTAGTTTAGAAGATACAGCCATTTTAAAGTTTTGAAATTTGAACCGGCTATAATTCATATTTTTTATTTTTGGTGCAAAATATGACCCCCGCAGACGCTTAGTTTAGAAGATACAGCCATTTTAAAGTTTTGAAATTTGAACCGGCTATATTTCAAATTTTTTATTTTTGGTGCAAAATATGACCCCCGCAGACGCTTAGTTTAGAAGATACAGCCATTTTAAAGTTTTGAAATTTGAACCGGCTATAATTCATATTTTTTATTTTTGGTGCAAAATATGACCCCCGCAGACGCTTAGTTTAGAAGATACAGCCATTTTAAAGTTTTGAAATTTGAACCGGCTATAATTCATATTTTTTATTTTTGGTGCAAAATATGACCCCCGCAGACGCTTAGTTTAGAAGATACAGCCATTTTAAAGTTTTGAAATTTGAACCGGCTATATTTCAAATTTTTATTTTTGGTGCAAAATATGACCCCCGCAGACGCTTAGTTTAGAAGATACAGCCATTTTAAAGTTTTGAAATTTGAACCGGCTATATTTCAAATTTTTTATTTTTGGTGCAAAATATGACCCCCGCAGACGCTTAGTTTAGAAGATACAGCCATTTTAAAGTTTTGAAATTTGAACCGGCTATAATTCAAATTTTTTTATTTTTGGTGCAAAAGATGACCCCCGCAGACGCTTAGTTTAGAAGATACAGCCATTTTAAAGTTTTGAAATTTTAATCGGCTATAATTAAAATTTTTTATTTTTGGTGCAAAATATGACCCCCGCAGACGCTTAGTTTAGAAGATACAGCAATTTTAAAGTTTTGAAATTTTAATCGGCTATAATTCAAATTTTTTTATTTTTGGTGCAAAATATGACCCCCGCAGACGCTTAGTTTAGAAGATACAGTCATTTTAAAGTTTTGAATTTGAATCGGCTATAATTCATATTTTTTATTTTTGGTGCAAAATATGACCCCCGCAGACGCTTAGTTTAGAAGATACAGCCATTTTAAAGTTTTGAAATTTGAACCGGCTATAATTCAAATTTTTTATTTTTGGTGCAAAATATGACCCCCGAAGATGCTTAGTTTAGAAGATACAGCGATTTTAAAGTTTTGAAACTTAAACAGGCTATAATTCAAATTTTTTATTTTTGGTGCAAAATATGACCCCCGCAGACGCTTAGTTTAGAAGATACAGCCATTTTAAAGTTTTGAAATTTGAACCGGCTATAATTCATATTTTTTATTTTTGGTGCAAAATATGACCCCCGCAGACGCTTAGTTTAGAAGATACAGCCATTTTAAAGTTTTGAAATTTGAACCGGCTATATTTCAAATTTCTTATTTTTGGTGCAAAATATGACCCCCGCAGACGCTTAGTTTAGAAGATACAGCCATTTTAAAGTTTTGAAATTTGAACCGGCTATAATTCATATTTTTTATTTTTGGTGCAAAATATGACCCCCGCAGACGCTTAGTTTAGAAGATACAGCCATTTTAAAGTTTTGAAATTTGAACCGGCTATAATTCATATTTTTTATTTTTGGTGCAAAATATGACCCCCGCAGACGCTTAGTTTAGAAGATACAGCCATTTTAAAGTTTTGAAATTTGAACCGGCTATAATTAAAATTTTTTATTTTTGGTGCAAAATATGACCCCCGCAGACGCTTAGTTTAGAAGATACAGCCATTTTAAAGTTTTGAAATTTGAACCGGCTATAATTCATATTTTTTATTTTTGGTGCAAAATATGACCCCCGCAGACGCTTAGTTTAGAAGATACAGCAATTTTAAAGTTTTGAAATTTTAATCGGCTATAATTAAAATTTTTTATTTTTGGTGCAAAATATTACCCCCGCAGACGCTTAGTTTAGAAGATACAGCCATTTTAAAGTTTTGAAATTTGAACCGGCTATAATTCAAATTTTTTTATTTTTGGTGCAAAATATGACCCCCGCAGACGCTTAGTTTAGAAGATACAGCCATTTTAAAGTTTTGAAATTTTAACCAGCTATAATTAAAATTTTTATTTTTGGTGCAAAATATGACCCCCGCAGACGCTTAGTTTAGAAGATACAGCCATTTTAAAGTTTTGAAATTTGAACCGGCTATAATTCAAATTTTTTTATTTTTGGTGCAAAATATGACCCCCGCAGACGCTTAGTTTAGAAGATACAGTTATTTTAAAGTTTTGAAATTTGAATCGGCTATAATTCAAATTTTTTATTTTTGGTGCAAAATATGACCCCCGCAGACGCTTAGTTTAGAAGATACAGTCATTTTAAAGTTTTGAAATTTGAACCGGCTATATTTCAAATTTTTTATTTTTGGTGCAAAATATTACCCCCGAAGATGCTTAGTTTAGAAGATACAGCCATTTTAAAGTTTTGAAACTTAAACAGGCTATAATTCAAATTTTTTATTTTTGGTGCAAAATATGACCCCCGCAGACGCTTAGTTTAGAAGATACAGCCATTTTAAAGTTTTGAAATTTGAACCGGCTATAATTCATATTTTTTATTTTTGGTGCAAAATATGACCCCCGCAGACGCTTAGTTTAGAAGATACAGCCATTTTAAAGTTTTGAAATTTGAACCGGCTATATTTCAAATTTTTTATTTTTGGTGCAAAATATGACCCCCGCAGACGCTTAGTTTAGAAGATACAGCCATTTTAAAGTTTTGAAATTTTACCTAGCTATAATTAAAATTTTTATTTTTGGTGCAAAATATGACCCCCGCAGACGCTTAGTTAAGAAGATACAGCCATTTTAAAGTTTTGAAATTTGAACCGGCTATAATTCATATTTTTTATTTTTGGTGCAAAATATGACCCCCGCAGACGCTTAGTTTAGAAGATACAGCCATTTTAAAGTTTTGAAATTTGAACCGGCTATATTTCAAATTTTTTATTTTTGGTGCAAAATATGACCCCCGCAGACGCTTAGTTTAGAAGATACAGCCATTTTAAAGTTTTGAAATTTGAACCGGCTATATTTCAAATTTTTTATTTTTGGTGCAAAATATGACCCCCGCAGACGCTTAGTTTAGAAGATACAGCCATTTTAAAGTTTTGAAATTTGAACCGGCTATAATTCAAATTTTTTATTTTTGGTGCAAAATATGACCCCCGCAGACGCTTAGTTTAGAAGATACAGCCATTTTAAAGTTTTGAAATTTGAACCGGCTATAATTCAAATTTTTTTATTTTTGGTGCAAAAGATGACCCCCGCAGACGCTTAGTTTAGAAGATACAGCCATTTTAAAGTTTTGAAATTTTAATCGGCTATAATTAAAATTTTTTATTTTTGGTGCAAAATATGACCCCCGCAGACGCTTAGTTTAGAAGATACAGCAATTTTAAAGTTTTGAAATTTTAATCGGCTATAATTAAAATTTTTATTTTTGGTGCAAAATATTACCCCCGCAGACGCTTAGTTTAGAAGATACAGCCATTTTAAAGTTTTGAAATTTGAACCGGCTATAATTCAAATTTTTTTATTTTTGGTGCATAATATGACCCCCGCAGACGCTTAGTTTAGAAGATACAGTCATTTTAAAGTTTTGAAATTTGAATCGGCTATAATTCATATTTTTTATTTTTGGTGCAAAATATGACCCCCGCAGACGCTTAGTTTAGAAGATACAGCCATTTTAAAGTTTTGAAATTTGAACCGGCTATAATTCAAATTTTTTATTTTTGGTGCAAAATATGACCCCCGAAGATGCTTAGTTTAGAAGATACAGCGATTTTAAAGTTTTGAAACTTAAACAGGCTATAATTCAAATTTTTTATTTTTGGTGCAAAATATGACCCCCGCAGACGCTTAGTTTAGAAGATACAGCCATTTTAAAGTTTTGAAATTTGAACCGGCTATAATTCATATTTTTTATTTTTGGTGCAAAATATGACCCCCGCAGACGCTTAGTTTAGAAGATACAGCCATTTTAAAGTTTTGAAATTTGAACCGGCTATAATTCATATTTTTTATTTTTGGTGCAAAACATGACCCCCGCAGACGCTTAGTTTAGAAGATACAGCCATTTTAAAGTTTTGAAATTTGAACCGGCTATAATTCATATTTTTTATTTTTGGTGCAAAATATGACCCCCGCAGACGCTTAGTTTAGAAGATACAGCCATTTTAAAGTTTTGAAATTTGAATCGGCTATAATTCATATTTTTTATTTTTGGTGCAAAATATGACCCCCGCAGACGCTTAGTTTAGAAGATACAGCCATTTTAAAGTTTTGAAATTTGAACCGGCTATAATTCATATTTTTTATTTTTGGTGCAAAATATGACCCCCGCAGACGCTTAGTTTAGAAGATACAGCAATTTTAAAGTTTTGAAATTTTAATCGGCTATAATTAAAATTTTTTATTTTTGGTGCAAAATATTACCCCCGCAGACGCTTAGTTTAGAAGATACAGCCATTTTAAAGTTTTGAAATTTGAACCGGCTATAATTCAAATTTTTTATTTTTGGTGCAAAATATGACCCCCGCAGACGCTTAGTTTAGAAGATACAGCCATTTTAAAGTTTTGAAATTTTAACCGGCTATAATTCAAATTTTTTTATTTTTGGTGCAAAATATGACCCCCGCAGACGCTTAGTTTAGAAGATACAGCCATTTTAAAGTTTTGAAATTTGAACCGGCTATATTTCAAATTTTTTATTTTTGGTGCAAAATATGACCCCCGCAGACGCTTAGTTTAGAAGATACAGCCATTTTAAAGTTTTGAAATTTGAACCGGCTATAATTCAAATTTTTTTATTTTTGGTGCAAAAGATGACCCCCGCAGACGCTTAGTTTAGAAGATACAGCCATTTTAAAGTTTTGAAATTTTAATCGGCTATAATTAAAATTTTTTATTTTTGGTGCAAAATATGACCCCCGCAGACGCTTAGTTTAGAAGATACAGCCATTTTAAAGTTTTGAAATTTGAACCGGCTATAATTCATATTTTTTATTTTTGGTGCAAAACATGACCCCCCCAGACGCTTAGTTTAGAAGATACAGCCATTTTAAAGTTTTGAAATTTTAATCGGCTATAATTAAAATTTTTTATTTTTGGTGCAAAATATTACCCCCGCACACGCTTAGTTTAGAAGATACAGCCATTTTAAAGTTTTGAAATTTGAACCGGCTATAATTCAAATTTTTTTATTTTTGGTGCATAATATGACCCCCGCAGACGCTTAGTTTAGAAGATACAGTCATTTTAAAGTTTTGAAATTTGAATCGGCTATAATTCATATTTTTTATTTTTGGTGCAAAATATGACCCCCGCAGACGCTTAGTTTAGAAGATACAGCCATTTTAAAGTTTTGAAATTTGAACCGGCTATAATTCAAATTTTTTATTTTTGGTGCAAAATATGACCCCCGAAGATGCTTAGTTTAGAAGATACAGCGATTTTAAAGTTTTGAAACTTAAACAGGCTATAATTCAAATTTTTTATTTTTGGTGCAAAATATGACCCCCGCAGACGCTTAGTTTAGAAGATACAGCCATTTTAAAGTTTTGAAATTTGAACCGGCTATAATTCATATTTTTTATTTTTGGTGCAAAATATGACCCCCGCAGACGCTTAGTTTAGAAGATACAGCCATTTTAAAGTTTTGAAATTTGAACCGGCTATAATTCATATTTTTTATTTTTGGTGCAAAACATGACCCCCGCAGACGCTTAGTTTAGAAGATACAGCCATTTTAAAGTTTTGAAATTTGAACCGGCTATAATTCAAATTTTTTATTTTTGGTGCAAAATATGACCCCCGCAGACGCTTAGTTTAGAAGATACAGCCATTTTAAAGTTTTGAAATTTGAACCGGCTATAATTCATATTTTTTATTTTTGGTGCAAAATATGACCCCCGCAGACGCTTAGTTTAGAAGATACAGCCATTTTAAAGTTTTGAAATTTGAACCGGCTATAATTCATATTTTTTATTTTTGGTGCAAAATATGACCCCCGCAGACGCTTAGTTTAGAAGATACAGCAATTTTAAAGTTTTGAAATTTTAATCGGCTATAATTAAAATTTTTTATTTTTGGTGCAAAATATTACCCCCGCAGACGCTTAGTTTAGAAGATACAGCCATTTTAAAGTTTTGAAATTTGAACCGGCTATAATTCAAATTTTTTTATTTTTGGTGCAAAATATGACCCCCGCAGACGCTTAGTTTAGAAGATACAGCCATTTTAAAGTTTTGAAATTTTAACCGGCTATAATTCAAATTTTTTTATTTTTGGTGCAAAATATGACCCCCGCAGACGCTTAGTTTAGAAGATACAGTTATTTTAAAGTTTTGAAATTTGAATCGGCTATAATTCAAATTTTTTATTTTTGGTGCAAAATATGACCCCCGCAGACGCTTAGTTTAGAAGATACAGTTATTTTAAAGTTTTGAAATTTGAATCGGCTATAATTCAAATTTTTTATTTTTGGTGCAAAATATGACCCCCGCAGACGCTTAGTTTAGAAGATACAGCCATTTTAAAGTTTTGAAATTTGAACCGGCTATATTTCAAATTTTTTATTTTTGGTGCAAAATATGACCCCCGCAGACGCTTAGTTTAGAAGATACAGCCATTTTAAAGTTTTGAAATTTGAACCGGCTATAATTCATATTTTTTATTTTTGGTGCAAAATATGACCCCCGCAGACGCTTAGTTTAGAAGATACAGCCATTTTAAAGTTTTGAAATTTGAACCGGCTATATTTCAAATTTTTTATTTTTGGTGCAAAATATGACCCCCGCAGACGCTTAGTTTAGAAGATACAGCCATTTTAAAGTTTTGAAATTTGAACCGGCTATATTTCAAATTTTTTATTTTTGGTGCAAAATATGACCCCCGCAGACGCTTAGTTTAGAAGATACAGCCATTTTAAAGTTTTGAAATTTGAACCGGCTATAATTCAAATTTTTTTATTTTTGGTGCAAAAGATGACCCCCGCAGACGCTTAGTTTAGAAGATACAGCCATTTTAAAGTTTTGAAATTTTAATCGGCTATAATTAAAATTTTTTATTTTTGGTGCAAAATATGACCCCCGCAGACGCTTAGTTTAGAAGATACAGCAATTTTAAAGTTTTGAAATTTTAATCGGCTATAATTAAAATTTTTTATTTTTGGTGCAAAATATTACCCCCGCAGACGCTTAGTTTAGAAGATACAGCCATTTTAAAGTTTTGAAATTTGAACCGGCTATAATTCAAATTTTTTTATTTTTGGTGCAAAATATGACCCCCGCAGACGCTTAGTTTAGAAGATACAGTCATTTTAAAGTTTTGAAATTTGAATCGGCTATAATTCATATTTTTTATTTTTGGTGCAAAATATGACCCCCGCAGACGCTTAGTTTAGAAGATACAGTCATTTTAAAGTTTTGAAATTTGAACCGGCTATATTTCAAATTTTTTATTTTTGGTGCAAAATATTACCCCCGAAGATGCTTAGTTTAGAAGATACAGCCATTTTAAAGTTTTGAAACTTAAACAGGCTATAATTCAAATTTTTTATTTTTGGTGCAAAATATTACCCCCGAAGATGCTTAGTTTAGAAGATACAGCCATTTTAAAGTTTTGAAACTTAAACAGGCTATAATTAAAATTTTTATTTTTGGTGCAAAATATGACCCCCGCAGACGCTTAGTTTAGAAGATACAGCCATTTTAAACTTTTGAAATTTGAACCGGCTATAATTCAAATTTTTTTATTTTTGGTGCAAAATATGACCCCCGCAGACGCTTAGTTTAGAAGATACAGTTATTTTAAAGTTTTGAAATTTGAATCGGCTATAATTCAAATTTTTTATTTTTGGTGCAAAATATGACCCCCGCAGACGCTTAGTTTAGAAGATACAGTCATTTTAAAGTTTTGAAATTTGAACCGGCTATATTTCAAATTTTTTATTTTTGGTGCAAAATATTACCCCCGAAGATGCTTAGTTTAGAAGATACAGCCATTTTAAAGTTTTGAAACTTAAACAGGCTATAATTCAATTTTTTTATTTTTGGTGCAAAATATGACCCCCGCAGACGCTTAGTTTAGAAGATACAGCCATTTTAAAGTTTTGAAATTTGAACCGGCTATAATTCAAATTTTTTATTTTTGGTGCAAAATATAACCCCCGAAGATGCTTAGTTTAGAAGATACAGCCATTTTAAAGTTTTGAAACTTAAACAGGCTATAATTCAAATTTTTTATTTTTGGTGCAAAATATGACCCCCGCAGATGCTTAGTTTAGAAGATACAGCCATTTTAAAGTTTTGAAATTTGAACCGGCTATAATTCATATTTTTTATTTTTGGTGCAAAATATGACCCCCGCAGACGCTTAGTTAAGAATATACAGCCATTTTAAAGTTTTGAAATTTGAACCGGCTATAATTCAAATTTTTTATTTTTGGTGCAAAATATGACCCCCGAAGATGCTTAGTTTAGAAGATACAGCGATTTTAAAGTTTTGAAACTTAAACAGGCTATAATTCAAATTTTTTATTTTTGGTGCAAAATATGACCCCCGCAGACGCTTAGTTTAGAAGATACAGCCATTTTAAAGTTTTGAAATTTGAACTGGCTATAATTCATATTTTTTATTTTTGGTGCAAAATATGACCCCCGCAGACGCTTAGTTTAGAAGATACAGCCATTTTAAAGTTTTGAAATTTGAACCGGCTATATTTCAAATTTTTTATTTTTGGTGCAAAATATGACCCCCGCAGACGCTTAGTTTAGAAGATACAGCCATTTTAAAGTTTTGAAATTTGAACCGGCTATATTTCAAATTTTTTATTTTTGGTGCAAACTATGACCCCCGAAGATGCTTAGTTTAGAAGATACAGCCATTTTAAAGTTTTGAAACTTAAACAGGCTATAATTCAAATTTTTTATTTTTGGTGCAAAATATGACCCCCGCAGCCGCTTAGTTTAGAAGATACAGCCATTTTAAAGTTTTGAAATTTGAACCGGCTATAATTCATATTTTTTATTTTTGGTGCAAAATATGACCCCCGAAGATGCTTAGTTTAGAAGATACAGCCATTTTAAAGTTTTGAAACTTAAACAGGCTATAATTCAAATTTTTTATTTTTGGTGCAAAATATGACCCCCGCAGCCGCTTAGTTTAGAAGATACAGCCATTTTAAAGTTTTGAAATTTGAACCGGCTATAATTCAAATTTTTTATTTTTGGTGCAAAATATGACCCCCGCAGACGCTTAGTTTAGAAGATACAGCCATTTTAAAGTTTTGAAATTTGAACCGGCTATAATTCATATTTTTTATTTTTGGTGCAAAATATGACCCCCGCAGACGCTTAGTTTAGAAGATACAGCCATTTTAAAGTTTTGAAATTTGAACCGGCTATAATTCATATTTTTTATTTTTGGTGCAAAATATGACCCCCGCAGACGCTTAGTTTAGAACATACAGCCATTTTAAAGTTTTGAAATTTGAACCGGCTATATTTCAAATTTTTTATTTTTGGTGCAAAATATGACCCCCGCAGACGCTTAGTTTAGAAGATACAGCCATTTTAAAGTTTTGAAATTTTAACCAGCTATAATTAAAATTTTTATTTTTGGTGCAAAATATGACCCCCGCAGACGCTTAGTTTAGAAGATACAGCCATTTTAAAGTTTTGAAATTTGAACCGGCTATAATTCAAAATTTTTTATTTTTGGTGCAAAATATGACCCCGCAGACGCTTAGTTTAGAAGATACAGTCATTTTAAAGTTTTGAAATTTGAATCGGCTATAATTCAAATTTTTTATTTTTGGTGCAAAATATGACCCCCGCAGACGCTTAGTTTAGAAGATACAGTCATTTTAAAGTTTTGAAATTTGAACCGGCTATATTTCAAATTTTTTATTTTTGGTGCAAAATATTACCCCCGAAGATGCTTAGTTTAGAAGATACAGCCATTTTAAAGTTTTGAAACTTAAACAGGCTATAATTCAAATTTTTTATTTTTGGTGCAAAATATGACCCCCGCAGACGCTTAGTTTAGAAGATACAGCCATTTTAAAGTTTTGAAATTTGAACCGGCTATAATTCAAATTTTTTATTTTTGGTGCAAAATATAACCCCCGAAGATGCTTAGTTTAGAAGATACAGCCATTTTAAAGTTTTGAAACTTAAACAGGCTATAATTCAAATTTTTTATTTTTGGTGCAAAATATGACCCCC